>OZ010799.1:315377233-316740467 GCA_963932465.1 Maratus speciosus
ATATTAACTTTAAAATCTATGATTTAGATAGAAAATGTCGAAATTTTTAAAAATTTAGTTAATTTAAATATGTATAAAAATATGAAACTTCAAATATTAAGAATGATGTGCATATTAAAATTTTAAAAAGTATTTCAAACTTATGTAGAAACTTTTGACCTTTCATAACACAACATATTTCATACAGCTGCTTTGTCACTTTTAAGTCAATTTCCATCCGATTTCAAAAACAGCTTCAAATGCCGTCTAGCCTTTGGAAATTTTAAAGTTCATGAAACTTTTAAAATGTAGGATGTAGCTTATGCCAAAAGTTTTTAATTTGTAAACACCCTACGAGACAGGAGTGAAGTATCTGAAGACATGTTTGAAAGAAAGAATTATTTTAGTTTAAATATGAAAAAAATATATTAGTTAGGAATAAAATTATACAAATGTGTTTTCTATCCAATATTAATTTCAAAATCTATGATTTAGATTGAAAATATCGAAATTTTTAAAAATTTAGTTAATTTAAATATGTATAAAAATATGAAACTTCAAATATTCAGAATGATGTGCATATTAAAATTTTAAAAAGTATTTCAAACTTATGTAGAAACTTTTATCCTTACATAAAATAACATATTTCATACAGCGGCTTTGTCACTTTTAAGTCAATTTCCGTCCGATTTCAAAAACAGCTTCAAATGCCGTTTTGCCTTTGGAAATTTTAAAGTTCGTGAAACTTTTAAAATGAAGGATGTAGCTTATGCCAGAAGTTTTCAATTTATGAAACACCCTACAAGACAAGAGTAAAATATCTGAAGAGATCTTTGAAGGAATGAACAAACATTGAAAATATTTTTTTAACTAGAATATATATATATATATATATATATATATATATATATATAAGCTTGATAACGTCTTAATTAAATGATAATTAAGATGTTATTTTCGATTTCCGCTATTTTTTTTTATAATAATAAATTAAAAATATTCTTTAAATTAAAAAAAATCGAAAAGCATAATAACCGAAGTTTCCCGTATTATCCTATAAAAATTTATTTTAATTTAAATATGAAAGAAATTTTACTAGTTAGGAATAAAATTATATAAATGTGTTTTCTATCCAATATTAATTTCAAAATCTATGATTTAGATAGAAAATATCAATTATTTTAAAAAATTAGTTAGTTTAAATATGTATAAATATATGAAACTTCAAATATTCAGAATGATGTGCATATTAAAATTTTAAAAAAGTATTTCAAACTTGTGTAGAAAATTTTATCCTTTCATAACATAACATATTTCATACAGCTGCTTTGTAACTTGTAAGTCAATTTCGCCCCCGATTTCAAAAACAGCTTCAAATGCTGTTTTGCCTTTGGAAATTTTAAAACTTGTGAAACTTTTAAAATGAAGGATGTAGCCTATGCCAGACGTTTTCAATTTATGAAACAACCTACCAGACTGGTGCAAAATATCTGAAGAGATGTTTGACGGAAGGTTGAAAATAATTTTTTAACTAATACTATATATATATATATATATATATATATATATATATTTGAAACTTGATAACGTCTTAATTAGATGATAATTAAGATGTTATTTTTGATTTCCGCAATTTATTTATAATAATAATAATAATAATAATAATAAAATTATTCTTTAAGTAAAAGAAAAAATCGAAAAGCATAATAACCGAAGTTTCCCGTATTATCCTATGAAAATTTATTTTAGTTTAATTATGAAAGAAATTTTATTAGTTAGGAATAAAATTATATAAATGTGTTTTCTATCCAATATTAACTTTAAAATCAATGATTTAGATAAAAAATGTCGAAATTTTTAAAAATTTAGTTAATTTAAATATGTATAAAAATATGAAACTTCAAATATTCAGAATGATGTGCATATTAATATTTTATAAAGTATTTTAAACTTATGTAGAAACTTTTATCCTTTCCTAACGTAACACATTTCATACACTTCTTTGTAACTTTTAAGCCAGTTTCCGTCCGATTTCAAAAACAGCTTCAAATGCCGTTTTGCCTTTGGAAATTTTAAAGTTCATGAAATTTTTAAAATGAAGGATGTAGCTTATGCCAGAAGTTTTCAATTTGTAAGCAACCTTCGAGACAGGAGCGAAGTATCTGAAAGACATGTTTGAAAGAAAGAATTATATTAGTTTATATATGAAAGAAATTTTATTAGTTAGGAATAAAATTTTATAAATGTGTTTTCTATCCAATATTAACTTTAAAGTCTATGATTTAGATAGAAAATGTCGAAATTTTTAAAAATTTAGTTAATTTAAATATGTATAAAAATATGAAACTTCAAATATTCAGAATGATGTGCATATTAAAATTTTAAAAAGTATTTCAAACGTATGTAGAAACTTTTGACCTTTCATAACACAACATATTTCATACAGCTGCTTTGTCACTTTTAAGTCAATTTCCATCCGATTTCAAAAACAGCTTCAAATGCCGTCTAGCCTTTGGAAATTTTAAAGTTCATGAAACTTTTAAAATGTAGGATGTAGCTTATGCCAAAAGTTTTTAATTTGTAAACACCCTACGAGACAGGAGCGAAGTATCTGAAGACATGTTTGAAAGAAAGAATTATTTTAGTTTAAATATGAAAAAAAAAATATTACTTAGGAATAAAATTATACAAATGTGTTTTCTATCCAATATTAATTTCAAAATCTATGATTTAGATAGAAAATATCGAAATTTTTAAAAATTTAGTTAATTTAAATATGTATAAAAATATGAAACTTCAAATATTCAGAATGATGTGCATATTAAAATTTTAAAAAAGTATTTCAAACTTGTGTAGAAAATTTTATCCTTTCATAACATTACATATTTCATACAGCTGCTTTGTAAATTATAAGTCAATTTCGCCCCCGATTTCAAAAACAGCTTCAAATGCTGTTTTGCCTTTGGAAATTTTAAAACTTGTGAAACTTTTAAAATGAAGGATGTAGCCTATGCCAGACGTTTTCAATTTATGAAACAACCTACCAGACTGGTGCAAAATATCTGAAGAGATGTTTGACAGAAGGTTGAAAATAATTTTTTAACTAATAATATATATATATATATATATATGAAACTTGATAACGTCTTAATTAGATGATAATTAAGATGTTATTTTTTATTTCCGCCATTTATTTATAATAATAATAATAATAATAATAATAAAATTATTCTTTAAGTAAAAGAAAAAATCGAAAAGCATAATAACCGAAGTTTCCCGTATTATCCTATGAAAATTTATTTTAGTTTAATTATGAAAGAAATTTTATTAGTTAGGAATAAAATTATATAAATGTGTTTTCTATCCAATATTAACTTTAAAATCAATGATTTAGATAAAAAATGTCGAAATTTTTAAAAATTTAGTTAATTTAAATATGTATAAAAATATGAAACTTCAAATATTCAGAATGATGTGCATATTAATATTTTATAAAGTATTTTAAACTTATGTAGAAACTTTTATCCTTTCGTAACGTAACACATTTCATACACTTCTTTGTAACTTTTAAGCCAGTTTCCGTCCGATATCAAAAACAGCTTCAAATGCCGTTTTGCCTTTGGAAATTTTAAAGTTCATGAAATTTTTAAAATGAAGGATGTAGCTTATGCCAGAAGTTTTCAATTTGTAAGCAACCTTCGAGACAGGAGCGAAGTATCTGAAAGACATGTTTGAAAGAAAGAATTATTTTAGTTTAAATATGAAAGAAATTTTATTAGTTAGGAATAAAATTTTATAAATGTGTTTTCTATCCAATATTAACTTTAAAATCTATGATTTAGATAGAAAATGTCGAAATTTTTAAAAATTTAGTTAATTTAAATATGTATAAAAATATGAAACTTCAAATATTCAGAATGATGTGCATATTAAAATTTTAAAAAGTATTTCAAACTTATGTAGAAACTTTTGACCTTTCATAACACAACATATTTCATACAGCTGCTTTGTCACTTTTAAGTCAATTTCCATCCGATTTCAAAAACAGCTTCAAATGCCGTCTAGACTTTGGAAATTTTAAAGTTCATGAAACTTTTAAAATGTAGGATGTAGCTTATGCCAAAAGTTTTTAATTTGTAAACACCCTACGAGACAGGAGCGAAGTATCTGAAGACATGTTTGAAAGAAAGAATTATTTTAGTTTAAATATGAAAAAAAATATATTAGTTAGGAATAAAATTATACAAATGTGTTTTCTATCCAATATTAATTTCAAAATCTATGATTTAGATAGAAAATATCGAAATTTTTAAAAATTTAGTTAATTTAAATCTGTATAAAAATATGAAACTTCAAATATTCAGAATGATGTGCATATTAAAATTTTAAAAAGTATTTCAAACTTATGTAGAAACTTTTATCCTTTCATAAAATAACATATTTCATACAGCAGCTTTGTCACTTTTAAGTCAATTTCCGTCCGATTTCAAAAACAGCTTCAAATGCCGTTTTGCCTTTGGAAATTTTAAAGTTCGTGAAACTTTTAAAATGAAGGATGTAGCTTATGCCAGAAGTTTTCAATTTATGAAACACCCTACAAGACAAGAGTAAAATATCTGAAGAGATCTTTGAAGGAATGAACAAACATTGAAAATATTTTTTTAACTAGAATATATATATATATATATATATATATATATATATAAGCTTGATAACGTCTTAATTAAATGATAATTAAGATGTTATTTTCGATTTCCGCTATTTTTTTTATAATAATAAATTAAAAATATTCTTTAAATTAAAAAAAAATCGAAAAGCATAATAACCGAAGTTTCCCGTATTATCCTATAAAAATTTATTTTAATTTAAATATGAAAGAAATTTTACTAGTTAGGAATAAAATTATATAAATGTGTTTTCTATCCAATATTAATTTCAAAATCTATGATTTAGATAGAAAATATCAATTATTTTAAAAAATTAGTTAGTTTAAATATGTATAAATATATGAAACTTCAAATATTCAGAATGATGTGCATATTAAAATTTTAAAAAAGTATTTCAAACTTGTGTAGAAAATTTTATCCTTTCATAACATAACATATTTCATACAGCTGCTTTGTAACTTATAAGTCAATTTCGCCCCCGATTTCAAAAACAGCTTCAAATGCTGTTTTGCCTTTGGAAATTTTAAAACTTGTGAAACTTTTAAAATGAAGGATGTAGCCTATGCCAGACGTTTTCAATTTATGAAACAACCTACCAGACTGGTGCAAAATATCTGAAGAGATGTTTGACGGAAAGTTGAAAATAATTTTTTAACTAATACTATATATAGATATATATATATATATGAAACTTGATAACGTCTTAATTAGATGATAATTAAGATGTTATTTTTGATTACCGCAATTTATTTATAATAATAATAGTAATAATAATAATAAAATTATTCTTTAAGTAAAAGAAAAAAATCGAAAAGCATAATAACCGAAGTTTCCCGTATTATCCTATGAAAATTTATTTTAGTTTAATTATGAAAGAAATTTTATTAGTTAGGAATAAAATTATATAAATGTGTTTTCTATCCAATATTAACTTTAAAATCAAGGATTTAGATAAAAAATGTCGAAATTTTTAAAAATTTAGTTAATTTAAATATGTATAAAAATATGAAACTTCAAACATTCAGAATGATGTGCATATTAATATTTTATAAAGTATTTTAAACTTATGTAGAAACTTTTATCCTTTCCTAACGTAACACATTTCATACACTTCTTTGTAACTTTTAAGCCAGTTTCCGTCCGATTTCAAAAACAACTTCAAATGCCGTTTTGCCTTTGGAAATTTTAAAGTTCATGAAATTTTTAAAATGAAGGATGTAGCTTATGCCAGAAGTTTTCAATTTGTAAGCAACCTTCGAGACAGGAGCGAAGTATCTGAAAGACATGTTTGAAAGAAAGAATTATTTTAGTTTAAATATGAAAGAAATTTTATTAGTTAGGAATAAAATTTTATAAATGTGTTTTCTATCCAATATTAACTTTAAAATCTATGATTTAGATAGAAAATGTCGAAATTTTTAAAAATTTAGTTAATTTAAATATGTATAAAAATATGAAACTTCAAATATTCAGAATGATGTGCATATTAAAATTTTAAAAAGTATTTCAAACTTATGTAGAAACTTTTGACCTTTCATAACACAACATATTTCATACAGCTGCTTTGTCACTTTTAAGTCAATTTCCATCCGATTTCAAAAACAGCTTCAAATGCCGTCTAGCCTTTGGAAATTTTAAAGTTCATGAAACTTTTAAAATGTAGGATGTAGCTTATGCCAAAAGTTTTTAATTTGTAAACACCCTACGAGACAGGAGCGAAGTATCTGAAGACATGTTTGAAAGAAAGAATTATTTTAGTTTAAATATGAAAAAAAAATATTACTTAGGAATAAAATTATACAAATGTGTTTTCTATCCAATATTAATTTCAAAATCTATGATTTAGATAGAAAATATCGAAATTTTTAAAAATTTAGTTAATTTAAATATGTATAAAAATATGAAACTTCAAATATTCAGAATCATGTGCATATTAAAATTTTAAAAAGTATTTCAAACTTATGTAGAAACTTTTATCCTTTCATAAAATAACATATTTCATACAGTGGCTTTGTCACTTTTAAGTCAATTTCCGTCCGATTTCAAATACAGATTCAAATGCCGTTTTGCCTTTGGAAATTTTAAAGTTCGTGAAACTTTTAAAATGAAGGATATAGCTTATGCCAGAAGTTTTCAATTCATGAAACACCCTACAAGACAAGAGTAAAATATCTGAAGAGATTTTTGAAGGAATGAACAAACATTGAAAATATTTTTTTAACTAGAATATATATATATATATATATATATATATATATATATATATATATATATATATATATATATATAAGCTTGATAACGTCTTAATTAAATGATAATTAAGATATTATTTTCGATTTCCGCTATTTTTTTTATAATAATAAATTAAAAATATTCTTTAAATTAAAAAAAATCGAAAAGCATAATAACCGAAATTTCCCGTATTATCCTATAAAAATTTATTTTAATTTAAATATGAAAGAAATTTTACTAGTTCGGAATAAAATTATATAAATGTGTTTTCTATCCAATATTAATTTCAAAATCTATGATTTAGATAGAAAATATCAATTATTTTAAAAATTTAGTTAGTTTAAATATGTATAAATATATGAAACTTCAAATATTCAGAATGATGTGCATATTAAAATTTTAAAAAGTATTTCAAACTTGTGTAGAAAATTTTATCCTTTCATAACATAACATATTTCATACAGCTGCTTTGTTACTTATAAGTCAATTTCGCCCCCGATTTCAAAAACAGCTTCAAATGCTGTTTTGCCTTTCGAAATTTTAAAACTTGTGAAACTTTTAAAATGAAGGATGTAGCCTATGCCAGACGTTTTCAATTTATGAAACAACCTACCAGACTGGTGCAAAATATCTGAAGAGATGTTTGACGGAAGGTTGAAAATAATTTTTTAACTAATACTATATATATATATATATATATATATATATATATATATATATGAAACTTGATAACGTCTTAATTAGATGATAATTAAGATGTTATTTTTGATTTCCGCAATTTATTTATAATAATAATAATAATAATAATAATAAAATTATTCTTTAAGTAAAAGAAAAAATCGAAAAGCATAATAACCGAAGTTTCCCGTATTATCCTATGAAAATTTATTTTAGTTTAATTATGAAAGAAATTTTATTAGTTAGGAATAAAATTATATAAATGTGTTTTCTATCGAATATTAACTTTAAAATCAATGATTTAGATAAAAAATGTCGAAATTTTTAAAAATTTAGTTAATTTAAATATGTATAAAAATATGAAACTTCAAATATTCAGAATGATGTGCATATTAATATTTTATAAAGTATTTTAAACTTATGTAGAAACTTTTATCCTTTCCTAACGTAACACATTTCATACACTTCTTTGTAACTTTTAAGCCAGTTTCCGTCCGATTTCAAAAACAACTTCAAATGCCGTTTTGCCTTTGGAAATTTTAAAGTTCATGAAATTTTTAAAATGAAGGATGTAGCTTATGCCAGAAGTTTTCAATTTGTAAGCAACCTTCGAGACAGGAGCGAAGTATCTGAAAGACATGTTTGAAAGAAAGAATTATTTTAGTTTAAATATGAAAGAAATTTTATTAGTTAGGAATAAAATTTTATAAATGTGTTTTCTATCCAATATTAACTTTAAAAATCTATGATTTAGATAGAAAATGTCGAAATTTTTAAAAATTTAGTTAATTTAAATATGTATAAAAATATCAAACTTCAAATATTCAGAATGATGTGCATATTAAAATTTTAAAAAGTATTTCAAACGTATGTAGAAACTTTTGACCTTTCATAACACAACATATTTCATACAGCTGCTTTGTCACTTTTATGTCAATTTCCATCCGATTTCAAAAACAGCTTCAAATGCCGTCTAGCCTTTGGAAATTTTAAAGTTCATGAAACTTTTAAAATGTAGGATGTAGCTTATGCCAAAAGTTTTTAATTTGTAAACACCCTACGAGACAGGAGCGAAGTATCTGAAGACATGTTTGAAAGAAAGAATTATTTTAGTTTAAATATGAAAAAAAAATATTACTTAGGAATAAAATTATACAAATGTGTTTTCTATCCAATATTAATTTCAAAATCTATGATTTAGATAGAAAATATCGAAATTTTTAAAAATTTAGTTAATTTAAATATGTATAAAAATATGAAACTTCAAATATTCAGAATGATGTGCATATTAAAATTTTAAAAAGTATTTCAAACTTATGTAGAAACTTTTATCCTTTCATAAAATAACATATTTCATACAGCGGCTTTGTCACTTTTAAGTCAATTTCCGTCCGATTTCAAATACAGATTCAAATGCCGTTTTGCCTTTGGAAATTTTAAAGTTCGTGAAACTTTTAAAATGAAGGATGTAGCTTATGCCAGAAGTTTTCAATTTATGAAACACCCTACAAGACAAGAGTAAAATATCTGAAGAGATTTTTGAAGGAATGAACAAACATTGAAAACATTTTTTTAACTAGAATATATATATATATATATATAAGCTTGATAACGTCTTAATTAAATGATAATTAAGATGTTATTTTCGATTTCCGCTATTTTTTTTATAATAATAAATTAAAAATATTCTTTAAATTAAAAAAAATCGAAAAGCATAATAACCGAAGTTTCCCGTATTATCCTATAAAAATTTATTTTAATTTAAATATGAAAGAAATTTTACTAGTTAGGAATAAAATTATATAAATGTGTTTTCTATCCAATATTAATTTCAAAATCTATGATTTAGATAAAAAATATCAATTATTTTAAAAATTTAGTTAGTTTAAATATGTATAAATATATGAAACTTCAAATATTCAGAATGATGTGCATATTAAAATTTTAAAAAGTATTTCAAACTTGTGTAGAAAATTTTATCCTTTCATAACAAAACATATTTCATACAGCTGCTTTGTTACTTATAAGTCAATTTCGCCCCCGATTTCAAAAACAGCTTCAAATGCTGTTTTGCCTTTGGAAATTTTAAAACTTGTGAAACTTTTAAAATGAAGGATGTAGCCTATGCCAGACGTTTTCAATTTATGAGACAACCTACCAGACAGGTGCAAAATATCTGAAGAGATGTTTGACGGAACGTTGAAAATAATTTTTTAACTAATACTATATATATATATATATATGAAACTTGATAACGTCTTAATTAGATGATAATTAAGATGTTATTTTTGATTTCCGCAATTTATTTATAATAATAATAATAATAATAATAATAATAATAAAATTATTCTTTAAGTAAAAGAAAAAATCGAAAAGCATAATAACCGAAGTTTCCCGTATTATCCGATGAAAATTTATTTTAGTTTAATTATGAAAGAAATTTTATTAGTTAGGAATAAAATTATATAAATGTGTTTTCTATCCAATATTAATTTCAAAATCAATGATTTAGATAAAAAATGTCGAAATTTTTAAAAATTTAGTTAATTTAAATATGTATAAAAATATGAAACTTCAAATATTCAGAATGATGTGCATATTAATATTTTATAAAGTATTTTAAACTTATGTAGAAACTTTTATCCTTTCGTAACGTAACACATTTCATACACTTCTTTGTAACTTTTAAGCTAGTTTCCGTCCGATTTCAAAAACAGCTTCAAATGCCGTTTTGCCTTTGGAAATTTTAAAGTTCATGAAATTTTTAAAATGAAGGATGTAGCTTATGCCAGAAGTTTTCAATTTGTAAGCAACCTACGAGACAGGAGCGAAGTATCTGAAAGACATGTTTGAAAGAAAGAATTATTTTAGTTTAAATATGAAAGAAATTTTATTAGTTAGGAATAAAATATTATAAATGTGTTTTCTATCCAATATTTATTTCAAAATCTATGATTTAGATAGAAAATGCCGAAATTTTTAAAAATTTAGTTAATTTAAATATGTATAAAAATGTGAAATTTCAAATATTCAGAATGACGTGAATATTAAAATTTTAAAAAGTATTTCAAACTTATGTAAAAACTTTTATCCTTTCATAGCATAACATATTTCATACAGCAACTTTGTAACTTTTTTAATTCAATTTCCGTCCGATTTCAAAAAGAGCTTCAAATGCCGTTTTGCCTTTGGAAATTTTAAAGTTCATGAAACTTGTGAAATGAAGGATGTAACTTATGCCAGAAGTTTTCAATTTATGAAATGACCTACCAGACAGGTGCAAAATATATGAAGAGATGTTTGACGGAACGTTGAAAATAATTTTTTAACTAAAATACACAACAAAAATGTTTTTTTTTTTTAAACGCTTGATAATGTTTTAATTAAATGACAATTAAGATGATATTTTCGACTTCCACTATTTATTTTATAATATTAATAATAAAAAAGAAATTCTTTAAATAAAAGGAAAAATCGAAAAGGATAAATAACCGGAGTTTCCGTTTTATGCATAAAACTTTTATTTTAGTTTAAATATGGAAGGAAGTTTATAATTAGGTATAAAATTATATAAGTGTGTTTTCTATCCAATATTAATTTTAAAATCTATAATTTGGATGAAAAATGTCTAAATTTGTAAAAATTTATTAATTCAAATACGTATAAAAATATGAAATTTCAAATATTCAGAATGATGTACATATAAAAATTTTAAAAAGTACTTAGAAGTAGATCCTTTCATAACATAACATATTTCATACAGCTGCTTTTTAACTTTTAAGTCAATTTCGGTCCGATTGTAAAAAACAGCTTCAAATGCCGTTTTGCCTTTAGAAATTTTAAAGTTCATGAAACTTTTAAAATAAAGGATGTAGCTTATGCCAGAAGTTTTCACTTTGAGAAACAATCTACAAGACAGGTGCAAAATATCTGAAGAGGTGTTTGAAAGAATGAATAAACGTTGAAAACTACAATAAAAGCAGAAAAAGCAACGTTATTACGTGCAATTTAGTTATTAGCACGAGAACCTTTTTAATTCTATACCTATAAAATTCATGAAAATTTTGTTAATTGTGACTTCACTGTTACCCCATTACCAGATTGTTGGGAATGTTATATGCAAACCTCTTTTTCTTAATTTCTACTAGCATTTTTCACTTTACCAGTTTCATTGCCTAAACAATTTTCCAATTGGTTGTCTCCCATAATTTCTAGTAATTCCACTGGTCAATATACCTATTCTTCGAATCTACGTCTCTCCATATAAATGAGCAAAATTCTATCATTCTTTGCATTGATGCCGGTACTCTGAATACAACCGAAGCTAGTCTGCTATACGTTAAAAAGTTCTTGTGCTAATAACATTTTATTATATGCTTATAATGTTTTAATTACATCATACTATTTCTCTGATAGCATTTGGCGTAAATGAATTAAAGTGCTTATCATTATAGAATCACTTATAATACATTTTCTTAAACAATATTTTAATCTTAGTCATGATAGAAAAAAATACAGAAATAAAACAAGAATAATTTGTATATTAGATATAAAAAGATGTTTAAGTTATTTCAAAATATAAATTAAGTCACATGCTTATACTTCATTAAATTGCTAAAAGTTGTCAAATAGAAACAGTAAATATGGTTTTAATAAACTGGTTACATGTTTCGGTCGGTTGATTCATTTTTTACAAAATGATTTTTTTTTTAAGTATTGAACCTAGAATAAAGTTTCAAATATCATTTTATTCGTTATACAATCAGTTATCAAAATAAAATTTTCGACATAAGTGTACTATGTAAGAAACTTGAAAAATGATTGATTTTAAACATGAGAAAATAATGGGTCAAGATATGGAAGGCTTGACCCACTTTATTTTATATTGAAATATTTGTTAAGGGAAATAAAATCAGTTTTAAAAAAGGCAGAATAACTTTATCTGACGAGGTTTAATTATTATTAAAAAATATTCGGGAAATGTGATGTGTAAACAAACCTGCTTAGACAAAATTCAAAGCACAGGAGAAAAATTCCGTTTTAAACAAGCATTCTTTTTACACTCGACCTGGCAACACTAGTTACCACATAGTTCGGCCTCATCTCATTATGTTCATCTTGGTGAAATTTGTCTGCATACCTTCCTAAAGTGTTTTGATCGATGTTATGTTCTTTTGCAGATTGATCAATACCTAACATTTCTTAAGGCGGCTGCTGATTTCATCCTTTTTAGTCTTTTCCATTCTTTCTATTTACCTACTATGGGTACTCTTTAAATGAAATAAAAGTTCCTATCAACTTTCAAATTTATATTTCATTAAATTGTTTCTTGCTTCTGTAGCAATTTTTCTCATCTTCTTTTAATCAGTTTAAACAATTTCCTTTCTATCAATCACCCCAATTTACTGTAGTTTTACAGAATAAATTTACACTATTTTAGAAATATAACCATTAACCCAGCATTATGTACAGCGTATAATAAAAGGATTTCCAAAAGCACTTGATTAAGGAGCTTTAACCAACTGGTCAACCCTCACCACATTGACTGGGTCAAGCCTCCCCACTAGGGTGGGTCGAAAAAAAGATTTTTTTTTTTATTTTCGAAACGCTTTAGTGCGGAAAATTTGCCTTTTGTAATAAGAAGAAAAGCGGCATAAAAATTTTAAAAATCGGTTAACATCTTCCATTTGCGCATCGTACTTAAAGTTGATGAAAAATTGCGAAAATTGCGCCTTTTCTCTATTTTTTTAAGTTAATTAAAACTTTAAAAATAAACACGCTTTATCTTTTTATGCTTGTTTCATGGTTTACATAACCTAAATAAATTGAATTCTAATCAATAATCTAATTTTTACGTTCTCGCAACCTCTTAGAAAAAAACATAAATTTAGCAATTTTTCGCAATTTTCCCCGTGCAACTCTTCGCTCGTTTTGCTAGAACAAAACGACCCAGAACTCACCACGTGGAGCTAGTTGCATATACAGTTCCACCGCCACCCTACCCAACCAACCATCCATTTGTTGGGTGTGGCATTTACATTGTCTTTGCAACTATTTACAAAGGTTTTCCATAGAGTAGCATTTTTTGGCTTACTGTGTTTTTTACGTTTTATTTTTTATATCTACTACACATTTAAAGTCTGATTTTTTGGAGAAATGAGGCATAACCGATTTAGACATCAGAAGTGTTCGGATATAGCCATCTCTAGCTTCATGTCTATATACTTTTTTCGAGGTCTCTGTCACATGTTTGATGCACCTCTTAACAGTCTCGGTGTGACAGGGAAACATTTGTATTTCTCTGATGTGAGTAGTGCCAGAAGTGATGAAAGATTTAACACCATCTTCACGTACGTCCTGCGGCATTGGTGAAGGATACACCGCACAAGAATTCCAATTAATAATTTCTATATAATTGGAAGCTTGAAAGTTTCCATTCGTTGACATTGCGTTTCTAACAGTCTTCTTTGGGACGATTTGTCTTGCTTTTACGATCCTTCTGTAACCAATATCATGAATATGTTTTCTTTAATCGACAATCATTGCCAACAGAACATTATCTTGGTGCGCATAAAACGCATTTTGTTCTATTACTGGATCAGCAACTTGTAGTAAATCATCTGCTAAATAGCGTAATGTTTGGATTGCTTGAAATACATGTTTTGGTCCGTCAGCAAAATATTTGCTTATTTTATGGCAAATTACACACGCATGTATGATTTTATGCAAAAGCCAAATATTTCTTTTAAGTTTTCGGATGAATCTGATGCAATCTAAGGATTCGGTTGGCCGAAGTTAGTCGTCTGGAATCGGATAAAGTACTAGGGTCCCAATTCGCCAGGTCTTCCTGACAATGTCCCAAGCTGATTGCATTCAACATGTCCCAAAAATACTGTTGTTCTTCGCTCAAAAAAGCCCTGTCTATATCAGGAATCGAACAACATGTGGGTTCACAATCGACCACAGGAGCTTTTTCACATCAAGTGAGCTGCTATCCGATTGGCGCACTAAAAGATTTAGGCCCTTCAGTTTGACCGTGAATATGTTGGAAAATTTGGCTATAAGAAAGCTCATTAAAATGCCGGATGCATATGCTCCACATTTTATGATTTTCTAGTCGGTGGAAAGCGCCGTTATTTCATCCAGTGTTTGTTGCAGTACCATCACATCCTACTACTTCGATTTTTTCTAGTGATATTGATATTTCAGACAAACAAGAAATAATACTTTGACTAATATCATTTGATGAACTCGAGGAAGTAGATATATGTCCAATGTAAGTTGATCCAGATTTCTGGATAAGGGAATAGTGTTTTTGTTTCACATTCCTGTGGAATTGCTTGGCACGAAATTTTTCGACGAACAAAGTATCTCATTTTTGTTCGTCAAAAAAAAGACCCGAACTTTCCTCAGGAGGTGGGAATCGAGTTTTCAAATCCGTCCTAAAACGAATCTTGTCTCTTTTCATTTTACACTTATCAACCCCATCAGAAGAATTTGTGTCGGTTATCCAGAACACTTGACGCTATGACAGCTTTTGGCCGATCAGAAACTCCGAAACGATCGCTGTTTAGCACTGTTCCGTTAATTTTAATTCTCATCAGCCATTTGGGCTTTTAGTCGACGTACTCAGTTTGTATTTATCTTCCTCATACTCCGAGTCTTCAAAAGAAGTGTGTTTGAGTTCATCAATTTCATAGTACACTGCCATTTTAGAAACTATAAAACTATTTAAGGAACGACTCAGTGCTTGCTGAATATCACGAGTTTTCCGTTCAGCCTTCACATTTAACTTTTTTGTAACTGTTTTGTAAATACATCCGATTTTCCCCCAAATTGTAATTCCTTTGAAGAATTATGAACCTCAACACAAAGACACGAATTTCCTTTTCTTTTTACATAAGCATTTAATTAGATTACACATTGACATGCATGTGGTCTTTTTAATATAATATACATACCACACCCAACAATTGGACGGTTGGTTGGGTAGGATGTGGGTAGCATTCAACTTGCAACAACCGCCACATGGTGAGTTCTGTGTCGTTTTCTTTTAGCAAAACGAACTAAGAGTTGCACGGGGGGAATTCCACGTCAAATCAGGCAGTAAAATATCAATATGTAACCCACCATCACAGATTTTAATGAAACTGCGTGTGTTTGTTCTTACTATTAAGATATGATCACCAGTAATTTTTTTTTGCTCCTTGGTGAAATAGTTTCTGAGCAAAAAATTGTCAAAATTTTGATAAACTGCCGTCAGTTGGCATTCTTGATAGCCGGTTTTCAAATGTAGCATGTCATATATATAATCATATTTCAATATCTACTCTACAAATCATATTCAAATAATTTATGCACAATATTTAGGGTACGCAGCTTATGAAAAAAATATATTGTTACGCTTATAACATTTTAAGTGTGTCTAAAAAAATATTTAAACTTTGAAGTCGTGAATTTTTTATGAAAAATAATGCATTAACAAAAAAAGCATTATCAACAAAAGGCGGTATTTTTATTAAATTTATTTTTTATGGGAGATATACTTAAAGGTGTCCTTTACCTGATTCTGAAATAAAAATAGTGGGATTTTGGGTGTTTTTGGTAGTATTTCCTATTTAAAAATATTTTGAGGTGCATTTCATATCAAATCAAGCAGAGTCATTCCATGCCAGTTCCCCTAAGCCATTTAATCACTGTCACAAATTTCAATGAAATTGGGTTTGTTTATAGCTTATTTTAAGACGTAATCACCTTTAATTTTCTTGATCCAAAGTAAAATATTTTTTAAGATAAAAAATATCAAAATTTTGAAAAATTGTTTTAAATTTTTTTAATGACAGTTCGATATTCAAAGACTACATTAAAAAAAAAAAAAAAAAAAAAAAAAAAAAAAAGTCATTTCAATAGAAAATCACTAAATAGGTTTCAAATAATGTATATGTGACAAATAATGTAGGCTGATTATTATTTCTTGTTTTTTATCATGTTTAAACACTAAGAGTGTCTTTTATCTTATGAATTTTTAAAATCAAGAATTTTGTCAAAAATAATGTGTTAATCAAAAATTTATTATTAACCGAAGGCAGGGTGTTATTGCTTTTTTTTGTACGTAAAAATATCTTTTAAATGGTTATAAAATAAAAATAGTGAACATATGAGAAAAAATTATCAAAATTTTGGAAAAATGCCACGAGTTGCCATTAATGATTGTTCAATTTTCATAGGCCTCATTTTATATATAAAATCATATTTCAATAACTAATAAAGAAATCTTCTTCGAATAATTTAAGCAAGGTAAATAAAGTATGTAGATTATGAAAAAAATATTGCTGTAATGTTAAAAAATATTTAGATGTGTCTAAAAAATTGTATAATCTTTGAAATCAAAAATATTTTACAAAAAATAATGAAATCATTAAAAAATCTTTATCAATCAGAGGCGGAGTTTCTATGACTAATTTTTTAATTTTAAATTGTACATAATACTACATTATAACTGGATCTGAAATAAAAATAGTGGGATTTTGGTTGGTTTTAGTAGTATTTAAATCATATTTAAAATTATCAATATTTTCAAATGTAAAACCTATCCGATGTATCATCCCTGGAAATATTTTTATTTATACATTTATTTTATTTTTCAAAATATCTTTTATGTTCGTTTCTTAAGGAAAAAAATAAACAATATTGTTTTTTAGTAAAACTTCTAGGGCGAAGAGCAATTATCCCTTTCCAAAAAGAGAAAAATCACTAGCTCCTCACCGCCCAATAGAAATTTTCAAAATGACAGTCCTAATCTTTAAACTCATATTTGGCTGTTAATATTGAAAATTTAGCATTGAGCTGCTAATATTGAAAAAAAAAACCAAATTTCACTCTGTTGAAGAAAATTTTGACGTATTGTGCTTTAAATATATGCAAAAAATGCATAATCCATTATATTTATATCATTCAAATAACTATATCTAAAAAAATATTTAAAACTTAATGAGTTGCACTTTTGTAACTTTATTCAGTTTCTAATGATATGTACCGTAATTTCGGGTGTTTAGCCCGCAGATCAAACAATTCAGTTTGGGTCCAGAAATTTTATTCAGTATTTGAAGACCAATATTTACTGTGATCTAAAAAGTTACATTTTATTTTTAAAAATTTCTGGGTCGAAACACGATTGTATGATCCGCGGGCTATACACCGGAAATTACGGTAATTTGATTTATTTCATTACAATATTGCTGAAAGATGGATTTTCAACATATATATGTGTGTATATATATCCCTGTTCTCAAACAAATTATTTAAAAATTGTTCATTTATGTTTAATAAAGCATATATATATTGTTTATACACTTACAAAAAATACATATAGCAAATTTTATGATATTATGTCAATAATGTCTAAAAGTAAAGAACTTATCTAATAGTATGTAACGAAAAATTTAACATCTGGTGTAATGACAACAAAATTTTATAATTGTTTTACTTAATTTGGATGAATGAAAAAAGCTTACATGTTTACATTTTATTGAAGTACAGGTGAAAATGTCACAAAGACATACCTCAACAACCACTGAGTATGTCACATTCACACTACAGATGATTTTTTTTTTCTTTTGATCTTTCGGGTTTGATTTCAGATGGTAATGAATTAATTAGTTTTGTTAGAAGTGTCATTGCAGTCAGCATATTAGGCTCACTATTTTTTTTTATATAATTTGTTTTGATTGACTCGATGAACAACAATATTTAAAGGGACCATTTTATGACTTTTCAATTAAAAGCTGATTTATAAATTCATCATGTTGTTTAGTTATTATTATCATCTTAAGATAATAAGTTGATATTAAAATTTTTAAATGCAGTTTATTTATTATTTGAACAGTTGAAAGTATTTTTCAATAAGAGTGCGGGCTGTTGATTTTAAGTAGGCTGTTGAGCAATGTAGTGTTGGTAAAGGAACTGGTACTATTTAATTTAATTTTTATTGCTGTAAATAATATTTGTTATTTTATTATTGTATGTATTATATTTAAGCAAGAGTAGAAATACACGATATCGTAGTCATTTTAGTACATCTTAGCATGAAAAGCTTCAATATTTATCATTAAACATTCACATTTTATGAAAATTTTGTTAAAATTGCTCATATTTTCACTATTTTTATTTTATAACTATTGAAAAGATATTTTTACGTACAATTAAAAAAAGTAATAACAGCCTGCCTTCGGTTAATAATAAATTTTTGATTAACACATTATTTTTCACAAAATTCTTGATTTTAAGAATTCACAAGATTAAACACACTCTTAGCATTTAAACATGACAAACAACAATAAATAATAATCTGCCTACATTATTTGTCACATATACATTATTTTAAACTTATTTAGTGATTTTATATTGAAATGACTTTTTTTAATGCAGTCTTTGAATATAGATCTGCCATTAAAAACATTTTTAAAAAAATTTCAAAATTTAGATATTTTTTTTATCTTAAAAAATATTTTACTTGTAATCACCCTTAATTTCCTTGATCCTGTCTTAAAATGAGCTATAAACATACCCAGTTTCATTGAAATTTGTGACAGTGAATTAAATATCTTAGGCGAACTGACATGGAATGACTCTGCTTGATTTGATTTGAAATACGCCTCAAAATATTTTTAAATATGAAATACTACTAAAAACACCCAAAATCCCACTATTTTTATTTCAGAATCAGGTAAAGGACACCTTTAAGTATATCTCCCACAAAAAATAAATTTAATAAAAATACCGCCTTTTGTTAATAATGCTATTTTAGGTAATGCATTATTTTTCATAAAAAAATCACGACTTCAAAGATTAAACATTTTTTAGACAAACTTAAAATGTTATATAAGCGTAACAGTATTTTTTTTCATAAAATACGTACCCTATATATTATGCATAAATTATTTGAAGATGATTTGTGGAATAGATATTGAAATATGATCATATTTATGTCATGCTACATTTGAAAATCGAGCAGTCAAGAATGCCAACTGATGGCAGTTTTCAAAATTTTGACAATTTTTTTCTCAGAAACTATTTGACCAAGGAGTAAAAAAAAATACTGGGAATCATATCTTAATGAAAGGAACAAACACACGCAGTTTCATCAAAATCTGTGATGGTGGGTTACATGCCTGCCTGAACTGACATGGAATGACCCACGGTGAAAATAGCGAAAAATTGGTAAATTTTTGTTTTTTCTAAGTTTTTGCGAGAACAAAAAAAATTAGATTATTGATCGGAATTTAATTTATTTAGGTTATGTAAACCATGAAATGAGCATAAGTAGCTGAAGCGTGTTTATTTTTAAAGTTTTAATTAACTTAAAAAAATTAGAAAAAAAGGCTCGATTTTTGCAGTTTTTCATCAACTTTAATTACGATGCGCGAATGGAAGATGTTAACCGATTTTAAAAGTTTTTATGCCGTTTTTATTCTTATTACAATAGGCAACTTTTCCGCACTAAAGCGTTCCGAAAAAAAAAAAAAAAATTCTTTTTTTCGACCCAACCTACTCCCCACATAGCCACTTTTTAAAGTATAGCACACGGTTATGTTACGGTTATGTTAGCCTAATTTACTGCACAATCGTTATACCTGGAATGAAAGCTCAATATTTCTAAATTACTTAAAACCTACTTATTTAAATTTCTATGATATATTTTATATTAGAAAATCTCACAAAATGTTTCTAAAAAATAAATTTTTTAAACTGAAATCTCTTCATGATTAATTTTTCCACACCTGTTTCAATTATCTTTATGAAATAGACTATTGTTCAAGCATTTCAGTAGCTTGGGTTGCTACCTGTTTGCAAAACTCTGAAATTCTTTTAAATATTAAAATTGAAGGGGGGTTCAAGCCTCCCCTATGTTCAACCCGCCCCAGTCTCCTCTACTCTCTCATATAATGCACGTTATTTTATTTTATATTTACTTTGACGCTTATTTTCATATTCGAAAACTATGGTGTATCCATAATTTTGGTAAGCTAAATGATGTTGCATCTTTACAAATTGAATTTTTACGTGTTACACTCTCTACTAATATAAGCCCGTCCGCGGTCCTTTAAGCTTTTTTAACCTGCGGTACGGTATGCTATTTCTTTCTCCCAGCTTATTTAGTGTCCAAAAATAACGTTACCTTAGAGAAGCTAGCCGTAAAACAAAGCATTACGATTAAATACTCTTTAGCAATTTTTCAAACTTCTAAGCATCGCACATTTTTAAATTTTATACGTCGTATTCGGAAAAAAAGTTCTTTTAAATGCATTTTGTTCGAAAACTGTATCTCCATTTATTTTTCAAATATTAATTTTTTTGTAGTTTTTGGAGCCATTTGCTTAATATTGGCAACGGAAATACTCCATCTCTGTAGAAAGTAAAGGGAAATAGCTTTAAAATAGTAATTATATATTTTTGTTGCCATTTTCTCGTAACAACCGAAAGAAAATGTAATTAAAATACGTGCTATTTTGAAAAAATATATAAACGAATGATTTCTGTTAAAACAATGGTGCTATTATACAGGGTGTCCGGTCTCAACGGTGTCCAATGGCTAATTCCTAAACCGTTAGTCATAGACATATAGTTCCAATTACAAAAATGTTTTAAATCAGGTAAAGAAATATTTTAAAAGCGATTTGGGTCAATAAAAACATTTCTTAAAAAATTATGAAATTTAAATTTTTATACGGTCCCCCGGTCCTATAAGTTATATTTAGTGAAATACTCCTTTTACACTGACAAGTAATACAAAAAAAGTCCCGTTATTCTACGATTAAAATTGACCGAGTAATAGCCGTTAAAAGTTGGAACATATTTTTTGCTGCAAATTGGGGGTGATTCACAAATTTAGTCGAAATATAAATTCGTCAGATATAAAAAATATTTGGGAGTAAAATTAATATTGCAATATAAATTTGAAATCTTTAATCATTCTGGCATATTAATGGAAAATATACAATTTGTAATAAACATTTGAGAAGAATGAAAAAATAGAATTTTTGTTAAATAAAATGATTCTAAATTAACAGCCTCAATTCTTTACAAAATGATACGTATTTTAAAATATTATTAGATTGCACAAGCCTGCAAAAGTTGGGTTATGTCATGTTTTTTAGCTTTTGATAATTGATTCTTATATATTCTGTACCGCTGAATCCGAAATTGACCTTCATTTTTAACTATCATATCAGGATTTTTCGCAAACTGCAAATTTCAAAGTTAAGAAGTTCAATGTTAAAATTGAATTTCCTCCCCCATCTCATCGGACCACTCAGCTGTTTAGCTGTAAGAATCCCAGGATGAGCAAAAATATCGAATAAATTTTTTAATCAAATCAAATCAAATCAAATAAAAAATGTTTTACCTATGTTTTATAGTATGATATTTTCGCTATATTTTAACTTACACATTTGCGATTTGCAAAAAAATTCTAACGTAATGGTTAAAAATGAAGGTCATTTTCAGATTCAGTGCTAAAAAGTGAGTAAAAATCAATTATCAAAAGTTAAAAAACACAACCATCTCCTCTGCTTTATAGTATTCGATTTTTGTTATTCTTTAAATTTGAAAATTTATGATTTGCGAAATATCCTGACATGATGGTTAAAAATTAAGGTAATTTTCGGATTCAGTGCTAAAAAATACTTAAAAGTTAAAAACCCAACAATCGCAGTCTTGTATTATCTAATCTAAAACTTTTTCTTAAACTCCTTGGCAGAAATCTATCCGAAATTTTTTGTGTTATCCTGTAAAATAAGTATAAATAGTAACCACCGAAAATCTTAATAATATTAGATTGTTATGGGATTTGCGCCAGTATGTAAAATGCAATCTCGATCGGATATTTAAAAGTGGGTTAAAGTTCGAGTAAAAATTTTGAACTGGAAAAACATACATACGATTGTTGAAATAACATAAAAACTTATAAAAAAACATAAATTTTGTTAAAAGAAATCATAAGAGAAACAGTCTGAAATCCTGACAAGATAAAACAGATCTTATTTTAGCCAATTTCAGATTTATTCATAATACTTGTAGGATTTTTTTTCAAAGCGCAGATACACATGAAGTAAGATCTTCGAATACTTTAAACACTTGGTATATGATCCCTCAAAGCCAAGTCGAACTCATTTGTTTTCAGAGTAGAAAAGTGGCATAAGTCATGCATTTTTAGTTAGATTTCGTATGAAATACTACCTATTGGGATCGTTCCTATGTTGGAATTTCTGAAAAATTTTTGCAGATCTACACCGATCATGACTCCTAGAACCCAAAACCACCCTCAGTAAAAAACTTTGTATATCTATCTATCTATCTATCTATCTATCTATATATATATATATATATCACTTTCTTCTGGACACGATAACTTTCGTAATTCTGCACCAATCTCTTCCAAACTGATACATAAAATCAAAAGGCATAAAATCTCGGTCAAGTTCGTTAATGGGCAAAATCGGACCAAGGGGATGGAAATAGGGAGGGGTTTTGTGAAAACAGAAAACCCCCCATAACTTCTTAATTTTTGTACATATCAAATCAGTTTAAAGTTTTTATTACTTCTAAAAATAAGGCCAAAATTTTATGTATCACAGATTTTTGATAAAGTTAAAAATGGGCTCAAGGGGCGCAAAAAATAGGGTTTTTGGGAGAAAAAAATTCATAACTTCGTCAATTCTCAAGATATCAATTCCAATTAATTTTATTATAAATTTCCATAATATTATCTACAACTTTTATATTCACATGTTTTTGATAGGACCAATTCGTACCGCAAAAAAAATTTAACACGTAAACAAAAAGGGGGTTTGAAGAAGTAAAAAATCCATAACTCAGTCAATTCAAAAGATATAAAATCCCCATGAATTTATCATATATCTTCTTAATATTGTCTACAACATCTGTACAGACAAGTTTTGGATAGGACCAATTCTTACAGCAAAAACAAATTAAAAATACATAGCGGTTGAAGAAAAAAATCATCTAAGTAAGGGTGTATTCAAATCCAAACTGCGTATTTTCTGACTCATTTTACAATTCATTTTTGCTCTCAAACGCATCCAATTGCTAGATTCTCTTATTCAGAAACTATATAACGTACCGCAATGATAGATTTTTTGATAGAGGCAGAATATATTTCAAAAAATTATGTCAAAGTGGGCATTTTGAACGGAATTTCCCGAAGCAATTGTGTTATCACTTTCTTCTGGACACGATAACGTCCGCAATTCTGCACAAATCTCTTCCAAACTGATACATAAAATCAAGGGACATAAAATCTCGGTCAAGTTCGTTAATGGGCAAAATCGGACAAAGGGGATGGAAATAGGGAGGGGTTTTGTGAAAACCGAAAAAAACACCATAACTTCTTAATTTTTGTACATATCAAACCAGTTTAAAGTTTTTATTACTTCTAAAAATAGCGCCAAAAATTCATGCATCACAGATTTTTGATAAAATTTAAAATAGGCTCAAGGGGCGCAAAAAATAGGGTTTTTGGGAGAAAAAAATGCCTTACTTCGTCAATTCTCAAGATATCAATTCCAATTAATTTTATTATAAATCTCCTTAATATTATCTACAACTTTTATATTCACAAGTTTTTGATAGGACCAATTCGTACCGCAAAAAAAATTAAAAACGAAAACAAAAAGAGGGATTGAAGAAGTAAAAAATTCATAACTCCGTCAATTCAAAAGATATAAAATCAACATAAATTTATCATGTATCTTCTTAATATTGTCTACAACATCTAGATAGACAAGTTTTGGATAGGACCAATTCTTACAGAAATAATTAAAAATACAAATTAAAAACAAATTAGAAACAAATTAAAAATACATAGCGGTTGAAAAAAGAAATCATCTAAGTAAGGGTGTATTCAAATCCAAACTGTCTATTTTCTTACTCATTTTTAAATCCATTTTTGCTCTCAAACGCATCCAATTGCTAGATTCTCTTATTCAGAAACTATATAATGTACAGTAATGATCGATTTTTTGACAGAGGTAGAATATATTTCAAAAAATGATGTCAAAGTGGGCATTTTGAACAGAATTTCCCGAACCGATTGTGTTAGAAACGAAAAATATTGCCCTACTGAGAAAATAATTGTTTATTAATCAAGTTTTAATTAATTGAAAGAAAAATAAAAACACAGGTCGCTTATAAATCTTTTCAAAAATCACGTCAGCATGTTTCATATATATATATATATTTTATTAAAAATTAATCTGAAAATGTGCCAGAAAATTTCGTGTTGTTGAGTATGGAAAAATATTTTTTTAATATCGCCTTAACATGATTCTGATAAAACCATCTATTTTATAAAAAGGAAATAAAAACTCGTCAAAAGCAAACAGATAAAACTGTTAAAGTGGATTTATATCTAATAATGATTTAGTTTTTGTTGGTGAAATTAGTATACTTAACTTCGAAATCTACCTCTGCCTGGAGGCCGGGCCGGCAGGAATTTTTTAAAGTTTCATAACTCGCTCAATTTTAGAGTTATATGAATGGGACTTTTTTTTGTCTTACTTGTCAGTGTAATAGGAAAAAATTACTAAATATAACTTATAGGACCGGGGGACCGTATAAAAAATTAACTTTCGTAATTTTTAAGAAATGTTTTTATTGACCCAAATCGCTTTTAAAATGTTTCTTTACCTGATTTTAAATATTTTTGTAATTGGAACTATATGTCTATGACTAACGATTTAGGAAATACCCATTGGACACCGTTGAGACCGGACACCCTGTATACTATATTTAATTGTAAGTATCTATGAATCATTAGATAGCCATTTTCTTTTTCGATTTTCTTGAATGACGTAATCGTTTTGCTGCATTTGTGCATTATTTCGCGATAGTGATGTGCTATGCATGCTTTACTGTAGATGTTTAAGAGTAGATCGTAAATATGGAATTATTAAGCGGATGCGAATGACGTCATTTTACATAAAATAAAATGTGTGCTTTAAGTCTTAAAAGTGAAATACGTTTTGTGCTGTAGTAGATTCCCGCTTAACCGAGTTATATTCTTCTGATGGACTGGTGGATTCTATTATTATGAAACAGCCATTATAAATGAAGGTGAAAATGAAAAATCAGCCGTAAAAAAAAATTATGGCCATTTCCCCCCCCCCCCCCCCCTCCCCATTCTGACCAGAAAATCAGAGTTCTAACTTTTTATAGCTGCTCTTTCATCTTCAGCTAACACTTCATTTATAATGGCTGTTTCATAATAATAGAAGCCATCAGAAGAAAATGAAGTAATGTAAATGCCGGGGGCGACACTAAATTCTGAAAAAGCAGAATTCTTGTTCTCTAGTTTTCTCTCTTATTCCGACTCTTTTACGGAAGCCAGGTTCATAGGCCCCCATCCAAGTCTAGAGCATAACTAACATAGAGCCAAGTCTAGAGACTCTAGCGGAAGCCAGGTTGAAAAAAAAAAAAAAAAAAAAAAAAAAACCGGACAAATTTGAAAGGGAAATTACACAAATTCAAGACAACGAAAAGCAAGAAGGTAGGGCTTGGGGGCCGGGATGGCCACCCAAGGAAACCCAGCAAATGCTTTAGAGTTTTAGTGTAGTCCCTGGAGGAAGAAGGAGAATTTTCATTGGATTTTCATTTGTTACTTTAACAATAATGAAGACATCTTAACTATATTTTCAACTGATTTGCTTTGATTTCTGTGAAATATGATATGATGAGAAGTACTGGAAAATGCCACTATTCATAGCTAAAGAACTACGAGCTAGACATTCCTTTATTTCGAATCCAGTTGATAGTACTTATACTGTATGGCCGACCAAAATTCAGTCATTACCAATGATATCTTCACATTTATCACAAAGAAAATTAATATGAAACATATCTCCTTAAAATATTTTCATTATTGATAAGGTTGTGAATAAAAATCCAGTTCATTTCACACACAATATATTTGATTAAATGTAATTTTCATGGAATAAATGGATACTGCCTAGGGCCCGGGATGGCCACCCAGGGAAACCCAACAAATGCTTTAGAGCAGTGGTTCCCAACCTTTTATTGACCACGCCCCACCAAAGCATCAGTAAAATCACGATGTCCCCCTAGAGTACGTAACGTATGTTTGTTATTATTTAAAAGGTGAAGTCAATTCATACTGTGGAAAGGTAACCTAGCCTTAACAATAACTATCCATTTCACATTTTTTAACTTATCAAAGGAATTACAAATGTGTTTTTAAAATAATTATGTAAATATGTAAATACAATCAGGCTAAAGAGTTTTGTTATTTTCCAACTTACCTTAATGTTAAATAAAATTGCTATACGACCTGCATATTTATCTTCACAAAATGCCTTGAAGAGACTCTCAGATTTAACATTAAAATTTATAACATTGACTTGACGCATTTTATAATTCATTTTTGTAACTTATTAAAAGTTGGTGGAAAATCTTTGGATATTAAATTTTCTTTCTATGGATAACACAATACACAAGAAGCATTTAAAGATTCTCGTCTTTCTCAATTTTAAAGAAACATTATTCCACGTTTTCTCTTCAATATCGTTAGTTGTTCGCCGTTTATTATCTGATTTATAAAATTTAATATGTATGCGTCAGGACGTAAATTTATTTACTATGTAGGATTTCTGTACTAGAGCCATAGATATTTTCTACCTACCCATTTTCTTTTCAATGCTATTTAAAATTCATATATTTTATGAACTTTTCAAAGCAGTCAGATTTAGATATACTTTTAAGCAGTGGCGTGGCGTGAAAATTTTCGGTGGTCATCGCAATTATTTAAGTTTGTGGTGAAAAATTATTAACTCCAAAATTCAATAGTTGAATGTTCAAAAAAGAAACTTTAAATCTTACCTTCACTTATACATGAACTCCAAATGTTCTGCTAAAACTGGATCGTAGAGTTTTAAAAGCTTATTAAGAGTTTTAAAATATTGCTTGGTCATCGCCGCATCCAGCGATGACCGGACGCCACGCCACTGCTTTTAAGCAGTATCATGTGTAAAAGTTTCTTCGTGTGACATATAACAGCAGAGCTAATAGAAATAGAAAGTTCACTCAATATATAAGCAAAAGTGTTATGAAAAATATAAATACAGCACTAACCAGAATATTTATAGAGATTTTTAATTATAAAATGCAGATGTCAAAGATTGTTTAATTATATTGTAAAATCTTGTATCATTATTTTGGTATCAGTCTATTTTAACTTATGATTAGGACCCTCATAGCATGCATGGTCACAGTGGCGTCATTGTGACGTCACTGTAAGTCACTGTGGTCACGTCACATCTGTGACCAAAATGCCACCACTCAGTGATGTCACATTGTGACTGAGATGTGAACTTCTTAGAAAACTTTAAACAATTACAAAAATTCTTCAAAACATGTTACTTATTGTAAAATTTTATTTTTCTGGCAATTAAAAAAAAATTGTAACGTCACTGTTATGTCACTGCATGTAACGTACGTCACATCACATATGTGACAAAAAAAAACCACCATATTGTAAATCACAGTGTGACAAAAATATTAACTTCAAAAATTTTTGAAAATGAAGAGAAATATTTAAAACATGCCCTAGTTACAGCGGCATAAGGAATTAATATATATTAGTGGACAGTAAATAGTAAATTCGGACACGAAAAGAAGGGGGAGGGGAGAAAAAGAAAAATGCACGGTACAAGTATCAACAAACTAGATTTCCATGCTGTATTTTATCAATTTGACATCTAAGACAGTGAAAGCATACTTTTTTCATGATTTCAATTTTATCTAGCATTGCAATTTGATATAATAATACTTCACGGATTGTTATTATTATAAAAGTACTTCTCAGAAAAATGCTACGTGCTGGAGCAATTTCGATAACATATTTAGAATTAGAAATATTAAATCTATACACTTTACATATTTAGATTGCAGGGAGGAAATTTTTTAATTTTTTTGCCGACCACTGGTCGAAACACTTCTGTGGTTTCAAACTAAAAATTTTCTATTACAGTTAAGTCTGCAGATTTTAATGAGCACGCAGAAAGAATCTTCAGAGTTTAGTCATATATGCATTTATTGCATTATAATTTGCATTCAAGTCATATTTTTTCCTGTTAATCTATTTTTCCTGTTTAAAAAAAAAAAAAAAAAAATTACATCTGCGTCATTCCATGTCAGTTCAGGGAGGCATGTAACCCACCATCACAGATTTTGATGAAACTGCGTGTGTTTGTTCCTTTTATTAAGATATGATTCCCAGTATTTTTTTTTACTCCTTGGTCAAATAGTTTCTGAGAAAAAAATTGTCAAAATTTTGAAAACTGCCATCAGTTGGCATTCTTGACTGCTCGATTTTCAAATGTAGCATGACATAAATATGATCATATTTCAATATCTATTCCACAAATCATCTTCAAATAATTTATACATAATATATACGGTACGTATTTTATGAAAAAATACTGTTACGCTAATATAACATTTTAAGTGTGTCTAAAAAATGTTTAATCTTTGAAGTCGTGATTTTTTTATGAAAAATAATGCATTACCTAAAATAGCATTATTAACAAAAGGCGGTATTTTTATTAAATTTATTTTTTGTGGGGGATATACTTAAAGGTGTCCTTTACCTGATTCTGAAATAAAAGTAGTGGGATTTTGGTGTTTTTAGTAGTATTTCATATTTAAAAATATTTTGAGGCGTATTTCAAATCAAATCAAGCAGAGTCATTCCATGTCAGTTCGCCTAAGATATTTAATTCACCGTCACAAATTTCAATGAAACTGGGTATGTTTATAGCTCATTTTAAGACAGGATCAAGGAAATTAAAGGTGATTACAAGTAAAATATTTTTTAAGATAAAAAAAAATTTCTAAATTTTGAAATTTTTTTAAAAATGTTTTTAATGGCAGATCTATATTCAAAGACTGCATTAAAAAAAGTCATTTCAATATAAAATCACTAAATAAGTTTCAAATAATGTATATGTGACAAATAATGTAGGCAGATTATTATTTATTGTTGTTTGTCATGTTTAAATGCTAAGAGTGTGTTTAATCTTGTGAATTCTTAAAATCAAGAATTTTGTGAAAAATAATGTGTTAATCAAAAATTTATTATTAACCGAAGGCAGGCTGTTAGTACTTTTTTTAATTGTACGTAAAAATATCTTTTCAATAGTTATAAAATAAAAATAGTGAAAATATGAGCAATTTTAACAAAATTTTCATAAAATGTGAATGTTTAATGATAAATATTGAAGCTTTTCATGCTAAGATGTACTAAAATGACTACGATATCGTGTATTTCTACTCTTGCTTAAATATAATACATACAATAATAAAATAACACATATTATTTACAGCAATAAAAATTAAATTAAATAGTACCAGTTCCTTTACCAACACTACATTGCTCAACAGCCTACTTAAAATCAACAGCCCGCACTCTTATTGAAAAATACTTTCAACTGTTCAAATAATAAATAAACTGCATTTAAAAATTTTAATATCAACTTATTATCTTAAGACGATAATAATAACTAAACAACATGATGAATTTATAAATCAGCTTTTAATTGAAAAGTCATGAAATGGTCCCTTTAAATATTGTTGTTCATCGAGTCAATCAAAACAAATTATATATAAAAAAAAAAATAGTGAGCCTAATATGCTGACTGCAATGACACTTCTAACAAAACTAATTAATTCATTACCATCTGAAATCAAACCCGAAAGATCAAAAGAAAAAAAAATCATCTGTAGTGTGAATGTGACATACTCAGTGGTTGTTGAGGTATGTCTTTGTGACATTTTCACCTGTACTTCAATAAAATATAAACATGCAAGCTTTTTTCATTCATCCAAATTAAGAAAAACAATTATAAAATTTTGTTGTCATTACACCAGATGTTAAATTTTTCGTTACATACTATTAGATAAGTTCTTTACTTTTAGACATTATTGGCATAATATCATAAAATTTGCTATATGTATTTTCTGTAAGTGTATAAACAATATATATATGCTTTATTAAACATAAATGAACAATTTTTAAATAATTTGTTTGAGAACAGGGATATATATACACACATATATATGTTGAAAATCCATCTTTCAGCAATATTGTGATGAAATAAATGAAATTACCGTAATTTCCGGTGTATAGCCCGCGGATCATACAATCGTGTTTCGACCCAGAAATTTTTAAAAATAAAATGTCACTTTTTAGATCACAGTAAATATTGGTCTTCAAATACTGAATAAAATTTCTGGGTCCAAACTGAATTGTTTGATCTGCGGGCTATACACCCGAAATTACGGTACATATCATTAGAAACTGAATAAAGTTACAAAAGTGCAACTCATTAAGTTTTAAATATTTTTTTTTAGATATAGTTATTTGAAAGATATAAATATAATGGATTATGCATTTTTTGCATATATTTAAAGCACAATACGTCAAAATTTTCTTCAACAGAGTGAAATTTGGTTTTTTTTTTCAATATTAGCAGCTCAATGCTAAATTTTCAATATTAACAGCCAAATATGAGTTTAAAGATTAGGACTGTCATTTTGAAAATTTCTATTGGGCGGTGAGGAGCTAGTGATTTTTCTCTTTTTTGGAAAGGGATAATTGCTCTTCGCCCTAGAAGTTTTACTAAAAAACAATATTGTTTATTTTTTTCCTTAAGAAACGAACATAAAAGATAATTTGAAAAATAAAATAAATGTATAAATAAAAATATTTCCAGGGATGATACATTGGATAGGTTTTACATTTGAAAATATTGATAATTTTAAATATGATTTAAATACTACTAAAACCAACCAAAATCCCACTATTTTTATTTCAGATCCAGTTATAATGTAGTATTATGTACAATTTAAAATTAAAAAATTAGTCATAGAAACTCCGCCTCTGATTGATAAAGATTTTTTAATAATTTCATTATTTTTTGTAAAATATTTTTGATTTCAAAGATTATACAATTTTTTAGACACATTTAAATATTTTTTAACATTACAGCAATATTTTTTACATAATCTACATACTTTATTTACCTTGCTTAAATTATTCGAAGAAGATTTCTTTATTAGTTATTGAAATATGATTTTATATATAAAATGAGGCCTTTGTAAATTGAACAATCATTAATGGCAACTCGTGGCATTTTTCCAAAATTTTGATAATTTTTTCTCATATGTTCACTATTTTTATTTTATAACCATTTAAAAGATATTTTTACGTACAATTAAAAAAAAGCAATAACACCCTGCCTTCGGTTAATAATAAATTTTTGATTAACACATTATTTTTGACAAAATTCTTGATTTTAAAAATTCATAAGATAAAAGACACTCTTAGTGTTTAAACATGATAAAAAACAAGAAATAATAATCAGCCTACATTATTTGTCACATATACATTATTTGAAACCTATTTAGTGATTTTATATTGAAATGACTTTTTTTTTTTTTTTTTTTTTTTTTTTTTTTTTTAATGTAGTCTTTGAATATCGAACTGTCATTAAAAAAATTTAAAACAATTTTTCAAAATTTTGATATTTTTTATCTTAAAAAATATTTTACTTAGGATCAAGAAAATTAAAGGTGATTACTTCTTAAAATAAGCTATAAACAAACCCAATTTCATTGAAATTTGTGACAGTGATTAAATGGCTTAGGCAGAGTTGCCAAGTCTCCGGCTTTTTGAACACCACTATTATATTAGAGAAAATCAAGTTCTCTTAAATCGTCAAAATGTCCGAATTCAATAAAACAAAATTTTCTGTATTAAAATAGCGGTATCCAAAAAGCCGGAGACTTGGCAGCTCTGCTTAGGGGAACTGACATGGAATGACTCTGCTTGATTTGATATGAAATGCACCTCAAAATATTTTTAAATAGCAAATACTACCAAAAACACCCAAAATCCCACTATTTTTATTTCAGAATCAGGTAAAGGACACCTTTAAGTATATCTCCCATAAAAAATAAATTTAATAAAAATACCGCCTTTTGTTGATAATGCTTTTTTTGTTAATGCATTATTTTTCATAAAAAATTCACGACTTCAAAGTTTAAATATTTTTTTAGACACACTTAAAATGTTATAAGCGTAACAATATATTTTTTTCATAAGCTGCGTACCCTAAATATTGTTCATAAATTATTTGAAGATGATTTGTAGAGTAGATATTGAAATATGATTATATATATGACATATATATATTCAAAATTTTGACAATTTTTTTCTCAGAAACTATTTCACCAAGGAGCAAAAAAATTACTGGTAATCATATCTTAATAGTAAGAACAAACACACGCAGTTTCATTAAAATCTGTGATGGTGGGTTACATATTGATATTTTACTGCCTGATTTGACGTGGAATTTCTTCCAGTCTTTTTAAATAAAATTAGCATTTTCCGAAAAAAAAATATATATACAAAATTTATGCAAAACACATGATATAATTAATTTTTCGCATTTCCAATTTGTGTTTTAGAGATATGACTTTAAAAAAGTTATTTTACAAATTGTTTTATTCTGCAGAAAATTAACGTGAAAAGATTGACAGATTGACAAAGAAAATTTTTTTATCCTCGAAAACATTTTTCTTATTTATTAAGAAGATATTTTTTATTTATTACGTGTGAAACAAACTTTACTTAAAAAAAGGGGGGTGGTATTATTACCATTAAATTTATTTTTACACATTTTAAAAATTTAAGCAATGTTTTATGTAATAAACTTCCATTTTCAAATGAAGTTTTTTGAAACTGATAAAAAAGAAATGGTAAAATGCATTGGAAAACTCTTCAAATAGAAAATTTTAATTACAGACTGACTCATAAAACTATTGCGCATGAAAGTTAGGACTGCAAATAAACAGTAAAATCACCTGCTGAAGATCGTCTGCGACGGATATGACCGCAACCGCAGGGTAAACAGAGAAAGAACTTTTTGTAATACACGCGGGAAAAGAACATCTCGAAGTCTACAATGCCAGCTTTTGTTTATGCTTTTTTTAATGTAAGAGAAAGACGTCTGCTATTTCCGGGCAAAAATACTCGGATATTATTAATTCATAGCATAAAAGGTAAGTCTTATTTAATTTAATTTTTTTATTTCTGTTTTGTATATTATGAATATGAATTAAATTGTTTTATGTGATACATATAGAAATACACTGATCTGGAATTGTTTTGAAGCGAAATTTTACTAATCGATTCTGTTTCGTAAAATGTGTTAATCGGCCATCGCTCAAAAAAAAAAAAAAAAAAAAAAAAAAAAGCTGACGCAGAAATTCATGCCTTCATTCATAGTGAGATGAATATAAACATTAACTTGTAGTTACTTGAGATTGAGACAGTGATGTGGAATTTTTTTCGGCTTCTTACTTTTTTTCTGATTACTAACACTCATATAACAGTTGTAATGTAGGAGACGATGGTATACTTTAATAATGAACACACTTGATAAATGAAGAGTCCATCGTGGGTTTCTTGATTTAATAGACGTTCACAAACATAAAATTACGTACACAAACAGAAATTATAATCAGAAACATTTTCTTTTTTAACTACATCACTTTAACGTCGAGTCACCTTCACAACCAAAACAACACTCTGCGCGCTCACTCCCGCTTCTCTTCAGAATTGGAAAAATGCAGAACAATCTTTTTATCATCAGATAACTACTGCCATCTATCGATGTAAAATGTTAGTTTCTGTCAGTGAGTTATAATTGAGTTATTTCTTTACAGACTAGACTCCTCCCCACCTGGAGAAAACTTTTCACTGTTGACGGGGAAAAGTTTATTTCTGAGTTTTTGCTTTTTAAGCACCAGTTCCAAACAAAGTTTAGTACCTTGAATCACAACTGACTTATTCCCACCGTGGAAACATAAATATATAGAAAACATAAATATATAGAATACAAATAAAATTTATAAATTCTCAAACATTATACTCAAGATACAAATGAAAAATAATTTACACATTTTCAAAACAATAAATTCAAATTTAACTGTTATACAAATTATCATATTTACATATTAGCATTCTAATCAAGCTTAGGCTTTTAGGGCTCGACTCAAACTATCAGCATTCTGATGATGTTTTCCTTTTTTATGAAATATTTCATAATTGAAGGATTGTAAAAGTAAGGCCCACCTTAAAAGTCTAGGATTAGTTCCGCTGTTTTTGTCTAACCATACTAAGTGGTTGTGGTCCGTCTGGATCTGAAATTTTTGATGTCCATCCAAATAGCATCGTAGTTTTCGCACTGCAAACACAATAGCAGCACATTCTTTTTCGGTGGTACTAAAGTTTCGTTCTCTGTCTGAAAACTTTTTGCTTAGATACAATTTAGGATGTTCTTCATTATTTTCATTCAGCTGGGATAACACGATACCAATTCCCAAATTTGAACCATTACACTGAAAGATGAAAAAAGTCAAGACTATGTAAGACAGGATTTTCAGACCTCTGGTCAGATCTAAAACTGAAATATATTTAGCTGAAGACACCTTTTCTATTAATTGGTCAATGTTGGGCAAAGGATAAAATTTTGTGCGAGTCACTTTATTTAAACGGCGATAATCTATGCAAGGTCTCGCTTCTCTGCCTGGAACTTCAACTAAAATTAACGGAGAGGCAAAGTCAGATTCACCTGGCTCAATGACTTCTAGTTTCAGCATTTTCTCGACTTCGGCCTTAAGGATTTCCGTTTGTCTAGGCGACATTTTATAAGGCCGGGCACAGATTGGTTTTTCTGATTCCAGCTCAATATCATGTTCAGCTAAATTCGTGCACCCTGGTTCAGTCGAAAAAGAATCAGCATATTTTCCAATAAGTTGTCCTAATTCTTCTCGTTGACTTTCACTTAATCTGTTGTTTTTTTGGATTTCTTGCAATACTTCTAACAACGCAATTTCATTATTTTCCTCATCCAATTTAGGAATTTCATCCTCTTCTTCATCGTTAGAAGTTGTTTTTACAGTCAGTAAATTTATACTTTCTATTTTCCTTTGATGGTAGGGCTTTAACATATTTACGTGATACACTTGGGACTTCTTTCTCTCTGGATCGTAAATAACATAGTTAGTTTCTGACAATCTCTTTATTACTTCTCCATGTCCTATCCAACTAACTGACAGTTTATTTGGTTTGGATGGGGCCACAATTAATACTTGATCTCCCTCTTTAAACTCTTGTTTTCTGGCTTTTAGATCATACCAATATTTTTGGTTTTGTTTCTCTTTTTCCATATTTTCTGCAGCGAGCTCTTGGCATTTCTTCATTCTGTTCATTAAGTCAAATACATAGGATATCACACTATCATCTTTTATCTCTTGCTCAGTCAATTTTTCATAGAGTAGCATCATTGGAGTTCTTAAGTTCTGGCCATGGACTAAATCTGCTGGCCTGAATCCAGTGCTATTGTGAGTTACAGTTCTTAATGCAAAAAGGGCAGGAGGGAGTACTTTCTCCCAGTCAGCTCCAGATTCTAAACAAAGTACTCTGAGTATTCGTTTCAAAGTCCTGTGCATTCTTTCAACTGGATTACTTTGGGGATGATAAACCGAACTTCGCACAACTCTAACTCCAAATTTCTCTAAGAATTCCGTTGTAAGTACACTCATGAATGACTTTCCTTGGTCAGTTTGTAGTATACGAGGAAATCCAAATCTACTGAATATTTGCAATAAAGCATCAATAATCGTCGTAGAATACAAATTAGGTGTAGGAACCGCGTCAGGATATTTCGAAGCTAAACAAATTACAGTTATTATGTATTTGTTGCCTAGTGTACTGACAGGTAAAGGTCAACAAGCATCAACATTTAGCTTTGTAAATATTTCTGAAATAACTGGAACAATCTGTAAAGATGCTTTCTTTTTGTCCTGAGGCTTTCCAACTCGTTGACAGTAGTCACAGGTTCTTACATAATCTTCGATATCTTTAAAGCAATTTGGCCAATAAAAAGTCTTAAACAAAGCATCTTTAGTTTTAGCTACCCCCAAATGAGTTGCAACAGTTTCATGACAAAATTTTTTTTAACTGCTCACGAAACCTTTCCGGGACAACTAATAATTTTCTTTCAGTACCATTCCTATCTTTTCTTCTATAAAAAAGCATATTTTTCTCCAAAAAAAATTTGCTATCTTTGGTATTTTTCCTTTTAGCTCCTTCAATAAGAGGTATTAGCTCTTTGCTCTTCTTTTGTTCTTCAGAAAATGTCTTAGGAGAAGTTTTTATAAGCTCTTGTACTGAGACAGTTTGACATACTGGCAAAATTGAGTCTTCTTAGTTTTCTAACTTCTCTTCTTCAGATTTATCTGTATCTTTTTTCACTTCCATTTTTTTGTTTTCTCTTATTGCTATGATTCTTTTCTACAGTTTCATCAGAAATTTCGCGCATTTCAGGTTCTTCATAAGAAACCTTCTCTGTTTCCAGAATTTTCTTCTGAGCTCTGGTTTGAACAGCATTAATCATATGCTCTTTCACTGCCGTTTCTTCTTTACAATGTTCAAATAAAGCGGTTGTTTTATTTCCTAACAAATATCTTCCTAAATCTACAGAGTCTCTAGAGACAGCAGCTTCAGTTATCACATGTCCCATTTCACAGTCTAATTCAATCTCTGCAAGAGGTAAACAGAATAGACCATCGTGTAAGGGCACCCGTACCCACACTTTTTCGTTCAGACACATATGTGGTTTGACATACCTTTGTGCAATTAAATCTATTGTCGCACCGGTATCTCTCAAAATTTCCATTTGTACGCCGTTTACTTTCCCCACACTAAGATAAGGCGTTATTGAAGAATCTTGCCCAACTCCAACCTTAACATGAGAAATGATTTCTGGGGATTTCTTAAGTTTATCACATTGAAGACGAAGATGAGTGCTTGATCCACATTCGTAACAACATAACGTTCTCCGCTTATCAAATTCTCTTTCTCTATGATTCCCAGTTAATGATTTTGATTTAATTGGCAATTTAGGCTTATTATCCTTACTTTCTTTCTTGTAGTCAAAGTTATCTGAATTTTTAAACTGGGGTCGAAAATTAGACATGGTCTTTTTCGGAAATTCTTTCTTTTTGAAACTTTCTTTGATACTTTCATAATCATCCAATTTTTTAGCCAAATCTAAAGGCGTCACAAAATTTAACCAATTGTCTAGAAAATATTCTTTTGTTTCCGCAGGCACTCGAAACTTTAACTGTTTGGTAATAATTAGATCTTTAAGTTGATCAAACTTTTCAACACCTAATTCTTTAATCCAGGCTGTAAAATAACTAGCGAGTTCCTGTGCGTAATTCCTCCAAGATTTGTCTGGCGTTTTATGATTCCGATAAAAACATTGTTTCAGTTTCTCGCTATTCAACTTATATCTTTCTAATATAAGATTTTTAACGAAATCGTAGTTAATCGCATCTTCAGGCGATTCCCTGGCTAACATGTTTGCAACCTCTGTGGGCAAAACAGCTAATAAGTATGCAACCCATTCATTCTTCGAAACTTTAGCCATCTCTGCTCTTCTCTCAAAATTAATTAAATACAGACCCATCTCATCAGCTTTTTCGTCGAATTTCGGAACAATTTGTGCCAACTGTATCTTTGGTCCGAGATCAACCCTTCTTCCAGACCCATCGTTGTGTTCAGAAGTTCTTTGTAATTGCTCTAGTTTCTTTAATTCTAGTTCATGCTCTTTAGCTTCCTTAGCCATACGTTCTTCCTTTTCTTCTTGTCGAATTCTTTCTTCTTTCTCTCTCTCTTCTTGCTTACGTTTTTTTTCTTTTTCCTCTTCTTCTCTCGTTTTCCTATCTTCTATTACTCGGTCTAACATGAGTTTAACCTCTTCTTCCTGGTAAACTTCGCTTTCTAAAATAATTTTCTTAAGTTCTGGAATCTTCTTAGCAGGATCAACCTCCAACGCTAATTCGTCACAAATTTCCAACAAGTCTACCTTTCTAGCTTTTGCTAAATAGGCCATCTTAATTTTAGATAAACCGAAACAAAATCAGAATGCTTAATTTCTAATTAATAGAACTCAGAAGTCTCCTACTTAAAACTAACAACAAAACTTTTAAGCCGATATAATAGATTTTAATTAATAAAGCAATTCTAAAATCCACCTCTATCAAATTCTTAGTAAATTAAACACTGTACAACTTTTTAAACAAATTAAATAAGTAAATGTGTAATTGCAACAACAATACGATCAAGATGATAAAAGAATATTTTTTTCAACATTCAGAACTGTATTCTATTCAATAAACACATTTATTTCAAAACAGTAATTAAATTACGCAATTAAAATTAAGCCAATTAAACTACATAAATACGAGAATTTTTCTTACTTCTCAAACCCTTTTATGCAAGCATAACAAATTACTCGCAAAAAAAATTTAAAATAACCCACTTAACATTTTCCTTTCTTTACATGAAAAGAGTAAATTACAAAATATTCAACTCAATTTCTTTTTTCCAAATGAAAATAACACTTTTATATTTCACTCGATACTTATCAAGTTTTTATTTTTTTTACATAAACTCAACAAACAAAACAGAATTATTTATTTTTCCGTTTTAAACTCAATAACGTTTCTCTTTAAAAATAACAAAACAGATATCAAATCCACATTCATTTTTCAATCAGAATCAAAGAACGAAAATATCATCGATTCTATTTTTAGAATAACTAAATAACAAATAAAAAAAAAACTGAAATCATCTGCCTTTCAATACTTTTTTCTTTCGAACTTTGTAATTTTGGCATTGATCCAAATAACAAAACGATAAGATAGAAATTTTACTTTTTTCAAAATGTCATTCCTTTGAAGAATGAAATTATAGCATTTTAATATTAAATCATTTTGATTCAAAAGAATTACCATCATCATAATTATCCCCCAAAATATATAAATAAACTTTATTTATTATTATTTCAACTTTAAGAACAGATCTTAATATTTCTAAGATAAAATGCCTAAGAACACAATATTTTATAAAGAGAACAGCTTAATGAAATAATTCTCAATATTATTCAATTTTTTTATTTGATTTGATGGGAATAAGTTCAGTATATATCGGTACTTGAAATATGCCCAATTAACCCGCGCTTTTTCTAAAGCTCGAAATTAATTTACGCAAGCAATTAAATCTAGTTAATCCAGATTAAAAGAAATTTAAACAATAACAGATTGGCATTCAAGGTACTAATAAATACAAAAAAAATATGGAACTGGCTTACTTGCTAGTTGCATCTTTACTTACGAACACTGGTCATTTTTTCACCGTGGAATCGTACCGGGGTGCCACCATTTTTACGTTTGTAATGTAGGAGACGATGGTATACTTTAATAATGAACACACTTGATAAATGAAGAGGCCATCGTGGGTTTCTTGATTTAAAAGACGTTCACAAATATAAAATTACGTACACAAACAGAAATTATAATCAGAAACATTTTCTTTTTTAACTACATCACTCTAATGTCGAGTCACCTTCATAACCAAAACAACACTCTGCGCGCTCACTCCCGCTTCTCTTCAGAATTGGAAAAATGCAGAACAATATTTTTATCATCAGATAACTACTGCCATCTATCGATGGAAAATGTTAGTTTCTGTCAGTGAGTTATAATTGAGTTATTTCTTTACACAGTACTTATCGTCATTATTGTTTTGGAGTTAAATATTATATTTGAATATTATGATATTACGAAACTGTTTCAGTTCTACCTTTGAAAGATTTTTTTTTTCATTGCTAATAATATTTTAAATTATTATTTAAAATCCTAAATCTTCATACCAATGTTTTCAGATTTAACATTTGCCAAAATTATAAAATAATAGGAATTCCTTATAACATATCCAAAGATTTTTCAGAAATTGTTAAATCTAATAATGCATTTAATCCATCTATTGTAGTTTGTTGTTGTTTAATAGTACAATTAAAAATACTAATTATTATTTTTAGTGTTTTTCAAATTGGTATATTTAATTATTTATTTTTAATTGCATGTAAGCATTTTTTTTTATTTGTGATTTTAATCAAACATTTAATTATAGACATTCAGAATGAGTTATTAAATTTTCTTCAATTGTAAGCTCATTTTCTACATTTTCGATACACATAAATATTGGCATTAAGGATGTATTCGAAAAAATATTTTTCCACCTTCAACAGCTCGATATTTTCTGTGACATTTTCAGGCTCACTTTTAAAAATAAAAACATGAAACTTGCTGAGGTGATTTTTGAAGATATGTTTAAGAGGCCGTGTGATTTCGTTTTCCCCTCAATTCATTAGAATTTGAGTTTTAAATAATTATTTTCTCAGTATGACCCTTTTTTTTCATTCCCAGATCTTCCGCTGCGAAAAATTCGGTTCAAAACGCCTACTTTGACAGCATTTTTTGTAATATTTTCTGCATTTATCAAAAAATCGAGAAGCACGGCACATTAGGTAGTTTCTAAATAAGAGGAATTCCCAGTTTGATACGTTTGAGAACAAAAATGAATTTAAAAATGGATCAGAAAATAAGCAGTTTGGATTGAAATACACAATTAAAAAATAAAATATATTTAAGCATTGAAATAAAGTGTTTTTCATGCCTGATAGCAAGTTTATAGATTAAACTGCTTTAGTATATATTTTTAAAGTTGATATATACATGCATAATATAGGGCTGAATATTTTTTTAAAGAGATTAATAACTACTTTTTACATTAAAATGTTTTTCAAACAATAAAAATAGTTCATATATGCAGTCATTTATTTTACTTTTATATTTCCTTTTTAACACCTTTCAATAAAGTTGAAAAGTGTTTGACTTTGGTTTGTCTAGCCGTCTGTCCGCGCTCTAACTCTCGTAAATATACTCGGATTGCCCTGAAATTTTAGATGTTATTGACGTTTACCATAGCACGGTACCTATGTGTAACGACGTTTATAGCATGTTTATTTCATTTACAGGGATAGTCAAAAGTATTCCGTTACAGTACGGCCTAATGGGAAAAAATCGTTTCAAAGGATTTTTCATGATTTTACACGTTTTCAAACAGAAAAAAATTGATATGCATTTATGAAACGTACTAAAATATGCATTCTAGAGAATACGCGATGCAAAGAATAGTTATTGTTCATTTACTGGGCTAAAAAGAAATTCCAATACATAATGATATAGCGGTGGTGGGAATTGTTTGCGGCGTACTTTAATTATTTAATCTATTTCATATATAATGAAAATGATATACGTCGCTGAGGTTTACATACTATAAATTTTTCATGTAGAATACGAAGTGTGTATAGCATTTACAGGCACACACATTATAGTTCAGATACTATATTGTATCCGAAGTGCTGTTCATTAGTGATGATTGCTGGAAATGCATTTTTAATTATGATATGCGCTTTTATGATTCACTATATTTATGCATAGTATATGGTGTATATAAATGCTATAATTCATATACAGGGCTACGCAAAAGTATTCGCAAGGGTTACTGGGTATGAGTGCAAGTTACTTAAAGGTGGTTTTTAAATGAGTTGTACATTTTTACGCTGAACTGAATTTAATTTACTGTTTGTAGAATATAGATAAAATGATATACAGGGTCATGCAAAGAATTGGATACATGGCCGTCTATAAATTATAATTTATGGAAATGTGATTTCAGCTGTTTTAAGTGTGTTTTAGTTTGAATTAAATTTTAACTAAACGGTGGCGTGTAATGAAGGTTCTAGCGCAACTACAGGGTTGTACAGAAGTATTCAAGTATGTTTCCATATATTAGTATAAATTGCTGAAAGAGAGTTTCAACCTGTTATGCGTTTTCTTGCTAAACTAAATTATCCCATTATATAATATATATATATCAACCTACAGATCAAATACAGGGCTGTTCAAAAGAATTGGAAAACCTATTTAGCTATGGACAGTAACTGCGGAAATCAGTTTTTCAAATGTTTTATGCGTTTTCTAAAATGTTTGCTTAGTTATCTTATTTACGTTATTTCCCTAAATAACGAAGTTTTGTTAAAGCATTCGGGAAGTGTTGGAAAGTGTTTTATAATCTATGCTTAATGCATGATTTTTCTTACTTGTTTTTTCTATTTCCCAGATCAGTCTTTTCCTATAGCACATACCAAATCTATTTAAGTTCATATTCACAAAATACAATATACACGGAAATAAAAAAATTAAATAAATATGGCTTACGTCGTATTTAATAAAGCAAAGATTAATCACAACCACAACACCTTAAAATCTTACACATTCTTAATATCAAGCTTGAACTCAAGACCAAGCTTAGAACTTAATAAAAAAAGATGTCAGTTGACAAACATTGTTCTTTAAGTGGAAAAATTAAAACTATTTTAGAAGAATAGGACTCCAAAATAGCTATATTTTGCTAAAAAGTACGGTAAAAAGATACGACTTTATATCTCAAACAAAACTTTATTTTAAAATTGTGCATTTTAAAATTCATCACAATATTAATACTTGAAATTTTTCCACAGGGAAATATTCGGTTTGCATACAATATTTCAAATGAAAATCAAATTTAAATATTAATTGCTTAAAAGGCGCAAAGGCCAACCTAGTCCATGCCGGGACTCGAACCCGTGCCATCAGTATAGCGCACTGACATTCTACAGACTAAACTACATGGAACAACACTCAGCCTGGAAAATTTCTCCCTATTACATGTTGTCAAAGCTGCAAAAGCAGCATAAGATGGGATATTTATCGTGAGCCACCGACATGGGGCAAACACGAAACTCAATTAAATTCAGCATCGATTGAAACTATATTAAGACTTGGAAATTTTTCCAGAGAGAAACATTCGCCTTGCATACAATATTTCAAATGAAAATCAAGTTTCAAATTAAAATTGCCTTTTAAGCATGTAATTAGAAATTTGATTTTCATTTGAAATATTGTATGCAAGACGAATGGTTCTCTCTCGAAAAATTTCCAAGTATTAATATAGATTCAATCGATGCTGGATTGAATTAAGTTTCCTGTTTGTTCCATGTCGGTGGCTCACGATAAATATCCCATCTTGTGCTGCTTTTGTAGCCTTGCTAAAATGTAATTGTGTGAAATTTTCCAGGCTGGGTATCGTTCCATGTGGTTTAGTCGGTAGAATGTCAGTGCGCTATACTGATGGCCCGGGTTCGAGTCCCGGCATGGAATCTTTTTCACTAGGTTGGCCTTTGCGCCTTCTAAGAAATTAATTTGAAATTGGATTTTCATTTGAAATCATCACAGTGTTTATGACAAGTTCGTCACAAATGACACATATTTCACAAATTGGTCACAATGTGACTTCAAAGCATTGTCGCTTTCGTCACATGTTCGTCACAAAATTAATGCCAAAGTAGTCACAAATGTCACACTTTTCACAAATTTGTCACACTGTGACTTCACAGATTGGTCACAATGTGACGTCTCAAACGATCTCTAAAACGGCCATAACGACTTCGCATTCTAGTCACTATAACGTTACATCGACGTCACGTGACGTCACATCGACGGTCACAAAGTCACAGTGTGACTTCACAGCGATGTCGCCGTGACGTCACCATGCCTTACAGGCGAACTCTTAAAATTAAACAAAATAAGTAACTTTTTAAAATTTTGTTTGTATTCCATTTATTTCTAGCCTCCAACATTACTTTAAAATCAAAAGACAAAAGAAACTGATAGTGAGTGATTGAGCAAAATATTTGGAATTGGCCCCCAAAAAGGTCAAATTAACCCCCTGTGGGGCGTACGCCCCACGTTGGGAACTACTGCTTTAGAGTTTTAGTGCAGTCCCTGGGGGATACTGCTCGGGCCCCTGAAGCTACCGAAAGACCGCTGCTGAGTCAAGCTTATTATTAGTCTCTCCTTCAAACCGCCGTGGTGAATGGCCTCTTTCCGTCCGCGGTCCTTTATTCTACACTTATTCCAACTCTTTTGCGGAAGTTAGTTTCATAGATCCGCAGCCTCGTCCCGAGTATAAGAGATTCTAAGCGAGAGTCAGGTTGAAAAAGAAAAACAAAAATTAAAACCGGACAAATTTCAAAGGGAAATTACACAAATTCAAGATCACGAAGCGAAAAGGTAGGGCTTGGGGTCCTGAAGCTACCGAAAGATCGCTGCTGCGTCGAGCTTATTATTAGTCTATTATACTTATCTTATAATGGATGTGTAGTATAGAGTGGAAGAAAAGATTATCTTACTTTCGTTGAAATTTATTCGGATCTTTTCTTTTTGATGTAATCTTGCAATTTTTCTATTATTCTTTATACCAGTTATGTGCTAATTTTTTCTAAAACAAAATTTCCCGCTCGTTGTGACAATATAGGAATTAAAGATCGACCGAACATTTGGTTTGGTTTTCGTTTTCGGCCCAAAAGTTCGTTTTCGGCGAAAATGTGGCAGAAAATTCGGCTGGACCGAAACTATCAGAATTCCACAAATCTCGTTTCTTCCTTCGGAAATTTTTAATATTACCCATCGATTTGAGCTGTATCGGCTCAAATGAGACTATTTATTGCTCCGAACATCGTTGTATATAATTATCAGTCATGACTGACTCAAGACTGGAATGCAAATTATAAACCGAGCAATGCATGTATAACTAAACTTTTTCACGTGTTCATTAAATGTTGCAGACAATAGAAAATAGAAAAGACAATAGAAAATTTTCAGTTTTAAAACCGCAGAAGTATTTCGAATACTCTTTGAGAATGTTCTAGTATAACAGATGATCATTTACAAAAATCATTATAAACGATAAATCGAAGTGTGTATACTTAAAACTAAAATATTTTTTAATTAAATGAAATTCGTATAATTAGAAAATATTTTTGTGTCGTTGATAAATTAATTACGTTTTATTTTATATGAAAATAAAAAGTTTGGGGGTCTAAGGCACAGAGAGCCAACCTAGGTCACACATATAATTAAATTAATAATTATGTATATTTAATAAATACGCATAATTAATTAATAATTATGCATATTTAATATATACGTATAATTATTTAATAATTATGTGTATTTATGTAAGTATTAATTACGTTAATACATACAATTGAATTATTTAAAAAATTTTTGGACATTTTCGTTTTCAGTCAAAAATAGAAAGATCCCCGAAATTCGGTTTCGGCTTTAAAAACATGTTTCGGTCGATTTTTAATAGAAATCCTTTGTTCCGTTGGCTTTTAATAAATGGCATTTCATATACTCCTGAATAGTTTTCAAAATGAATTGAATCAATTTTAATTGCTAATTATGTCCTTAAATTTCGGAGGGAGTTTGGCTACAAAGGAATATTGAAACATTTAACGCTATTTTGCGTAACGTTTTGTCTATGTTATATACAGGGTGATTCAGCTCGTCGGTGACAAACTTTAAAGATCGATAGAGCACACCTAGACGAACATTTTTGAATAGGGAATGTAGGGTCCCTGACGCGATGGTAAGGCGCTAGGCGCTTTCGAAAATTTGGGTGCCGAAATTCGAAACGTCATAAAAACTAGGGAAATGTTTAGATTTTCTTGCTTGTTGCGTCGAAATGATTCGGTTTGTTTAGACTTTCTTCAGTACCAATTTGATAAGCGTATCTCTTAAAACACGGATAGGGGGCGCTGCAGACTTTGGAGAGCTAGACAACAACTTTAAGCCCGTTATTTTGAAAATTTAACACATGCTCGCCAAAGTTTATACTCTAACTTAAAGTTTGAACCCAAAAGTAGAGCCCTGCAAAAAGCGTAAGAGCCGGAATAAAATGTCAAAGTACAGGGTGGTCGAAACTCGAAGGCTCCTAAGAGATAAACAAACAGATTTCTTGACTTATGGCATGCATTTTCATGATTCTGTTTGCTGGGGCTCTCTGAAACTCAGTTGAACGGTACAAAAAGAAACATCGATAGGGGGCGCTTTGGGCAAAAAACATAATTCGTTGACATTTCGGACGCTAACTGGAAACGGGGCGCTACGATCAGTTAGTAATAATGAAAACACATTTTCTACCTCTGCTCAACACTTCTGAATAAATTTAGACCAAAAACATCAATGATACTGGAAATGTATTTACAAAAAATAACACTACAGAAGATGCTCGAAATTTCGACCTTGGGCCATGATGCAGGCTTCGCACCTCCGTCGCATTGAGGAGTGTGTGTTTCCAACAATGCCAGGAGTACCTCTGATCTGCCCTGCAGCTGCCACAATGCGCGCCACAAGTTCTTCAGCACTGCTGACAGGTGTATGGTATACCTCGCCCTTCAGGTAACCCCAAAGGAAGAAATCCAAGCAGGTGAGGTCTGGTGATCGGGCAGGCCAGTGAACTGGACCCCCACGCCCGATCCACCGCTGGCCATACCTTGCGTTTAGATGGAGACGCACGTCGTTCGTGTAATGGGCCGGAGCTCCATCGTGCTGGAACCACATCTGGCGACGCGAACCTTCGGGTACGTGCGCCTCATCCAGAAGCTGCGGCAGCACTTGATCCAGGAAAATCAGGTAATTTCCACCTGTCAGCCGTTCAGGTAACAAATAAGGGCCAATGAGGCAATCCCCCAGAATGCCGGCCCACACATTTACTGAGAAACGCTCCTGGGCTGCTCGGCTTCTGGTTTCATGTGGATTTTCATCACACCACACATGACTGTTGTGGGCGTTCCACATTCCCTCCCGGCTGAAGGTGGACTCGTCCGTAAACAAAATGCTGTTTACAAAACGGGGATCCCTGGATCTCATCGCCAAGTACCATCTTGAGAATTCCACTCGAGGGCCAAAATCCTGCTCTCTGAGCAACTGCACCCGCTGGATGTGGTAGGGGTGCAGATTCCGGGAACGTAAGATGCGCCACGCAGTTGCTTGCGAAATGCCTACATGTCTGACGATATCTCTCGTGCTAAGACCTGGGTTGTCCTCAACCAGGTTAAGCACAGCCTCTTCGTTGTCGGGGGTGCTCACTGATCGCTCCCGTTCAGGCCTGCCTCCGTCGAAAGATCCCGTTGTGGACAACCTCTGGTGTACTCGAGCGAAGAAGGCATGGCAGGGGATTTGCCTGTTGGGGTAACGCTCGGCGTACAACCGCTGAGCGGCTCGTCCATTACAACCAGCAGCGCCATACGCCAAATGCATGTCAGCCAATTCAGAGTTTGTGTACCGTTCCATCCTACTACCGATCTGCAGACAAGTAACCCGAAGCTTAAGTAGGTACCGCACGTTCAAAAGACGTGTCTGCGCATACAACTACGTCATCTCGCGTTGTCGTCTACGCATTACGTATCTTTTGCATATCGATATGGTACGATATCTTTTGCATAAATCAGCAAAAAGCACCTTATGTAAATTTTATTGCGCGCATTGTGCATGATTGAAACCAGCTATGTTTGTTAAAAAAAACAAACAAACTGCAGTTTTAATAGCTTCTTATGATAAGTAAATTACTCTCTTGTTTTGTTTCTAACTGATCGTAGCGCCCCGTTTCCAGTTAGCGTCCGAAATGTCAACGAATTATGTTTTTTGCCCAAAGCGCCCCCTATCGATGTTTCTTTTTGTACCGTTCAACTGAGTTTCAGAGAGCCCCAGCAAACAGAATCATGAAAATGCATGCCATAAGTCAAGAAATCTGTTTGTTTATCTCCTAGGAGCCTTCGAGTTTCGACCACCCTGTACTTTGACATTTTATTCCGGCTCTTACGCTTTTTGCAGGGCTCTACTTTTGGGTTCAAACTTTAAGTTAGAGTATAAACTTTGGCGAGCATGTGTTAAATTATCAAAATAACGGGCTTAAAGTTGTTGTCTAGCTCTCCAAAGTCTGCAGCGCCCCCTATCCATGTTTTAAGAGATACGCTTATCAAATTGGTACTGAAGAAAGTCTAAACAAACAGAATCATTTCGACGCAACAAGCAAGAAAATCTAACCATTTCCCTAGTTTTTATGACGTTTCGAATTTCGGCACCCAAATTTTCGAAAGCGCCTAGCGCCTTACCATCGCGTCAGGGACCCTACATTCCCTATTCAAAAATGTTCGTCTAGGTGTGCTCTATCGATCCTTAAAGTTTGTCACCGACGAGCTGAATCACCCTGTATAAATGAAGGCTTGTTAATTAATTAACCCGTAACAAACCAACGCCACAATGTACGCATGATGTGGTTTTTACTCATTACGTCAAATACTGCGTTCATTGCGGAAAAAACATTTAAATACTTTTGCAATTTTTAATATATTTTAGTAGTTTTATGCTGTTACTATATTCTGAGATGTGGATGCTATAAATGAATTCTTCCAGCGGAGCTACGAAGTTTTTAATTCAAGTATAGTATAGCTGGTATGTCGTTTATTGTCCATAATGGAATATTCTGAGACGACAATGGGTAAAATTTTCGTTTTTGACACATTTTTAACCATTTGGAAAAATGGTTATTGTCCTCGTCAGGGTAGGAAATAAAAAGCATATCTGAAGCTTTTTATTGGTTTGATCCGCATTTCATTCGTTTTCTGATAGGTCTATACACTAACCTTTACTTTCAACAGAGATGATACTTCTGTTGCCACTATGACAAAAAAGTAATAAAAACAACAAATAAAAATTAATAACTCAGAAACAAATTGAGATACAGCTTTCAAACAAATTGCATTTAAAAGTAATTTTTTTTTTCTCTATACGACGGTGTAAAAAGTAATAGTGTGGGATGTTTAGAAATTTAAGAATGAAATTTCCTTTAAAATGAGTTGTCAGATTTCTACGATGGAAAAGCCTTTTTCCGATCATCCAATGAAATGCTTGGATAATACGTCAGTTTCAGGTGGATAATACGTAAGTTTCAGGAAATCGGAGCAGTCGCAGGCGATTTTTGTCGCTTGCAATTTTTACGTGTCACAACACTATTAATGTTTAATTCATGGCGTACGTAATGTATGACCAACTCCGTGCGATTTTTTATGTCTTAAATTTTACTCTTTGAAAAAATTATTTTCCAAATGGTCGTTTTAATTTGTTAAATTGCTTTTTTTTTCCCTGGAAATCTTTCAATTTTCGACTTGCGAATGTATTTAGACGTATTCATACGTATTCGTATTATTCATAATTTTATGTAGTTTTTGGAAATATTTTGGAAAGATACCTTATTTTTTTCAGAATACATGGATAAACTTTGGCTGAAAACTAATTTTTTTATGTTTTATATTTGATATAAAATTTCTCATTGCAAAACTTCTCTTCGTATGATAATTAGCTTGGACCTAGATGTATAAATTCTGACCGCACGATATTAATAGAAAGTATATTTATAACTAATAGAAAAATTACCATTTCAGTCACATATTAGTTTTGAAATGTGTATTTCAGATTTAAAAAAAATAATTGCCTTTATGCTTATTGTTAGAAATATGTATTAGAAAATATGTGAGAATTAAAACAAGCAGATTTCTATACACATAAAAGTCTGAAAAGGTGATTCAAGTTAGAGGAAGAAACATTTATACTTTCATAACTTAAAAATATTGTGTACATCTGTTTTGTAACTTTCAAGTCGATTTCACTCTCATTTCAAAAACAGCTTGAAATGCGTTTTGCCTTTAGAAATTTTGAAGTTCTTGAAACTTTTAAAATGAAGGACACAGTAAAGAGAAAAGTTTCCACTCTGTGAAACACTCTACAATACAAGTCAAATTATCTGAAGAGATGTTCAAAAGGAATGAATAAAAGTTGAAAAGGATTTAATAGTTAGAAGATTAGAATACATAAAAGAAACAAGATTTTACCGGCTTGAGTTGCGCATGATAATGCTTTAAATACCTCACATTATAAATATTGATAATGTTTGACATAAACATTTAATGCATTTAGAACAATAGAAATACTTACAATAAATTGTTTATTTTTTTTAAATCTTAATAATCTTAGAATAATCAATCTTTAAATTCAGCAAAAAATGAAAGGAATAATTTCCATTTGATGTATAAAAAAATGAAGTTGTTTATCACATAAAAATATGAAAAAGGTTAGAGGCAGAAACTTTTCTTATTTAACTTAATAATGTTTCATAGTTTCTTTGTAATTTTTAAGTCAATTTCTATACAATTTCTATACAATTTCAAAATAGCTTGAAATGGGTTTTGCCTTTTAAAATTTTAAAGCTCGTGAAACTTTTGAAAAAGAAGGTGTAGATTAAGAAATAAGTTATCTATTTCTGAAATCACTGTACAAGCTTAATATCTATAATATCTCAAGATATATTTTCCTAGATATTATATCATATATACTATGATGTACTTAAGGCATTATCATGCGCAATCAAGTCAGGAAAATCTTACTTCTTTTATGTATTCTAATCTTCTAACTATTAAATCCTTTTCAACTTTTATTCATTCATTTTGAGACTTTTTTCAGACATTTTACTCATGTGTTGTAGCGTGTCTCACAGAGTGGAAACTTATCTCCTTAACCGTGTCCTTCGTTTTATAAGTTTCAAGAACTTTAAAATTTCCTGAGGCGAAACGCATTTCAAGATGTTTTTGAAATGGGAGTGAAATTGGCTTAACAGTTACAAAGCAACTACATGAAATATATTTAGGTTATGAACGCTGGAAAAAAATGGGTTCTCAAAATTGAGTAAAAAGTACTCAATTTTAAATACGGCACATACTAAAAATTGCTCCGATCCAAATGTACCCAAAATTGAAAATTCATGTACTCCTTTTTGACTCCATGGTTGCTTTCAGATGTGAATCGTTAAATACTGCCCTCTGCACCAAAAAATTAAAGTAAAAATGTCCTGACATTTATTTTTCGCTCAAAATAATTAACAAGAAACATTTATTTGATTATTGAATTAGAAAAATACCAAAATTATTATCAAGATACCCAAATCGAATATTTTTATGACAAAATCCTTATTTGCAAGCTCTTTTAAATTATTTTAAAATATTGTGCATAATTTAATATGTGCATTAATAAACATCTTTTACACCGCCATGAGTGAAATAAACCAATACAGAGTACAAAATTATCGTTTTCTTTAGGTTTGATAACATTTGATGTTTTAAAATTGAGAAAGCATAAGGTTCATTTTCGATCCAAACATACTCAATTCGATATGAGTACATCGATTTACTCATTTTTAAGTAAATTTTTTCAGTGAAATTATAAGAGTTTCTTCCTCTAACTTTGATTCACATTTTGAGATTTTTATGCGTACAGAATCCTACTTATTTTAATGTTCACATTTTCCTAATCATATTTCTAAGAACAAATACATAGCCTCACCAGTGGCCGAGAGGTTCTGCTCTCGAAGGTGATAGACGGGAGGTGCTGGGTTCGAACCCAATCGCACCCGTCGCTCTAATTGTTCGGGGTTTTCCGTGGTTTTCTTCGAACCTTGGTTTCCTTGCGTAAATACGGGTTAGGTTACCTCAGAAAGACCCCCACAGAGGGCACCCCCCCCCCTTCGGGCCCATATCCTTCGTCTAGGTAATTGGCCGTCATAAACAACACCAACAACAAATATAAAGGCAATCCTTTTAATCTAAAATACCCATATAAAAACTAATAATTGACTGAAATGGTAACTTTTCTGTTGATTATATATTTTTTCTATTAACTCCTAACGGTTATACAAGTTACTTGTAGCTGAATCCAAGCTAGTTATTGTACGAAGAGGGATTATACAATAAATATTTTTATTAAAGCATATAAATTAATATCTGAATTTCATTTTTAATTATTAACGGTGCACATATATTAAGACAGACTATAAATACACATAATACAATAAACCCAACTGGAATTAAAAAAGGGGTCCCAGGTTCGAATCCTGGCCCAGGCGAATTTTTCACTCCACTTAGGTTTATTGTATTAAGTGTATTTATAGTCTAAATGTATATATATTTTTAATATATGTGCACCTTTAATAATTAAAAATGGAATTCAGACATTAATCTGTGTGTTCTGATATATAATATATTGCGGATCGATGGAAAAAGAAATTTATTCATCGTTGTCGCGTCATCCAGTGCTATCTAGTAGATGGACGGTGACGTTCCCCAAATTGGTTTATTAGTGAGAAATTCCCAGGCTAGGACATCGGCCAAGGTATCTTAGCGGCAAGAGCAAGATCACGGTACGCTGTAAACCCAGGTACGAGTCCTGGCCCCAGCGAATTTTTCAATCCAGTTGGGTTTAACCCCTTGGGGATGAGCGGCACGTATACGTGCCGCATGAAGCGCTCAGAATCCTTGTTTTTCCTCACCAGTAAAATTTTACTGTAAAATTTGCCTTATTTAATCAGCGCATTTTCTCGATTCAAGAAGACACAAATTTCTGTTTTTAAAAAACGGTGACTAAAGATTAAAAATTTCGTAAAAGGCTCCCCTCCCGAAGGGGTTAACGAATTAAGTATCTTTATAGTGTGCCTTAATATATGTGCACATTTAATAATTAAACATTTTTATACCAAATATGAGACATTAATAATTAGTTTTTAGAGAAAGTTTATTCATATATTTTCACAATAATATGATAACATTTACAAATATTTGCATAAACAGCAGAAATGAATACATACAGTCGTGGAAAAAAAGAAGTAAAAACCCCTGCTAACTCTGTAACAAAATTATCGTAGAAGAAAGTTACAAGTACCAAACGATTGGAAATAAAAGCTACATTTAAATGATGTATTTATTATTTGCTTATGTTGCCATCTACATATCAAAACGAACCCAAATGTTGTTTTTTTTTAAACAGCAATACCCACCTTTGACACCATAGATAAATTTTATACCCTCCAAATTGCTATAAACAAATTTTAATAAAATTCGTACACAGTAAAAAAAAAAAAAAAAAAAAAAAAAAAAAAAAAAAAAAAAAAAACGACATTTTTACAGTACAAAGTGTTGTTCATCTCGCGCACAATCTCGATCACAGTGAATGTGCTATATCTTTCTTTGGTTCCCTGACTATATTAACATGGAAAATACAGTAGTTGCGTACAATTAGCAGCACAATGTGCTGGCAATTTTACTCATCTACTGTATTTTCCATGTTAATATAGTCAGGAAACTAAAGAAAGATACAGCACATTCACTGTGATCGAGTTTGTTCTGGCAAATCTACAGTGTTTTTTTGCAGTGTACGATTAGTTTGAGAGAAATTATTTTAAAATGAGCCTATTTTAGGGGCTGTATCCAAATTGAAGTTCGGTATTAGATTGTTAAAATGGTACAGAATGTCTATATCACTTCTATTAAAGTATTATTTTTTGCCAATAAGACCATTTTACTCACTAAATATCTTTAGACTATTGCCAGCCCAAATGTTTCAATAATATGAGTAAAATATATATTTTCTCAAATTATACTTTTCTGCACATTATAAATGACCCCTTAAAACATTATCTTGACGGTTTTTAATCATAATTCGAAAACTACTTAAGAAGAATTTGAAATTGAGAATTCGCATGAAGCAGAACACAATAAATATAAATCTATCAAAGAAATTGTAGGTTGTAATTTATATTTTTTAGATAAATCATTATATAAAATTTTTAAAATTACAAATTTTAATTAAATAATTAATTTAATTAATTCAATACCTTTATGTTTTTTTGTATTATAACCGACACAAAATTATCACATTAAGGTTATAATTTCAGGGGATATTAATAAAAATATGAAAATGTAATTTAACATTAAAAACTCTAAAGTTTGAATATTTATAATTCAAAAACGTATCATCCAAATGACGTGAAATTTAGTGTCTAGGTATAGTTTGAACAAAAAATTTAAAATATATTGTCAAAATCGAGTGTTGCTATGGAAAAAACAAAGTTTGCGCTGATTTTGATTGGTAGATAAACCCTTAAACAAATTTTATATACATCATTTAAAAGTAAACTTTATTTCCAATCGTCTGGTAACAGTATTTTCGTCTATTATAATTAGTTGCAGTGTTAGTGTAGGGGGTGTTTATTTTTTTTCCACGACTGGGAATATATGAATAGCATCTAAATACATTCGTACGTCACACGTACAGGAATCAATAACTGTAAATAAAAAGTTGTTAAAGGAATAAAAATGTTCCAACACTTTCTGAGTTACATTTTTCATTGTGTTAAGCACGCTACTATCCTTTATTTTCAGGTTATTCCGTTATCGACAATAAACGATATACTAGATCAACTATAGATGAATAAAAAACTTCGTAGCTCTTCTGCAATAATTCTTATTTTAGTGGTATTAAAACAGTATGAATGTTAGCAGCTATGTAAATGTTTTATTAGAAGAAAAGAAAAAAACTGCAAAGCTAACATAAAAATTAATTATTATTAATTTTCTAGATAAAAAATATCTATTTTACATTCAAAACTGAATAGAGAGTTTTAAAATGTCTATACTATTGCAAATGAACGCTCTGGTGAATAAATTATTTTAAAATGGAAGAAAAAACTAGTACTTAGTTGTTATAGATATTACAGACATGATTTCATAGAAAAATGCCAAAAGAGACGAACAACAGTTGAAAATAATTCATTAGTTATAACAGTATTTTACGTATTCATTTGATAGTATTCTGCATAAATATTTTGTAACTCTTAGCCTAAATATTTTCTTATTATTTATACTTGAACAACAAGCTAGAATTTTCTATTTATCTGTTTTTTATAACATTCTATATAAATATTTCGAAAACTGTTATCATAAAATATTTATTTTTACGTTTTTAAATATTTTATTCAGGAATTCTGAATCAAGCATGAATGCAAACTTTCACATCCAGCTTGGTGCAAAAGTATTGCAATAGACATAAAATATTTGAAGTAAATGAATCATATATTTAGTTAAACTAGCCATACTTAATAATGTTTTTCTTCAGCAGTGATTATGTGAATGAATATATATATATATATCAATAATACCTGTGAAGGTTATTCTTTTTTTAATTTGTATAAAATATTTCAAGAGGGATGCAGATTTTCATATCCGGCTTGGTGCAAAAATATTGCAATAGACACAAAATACTTGAAATAAACTAAATCATGTATTTAATTAAACTAGCCATACTTAAAATGTTTTTCTTTTTCAGTTGTGATTAGGTGCAAAGAAAAAAAAAAAAAAAAAAAAAAAAAAAAAAAAAAAAAAGATCAATAATACCTGTGAAGGTTATTCTTTTTACTTTCTTCTATCTTCAATGGAAGAAAGTATTGTAATCGAAATTTTTTTCGACTTCCGGTTTTCGACGGATTTACACGTTTTAGGGGTCAGATATTCTAAAAAACATGCATATAGAAAATGTTTGTCTGTCCTTGTGTCCGTGTGTCCGTATGTCGCCATTGCACCATTAAAAATTGTATGAAGTTATGCATAGAATTGAACCAATTTTTTTTTAGTTTTTGGCTATAGCAAGAAGGTCCTCCCTGAATTTGGAAAAATTCCGCCGGTAGGGGGCGCTGTAATAGCGATTTTTGTGCATTTTGAATATTGACCCATCGAAACATGTATGAAGTTATGCATAGAATTAAACGAAATTTTTCGTGTATGTTTTTAGCCATGGCAAGAAGGTCCTCCCTAAATTTAGAAACAATCCACCGGTAGGGGGCGCTGTAATAATGATTTATGTTCGATTTTTGTGCATTTTGAATATTGTACCATCGAAAAGTGTATGAAGTTATGCATAGAATTGAACCAAATTTTTTGTGTTTGTTTTTGGCCATGTCAAGAAGATCCTCCCTGAATTTGGAAAAATTCCGCCGGAAGGGGGCGCTGTAATAGCGATTTTTGTGCAATTTTCAATATTGTACCATCGAAAAGTGTATGAAGTTATGCTTAATTCTAATAAAAATACTAATAAAACTAATTATAACGAAATATTGACATGAGATAGAAGAAAGTTTTGGGATTGGCGCATCCAACTAGTTTAAATTCGTATAAAATAAGTTTTTTCAAAAGGGAATGCGGAATTTCCTATCCGGCTTGGTGCAAAAATATTGCGATAGACACAAATTACTTGAATTAAACGAAATCATGTACAGTCGGACCCCGTTTTCCCGACACCCGATTTTCTCGTCACTCCGCTTATTACGTCAGATTTTCAAAGTCCCGATTTCCTGTATATGATTTTAATGTAAATAAACTTCGGATTTTATGTCGTTGAATAACTTTCAACTCCGGATATCCCGACGGTTTAGGAAAATTGTCAATTTTTCATAATCCATCTTATAAGCACGGCGATTAAGCAGTAAGAAATGTCTTAGCCAAACTTTTCACAAAACTGTCTAAATTACCCATTGAGATAAATGAGCAATTTTACTTCAATCCTTTATCTGAATAAATAAACCCACACACTATGAATGACACACTTAAGCTCCAGATAGACGTATCAGTCTACTCGCGGTCTTTTTGTTCTGGTCAGGCGACGCTTTCTTGTAGCTACACGGCGTTTTTCATCCGACTAAAACCGAAGCATTGCATTGCATTGAAACGATCAGAAATTAGTATCTAACATCCATTTCTGAAACAGCGAATATTGATTACAATACTTTGCATATTATTGAAAGCATTTCTAGGGATAACCAAACCTTAATTAATCAATATTTCATGTAACAGTAAACTAGTCAGATTTGGCAATCGCAAAACTTTCTTCTATCTCATACATATTAATACTTCCTGAAAAATGCAGCATATCAGTGCCATATGTTAGATGATTGACACCAAAATCTAATTATCAACAACTTTGACAATTTCTAACTGAATCTGAAGTTTGATGAAAATCTGTGCATTAGTTTTTTAGATAGAGCTATTGAGGAAATTGTAAAAAAATTCTGGATAGCAGAGCCACCTGTTGGGCGATTTACAACAAAAACTAATTAGGACCAATTTGTACGAGGAAGTAACTGAATCTGAAGTTTGGTGAAAATTCATGCATTAGTTCTTGAGATATAGCTATTGCGAAAATTGCGAAAAATGCAACACAGCATTGCTAACATTGTGCGATTTATACCAAAAATTCAACAGGACTAATTTAAATCAGGGACTAACTGAATCTGAAGTTTTATGAAAATGCGTGCATTTTTTCTTGAGTTAGAGCTATTGTGATAATCACGAATAATGCAGCATAGCAGCGCCACCTGTTGGGCGATTTTCACCAAATTGTAATCAGCACCTAACTATATCCTGAACTAACTGAATCTGAAGTTTTATGAAAATCCGTGCAGCAGTTCCTGAGATATAGCTATTGCAGATATCGTGAAAATGCCACATAGCAGCGCTACCTGTTGGGCGATTTTCACCAAAAACTAATCAGGACCAGTTTATATCAAGGTCTAACTGAATCTAAAGTTTTGTGAAATTCCGTGCATTAGTTCTTGAGATAGAGCGTCCACAAAATTTTTGTCACATACAGACTCACAGAGTGGCAGATAGAGTGACAGAGTGACAGACAGACTCTCAGACAGATATTTTCTAAAAACCATCAAATCGTGTTCTGGACATTCTAAAACGTATAAATCCGTTGAAAACCGGAAGTCGAAAATTTTCACGAATCCAATACTTTCTTCTTGTAAAGATAGAAGAAAGTAAAAAACCAGTCATCATAAATCTGATTTTTATTCTTTTCAATTTTGTTTTTGTGTTTATTTTATTTAATGATAATGTTTTATTGCTTAAAACTGCAAGAACAGTTATGAATTTAAAATTGTCTTAAATTAATAAAAAATACAGCTTTTTATAAACATATTTTTCTCCAACTCCGGTTACCATGACACTCCGCTCATGACGACACAAAAAAATAATAATAAATTTGACCTGTGCAGATTATTAATTTTTTAATTTATATAAAATAAGATTTTTCAAAAGGAATGCAGAATTTCATATTTGGCTTAGTGCACAAATATTGCAATAGACACAAAATACTTGAAATAAACGAAATCACGTATTTAATTAAACTAGCCATACTTAAAACGTTTTTCTTCAGTTGTGATTATGTGCACAAAAAATAATAAATCTGATCAATAATACCTGTGAAGATTATTAGTTTTTTAATTTGTATAAAATAAGATTTTTCAAGAGGAATGCAGATTTTCAAATCCGGATTGGTGCAAAAATATTGCAATAAACACAAAGTACTTGAAATAAACGAAATCATGTACAGGGTGTCCAGCGAATAAGACCCTGACTTCAAAATTAAATATCTCAAAAACAAAGATCAATAGAATTATGCGGTAAACGGTTTGTTTATTAGCTGAGCTGTAAAAATGCTTTACAGAAGTTCCGAAAATTTTGTTACAAAAACCGTTAACAGATGGCGTTGTACACCGAAAAATGCGTTCTCTGCAAGCAGTCTTAAAAAAAAGTCAAGTCAAGCATTCTTTGCAATCATAACACAATCTTTTCAAAATGTTCACCTTTCGAAACAATGAGGTGGCGAAAACGAATAATGAAATTTGACATCACATCCTGCAATGTCTCAACGGAACTGGAATCGCATGCCGCACAAATCGACGATTCAAGCTCATCCAGCGTAGTGGGATGGTTCCGGTAGACAGTGTCTTTTAATGCGCCCCACAGAAAGTAGTCACAAGGAGTCAGATTGGACAAATATATATGAAGGCCAATCCATTAATGCGCCAGTACTTTTGGTATAATCCAACGCAATCACTCTATTCCCAAAATACTCATCAAGAAGGCGAAACACTCTTTCTGTACAATGTGTTTAAGCCCCATCTTGCATGAATCACTCGATACCTGGTCGATCCTCCAATTAACGTTGGAGGAACACGCATGAACGCGCATGATAGGTTGTGTTAATTAAACTGTAGTTATCCCTCTTAAATAAAGGCTTAAGAGTATGCCTAATAATGGCAGTGTATAGCTCAACTTACATCCAAATTTCCGAAGGAAATCGTAAACCGGGGGGTATCCAGATAGTTACTTCGTTATCGTAAATTGTAGTTCTGGCAGTAGCATTGAAATGTCTGATTCCTTAACAGACTCCATATCATTCTTACAATCATTCTGAACTATCTGGTGTATTTTTGATTGGTTGGTTGGTTGTATTTATGTCGGCCAATTATCTGCACGTGGGATATAGGCCCTAAGGGGTGGAATGCCTTCCGTGGAGGTCTTTCTAAGGGAACCTAACCCGTATTAACGCTTGGAGAACCAAGGTTCGAAGAAAACCACGAAAACTCCGAACGATTAGGCCGACGGGCGCGATTGGGATCGAACCCAGCACCTCCCGTCTACCAGCTTCGAGAGCAGGTGTATTTTTGAAGACTTCGAAAATAAAGTTATGGATTTCGACTTTACTTCCTTCTTTTTACGGGAAGGGTTTCTGTTGCCTAGATCAACATTGCACCAACCCTCCAACGCTAGTTGTGTGCTGACAAATTGTTCCAAAACTGTAACGTAATGTTTACTAGTGATCGTTTGCCGCATGAAAAAAGGTCAATAATGCCTCTGGCGCATACCTCAACCCAAGCAGTAAATTTAGGCGAATGATGATTTCTTCTTAATTTGTCCTTATTTGTGTGAATAGATTTCTCTTCACACAAATAAGGATTTTCGGAGCCCTAAAATCACCAGTTTTGTTTATTCACGAATCCATTCAAGTGGAGATGGGCTTCATCTTTGAACCAGATGCAGCCAACATCGAATCCTTTTAATTAACCTAAAATATCCCATGTAGTTGAAAAAAAAATTTTTTTTGCAGGTCTGTGTTATTTTGTAGATTAAAAAAATATATAGGGAAGAGTAGTACAAAGTGAGACAGCAGTCACTTTGACATATAGTTGTAACTTTTTCTCCAACTGACACCCACACATAATCACCTCATCTTGGGCAACACGTGGATGTAGTTTCGCTACTTCGGTTACTCGTCCGACAAAATAGTAATTCTTTACTTTATAATAGTCAATGTTAGAGTTTATTTTCTTCATTGTGTCATCTATTTACTTAACCAAACCTAGCTATATCTAATAACAGACTATTTCGACAAAACGACACTAACTTTTTCAAGCGATGAAATTGATTGAAACAGATCTGGCATCCATTATGTTACAACGTAACGAAGGTACACAGTGAGACACACATTTGTGGAACACAGGGAGACGTGTTTCACTGTGTACCTACTATGTGATTATGATGTTAAAAAAGGTTATTTATTATAATAGAAAGTTTCACGTTCTGTTTGTATGTATGTGTGCGCGCAATGGCTGCGGAAATCTACTAAACATACGATGCTGAAAATTTGCTTGAATGTAGCCCAAGGTCTGCCATTGTGCACCCGAGGCTCATATTTTTAATATTTTGAAAATCTTGGAATATGAATTAATAAGAAATCATAAACGACATCTCAAAGTGGTGTAATTCTGATCTAGGCATCAGAAACAACTTCCTGTAAAAAGAATAAAGTAAAGTCGGAATTCATAACTTTATTTTCGAAGTATTCTAAACCACAACAGATGGTTCAGAATGATTGTAAGAATGATATGGCGACTGTTAAGGAATCAGACATTTCAATGCTACAGCCAGAACTACAATTTGCGATAACGAAGTAACTATCAGGATACCACTGGTTTACGATTTCTTTCGGATATTTGGATGTACGTTGATACACTGCCATTGTTAGGCATACTCTTAAGCCTTTATTTAAGAGGGATAACTGCAGTTTAATTACAAGAATCCATCATGAGTGTTCAGTTACGCTCAAGATGTGGCTGAATTGTTAATAATATGTGTACCTGTAGCTATGGAAAATTTCTTTCCATTTTTACTATTGCTCCATCAAAATTACTCGACCCCAAAACTGTCAGATTAAATTCCAAGTGATAACCACGATTTAAGGCAGTAGTTAATACATTAATGCACTGAAGAAAATTATTGATGTACAGTAGTAAAAATGTATGATTTGTGAAAATATATACATTATCTTACTGTGTACCACTTGTGGCGCAAAATGAGACAATTTCCTATACTCCGTTATCATGCTTCTTTATGATTTTATAAATAACTTTTTTTTAAACATTTATACATTAATGTGTAGCGTATTTGTGTTGCTTTAAGATGTAGCAATTTTTTTTTCTAAAGTATAATATTAGTCGCCATACGTTAAGAAATAACATATTTCGTCTCAGTGTGACTACCCCCCCCCCCCCTATTGCATTATTGCTCATATTTATTTCTAGAAACAGAAATTTCCCGTTTTAATAAGCGGAAACTTTCCAATCTTGAAAAAGGGGGAATACCAAAACGAAAGTGTGAAAAAAAGTAGAATAGACAGCAACTTTGCTGCCAAGACATTTTCAATTTCATGAGAGATATTTTTTTTTTTTTTTTTTAGCAATATGTACGTATTTGCCGTCCAGAAAGGGTTAAAATTTGTCCCATGAACTCTTAATCTCCCTGTAACTTTATCAACCGTATTTGCTGTAGAAAATGTATTAAATAATGTTTATTTAAGAATATAGTAAAGTGAGGACAGATGCCGCAGTTTTTCATTTATTCTTCTAAAATGTACAATAAAGCAAAAAACAACAAACTAAGTACCAGAAATCATTGATCAAACCCTTTAGAATCTAATTTCTATGTTAAACAAGTTAAAACCTTCTTAATAAAGTAGGCATAATTATTTTCCCACAGGTCCTTTTTTAACATCATTATTTAAGTGATGGATAAGATGCCGCATGGAGAAAAATGCTGGGCTGTTTATTTTTTATTTTTTTCAAGTAAATCACATTTTTATTTTCTCAAACTTCTTAAAACGAAAATAAATAACAGTAAACTTACAAAAATTATATATATCACTAAATTATGAAAAGTTTAACGAAATTGCAAAAGTGCAAGCTCAAAAAATAACACTTAAGGGAAAAAAAGAAAAAAAAAATTTGACTGGAAACAATAGACAGCATAATTACAAAAAAGATATAAACCACTTGTTTATATCCAGGCGACCATTGTAGTTTGCTCTTAAGGGGATCCGGGACACATTTTCAAAAAAAAAATTATTTATTGAATTAAAATTTTGAAATTTTTTGTGATGGTTAACCATATCATTTGTAAAGAAAATCTCATGATAAAATTTCTCATATTTTTTTTAATTTAAAATGTAAATTTTGTTAAAAAAGTGGGGTAGTTTAAAGTCGTTATAACTCGAAATATTATTTATAGAATTTAAATTTTTTTTTCATTTAAATAAACAGAAATATATAAGTTTAATTTAGATTCAGCATTTTAAAAAATATTAATTTAAAAAAATTTTAAATATTTAAAATAAAAATTTGAGCAGGGTTATAAATATTTCACAAAATCCCTCTAAATTCAAATTTAATTAATCCTTCTAAATCCTTCTAAAATTCTTCTAAAATTTATTAAATGATTATTTAAATCTTCTAATGTAGTTTAAACAATTCACGAAAAATGCTTTAGAAGATAAAATTTTCATGAATTCATAATTTAGTACATAAAGGGTTAAACAAATATTAGCTAAATAAAGCAATGCGCTGAATATACATTCATTTATATGTAAGTTCTACTGAAATTGTAGTGATGAATTTATTGAACCAAAAAACAAAAATATATTTTGCGGCATCTGTCCTTCAACCTAAGTGAGGCATCTGTCCCACAGTGGCGGGTAAGATGCCGCACAACCATTTTGTGTCATTTGAATGACCCGACAGAAAGGCAAGCACATGTCTGTATTCTACGAGAATATAGTCGACAGTTACAATCGGTTTTGGAACTAAATATCTCTTTATTTGGCTTAAAATATGTAATAAAACTTTATTAAAATAATTTTAGCAACTTACCACGCAGGTTTGAAGCATAAAAGCTGGCAGAAATATTTGAATACTAATAGTTAAGCAGTGGAAACGCATACAACACAACAAACAGCACTTAGGCACACAACGAAATTCTTAATTTGGCCTAAGGAGCGCTAGTGTCGCCAATACAATCTCTGCGGCATCTGTCCGACCGCGGCGTCTGTCCTCACTTTACTATAATCAGAATTAAATACAACAACTGTTACTCAACAACCATTCCTTAAAATAGAATAAAGTTTCTATGTCCTGTATTTAAAACTAATCGCTAAAAATTGCGAACATTACAAAAGTTTACATCATCAATCGTCAAGAATCAATCGACAAGAAAAACAATGCTACTGTAAAGACAGATTGAAAACTGATCATCGGAATTCGACGTATCGATTTTTAACTACATTTGAAACATCACATTTTTCAAGGTATGATTTTAGTTTAAAATATAATTTAACATTTAGCGGTAGGTAGAGTGAAGTTTGCAGTATTTATCCAATATTTTGTTATTCGATGCAGTAAAATTATATCTTTCGAAACACCGGTTAATAGGTTCTGATGTAATATTTCAAAAATAAAAGTTCAATTAACAATGTACTTATTGTATGCAATACAATTACTTGTATGGCAATGTTGTTGTATAAAATACATTCTACAGTTAAATGTTTTAAGAGGGGGAAATCACCCCCAACAGATCGATATTGCTTCATTTTAATACAATATTTAAAAAAATTTCAAGCTGTAAATATTTCGTCAAATTATACAATTTTTTCAGAATAAATTGTACAGATCTTTGTTTACGTATTCCTTTAAATGCTTTTAATGAAAAATAATTAGAATTTAGTTTAATTAAGGCATACTAATTGAGTATTCGCAAAATTTAAAAAATAAATATATTACAGGTACTTAAAAATAGGTAACGCCTATAAAAATACACTGCTCAAAACAATTAAAGGATATTGCAGTTTTAGGTGGATTTTGTATCTGGTAAACTGTTTAGCTGATTGATACATGGACGACAGACATAGTAGGTTATATGAGAATAAATTACACATGTTTGGCAGAAAAAAATGCATTTTATTGCGCATTTGTGTACTAAAGGAAAAAAACACAATTTGTGCATATGAGAAAAAAAGAATAAGAAAAGGTGTTTTCTTCAAAGATAATCATTTTCAGTAGGGGGTATGGTTTCCACGGGCGGCCAGCAACGTTGAACTCCTTTGAGGCATGGACTCAATGAGGCTATTAATGACGAGTTGGGGTATTCTGCCCCACTCTTCCAGAAGAGCTCTTTCCAGTTCTTGGAGAGTTTGTGGGGGTTGTTGGCGGCCAGAAACTCGTCATCCTAGAGCGTCCCAAACGTGCTCGATTGGATACATGTCTGGAGAACACGCTGGCCATTCCATTCGAACGATTCCTTCCTCGAAAAGGAAATCCTCAACCAGGTTTGCACGATGTGGCCTGCAGTTATCGTCCATTAAAATGAAGTTATCTCCGATTGCTGCAGCGTAAGGGACTACAATAGGTCTGAGGATCTCATCCCTATATCGGCGAACAGTCAGAGCTCCATCTCGAATGATGTAGAGGTCAGTGCGCCCGTCAATGGAGATGCCACCATACACCAACACTCCTCCACCGCCAAATCTGACACTTTCGTGCACGAACGCAGGATTATTTCTACTGCCACGGTCCCTCCAGATGAAAATACGCCTATTATCCGGATGCACAGAAAAACGGGACTCGTCAGAAAACAGAATATTGCTCCATTCTAATCTCCTCCAGTTGACATGCTCGGTTGCCCACTCCCTGCAGTCGCGACGATGCCTTGATGTTAATCTAACACATACCATCGGTCGGCGAGCATACAGACCTACAGCATGGAGCCGGTTTCGGACAATCTGAGTTGAAAACGTGGTGCCTGTAGCCGAGCGAAGGTGTTGTTGGAGAAGAGTAGCGTTCATGGTTCGGTGTCTCCGAGCTGTTAACGCTAAATACCGATCTTCATTGGGCGTTGTTGCCCGTCTACGACATTGCCCTGGTCTTCGGCCTGCACATCCACTCTCCAAAAAACGGTTCCAGATCCTGGAAATGACACTTTGTGACACTCCAATGGCTTGCGCTACTTCGGCTTGAGTTTGGCCCCCTTCTAACCTACCAACAATTCTCAAAGCTTCTGAATCTGTCAAATGATTCACTGGGACATCGTACTCATCGAAACAAAGCAATCACTGAATGCCGATCATCCTTGTCTTCATTCTCTTTTATCCAGTTGAAAGTCAAATTTCATTCGCTGCCGCTGAAGCGACATTTTTGACGTCGAACTCAAAATTTGCATGCTCCACAGTTTGAAAACCAGAAAAATTTGCATTTGTGATTCTCTTCTTCTATTTTCGGCAAAAAAAATTTCGTTTATATCTTTATTTTATATAAAACTTCAAATATCCTTTAATTGTTTTGAGCAGTGTATATAAAATACAATATAAAACAAAATATAGAGTTTCTATGTTACTTAGTTTTAGAAATGTCATGCACACAACGCGAAAAACATTTTTGTGGGAAAAATTATTTTAACCCTTAAATGTCTGATTTTTCAAAAATCCTTGTAGTAATGTTTTTCGGCTTTCATTTTTTAAATAAATCATGGGAGAAATACTTTAAAAAAATCATATTTTGTTTTAAGTATTGTTTACGGCTAAAAAACAGTTTGTTACTAATCGGCAATACTGGTGGTTAATTGAAAAAATAATTTCCCTTGATAAAATTCTATAATATTAAACACACAAGAATTTTAGGAACTATAATATGAAATAAATTTTACTTGCTCACTGAGGTCAAAATAGGGTATTTCGCAAGCTTCCAAACAAAACAAAAAGAACAAGTAGCAACAATTGAAAAAATAAACCTATCTTTATTCTTAAACAGCACAAGTTTGCCATCTACATGTTGAAAATCGATTTTATAATATTTTCAGAATGTATTTTATTGGCAACATTAGGCATTATAGCTTCAATATTATTCTATTAGTATTTTAGAGCCTAAATTGGGTATGTTGCCGAAAAGCAACACCAGGCATTTAAGGGTTAAATCTGAAATTTATCTTGATTTGGATAGATATCGCCTCCCATATTTTATCATAAAATCGGTTCTAATTGGAGTATTATCATTTTTTTTTAGTTTGGTGACACGTTATTCTTCAATAATAGACAAAAAAAAAAAAAAAAAAAAAAAAAAAAAAAAAAAAAAAAAAACATTTTAAAAAGTCTTAAAGTGATCTAGTATATTTTTAATTTATTATTACTGTTCCTTAAGCAATGGTCTATCATTTAACAGGTAATTATTTACAGAGTATCATAAAATATTTTAATTAAAAGGGTAATCACCGATAAACGTCTACCAATCTATTTAATAATTGATTATTTGGTGTACACGATCATGAAAAACAAATTATGTTAATTAATCTTTCATTGAATTCATCGGTGGAGATATGAACTTTATGTTTACAGAATATCTGTATTACATGTGTTTATTTAATTTTTTGAATTGAGATTTTAACAAATATTCATTTGTTTAATTGGTAACCATTATTTATCGAAATATTTTTCATTATAATTTCATTTACAACAACGATCTTCGATAAAGATCAGATTTATTTTTTTTTTTGCTTTATGGTCTATCATAGCTATGAAAATTAAATATTTCATACAATGTTATTTATTTATCTGTATATTTATTCGTAGTAAAACTTTAAATTTTTATATTTTCATAAGGTTTTATTTAAAACGCAAAGTAAGTCAGAACGAAATACATTTATTCAGCAAGAATTTATGAAAAATATGTAAATTTCGATATTTTATAGTTGAAGCTAAAAGTGAAAAAAAAAAAAAAAAATGCGAATTTTACAAAAGTTTACAGCATCGAAAATCACTAAACTGGAAAAATAATGCAACTGTAAGGACGGCCTGAAAACTGATTTATCCATAGTATACTGCGACATATCTTTATTTGATTGCACTTGAAATATTATATTTTACAATGCGTGATTTTAATTCGAAATGCAATTTAACATTTAGTCAGGGGTAGCATGGTCTTTGCAATAGTCATTTAGTATCCCGTATTTTGATATAGTTAAAATAAGTTATGAAACTTTGTTTAGTAAGTTGTGAAATAACGGTTATAAAATATAAGTTGAAATAACAATTTGATGAACTGCAATTACTTGTATAACAAGATTATAATATACTTAAACAATTAAATTTTAAAAATAAAAAAACCCGACTGCGTAAAAAGCGAACTAATTAATTATTTCTTATCAATGTGAAACATTTTTTTTTTCAGTTCCTACTATTAGCTCACACTCTCGCTATATATATTTTGTTCACATTTTCAATCGTTAAAAAAATACTTATTATTCATCCAATCAAGCTCAAATAAACTTTTTAAACTTGTAGTGGATGACACTTGATGTTAATCCAGTCTTTTTCAAATATTAATTCATTAATTAAATTAATTTAATTCCTTTTCAATAATCCGGAGAGCCCTCTTCTTGATCAAGGTAATTTAAGACCGAGAGAGCCCTCTTCTTGATCAAGGCATTTTAAGCGCCACTCAGGAGGAAAGAAGAATGGGAGAGAAAAAATATCTTATTGACCTAAGTAGGAATTGACTTAAAATATTTTTTTTTTTTTTTTTTTTTTTTGCATTACTTGTTTATATTACTTACCTATTATTTTTTTATATACTTGTATTGATGACTTTTAAGTTCTGTTTAATTGTTAGTTCCTATTTATAAACACTGTTTTGATGATGTCTATAGATATCTATGATGGTTAGAGTTGCAGTAAAGCTAGATATCCTACCTACACAACTTCCAGGTTGTATAATATTTCAACGGAGCTTTTGACTGTAAAATAGTCAATGAAACATCGTCTTCATTTTGAAAGACCTATCCAATGATATGCCACTCAATAGGGTGCGTAAATTTTTTTTTCGTCTCTACTGCCATTTTTTATTTTACGACCGCCATTTTGAATTTATAAAAACAAAACTTAGACCATAACCATCGGGTCGTTAAGACGAATCGATAGAGACCTCATTCATTAAAATCCATCCAGTCGTTGGGATGTTTCGAGGGTATAAAGAAATCCACATACGCAGATACGCGTGAAACACATAACCCTTCTTTGCAGTCGGGTAAATAGGTAAATTATATATATGTATTATTTATGTTTAAAATATTTTTTTATAAATCAAATTCTTATCAGGAGTTTGTCCTTTTAAGCGATGATTAAATACAGAGCATCAGGCAAAACATTTTAATTACGGTGATCATCACTGATAAATGTTAACCCGTATATTGAATGACTGATCAATTTATCGACTTATAATGATATATGATTATAATGAGTTATAATGATCAGCAAAATAAAAATTGATTAGGTAGTTTTTCTTTCATTCATATTCGGAATGTGAAATTTATGTTTATATTACGATTATGTTATATTTATTATTTAAATTATTTAAGTTTATTTCATATTTTAGTTCACATTCTTAACAAGCGTTTATCCTTTTAAAGGGTGATTATTTGGGGATTAACACTGAAATATTTTAATTACAATGACCATCATCGATAAAGATATTTTTTTTATTCGGTGCACAAATAGGGTTTAAACAGACATTTAAACAGAATCAATATAAATGATAGATAAAAAGGATATACTGTAAAAAAAAATTCCGTTAAAATACGGAAATTGTACTGGCAATCGAAACGCCAGTACTATTTCCGTATTTTAAAGAAAAATTTTCCCCGTGAATTCCAGGAAAACGAACATTTTTCTGGAATTTAAGGGAAAAAATTTCCGCTAAAATACGGAATAGTACTGGCGTCTTGATTGCCAGTACAATATCCGTATTTTAGCAGATTTTTTTACAGTGTAGTTTGACTAGGTTGCATGAACTGTGTTTATTTCGAACACTTTTACATTTTTTCAGCAAACTATAGTAAAAACTCTAAATAACGGTGACCTTCAAGACACGGAATTTATACTATATTCTGAGATAACAAGAAAGGCAAAATCATGCGTCAAGCATAGATTATGAAACACTTTCTAATGAAGTGAGAATAATGTAACAAAACTTCACCGTCTAATAAATTGAAATATGATATCTTATTGTACCATTTGGAAACGCCATTGGGAACCATTTGGAAATCGTTATCAGCCTTTCTCATCTACAGCAGGAAAATTATCCGAATTCTTTGAGCAGCCTTGTATATGATATATAGATTTGTATCTATAAAATAGATGCATGCAAAAATTTAGTTCAGTTAAGAAATACATTCCTTTTTTTTTTTTTTTTTTTTTCAAAAAAGATTATGGCCTGAAAATCAGAGTTCCAACTTTTTACGACAGCTCTTTCATCTTCACCTAGCACTTCATTTATAACGGCTGTTTCATAATAATGGAAGACATCAGTCCATCAGAAGAAACTAACTCGGTTAAGGGGGTAGGATGGATACCTTTGAACACGTCGAAAAAGTAAAAAATATCCTTATGTTCCAACCTTCAAAACTTGTGTAATAAGTCAAAAATAAAAATCAAACTTCATTTAAACATAAAGCTCATATTTAAATTTATATTTAAATATATATATATATATACTTGTAAATTCATAAATAAATATTGAAATGATAAGTTTAAAAATATATGATAATAACAGAAAAAAATCTTGCGCGCATGATAAAATCGGAAAATATGCATATAAAGAGAAAATTATGATGAAAATAAATACATAATAGAGTTACCTTTATACTAAAATCAAAATATTTATTAAAAATATTGACTAAATTAAAAAATTAATAAAAAATAAAAAAATTTCATTTTTTGAAAAATATTTTCAAAGTACAAGAACAGTAAAAAAAACAAAATTTTACATTTTTCTGGTTTTAAGTTTTAGATAATACAGAAATGAATATGTGGTAAAAATTTCTTTTGATTGCCATGAAAATTTTTTAGTAACACTGCGCGCAGTATCAAAATTCACCATTTCGAATAAACGCAACGCAAAGTTTAATTATCCTATGTAGTCTTAATATGTAGGCTTAATAAAACTGCCATAATTAGTAAACTAGTGGGAATTTTTTAATGCGGTTTTTTGCATATTGTTCTGAAATGATTACGGAATCAAAATATGTATAAAAAAAATTCGAAAATTTTGATGGTTGAAAGGTATCCTACCCCCTTAAAATTCTCTTTGTAAATATACTTTGCGGAAGAGGGGGGTGGGGAGTGAATCCATGTTTGCCCCGGGTGCAAAGAAGGCTAGTTTCGGCCCTGCATACCACAGTTGATAGTCCGCCTTAAGAAATTTCAGCTAATGAGGAGAATGGAAGGTGAATTCTTTTGTGCAGCCTTGCATACGAGGTATACAATTTACATACAACGAGCAACATGCAAAAAGTCAGTTAAATTTCAAAGCGCATACCGAAATTGAAAACTTATTTCCAGCAATTATTGCTCAAAGATGAGTACTGTTACCGATTTCTTTTGTGTGTCCCTGTAAATGAACGATAAATGCTATGAATGACCTACTCTATAGCAATCATATTGTAGTGAATTTTAGTGATTTACATCCATTTCAATACATTTGGAACAGCATAATGTTATTAAAATGCACAGAAAATGATTTTTCCCAATTGACTAATGTGACAGAATGCTTTTGAATGCCCCTGTAGATGAACTCTATTAATGCCACACATATAAAAACGTAGATATCCACATTTTAGTTTGTAATGCCTGTTTTTATAATTTTCCCGTTTACATGCCAAGTATCAGACATTATTTTATATTTTAAAAACAGCTTTACTATATGTAATACCTACAGGCCTGTTTTTATGAAAATACATTGCAGCTTGTTATGCATAAAACTTTATAGACGTAACATTAATACAAACATACATATATATTCATGAGTTTACCTTATAATATGTTATACATTACAATAACTTTTTCGTTTCTATCGGAACACCCTCAGTTGAGTGACTAACAACCTTCACTTCTCCGTTTATTATTTTTCAAGATCTGTAGATTCCCCCGTTTTCCCTTTATCCTTTCCTATTTGCCCCTCTTCTAGTATTTTCATCCATCGACAGTCGATAGATACGTGTGTCATACCGTTGCAAACTTCAGTTTTAGAAGTACAAATTTCAATTGTTTCTCGTAATAGGGCATTATGTATATTTTCATACTTAGCTATTTTCTCTATTTTTAAATTTTCAATGCTAGGGCTGTAGTTTCGTTATGTAATTTGAGGTCCCTGATATGCTTTCACTTCCATTATTCTATTTTCCTTTTAGTCATTCCTATGTAATTTATTTTTTCGTTTTTACTATTTAGGCAACTGATTTTTTAAATACCTGCTGTTTGAGTTTTTTAATAATTTTCCGTTTCATTTCTTATTGCTTTGAATAGGAATGGGTAGAAGGTGATTGGAACATGATTACCCAGTTTCTCAAACTCTCTCTTAATTTTTAAGGCTATTCCATTCATATATTCATATATGGAATAGGGGAGGGGGGGTATATTTGAAATTTCAACTGAGGATGTTCCGATAGGAACGAAAACGCTATTGTAATGTGTATTATATTATATGTAAACTCATGAATATATATATTTTTTAAATGTTACGTCTATAAAGTTTTATATATAACAAGCTATAATGTATTTTTATAATAACAGACCTGTATACATTACAGATAGTAAAGTTATTCTTAGAATATAAAATAATGTCTGATAATTGGTATGTAAATGGGAAAATGCTACACATTTCATATTCAATACGAACATGCCATGGTAAACCTCGTTAGCATATATGAATTCCGTGAAAATCCGAGTACATTACGGGAGTGTGGAGAGACCGACGCGACGGCCAGACAAACCGAATTCATATACACTTCCCAACTATGTTGGAAAGTGTTAAAATTGTATAAATATATAAATATATTTGGAGATCGGAAAAATGTTCGCTATTTGGGACTATCCATTATGAAGCTTTTTCTGTATTTTCAATCACTTATAAATACACTTCAAATTAGTGCTTAAGGGATCGCAGGACTCTTAAAATTCGAAAAAAAAAAGATCATTTTCAACATTTAATATCTTAAAATGTATATGATTTTAAAACACAATTTATATTTCAATAAAAGATATAAGTATGTTCTTTCATTTCATGTATTTAAAAAATTGCAAAACGCAGAATTACTATTTATAGGAGGCTCGAAACTGTCAGACATTTGTCGAGCAGGAAATGCGTAGAACAGCTTTCGCTCAAGATTACAAAATAAATTTTGCAACTGGAAGGAAATTTTTTGTGCCTAATTATGCTGCAGATTGTAATAATTACCCTGAACCTAAAAAAATTGTATTTAAAGCATTTAATACAAAGTTGTATTTATTTAATACAAAGTTGTATTTATTTGATACAAAGTTGTATTTATCTAATACAAAATTTTGAAATTTTCAATAGTATAATCACCTACAATAATATTTTTTGAATAATAAAAAGGAAATTTTAGGTTCAGTTTATGCAGACTAACAAGAAACATAAGTTTTAAAAATTTCATGAAAAAATATTCAGAAGTTTTTGAGAAATCATGCACGTTATGTCCAAAAACGTCATTTGGAGAAAAATGACTTCAAAGTTTTGGAAACGCCGCTTCAGCTATTGAGCAGTTATAATTCTAGAAGGCATAACTTCTGTTCTAATGTGAATTTAAAGGAAACAATGGTATGAAAATGTTCGAAAAAGATAGAAGTTTAACATTTAATAAAATTTAAAAATTTCGAAGCTTTAAGAGTCCTGAGACACATTAGCCCTTTCCGGCGCGGAGTTATTTTGTTTATAAACAGATGAAATGATGGATTGATACAAGAACTTAGAAACGAATTTATTACAAAATACAAACTTGCTTATTTTCAAGTATGTTATAAAAGGAAATTTTTAATTAAATATTCCGGGTGCCAGTAAATTAAAAATTAGGAGTCCTTTTTTAAGGACACCGTCCGCGAAAGGGTTAAAAGGCTCTATAACTTATTAGCCCACCTAACGTTTATTTGTTTATTTACTGGCCTATCGTAGCCATAAAATTTTAACCTCTTCAGTTCCGAAGCTAAAATAATAATACAAATGCTTATTTATTGGTTTTTTCCAAAGAAAGTGACATCATAAATGACAGAAAAAATATCTTTTCTGAAATAGATCCTTTAGGCGCTTAGTAATTTAGGTTCAAAAATATGGATCTAAAACTACAAACCCCCTTAAAAACATCAATTTAACAACTATTAACCTAAATTAACGCAATCAAAAATTTAAGAGTTTTAAACAAGTAAATAATCTACAAATACTCAATTTTTTTTTTATTGAAAAAGATACTTATGAAAATTTCTCACTTTCTTGGTCATATTGTCTTTTGGGCATTTTTAGGAATTTTGCAAACTCAAATGAAAATAATATTTATTTTATGTAGGAATCAACTTAGATGCTGCCATTTATTCGTTTGCTTTGAACGCAAAAAATATTCAGCTATTAAGAAGTGATGTGAAAAGTAAAAAAGTCGGACATTTAAGTTTTTGTAAGGAAGAGAACAGAGGTCCCCGTATGGGGACCGAAGAAGTTAACCCTTTATCTACTGACTGTACTTATAAGTGCCATTAAAATAACTTGTTATAAAATTAATTTAATACATCTATTAGTAGTAATACAGTTTAGAATGAGTTATAGATGCATTACTTTATCATGTTCGAAAAGCATTATGGGTTACACACAAAAAAAAAAAAAAATATTTTTTAAAGGATGATTTATTTGGCCTTTGCATCTTTTCAGCTTTCTTGGCGTTGGAGGGGGGGGGGAGGGGGGATTTTTCAATTCAGAAATATTTCTATATTTCTATTGTAAGAACATTATATTTGTAGATTTCCTAATTCTACAAAATACTAAGAAAAATATTTAAAATAAAAGATTTGAGTGGGAACATAAACATTACACAAAATCCCTATAAATTCAAATTTAATCAATCCTTCTAAATCCTTCAATCCTTCTAAAATCCTTCTAAAATTTATTAAATGATTATGTAAATCTACTAATTTAATTTAAAAAAATCACGAAAAATGCTTTAGAAGATGAAGTTTTCATGAATTCATAATTCACTACATAAAGGGTTAAGTTATTATTTCATTCCTTTAAAAGTGGAGATTTTGATTTTACGCTTACGTAAGATTTTTATTCAAAACGTAAAAATAAGTCAGAATGAAATGCATTGCTTCAACAAAACTCCCTAAAATAAAATAACGTTTTGATACCTCGCACAGGAAGCAAAATTTAACAAAAAAAAAAAAAAAAAGAATAAAATGCAAACTCTGCAAATGTTTACATCATCGAAAACCATTAAACTAGAAAAAGTCCTTCCGGCCAGTGCCGGGAGGAAGAGGTAGCTTTCATAACCGTTATTTAAAAAAAGCCAACTTATATCATGCAAACAATCAGATTTTTCAAAATGTCACCCACAATAGAAATTGAAACTGCTATATCTGAGTCATTTTTTAAGGTAAAGACAAACAAAAAATGCTCCTGAATCCTTATATCAAGATCAAATACTTAAGAAAGAAACCTTTTTCAATTTCTAATTTTTTTGCACCTCACTTTAAATATATATATATTTTTTAATTTAATGGCCACCATTTTGAAACAAGATGGCTGATGAATCTGGCCAGCGAACTTGGTCGAGGTGTTGATGTATACTATCCACATGTCTTCTTGCATCGAAATAGGCGAATACGTGTGTTATCGCGTGACAAATACAAGATCGTTTCAAAATGTTAGCCATGCTAGAAATTCAAAGTGCTATAAATCAACCATTTTTTAAGATATCAACAAAAGAACAAATTTTCAGAAACAAAAACTGCTCCGGAATCTTTCTATCAAGGCCAAACACATAAAAAAAATCTTTTTCATTTTCCAATTTTTTAATACCTCATTTTGAATTTTAATTTTTTTTTTTTTTTTTTTAAATGGCAACCCTTTTGAAACAAGATGGCGAATGAAGCTGGCCAACGAACTCGGTCGAGACATTGGTATGTACTATGTACAGACCAAGTTACATCCAAATAGGTTCATAAATACGCATGTTATCGCGTGACAAAAATCAGGTCGTTTTAAAATGTCAGCCACAACAGAAATTCAAAATGCTATAACTCAGTCATTTGTTTAGATATAGACGAAACAAAAACTGTTCCGGAATCTTTGTATTAAGGTCAAACACATAAGAAGAAAATATTTTTTCAATTTTCAATTTTTGGTACCACATTTCAAATTTAAATTTTTCTTAAAAATTTAAATAGCCGCCATTTTAAAACAAGATGGCGGGTGAAGCTGGCCAACGAACCCGGTCGAGATATTGGTATGTACTATGTATAAACGAAGTTACATCCAAATCGGTTCATAAATACGCCTTTTATCGCGTGACAAAATTCAGGACGTTTCAAAATGTCAGCCACGCTAGAAATTCAAAATGCTATAACTCAGCCATTTTTTAAGATATAGACGAAACAAAAACTGCTCCGAAATCTTTGTATAAAGGTCAAATACATAAGAAAAAAATATTTTTCCATTTTCAATTTTTTGGTACCACATTTCAAATTTTAAATTTTTTTAAAAATTTTAAATGGCCGCCATTTTGAAACAAAATGGCGGATGAAGCTGGCCAACGAACTCGGTCGAGAGATTGGTATGTACTATGTACACACCGAATTACATCCAAATCGGTTCATAAATACGCCTTTTATCGCGTGACAAAATTCAGGACGTTTCAAAATGTCAGCCACGCTAGAAATTCAAAATACTATAACTCAGCCATTTTTTAAGATATAGACGAAACAAAAACTGCTTCGGAATCTTTGTATAAAGGTCAAATACATAAGAAAAAAATATTTTTCCATTTGTAATTTTTTGGTACCACATTTTAAGTTTAAAATTTTTTTTAAAATTTTAAATGGCCGCCATTTTGAAACAAAATGGCGGATGAAGCTGGCCAACGAACTCGGTCGAGACATTGGTATGTACTATGTACACACCGAATTTCATCGAAATCGGTTAATAATTACGGGAGTTACAGTGTGACATAGGTCAGATATATATATATATATATATATAGATATATATATATATATATATATATATATATATATATATATATATATATATATCAATTTTGAACGGAGGGTGGTTTCGGGGTCTGGGGGTCATGATCGATGAAAATATACCAAAATTTTTTGAAATCGCTTTCCTCCGAACGGCTGCAATAGGTAGCTTTTTTGTAAAGAAAGCTACCTAAAATAACGCAACTGTAAATGCAGATTGAAACTGATTTATTCGTGATATTGGAATTGAACATATCGATATTTGACTGCATTTGAAAGATCACATTTTACGATGGGTGATTTTAGTTCCTAAATGCAATTTAACACAGAGCGATGGCTAAGAGTGGAGTTTAGAGTATGCTTGTTGTATTTTGTGATACTATTATTGGTGATATTAGTTAAGGTAAGTTTCGAAAATTTTATTAGTAGATTTTGAAATAACAATTCGAATTAAAAAAAAACTAGATAGTATCCGTCAAGATTTGACGGTAAATAATTTGAATAATCCATTAGAAAAATTCTTGAATTTTTAATTAGTTGCTTTTAAATTAATTATTGAAATCGTGACAAATTTTTATATTGCATAAGTGATTCCTATTTCTTGAAGGCGAGCTAGAGGGTGCTGTCAGTCTAACCTATTGAATGAAGTGAAAGAACTTTAAGTTTATAATTTACAACCAATTATGCTTGCCTTTTAGCAGAAATTTACCAAAAAATACTGGGCAGAACATTTATTTTTGCTTACTTCAGTCTCTCTCTTTCTCTCTCTCTCTCTTTTTTTTTTGTTGAAAAAATAACAATATCTATTTTTATTTTTATGTTTTTAACTACACGACCTTTAAAAGCTGCCATGAATTTCATTTATATCAGTCTCATTCTCTAGAAGCGTAATTTTGAAATTTCATGCAATTAACGATTTATAATATATATTTTTTATTAAATGAATTTTATTTTACTTTTTTCTTCATTTTTTAAATATTAAACCATGGATATCAATATAATTTATTTTATAGTTCTTATACGAATATTTTCCTTTCTTTCCGTTTTATTTATTTATTTTACGGAACAGAATGGAAAACTTTTCCTTCTGACTCACACACCTACATATTTGTAACAATGGTCAGAAAATATAAACAAAAGTTGTAGATCAGCTCAATTTATTTAATTGATAATTACATGCAAAATGTTTTATGTTAAATATTTTAAATATAAATTATTTTTTCAAAATATTTTTGAGTGTTAAATTTTATTTAATGATAAACCATTCAAATAATAATAAAATCAAAATCATATAACTTCTCTTAATAAAATATGTCATTAGTGAAATGAATTATCGCCAAAAATGGCACAGAAACCATTTTGCCAGACGTTGAGCTCGAACCTACGTCGCCTACAAGTTCAGTGCTTTAAACTGGTGCTTTAGACCACTAGGCTAACCAGCCCTGCTCTGGTTTTCCTCTAAATGGAAGGTCTAGTAAATTTAACTTCATGCATGCGCAAATGCGTGAATTTTTGAGTCTGATCTTACAGAATCATGTTTACATTTTAATATATATGATTAAATAACAATGAACTTTAGGAATTAAAAATTATTTTAAAAAATTAAATAACAATGAATTTATTTGTAATATAAATTATTTATAATATTTATAAATTATTTGTAATAATTGTACAACACGATTATTATATAAATGCCCTTAATGCACAAACAGGTAAGGGTACCCTTTATGTACATACATGTAAAAACAATCAAGTATGTAACAACGCCCTATCGTACAATATGCCCAGTGTATGGCTCGATATCCCGAAAATAAATCCTGAAAAATTGAGCAAAGTGACGTTTTAAAATTTATGGTACAGCGGTTGAATATGTTTTTCTACCCAAATTTAATCTGAAACACTGCTACTTCGACTTTCCAGCTACCCATTTAAGGTGAAAAGTGAAGTATGAGAACAGTGTGATGTAATAAAATAACTAGAACTGCAGTTAATAATAATACATAACTGCTACTTCTACGTTCAACTCTAATAATTATTGGCTCTCTCATTTTCAAAACTACTGTTCGCGAATAGCCGGCTTATCACGTTGCGAAGTTCCCATCGCTTTAGGAGCCGCTCCGGTGTACAATAGAACTACGAAAATTCAAGAAAATTATACAAAAATCGCTATTACAGTGCTCCCTTTCGGCAGAATATTTCCAAATTCGATGAGGATCTGCTTGGCATTAGCATAGCCAAAAACATACACAAAGATTTGGTTTAATTTTATGCATAAACTTTATAAACTTTTTGATCGCACAATGGCGACATACGGACACACAGACAGTTTCTATAAATATGTTTTTGGGGATCTCTGACCCCTAAAACGTGTAAATCCGTCGAAAACCGGAAATCGAAAAAAAAAAAATTCGATTATAATACTTTCTTCTATTGAAGAGAGAATGAAGTAATAAGAAATTCAGCATTGCAAAAGTTAATATTGGAAATCATTAAACTAGAAAAATAATACATCTGTAAAGTCCGATTTAAATCTGATTGATTCATGCTATTGGAGTTCAACATATCGCTATTTGACTGCATTTGAAAGATCTGACTTTAAGATATGTAATTTTAATTCATAATTTTAATTTAATATTTAGTAACTCGTGGGCTGTTTACAGTATTCATACGGTATTTCGCAATTCGATACAGTTAAGTTGATTTTTGAAACTTCAATTAATAGATTTTATGTAATAATTACAGAATGAAAAGCCAACGAAAATGTTATTTGTATGATATGATTACATTATAATATACATTTTAAAATAATATTTTAATTTTTTTTTATTTAATTATCTGGTATTCAAACATTTTACAATTATTTAATTTTTTAATAAGATGTACCCACACTTTTGAATTTCCAAAGAATGTCGCAGAAATATTTCAGATTGAAAAATTTCTATTTAAAATTTTAATCGCACAATTCGCAATCAACCCCTTTAATATTAGAATTTGTAACATTTATCTGGGATTAAATAAGGGGAAATTTTCTGTTAAAAAAACTGTGGTAAAGCTCCAAGCATCTTGTATTAAGTAATGATTATTTACAAAGTATCATTAAAAAATAATTTAATTACATTGATCATCATTTATGAAGATGAACAATTTTATAGCAGCACAGCTGTACTACCTTTTCTGAGACTGATGCCGCACATTTATTTAATTTTCTTAGCATTATCTTGAGAATGGTAGGTTTTTATTAAAGTTATTATTTTGTTTCGTTTATAGTAGAAGATATAAAATTTATGTTTATGAGATTTATATGTTTGCACTTAAGGATTTAAAAAAGATAAAAGAAAGCATGCAAACATACACAGAGATTTTGTATATGTGAGTTTTACTAATTTTTTACTTTCTTCAATCTTTATAAGAAGAAAGTATTGGATTCATGAAAATTTTCGACTTTCGGTTTTCAACGGATTTACACGTTTTATGGATCAGAGATACCGAAAAAATTTTTTTTACAAAATATCTGTCTGTGAGTCAGTCTGTCTGTATATATGTATGTGACACAAATTTTGTGGGCGGTCTATCTCAAGACCTAATGCACGGAATTTAATAAAAAATTATATTCAGTTAGTCCCTGATATAAATTGGTGCAGATTAGTTTTTGGTGTAAATTGCTCAGCAGGTGGCGCTGCTATGCAACATTTTTCACGATTTCCACAATAGCTCAATCTTTAGAACTAATGCACGGATTTTCATCAAACATCAGATTCAGATAGTCCTTAAAATGAAATGATGTTTTATTGATTTTGGTGTGAATCGCTCAACAGGTGGCGCTGCTATGCTGCATGTTTTGCAATTGCCGCATCTCAAGAACTAATGCTTGGATTTTCAACAAACTTCAGATTCAGGTATACCTTGATATGAATTAGTGCTGTTTATGTTTTGGTGCAAATCGCTCAACAGGTGGCGCTGCTATGCTGCATTTTTCAGAATTTACACCATAGCTCTATCTCAATAACTAATGCGCGAATTTTCATCAAACTTCAGATTGAGGTATACCTTGATATCAATTAGTGAGTGCTGTTTATGTTTTGATGTAAAACGGTCACCAGGTGGTGCTGCTATGCTCATTTTTCATAATTTCCGCTATAGCTATATCTCAAGAACTAATGTACGAATTTTCATCAAACTTCAAATTTGAATATACTTTGATATGAATTGGTGCTAATTTGATGTAATTTCTCGTACTATTTAAATGATTTAATTGACATGATTTATACAGAAGAAAGTTTTTTGATGGCCACAACATACTAGTTTTTATTAAAGGGCTACTTCACTCACGCGAAAACACCCGCTCGCTAATGTTAATCTCATGATACAATTCTTATAAAATATCTCATTTGCATTTAAATATTTTAAACGATTTTTTTCATTGGATAGCTGAGATTTATCTCTAAAATAGCTGTTTTTTAATTTTTTGATTTAGTTTGCAGGTTTTTTAGAGATATTTTCACTGTCGTAATCGATTCCCAAAGAGAACGTATTCTCATTAAGAAAAAAAAAAAAAAAAAAAAAAAAAAAAAAAAAAAAAAAACTAAATCGAAAAAGTAATAAAAAAACGACAATTGTATATTCTGACCTCGGCTATCCAACTATCCAAGGCAAAACAAAATCATTCAAAGGTATTGAAATGCAAACGAAATATTAACAGAAATGTTTCATAGTATTAACAGCATTATGTCGCTTCAGTTTTAGGGTATTTCTGGGGAAAAAAATTTTTTTCGCTGTTTGTTTGTTTGACTAACGAACATAGAAAAAAGTTTTTGTCATTCAGTTTATTATATTTTGACATAAAGATGAGAATATTTTCTTATAAAAATATTGCTATTTTTACCGATGGAAATTCCGTCGAATTTCACTCTGTAGATGATGCATAGCAAATTGGTATAGTTGACCAACTTCTTAACAATAAACTGAAATAAAATAATTCACATGGATTCTTAAAATATATAACAATAATTGGACGCCAAACATAAAATTTAGAAGACTAAGAAAAATTTCACATTATGGTGACTGTTGAAGTTAGAGGTCAATTTTTAGAGCTAATTTTTCGTTGTTAGTGTTTGTTAATGAAAATGGCAAAACAAAATCGCGATCTCATGCATAATGAAATCAAGTGCAAACATAAAATAAAATAAAATAGATATTTGTGAACATAAATTATTGTTGAATACTAAGCACGTTGAAAAAAACGTACTCTTTAGAAAAATAGACTCAATAGAACCATGATGGAACAATGATATTTTATATAGGAATGACAAACAGAAAGCTTAAAACTGGGATCAAAGAACATATAGCAGACATCAAATATAGCAAGAGAACTACAGTTTTGACCAGACTGATGCCTATTAAAAGAGCTCCACTTAGGCTATGGAGGGCCCCGGGTCAAGCATCATTCTGGGGAGGAGGGGGAGCTTCTATCTATCTATAGAATTTTTTTGTGAACAATGTGGAAGTGGTTAGTACTAAACTTCATACATATTATTTATATGAATAAATTTTCTAACCGTTACTGCTCACATCCGTATACAGGGTATCACAAAAAAGATGGTAACGACTTTAAGAAAAAAGACTAGCAGGATAATAGTAGATAAAAAAATGATCGATTGGTTGATACGAGTACTTCTTTGCAAACTTTTACTTTGATTTTCTATGTACATTATAAGATGTCTAAAAGAAAATGCCGCAAATTGGACGTAATTAATGGTTTAAACTCGTCACGTCACGAGGAAAACGTTAATACAGAATTTCTTTTGAAAACAATAAAATACTAAGTCATTATAATAAATTTTGAATTAGTAGCTTTCTAATGATATATATATTTTTTTGTTTCTGGGTGGAGCGGTACTGGAAGCAGAGAGAGATGCAAGGACCACACACCCTTCCTAAATGTAGGAAAATATATGAATTTTGTCCACTTTTGGCTAATTTTTATCATTTGGCACCTTTCAATTAAAATCCTGATTACTCTCATAGTTGGCCCTTAAAAATGTGGGCCCGGGGCAGCTGCCCCGCTTGCCCCTGCATAAGACGGGTACTGCCTTTTAACACTTCGAGGTCTAAGTCCGAGAGTCTCTCGGAGTCAACTTTTAACACTCTGAGTTGTAAAAGTACAGTCGTGGTAAAAAAAAAAAGGGAAACACCCCCTACTAACTCCTCAACAAATTATCGTAGAAGAAAGTTACTGGTACCGAACGATAGGAAATAAAGTCTACTTTTAAATAATGTATAGAAAATTTGCTTAGGGGCCATCTACCTATTAAAACGAATCCAAACTTCATTTCTATAACAATTTCTAAATCTATATATTTATTTCTATAACAATACCCAATTTTAACGAGATATTTCAAATCTTCGGTTCAAACTAAGCCTAGACACCGAATTTCAAGTCATTTGAATGATAAGTTTTTGAATTATAAACATTCAAAATTTAGTGCTTCTAATGTTAAATTACATTTTCATATTTTTATTTATATCTCCAGAAATTATGCTCCTAATGTGCTAATGTTTTGTGTAGCAATAATACTAATATACCCAAACATAAATACGCTGAATTTGGAATTTTGTTAACTTTATGATATGAATTATGATTTATGAAATTGATACTCGAAAAAATTATGAATTGCAACCTACATTTTTTTTTTTTTTTTTCTTTTGATGGAATTAGATTGATTAAGTCCTGCTTTATGGAAATCCAAAATTTCACATTTTTCCTCCAAGTAGTTTTCAAATGATGCTTAAAAAACGGCAAAATGATGGTTTAAGGGCCCGTCTATTGTAGGAGTGACTAGATATTTTGAAATTTCTTCAGCTGTCGTGTAATCTAGCAGGCTTCATTGAATTCTTAAGGTGCCTTGATCAAGATGAGGGATCTCTTGGTTAACAATCGGCTTCCGAACTTCAATTTGGATACAGCTCTTAAAATACGCTCGTTTTAAAATAATTAATTTCTCTGAAACTTATGGTACGAATTGCATAAAAATTCGTTTTTAGGCTAATTGAAGGGTGTAGAGTTCATTTATGCTGTCAGAATTGTGTACTGCTATTGAAAAAAACAGAGTTATGGTTCGTTTTAATATGTAGATGCCCCCTAAGCAAATTTTATCTATATCATTTAAAAGTAGAATTTATTTCCAATCGTTCGGTACCAGTAACTTTCTTCTGCGATATTTTGTTGAGGAGTTAGTAGGGGGTGTTTACTTTTTTTTTTCCACGACTGTACCTATTATATACGTTCGCGGTCATTTAGCATGTTATCTACGAGCCTTTTATTTTGAAAAAAAAGTAGGTGGCAGCACTTAACAGAAGTAGGTATAGGAAAATATCTAGAATTAGAGCTTAATTCGAACTTAAACTGAATCTTGTGGTGTTGCTCTTTGTGCTTTGACATGTACCACATAAAAGCAAAATTTTAGTAAATGACATTTGTATGCAAATAAAACTTGTTTTGAGATATTTGCACAAAATTTGGGTAAGTTTTCATTAAAGTCTACGTAAAATTTTAATTAAAAAATGATGTTTTCTTATATGGAACTTTTTAAAAAATATATAAAGCATGCTTTTTTCAATAATTTCTCATTAAATATTAATTTTTAGTACATTTAAATAGTTGCTTGATAATAAATAAGAACAGTTTGAACTTTATAATAAGAAAAATTATTAAAATACACACCTTTCAAGTATTTTTTTTTTAAATCATGAAAAGTACCAAATACCCTCAGCCCAGAGGAAGATATGCGGTTAAACTAGCTCAGACCTCAAAGTGTTAAGTGTATTTTTTATAACTTTTAGCAAATATCGGCTTAGTTTGACAAAACATATTTCTTATTAAATTTATCTGTTTTTTAACCATCGAGTTACACTGAATTAAAAAGTGAACCTTATAATGGGCATCTAGAAAAATAATGAACCTACTAAAATATCTTTTTCTAAATCTCAGAAATTTAAAGACGCATAAACGACACAAGGAAGACTGGATGAAACATAAAAGACATCGTCCAAAATGCTCACCCACGTAGATTAAGGATCAGAGAGGACAATCCCTAAGGAAAGATAAAAGAGAGTTCGGAAGAAACAATACCATAAGGAGAATAAAACCACGTTTTTAAAAAAATGGCAAGCGTATGCCTGAATCTTCTTTAAAAAAAATAGAATAACAAGATCAGTTAAGATGAATCTTATACAAAATTTGTTAAGACATTTATAATCTTCAAAAACTCGAATTATATTTTTGGCGCATTCAAAAAATTGAATAGGGGATGGGATCAAAGATTTTTAAACTTTAATAAGTGTAAAAAGAAAAATAATTTTTAAACAAGTAAAAATTAAAATTAAAAAATCAAAAAACCCGACTTCGTAAAAAGCTAACTAATTAATTATTTCTCATCAATGTGAAACTATTTTTTATGTTACTTACCTATTTTTTTATTTACTTGTATTGATGACTTTTAAGTTGTGTTTAATTGTTAGTTCCTATCTATAAACACTGTTTTGATAAAGCTTTTAGATGCCTATAAAAGTTAGAGTTACTGTAAAGCTAGAGATCCTACCTACACATCTTTCAGGTTGTGTAATATTTAAACGGACCTTCTGACTATAAAATAGTATAGGAAACATCGTCTTCATTTTGAAAGACCTATCCAATGATATGCCACTCGATATTGTGCGTAAACATTTATTTTCGTCTCTACAACCATTTTGTATTTTACGGCCGCCATTTTGAATTTATGAAAACAAAACCTAGTCTATAACCATCGGAACGTTAAGACGAATCGATTGAGATCTCATTCATTAAAATCCCTCCAATTGTTGGGGGGTATTTCGAGGGTATAAAGAAATCCACATACATACCCAGATACGCGTCAAACACATAACCCTTCTAGGCAGTCGGGTAGAAAATGTTCTTTTACAAGATTTCGATTTGTCACCTGCGCCTGCGCCCGGAAACTGCATGAAAATCAATTTATTCATTTGTAATTTAATTCTAAAAATATTAAAATGTTGTATTGTCACCGAAAATACACCTGCGTACATAATTTTTTTTTCTAGCACAACAAGAAATGAGTGAGAAATCGATTAAGAAATTTCATATGTATTGTACATACATGGACCACCTTAAGTTAATTAAAAGAGTGTAAAAATTCACAAGAAAAGAACAAATAATTATATGTTAGTAGGATTTGCACTAAAATATATTTTCAGTATAGGGTAAAGTGCCCATATTTCGTCTCCCCAGTCACTTTTAAGCCGTAAATGTTGTAATTTTCAGTGAAAACCTACTAAACTTGAATTTTACATGGACTAACTACGCACACGCATAAAAATATAGGCAAATATTGTACAAAAAATTTTTAACAATGCGAAAAATTGTTTTTTCAAAAGTATCTATATGTGCCAAAAGAAAAAATGGTCCCAATTTCGCTCCCCGAAAAAATCCAATACGCCGTGGCTTATCTTAGAACTAAATTAAAATTTATTTCTAAATGAATAAGTAATTTAATTTACATTAAAGTAAGGCACAAAGAAATGTACTAGTTATCAGTGGAAGAATAACATAACGAAGCATTAGCCATCCAAACATGAGGAAAAAAATGAAAAAATTGTCATGAAAAAGCACTCCTAATTTCGTCCTCGGGACGAAAAAAAGAGCTGCAAGGGAGACGAAATTGGGACCACGCTACTTCCCAATATGGCAGAGCTTCAGTTCCCGTAAGATGAACTGAGTATCCTAAAACTCACTGTATGCTACTCTCATCATCTTGCCTACGTAAAATACATGCAATGAATAAGAAATAAACACTTACAGTACAGCTAATAACGTTCTATAAATGACGTAATCAGAACTCAGGTCTTCTGAAAATAGAAAATTCGGCGTCTTTAATTTATGTATGCTTCTTGGCGAACGAAACTTTCAATACTGACCCCTTTTACATTCCGTCTCCTGTGCCTTACGTCATAAGTCGCGCCACTTTCGCAGAAGCGGAGAAATTAAGTGGGACGAAATTAGGAAAGGAGACGAAATACACTTTACACTACGGGCTTTTTTTTTTAACTGAAAAAAGGATTGCAGTTCAAAAATTCGCTTATAGTGGTTACTAAAATGAATAATGCATTTTCCGTAAGCATGCTCTAAAAGTTTCCGGAGTGTTAATCAAATGATTTAAAGGTAGCGTGAATAAATACCCTTTTTTTAACACGAAAGTTCCGATTCTATTTATAAAATCTAAAACTTCTTGATTATAAAAAGAAAACATTTTCATACAAAAATATATGAAGCGTTCAGAATACAATCCGACTAACTCCATTTTAAGTGGCGTTTTTTTAAACAAAGGAACACTGAAAATTTTCTATATTTTTATACAGTGACAAAAAGTTACCCTTGATTAAAAGAAAATTAATGAGTTCAATCAAAATATTCCGGGAAAAAATATTATAGTGATACAATATTTTTATAGCTTCAATAACTTTAACTGTTTATACTGAGCATTTTCATTTGATGGAGTTAATCGATTTGTGCATTAAACGGTTCATATATAAAATGGTTTCACCAACATTTCATTAGATTAAATAAAGTTTAAATCTTGCCTGGTTAAAACCGTATAGTCTCTGAATTTCAGCTGTCGAGAAGAGTGTCTGAGCAAAACCTCCTCTTCTCTTGCACATATAAAAATACGATATAATATTCTGTGTCAAAACTGGTTCTGAAGATTAAATATCCTTTTGTAAATCGTAATCACAGTATAGGTTTGTTACATTATACTTATGATTTTTATTACTGATTAGGCAGTGCTTACGCCAAGCCACTCAACTTCCTTCTGATAGAAGCACCGGTACCTGGAGTACCCACAGGAAGTCTTTCCTGTATTCGTCACACTACAAAAACAGAGCTGTCACACCTCTTAGCAAAAATCAGGAACTGACTTCTAAGTAGAGTTGTAAAAAACCCGCATATTTTGGGAGACGAGAATAAACCCGGTAATTTTGGGGAACATTGGAAATTTTGAAGGTAAAAAAACCCAGCTATTTTTTTATTTAAATTTTTATTTTTAAAAAATGTCAAACACTGTTCTGAAAAGCTTAAGGTAGTTTTTTTTCTTTATGAATTCTAATCTTATCATTTGGCGCTCTAAGTTTTATAATTTATTAAAACTCATTACATTGTTTTACAACAATGGCGACAGTGAATTGGTGAGGATTTGAATGTTTGTTTAGAAATTAAAATAGCTTGATTTCTGATAGCTGGCATATCTTCTATTCAGACATATTCTGCATTAATTTTCTTGCGAATTGGTATTTTTTGATTGATTTCTTTTAATTTTATTCTTTTTTTTTTTTTTTTTTTTTTTTTTTTTTTTTTGTTTAGATTGGCTGATTCAGAGAACAGGCAAGAGGAATCTATCATCTGCCTTTATCACATTGCATTTACGACAATTAAAATATAAAATTACTTACGATATTTTAATTTCTCTTATTTAATATTTCTGAAACTTAAGCATGTTATTTCGTTAGTTTATAGGGAATTTGTGTTATTTAACTATACTTATGATATTGGTATTGTTAACATGTGTAAAAAAACATTTTATTCACATTGACAAAAATTGAAATGGTTAAAAAAATTACAAATAATAAATTAAAAAAATTCCTGCCTAAGACTTTCTGAAAACTCCGGGAAATTTTTTAAATTCTTTTCCCAAAAACCCCGGTTATTTCCGGGAATAAATCGGATTTTTTCCACCCTTTGCAACTCTACTTCTAAGCTTGTCCTTTTTTTTTTTTTTTTCATCGCCACCGAATCCGGGTGAAGTTTATCTTAGGTACTTCTACTTAGGTAGTAGACATGTGGTGTCACATTTTTTCTAGGTTCATTATTGTATCTAAAGGGGCGAAACATGAAATTGCACAGCTAAATTCACCAAGGTGATATTCTAACCACAGCTTCAACTGTAGTAAAAACTATTGCTTCACAGGTTGAAATTTTAGAAATCATTGTTCGAAATCTTTTTTTAGCACAAGAAAATAACCCCTGAATTATCATCACTTGAAAAATGCCGACGTGGGAAAATATTCGTGCAATGTTGTTGGTCAGGATTTTTCTCACGATACTAGTCCTGGTTCAAAGGGAATTTCCACGCACCAAGATACTGTCAAATTAAAGGGCCTTCTTTATTGCACAAATGAGAGTGGTTATAAAAGAGCTAACTACTCGGTGGATCCTTTATTTGATTCACTGGATCAATTTGGAGCATATAGCAAGTTTCTGCTTGAATATTACATATTACATATCTAGATCTTTTAGCTTACTTTTTTTCATAAATGGAGAAGAACTCTATTATTTTAACACAATCAAACTGATTGGTAAAGCTATCATACGAATTGAATATTTCCAACTGAGCGAAAAAATGCCCAGGCCGGGAATCGAACCCAGATCCTTGGCTTACAAGGCCAATGCTTTTCCGTTTAAGCTAACTGGGCCGACAACCAGCCAGCATGTTTCGCTCAGATAACCTTATAGGTATAACATCTGGTCTGTCATGTAGACAGCTCAACAGAATAAACCGCAGGTAAAGGAACTCCATATAAACGATGGATACGTAGAACAACTATTATTTTAACACAATCAAACTGATTGGTAAAGCTATCATACGAATTGAATATTTCCAACTGAGCGAAAAAATGCCCAGGCCGGGAATCGAACCCAGATCCTTGGCTTACAAGGCCAATGCTTTTCCGTTTAAGCTAACTGGGCCGACAACCAGCCAGCATGTTTCGCTCAGATAACCTTATAGGTAGAACATCTGGTCTGTCATGTAGACAGCTCAACAGAATATCCTTTACCTGCGGTTTATTCTGTTGAGCTGTCTACATGACAGACCAGATGTTCTACCTATAAGGTTATCTGAGCGATACATGCTGGCTGGTTGTCGGCCCAGTTAGCTTAAACGGAAAAGCATTGGCCTTGTAAGCCAAGGATCTGGGTTCGATTCCCGGCCTGGGCATTTTTTCGCTCAGTTGGAAATATTCAATTCGTATGATAGCTTTACCAATCAGTTTGATTGTGTTAAAATAATTGTTGTTCTACGTATCCATCGTTTATATGGAGTTCCTTTACCTGCGGTTTATTCTGTTGAGCTGTCTACATGACAGACCAGATGTTCTACCTATAAGGTTATCTGAGCGAAACATGCTGGCTGGTTGTCGGCCCAGTTAGCTTAAACGGAAAAGCATTGGCCTTGTAAGCCAAGGATCTGGGTTCGATTCCCGGCCTGGGCATTTTTTCGCTCAGTTGGAAATATTCAAATCGTATGATAGCTTTACCAATCAGTTTGATTGTGTTAAAATAATTGTTGTTCTACGTATCCATCGTTTATATGGAGTTCCTTTACCTGCGGTTTATTCTGTTGAGCTGTCTACATGACAGACCAGATGTTCTACCTATAAGGTTATCTGAGCGAAACATGCTGGCTGGTTGTCGGCCCAGTTAGCTTAAACGGAAAAGCATTGGCCTTGTAAGCCAAGGATCTGGGTTCGATTCCCGGCCTGGGAATTGTTTCGCTCAGTTGGAAATATTCAATTCGGAGAAGAACTCGCTTGTTTATTCAAATCATTTTACCAACTGCTGCAGCTGTATCCCTTAACAGTTCCTTTATAATCTTCAATTTTTTTTGTGATGAGAATTTATGTGAATCTACTGCAGCTGATTTTCTGGTAGTAAAATAAAGATGTGGCGTCGCCATCTAATATCAACAGTAAAACGAGTTTATTCCAAGAAGCAATCGAGCTAACCTTTTGTTATGCACTTTAGAACTTATGTGCTGTTTAGAGGTCCTTGGTTCGATCCGTTCCATTGTTCACATCTCCTAAAAAGGTTTACCAAAACTGTTTTTCTGGTAAACTTAACATTAAAAAAAAATACGTGATTCACCTGTATGATTCCTAAATTGTGTCGAATTCATCGGAAAGTTATGCTGAACTGATACACTTGCTCACTTTCTTACATCTAGAGTTGCAAAGGGTTTAAAAATCGGGTTTATTCCCGGGAATAAACCAGTTTTTGGGAGGGGAAATTTTAATAATTCCCCGGGGTTTTCAGAAATTTGTAATTAATTTTTTTTATGATTTCAATTTTTATCAATGTAAACAACAAACCAATACTATAAATATAGAAAAAATATCCCCATTTTCATGAAAAAGAACGGAATACATGTTTATTCCCAAACATTGTCTGATTTATCCCTGTCCCTCAAAGTCTGTGGCTATTTTGCAACTCTACATACATCCAAAGCCATCTGTCAAAGATCATTTTCTTCATTAGGTGATTCGGTGATCGGAATTATGACAAATAATTCTCTGTTCGCGAAAATCATAAGCAACGTTCTCTCAATAATTTGCCCTGAACATAAAATTAATAATTGAATCGTAGAAAGGATCGCCGAGTACTAAATTGTTTTACAATCATCTTAATTTGGGTACTTCTATGTTACAGGGACCTTGGCACAATAGAGAAAATGGGCGTAGCAAGATAAGTAAATTTTTCGAAATGATGCAAACTTTTGGACTGGTACTTTACGAATATGAAATAATATTTTTCATCATGTTCTTAAATCGAAAGTTATGAGGTAAGGAATCCTTGACAATAACTTTTGTACACCACGTACATAATGAAAGTAATTGCTTCGAAATACTGGTAGGAAGATTAAAAATTTCTCCTATATGCTTAGAGCCTTGCAAAAAAGAAGAAATGTAAAAATACTGTAAAAAAAGTATGTAACGTTATTCCATAAAATTGGTGACAGTCTTGCTGCCTCTATTTTATTGAGTAATTTAACCCATACAACTGGTGTTGCGTTACACTAATGTGTAATACTACACCACTTATATCAGTTTAAATTACATCACTATATAAATTAAATTATTCCATAAAATTGAAGGAATTATGTTGCCACCAATCTTATGTAACGTTACATACTTTTTTACAGTGTAGAACTCTCGCAATCGAAAAAGGAAAAATAAATTACTTTTAAGGTTTTTAATAGTATTATAATCAAATAAGAACTCAGGATGATAAATTATAATTTCAATACATGCAAATAGAAATACGTAGAAGTAATATTAAAAGAACAAAATTTTGAATACTTTTCATTAAAAACTTTTTATCCAAATATAGTATTAGCTATCTAGGCTTAAATCTAAATGTTAAATTTAAATTATTTTGCTAAAATTATCTGTTACTGCTAAAAATTAAACATTTAATACATATTTTAATATGAAGGCGGCAACCAAAGCCTATTTTATTCTTGCATTTAATAACAGACTTCATTCTCAATCGACTGCTACTAAGATTTTCCGCAAAATCGATAGATATTCTCCTTTTTCACCACTATTCCTAGTCTAGAACTGTATACGTAAATAAACATTATTATAAAAGCATGATTAGTTTTGTGGAGACATTTTGCGCAAACTGAAAGTTTTTCCAAGAAAATCCATTTAGTATTTCATTTTGGTCCAATCTAAATATATCCAATCAATTTCAGATAGATCCAATTTATATCTTCTTCCTGTAATTCCAGAACTAATGCAAAACCTTTTCTGCAGATATTTAATACTGTTTAGAATGATCGGAATATAAATATAATTAGAATAATTCTTTTTACTTGTACTTTCTTTTCTCTTTTATGATGATCATAGAAATATATTGTGTGTTTTCTCTTTTATTATACTACTAGTATCTAACCCCCGTCAAAAATGATGGAATGTTGATCTGCGTTTCATTTTCATAAGATTTCATACAAACAAACAGAATGGAGATTTTATTATTGAAGGGTTTGAACTTTAGAAAAGTACATTTTAAAAATGACAAATGATTTCTATAAATTCAATGAGTTCAATGTGTTCACAAATTCAATGAAAATTCAATTTCTACAAATTTCTGAAATAGTTTAACAATAGGACAAAACAAACATCAGTACGTATTTATTGCAACAAAAATAATAATTAGCAAAGTGAAATACAATTTCTGAAAATTTCACAAAACATAAAAATTGAATATTCAATCTCTTAAAGGTTTTTTTAAATTTAAAAATATATCATTTTTATAAAAGTAAATGAACCTCAAAAAGGAATTGCTCACGAAATCGGTCTCCATCAGGAGTCGATCAAGGCAGCAGTCTTACTCATCATTTCATGGCTCTGTATGTTTCGTTTCTAAATATTGATTTGGCGCCATCTACCGGCATTTAACATAAAAAAGGATTTTTTTTCTTTCAGTGGGGAATATGGCGGTAATGTCCAATTGATTTGCATTATAAAGTTGTTTACAGATTGTTTGTTTGTAGTTTACATCGAAAATCCTAGTGTATTTCACTGGAGGAAAAACTTTAAAAATAAAATTTTTGAAACACTGTTACACTATACATCTCTTAAACAATAAAGAAACTTATTTTACTAATTTTTTTACAGTAATTTTTTTTCCGTCACGTTTTGAACGGTTCCATTTGGTATAAAATAATGAGTGTAATTTTTTTAAAATCATGCTCTTATCATTTGTTATATGAAAACTTTCTTTACTTCAAAGATATTCCAGTGTGAAAAAAATGGCCGTTATTTTCATAGACAAATAATGTAGACTAAACATAACAATTCTGATATGCTTAACAAACGTGTGTTTAACTCTTTTAAATACTTTAAATAAAAATATTGAATGACATTTTATTAATGGTTTTCATTCGCTCAAAACTATCATGTTATGATAGCGTGAGAGAGAATTTACATACATGTTCTTTTATAAGAAACTCGTCATCCTTTAATCCTAAGACTCCCGAAGATTTGAAATATCTCGCTAAAATTGGGTATTGCCATTGAAAAAAAATGAAGTTTGGATTCGTTTTAACATGTAGATGGCCCTCTAAGCAAATTTTATATGCATAATTTAAAAGTAGACTTTATTTTCAATCGTTCGCTACCAGTAACTTTCGTCTACGATAATTTTTTGAGGAGTTAGTAGGGGCTGTTTACTTTTTTTTTTTCCACGACTGTACTTAACTTATTTGTGGTTCCCGTTTTAAAATACTCTGAATCAAAATAAGAAAATGTATTAAATGGCATGCTATTAAGCTTTTGATTATTTCGAAACTGTCATAATAATTAAAAGTGTGGGAGGCACTTATCAGTTCTGAGACACTTATCAGTACGGTAAATTAAGTCCGTTGATTTTACAGAAAAAATACTGTCACCCATGATGCAAGTAAAAAAATAATTTTTTTTTTTTACGGAAATAATCTATATTTATTATGAACTGCGAACAAAATCTATTGAAATAGCAGAAAGTTCGTAATAAATACAGATTATTTCCGTAAAATAACGAGTTCTTTACTGACAAACTGAATGTCTTTTTTTTTTTTTTTTTTAAACTCAACGTGTTTTTTTTAGAGTAGTGTATATATCACTGCTGACACATGAAAAATCATGTAAACTATAACAGTAAATGCTCCTTGTGTCGAATAAAATATAAAAAACTCAAGTGACATATCCACTCATTATTGCAAGTCCCGTCTGTCTAGGAAAGGAGAGTCTGTCGAAAAGTTTCGACAGCAGAAATTTTTCGAATGAGTCATAGATTTATATATTTATTTTTTTAGTCATATTTGTATTATGATTTGTAAAGTAGTAAATCTATATCTAACAAATTTGTGGTTCACGTTTTAAAATACTCTGAACCTACATAAAAGAAGTGAGAAATGGCCTGCTATTTAATTTATTGATCACTTCAAAACTTTGATAATATTTAAAAGCATTGGAGACACTAATAAGTTCAGAGAAATTCAGTACTAATACGGTAAAACAAATTTTGTGGATTTTACAGATAAATTACTGTCATCCATGGAATGCAGTAGAAAACTGTTTTTTTTTACGGACATAATCTATAATTTTTATGAACTTACGAGCAAAGTTTGTTGAAATAGCAGAAATTTCGTAATAAATACAGATTATTTCCGTAAAATAACAAGTTCTTTACCGACATCGTGGATGTCAATATGTTTCTCTAAAAATCAACATGTTTTTTTTTAGAGTAGTGTATATATCATTGCTGACACATGAAAAATCATGTATGCTGTAACAGAAAAAGCTGCTAGTTTCATATAAAATATAAAACAACTCAAGTGACATATCCACTCATTATTGGAAGCTCCGTCTGTTTCGGAAAAGAGAGTCTGTCAAAAAGTTTCGACAGCAGAAATGTTTCGAATGAGTCATAGATTTATATATTTATTTTTTTTTAGTCATATCTGTATTATGATTTGTAAAGTAGTAAATCTATATTTAACGAATTTGTGATTCACGTTTTGAAAAACTCTGAATCTAAATAAGAACAAGTTGGAAATTGCTCGTCAAACGTGGCAAATGAGGTGCGTTCCTATTATAACTAGTGTTATAAATATTTTTTGCTCCGCATACTGTACTGAATATATATTTTAGTGCACTTCATAAGTGCCTATCAATTTCGTTCTGTTCGAAAGGCTGTAACATCATTAACATGCACTTGAAATATTCTTTTTTCCATTGGCCGTAATGTAACGGGAAAATTTTGACTGCCCCTGTAATTAAACTATACATCCGATTTTCATAAAATTTGAAATGTTAATCGACAAAATTTTGCAACAATTATACACTTAAAATTTTAGACCATCCGGAAGGTTGAACTAGCAATATTTTTTTCCCATTGCCGTAATATAATGGAAAACTTTTGACTGTCCCTGTCATTAAACTATGCATCCGATTTTCATAAAATTTGAAATGACTCGACAAAATTTTGCAACAATTATATATTTAAAATTTCTGACCATCCGGTTGGATAGTTTTTGCTCTGTTATACGAGGACGGACTGAACGACGACTGCAGGTGCTAGGTATTTATATAATTACGAACGCGCCTAAAAAGTGACAAATGGCCTGCTATTTAAGTTATTGATCACTCCAAAGCTGTTATAATATTTAAAAGTGTGGGATACACTAATAAGGTCTGAGAAATGCAGTACTAATACGGTAAAACAAATTTTGTGGTTTTTACAGAACAAATTACTGTTATCAATATGATGCAATAAAAAAAAAAAAAAAACTTTATTTCACGCCTGTTTCAATTATCTCCATGAAACAAAGACTATTGTTTTGAGCATTTCAGTAGCTTTGGTTGCCATCTATTGCCAAAACTCTGAAATTCTTTTAAATATGAAAACTGAAGGGTGGGTCAAGCCTTACTTATCTTCAACCCTCACCTATGGTCAATCCTCCCCAATCGTCTGATAATTCGAGTTCTCTTTTATCTGGGATAGAAAAGTCCGTCAAACTCGATTACAAAGAAATTCGAATGTATAACAAATTTAACTTTTACTTACAAGGGAACCGCTTTTGATGCTGCTCACACCTATCATTGAGACCTGGTGAATTTAAAAGCCCTGTATTAGGAAGTTTGAGAATCAATAAAATTTTTCTGTTAAAATCATATTTTTTTTTATTTTACATCAGCATAACTTTCTGAAAATACAATTTTCGAAAACACTTATTGAACTATTAACATAGAATTTTTTTAAAGAAAAGCATTTAAAAATACAAACTAGTCAATAATAAGTATAAAATATTGAAAAAAAAGTTTAAAAATTCTATCAAGAACCTAAGAAATTGATTTTGAAAAATTACAACATTATATTAAAATTTTTGGCGGGAGAAAAGTTGGCGTTTTTTGTTAAAGTAGAACTTTCTGGCAACCCTAACCAAATGTCATACCTGCTTGTCGTGTGTGAGTGAGCAGTGGTTTGGATTTCGCTAGAAATTTCAATGTCCAACCAAATTAAGCACAGTAAATTGTATGAAAATATTAATTTACTTTATGGTTACTTTTAATAAAAGACACAACGTTTCATTTTAAACACTAGAAACTTTATTCTATCTGACTTCTAAAGAAAACAGTTTTCTTATTTTGTATTACAATAAAAAAGTAGTTTTCAATGATCCGGAAAGCTTTTAACAGACATATATTTACTATTTATACATTTATCGTCTGCATAGAAAAAAAATCCTGTTTCTTATGCATCAAATGCTATCAAACATATCCCAATCTGATTTAATTTTAACACGTTCCGTACATATACTAGACACTAGAGGGATAAAGAAGGCGAAAAATGTCTAGCTCCATATGTTGCGGCTTAACTCACTTTTGGGGTGAAATAAATAAAAAAAATCCAATAATAAAAAATTAAAAGTATAAAAAATATGATTTTAACAAAGAAATTTTATTGGTTCTCTAATTTTTATGAATAGGTCGACAAAATACACCAGGTCTCGATTCTAAGTGCAAGCAGCACCAAAAGTGGTTCCTTTGTTAGTAGAAATGGTACTTATAAGTTATCCCGTCGACCAAATCACTGTCGCCAAATTGTAAGATTAAATGCCAATAATGGTTGATCGTAAATGTCACATTCACTTGACAACACGTGTTTACGTCATCAAGTGATTTTTATTTCGACGTTTTATTTGTATTTTTATTAATGTTATACTAATTTATTCGTTCTTTCGTTATTTAAGATAAAAATTACGTCAATTTGTGTGGTTTGGCGATTTATATAATTTGGCGAAATTGGTCGACGGGATAACTAACAAGTACCGTAGAAATATTTTCAGAGTTTTAAAAGAAATCGTCTTTTTTTCCTATATCCTAAAATGCTGAAGAACAATATTTTTTCACAATTTTGTATTCATGTAAACCTAAACGTTTTTGCTTTGCATGAAATACGGATGCGGCACACTTTGTATTTGAAAAACCTTCATAATAGCATTTCATCCATGAAGGATGTCAAAAAATGTATTTTGAGAGTGAACATTTTTCTCTCTTCATGCCTGTAATAATTTCATTTCAAGGTATGCATTATTAACCCCTTGAGTATGTCGTCGAAAACAGCGGGCGACTTCTAACTACCAGCAGGGTAGCCTTATCTGGAGGATTTTTTATTTAGAAATATTGAATTCACGCCAGAAAAGTTTGAATATAATTTCTTTTTACTTTATTTATGGAATATCTATCAACAATATTAAAAAAGCGCCTGCGTAATCGAAGAAGGGAGAAGGAAAACTCGTAGGGATTTCTTCAAACCTGTTTCGAAGCACAGGGGGGGGGGGGAATAATAATAAACTTTTGCATTTTTACTGGCGCCACCTACCAAAATATTTGAAAATAATATTTAAAACAAAATCTTTAGAACATAATCTTTCCAACATTGTAGTAAGAAATGTTGAAATAAGTAAAAAAATATGTACAACTTTTACTTTTAAAATTTAAAAGCAGTTCATCTTTTGTGTCATAATAATGTTACTTACTAATTAACTCATTTCATATAAATAAATTGATAGGGATGTGTATGTGGCGTTCTAACAACTTTAAGAAAATTAGTTTCGAAGGGATACAATAAAATTATTATTTCTTATATTAAGCTAAATATTTTGACTTCTCTGTCAGTCAAGGTTTTAGAAAACACTAAATAGGATTTAACTAACATACACTTCTATAATTAAAATATACATAATTTAATACTTGTTCCAAAGTATAATTGTATATATGAAACTATAATTATATATAATAGCAAATGTATAATGAGAGCATCTCATAAACTTTTTAACATTAGAATATTAATCATTATAATGCATTCTCTTCAAGTATTAACATCTTAAATTATAATAAAAATATGAGAAAAATAAAATATAAACACACAATAAAATATAAAACACGTGGATAATTAAAGTACCAAGTACAAACGAACACCAACACAATCAAAACAACGTGCCAAAGCCGGCTAAGGATTTTTGGATCCCCCCCCCCCCCCCGCAGTCGAAGTTTTAACATTGTTGCATTAAGCTGTCTGTATACGCTACTACATCTATCATCTTATAAAGGGAAAATAACTATTAAAACTTACTGGTGAGAATTCGGAATCCCTAAATAAAAAATCAGCCAATGCGGCAATATTGGAAACCACGTACGCAACGTACGTTGCCGTCGTTACGCCCGTACTTTCAACCACGTACGCATCGTACTAGGGCGTATTCAGGGGGTTAAAGAGTATTTTTCAAGATGGCTTTATTAATTGTGTGTAATATTTGGATAATATTCAAGATTTTTTTTTTCAAGATGCTTTTTAGACCTTTGTTTCAGAGAAAATATAAAACACCTCATTTGGTATATCCCCTCATTATTCTAATGCCCATCTCTCTAGGATACAATGTCAGAAAAACGCGTCTTTATGCACTAAATCATTCGTCATTTTTAAACAAATAATTATCGTACTCCTGGAAAACATTCTTTTTCCGTTAATTCTCCCAAAAAGTCTGAAAAAGAAGTGGAAATTCCGATTATTCTTTGCACGCATGCGTATTGGCTGCATTAATACCAAAGTTCGAATTCATTTTTAAAATGAAAGAATGAAAATTCAATAAATTGAAATTTTTAATTTATTTAAAAACGAACAAACAAAAATAATTTTTTCGAATTTAATAAAGTAGCAATTTTTTTATACATTTAAATTTATACGCAATTTATTTTTTAGAATATAAAAAGATATATTCGCATGTAAAATATATTCTAAATGAATACATTTAAAAAATATATAGTAGTTCAATCAAGTTAAAAAAAAAGAACGATTTTACTCAAAAACACAAGCATTTCTTCTCCAATTTAATTCAAAATATAATATTCATATTTTACATTTAACAATCAAATTATGTCATTAAAAATATGTCTCATATGTAATAATTTTTATCCTCTCTTATCCTATAAGTTTAAATTTCCGAGCTTTCTGAACAAGAATTTCAACAAGCCTTACCAATCACCCATTTGAAGAAACCTATATCTTCATTTTAAACTCGCCCCCTACCAAGTGCTCGCTGGCCTAGTGGTTAAAATGCTCGATTCGAAACGCGTGCTCCCAGGTTCAAAGCCAAGATCATTTAAACTTATTTAAACCACGAAAAAACAAGAGGCGTGTTTTTCTACAACCCCTTTTCTCAGATTACAGAAATTTTCTGTCCTAGAACGGAAATTTGCTTCAATTCTCGGATATATACCGTTAGCAGTGCTGCTATTAATATTTCCGTAAATTGAAGAAAGTATTTCTGAGAGTGCAAGACAATCTATTAAACCTTTATCGAATGGGTTTCGGATGTGTAACAATACTTTTTTTTCTTATTAGTAGATGTACCGGATGTCCCAAAAATGACTGATAGATTTTAAAATTCAATAACTGGCAAAAGGTGACAGATATTAAAACAATTCTTTCAGGAGGGTTATGGGAGATGTCAGGAGTTTTCTTTACTGTGATTCTCGATTTTAGTTCGAATTTCAAACAATAGATGGCGCAATAGAGCAATAGGTGCCAATTCTACACCCGATTTTGGTACTTCAGGATCCATTCAAAATATTTTAAGCTCTTTTTTTCGCATGGGAGCAGAGAGAGGCCGAAAAATCGAGTCTGGATTTAACGCCTATCGCTTGCAGCGCCATCTATCGTTGCTATTTGTAACTAAAACTGGGAATCGAGGCATAAAAACGACTAAGGTCTTACATAACCCTCCTGCAAATTTTGTTTAAAAATCTGTCACCGTTTGCAGTTTACTGAATTTTAAAATCCTTATCAGTCATTTTTGGAACACCCAGTATTTTCAGAGCTTTAAAAGAAGTCTGGTTTTGCTAGTCTATACCCTAAATATTTGTTGAACAAGTGCTTTATTTCTAACATTGTGGTAATGTAAAATTTTACCGCATTTTATTTACACGAATATGGATTTGGTTACATTTTTTATTTGAAAACTTTCCATAAAAGTATTTTACAAATGAAGAATGTGAAAAATTGCGTTTTGCGCTGTGACAATTGTTTTTCTTCATGGCTGCAAGAATTTAAACTCAAAACACTTAAGGAGAATTTTTTCAATTGACATTTTTCGATTCCCCGTAATATTTCAGGGAATATTCTTGCTTTTTATGGATGTTCAGGAGAAAATAAATTGATAATTCATTAATGAAGCAAAAAATATCGTCATTTCTGGTGTATAAGTCGTCCTCAAAATCCCAGAGAAATAACATGCTCTTAAATTTGACTACCAGTATTTTCCAATAATTTTCTACCCATTTTTTAACCGCAGAATTCAATATAAACTTCTGTAAGTATAACAGTTGAAGGATTTTACAGGAAAATACTGATATTCTTATGGGAGTGCATATTATTTCTCTCCAGTTTTGGGATCAACATATACACCTCAAAATACGATAGTAAACATTGCATTAGACTGGGGGGGAAATTGCATAACAGATTATTAAACGTTTCAATTCCGAGAAAAATCCTCAATTTACTTATATAAAGCATGACAGGAATTTTCGTAGACAGATCATACAGAAGAAACATATCCTATTACAGTCGGACCTCTATTTAACGAACCTCTATTTTGCGAATTTCTCTATTTTGCGAACTTTTCCTCGGAACCTACAACATTTTGCGAATTTCTTCGTAAAATAACCTCCAAATAGCGAAGGGTATTCTCTATTTAACGAACTTTTTCTTCTGATATATTTTTTTTTCTCCCTATTTCTCAAAATATTTCTTGACATATCAAACTTATTCTTTCTTTTACACATTTTATAATGCTCAATAACCTTGAATTAGTTTTACCAGGTGCCTAATTCAACGCAAGCAGTAAAATCCCTGTCATTTTTCACATTTCATCCAGGAAATGCAAACTTTCAATATCCCCCTTTCACACTCAAAAGGGCTGTTCTGTAGTAAATAAGTTTCAGTAATTAAATTTAAGGACGCAGGTAGTAATACAATGCTTAAAATTACGTGTTATAATAAATGCGATAATGTCATTAAAATTCATTAATTTTAATGTAAATATTTTCTTAAAACTGAAAGTACAGTGTATTTCCGGACAATATATTTTTTAATTCTTGTCCTTACAGATTTCTCTTTGATGGGTAAAATGAATAATAATAATAATAATAATAAAAATATGATTAAAAAAAGTGCGATTAGTTAAGTTTTTTAATAATGATTAGTGTTTATGAATTAAAAATCTGTTTTGTGTAGTTTAAAGTATTTAAAAATGTTCATCTCTATTTAAAGAATTTTCCACATAACGAACTTTTTTTCGGGATTTAGCGACTTCGTTAAATAGAGGTCCAACTCAACTTTACAAATTTGTGGTTCACGTTCGTTTTAAAACTGTATCAAAATTAGAAAAATATTAAATGAAATGCTATTAAAATTTTTATCACTTCCGAACTGTCATATTATTTCAAAGTGAGGGGAACACTATTCGGTTCAGAAAAATTCTGTGCTGCTATTGAAGTTACATGAAATGTCTTGTAAATTTAGTGAAAGCCCCTTGTTTCAAACAAAATACAGGGTGGGATTTCAATAAAAAATAAAGAAATTGTCTTACAGGAGTGCAGTTTGGACTAAAATGCTTCTCATGATGAAAAGTTTTCTTCAAGTGAATGACAATAACTTCATCAATAATAACCAAACTTCAATCATACATGGAACACTTGCCTCGTATGTTAGGTTTCAAACAGGCATTTTTTTTTTTCTGATTTTCAGATAATTTTGACACTGTGACACAGAAAAGGCGACTCCCAGCGAAAAAGCTAACTGCGTAGGTTTCCACTTCGAAACCAAATCGGAACTAATATGATAATCAGAAGAAAACGCATATTTGAAAGCAAAGAAACTGACAAGTGGCGCCATCTATAACAGAAGTTTGGAACTAATTTTTTATTCGCTTGAAGATAACTTTTCGTCGGGAGAAGCATTTTAGTCCCAAACCGCACTCCTGTACGACAATTACTTGATTTTATATTGCATTTTAAAATGTGTCAATGATTTTTGAAACACCCTGTATAAGACAACTCAAGTGATATAGTATATCTCCTCATTATCCCAATTCCCAGCTGACTGTAAAAGAACAGTCCATCAAACTAGGTTCAAAGAGTTTAATTTTTTTTTTTTTTTTTTTTTTTTTACTTAGCAGAAACATTTTTAAAAATTCGGGAAGTTTGATTTTGCGTATTGTTGGATGTTGTACACTTTTATTTGAAAGGCCTCCATAAAAATATTTCACCAAACATTCTTGCAAGAATGTAAATACGTTTTGTGCCCTAAACATTTCCCTTTCTTCATGCTTATAATAATTTCATTTCAAAACATTTATTTTCAAGGTGTTCAAGGTTTCAAAGCATTTATTAGATGTCCGTAATATTTGTGTGAACATTCATGCTTTTTTTATGACATATGTTTCGGATGAACAAAAATCGATAATTTATAATTGAAAGAAAGCATAGTAAGCTGATTACAATTTTGATGTATGTTGCAACAGACTGAGAAAAAAATGCATTTTACTTTTAGTTACTAAATTTTTTGATATTGAGAAAACAACATCAGAATACTTTAAAGCATGGAATGCGTTTTCATAGACAGATAATGTGTAACAAATAATCTGATATACAGTAAAACTTCAAAAATCTGGAATTCAGAAATCCGGCAACTTCAAAAATCCGGCATCAAAACCATATTTTCTCTTTCTTTTTCTTTTACACTTTCAAGTTATGGGAGAAGAAAAGACCAATACTTTATGAATTAAAAACTTCAAGATAGAAAGAAAAAATAGAAAAAAAGAATATTTGACTTTCTTTTTTATTTGCCAGAGGCGATTATTTTCTGAACAAATTTTCTGGGAGCTGCACAGTTCCTTAGCAACGGAACAACTTTGAGGACACCTTTAGTGAATACATGGCGCAATATATGACCGGAACGAATTTTCGGCAACGACGACATCATGAGGTAGAATTTTCAGTATTCACATTTTCCTTGAAAAGGCCGCTATTCATGAGTTGATTGGACACGCAAATTCTGAAAATGCATTAAGTGTCTAAAGAGGGATATAGGTGGTTTGCTAAGCATTGACCAAAATGCATCAACAGCGAACAATTTAACGGGCAGCGACATCGCTGACGCTGTGCTAAATGGAACCGCCGATAATGCCAGTAGCAGCTCAGAAGACGTGGATGAACAACCGGCAGAGGAAAATGTGTTACTGGAAAAAATGCATAAATTTCATTGGAGAAATAATATATGCTTTATAGAAACAAGGTTGTATTTTCCGAAATAGACTTTCTACACTTGTATAAAATAAAAAAAGAAAAAAGAAAAAAAAAGAAAAGAAAAAAGAAATTTTGTTAAAGAACGGTCAAACAAATTGAAGCACATAAAGTTGACGTCAATGTTTCCAGAATTACAAGAGAAGAAATAATTTCACTGTTTATTTATTTATTTTCTTTTTTTTCTGTAACATAGAAAATATCAATTAAAGAAAAGTTTTTTATATTTAATTTTCTCTTTTTCTTACATAATTATCACTTAATAATGAATTAAATTATGGCTAAACGCACCATTAAGAATATAGTACTACGTTTGATATTCCTAGTTACTACTTTTGAAATTCCTTCAAATATACGGAATTTTCAAAAATCAGGCATAGTCTCGATACCAATGATGCGGGATTTTTGAAGTTACACTATACTTCATGAGTTTGTCGTTCAAGTTTTAAAGTGCTCTGAATCAAAATAGAAAAATATTAAATTACATACTATTAAAGCTTTTTATCACTGACAATCTGTCATATTATTTCAAAGTGTAGGAGATACTATTCGGCTCAGAGAAATTCAGTACTAACATATATGATTTAACACACATGAAATGGCATGCAAAGTAAATTTTAAAAGTGAAAACCTTTTGTTTCACACAAAATATAAGACAAATCAAGTGGCATATCCCCATTCGAATTCCCGTATGTCTCGTAAGGACAGTCAGTCACACCTGGTTCCAAAAATAGTTTCGAATGTGTCAAAAACTTTTAATATTTTTAAAAGAAAGATTTTCAAAGTTTTAAAGGATTTTTTTTTTCAGTGTTTATACACTAAATACACTGGTGTGCAAAAATTAAGGAAAAGTCACAAAATGCTAATTTTCAAATACGCGAACACTCAAAAGGAAATAATATAATTCCAGTAATTACTATCTCTGCAACACAGTTAGTCCATATAACATCTCCTTCATGTCACACATGGTCACAAGTGTCACATTCACTACGGTGAAGCAAAAAAAAATAGGAAATTCCATACATCTCATTATGAGTCTCAAATGATCTCTATATGTGACCCCACTGAGACGTCACTGTGACTGCTGCTTTGTGACGAGTCACCAGGTGACTTTACAATGTAATTACATTGTGACTCTCATGTGACTGTCTTTTGTAGACTCAATTTCAAAGTCATCGTGAACGCTGCATTGTGATAAGTTACCAAATAATGTCACATTAAAGTCACATGATGACTTTCAGGTGACAGAGAGACTACTGTGAAGTCACCATTGTGCTCTTTTGGGAAAAGTCTCCATATGACTATCATATGATATTATTTGGTGACTTATCATGATGCAACGTTCATGATGACTATGAAATTGAGTCTAAAAATGACAGTCACATGAGAGTCATAATTTAACTACATTGTAAAGTCACCTGGTGACTCGTCACAAAGCAGCAGTCACATTGACTTCTCCGTGTAGTCACATATAGTGATCATTTGAGACTCATAATGAGATGTATGAAATTTCCTATTTTTTTCCCTTCACCGTAGTGACTGTGAAACTTGTGACCATGTGTGACCTGAATGAGATGTTATATGGGCTAGCTGTGTTGTAGAGATAGTAATTACTCGAATTATATTATTTCCTTTTGAGTGTTCGCGTATTTGAAAATTAGCATTTGTGACTTTTCCTTAATTTTTGATATCCAATGTAGTTAGGGAACAAATGCTTTATACCACAATATTGTGGTAATGTAAAATTTTAACGGAATTCCAGATGCACGAAAAATGGATCTGGTACATTTTTAATTCAAAAGACTTCCATAAAAGTATTTTACCAATAAGGAATGTCAAAAAATGTGTTTTGGGCAGTGACCATTTTCCTTTCTTCATGCCAATAATAATTTTATGTCAAAGCTTTTAAAATTGTTAAAAATTATTGTTAAAAATATTTTTTTTCAGTAGGCCTCTTTTCGTTGTCCGTAAAATTTCTGGGAATATTCATACTTTTTTATGGATGTTCTGGGTGAAAATAAAATAACAATTTATTAATGAAACAAAAAGAAATCATATTTTCAAGAAACATATCTGATATATTTAATGCATTTGCTGTTCACGTTTTAAAATGATCTGAATCAAAACGATAAAAAAATTAAATTACATTCTATGAAAGCTTTTGTTTTCTTCAAAATTGTCATATTATTTCAAAGTGTGGGCGATAATATTCGGTTCAGAGAAATTCGGTACGATTGAACATCATTTAAGACACACGAAAAGTCATGTAAAGCAAACTTTAAAGATGAAAGCCCCTTATTTAAAACAAAATATAAGATAACTCTAGTGGGATATCCCCTCATTATTCGAATTCCCGTCAGTCTAGGATAAGACAGACAGTCAAACCTGGTTCCAAAGAGTTTGAATGTGTCACAAACTTTTAATAATTTTTACTTAGCAGAAAAATTTTCAGAGCTTTAAAGGATTTTTTTAATGTGAGTTTATACGCTAAATAGTTGTGAAACAAATGCTTTATACCCCAATATTTTGTTAGAGTAAAATTTTAATGGAATTCCAGACCCTCGAAATAGGGATGTGTTACATTTTTTAATTCTAAAGACATCCGTAAAAGTATTTTACCAATGAAGAATGTCAAAAAAAGTGTTATGTGCAGTGACCATTTCTCTCTTTTCATACCAATAAAATTTCATTTCAAAACATTCATTGTTAAGAATGCTTTTCTTCTTTCAACAGGCTTTTTTTAGTTACGCATAATATTCCTGGGAATATTCCTGGGAATATTCATGCTTTTTTTATAAATATTCGGATGAACATAAATTAAACAATTTATTACTGAAACTAAAGATACAATATTTTCTGGTGTTAAGTCAACCCCCAAAATTCCACAGAAGTAACACAGCTTTATGTTTAAAAACTGGTATTTCTGAATAGTTTTCTTCCCATTTTTTAATTGGAGAATTCGGTGTAAACTTCTGTGATTATAAAAGGCGAAGGAATTTATTCAAAAATACTAGTAATCATATGGAACAGCATATTATTTCTATAGAGTATTGGACGCTGGAATATTCATGATTTTTTATGACTGCTCAGGTAAAAGAAAAATAATAATAAATAAAAAAATAAATAACAATTTATTAATGAAACAAAAAGATATCATATTTTCAAGAAACAAATCTGGTATATGTAATGCATTTGCGGTTCACGTTTTAAAATGCTCTGAATCAAAACGATAAAAAAATTAAATTACATTCTATGAAAGCTTTTGGTTGCTTCAAAATTGTCATATTATTTCAAAGTGTGGGCAATACTATTCGGTTCAGAGAAATTTGGTAATATTGAACATCATTTAAGACACATGAAATGTCATGTAAAGCAAATTTTAAAGATGAAAGCCCCTTGTTTAAAACAAAATATAAGATAACTCTAGTGGGATATCCCCTCATTATTCGAATTCCCGTCAGTCTAGGATAGGACAATCAGTCAAACCTGGTTCCAAAGAGTTTGAATGTGTCACAAACTTTTAATAATTTTTACTTAGCAGAAAATTTTTCAGAAATTTAAAGGATTTTTTTTATGTGAGTTTATACACTAAATAGTTGTGAAACAAATGCTTTATACCCCAATATTTTGGTAGAGTAAAATTTTTAACGGAATTCCAGACCCTCGAAATAGGGATGTGGTACATTTTTAATTCAAAAGACTTCCTTAAAAGTATTTTTCAAAGGAAGAATGTCAAAAAGAGTGTTATGCGCAGTGCCCATTTCTCTCTTTTATACCAATAAAATTTCATCTCAAAACATTCATTGTTAAGAATACTTTTTTTCTTTCAACAGGCTTTTTTTAGTTACGCATAGTATTCCTGGGAATATTCATGTTTTTTTTATGGATATTCGGATGAACATAAATTAAACAATTTATTACTGAAACTAAAGATACAATATTTTCTGGTGTTAAGTCAACACCCAAAATTCCACAGAAGTAACACATCTTTACGTTTAATAACAAGTATTCTTGAATAGCTTTCTTCCCATTTTTTAATTGCAGATTTCGATGTAAACTTCTGTGATTATAAAAGGCGAGGGATTTTATTCAAAAATACTGCTAATCACATGGAACAGCATGTTATTTCTATAGAGTATTGGACGCTGGAATATTCATGGTTTTTTATGACTGTTCAGGTAAAAAAAAAAAATATATATATATATATATATCAATTTGTTAATGAAACAAAAAGATATTATATTTTCAAGAAACAAATCTGAAGAATGTCAAAAAAATGCGTTTTGCGCAGTGACCATTTCTCTCTATTCACGCCAATAAAATTTTATCTCAAAACATTCATTGTTAAGAATGTTTTATTTTTTTCAACAGGCTTTTTTTAGTTACGCGTAGTATTTCCGGGAATATTCATGCTTTTTTATGGATATTCGGATGAACATAAATTAAACAATTTATTACTGATACAAAATATACAATATTTTCTGGTGTTTAAGTCAACTCCAAAATTCCACAGAAGTAACACAGCTTTACGTTTAAAAACTAGTATTTCTGCATAGTTTTCTTCCCATTTTTTAATTGGAGTATTCGGTGTAAACTTCTGTGATTATAAAAGGCGAAGGAATTTATTCAAAAATACAAGTAATCATATGGAACAGCATATTATTTCTATAGAGGACGCTGGAATATTCATGCTTTTTTATGACTGTTCAGGTAAATAAATAAATAAATAAATAAATAAATAAATAAAATAATTTATTAATGAAACAAAAAGATATCATATTTTCAAGAAACAAATCTGGTATATTTAATGTATTTGCGGTTCACGTTTTAAAATGCTCTGAATCAAAAGTATTAAATTACATTCTATAAAAGCTATTGAACGCTTCAAAATTGTCATATTATTTCAAAGTGTGGGCGATACTATTCAGTTCAGAGAAATTCAGTACTAATAAACATCATTTAAGACACATGAAATGTCATGTAAAGCAAATTTTAAAGGTGAAAGCCCCTTGTTGCAAACAAAATATAAGACAACTCAAGTGGCATATCCCCTCATTATTCGAATTCCCGTCTGTCTCGTATTGGACACTCAGTCAAACTCGGTTCCAAAGAGTTTCGAATGTGTCACAAACTTTTACTTTAGCAATGACATTTCCAGGGTTTTAAAGAGAAAGAGTCTTTATATGTCTACACTTTGAATAGATGGAGAACAAACATTTTGTTGACAGCTTTCTTCTTAATGCTCCGCGTTCTTTTGATTTTAGATCTATTAAAAAAAACAAGGCTGTTTCAAGCGGGGATGGTTTTAGAAAGATATACTTGAATTAAACATAACGAAGTGTGGTTTCGAAGATTGTTTTAAAATGACTAATTTTAATCCTTTGTATATATTATAAAGAAAAAATATACATTTATAAATAATTAAATTACCTAGCTGTAATAACAATCTTACATGTATTAAGAATACATAAATTCAGTCTGTTACCGCTAATATCAAATAGAAATGAGGACGTAGGTTTCAAAACTTGCCTTATCCAGACAATCAAATTTTGAGAAATCACAAAAATCCTCTGACTTGCATCCATTAGTTTTCATTGACAACCAAGATTTTACAATGCCAGAAATACACGATAAAGATCCTGAAGAATATCCTGAACACGATTTGACTTTTTTTAGGAAATGCCTGTCTTTATGTGACAAAAATTTTGTGGGCGTTTTGATACCGCAAGAACTAATTCACGGAATTTAATAAAACGGTAGATTCAGTTAGATCTTAATATATATTGGTTCTGATTAGTTTTAGGGGCAAATCGACCAACAGGTGGCGCTACTATGCTGCATTTTTCACGATTTTCGCTATGGCTATATCTCAAAAACAAATGCACGGAATCTAATCAAACTTCATATTCTGTTACAATTTCACATAAATAGATCCTTCTTAGACTTGGGTGTATACTGCCCAAAAGGTGTTGCTTTTATGGTCTTTGGGTTGGGAATTTTGGTTGCAGACATCTAAGAAGGAGGGTGCCAAAATTCAGTGATTTGTTTCAAAAATACGATGCTAATTCCTCCTTTTTAAATTCACACAATTCAAGGAACCAATACCTTTAGAATCCTCATGATGGGCGGGCATAGAGCGTCATTTTAATAGCGAATTTTGAAATACTAACATGTGTGAGACGGAAAAAAGTTCTGTGATTGGCACATGTGACTAATTTTTTATTTAGTTTCTATTTGTAAATATCAACAATTAAAAGAAATAATTCGGACACTAATTGAGTATAAATTTACTATGCATAATTATACAAATATTCCCACATTTAAAATTGATACGTTAAAAAAATAATTGATTGTTTTTTAATTCGTACAGATTTTTCCATCAAAAATTTTATTATTCAAATATTACAGATAATTTTTGTTTACAGTTCAAAATTTTTTTTTCAACTGGCTGAAAATAAGTGAATATGATCTGTATTCTATAGGCTAATTTTTAAGTTTTTGATCATCAGCATAACAACATGTTATATAATTTTATTGATAATTTACATAAACTGGCATAAGGGGCATCCACGTCAAATCAGGCAGTAAAATATCAATATGTAACCCACCATCACAGATTTTAATGAAACTGCGTGTGTTTGTTCTTACTATTAAGATATGATCACCAGTAATTTTTTTTGCTCCTTGGTGAAATAGTTTCTGAGAAAAAAATTGTCAAAATTTTGAAAAACTGCCGTCAGTTGGCATTCTTGATAGCTCAGTTTTCAAATGTAGCATGTCATATATATAATCATATTTCAATATCTACTCTACAAATCATCTTCAAATAATTTATGCACAATATTTAGGGTACGCAGCTTATGGAAAAAATATATTGTTACGCTTATAACATTTTAAGTGTGTCTAAAAAAATATTTAAACTTTGAAGTCGTGAATTTTTTATGAAAAATAATGCATTAACGAAAAAAGCATTATCAACAAAAGGCGGTATTTTTATTAAATTTATTTTTTATGGGAGATATACTTAAAGGTGTCCTTTACCGGATTCTGAAATAAAAATAGTGGGATTTTGGGTGTTTTTGGTAGCATTTCCTATTTAAAAATATTTTGAGGTGCATTTCATATCAAATCAAGCAGAGTCATTCCAAGTCAGTTCCCCTAAGCCATTTAATCACTGTCACAAATTTCAATGAAATTGGGTTTGTTTATAGCTTATTTTAAGACGTAATCACCTTTAATTTTCTTGATCCTAAGTAAAATATTTTTTAAGATAAAAAATATCAAAATTTTGAAAAATTGTTTTAAATTTTTTTAATGACAGTTCGATATTCAAAAACTGCATTAAAAAAAAAAAAAATAAAAAAAAAAAGTCATTTCAATGTAAAATCACTAAATAGGTTTCAAATAATGTATGTGTGACAAATAATGTAGGCTGATTATTATTTCTTGTTTTTTATCATGTTTAAACACTAAGAGTGTCTTTAATCTTATGAATTTTTAAAATCAAGAATTTTGTCAAAAATAATGTGTTAATCAAAAATTTATTATTAAATTTTAAAATTATTTTATTATTATTATTAAAATTTATTATTATTACGTAAAAATATCTTTTAAATGGTTATAAAATAAAAATAGTGAACATATGAGAAAAAAATAGCAAAATTTTGGAAAAATGCCACGAGTTGCCATTAATGATTGTTCAATTTTCAAAGGCCTCATTTTATATATAAAATCATATTTCAATAACTAATAAAGAAATCTTCTTCGAATAATTTAAGCAAGGTAAATAAAGTATATAGATTATGAAAAAAATATTGCTTTAATGTTAAAAAAGTCCTTCCGGCCAGTGCCGGGAGGAAGAGGTAGCTTTCATATTCTTTATTTTTAAAAAAGCAAGCTTATATTATTCCAACAGAAGAAGCTCAATTTAGTGGAAACCAATTATAGGAGATTCAACACTAATTTTTATCAATACTAAATCATTATGAATGAGAATTTCGCGAAATTAGCCAGCTTTATCCAAGATGCTTTTATTTAAAGTACCTTATATTTGGTTGCCAAATTCGGCGATATCTTGAAGTTCCTGCCATTTTAAGAGAACATGGGGGATGAGGCTAACGAGTGAACTTGATCGAGACCGTAGTAATTCCTGTGCACATGCTCTCTCATATCGGAATCGGTTGATACATATAAGTGCGTTCGCAGGCAAAAAATCAGATTTTTCAAAATGTAACCCACATTAGAAATTGAAACTACTATATCTGAACCATTTTTTAAGATAAAGACAAAACAAAAAATGCTCCGGAATCTTTACATCATGGCCAAATATTTAAGAAAGAAAACTTTTTCAATTTCTAATTTTTTTGCACCTCACTTTAAATATAATTTTTTATTTAATTTAATGGCCTCCTTTTTGAAACAAGGTGTCTGATGAAGCTAGCCAGCGAACTTGGTCGAGAAATTACGATATATTATCCACATGCCTTCTTACATCGAAATAGGTTAATAAATACGCGTATTATCACGTGAAAAATATCAGATTGTTTCAAAATGTCAGCCATGCTAGAAATTCAAAGTGCGGTAATTCAACCATTTTTTAAGATATATACGAAACAAAAACTGCTCCGGAATCTCTGTATCAAGTTCAAACACATAAAGAAAATCTTTTTCATTTTTAAATTTTTTGATAACTCATTTTAAGTTTAAAATTTAAATTTAATTTTTTTAATGGCGGCCCTTTTGAAACTATATGGCGAATGAAGCTGGCCGACGTACTCGATCGACCCATTGGTATGTATTATGTACACACCAAGTTACATCCAAATCGGTTCACAAATACGCCTGTTATAGCGTGACAAAAATCAGGTTGTTTCAAAATGTCAACTAGAATAGAAATTCAAAATTCTATAACTCAGTCATTTTTAGGTAGCTTTCTTTACAAAAAAGCTACCTATTGCAGCCGTTCGGAGGAAAGCGATTTCAAAAAATTTTGGTATATTTTCATCGATCATGACCCCCAGACCCCGAAACCACCCTCCGTTCAAAATTGATATATATATATATATATATATATATATATATATATATATATATATATATATATATATATATATATATATATATCTGACCTATGTCACACTGTAACTCCCGTAATTATGAACCGATTTCGATGAAATTCGGTGTGTACATAGTACATACCAATGTCTCGACAGAGTTCGTTGGCCAGCTTCATCCGCCGTTTTGTTTCAAAATGGCGGCCATTTAAAATTTTTTAAAATTTTTAAAACTTGAAATTTGGTACCAAAAAATTAAAAATGGAAAAATATTTTTTTCTTATGTATTTTACCTTTATACAAAGATTCCGGAGCAGTTTTTGTTTCGTCTATATCTTAAAAAATGGCTGAGTTATAGCATTTTGAATTTCTAGCGTGGCTGACATTTTGAAACGTCCTGAATTTTGTCACGCGATAAAAGGCGTATTTATGAACCGATTTGGATGTAATTCAGTGTGTATATAGTACATACCAATCTCTCGACCGAGTTCGTAGGCCAGCTTCATCCGCCGTTTTGTTTCAAAATGGCGGCCATTAAAAATTTTTAAAAATTTTTAAAACTTGAAATGTGGTGCCAAAAAATTAAAAATGGAAAAATATTTTTTTCTTATGTATTTGACCTTTATACAAAGATTCCGGAGCAGTTTTTGTTTCGTCTATATCTTAAAAAATGGCTGAGTTATAGCATTTTGAATTTCTAGCGTGGCTGACATTTTGAAACGTCCTGAATTTTGTCACGCGATAAAAGGCATATTTATGAACCGATTTCGATGTAATTCAGTGTGTACATAGTACATACCAATCTCTCGACCGAGTTCGTTGGCCAGCTTCATCCGCCATTTTGTTTCAAAATGGCGGCCATTTAAATTTTTTTTTTAATTTAAAATTTGAAATGTGGTACCAAAAAATTGAAAATGGAAAAATATTTTTTCTTATGTATTTGACCTTTATACAAAGATTTCGGAGCAGTTTTTGTTTCGTCTATATCTTAAAAAATGGCTGAGTTATAGCATTTTGAATTTCTAGCGTGGCTGACATTTTGAAACGTCCTGAATTTTGTCACGCGATAAAAGGCGTATTTATGAACCGATTTGGATGTAATTCAGTGTGTGCATAGTACATACCAATCTCTCGACCGAGTTCGTTGGCCAGCTTCATCCGCCATTTTGTTTCAAAATGGCGGCCATTTAAAATTTTTTTAAAAATTTAAAATTTGAAGTGTGGTACCAAAAAATTGAAAATGGAAAAATATTTTTTCTTATGTATTTGACCTTTATACAAAGATTTCGGAGCAGCTTTTGTTTCGTCTGTATCTTAAAAAATGGCTGAGTTATAGCATTTTGAATTTCTAGAGTGGCTGACATTTTGAAAAGTCCTGATGTTTGTAACGTAATAACAGGCGTATTTATGAACCGACTTGAATGTACCTTGGTGTACATAGTACATACAAATATCTCGACCGAGTTCGTTGGCCGGCTTCATCCGCCATCTTGTTTCAAAATGGCGGCCATTTAAAAAAATTAAAAAATAAAAAAATTTAAATGAGATACCAAAAAATTGGAAAGTGAAAAAGATTTTTTTTTGTATGTGTTTGACCTTAATACAAAGATTCCGGAACAGTTTTTCTTTCGTCTATATCTAAAAAAAATGGCTGAGTAATAGCATTTTGAATTTCTCTTGTGGCTGACATTTTAAAACGACCTGATTTTTGTCACGCGATAACAGGCGTAATTATGAACCTATTTGGATGTAACTTGGTCTGTAGTACATAGTACATACCAATGTCTCGACCGAGTTCGATGGCCAGCTTCATTCGCCATCTTGTTTAAAAAGGGTTGCCATTAAAAAAAATTTAATTTAAAATTCAAAATGAGGTATTAAACAATTGGAAAATGAAAAAGATTTTTTTATATATTTGGCCTTAATACAAAGATTCCGGAGCAGTTTTTGTTTCTGAAAATTTGTTCTTTTGTTTATATCTTAAAAAATGGTTGATTTATAGCACTTTGAATGTCTAGCATGGCTAACATTTTGAAACGATCTTGTATTTGTCACGCGAAAACACACGTATTCGCCTATTTCGATGTAAGAAGGCATGTGGATAGTATATATCAACACCTCGACCAAGTTCGCTGGCCAGATTCATCAGCCATCTTGTTTAAAAATGGTGACCATTAAATTAAAAAATATATATATATTTAAAGTGAGGTGCAAAAAAATTAGAAATTGAAAAAGGTTTCTTTCTTAAGTATTTGACCTTGATATAAGGATTCAGGAGCATTTTTTGTTTGTCTTTACCTTAAAAAATGGCTCAGATATAGCAGTTTCAATTTCTATTGTGGGTGACATTTTGAAAAATCTGATTTTTTGCATGCGACAGCACTCCTATATATTAACCGATTCCGATGTGAGTGAGCATGTGCACAGCAATTACTAAGGTCTCGACCAAGTTCACTGCTTAGCCTCATCCACCATGTTGTCTTAAAATGACAGGCACTTTAAGAAATTGCCGAATTTGGCAGCCAAATATATGTTACTTTAAAGAAAAGCAGCTTGGATAAAGCTGACTAATTTCGCGAAATTCTCATTCATTATATTGATAAAAATTAGTATTGAATCTCCTATAGTCGGTTTCCATTAAATTGAGCTTCGTGTGTTTGAATGATATAATTTGGCTTTTTTTAAATAAAGATTATGAAAGCTACCTCTTCCTCCCGGCACTGGCCGGAAGGACTTTTTTTAGATATAGACGAAAAGAAAACTGTTCCGGAATCTTTGTATTAAGGTCAAACACATACAAAAAAATCTTTTTCATTTTCCCATTTTTTGGTACCTTATTTTAAATTTTAAATTAAAAAAAAAAATTTAAATGGCCGCCATTTTGAAACAAGATGGCGGATGAAGCTAGCTAATGAACTCGGTCGAGACATTGGCACGTATTATGTATACACCAAGGTACATCCAAATCGGTTCATAAATACGCCTGTTATCGTGTGACAAAAATCAGGTCGTTTCAAAATGTCAGCCACGCTAGAAATTAAAAGTGCTATAACTCAACCATTTTTTAAGATATAGATGAAACAAAAACTGCTCCGAAATCTTTGTATCAAGGTCAAACACATAAGAAAAAAATATTTATCAATATTCAATTTTTCGGTACCACATCTCAAATTTTAAATTTTTTTAAAAAATTTAAATGGCCGCCATTTTGAAACAAGATGGCGGATGAAGCTAGCCAACGAACTCGGTCGAGACATTGGTACGTATTATGTATACACCAAGGCACATCCAAATCGATTCATAAATACGTCTGTTATCGCCTGACAAAAATCAGGTCGTTTCAAAATGTCAGCCAAGCTAGAAATTCAAAATGCTATAACTCAGCCATTTTTTAAGATATAGACGAAACAAAAACTGCTCCGAAATCTTTGTATAAAGGTCAAATACATAAGAAAAAATATTTTTCCATTTTCAATTTTTTGGTACCACATTCCAAATTTTAATTTAAAAAACAAGATGGCTGATGAAGCTGGCCAACGAACTCGGTCTAAGCATTGGTATGCACTATGTATACACCAAGTTACATCCAAATCGGTTCATAAATACGAGAGTTACAGTGTGACAAATATCAGATATATATATATATATCAACTTTTGAACGGAGGGTGGTTTCGGGGTCTGGGGGTCATGATCGATGAAAATATACCAAAATTCTTTGAAATCGCTTTCCTCCGAACGGCTGCAATAGGTAGCTTTTTGTAATGAAAGCTACCTAAATGCTATAACTCAAGCCATTTCTTAAGATATAGACGAAACAAAAACTGCTCCCGAATCTTTTTATCAAGGTCAAACACATAAGAAGAAAATATTTTTTCAACTTTTGGTACCACATTTCAAATTTAAATTTTTCTTAAAAATTTAAATGGCCGCCATTTTTAAACAAGATGGCGGGTGAAGCTGGCCAACGAAGCCGATCGAGACATTGGTATGTACTATGTATAAACGAAGTTACATCCAAATCGGTTCATAAATACGCCTTTTGTCGCGTGACAAAATTCAGGATGTTTCAAAATGTCAGCCACGCAAGACATTCAAAATGCTATAACTCAGCCATTTTTTAAGATATAGACGAAACAAAAACTGCTCCGAAATCTTTGTATAAAGGTCAAATACATAAGAAAAAAATATTTTTCCATTTTCAATTTTTTGGTACCACATTTCAAATTTTAAATTTTTTAAAAAATTTTAAATGGCCGCGATTTTGAAACAAAACGGCGGATGAAGCTGGCCAACGAACTCGGTCGAGAGATTGGTATGTACTATGTACACACCGAATTAAATCCAAATCGGTTCATAAATACGCCTTTTATCGCGTGACAAAATTCAGGACGTTTCAAAATGTCAGCCACGCTAGAAATTCAAAATGCTATAACTCAGCCATTTTTTAAGATATAGACGAAACAAAAACTGCTCCGGAATCTTTGTATAAAGGTCAAATACATAAGAGAAAAATATTTTTCCATTTTTAATTTTTTGGTACCACATTTCAAGTTTTAAATTTTTTTAAAAATTTTAAATGGCCGCCATTTTGAAACAAAACGGCGGATGAAGCTGGCCAACGAACTCGGTCGAGACATTGGTATGTACCATGTACACACCGAATTACATCGAAATCGGTTCATAATTACGGGAGTTACAGTGTGACATAGGTCAGATATATATATATATATATATATATATCAATTTTGAACGGAGGGTGGTTTCGGTGTCTGGTGGTCATGATCGATGAAAATATACCAAAATTTTTTGAAATCGCTTTCCTCCGAACGGCTGCAATAGGTAGCTTTTTTGTAAAGAAAGCTACCTAAAATATTTAAATGTGTCTAAAAAATTGTATAATCTTTGAAATCTAAAATATTTTACAAAAAATAATGAAATTATTAAAAAAACTTTATCAATCAGAGGCGGAGTTTCTATGACTATTTTTTTAATTTTAAATTGTACATAATACTACATTATAACTGGATCTGAAATAAAATAATGGGATTTTGGTTGGTTTTAGTAGTATTTAAATCATATTTAAAATTATCAATATTTTCAAATGTAAAACCTATCCAATGTATCATCCCTGGAAATATTTTTATTTATACATTTATTTTATTTTTCAAATTTTCTTTTATGTTCGTTTCTTAAGGAAAAAATATACAATATTGTTTTTTAGTAAAACTTCTAGGGCGAAGAACAATTATCCCTTTCCAAAAAAGAGAAAAATCACTAGCTCCTCACCGCCCAATAGAAATTTTCAAAATGACAGTCCTAATCTTTAAACTCATATTTGGCTGTTAATATTGAAAATTTAGCATTGAGCTGCTAATATTTAAAAAATATACCAAATTTCACTCTTTTGAAGAAAATTTTGACGTATTGTGCTTTAAATATATGCAAAAAATGCATAATCCATTATATTAATATCTTTCAAATAACTATATCTAAAAAAATATTTAAAACTTAATGAGTTGCACTTTTGTAACTTTATTCAGTTTCTAATGATATGTACCGTAATTTCGGGTGTATAGCCCGCAGATCAAACAATTCAGTTTGGACCCAGAAATTTTATTCAGTATTTGAAGACCAATATTTACTGTGATCTAAAAAGTTACATTTTATTTTTAAAAATTTCTGGGTCGAAACACGATTGTTTGATCCGCGGTCTATACACCGGAAATTACGGTAATTTGATTTATTTCATCACAATATTGCTGAAAGATGGATTTTCAACATATATATTTGTGTATATATATCCCTGTTCTCAAACAAATTATTTAAAAATTATTCATTTATGTTTAATAAAGCATATATATATTGTTTATACACTTATAGAAAATACATATAGTAAATTTTATGATATTATGTCAATAATGTCTAAAAGTAAAGAACTTATCTAATAGTATGTAACGAAACATTTAACATGTGGTGTAATGACAACAAAATTTTATAATTGTTTTACTTAATTTGGATGAATGAAAAAATCTTACATGTTTATATTTTATTGAAGTACAGGTGAAAATGTCACAAAGACATTCCTACCTCAACAACCACTGAGTATGTCACATTCACACTACAGATGATTTTTTTTTCTTTTTGATCTTTCGGGTTTGATTTCAGATGGTAATGAATTAATTAGTTTTGTTAGAAGTGTCATTGCAGTCAGCATATTAGGCTCACTATTTTTTTTATATAATTTGTTTTGATTGACTCGATGAACAACAATATTTAAAGGGACCGTTTCATGACTTTTCAATTAAAAGCTGATTTATAAATTCATCATGTTGTTTAGTTATTATTATCGTCTTAAGATAATAAGTTGATATTAAAATTTTTAAATGCAGTTTATTTATTATTTGAACAGTTGAAAGTATTTTTCAATAAGAGTGGGCTGTTGATTTTAAGTCGGCTGTTGAGCAATGTAGTGTTGGTAAAGGAACTGGTACTATTTAATTTAATTTTTATTGCTGTAAATAATATTTGTTATTTTATTATTGTATGTATTATATTTAAGCAAGAGTAGAAATACACGATATCGTAGTCATTTTAGTACATCTTAGCATGAAAAGCTTCAATATTTATCATTAAACATTCACATTTTATGAAAATTTTGTTAAAATTTGCTCATATTTTCACTATTTTTATTTTATAACTATTGAAAAGATATTTTTACGTACAATTAAAAAAAGTAATAATAGCCTGCCTTCGGTTAATAATAAATTTTTGATTAACACATTATTTTTCACAAAATTCTTGATTTTAAGAATTCACAAGATTAAACACACTCTTAGCATTTAAACATGACAAACAACAATAAATAATAATCTGCCTACATTATTTGTCACATATACATTATTTGAAACTTATTTAGTGATTTTATATTGAAATGACTTTTTTTATGCAGTCTTTGAATATATATCTGTCATTAAAAACATTTTTAAAAAAATTTCAAAATTTAGATATTTTTTTTTATCTTAAAAAATATTTTACTTGTAATCACGTTTAATTTCCTTGATCCTGTCTTAAAATGAGCTATAAACATACCCAGTTTCATTGAAATTTGTGACAGTGAATTAAATGTCTTAGGCGAACTGACATGGAATGACTCTGCTTGATTTGATTTGAAATACGCCTCAAAATATTTTTAAATATGCAATACTACTAAAAACACCCAAAATCCCACTACTTTTATTTCCGAATCAGGTAAGGGACATCTTTAAGTATATCCCCCACAAAAAATAAATTTAATAAAAATACCGCCTTTTGTTAATAATGCTATTTTAGTTAATGCATTATTTTTCATAAAAAAATCACGACCTCAAAGATTAAACATTTTTTTAGACACACTTAAAATGTTATATAAGCGTAACAGTATTTTTTTTCATAAAATATGTACCCTATATATTATGCATAAATTATTTGAAGATGATTTGTGGAATAGATATTGAAATATGATCATATTTATATCATGCTACATTTGAAAATCGAGCAGTCAAGAATGCCAACTGATGGCAGTTTTTCAAAATTTTGACAATTTTTTTCTCAGAAACTATTTGACCAAGGAGTAAAAAAAAATACTGGGAATCATATCTTAATAAAAGGAACAAACACACGCAGTTTCATCAAAATCTGTGATGGTGGGTTACATGCCTGCCTGAACTGACATGGAATGACCCATAAATATTTATTACGAAAACGTATTTACGTAAGTCATTTTTCTTATTACTGACTTAACACCAGTAGTGATTAACAGCTTAAATAAAATATTTAAATAATATCAAGATTTAAAAAAATATATTCTCTTTGCACAATCAAAGATTTTTATGTACTTGTTGTAGTTTCAAATTTACATTATATTTGTATGTGCTTAAGTGGCTAATTTCGGGGCTTTAGACCTCATTTATTAGGAGTGGTTAATCCTCAAAAAATTACTGTAAAATTAAACTTTATAAAACAGTTCAACAGTATATGGCATTCTAGGGGCTTCCTAGCTGCCCGACAACTCAACGCTTTGGAAATAATTGCGTTTATATCACAGCTTAAGAAATCAAGAAAACAAGTCTAGTAATAGTAATAACATGAACAACATATTTGGATAAAAATAATAGATAATTATATAAGATGAAAACTGATAGTATTGCGTAATGACAACATTCCGACACATGCCAGCGGCGATCAGATTGTTTTGAAAAAGACCGACAAACTCTTTTATAATGTAGTTACATAGATATGCATTAGTTTTTTTTTATAAAACGAAAAATGATATATAAAAATACATTCGTCTTAAACACTTAACCCATTCAGTACGGAAAATGCGCATACATTCCACATACACTGTTAAAATTCTCCAGCAAACTGTTTAGCTATTCGACCGTTTTTAGGTGCGTTCGTAATTATCTAAATACGTAGCACCTATAGTCGTCGTTCAGTCCGTGCGTCCGTCCGTCCGCATGTAACAGAGCAAAAACTACCCAACCGAATGGTCTGGAATTTTAAATATATGATTGTTGCAAAATTTTGTCGAGCATGTCAAATGTTATGAAAATCGGATGTATAGTTTAATTACAGGGACATTCAAATTTTTTCTTTACATTGCGGCTATGGGAAAAAATTATTGCAAGCGCGTTTTAATGATGTTACAGTCTTCCGAATGGTCTGAAATTTTAAATATATAATTGCTGCAAAATTTTGTGGAGCCATTTCAGATTTTATGAAAATTGGATGTATAGTTTAATTACAGGGACAGTCAAAAATTCTCCGCTACATTACGGGCAATGGGAAAAAAGTTATTGCAAGTGCATTTTAATGATGTTACAGACTATGCACTTATGAAGTGCAAAAAAATATACATTTAGTACAATATGGGGTGCAAAAAATATTTATAAAACTAGTTATAATACGAGCGCACCTAATTTGCCACGTTTGACGAGCAATTTCCTACTTGTTATAGAAAAGGATTGGATACACTGTCAAAAATCTGCAACAAACTGCCCAGCAAATCGACCGTTTTTAAAGATAACAGCTACTTGGCCATATTACTAAGCGCAGCTTACCATATTATTGGCAATATTATGGTCAAAATAAAGTTAAATGACGGTTATATAACCGTTTTCTATAAAAACGGTTGAATTTCTTGACAGTTTGCTACAGATTTTTAACAGTGTAACTGTAATTTACGCTATTCCGATCATAATATGAACAACAATATGATCAAAATAGAGTCAAATTACGGTGATGTAATCGTTTTCTGTAAAAGTGGTCGAATGGCTGGACAGTTTACTGCAGATTTTTAACAGTGTAACTGTAATTTACTCTATTCCGACCATAATATGAGCAACAATATGATCAAAATAGAGTCAAATTACTGTGATGTAATCGTTTTCTATAAAAATGGTCGAATGGCTGGACAGTTTGCTGCAGATTTTTAGCAGTGTAGGTTTTACATGGTGTTTATTGCTTAGCACCGGAACCTTTTTCTAATCGTCGAATTCTTAGATTAAATGAGGGCGAAAACGACAACACGGAATTAGCGGTACACTGTAAAAAGAAAAAAAACGGATATTCTACTGGCAATCGAGACACCAGTACTATTTCCGTATTTTAAAGGAAATTTCCCCCATAATTTCCATAAAAACGGAAAATTTTCTGTAATTTATGGGAAAAAATTTCCGTAAAAATACGAATTTCTGGAATTTATGAGGGAAAATTTCCGATAAATACGGAAATAGTACTGGTGTCTTGATTACCAGTAGAATCTCCGTTTTTAGGTCCTTTTTTTTTTTTTTTTTTTTTTTTTTTTTTTTTTTTTTACACTGTATTGAAAATTAAAATATCGCTAAATAAAGCACGCCCTGAAGGGGTTAACTCTTTAATGCATGATTTTTTATTTTGTTCGTAAAGCATTATATTTGAATTTATTTTTGTTAATCATCCACTAAAAAAATAGTGAAAAATCTATTTATGTTCCTGTTGCACATAATGTCATAACGTCACTCCTGAGTTATATAAGAAAAATTGCTCAAAAAATGATAATTTTAAATTATTTAATTACTTAAAAGTGTTTACACTGCATAATAACAACTATTAAACAATATAACAATTTTTATAATGCTTTTAATAGTTAGATAATAAGATCCAAAGTTAATAATGACTACATTATAAAGATAGAGAAAAAACGCCAGTGGAGCACGTTGCAAACAGTATCAACAAAAGTGTTATAACCTCCCCGTGATAACAAATCAGAACAAAAACAGACTTCATGACCTTAAGTGCATGTTATCGCACGTAAGTAATCTCGCCAAAAGACCAATAGAAAGCGCCAAATGGCAAAAAAAAAAAAAAGGTAATGTAACTCTTGAGTTACACTAGTCATATAAGAGTTAAAAGGTTAAAACAACTATAATCTGGTATGTGCGTTATTAAATCGAAATATAGCACTAAAAGAACAGCATTTTACATTCCGGAAGTTTCTTTTATGCTTTAAATGTCGCATATCAGATCTCGTAAACGACATAGATTTTCAATACCGAGTTCCTACTTCTTCAGAGAGGGATAAATCTTTTTTAATACAGAGCTATAAAACAAAGATTCGAGATTTAAATGCCGCTGAATGATGAATTTTCGTTCCAGCTGAGCTGCTCAGGTGCATGACAAATGGCCTATATTTATTTTTCTTGCCCCTTCACGAGAGGTAGCATAATTATGCAGAGTCTTCTCATAAATCTAACTGGAAGAAAAGCCAGAAGCACCTTTTCCAACAACTCTCGCTTCTTCTATATTGCGTCATAATGAGGGATAGACCTTACCTTCATCATAGTATGATAAAAGGCAAGTTCTTTCGGGCATTTTTTTTCTTCCGGTCTTGAAATCTGTTAACTATGAGATATTAAAAGAACATTTAAAAATGAATACGCATCTTCTGTCCATATATAATCTTTATAATATAAATAATATTTTTCTCAATTATCTGATTTCCTTCTTCTATAAAAGAATTTATTTTTTATTTCTATTGTAGGAAATTTAAACAGCTTTAGTTGTTTATATTTTATTCTATTGTATTGTATTTAATTTTATTATTTACTTATTTATTACCTACAATCAGTAATTTGAGTTATTTTTTTATTAAAAATTTTGTAAAACATATCAGGTAATTTCATATTTTACCTTTTTTATTTAATATAAATATTTTTATACAATGAACAGTAGGAGATATGGATGTATCTGTTTCAAACACTTGAGATTTCAAATAACAAAAACCTGATTCTCACAAAAAAGGGGAATTTAAACACAGGAAGCTCTATACATGCTTTAATGATTAATAAAGTGAATAATCGAATCTCACTTATCGTTCCATAATCTAATATCGGGTCTCATAAAATTGCGTAGATTTTCACTAAAAATTCATGACAGTATCGCGCTTTTTCGACTTCTCAAACTACGATTGGACACTTAAAGGTCGCTAAATTCTAATTTTTTGTTCCAGCCGAGCTGCTCAGATGTATGACAAATGGCGTATATTTATTTTTCTTGCCCCTTCTCCAGCGATAGCTTAATTATGCAGAGTCTTCTCACAATTCTAGCCGGAAAGCACCTTTTCCAACAACGCTCGTCTCTTCTGGATTGCGTCATAATGACGGATAGACCTCACTTTCATCATGGTATGATAAAACGCGAGTTCTTCCTGGCATTTTTTTTCTTCCGGTCTTGAAAATTGTTAACTAAGACTTGTTTCAGGAATAGTTAAAAATAAATGCGCATCCTTTATTCATATAAATATAATTTTTATAATCTAAATCAGGGGTTCTCAAACTTTTAGACAGAAGTACCACTAAATAGAAGTTCATACTTCCGCGTATCACCTCGTGACAAACTCAAAGCTAATGCAGAAAAGCCTGTGTAAACGGGACATGTCTAAAACGAAATATTTTTCCAGTCTTTTATGCTCTCGTCTGAGGAGATTTTACTGATTTACATGATTACATTATTAAATTGTTGCTTATATTGACTTTAATATTTTTTAGTGTATATAAAGTGTACCATTTTTGGGTGACAAATAAAAAAAAATTACATTTAAATTATATTTAATTTATATTTAAATTATATTTAAATATTACATTTATATTAATAACTATATTTAAATTATATTTAAATATAAAACTACTACATAGCTTTGTTAAACATGGAAAAAAATACACAATTAAAATCGCCTTGATGGCCCCTTTTTGTTATGTGATCACTATGTTCATATAACAAGTATCAGTAGTAAAATACACATAAGAAAATTTGAAAAGTGAATAACTTACATAAGAAATTTACACACCTTCTGAAAGTAAACTGATTATTAATGCGAGATCGAAATTCGTTGAAATAAGTAATATATACACATACAATATAATAATAGAAGAAAACTTTTTTTTCCCTGCTGTCTGAAAGGTCAACTTAACATCTACCGAATATTAGTTCTATTTATCTATTAATTCTAATCGAAATTAGATGCAAGATGTTGTCAAAGCAGTAGCAGAGAGCAAACACTACGGAGCTGGTGAACTGACACATCAAGAAAGAGTAGGGGAGGGAGGTGGGATTGAGCTGCTTTTTTATTTCACATGCTGTAATTTTTATTTCATTTCACGTATTAGTATACAGAGCTTCACATATCAGTACTGGTACGCGTACCATAGTTTAAGAACTCCTGATCTAAATAATATTTGTCTCAATTATCCGCTTTCCTTCATCCGTAAAAGTGTTTAAATTTTTTACTACTGGGGGAGTTTAAAAACGTATTTTGTAAACAACTTCAAATATTTGTATTTTATTGTATTAAATTATATTATTTAATCTTATATTTAATTTAAGTTTCTTTATTAAAAATTTTGTAAACCTTTCCAGTAACAATAATATTTTACTTTTTTTATTTAATACAATAGACCAGGGTCGGCGAACCTTTTCACGTGCGCGTGCCAATAATTCACAAACAATATCTATCAACAATGTAAAGTGCCAAACGTATACAAAAACATTTTGAAAGCGTATGATGTTTATACGAAACACTGGTTATAAAATCAGTTGCTTTCATGCATTAATAATTAATAATTAAAAAATATTAAAAATCAAACTGCGATTTTTCTGTATATTGGAATAAGCCATTAAATAAATTAACTTTTAATTCATAAATATGATTCATTTATACGGCATATACTGTAATAAAGGGGTAAAATACCAGTTTTTATTTCATTAATTTTTAACTTGGGTATTATTAATGCTACATCCCGGTTATAATTTTCCAAATTAATTAATGTACAAATAATGTATTGATGAGGTTTTTGCTGTCGTGTGTTCAATGGAAGGAAAATGATATCTAGTTCATATTTTGTTATTTTTACAAATATACACAGTTAAATGGAATCCTTTCGCCATTTTACTGCAGTGATTGTCAAAAGAAATTCATTTGAAAATTAGTTTTTTTTTATTCATATAGAAAAGAAAAATACATGTCGAAAACGCTGCATAGCATCACAGGAAAATAAATTTATTATGTGTTAATTCATGCAAAAAATAATTGCATTATTTATGGTAGTCTGTCCGTATGAAACAAAATTTTATTGGTTATAACAGAAATAAAAAATGAATTTTATCTGTATAACAATTACCATATTTAAAATTTTCCCGTGCCAGAAAAATTAGCTTACGTGCCAACTCTGGCACGCGTGCCATAGGTTCGCCAATCCTGCAATAGACAATATGAAAAAGGGATGTATTAGTTTCAAACACTTGAGAGTTAAAACAACAAACCTTGTACTTATCGCATATTATATGACCACATTGTACTGTAAACAAAAAAGAAAAATCTTGTGTACAGCATAGATTATGAAATACTTTCCAACACATTTAGAATACCATAACGAAATTTCACAGTTTATTAAGGTCAAAGATGACATCTAAATGAACAATTTGGTAAAGGCATAACGCATTTGAAAAGCTGATTTCCGCTCTGATTTCTGACGCATTTAACATACATACTTGCCAAACTCCCGCTTTTTTTTTTTGTAAAAACATATTTTCTACCAGAAAATTTCTGAAAGTAAATATTTCTTGCTTCTATGTGGTACTAATTTGAATCCTAAATGATTTAATTTATCAAATAAAATTTCTGGTACAAAGATTATTTTGTTGATTTAAAAAAAGCGGGAGGTTGGCAAGTATGAACAAGAATAGTCATTAAAATATACGATTTTTTTGCAACCCTGTATATGATCTACAGATAGGTATGCATACTACATAGCATGCTAAAAGTTAATTTTGTTTAAACGCATAGGACAGTTAAAAATTCCCACTGAGCAATTCCCGGCAGTAAACGGCTGTTGTTGAGAACCTGCATATGATCTATCGAATTTATTCACACCAAGTAATATTAAAAAAAAAATTGTTAAACTTCAAAGCTCATGCACAACTGAAAACGCACTTCCTGCAATTATTATTCTTAGGCTTCAATAATTCAATTATTGCTCATTTTTTTCTAGAGTTATATTCTTTTGTGTGTCCCTGTAAAAGAACGATAAGTTCAATGCAACCATATTCTACAGGAAGAACCTTTTAGTACACCCCAGTGATGTATATAAATTTCAATATGTTTAAAATACTGTAATATTATTAAAATACATGGCCAACGATTTTTCTTCATAGACGGAATTGTAATGGAATATCGTAACGGAATTATTTTGAGTAGCCCTGTAAATGAACCGAAAATGCCACACACTTCATTTTCCATACCGAACATGCGCTAGTAAACTCCAATAGCATATATCAATTTCATAGCAATCGGACTATATTTGCGCGAATTAGAGTACGTACAAACAGACAGATAGATAGGCAGATGAACAGACGACAGACAAACCGAATTCATAAACACTTTTCAACTATGTTGGAAAGTGTTAAAAAAATGATTTTAAATGCAGAAGCTCTTTTCATGTTTTAATGATTAATAAATTGAATAATCGAATCTCACTTATCGTTCCATAATCGAATATCAAGTCTCATAAAACTGCGTGGATTTTTACTAAAGGTTTATGACAATATCGCACTTTTACGGCTTCTGAGAGTGCTACACCTCTTAAATAGCGAGCTATAAAACAAAGACTGGAGACTAAAAGGCCACTGAATGATAAATTTTTGTTCCAGCCGAGCTGCTCAGGTGTATGAAAAATAGCGTATATTTATCAATTCAAAAAACCCTTAAGGGTGTATTCGAAAAAATATTTTTCCACCCTCAACAGCTCGAAATTTTCTGAGACATTTTCAGACTCATTTTTAAAAGTAAAAACATGAAACTTGCTGGGGTGATTTCTGAAGACGTGTTTAACATGCCGTGTAATTTCATTTTCAGCTCAATTAATTAGAATTTGATTTTTAAACAATTATTTTCTCAGTATGACCATTTTTTTCATTCCCAGATCGCCCGCTTCGGAAAATTCGGTTCAAAACGCCAACTTTGACAGCGTTTTTTACAGTATTTTCTGCATTTATCAAAAAATTAAGAAGCACGGCACATTATATAGTTTCTAAATAAGTGTAATTCCCAATTTGATGCGTTTGAGAGCAAAAATGAATTTTAAAATGAATCGGAAAATAAGCAGTTTGGATCGAAATACACCCTTAACGGGTTAAAAGTTTGTGACGCAGCATTTTATCTTATTGCTATAAGAATTTTAAATATGGAACTTAAAAATAACGATATCAAATTTTAAGTGACGCTATATTATTTATTTCATCTTTTTATTTTTGTTTTATTTATAATTGCATGTGTAAGAATTATGTTAAATTTAAAAGGATGTATAAAAATTTATTCCTTGATGCTTTATCATTCAGATCTTTCATAATTTCAAAATATGAGTTTTAAAAGATATGATATCAAAATTTAAGTGACGCCTTGATGTAGCTTTAAACAATTTGTTTTAAAATTCAATTTTTATTGTTTTCGGTTTGGCTAAATATATTTACACATCTAACCAAAACTTTTAATTTTCCAATACACAGTTAAAATATCACTTTCACTGAACCTATACAATGCACTGTAATGTATTTATATGAATAAATTGATTTATCTTTTGTGCCACGCTATCCAAAATCGAAAGTAAAATTTATGTAAACGATTTCTTTGCGTCATAATATCCATTTGCATACATTTCGCTTAGTTTGGAAACAATGACGCAAAGAAATCAGCTATATTTGCTGAGTTATGAAGTGGCGGCTTTTCGCGTTTCCTTTGATCTCGAGTTAGGTGTATATATGAGTTCCGCCATTCTTATGATTTTAGGCTTAAGGCTGCGTCACTGGAATACTACCGTGTTTTTTTGCCCCTTCCCCAGCGAAAGCATAATTATGCAGATCCTTCTCATAAATCTATAACCGGAGGAAAAGCCGGAAAGGACCTTTTCCAATAACGCTCCCCTCTTCTAGCGTGCGTCATAAAGGCGGATAGACCTTACTTTCATCATGATATGATAAATCGCGAATTCTTTTTTGCATTTTTTTCTTTCGGTTTTGAAAATTGTTAACTATGACTAGTTAAAATAATAGTTAAAAATGAATGCGCATATTTTTTATCCATATATAGTTTTTATAATCGAAATAGTATTTGTCTCAATTATCCGCTTTTCTTCTTCCAAAAGAGTGTTTTTTTTTTCTACCGGAGGAGTTTGAAAACGTATTTTGTAAGAAGCTTTAGATATTTTTATTTTATTGTATTGTATTGTGTTTAAGACATATGTAACTGTTTTAATCACTTGGGAGTTAAAACAGCAAAAAACTCGCGCCAGTTTACCATTATATGATAAAATTGTGCTAAAAAAGAGGGGTGGGGGTGGGGGATTAACCCAAGAAGATCTTTTCATGCTTTAACAAATAATAAATTGAATAATTGATTTTCGGTTATCGTTCCATAATCGAATATCAGCCTCATAAAACTACGTGGATTTTCACTAAAAATTCATGACAGTTTCGCACTTTTACTGCTTCTGAAAGTGCTAAACCTCTTAAATACGGAGCTATAAAACAAAGAAAGGAGACTTAAACGCCGATAAATGATAAATTTTTGTTCTACCAGTACTGCTCAGGTGGATGACGAATAACGCATCTTTATGACGTATATCTTCCCTAGCGATAGCGTAATTATGCATAACCTTCTCATAAATTTAACAGAAGAAAAAGCCATGAAGCAATTTTTCCAATAACGCACGCCACTTTTGGAGTGCGTCATAATGACAGATAGCCCTTACTTTCATCATGGTATGATATATTACGAGTTCTTTTTAGCATTTTTTTCTTCCGCTCTTGAAAATTGTTAATTATGACTAATTTCAAGAATAGTTAAGTATGAATATGCCTCTTTTGTCCATATAAATATAGTTTTTTATAACATAAATAATATTTGTCTCACTTGTCAGCTTTCCATCGTCCATAAAAGTATTTAATTTTCTTCTGTATAGGACTTTAGGAACGTATTTTGTAAGCATCTTCAGATATTTTTATTTTATTGTATTATGTTTAATTTAATTATTTGTTGTTTCGGTCTTAAATCAGTAATTTAATTTTTCTTACTAAACATTTTGTAAAACATTTCCGGTGATGATACTATTTTAAATGCAATGAACAACAGGAAAGTCGGATATAACTACTTTAAACACTGGGAGTTAAAACAACAAATAGATCTTGCCTGTATCACATTATTTGAGAACATTGCACTAAAAAAGGTGGCTTTCAACTTAGGAAGCTATTTTCGTGTTTTAAAAAAATATTAAGTTTAATAATCGAATATCGTGTCTCCTAAAACTGCATAGATTTTCATAAAAAAAATTCAACAAGTACCCTGCTTCTACGGCTTCTGAGATCGCTAAACATCTTAAAGACAGCGCTATGAAACAGAGATAGTAGAGTTAAACGCCGCTAAATGATAATATTTTGTTCCACTAGAGCTGCCCAGATACATGACGAATGGCGTATATTTATTTTCTTGCCCCTTCCCGAGCGATAGAATAATTATGCTTAGCCTTATAAATCTATCAGGAGAAAAAGCAGAGATTTACCTTTTCCTATAACGCTCGCCTCTTCTGGAATGCGTCATAATGACTGATAGACCTTACTTTCATTATGGTATGACAGTAAAACACCAGTTCTTTCTAGAATTTTTTTCTTCCGATATTGAAAATTGTTAAGTATGATTAATTTCAGGAATAGCTAAAATGAATACGCATCTTAAGACCATATAAATATAGTTTTTTATTCTATATAATATTTGTCTCAATTATCTACTTTCCTTCTGCCATAAAGCTGTTTACTTTTTAATACTGCAGAAGTTTAACCACTTCACTGGCGGTAGAATGCATTTTGTACCATTTAATTTTAATCAAGGTTTGTACTATAATTTTACTTTTATAACTTTGGGGAGGAAAAAAAGCAGGGGGTGGGCTGTAAAATTGTATTTCCTTATTTCCAAATAAAAGATTTCGAAAATCCTAGTGTGAACTCAACATTGCAGAAGCACAATTACTTACCGCTGAAAGGGTTAAAAACTTATTTTGTAAACAACTTTAGATACATTCAAATCTGGAGTAGCACAGTTGAAGTTTATTCCAACAGAGCGAAAAATGTCCAGACCAGGGATCGAACCTGGATACTTGGTGTGCCGTGCCAATGCCTTACCTGTTAGGCTATCCGGACCGATACCTGGCTGACATAATTCATTCTTATTAGTTGGACTTGGCTGCGAACTGCAGCGCTATTTCATTCATCCGAGCTATAACTATAGCATTTACATGATGAAACTACTTTAACACGGAAACTCCTGTATACCATGTAATTAGGTCATAATGAAGGGAACGAATATTTTTTTCCAACTGGATTATATCACATTCAAATCTGGAGTAGCACAGTTGAAGTTTATTCCAACAAAGCGAAAAATGTCCAGACCAGGGATCGAACCTGGATACTTGGCGTGCCGTGCCAATGCCTTACCTGTTAGGCTATCCGGACCGATACCTGGCTGACATAATTCACTCTTATTAGTTGGACTTGGCTGCGAACTGCAGCGCTATTTCATTCATCCGAGCTATAACTATAGCATTTACATGATGATATCAGTCCGGATAGCCTAACAGGTAAGGCATTGGCACGGCACGCCAAGTATCCAGGTTCGATCCCTGGTCTGGACATTTTTCGCTCTGTTGGAATAAACTTCAACTGTGCTACTCCAGATTTGAATGTGATATAATCCAGTTGGAAAAAAATATTCGTTCCCTTCATTATGACCTAATTACATGGTATACAGGAGTTTCCGTGTTAAAGTAGTTTCATCATGTAAATGCTATAGTTATAGCTCGGATGAATGAAATAGCGCTGCAGTTCGCAGCCAAGTCCAACTAATAAGAGTGAATTATGTCAGCCAGGTATCGGTCCGGATAGCCTAACAGGTAAGGCATTGGCACGGCACGCCAAGTATCCAGGTTCGATCCCTGGTCTGGACATTTTTCGCTCTGTTGGAATAAACTTCAACTGTGCTACTCCAGATTTGAATGTGATATAATCCAGTTGAAAAAAAATATTCGTTCCCTTCATTATGAACTTCAGATATTTACAGTACATATACATTTAACGTCTGAATTTAAAAACCATTAAAACACCAAATAAAATAAACTAAGACAGACTTGAGCACAGTTAAAAAATAAAATTTATAAAGAATATACTTAAAAACAATTAAAAATACACTATGTAAATGTTTCGCCAAGCGACACGCAAGGCATCATCAGTACAAAAAATATCCATTGCATTTCAAACGTCAGAACAAATCAAGAACAGTTACAGTTAGTTATTTTAAAAACAAACAATATTCACTAAGGACAGAACGAGCATCATTCAAAGCCTGCGACCGCAATTCAGTGAACCAAGCCTCAAGGAGCAATCTACCATGATAGTTGTTGCAACCCGATTTCAAAATACTGGCGTTCGCAATGAGCGGAATGTGATTCGTTTGAAGTGAATGCTGGACAATTTTTGAATTCAAATTACCCTTTTTTAAAGCACCAGTATGTTCTTTGAGGCGAATTTCCAAAGATCTATCAGTTTCACCAATATAAACACTATTGCAATCTTTACAAGGAATAATATAAACAACACCGGTTAATTTAGACTTATCATATTGAAATTTTTGCTTATTGAAAAAGGAACTCAATTTATTAATAGGTTTAAAAGAAACTCCAATATTTAATGATTTTAGGATGCCAGAAATTTTTTCAGAAATGTTCTTATAATAAGGGATACAGATAAAGGACCGAGTGACATTATTAGTCATCGGGTTTGAAATGCAATGGATATTTTTTGTACTGATGATGCCTTGCGTGTCGCTTGGCGAAACGTTTACATGGTGTATTTTTAATTGTTTCTAAGTATATTCTTTATAAATTTTATTTTTTAACTGTGCTCAAGTCTGTCTTAGTTTATTTTATTTGGTGTTTTAACTTTAGATATTTTTATTTTATTTAAATTTATTCTGTTTATTTTTTTACCTTTAATCCTTAATTTAATTTTTTAATTTTTAATTTCTTATTAAAAAAATTACAAAACATTTCTGGTCATGTACATATTTTACTTCTAAAAAAAAAAAATAAATAAATAAAAAAAAATAAATAAATAAAAAATAAAAAATTGAAAAGTGGGATGTATCTAGTATTTTAAGCATTTAAGAGTTTAACACTAGAACCGCCGTAGCGATCATTTTGACCGCTATCAAATAAAAATCTTTTGATTATCACCAGAAATTTCTTTCTAAAATAAGTTTAAAATGTACCTCGGAGAAATAAGTTAAATAAATATATGAAGTACTTTCAATTAAAATTTCCGGTGTAAAATATTTTTATAACACTTCAGTTAAAATTTCCGGTGGTTCTAGTGTTAAGAAATCTTTAACCTGGTACCCGTGTCACATTATATGAGATTACTGCACTAAAAAAGATATTTTTAACGCATGAAACTTTTGTACGCTTTAAAAACTGAAAAATTTAATAATCGAATCTCAGTTATCGTTTCATAATCGAAAACCAGAACTCATCAAACTGCATAGATTTTCATCAAAAATGTGTCATATTACTATGATTTTACGGCTTCTGAGAGTGCTAAACTTTTTATATACAGATACACTATAAAACACAGATAAGAGGCTTGGAGGTTTTTAAATGACATTTTTTTATTCCAGCGAAGCTGCCCATTTGCATGACGGATGGCGTATATTTATTTTCCTTGCCCTCTTCCCGAACGATAGCGTAATTATGCATAGCCTTTCTCATAAATCTACCAGAAGGAAAGCTGAGAAGCACCTTTTCTAATAACCCTCACTTCTTCTGGATTGCGTCATAATGAAGGATAGACTTTACTTTCTTCATGATATGATAAAACGCGAGATCTTCCATGCAATTTTTCTTTCTTTCTTGAAAATTCTGAATTGTGATGAACTACAAGAGTTACTTGTTATTTTATGATTGAAATATATATATTTATTTTCCCTTTTTCGATTACACATTACAGTTTTATTTTTTTACTCAAATAATTTCATAGAAAACAACATATCCTCTTTATGGGCTAATTTCTGGCTGTTAGATCTCATTAACCGCTTAATTCTCGCTCCCGTCGATATCACGGGCTGAGGTGTCATTTGTTATTTCTCGTGCCCATCATATTTCCGGGCTGGAGATTTAATTGCTGGAACTGGCATATCCGTGTGAAGCCTTTGAATATTACCGTGTAGGATTGGTCTTTGACGCTGATTGTGATGTTGGATTTTATATTACATGTTTTGAAATATATCACAAGCAAAAAAATTATTAATAATCAAAATTTAATGTATATACATTATTTCAAATTGTATTTGTAAAAATATGTGGGTTGATGATAAAGAAAGATCTAAGATGTGAAAAATAAAGGTCTTATTTGCATTAATTTGCATGGTGTACAACAAACATTAAGACACAGAATTCTCGCATGTTGGCTTTTCTACAAATATGAATTTCTTCTATAACATCTTTTTTTCGCCTTAAAAAAAAACTAATTGCATATTTTATTTAGAAACCTTATAATTATTCAATTTCTGTAATAAAAAAATAGTTACTTTTTTATAGTTTTTCCAAATATTAAGCGGTTTTTAAGGGGTTAATGGCTGGAAATGTTTACCCAATAAATAACTTAGAGAACAATGGAAAATTGTAAGCAGGTTGATGGACAACTTAGTTGCGTGGCAACTGTATATACAGTGTAGAGGTGGCTTGTATTGCAAGGCATTAGAAAGTTAACTTTTTTTTACTCTTTCTTAGCCTTTCACAGTCATTTTTCTATTTGTGGCTACCAGCCGCGTTTAAACATTATTTTTTTTATGGAAAGAACAATGGAACAATAAAGCAGGTGTATGGATTCCCTAGTTGCTTGGCAACTTTACATCCAGGCTAAGAGTAAATCGTTTTACAATGCAATGAGAGCCTTAGAAAAAAGAGCGTTTAAACGCGGCTAGTAGCCACGAAAAATAGAGAGTAAAAACTAAAAAGATAGACAATTTTCAATAGAAAAAATTGTTAGTATAACTAGTAGGGAAAAAAAATGTTCCATATGATCCACAAATATGTCCATTACAGGCGAAAAAGTTACCAAAGGAAGCCCCGTAAAAAAAAGACTCAATTCAGAGACCATACATTAGTTTAACACAATTATAACAAAGTAAGAAACGAAAGTTTATAAAAAATGAAATATTTACATATTTACAGAAAAAAAAAGAGAGATTAAAGTTTATAAGACAATGCACAAAAGATAGGAAAATACAATAATTAAAAAAAACAACATTGAGGAGAGTTCAGACTAACAGGACTGAAAAAAGCACAAAATGTATAGGGGAACAAGGGGAAAAAAGGACGGCGCCCGCCCAGTCTGGTAACTCGATGAGAAAAGGTTATTTAAGGAGACCATGATAGTGAAATTAAAGCGCAAAAAGGTAAGACTTATAAAGAATTTGAAAAGCATAAGAAAGGCAGCTTAAAAGTTTTTTTTTTTAAGCACACAAAAGACAGAAAGACAGGGAAAAAGGAGATAGTTTAGCAGGGAATGAAGTTATTCTTCATTTAAGTTGAGAAGGTTAGCAAGTTTATCGAATTCATTGATGATCACCATTACTTTTTGCATAGGGTTATCAATTTTTTTGGTTTGAGTTGAAATGTTTTTGATGCAGCTTAAAAATTTTGTAATTTGAAAAACTTCTTTTATTTCATTGAAGGTGGTAAGTATATCTTTAATATCATTAGAGTACTTTACTGGAATTTTCAAATTTTGAGTATTATTAGTATTTTCAGTAGTAGGAGAGGAAAGGGTATTTGAGGTATCATTAACATTAGTTTCGGAATTTATCATGCTAGTACTGGTTGAGGGATCATTTGTCGAAGTTTTTTTGGTGTATTTATAATCTTTAAAGATTTCGGCAAGAATTTGTGTTTCCGAGGAGAGATTGCTGACGATATTACGAGTAGTTTTTTCTGTTATGTTTATTTTCAAGTCTGTACGGGTTTTTAGGGCACCCGCGGAAATTCGCGTTATGTCCAAGGCCACAATTAGCGCATGTAGGTTTAATTCTACCTTTGTGCTCACAAGCAGTGCTTAAGTGTAATTCCCCACATTTGACACATTTGGCGTCAAAGCCGCACACCTCTGAGGCATGTCCATACCCTTGACACCGATAGCATTGTTTAACTTTATTTTTTGAAGTAAAGACTTCGATTTTAACAGAAATATAGTGGATCACGTTAATTTTGTAGATTTCCTCAAAGTTTTTTCGTGGTATAACATTTACCATATAGATTGGCATGGGATGCCCAGTCTTTCTATTTTTAAGCATGGCAGCCCTAGTGACTGCAAATCCATGCTCGCGAAGGCTTTCTTCTATTAGTTTAACATCTGTATAACAGGGGAGGTCCCTAATGCATATTTTCTTCGGTCTTAACTCTCTGGGGTCAATAGTAGTATATTTTATCTTATTTTGATTTAGCCATCTCTGTGTTAGTTTATAGTCATTGTCTGAAGCACATTGAACTACTAAGCGTTCTCCTTTAAGAGCTATTTTTGGTTTTTCCGAATTTATCTCGGTAATTTGTTGAGCTAGCGTCGTCCAATTTTGGTCGATTTCGATATAGAAGGGATTAGTAGGTTTTTTAGAGTTACCAGGTTCCTGGACGGAACTATCATCGGAATTGGATTGCTCCATGTCAGCATTAACGCTTAAATTAACTTCATTTGCGATATTTTTGAATTTATTAGCAAGAGGGATAGTAGAACTCTCCTCAGTCAAGGGACGCTTAATCCCCTTTTTGACTGCGTTGAATAATTCATTTTTAAGGTTAGTGTCATTAATGGTTATGTTAGGTGTTTTCTTATACTGAATAGAACAGAAAAAGCTAAAAATAGCAGAGTCTAACAAATTATCTATAGTAGGCTCCCTTAGCAAAGAAAAAGCTTCAAAACATGTTCTTCTTACCTCCTCTTGATCAGTAGGCGAAGTAGCGTAACCATCTTTAGTTTTCAAGTCTAAAATGTATCTGTCCACAAAGGTGAAAAATCAGCCAGTATTTTTTTAGAATGGTCCTCGAAGTTGGACGAAATATTATCAAATTGTACCTTATAGTTGCTGACTAACGTTCCATTTGCGATGTTTTCAATAACATCCGCCATATAACTCGTATCCTTAATAGATGCCATGATACAGTTCAAATAGAGATGAAACTATTCTAACGAACCGCCCCACCTGCCATTCAAACTGCGAAAAATATAACTTGCGAAGGAGCAATCACCTCATACGTCTACCTCACAACAGAGCTCCAACTGATGAGAAAAATAAGAGTGTGATTTATGGAAAGAAATGTTCGTTTTATTTTATTTAAAAAATATATTTATATTATTTTTCCGGTGTTTGTATATTTATTTATTTTTTTAATTAAGAATGTGAAAGTTAGTCAAGTGTACAGTGAGCTTTCAACTTTGAAAAAATGAATCCTTCAAAATAAGAAATTTTAATTGTTAACATAATAATAATATTTATGACCACTTCCAATTGAAGGAAGAAAACTTTTTTGATTACATAGTCTAGTTTTTAAGTCACTTAAGCGCATTTTTCTGCAGTCGAAAGCAACAGTTGTTTTAACCACGCCCATTATAACATTAGTCATTTCAAAGATTTCTCATGGTATCTATTCCAACTCAGTTACAAATTTCCCTAACTTTTTCCTGTTTTTTATATCAATAACGAAAACTTTTCTGGTATGGAGTTTTGTCATGTTACATACCGAAAATCTGAGAAGTCGTGAATTTGAGAGTGGAACATTCACAACTGATTCTCACTTTGTCATATCATTTGACAGGACTGCACTGATCTCGGCAACTGGGTATTTATTCTCACTTCGAAGGCTTATTTTTGTATATTCGCAGGCTATTTCTTTATCATGAAGTCTATCCCCGAGTATATTATTATTAAAAATAATACATGATGATCATCAAAATTTTATTTTAGTAATCCAACTGGATGTGACATAAAGGTGAGTTAATTTTTTTTTACTTTTCCAGATACCGGTTGTCTTAAAATAGCCTGACTGATTTTAAAATTCAATAACTTGAAAAAAGTTAGAGCTATTTTTTAAAAAAATTGCAGGAGGGTTATATAAGATGTCAAGAGTTTTTTTTTTTTACTGCGATTCTTGATTTTAGTTTAAAACAGCAGAGTTAGATGGCACTGCAAGCAAAAAGCGATATTTCGTTGCCCGTATTTTGGCCTGTCTGTTTTCTTAGTATTGATGCGAAAAAAAAAATAGATTAAATATACGGAGTGGGCCCCTAAGAACAAAATTGTATTGGTGACTGAAAACAACTCCATATATTTAACCCCCTTTTTTCGCATCGATATTGAGAAAAGAGAGAGGTCAAAAATCGGGTTCCGATTTAGCGTCTATTGCTTGCAGCGCCTTCTATAGCTGTTATTCTAAACTAACATCGAGAATCGCATTTAAGAAAGCTCCCGACATCTTACATAACACACCTGCAAGAATTTCTTTAACAGCTATCACCATTTTCAAGTTATTGAATTTTAAAATCAGTCAGTCCATTTAGGACACCCGGTACAAAGAATTTATGTAGAAAATAATCGGTAATATTTGCAGATTTTACCTCTTAAAAAAAAAAAAAATCAGATACTGTGAAAGATTTATTATATCATTAGAAATAACTTCAGATACTAATCAATAATAGATAATAAGACTATATAAATTTAAACATTTGATCACTTTTCTTTCTCCAACGTATCTTCTTTCTTCAGGTTATTCCGTTAAATTCAACTTTATTATAATTTATAATATATATATATAATTTTAGATTACTAGAGATAAAATTAGTGAACTTGCATATATGAAAACATATTTTTGAGTAATATTGGACAGTATATGTTACATGTCGAAATCTTGCTATTTCAAGTATTACGGAAAAATTTATTAGTGGACCTCTAAATTTGCTATATGTATCATAAATACATAAAAATATAGGAAATGAGCCAAAAATATTATTAAAAGCTTCACTCATAGTTAAAAAAGTTTTAAAAAATATATTGAATATTTTAAACTAATTTTTTTATCATTTAAGCCTGTTTTGTTACCGACTGAAGATTTTTTACCGCTTTTCAAGATTTTAAAATGTTTCATGCGCATTTTATTTTTTCTTATGTTAGTGAAATATCTCACAGATATTCCTTATACATATATAAACATACGTTACTGAAAATAATGACTTTTAAAATTAAAAAAATTAAACCGAATAAAAATGTCGATATCTTTCTAATTAAAAGCTGCAAAATTCAAATTAAGTTCACTTTAATATTTTTTATTCATGAAATAGAAAAAACTTTTTTTTATTTTTATGTAGAAATATATTATTGTAGAAAAAGACTGAAACTGTACACAAAAATGAAATGTTCTTGGAGCTTTTCGAACAAAGCTAGTTATTCGTGATGATCATAAAAAATTCAATATTGATTATATCAAGAACCATGAAAGATATTTTAATGTAAATTTCAGGGCTGCCACTGGGCGACTATTTGTAATTCTATCTTGCACCAGTTTTTCAAAACAAAAATCTTTGACGTATTTTTAATACACTGTGGGATATAAATATGCACCAAAATTCCTCTTTTTTTAAATAGTGGTGCGAAGACTATAACAATAAATGCTAGTGGCGGCTCTGAAATTTACATATTGATGACTAATAATACTATAAACATTTTCAGTATTTTTATTTTAATTCATTGCAGGGATCTGTTTGGGAAGAAATTGGGTCCTTTAAAGGACCTTTAAGAAAATTTTTCATTTCAAAACAGGACCCTTCACAAAATTTTTTAAATCAAAACAGGAGCCTTCACAAAACTTTTCACCGTAAGAAAGGACACTGCATAAAATTCTTTGTCTTAAAAATATGCATTTACAAAATTTTTCATTTGAAAACTAAACTTTTCACAAATTTAATCTTTTAAAAGTGAAATCTGGCCTGTCACTTTTACGTATATAAAGAAAATATGTGTATTTTACATACATGTATCTTCTTAAAAATATATAAAAGAACCTGGATATAACGATCATTTTTAATTCACAAAATTAGGGCTAGATTTTTTACAAATCTGAAAAAGCTGTTCACAATTTCACAAAAACAGGACCCTAAGACAACATAAAAGGACACATAAAATTTGGACATTGGTAAACATAAAAGTTGATTTTGATGCTCAACTGCACCCTTAGGATGTAAAAACAACTATGACTTTCTTTCCACCCATGAAACATTTAAGAATGTTGCACTAAAAAAAAACCATTTATTATAGAAAGTTTTTTTTTTGTATGTATGTGCTTTAAATATTGCATAATTGAATATGAGACGTCGTAAACTCCATAGATTTTTAATAAAATGTTCATCACATTATCGTGCTTTTACGGCTTCTGAGAATGCAAAACCTTTTTTTTTAAACAAAGATTGGAGGCTTTCCTCCAAATGATAAATTTTTCGTCCAGTGGAGCTGCCCAGGTAGAAGAAAAATGGCTCCGTATATTTATTTTTCTTGTCCCCATTCCCGAACGATAGCGTAATTATGCATAGCTCTCTCATAAATCTACCCAGAGTAAAGTAGCGAAGCACCTTTTTCAATAATACTCGTTCTTCTGTAGTGCGTCATAATGAGGGATAGACCATACTTTCATCAAGGTATGATAAAACGCGAGCTCTTCCTACTATTTGTTTTCCTTCTAAATAAAAAATAAAAAAGTATATTTCGATGGTCCACAGTATCCTTAAAAGGTTAAATAAAACTTAAAAAAACTGTAACTTTCTATCTATGTCAGATTAGAGAATTTTGCACTATAACAAAACCATTTTTAACTTAGGATGTGTTTTCATGCTTAAATATTGATTGCATAATTGAATATAAGACGTCGTAAACTCTATAGATTTTTAATAAGACATTCATCATATTATCGTCCTTTTACGGCTTCTGAGAGTGCAAAACCTTTTTAATTACAGAACTATAAAACAAAGGTTGGAGGCTTGCCTCTAAAAGATAAATTTTTCGTCCTCTGGAGCTGCCCAAGTACTTGACAAATGACTCCGTATATTTATTTTTCTAGTCTCCCTTCCCGAGCGATAGCGTAATTATGCATAGCTCTCTCATAAATCTACCAAGAGTGAAGTCGGGAAGCACCTTTTCCAATAATGCTCGTTCTTCTATAGTGCGTCATAATGACGGACAAACCTTACTTTCATCAAGGTATGATAAAATGCAAGATCTTCCTACTAGTGTTTGTTTTCTTTCTTATTAAAAAATTCTGAATTATAATTATAACTTCCATAGAAATTAGAAATGAATTCGTATTTGGATTGTATTTGATCGAGATACAAAACAAATAAAGCATGTTTTTGAGTTATATAGGCGAGTATATGTAATATGAGGAAATCTTGATATTTCAAGTATTACAGAAAGATTTATTACTCGACTTATAAATTTGCTATATCGTAAGTGCAGAAAAATATAGGAAATGAGCTATAAGTAATATTAACAGATTCACTCATATTTAAAATGGTTTTAAAAAAATATTGAGTATTTGTTACTTATTTATTCCTTAAAACTTAATTTTTACAGTTTGAAGAATTTTCATGGCTTTCAAAATTCCAAAATTGTTCCATGCGCATTTCATTTCTTTCGATATTACATCCCAATACTCTGCTAATATCGAAATCTGTCCCATATTCTAAAATTAATGTCATTTAAAGGTATTACATTTTTTTTTTAAATTAATAGAAATAAAAATTTCTATATTTTTCCAATTAAAGTCTATAAAATTGAAATGCAGTTCATTTTAAATGGCTTTATTTGTGAAAAAAAAAATTCAATTTTTATGTACAAATATAGTGGGAAAACATCAAAACTAGATGCAAAAATGGAGTGCATACGGAGCTTTTTGAAGAAAGCTAATAATTCGGGATATATATATATATATATATATATATATTATATATATACCGGGTGTCCCAAAAATGACTGATGGATTTTAAAATTCAATTACTTGCAAACGGTGACAGATATTAAAAAGATTCTTACAGGTGTGTTATGTATGATGTCAGGAGATTTTTTGTTTTTTTTACAGTGATTGATTTTAGTTCGAATTTCAAACGATAGATGGCGCTGAGAGCAATAGGTGCTCAGTCCAGATCCGAGTTTTGGTACTTCGAGATCCATTCAATGCATTTTAACCTCCTTTTTTCACATGGAAGAAGAGAGATGACGAAAAACGGAGCCTCGATTTAGCGGTTATTGCTTGCAGCGCCCTCTATCAATGCTATTTGTAACTAAAACTGAGAATCGCAGCATAAAAACTCCTGACATCTTGCATAACACTCCTGCAAGAATTTTTTAAATATCTGTCACCGTTTGCAAGTTACTGAATTTTCAAATCCATCAGTCATTTTTGGGACACCCAGTATCTAGAACCATTAAAGATATTTTAACATACTGTACTGATTAGTACTGATATCTAATCTAATAACATTATATATATATATATATTATATATATATATATATATTATATATATATATATATGTAATATAAGGATGATATAAGGATAAGGCCTTAGTTAATGAAAAAAGGAGTTTAATGATTCTAGGTTATAGTTTTACATATTAAATAGAAATTATATTTACAAGTACGGGAGGGTAGGGGGTTTTTCTGCAGCATACGCGCCCGCAGAATCGTCGGAGCTCGGCCTCTGCTCTCGTCTAGAGCGAGATATGCCTACCATCGGCCGCGTCAGAATGCAATCTGCTCTCGGTTGTCACTTGTTTCCAAGCGAAAAGAATGCAAACTGCATGTCAGCAAATTCAGTAACATCTGCTGTTCTGCGGTAACAAGTTCTCATGGAAAAGTGCTGAGCATATCTGTTGCTATGAGTAGGGTTTTATGGGAATCTAAAACCACAACTCACACTCGGCCATCTTGTCCGCTTGTCGACCTCGACAGCGCGCTAAATAAGCAACAAGATATGTCAAAAAACAAAAACAAACTATCTAAAAATAATTGAAATCCAAAGGAAAAAAAATCGGTCATTAAATAATTAAGAAAATTGAGCTAAATAATAAAAAAAATTCTAAATTTTATGTAAATTAATGCTGAGCTGCCGTGGGATATCTCCAAAAAAACAAACAAAAGAATAAAAAAAAATCTCAGGATAACATCAATCATGAGACCGTCTTTCTCATGAGCCATCATCAGGGATGAAAAATATAATTTGAAAGGCCGTCTGCCCATTATATTACCATCACGAAAACATACTAAAATCTGCCTCATCTTAGGTAGAATTTCGTAAAAAAAAAAAAAAATCTTTATCCCAACGTCATTCGAGAATAAAAAAAAAAAAAAAAGAGGTTTGCCTCGTCTAAGCAAAAAAAAAAAAAAAAAAGGATTTCCCACCAAAAGGTTTTTTTTTTTTCGACAGCCAGCTCTTACTTCTGTAGAAAAAAATATGCGATGGGGGGGGGGGGGTAAAACACATACATATATATAGCAATTCAATAAAAAGTTTACACATAAAATACAGTTTTAAAAATATAAATGCAGTTTTAAAAGTATAAATACAACAATATTCTTTTTCTTCTTGTCAAAAGTGAGTGTTCAAAAAAAAAAATAAAGTCCTGTGTAGATAGTCATTTTAAATAAAGTTGTTGTTTACGCAACATAAAAAAAAGCACGTGTTGCGAAACAGGCAAATGAAAAAAATAATGCACCATTTGCAGTCCGAGAGAAAGATAACTTGACATGCGCAAAAAAAAAATCACCGCATGGGTTCAATAAAAAAGTTTTGAGCAGATATATATCGCTCAGATTTAAAAAAAATGTTGAACAGGACTTCGGAAAAAAAGGCACATAAATTCTGTTAATATGAGCTGAAAAAATAAAGAATCTGTTGCATATTCCACAAACTAAGGATAATTTTAAAATAAACACTGTTGATAAAAATGCTTGGTACGCGATAACTTCTTAAAAAAAAAAGCACTTGAAGTTTATCGCACTGAAGAATGGCATGACACACAGAAATACGAAGAAGAAAAAAAACGTTCTGTGTTGAAGATTTCCATCAATGATTGGACACTTGAAATGGTGAGTTACACTGGTAAACACCTCATTCTAATGTTTCGTCCAGAAAAAAAAAATAATCGTGGATGCTTGCTGCAATCGTAAAAAAAACGAAGATATTGAAATAAAGTTACTAAGAAAGTCACAGATAGTAGCAGTCTATAGTCTGTACGATATAAATGTTCTCAGAAATAAGCAGATATAGGTGTAAAACACAGAATATATAAACACAGTTAAAAAAAAAAATAGTAGTAATAATAAAAAACACATTTATGATAAAGTCGTTGGTTGCACTAGTGACCTATATACGTGAAGCATATTTCTTTTTGGAAATTTAAGTCTACTTTTTCTCTTTCTCGTTGTTGACTTCACAAAATGTCGGCGTAGAAAAAATAAAAAATAAATGATAAGGACACGCAGAATTTCGGTCCAATTAGTAACGTCACTCGAATCTCGAGATGGTTGGGATGTATGGAACGTCGAATGCTGATAAATGAGTCCGTTGGCAGACGTAAACAGTAATAAACAGATGGTCAATAAGACGAGCACTGTCACGAACAGCTTGCAGGATAAGAAATTTAAATCGAAGGAAAAGCAGTCTGGCGTTAATGTTGCGAGATGTTTCAGATATGCTGAGTCAATTTCTATGTCAGTAGGAATATTTTCATTCGAAAAATCTTTATTTACTCTTGGCGGTTTTAGATCTTGGGGAAAAGAATCCGAAACAAATGTTTCCGTAGTGCATCTTGCGTCGGGAAATGAAGGTACATAGGATTTATCCTCAGATTTCGTTGCAGATACATTATCAGACACAGTAATGCAGCTTATAAAAATGCTTGTGGGTGGAGATTTAGTTAAAGTAGCGCCGTTTTTGTCGCATGTGAGAGTACCCTGAAATATGACATCTGTTCCTATGATAAGTGGCATGGGCATCTGAGAAGAATTAACTACGTAAACAGAAGTAGAGAAAGTATTATCGTCTATTTGTATATTGGTAAAAAACGATCCTATAGGTTGAATAACACGGTTACCGATACCCGACAATTGTACAGTTGCTCCGGTGAGGGGGGGAGACCCAATTTGTTCATAAATGTCTTCTCTCAGTATCGTCAGAGAGCTTCCAGTGTCCAAGATTGAATTGATTTGTAAATTAAAAATTTTTACAGGTTTCTGCATGCGCGGAGGAGAATGACACATTTCGACTACGTTAATTTGTTCGTCTCTGCGCGGCGACGTCTTGCGTGAAGGGGAGGTGCCTTGAGTCGAACGCTTGCGTTCCGGCGTTTGCTCTGTACACTGGCTGGAAACATGACCAAAACGTGCACATTTCATACACTTTTTCCCTTTATTTAAATGCACACAATGGGTAGACAGGTGACCTGGGGCTAAACAATTCCAGCAAGTTAATTTTGCAGTTTTCTCCTTCTGGTTAATCTTAGGAGTGTTGGGTGTAGTCGGTGACATTGATTGATAAAATTTAGAACTCTGTTCACAAATTCGTTCGAAAATTTGGAGCTTGTTTTTAAATTCGGCAAGCGTGGCGCACCCGAATAATATAGCTTTATTATGTGGTGTATCGTTAATCCCATTAATTATATAGTGAATTAACGATATATCATCGATGTTTCCTCTCTGTGCTATTTCTTTCATTTTCAGAAAATATTCCAATAGTTTTTCGTTTGGGCGGCATCCTCTAGCGGCTAGTAATTGATGTATCTGGGCGGACGAAGCTGATTGTCCAAATTCGCGAAACAATGCTTCTTTGAGTGATGTATATGAAGAAATGTTTTTTCACTACGTACATACAATAATGCTAAACTTTTTAATGCCCGCTCAGCAAACACAAATTTCTGTATGTCGGACAGTTGAAATGAATGGGCCAGAGATTCAAATCTCTGAAACCATGTTTGAACGTTTTCCGTTTTATCACCACTAAACGGTGTAATTAAATGATCAATGTCATGGAAAGAAATTGTCTGTTTGGGCGCGGAGTGTGTACAGTGTACACGCGCCTGGTCTGGCTGTACTGCCAAAGGGGAAGATAAGCCAGTACTTCCACTACTATTGTGGCTATCATCAAATTCGGTATCCGATTCGGAAATTGCCGTAAACGTGTCTTTAAAAGCCGAAATATCAACTAGTGCACTTAAAATACGTTGCCCTATATCTTGTTTTGATCCATGGATGTCAATGGATAAGATATTAGCAATAGTAATCAATTGTATCTGATCGTAATCGTCCAAGATTACTTTGAGTTTATTTTCATACTCATCGCTTTTGTCAGTAAAAGAAAAACCTTTAAATTTCCTTAAATTCGCTCTATTCTGGCGATTTTTATCGCAACCAAATATAAATTCATGCAATAATTTGATTTTATCTGTTTTAGCCGATTTCAACTGGCTTTTAATAAAGTCAATTTCTTGTAATTCCATATTAAAAGGCAAGAAAGGAAAGAGAAAAAAAAAACTTACTTCAAAAGGAGTTATCCAATTGAAAAATAAATTCCTCGCCACGATATATTGAAGTAATCCAATTAATGATCCGTAGAAAAAAAAATATGCAGTCGAAGATTCATTCCTTGTACAGCGATAACTATCTTGCACAAATAAAAATAAACGGGAGATTGAGCTTCACACAGATGGCTCACATCAGATGTACATGAATCACATCAGCTGAAATGCAAGGGTTGATAACGGAACGAAACAGTTCTCTGATTTTAAACGTAGATCGGTAAAAAAGCCTAGGGGATTTTACTTTTTAAATTCGTTTTGGGATTCAATTCGGCCTAGAGCTCCCATGTAATATAAGGATGATATAAGGATAAGGCCTTAGTTAATGAAAAAAGGAGTTTAATGATTCTAGGTTATAGTTTTACATATTAAATAGAAATTATATTTACAAGTACGGGAGGGTAGGGGGTTTTTCTGCAGCATACGCGCCCGCAGAATCGTCGGAGCTCGGCCTCTGCTCTCGTCTAGAGCGAGATATGCCTACCATCGGCCGCGTCAGAATGCAATCTGCTCTCGGTTGTCACTTGTTTCCAAGCGAAGAGAATGCAAACTGCATGTCAGCAAATTCAGTAACATCTGCTGTTCCGCGGTAACAAGTTCTCATGGAAAAGTGCTGAGCATATCTGTTGCTATGAGTAGGGTTTTATGGGAATCTAAAACCACAACTCACATATATATATATATGTTATATATATATATATATATATATAATATTATTATTATTAAATCCTTTGACAAATAAAAAAGTTAATTTTGATGGTCAACAGTATCCTTAAAAGGTTAAAACAACTATAACTTTCTACCTATTTTATATTAGAAAATTTCCCACTAAAATTAAACCATTTATAACTTAAGAAGTTTTTTTTATGCTTTAACCCTTTGAAGGGCGGTGATGCCACTATGGCATCACATAATTTTAATCCCTAATTGCCACATTAGCACCCGAATTTTTTAATGCAAATTTCACTTTGATTAAGTAGGCGAAAGTATACTTTTACTTATTTATAAATAACTTTTCTTTTAAATACTGGTGTCATTCAATTATTTCAACATTTTACGAATACGAAGCCCTTTCCCCTGAAAGGGCTAAATATTGCGTAAATGAATATGAGGCGTTGTAAACTCCATAGATTTTAATAAAACAATCACCACATAGTCGTTTTTTAACAGCTTCTGAGGGTGCAAAACCTTTTTAATTACAGAGCTATAAAACAAAGGTTGGAGGCTTGCCTCTAAAAGATAAATTTTTCGTCTAGTGGAGCTGCCCAGGTATATGACAAATGGCTCCGTATATTTATTTTTCTAGTCTCCCTTTCCGAGCGATAGCGTAGTTATGCATAGCTCTCTCATAAATCTACCAAGAGAGAAGTCGGGAAGCACCTTTTTCAATAATGCTCGTTCTTCTATAGTGCGTCATAATGACGGACAAACCTTACTTTCATCAAGGTATGATAAATTGCGAGTTCTTCCTACTATTTGTTTTCTTTCTTACTAAAAAATTGTCAATTATAGCTTCCATATAAATTAGAAATGAATTCGTATTTGGATTGTATTTGATCGAGATACAAAACAAATATAGCATGTTTTTGAATTATATTGGCGAGTATATGTAACATGTGGAAATCTTGATATTTCAAGTATTACAGAAAGATTTATTACTCGACTTCTAAGTTTGCTATAAGTATTATAAATGCAGAAAAATACAGGAAATGAGCCATAAATAATATTAACATATTCACTCATATTTAAAATGGTTTTCAAAAAATATTGTGTATTTGTTACTTATTTATTCCTTAAAACTTAATTTTTACAGTTTGAAGAATTTTCATCGCTTTCAAAATTCTAAAATGTTCCATACGCATTTTATTTCTTTCGATATTATATCCCAATACTCTGCTAATATTGAAATCTCTCACACACTGTTAAAAAAAAAAAAAAAAAAAAAAAAAAAATCTGTAAAGTTACTAAAGTTTTTCTAGGAAACTGGAATTTTTTTAAAATAGCTTTTGCACTTATCGAAATAGTCATATTTTCATTTGAAATATTACTCAAAATTGGCACTATTCTTTATTAATTTGAAAATTCATAGTAATAAATCGCAACAGCAATAATAAATTCATTCAGTCATATTACACACTTTAGATTCTAATTTAGAATTAACCTTTTTATATCAAATATTAAAAATTAAAATATTGAATTTTTGTTTTAATGTTGAAATATTTATTAAATTATATACTATAGTTTCAAGTACATAAATCAATTAAGGTCACCCGAACAAATTGTTACATGTTCATTGCAAAAACATATATAAACTGAACTAAGATCAAAAAGAAAAAAATTACATTTTTTTTTTTTTCATAGGCGGTCAGCTCATTACATGTTGCTAAATATTCAAAAACTACTAATCCTCTTCGTCTCATGTAATATCATTACCCATGTACATACATGTCATACATCCAATTTCAAATTTTTCACTTTGAATTCCTGAGGGTTTTTTTTTTTTTTTTTTTTTTTTTTTTTAGTTTTTCCCCCATATAAACACTATTTTTTTTATTCATTTGTTTCACAATGTGGCCACTGGATTTTTTGGGTTTAGAAGCCACTGTGTCCTTCGAGATTTTGGGAATCTGCACCTTTATTGTAAGACCGGAATCTGTCTAAAACGGAATGCGTTTCCTCCCATGTGATTCCATCTTAGCAGATTTCATTGTATTAGAATTGAGCTATATGTTATGACAAAAACCTGCTTAAAACGAAAAATTCCCCTGTCTTTTTCAATTTTGTCTTAGTAAGTTTTTCTTTATATCATTCCCCACACCCCTTTCATTGAACTGATAAGCCTAGATATGCCACTCCACTGCTTTGTAGCAGTTTTATGAGTTGATCACAATACATTGGAAAACGAGTCAAACAAGCATTTGGCTTCCTGCGTAGTTTGGCCATCTTATTCTGACCTCTGAGCTTGCCGATCTTACTCTGGTGGGGTTCACAGCAGGCAAAGAGATCCCTGATTGGTTGGGGGGACGTTAGCTTTTAACAGCCAGTCTGGGATTCTTAGAACTTTTTATGAAACGGCTACAACAAAAATTCATGTAACAGACACATTTTTCCGCCAAAAATAAAAAAAAATCTGTAAGGTTTTTAATTAAGAATTTTTTAGGAAACTGGGATACCTAGAACATTTCATGTAACTGAAACCAGGGTTATTAGATAAAATTTTAGTAAGATTACTGTAATTTTACCAGAATCATTTGTAAAGTTATAGATTTCTGTAGCTTTACAAAAACTAGTTTTATAGATTTGCAACTTATTTTGTACAGTTACAGATGAAAGTTTACTAAGCATGTAACTTTACATCTGTAGAACTAAAGATTTTCTTTTACAATGCAGATTCTAAAAGTAATGTCATTTAAAGGTAATTGCATTTTTTACAAAATTAGCAAAAATAAAAATTTCCATATTTTTCCAATTAAAGTCTATAAAATTGGAATGCAGTTCATTTTAAATTGCTTTATTTGTGAAATTAAAAAGAAAAAACTTTTTAATTTTTATGTACAAATTTATTATTGTGGGAAAATATTGAAACTAGATTCAAAAATGGAGTGCGCATGGAGCTTTATGAAGAAAGCTAATAATTCGGGATTTAAAAAAAAAATGATTATATGGGGCATTCTCACAATCTTTTGACTTTTATATCCCTGAATAATAATTTTTATTTTAGTACATTTTCTTGTGTTTTTTTTAATTTCATATACTGGGGAACATCCCATTGCATGATTCCATAACAATATTAACGAGTTAAATAAGTTTTGGACGATATTGGGGGTCCAAATAGCAGGAAATCTCCTATACCGTCCCGTGTCCTTGATGCTGATTTTGAAGTTTGGAGCTGTCTGTAGAAAATTGTTTCAATAAAAGTAATTCGATGTAATTTTTTTCGAAACTAGGACAATTGTTTTATATAAATATGTAGCAAAAAATTAACCTGCACAAATTTTTATGGTTGATATTATTTTTTGAACTCTGTCCCTTACCGTCCCTCTTGCTAAACTTATACAGAAAATCACTTCAGATGCAGCCACAGAATTTTTTTTCAAGTTTTTTCTCCTGCAGAAGTATGCTAGAGAAAGAATGTCTAAATTTCTTTGACAGGAAATTTACTGCAGAATTTAAATCAGCATTTAAATATCAATTTCAAGATCGTGGCTTTATTGGTAGTCTTACTGTCCCCAAGGTTTATTCCTGCACTTTTTGAGGTAAATTAAAAAAAAAAAAAGATTAATTTAATCCAATGTAAGTAACTATTTCTAAAAATCAATGAATATTGTGGCTATCACTTAGTCTTAACATGATTTGCCCCAAAATAGTGGTAATTTTCCTTACCGTCCCATTCTTAACATCCCTTTTTTTCCCATTACTATCCCTTTTTTTTCTTATACCATCCCCTTTTTTTCCTTCCGTCCCTTCTTTAACACCCCTTTAAGACAATGTTATACCAAAATTTTGTACTAAAAATACTACATTGTTATTATTTCTTATTTGAATGTCTGTGGGTACTATGCAAATTCATTATAGGGTCAGTCCATTTCAAGTGGTCCAGCAGTGGTTGCTCGTCCATTTTTAAAAAATCTGAAATTTTTTGTACAACAACCCTAACATGATGTAAGTTCAAAATGACTATTATTTTAATTTTATTAATTTTTGTTTGTGCATCACTGTAAAAAAAAAATCTGTAAAGTTACTAAAGTGTTTCTAGGAAACTGGGATTCCTAGAACTTTTTATGTAACGGCAACAACAAAAATTCATGTGACAAACACACTTTTGCACCAAAAATGAAAAAATGTGTAAGGTTACTAAGAATTTTTTAGGAAACTGGGATGCCTAGAACTTTTTATGTAACTAACACCAGGGTTACAGATAAAATTTTAGTAAGATTACTGAAATTTTAACAGATTCATTTATAAAGTTACAGATTTCTGTAGCTTTACAAAACCTAGTTTTGTAGATTTGCCGCTTTTTTTGTACACCTACTGATAAAAGATTAGTAAGCATGTAAGTTTACATCTGTAGAACTACAGATTTTTTTTTACAGTGATGGCGGCCATCTTTGTTTCATCGTCTGCAGCAATTTTCTCGCAAGAAGGGTTTACGGAATTGTAAATAATTCATCGTTTATTTATCCAATTCAAGTGCGGATTAAAGCAGTTTGTACAGAATACATTGGGCTAAAAATTTGGTAATGGTGTTGTTTCCGAAACTAACTGCTTATTGGTAAAATTTAAGCATAAAGTTTCAGTTTTTTTCCAAAATTTGTCCGTTTACAGGAGGAAATTTTTCTAGCAAGGAAAACTGTCAACATTACATAATTTTTTTTCTATAAATAGGCCGAAAGTACTTATACTCACACGCCGAGTTCCAGATCTGGGACTTGCTTTCTCTTCGCTAAAAAAAATCCCAAATTTTTCAAAAATGACAAAAATCGCACTTTTCAGGCTTTGATAGCTCTGGTGGGGCACGAGATAAAAATCTGAAATTTTTTTTTATAAGAGTACTGTATGGTAGTGTTATGCACAAGAAATTTCAGGATGGAGATTTGACTACAAGCTGAGATATGGTTCAGAGTATCATTTAAATTTATTTGTTAGATTATCTTTAAATAATAGTAACAGAAAATAAAGCCTTTTGCAATTATTTAAAAAAATAATTATGCCTAAGGCCTACATTTTGTATAATTTCTGTTAATTTTGTTGTAATTTTAGTAACTAAAAGAAACCTCAGCACTTTTACATAAATATATGTATATATATATACAAGACCTGAGACAAAAACAGAATAAGGAAACAGAAAAGCTGTTAATGTTGGCATACTTGTTGAGGCATGATGAAACGTGTCAAAACACATTCCTGCTTGTTGGTTTAAAAACCACAATTTTAATGCTGCTTGCCAGTCCCTGAAACTTGTTCCTACCATAAGTATGTTCCTGTAAATGAAACATTATGCGATGTTACCATGCACCAGTCTCAAGTAGTTTTCAGAAAGTAAAGATACCCAAAGTCTTTTCAAAATTTATACTGCAGAAAAATCACATTTTTGCGTAAGGAGTAAGCTAGGAATTATTAATGAATTGAGACTTGCACATAGTGATTTCAAAGTATATTTCTATGAGCCAGCAGGGCCGAAATCTTCAATCAAGTTATCAAGATATGACAAGACTTGGTTCCTACAAATAAAATTTTGAGAAAGATCAAAATTGTGGTTCTTGAACCAACAAGCAGGAATGTGTTTTGACACGTTTGATCATGTCTCAACAAGTATGACAACATTAACAGCTTTTCTTTTTCCCTATGTTGATTTTGTCTCAGGTCTTGTATAAAAATATTTTTTTATCTTTATGTAAAAGTGCTGAGGTTTCTTTTAGTTATTAAAATTACTTACAACAAAAATTAATGAAACCATACAAAATGTATGGTTTTAGGCATAATTACTTTTTTAATTAATTGCTAAGCTTTGAAAAGAGCTTTATTTTCTGTTACTATTATTTAAAGATAATCAAAAACATAAATTTAAATGACACTCTGAGATAAATACTTAGCTGTGACTACAACAAAACAGTAGTTTGGCAGTATGATTTTGACATGTTGCCCTTGCAATATCTCAGCTTGTAGTCAAATCTCCATCCTGAAATTTCTTGTGCATAACACTACCATACAGTACTCTTCTGAAAAAAAAATTCAGATTTTTATCTCGTGCCCCACCAGAGATATCAAAGCCTGAAAAGTGCGATTTTTGTACTTTTTGAAAAATTTGGGATTTTTTTTAGCGAAGAGAAAGCAAGTCCCAAATCTGGGACTCGGCGTATGAGTACAAGTACTTTCGGCCTATTTGTAAAAAAAAATATGTCATGTTGACAGTATTCCTTGCTAGAAAATTTTCCTCTTGTAAACAGACAAATTTTGGAAAAAAACTGAAATTTTAGGCTTAAATTTTACCAATAAACAGTTAGTTTCGGAAACTACTCGATTACCAAATTTTTAGCCCAATGTATTCTGTACAAATTGCTTTAATCCGCAGTTGAATTGGATAAATAAACGATGAGTTATTTACAATTCCGTAAACCCTTCTTGTGAGAAAATTGCTGCAGACGATGAAACAAAGATGGCCGCCATGCACAAACAAAAATTAATAAAATTAAAATAAACTCCATTAAAATAATAGTAATTTTGAACTTCTATCATGTTAGGGTTGTTGCACAAAACATTTTAGATTTTTTAAAAATGGTCAAGCAACGAATTGATGATTTTCTGGACCACTTGAAATGGATTGACCCTATAAGTAAAAATTTAGAAGAAAATAGAAAGTTATAATAGTAAACTGATAAGGAAAACTAAACTCGCAAGTTTAACTTGAACCGCAGTTAAATAAAACATTTTTCGCTGCTGACCATTTTTTCTTTATTTTGAATCATTAAGGCATTCGTCTATCAAATTTAAATGTTATTTTAGGAAGTTTAATTTCACCAGATTTTTATTCCCGAAAGTCAAAAGATTGTGAGAATGCCCCATATCTAGAACCATCAAAGATATTTTAACCTAAATTTGAATACTGATATCTAATAACGCTATAAATATATATTCTATTTTTATTACTATTATTAAACCATTTGACAAATAAAAAAGTTAATTTTGTAGGTCCACAGTATCCTTAAGAGGTTAAAACAACTATAAATTTCTGCCTATTTAAATTAGAGAATATTGCACTAAAATGAAACCATTTATAACTTAAGAAGATTTTTTCATACTTTAACCCTTTGAGGAGCGGTGATGCCGCTATGTCATCACATGATTTTAATCGCTAATTGCCACGTAGACACCCGAATTTTTTAATGCAAATTTCACTTTTATTAAGTATGCGAAAATATACTTTTATTTACTTACAAATAACTTTTCTTGCAAATACTGGTGTCATTCAATTATTTCAACATTTTACGAATACAGGTACCTTTCCCCTGAAATTGCTAAATATTGCGTAATTGAATATGAGGCGTCGTAAATTCGATAGATTTTAATAAAACAATCACCACATTATCGTTTTTTAACGGCTTCTGAGAGTGCAAAACCTTTTAATTACAGAGCTATAAAACAAAGGTTGGAGGCTTGCCTCTAAAAGATAAATTTTTCGTCTAGTGGAGCTGCCCAGGTATATGACAAATGGCTCCGTATATTTATTTTTCTAGTCTCCCTTTCCGAGCGATAGCGTAGTTATGCATAGCTCTCATAAATCTACCAAGAGAGAAGTCGGGAAGCACCTTTTTAATAACGCTCGTTCGTCTGTAGTGCGTCATAATGACGGATGTTTCAAAGAGATTTTTTATTTTTATCGCTATAATTCTCTGCAGTTTTTGAGATATAAAAATTGTTACTGGTGTATGTTATAGCAAGGAAGAAAAATTCATGCATCACGCACAGATTAGCTTTATAACTGATATTTCTTAGCAATTGTACTTTTTCTAGATTTTGAAAACCGGAACTTTTATTAAGATTTGAATTTAATCTTTTCATTTGATGAAAATTGCATGTATAACTTGATTATGTGTTTATGCCTTAATTTCTTTAAAAATACTCCAATTAAATAAAAAAGATGAATATGTTAAGGCTCTTCATCGGTCAGATTTCAAATTCTCCCCCCTCCGCTCCTCTATAATAGTTAGCAGGGGTCGTTCGGTAGCTTCATCATCTTACTTTCATCAAGGTATTATAAAACGCGAGTTATTCCTACTATTTGTTTTCTTTCTTACTAAAAATTTGTGAATTATAATTAACTTTGAGAGTGATTAAAAATGAATTCGCATTTGGATTGTATTTGATTGAGATACAAAACAAATAAAGCATATATTTGAATTATATTGGCGAGTATATGTAACCTGTCGAACTCTTGATATTGTAAGTATTACAGAAAGATTCATTACTCGACTTCTAAATTTGCTATAAGTATCATAAATGCAGAAAAATATAGGAAATGAGCAATAAGTAATATTAACAGACTCACTCATATTTAAAATGGTTTTCAAAAAAATATATATTGTGTATTTATAATTTATTTATTCATTAAAACTTGATTTTTACAGATTGAAAAATTTTAAAGTGTTCCATACGCATTTTATTTCTTCCAATATTATATTCCAATACTCTGCTAATATGAGATCTCTCACAGTAGCAAAAAGTAATGTCATTAAAAGGTAATTTACATTTTTTTTAATTAACAGGGATAAACAAAATTTCTATATTTTTCAAATTAAAATCTATAAAATTGAAATACAGTTCATTTTAATTTGATTTATTTGAGAAATATAAAAAAATATATATTTTAATTTTATGTACAAATATATTATTGAGGTAAAATCTTGAAAGTATATGCAAAAATGGAGTGCACACGGCACTTTCTGAAGAAAGGTTCGGAAATTCAAAAAACATTATCTCTAGAACTAGAAAATATATTTTAACCTATATTTGCGATTTCGTCGTGAAAAGTCAATTTCGATTTTCCACGGTATCCTTAAAAGGTTAAATAAAACTAAAAAACTATAACTTTCTATCTATGTTAGATTAGAGAATTTTGTACTAAAATAAAACCACTTTTGACTTAGGAAATTTTTTCATGCTTTGAATATTGATTGCATAATTGAATATAAGACGTCGTAAACTCCATAGATTTTTAATAAAACATTCATCACATTATCGTGCTTTTGCGCTTCTGAGAGTGCAAAGGCTTTTTAAATACAGAGCTATAAAACAAAGATTGAGGGCTTGCCTCTAAATGATAAATTTTTCGTCCAGTGGAGCTGCCCAAGTACCTGACAAATGGCTCCGTATATTTATTTTTCCTGTCCCGAGCGATAGCGTAATTATGCATAGCTCTCTCATAAATCTACCAAGAGTAAAGTCGAGAAGCACCTTTTCCAAAAATGTTCGCCTCTTCTATAATGCGTCATATTGACGGACAGACCCTACTTGTATCAAGGTATGAAAAAATGCGAGTTCTTCGTAGTTTTTGTTGTCTTTCTTACTAGAAAATTGTGAATTATAATTAACTTCGAGAGTAATTAGAAATGTATTCGTATTTGCATTCAACTTGATCAAGATTCAAAATAGATATACTTTTTTCTCAAATCAGCTTTTCTCGATTGCTTAATAAAGTTTTATTTTATACTCAGTTGTTTTCATACGGAACATAATTTCTTTAGTTGGTAATTTCCGGCCTGTAGATCTCATTAACAGCTTCAAATTTTTTTGCATTTATCAATAATCACCTATTATAGTCAATACCGTATATCCCTTTAAGACCCGATGTATTTGTAAACAAAGCTAGTCATGCCTGTAGAAAGTAAAAGATGAACTACAACTGCTATCTGTTGTTAAAAAATAATAGTTTACTCTATCTGCAAACCAGAACCATCGTTCGATTCAAGTTTTTATTACATACGACTCAGAAACAAAAATTTAAATGAATCTCTAACCCGCACGATCGTGCGGGTTGGGTCTTAAAGGGTTATATGGTCACTCGCTTATAAGGTGACTTTTGAAAAGTTCGGACTGGCTGACTAAATAGGTATTATATGTGTTAAAATACACCTCCTATGTGGTCAGACTCTAATGGCTACTATCGGATACATGGTCATTTTGCGTCTCTTTACTTTTTTCGAAATATCCTATCTAAGGATCTATCGAAACGGGGTTTTAAACCCGAAACTGAATTTCAGTAATCTTACCATGTTCAACCGAAAACGAAACGAAAATGTCCAAACATTTTTTCATTAATTAATACATACATAAATATACATAATTATTAATTAATTATACGTGTTTATTAAATATGTATAATTAATAATTAATTATACATGTGACCCACGTCGGCTCTCTATGCCTCTGACCAAAATTTTTTATTTTCATATAAAATAAATTGTAATTAATTCATCAACGGCTCAGAAATATTATCATTCTGAGCCGTTGATGAAGTAGTTATAGGAATTTCATCTTTAGTAGTTTATAGTAATTATAACAATTTCATCTAATCAGAGCCTGATTAATGCACGGGCCTCCGGGGCCTCGGCCCTGGGCCCACCAATTTCAGGGGCCCACAAATTTGTGTGTATTTCCTTACAATTTAAGTTTATTCCACTGTTTGCATTTTATATTTTGGTCCCTGACGTAAAAACAAAGTTTTACTGTAATAAAAACCTCCATATTTAATTTTTCTGTAAAAGTCCTTTTCAATTTGAGAGTACCTATAATTTTCAAAACTTGCCGTATCCAGAAAATCAAATTTTGTGAAAATGCCAAAAACTGAATACTGTGTCTGTTGGTTTCAATATAAATGAGGATTTTAACATGTCAGAATTATAGTTTAAAATGATTACTAGACTGTTAGGGAAAACAAAATTTTTATGGTTTTGGATAAGGCGAGTTTTGAAAAAGACGTCCTCATTTATTCTGCAACATAAACTGTCGATCATAGATGTTTGTGAATTATGCAAATGCTTATTTGAGAAAGTGGACAATAATTTATTTTCTTGATTATTCTTGTAAGTTTTTTTTTTTTTTTTTTTTTTGTAAACTTGAAATTTTTACCCAAACAACTTTGTCAACTCATCAAATAAACCTACTTTTTTTCTGAAACTGTCGCCGGGAATGGGGAGGTAGAGGGGGCCCGACTTTTTAACAGGCCCTGGGCCCAACTTCAGCTTGATTGGGCTCTGCATCTAATTAGCAAATGTTTTGTGTATACTTTACATAGTTTGATTTATCTTTTATAATTATTTTTGTATATGATCATCTGTTGTACTAGAACATTCTTAATGAGTATTCGAAATACTTCTGCTGTTTCAAACCAAACATTTTCTATTACTGTTAAGTCTGCAGCATTCAATGCGCACGTGGAAAGGGTCTTCAAAGTTTAGTCCTATATGCATTACTTGCTTTATAATTTGCACTCCGTTCTTGAGTCAGTCATGGCTGATAATTGTAAATAGGGAAGCTCATAGCAATAAATAAAGAGTGTCTCATTTGAGCCGATGAGGTCAAATCAATGAGTAATATTGAAAATTTTTGAAAGAAATATTTTATTAATTTTATTTATTAAATTTTAATTTTAAAAGAAATTTATTGGCTTCCTTGACCTCACTTCAATGAGCTTCCACTGAGACATCTTTTCAAACATCTTGATGACAAAAAACAGGTTCTCTATTATATCGTGGCCCAATTGGTTGATCTCTTGCGATTAGAGAACTTTTAAAAAACCACTTTATTGGCTTCCTTGACCTCACTTCAATGAGCTTCCACTGAGACATCTTTTCAAACATCTTGATGACAAAAAACAGGTTCTCTATCATATCGTGGCCCAATTGGTTGATCTCTTGCGATTAGAGAACTTTTAAAAAACCACTTTATTGGCTTCCTTGACCTCACTTCAATGAGCTTCTACTGAGACATCTTTTCAAACATCTTGATGACAAAAAACAGGTTCTCTATCATATCGTGGCCCAATTGGTTGATCTCTTGCGATTAGAGAATTATTACCAATTGCAAAATTTAAGCCAATTTAATCTGATCACCTAGCTGTTGATAAAGATGATTTGTCAACTGACCAGAAGTATATGTCTGAAATATTGTAAGCTCTTTCAACACGCGTGTAAAAAATTGACCTTTTTTGCTGATTCCCTGGACAAATATTTCACGCAAGGTGGATCATTACTGCTAGGAAGAAACGAGATTTTTGGAATACAGATAGTTTCGGTGGAGTTTCGGTCCGGCCGAATTTTAGGCAATATTTTCGCAGAAAACTAATTTTTAACGAAACTCGGATTTTAAGCCGAAGACTAAACCGAATTTTCGGTTGACCTCTAATCCTGTCCTTCTATATTTTTTCCTTCCCCTAAGGGATTTGAAGCAGTATTTTTTATCAAAAATAGGTTCAGACCTTGTGATGTGTTTAAATTTGTTGAATGTGGACTATTAGTTTGTGTTTTGTCGGATAAAACTGATACTTTTACCCGGTGTCCCAAAAATGACCGATGTTTTTAAATATCAATAACTTGCAAACGGTGACAGATATTAAAAATTTTCTTGCAGGAGGTTGTGTATGATGTCAGGAGTTTTTTTACTGTGATTCTTTATTTTAGTTCGAATTTCAAACAATAGAGGGCGCTGAGAGCAATAGGTGATCAGTCCAGTCCCGATTTTTGATACTTCGGGATCCATTCAGTACATTTTAATCTCCTGTTCTCGCATGGAAAAAGAAAGAGGCCGAAAAACCGAGCCTAGATTTAGAGGTTATTGCTCGCAGCGCCATCTATCGATGCTATTTGTAACTGAAATTGAGAATCGCAGCATACAAACTCCTAGCATCTTACATAACACTCCTGCAAGAATTTTTTAATATCTGGCACCTTTTGTACGTTATTGAATTTCAAAATCATCGGTCATTTTGGGGAACCCAGTAAGAACGAAAAATGTAGTGGTGAGAAGAAAAGCAAAAAAAAAGATTGATCGTTTTATTCGCAGCGAATATGGATGGCTCAGAGAAACTGACTCCAATAGTTATTGATAAATGTATCAAATCTCGTTGTTTGGAAACTGCAAATATTTGCCTGTATCTAACAATACGGGCCGAAAAGCGTGTATGGCAACGGGTATTTGGGTAAAAGAAATTCTATTTTGGACAGACCATCAGATATTCGGTGCTGTTTTTTCAGAACTCGTGTTCGAAATTAAAGTGGGCTCAAAACATTGTTATTTTATTGGGATGTATCAACGGAAACAAGGTTTACATATTGTTATTGCGATATTTAAAAAATATCAATATTTTCGATACATTGATAAATAATCCAGCCCTAGTGATGATAATGACAATGAATCTGAAGCTGAATCTGAAGCTGAATCAGCGACGCGAGAAGAAGTTTTAAATAAAGCACTAAATATTCTCAGATTGTTTTTGAAAATTCCGAAGCAACAGAAGAACATTTTAAAATTGTTAGCTAATCAGAAAAAGTTGTTTTAACAACTATGATAAAAAACAGATAATACTGCATAAAAGATTATTTTAAATTTTACTACTATAAGTAAATTTTACTACTATGTAAGTTTTGCTACTGTTCTATAGAACTAATCAATTCAAAAATTTATGTGTAAAAATTTTTTTGTTTATACCTCCTCTTTTAAAAATTATATTTTTATAGTTTGTTCGTACATTATTTTACGAATAAAATTAACATATTGTTAAAATCTTATTGTCTCATATAGAACTCCTGCTTACACCGAATATAAGGTTGCCCCAATTATAAGGTTATGCTTTTTCGGAAACACGTAGTTTAATATAGCCAATACACACTATATTACCGGTCAAGTTTTCAGGTTATTTTATTATTATAAAAATTCAGTCAATTTTGCTCTGTAAGTTTTATATTTTTTTGAACAAAGTATGAGAAAAACAGTTAAAACAACATTAACTTGTACAGCACTGGAAAAACAGTGGTCATCGCTAACTAGCTCTACCTGAAATTATCGTATAAGATTATGATTGGTGCCAATCGATTAATAAACGTCTACTAATGATTGCAATATTTAAGTTTTGCATAGGACAGAAATATAGATATAGAAATAGAACTATGCAGCAATTGTAAAAAACTTGAAAATTTTCTTTACTAACATTTAATTTCAACAATTATATTTGGAGCCTTCAGTAAATTTTACATAAGAATACCAACCGGCAAATTATTTGTTGAAGCAGTTTTAGAATTATGCAAGTTTAAGGATTAGAACTTCTAATGTGGAATTCATTTTAAATCGCTGCCACACGGATTGCAACGCAGATAGTTTTTTAAGCATAATTCAAAAACTACTGGGCGGAATGAGTTGCAATTTTATGTTCACATACTTAAAGTTTTTATCCACCGGGAGAAAAACCCGAGAAGTTACTTTGCTAATAACACTCGCGTCTTCTGGAATGCGTCATAAAAATGGATAAACCTTATTTTCACTCTACTCTGATAAAATGTGATTTATCTCCGGCAATTTTTCTTTTTCTTTCTCGAAAATTGTTAATTATACTTATTATGAAGGATAATTAAAAATGTCTGCGCATTTTATGTCTCATAATTTAATTTTTAAATGCAAGATTTTGATTTCGTTATTTATTAGATTTTTTTATTCCAAAAAAGTGTGTGTTCTTTTTTTTTCGTATAAAGTCTTTCTTTTCTTGAGAGAAAACTCAAGAATCGTAGTTTGTCTATTAGTATCAAATCTAAGGTTTGCATCAGGTAATCAAATAAATCAAATGATAAATGAAAGTTAAAATTCTAGTGTTCAATTCACCTTGAGTTAAATAATTAAATTCATATAAACAGTACAAATAGATACACACGAATTACTTTCAGGCGCATATACATAATTTATAAGTGTTTAAAATACATCAAAATATCTTAAAATACATTAGAAAAAAACTCATAACATTTTCAATTTTCACAAGGCCGTCGTCAGTGGGATTTAAATGTAATTATTTTCTTTGCGCTTATTCGAGAATTGTCTAGAAGAAATTTATTTCAATTTAAATCTTGTACTCCAGATGAGATGCCATATATAGTTATTGAAATTTTCAACAAAACGAGCTTTCATTTATTATACAGCACATTTCTCCATACTCCATGGATATCGTACGATAGTGCATCATTACAAGCTGTATCTTTATTGGCAATTATTTCAATTGATTCTCTTATAATAGCTTCCTGGTAATTATTTGTACGGAATATTATTTTTGATTTATAAAAATCTATTTTTATAGGTTGAGTTTGAGCTAACCTGGATAATGCAGTATAGCAGTAAAAAAAAAAAAAAAAAAAAAAAAAAAAAAAAAAAAAAAAATCGTGATAGAATTAAAGAACATAATGCAGATAAGCAGATATCAGATTAAATAGACCCCACACTACATTATCAAAGTTAGCTCAAACTCAACCTATAAAAATAAATTTTAATAAATCGAAAATTATATTCCGTATAAATAATTACCAGGAAGCTATTATAAGAGAATCAATTGAAATAATCGCCAATAAAGATACAGCTTGTAACGACGCACTATCGTACGATATCCATGGAGTACGGAGAAATCTGCTGTATAATAAATGAAAACTCGTTTTGTTGAAAATTTGAAGACCTTTATCTGGCATCTCACCTGGCGTACAACTTTTAAATTTAAATAAATTTCTTCTAGACAATTCTCGAATAAGCGCAAAGAAAATAATAACATTTGAATCCCACTGATGACGGCCTTGTGAAGGTTGAAAACATTCTGGGTTTTTTCTAATGTATTTTAAGATATTTTTATGTATTTTAAATGCATATAAATTATATAAATGCGCCTGAAAGTAATTCTTGTACAGGTATATTTGTACTGTTTATATGGATTTAAGTAAATTAAATGATTTCACTTGTTTTGTATGAAGAGTTTTTTGTTCCCACTGGATGTGTTTCCTGAGTTTTATATGTCCCAGTTATATTTAATTCAGAGATGCACCAAATCTATTCGGAAACGGTTCGAAAAATTTTGCTTGCTTTTCTGCAAGTTCCTGATGCATTATTTGCAATAAATGACGGCTCCATGACGCGTCTACCTGGTTTAGCCTCTCTTCTCGAGACATCGTTCGTATCACCCTTACGCCCCATCAGTGGCCGAGAGGTTCTGCTCTCGAAGCTACTAGACGGGAGGTGCTGGGTTGGAACTCAATCGTGCCCGTCGGCCTAATCGTTCGGAGTTTTCGTGGTTTTCTTCGAACCTTGGATTTCCAAGCGTTGATACGGGTTAGGTTCCCTTAGAAAGACCCCCACGAAGGGCATCCCCCCTTAGAGCCTATATCCCTCGTGTTGATAATTGGCCGACATAAACACAACCAACCAACCGTATCACCCTTACCTGAAGATCGTAAGAAGAAGTACGGATCGTCCTAAGCAGGTTTTTAAAACCGAAACCGAATTTCAGTAATCTTCCCATTTTCGGTCAAAAACGAAAATGGCAATGTCCAAAATTTTTTGAAGTAACTAATGTATACATAATATACATATTTATTAAATAATTATACGTGTGGCCCAAGTTGTCTGTCTGTGCCTCTGACCAAAACTTTTTATTTTCATATAAAATAAAATGTAATTAATTCATCAACAACACAGAATGATTTTCTAATTATACGAATTTCATCTAATTAAATAACATTTTCGATATGCATATCTCGATTTATGGTTTATAATGATCTTTAAAAATGATCATCTGTTATACTAGAACTTTCTCAAAGAGTATTCGAATCACTTCTGCGATTTCAAATTAAAAATTGTCTATTACTGTTAAGTCTGTAGTTTTTAACGAGCACGTGAAAAGCGTCTTCAAAGTTTAGTCATATATGCATTGCTTGCTTTATAATTTGCATACATGTCTTGAGTTAGTCATGATTGATAATAACAAACAGTGAACTTCATAGCAATAAGTACAGAGTGTCTCATTTGAGCCGATACATCTGAAATCAATGAACAATGTTGAAAATTTACGAAGGAAGAAACACGTTTTTTGGAATACACACAATTTCGGTCGAGTTTCGGTCCTGACGAATTTTCGGCTGCATTTTCTCTGAAAAGCAATATTTGTCAAAAATCGAGTTTTGGGCGGTAAACGAAAACAAATACCTGCTTTTCGGTCGATCTCTAGTAAAAATCACGTTTTCATTTCATTTTGAATTGTATCACTTTCATTTTTTAATTTTTAAGGGCACATACAATATCTCGTCAGTGTGAAAAATTGAGATTTAACATGATGTTAATTATTTTGTAATTTGTTAATAAATAGATAATTCTAGATATTTTTTTCTCATTTTATGTAGATATATTTTAGTCAGATACAAAATATATAATTCAAAAGCTGCTGTATACATAATTCCATTTCGTGTTACCTTTTTATTTACCTCTTCTCACATATTTATTATTATAGATCCGTTAGATACGTTTTTCTGAAAAAGTTTTGAAGGTATCTTCTTCAAATTTTACATAAAGGTTAAAATATACTTCATTTAAAAAATAACAGCATTAATTCAATTTTTCATTTTGCTAAAGCAGAACTGAATTTAAAGAATAGTTACTGAAGCATTAAAAAATTAACAGAAAAAGTATTCCTACATATATTTTGTAATATTATAGCTTGGTAGGTAGCTTTAAAAAAACAAATTATATAAGCATGAAAATTTTCATCATATATATATATATAATTTTGCGATATATACACCCCTAGAGACCTAACCGCTCAACCAATCGAAAGAAATTTTCAGATTTGAAGGTATTGAAGGTATGCGCATGAGATCGTGATGATTTAAAACAATAGATCTCTCACTGCAAATAGAGGCGTCTTAAATTAAGACACATATGTGACTGAAAAAGAATTTCAGACACTTAAGTGTCTGAATCTGAAAATTCAGTCACAATAGATGTCTTAATTTAAAACACCTAAGTGTCTTACTATGATCATAGTGTACACGAACTGATAAAAGTGTCTAAAAAATCTGCAAGTGTCTAATTTTAAGACACTTTGTAACTCCGCTCCGCATTCACCAGGGGGCACTGTCAGTTGCGCATGCGTCTTCCTTTCGAACTCGATGTTCGTTTGTAATTCAAACTGAATGTTTGTTTTTATGTGCGCATACATTTTAACTAATAATTTATTTTGAATTGATTGTTTTTTGCGGAATGTGAAGTTACGGGATTTAATTTCTATCGACATAGTGGTACTCCGTATTAATATTTATCTATAACACTAATATAGCGTTTTTCATCTCGTCAAATTTGTAAAGAGAACTGTTGTCTGGCGGGCTATGTTTTCAGGATGGAAATTTTCCATTCTTTTAACAGAGCTAGCCGGATGTGCAAGGGGATTTTATTTTTTAAACATCAAACTCTGCCTAACTAACGGATACTAACGTAGCCTCCAATCCGGACGTCCTCTGGACGAATGTGCTTTTGGAATAATCAGACCTTTTCCCAGGTAAGTGGGGTCTTAACTATGTATTTAAAACTCTCTGTGAATGTTTTCTCTTTAAATGGAGACCTCACACGAGTCTATAGCTTTATTAGTTCCTGAGTTATGCCAAAATATGTTCAAAACATTTTGCCTATGGTATTTCCATGTTAAAATTTTATTTTGCTAATATTTAAATTTCTACTCTTCAAATCATCTGCAATCATATTTCTGTATTATTTTCTATCCCATGTTATCTTTAAAATAAATTTTGGTGTGTCTGCATGGGGTATATTAGCGGTTACTGAATTTATTAATTTTACACCTTCCTAAGCCTTTTCTTATGTAGCCATTACTTTAAAAATCGCAGTGACATCGCCTGTTGATTGGCTCATACTTCTTAATTACCATCAAGACTACCTTAATAGTATTTTTTTGGTGTAATTATTACTCTGAAGTACCCTTTTTAATTATTTATTTATGTATACAATATTTTTATAAGCATTTAATGCGACAGCATTTGTAATGTTTACATCGATTTTTACATTTCTGATAGATTTATTATGTGTGATGTACTGGAATTCAAAAGCATTTATAGTAAACATTCCTATTAATAGCTTCTTTTATTTATTATTTGTGCTTTTCTTGTCTAATGAAGCTTTCTTCTGCCTCATAGTGTGTACATCATAAATTTTAAAAAAGAATATAGTTCGCACATCCTTCCATTCATTGATTCCCCCATATATTTAATACAGCGGATTACTTGTGTTCATTTATTTATTTTAAAATGTTTTGACTGATAAAACTCATTAAATCCGGTCATTCTAATTAAAGGATTTCCCTTTGCTATAATTTAGTGTTTCCGAGTATTTTAGAAATATCCCATTTGCCATACTGAAAATAGTCAACATATAATCTTTTTAAGGGTGTATTCCGATCCAAACTGCTTATTTTCTGATTCATTTTAAAATTCATTTTTGCTCTCAAACGCATCAAACTGGGATATTCTCTTATTTAGAAACTATATTATGTGCCGTGCTTCTTAATTTTTTGATAAATGCAAAAAATACTGTATAAAACGCTGTCAAAGTTGACGTTTTGAACCGAATTTTCCGAAGCGGGCGATCTGGGTTTGAAAAAAATGGTCATACTGAGAAAATAATTGTTTAAAAATCAAATTCTAATTAATTGAGCTGAAAATGAAATTACACGGCATGTTAAACATGTCTTCAGAAATCACCCCAGCAAGTTTCATGTTTTTACCTTTAAAAATGAGTCCGAAAATGTCTCAGAAAATTTCGAGCTGTTGAGGGTGGAAAAATATTTTTTCGAATACACCCTTAAATTTTCCACATCAATGATTCAAAAGTCAAAACCACAGCTTCACGATTTGATTGTTTGAACGGAAATTGCGGTCACTATGTAGACGTTGAAGCAGAAAAAAATTTGTTAATGTCAACAAATCTTACTTAAGGCGAGATCCTTTTTCTAAATCATTATCTCTAGTCACTTTGTTAAATTTTAATGATTATTTTTAGATTCTTAAATTCATGTAATCATGTACCGTTAACGTAACTGTAAGAATGCGGTAAAAATATACAGATATATTTCATTTGAAATAATTATATAATATTGATTTTTTGATTATTTTTAGTAAAAAATTAATTTGAAATTAAAAATGAATACAAAGTAAAGAGGTAGAATTTTATAAAATATTTATTTGCATATAGCTAGATTTTGAACTTAAAATTGACACGTACATTTATCGAATCATAATACAGGGTTGGACTTTTTCCAGAAGGAGGGCCTGATTAAAGCAGGGGCAGATCCCCCCCCCCTTACGATTTTACGTGCTCCAAATTCGATATGGATTTTTTTTAAAGCTTATATTTTAAATGTCTTTCAACATTGTATTGATGATAATCAGCATTTTGAACTTTAAAAGTAGAATTAGATTAAAAACTAAATAAAAAAATAAATACAGTAAAAACTCTCAATCGCGGCCACTTCGCGAATTGAACGCGTTTTGGAACGTTGAATTTGCCTGCTATTCGATTGTGTTCGCTTTTATGAGGTAAAAAAAATGTATTTATCTTGAAAAAGGTCAGTGTTCGCTGAAGAAAATTGTCCTATGAAAGTTTTGTTGTAAAATCTCCATAACGGACACTCCTACATAGAGGACACAACTATTTAAGAAGCACATTTTTTATTAACAACATGCACATATTTTATATTTTTTTTACCTCAGAAAAACATACACCTCCGAATGGCGAACAAATTCCACGGTTCTAAGGTGCCTACTATTGAGAGGTTTTACTGTATTGCGACAAATATTTTAATTTTTAATCTTATTCTACTCTATAAATTCAAAATGTTGATTATAATCAGTACAATGTCGAAAAAGATTTCAATTATCAACTTTATGAAAATTGCATACCATATTTTGGAGCCCCTAAAATCAGGCTGTGTGTGTGGGGGGGGGGAGAGGGGGGCAGAATAATGGCCATATATTTCTCCAGGATCAACGTGGTCAAACATGGCTACGTATAATGCTTTAAAAAAATGGCTGCTATTCAGACGTTTGAAGTGTCTAAAATTCAGACGCAAAAAGTGTCTGAAAAAATTCAGACATTTTAAAATGTCTGAAAATTGAACACTCCGTTTCAGACACTTAAGTGTCTGAATTTAAGACATTTCGATTTACAGTGCTCACGGTTACGGGTTACAGTAAAAAAATTTCGAAATTTTCGAATAGCAACACCTTTTTTTTTCCTGCGCAAATTCATCAGCGCATTGAAAAACCATAAATGGCGTTGGAACGATACACGTATGACTAAAATTGCCGGCGTAATATCGTGGCCCTCAATCCTAATCAGTTCCTATGTAACGTAATATTCAGCGCACCAAAACAAATGATTACTTTCTTATTTTCACAATGTGTACACAAACACAACTCAAAAACACCTTTTAAAACAAATCTTACAACATTACTCAGTTCACAAGTGCAAAAAAAATCGGCTACTGAAAAACATGTCTCGTAGCCACTTTTTCGTTCCTCTCAATGGTCTTTTTTGCAAGTGTTTTAAGACGGCAATTTTCATCGTGCGTGTATCATTCCAACGCTATTTTTGGATTTTAAATGCGCTGATGAATTTGCACATGAAAAAAAAAAAAAAAGAAAGAAAAAAATGGGTGTTGCCATTAGAAATTTTCGAAATTTTTTCACTGTAACCGTAACCGTAAAAGCTCTATTGTTTTAAATAATCACGATCTCGAGAGCCTACCTTCAAATAAATATATCTAAAATTTCTTTACAATTGGTTGAGCAGTTAGGCCGCCAGGGCTTCATATATCGGGAAATTTTTTTATGACCGCCCTGTATATGTATGTATGTAATGTAAAGTGTACTTAGAGACTTAAAAATGCATTCTGATATTAACTGAAAAAATATTACACTCCTGTGCGTGACTTACAAACTTAAAGGCTCTGGTATAAGGCTGATACAATGTGAAACTAATAAATTATATATTTTTGAAACTGTCGAAACCTACGAACTGAATTCTTTCAACTGGGTGAAAAAAAATGTCATTTTTTCACTCAGTTGAAAAATTAAGTTCGTATCATATATTTACCAGTTGGTATGATTGAGTTTTAATAAAAATAGTTTATCCATATCTAGTTTATTTTTTAAGCAGAAATATAAAAATTAAATGAAATGATCTATATTTCAAATGCACCTATGGTGTCAAAGGTTTAAAATGTCCGTTCATTTGCTCTCAGTTTATAGCTACTGCATTAAATTCTATTAAGGGATCTCAAGACTAAATTTTCAAATTTTCGAAATTTTAATTTTTTTAGATGATAAACTCCCTTAGTTGCAGAGTTAGTAGGGGTGTTTACTTTTTTTTTCCCACGACTGTACGAGCGATTTTGTGAGATAAACCGAGATCCTGACTTTTCAAGGGAAAATCGTTGAAAAAAAAAACAATACATAAGTATCAAAACCCAATTAATTAAAAAACAAGAATGAAAAATCATGAGTTTAGCAGAGATTATGAAACACTTTTCAACACATTTAGAAAATGTTAACAAAATATCACAGTCTATTAAGGGGTCTCAGGACTCTTTAAAGCTTCAAAATTTTCGAAATTTTAATTTTTTTAGATGATAAACTCCTATCTTTTCTGAGCATTTTGATATAATTGTTTCCCTGAAATTCTCATTAGAACAGAAGTTATGGCTATTAGAATTATACCCGCTCAATAGCTGAAGCGGCGTTTCCGAAACTTTGTTGTCATTTTCCTCCAAATGATGTTTTTAGCGTAACGTGCAGGATGTACCGAAAACTTCTTAAAATTATTTCATGAAAATTTCAAAACATACATTTAATGTTATTCTGTAGAAACTGAACCTAAAATTTTATTTTTATTGTTCAAATTTTTTTTTTTTTTTTTTTTTTTTTTTTTTTTTTTTTTTTTTTTTTTTTTAGGTGATTAGACTGTTGAAATTTTCAAAATTTTGTATTAGCTAATTACAACTTTGTATTAAACATATAAAAATATTTTAAATACAAATTTATTTAAATTAACGGTAATTATTACAATCTGAAGTATACATAGGCACCAAAATTTTCATTCTAGTTGTAAAATGTATTTTGTAATCCTGCGCGTAAACTGTTATACCAATTTTCTGCTCGACAAATGCCTGACAGTTTGGAGCGTCATGTAAGTACGAATTACGCATCTTGCATTTTTTTAAATACATGAAAGGAAAGAACATACTTATATGGGGCATTCTCACAATCTTTTGACTTTCATGTCCCTGAATAATAATTTTTTATTTTAATAGAATTTTTTGTCTTTTTTTATGTCATATACTGGGGAACATCCCATTGTATGATTGCACAACAATATTAACGAGATAAATAAGTTTTGGACGATGTTGGGGGTCCAAACACCTGGAAAACTCCTATACCGTCCCGTGTCCCTGATGCTGATTTTTAAACTTGGAGCTGTCTGGATAAAATTGTTTCCATAAAAATAATTCGATGTAATTTTTTTCTGAAACAGGAACTATTGTTTTATATAAATATGTACCTAAAAATTAACCAGCACACATTTTTAGGGTTGTTATTATTTTTTAAACTCTGTCCCTGGGTTTTAGATTCCTTACCATCCCTCTTCTAAAATTATACAGAAAATTATTTCAGATGCACCCACAGAATTTTTCTCAAGTTTTTTCTCATACATAAGTATGCTAGAGAAATAATGTCCAAAATTCTGTGGCAGGAAATTTACTGTAGAATTTAAATCAGCATTTAAATATCAATTTCAAGCATCGTGGCTTTATTGGTAGTCTCACCGTCCCCAAGGTTTATTCCTGCACTTTTCGAGGTAAATAAAAAAAAAAAAAAATTAATTTAATCCAATGTTAACAACTATTTCTAAAAATCAATGAACATTGTGGCTATCACTTAGTCTTAACACGATTTTCCTAAAAATAGGTGGTAATTTTCCTTACCGTTCCATTCTTACCGTCCCTTTTTTTTACCATTTCGTCCCTTTTTTACCATTTCGTCCCTTTTTTACCATTTCGTCCCTTTTTTCCAATACCATCCCCTTTTTTTACCTTACCGTCCCTTCTTTAACACCCCTTTAAGGCAATGTTATACCAAAATTCTGTGTTAAAAGTACTACATTGTTATTAATTCTTATTTGAATGTCATGTGGGTACTATGCATATTCATTATAAGTAAAAATTTAGAAGAAAATAAAAAAGTTATAGGGGTAAAATGGTAAGTAAAATTAAACTCGCAAGTTTAACTTAAACCTCAGTTAAATAAAAAAATGTTCGCTGATGACCATTTTTTCTTTATTTTGAATCATTAAGGCATTCGTCTATCAGATTAAAATGTTATTTTAGCAAGTTTAATTTTGTCAGATTTTTTTTCCCAAAAATGAAAAGATTGTGAGAATGCCCCATATCTTTTAATCTCCATAAAAATTGTGTTTTAAAATCATATACATTTTAAGATATTAAATGTTGAAAATAGTGCTTTTTTTTTTTCATTTTTTCCAATTTTAAGAGTCCTGAGACCCCTTACCATAACATAAGGTTGTTTTTAAAGTACCTAGGAAGGTTTGCATAGTATTATTCTTATTACGACACGAAAAAGTTTTTCACACATATTTCCATACCTTATCTCTTTGAAGATTTAATATTTTCGGAGAGCATCACTCAAATGACCAAATAATCCGTTAATAATAAAGCGATAACCACCTGAAAAGAGTATGCAAACCTGAATATTGCGCTATTATATTAAATATTCATTCAGCGAACGGAAATTAATAATTTAATTTTAGAATTCCATTTTTAAGAAGTTATTGTTACAATTGCAATGGATCGTCATCAAAATATAGCATACGTGTTACGTCGATGACTGAAAATGCATTTTAATATTATGATATGAAAAAATGTTTATTCTATTTTAGCTGATTTTAAAAGGATATCTTTTGAGAGTAAAAACTAATTTTATGTAATATATGTAATCTGTAGAATTTATTAATGAATTTAATTACTAAATTTTTTATGAATTTGTTATTAATTTTATAACAGCATATCTTGTTTTAAAATAGTATCTTGAATATTATTGGGTATTTTTTTTTTTTACTTCCGTGTAGCTTCAAGTGCATATTGTAAAGAGTAAGCCATAATTTACAATACCCAAAACGTATAAGTGGTTTAGGCTAACATAACCAAATTTGGTATACATGTGCTTTAAAACCAGAGAATTCCATTGTGAAAAACATATTTTGCAAATCCATCATCAAGTACAGCTCTTTATCTCCATACAAAACGTTACTATTCATATGAAAATTGATTAGGCGTTACAGAAGGCAAACTAAAATGTGAGCGTAGTAAATTCTATATGGGGCATTTTCACAATCTTTTGACTTTCGGGAATAAAAATCTGGTGAAATTAAAGTTGCTAAAATAACATTTTAATTTGATAGACGAATGCCTTAATGATTCGAAATAAAGAAAAGATGGTCAGCAGCGATATTTTTTTTATTTAACTGAGGTTTATATTGAACTTGCGAGTTTAATTTTCCTTTCAATTCTACCACTAAAATTTTTTATTCTCTTCTAAATTTTTACTTATAATGAATTTCATATTACCCACAGGACATTCAAATAAGAAATAATAACAATGTAGTACTTTTAGTACAAAATTTTGGTATAACATTGTCTTAAAAGGGTGTTATAGAACGGACGGTAAGGTAAAAAAAGGGGACGAAATGGGGTAAAAAGGGACGGTAAGGAAAATAACCACCTATTTTAGACAAATCATGTTAAGACTAAGTGGTAGCCACAATGTTCATTGATTTTTAGAAACAGTTATTTATATTGAATTAAATTAAAAAAAAAATTAATTTACCTCGAATAGTGCAGGAATAAACCTTGGGGTGGTAAGACTACCAATAAAGCCACGATGCTTGAAATTGATATTTAAAAGCTGATTTAAATTTTGCAGTTAATTTTCTGTCAAAGAATTTTAGACATTCTTTCTCTAGCATACTTCTGCATGAGAAAAAACTTGCAAAAAATTCTGTGGTTGCATCTGAAGGGCTTTTCTGTATAATTTTATAAGAGGGACGGTAAGGAATCTAAAACCCAGGGACAGAGTTCAAAAAATAATAACAACCCTAAAAATGTGTGCAGTTAATATTTTGCTACATATTTTTAGAAAAAAAAATAGCTCCAGTTTCGGGAAAAAATTACACCGAATTATTTTTATTGAAACAATTTTATACAGACAGCTCCAAACTTCAAAATCAGCATCAGGGACACGGGACAGTATAGAAGCTTTCCTGGTATTTGTACCCCCAACATCGTCCAAAACTTATTTATCTCGTTAATATTGTTATGCAATCATGCAATGGGATGTTCCCCAGTATATGAAATAAAAAAAAACACAAGAATATGTATTAAAATAAAAATTATTATTAAGGGACATAAAAGTCAAAAGATTTTGAGAATGCACCATATCAGAACTGCATTAAAGAACAAATAACAGAGTCATTCCTTATTAGCCTGGCATGACGCGCGCCGTGAAACGTAACACGACAACGGCCATGGGTGTCAGCATATCCGAAACATATTAAATGGCATAAATACGGAAAAAATCTTTAGAATTCTATCTGTTAGGGAAATTCATGATAATTACGTTCTTTCTCGTGAAAAATGATAACTGAAATGTTAAATTATCGTTAATAACAATAAATTAAAAGCACTCTCCTTTATTTTCCTTATTATAAAAACTTACAATTTTTATTATAATAAAATTATACGTTATTGTGGATAAAAATACTGAGATTTATGAATTTTCATAATAATTAGGCTTGTACAATTGTACATGGATCAGAGACTTTAGATTTTTTGTAGTTTTTGCATATAGCTTCAATTTCTATAAGACTTTCTATAATTCTATAATACAAAAAAAAAAAAAAAAAAAAAAAAAAGTGAATTTGTTGTTATCATACGCTACGCACAGAAGGTGACCTTGGAAGCAGGTACTGATGGATCTGACCACTTCGGTTTATAGGGAGAGACAGCAGACGAATATTTTCGGGACGGGGTGTCAAAACACTCCGTGCCCGTCCTGCCGGGTTAATCATCACTGACCATTCTATGCGTTGAATCTCACACCATGTGACTTTAGTGGTGAGGTGGCCTATTTTTAAAAAACTTGCTTTAACAAGTATACTTTGATAATTTATAAATTTTAAAGAACTTTTTACATCAGACAAATCTGTTAAGATATGCTGCATTTTGTAATCGTAAAATGTAGTTTTAAGAATTAATTTTTAGAAAATGTAATAAGACAGCGTACTGAACCTTATTTGTATTATAGTATAAAAATTATAATATATAGTAATTATAATATACTACTATATATGGGCTATTCCATCGTAACTGACGTAACATTTGATCATCGAATTTTGTTTCAAAACTATGTAGAAAATTTACTAATAAAGCTAAAACAAATTTTTACAATTTAAAATATTTCTTACTAAGGACTTAATACCCAAATATCTGCAGATTATTTCAATCTCTCTTTGAGTCCCAAAAATTGCAATTCAAAATTCTGTAACTAACGTAACATAAAATATACAAACATTTTTTCTGCCTTCATTGAAGTGTAAAAATTATCAAAACTATCCCGTTAAAAAAAGTGAGTTAATGTTCTCAACAACACTAAGTAATGCCAAATTATAACAGTAACTTGTTTAATTAATTTATGAATAATAAAAAAGAAAAAATGGCATTTACGCGTGTAACTGACATAAATTTTATTGTGTAACTGACGTAACATTATGACTTTACAAAGGCAATAATGGGACTTAAATTAGTTTGTAAACAGTAATTTCAATTCTTTTTTATTAGGATTTTATTATAGAATAAAAAATATCAAGTTTTACAATCATACCTTTAAATTAAACATATTATAAATTTCATCCCCCCCCCAAAAAAAAATGAAAAAATCTCTGTGGAATTGCCCATATATATAATATTTATATATAATCTATATATATTAAAGAAAGTCTGGATTTTGTATTAATCAACGCGCAGCCCAAACTACTGAACATAAAATCTTGAAATTCGGAGTAAAAATACTTCTTATAATATTGAGTGCCGCTAAGAAAGGATTTTCTAAAATTCCACCCCTAAGGAGGGTAAAAAATAGAACGAACTTTTAAAAAATTCCTTAAAAATCTGATTTTATAGTTATTTTTCAACTGATAACATATTTTAGCGTATTTTTGTATTCTGAATCGGATGGTACTAACCAAATTATTTTAAGTCTAATAGTTCATGAGATATTTCATATTTTTCTAATTTGGCGCTATTTTTGGTGCCAAATCCTCAAGTTTTCAAGTGATAATTTCTAAAAACTCATTCTCTTCATTCTGAGACTATAGCAAGGGAAGAAATTCAAGTTGAATAATTTTTTAATCAATTCTTTTGCTTAAATATTTAAAACAACTATGTCAGTTAGGAAAAAAATTATAACCGCCTCAAAATCTAAAACTAAATAATAATAATAATAACTGTAGTACTTTTTCGTTCTATCAACACTATGCCAAAATGTATGGTATCGCGCCATTTATTTCTACCCTTAGCGTGCAAACGATTTTTATTGCAAACCGTGCCAAACATTAACATTTGCTATTTATTGAACGTGGATATTTTTTATGAGTATTATTCCATTGTAATCTCGTAAAACTTTTTAATTTATTATTTTTTGAATAGAAAATATTTATTTTTAAATTATAACTTACATTTATCACTGACACTGACATGGATTTTACGATTTGGCAGTTACTTGGTGACGAGGAAGGTGTAATAAAATTATTTCAGAACTTAGGAATTATACCTATAAAAATGTTTTGTTAAAAAACGTTGAACGTCTTCATTCAAAAAAATAAAATGTTTACTGCAATGAAAGATATATGCTTATTACGTACGCCACGCTACAATGATAACATGAAAGACATTTACAATTCGAGACCTGCAGATTAAATTGACTTTATTTTATTATTTTATTGTAAAATATTTATTTTTTCTTTTATTTTAAGTACTGATTTGTATTGATTTAAAAAAATAGTTGGTAAAGTCTGTAATTTTCAAATGTTATATATTTTAAATGCTCATTTTTGTATCAACAAAATTATTTGTTTTTTCAAATGTTTCATTTCATTTTGCGCTAATTATTATGCTTGGCGACAACGGTGCTGGTATAACGGAAAAATACCAAAACAGTTACTGATTTTATTTAAAATACAAAGAAAAAGAGTTTAATAAGAAATAAATATTATAAAACGGAAATATTTAGTTTAAGTATGAAAGCAATGTTTGTACTGTTTAAAAATGTGTTCATATTCAAAGGTTTAAATAGAAAAATATTTTGCAATTTGTCATTTGCTCCTATGGATAAAAAGAAAAAATGGATACTTTTATGTTAGCCGTTCATAAATCTCGCTAATAGCATTTTATAAATCGCAAATACCAATACTTACAATTTTACTCATCATCTACTATATTTACAAAACGCAAATTCTTATTTCATTCTGATTGACTATAACTCAGGCTCTACTGAACATAATTTTTTAGAAGGTACACTGTTAGTTATGTAATTTGTTTTAGAAGTGTTTTAATGTAAAAAAAAAAAAAAATAGTTCTACTTTGAATTAGTGATAAGTACGGTACTTTTAAAATTAGGTGAACCCGATTATGAAAGATTACCTTTAATGTAAAGTTCTACTAAATGGATTTTGATGCTATGCTGGAAAGTTCTCTGTGGTGTAGTAAATTACTATTATAAAAGGATGTAAGCTATATGCAATGTGTATATACTAGAGAATATATACTCTATAAAAGTGTGCAGGGTTTCTTAAAAAATCCAGTGGATATATAAAGTAGACCTACCCCTACATCCCTGAGAGTTCTATAATCTGGTTAACGCGATTATGAAAGATATATTTAAATATAACTATCTATAATATGTATGAAATGCAAAGAGAAATTTCGTTTGGGCCGCTTAAAAACTGAGTTTTGCTGAATAGATTTTTTATGGGACTACATTGTTAGATAATTTTTCAGAAAAAAAAATTAGTACATCATATTGTTCTACGTTGCTTAGTTAAATAATTATGGGGGAAAATTCAAAATCAGAAGAACACGATTATGAAAGATTGGCTTTTTTAAAGGTTCTGCTGGGTGGATTTTGGTAAGACAAACTGTTAATTAGATAATTTTTAGGAAACTTTTTGGTACGTTTGCCAGTTTAAAAGATTCTGCTGAGTGGATTTTGGTGGAACTTGCTCAGTTAGTTAATTTTTCAGGGAATATTTTAGTATGAAACACATATCGTTCTAGGTTGCTTGGTTATAGGATTTTGGATGAAAGTTCTAGAATGAGGTAAGCCCAATTATGAAAGATTAGCCTTTTTCATAGGTTCTATTGGACGGAATCTGATGAGAATTGCATTGATAAATTTTCAGAGGAAAAGTATATAAGTGTATTGCATATTGTTCTATCGTACTTTACCAAATCCTACAGTAAAGGATCAAATAAAGAAGTTGGTCCTTAGCAGCCCAAATTTTGTCTGTCTCAATAGAAAATACAATAGTATAATGACGTCCATATCGTTTGTAGCAATTCGGATGGGTATGCCAGGTTAATGTCCATATTGCTTTCAAACGAATGATCAAATTCACAGATATATTTCGTTTGATTCATGGTTTGTTTAGAAAAACAGACCAGCGAAGCGGGCGAAGGCTGCTAGTAATAGTATATTATAAAAATCATATTTAGGGAAAATGGAATTTTTTATGGATTGTTACTGATCGCTTTCGTTAGTCATCTCAATTACTCGTAGCACCGGAACATGCAGTAGTTTTTTCAAGTATTCCTTTAAAAATCGTCTTATTTTGATGTAAAACTTCACCTAGAAAGCAAATAAACGGACCCCCCGCTTACAAATAATCCCCTCTTCCCCCGCAAAACTTTGTTGATTGTGGAGTTATGGTTAAATTCAATCATGTTTATGCAATTATTGTTAAAAGTTTCATAAAGTTAAGTATGAAACTGAAAGGACTTCACAATTATCCCGTATTTTTTAAGAAAAACGTTGCAAGTTGAATAACCCTAATTCAATTACCGTGATCTCATAATAATTATAATGAAATCATCTTTTAATCTTGTTTCACTCCTCCGCTTTCATGAAAGAAAGGCAGTAAATATTTCAGTAGATATGTAAATTTCGCCAGCATATATTAGCTGACGATATACTGACGAAATAATTTGATTTGATTCAATTAACATTTTATTCATAAGTATATAAAACTTTTATTTTCTTAAGAATAGTTATTGATTTTGTAGTTAAATAATTAAATATGGATAAGTAATCATGAGTATTTCAAAGTAAATAGTTCATTTATTAGTTGTAAAAACATACCAATTAATTAAAACTCAAATTCCCCTTTTGAAAATTTAAGTCACTTCTCAAATTAAAAATTTCTAAAGCAAAACCGTACAACCCAAACTTTTTTTTAAAGGTGAAACATACTAAGGATTTCTTTTTTAATTAATCAATTGTATATGGAATCATTTCGCGTTAATCCAGAAAAAAAGAGATGCCCCTATTAATGCTACACTCGTCTTTTTAATATAAAACAAGATATAATGAATCTCAAAGACATAGGTTATTTTCTATTTAAAATAGATTAATCATTAAAACATACATTAAACAATTAACATCCATAAATCATAATATATCTTCATTATTTTCTTTGGTCCTGTCAAAGAACAATAAACGCTATGAATACAAATTTTAAAACAAAATTTAATGACATATTAAAGTTTCGCATGTTCGTGAAAGTTAGAGCGCAAACAGACAGATGAATCCAGTGTATAAATATATTTTAACTATATTGGAAAGTGATAAAAATATGTAACATCACAGTAGTATCTTCTAAAGACATGGGGATTACTACTGAGATTGACCGTGAGGCGCTATAAGCACATCAACCATACAAGTTATACCACACATATTTTCTCAGAATTCTACAATGGAATATCACAAGTTAATAGAAACTAGCAATTGAAGAAAGAAAAAAGTGTTTTATGGGGAGAAAAAATATTAGTAAACTCGGGGGAGCTATTGAAACGTTTGAGTTGTAAATTTGACTCAAACTCACGGATTTGTTGAGACTATCTCAAATCATACGCGATTTTCAAAAAATGAATCAAATTCAACAGAAAAATCTCAGAAAGTGAGTAAAATTCGAGAGTATCAACTCAGTCAGTTTGCTCCTGCACTGCATTTATTCTAAATTATGTTCTTCCTCTTCCCTCTCTCCCAGAAAAGAAAAAGTTTGATGCGATTCATAGTGACTCATTTTAACAAAAACAGGCTAAATTCTAGTATTAGCGATAAACCTAGTTTTAAGCGTCTACATCATAAATTTGACAGTAGCAGAATTACATGCTCCAAATGTCCCACATTTCACCAAACTCAAGCAATGTGACATTGCAAGGTTTTCAAGTACAAGGTGGTCATAATTAAATTGACAATTCACCGCCTGTTCTGAAGAGCGATCTAATTTCGAGAATGGAGCCAAACTTTTGTAGGATAATAAAACACGATAGGAGAAGAAATATTCCACGGAAAAGGAAATAATTCTAAAATTCACCGCTAGGGGATTTGTGGTCTTGTTTTTTCATAGACTCTTTCTTCCCCCGTCTATTTTAACACTAGAAGCGCTGTTATTTTACCCAAGTTTTATAAAATGTTTTTCACACCAGAATTTTTATTTTAAGGTTTTTTAATTAGCCTATTTTTGCGCTACATACATTTAAAATATCTTATGAAAGCATTTCTGGTACGAATCAACTATTATCAATTTTTTAGGGGTCAAATTTACCCTTAATGTCAGTTCTAGTGTTAATCATCGTACAAAATTAGGCTCCATTATCGTAATCAGACCGCGTTCCATGGCGTCCTCGAGGGGGCCATAATTAAACTTACAGTACTCAGCGTATTCTTTAGTGATATTTAATCGCGTGAATAGAGCCAAATTTTGATGGACTATTAAATAAGACGAGAGACGAAGGATACCGCGGAAAAAACAGCACCAGATAACCCCTAACGGTTCCTTCTAATTAGTTCGCTATCCCTGATTCACTACTTTAATGAACAAAACGTTAACATCAGCTAATTAAAAGTGTAGTAATTAAAGAATTGTAAAAAATAAATAATTGGTAGAGTTATTTCATAGATATTTATTTCATAAATATTCATTTTAAAATCTAGATTTGTATATAAACTGAAAGTTTTAACCGTTTTTGTGAATTGTGAGAAAGAAAAGTCAGTTTTAGTAAAAATAATTTAAGCTTTTTATCTTCAGATGGTAAAATTACACTAACTACCCTATTTACTCTATGTATTCTCTGAGAAAATTTTAAATATGTATTATAAAAGCCTTCAAGAAACAAACCCCAATGTATTTTACCTGCAAGTACGTACAGTCATTTCAGCTGCAATTTCTTTCACAATAAACAAAGCATTTTATGCAACATTGCCATTATGCCGAGAAAATTGACACGAAGAATAACGGTGAAAAATGTTCATTCTTTTTTCGCAAGCATTTTTTTATTATTATTTTCTCTACTTTTCTAACAGCTTAACAGCTTTTTTGATGGATACGGTTGCACAAATTGTTGAAAATTGGTAATTCATACTTAAATTTGTTTTACTGGTAATTCTACTGCTTTGAAAATGGAATATTCTTATACTTTTTTTAAAGTGAACGGAGGAATTTAGATAGAAATGCTTTCTTGGCGTTTCTTTTTTTTTTTTTTTTTTTTTTTTACTTCTACCAACTGTTAAAAATTTGCAAAAACTATCCAATCTTTCGACCGTTTTTATAGGAAACGCAGGGCCTGACTAATGCAGCGTCATGGGGGGCAGCTGCCCTCTCCCTTTTTAGGCGCCCCCCATGGGAATAATCATTATTTTCATTATAAGGTGTCAAGTGGTTAAAATTGGCCAAAAGTGATAATTCTCTTTATTTCTAATTTAAGCATTATTATTTCCCCCTCATAAATATTCTTTATTGATAGGTTATTAGTTAAACGCCGCTTTTTAGAAATCAAACATTGCTAAAGATCATAAGTTTAATTTAAGCTTTCTGGCGCCTCGTATAAAACACACATAAATTGCATTTTCACATCGGCCTGAAAATATATATTTCTCATTAATATAAATTATCCTCGCGGTTATACTTCTGTAAACAATGGTAAGTTTGCCATTTTATTTCACTTTTTAATTGATAGCCAAATGTAGTCACTTCTTCGCGTTTATGTCAAATTTTAATATCACTCCCACTCTAGCTCCCACTCTTTTGTGATTGGCACATTGGCCCAACACACATGTATTCTTGGAGAATTAAATTACACAGATTGGAAGACTTCGCCTCTGATTGTCATCGGAAGAGCACCTTCAAAGTTTTGCTGAGTATGGAGGGGGGGGGGGGGCACGACTTAATTCCTTCTGTTTCGTATAATAAAATACTTTCCCATGAAAAGCTTGTTTCTGAATTATTGCCGGATGGTATACACAGGAAACGAATTTATAAAAGACTGGGATTTTCCTTGGATTACAGCGTGTTGTACTTACCAAAACTATGTAAAACAATCACGATACCCCTAAAACTTCATCATACCCCTCCTCCCACGCAAAAAAATAACTATAACATTAGAAAACTAATGAATAAAATTTTATTATAACAACTATTGTTTTCACGAAAAATTTCTTATTGATGTTTTCCTCATAACGATGCAAGTTAAAACCATTAATTATGACCCATTGGGGGCATTTCCTTTTAGACATCTTATATCATACGTATGCAAAGTAAAAGTTTCCAAACAAATACTTCGAGTTGTTGTTTAAACTACATTATTAAAGGAAATTACACATAATATACAAGAGTATGTATCTCAAATATTTTAATCCGTTCGAGTCTGGCGTACTATTAATAGCACATGTTCTTTTATTGAGTATTATTTTGTCTGAACAATTATTTATGTTACTCTCTACATGTAGTAATCGTAGTATATGTCTGTGCATTACTTATTATGACTTCATTTATGTTTTGGCACTGAATAATAATAATAATAATAAAAGTTTGCTTAATTCTCTTTGCACCCTTGGCGATATTTTTATTTTAAATATAAATTCCACTCTTTAAATTTATAATATTGGTTACTTTTCTGAACAAATCATGTGTGATAAAACGCAGAAAATATTAAAAAATTGTAATATCTGTTAAATCCTGCTGAACACGATATTTTCCAAACATCTCCAAAAACTCTTCCTTGTCTTATTGTCATAAGAATCGAATAGCATGCAAAATAACTACACTGGTCAACAAATTTGAACTTTTACTCTGTTCTAAAACAGAAATCAGTTGTTTTTATGCGGTTTTTTGTGCTGATTCCGAATCTAGTTTTAGATTTACTCCAGCACGTCAAGTTTGAGAGATATTTACATATTTCAATTTATGCAAATTTAGTAAATTTTATACAATTATTTGCAAATTTAAGATATAAAGCAATATCAGACAGGGTTTTTTGTTTTATGTTATGATTACTACATAATTTAATTCACAAAAACGTTGTTTCTGAGATTATACTGACGTGACTGTTAAATATTGTACCTAATTTGCACATTTTTCATGTTTTTCTAATAGTGTTTCTTGATGTTCAAATATTTCTGCCGCACGAGTACGCTAATATGTTTCTAAACCAGTTTTTTAAGCTGATTTCAAATCTTGTATCTGTTGTCTTCTATCATGTCTAGTTTTTGAAGAAAGTGAAATTTTAGTTTGGGTCAAAAAAAGCCAGAAATAACTTTTTATGATACTTTGTATGATAAACTTCAACTAGTTAGGATAGATTCTACTACTTATTTTCTTTCAATTATATAAATTTCTGTTTATGTCTCTGATATGAATCTGACCCTGTTCATCTTCTTGTCAATGAATTACACACCCCTAAAAAGCATCTTATATCAAACATGTGTTAATGCCGTGTAAAAGTAGAAATTCATCTTACTCAAAAACTAGACATGACATAAGAAAACAGACTGCAGATTTGAAATCAGCATAAAAATGTAATCTTGAAAAACATTGCGTCAATTCTGTGGCACCTATTTAAAGTTGATAGTGATGTAAACATTACACTATTTAAAAATATGCAAATTAGGCTTAATAACTGATAAATAAATGTTAAGAATATGCAAATAGTGATATTTATCTGAAGCAAATAGTCAAGTAGTCATTATCTAGAAAACGTAACTAGATGTGACATATATTGTATCTAAAATTTGCATAAAATAGCACAAAAAAGCTTAAATTTTCACAAATTTAAATATGCAAATTTCTCAAAACCTGAACCACCTAGAGATAAACGAAAAGCATATTCGGAATCAGCGCCAAAAACTGATCTAGAGTCAACTAATTTTAGTTCTAGGACAAAACCACTGTTCACGAATGCTACATTCGTTTTATTTCAGACAATATTTGTTAAACTTCAGTAACTTTATTTGTATATCCACTATTAATATCTTAACGTAAAAATATTTTTTTCTCAAAATTGAAAAAAAAACGGACTCGAATGTGTTCATCCCATAATTAATTTTTTACAAATGAAAAGGTTGAAAATTTTAAAATATAATTAATATGCATATTAATTTTAATTTAAGTTACAAATAACTGTGTAAAACCATTTTATTAATACCCTTTCATGCTTAACAATACCTGTACGGTAGAACCTCGATTATCCGAAGTAATTGGGACCGACCCTGTTTTGCAAAATCGAAATTTTCGGAATGCTTCCATTTTAAGATTAAGGAGGAGTATATGCAATATTTCGTATTATGGTAACAAGTGCTTAATAAAAATAAAACAATAGCAAAATGGAAACAAGAATAAATTATCTGACTTTTAATTTTGAAATTAAGTACTTTTTACATATATCACAAGGGTTTGATAAAAATGTTTTGTTTATCGCACTCTTGATTGCCTTTGCTTTGAAGCTCTATCACGGAGTTTTTTAATATTGTTAGTTCATCAGTATCACAGTCTTTCTGCTGCTCCAGCCTTGCCAAACCTTTCGCAAAACATTCAAAAGCTTCAGAATTGCAAATTTGTTCGTTTTCTTCTTTCCACTCCGCAGCTCGGAAGCTCAAGTTAAATTCAAAGGAACTCTTAGAAAAAGATCGAAAATATTTATATGTACTCGTAGTTCGAAAAGGACCGCTTATATACAAGGAATATAGCAGTTAAGAAAAAAACCTCTCAAAATGGATGTGATAGTAAAAAAAAAAAGCTTCAAAAATCTATTTCGGTTAATCGAGAGTTTCGGTTTAAAAGGTTTCGGATAAAAGAGGTTCTACTGTACTTTATTAAAGAAACAATTTAAAATCAGTTAATTAAAAATATAGAAAGTATATAACTGTAAGAAAATCAGTATGCGTAGATTTATATAGTAAATATTTTGTAGCTATTCTTTGGTATATAGACAAACTAAATGTTTCAACCGTTTTCGAAAATGATGGGGAAAAAAATCGATTTTAGTAAATATTTTTTTATTCTATCTTCAGATGATAAAATTTCATTAAATATTTCTTTTACTCTATATATTCTCTGAGAAACAGATAAATATGTATTGTAAAAGTCTCAAGGAAAATAATGAAAGTGTACTTTACCTGTAAGCATGCATAGTCATTTTTACCCGACTGAAAAGAAGGGTTTTGTGTTTCACGCGTATCTGTGTACGTGGATTTCAGACCTGCCAACTGCTACGAAAAAATCGTAGTTGCTACGATTTAGACCTGTGAACTACGATGCCACGAAAATTGGTCTTAAACTACGATTTTTTGCAAAAAACACAAAAGCATTTTTTGTTTCTAGTTGAGATTTTTATCCCACGCGTCATATTTTTCAGGAGTGATTCTGTTCCGAAATTTCCAAGTATTCATTTCCGAAAGTTTTAAAAAATTGGCCATTAGCCTGAGAATTCGGACATTAAAAAATGCTCACGAGAAAAAAAAAAATTCTGGGCTGCAAAAAAAATTCTTAACGTAAAACACTCTAATCGTGTTTTTGTAAATATTTATACAGGAATTCCGTTCCTTAGAAACAAGGGTACTATTTTAAGAATTATGGAAGGGGTTCCTTGAGGGGCAAGGTTTGAAATAGTGTGCAAAATAGCACGATTTGCGGTAAACTATCGCGAATTTCGACAAATGACCGTGTAAAAAAAAAAATCAATTTCGTCAATTGGTCGTAGAAGAAAATAAATTTCATTAAAGGATCGTGGTAAAAACGTGAATTTTGTCAAAATATCACAGAAAGAAAACGCGAATTTCATCAAAAGATCAGTAAGATAATGCAAATTTCATCAAAAGATTAGTAAGAAAACGGAAATTTCACCGAAAGATCGCAGAAAGAAAACACTAATTTAGTCAAAGGATCGTGGTAAAAAAACGCAAAATTCGTCAATGGATCGCGTAAAAAATGCGAATTTCGTCAAAAGTTCATGGTAAAAAGTGCGGATTTCAACAAAGAATCTTGATAGGAAAATTTGAATTACGATTGTGAGAAAAAAAATTGTGAATATCCTGAAATGATGGCGGGAAAAAAAGCGCGAATTCCGTCAATATTTACTGCACTGGGCTAAAAAATTGAAACAAGGCTCCTTTTACAAATGTAAAAAAAAAAAAAAAAAAAAAAAAGCGCTGCGAAACGGAAATAAACTCTAAAAATTTTCAGAGGGAAAAATTTACTATATTGAGTTGAAAAACGGAAACCTTATTTTCCTTTTACGAATGTCAAAAGATGGCTGTGAAACACGAAAAACCAACCAACTAACCTCCAAATTAATTTAAATTTCGTGTGCTACGATTTTTCTTTTTCAAAGGTTGGCAGGTATGGGATTTCTTTATACCCTCGAAACATCCCAACGGCTGGATGGATTTTTATGAATGAGGTCTCTATCGATTTGTCTTAACTGTCCGATGGTTATAGGATAAGTTTTGTTTTTATAAATTCAAAATGGCGGCCGTAAAATACAAAATGGTGGTAGAGACGAAAAAAATTTACGCACCCTATTGAGTGGCATATCATTGGATTGATCTTTCAAAATGAAGACGATGTTTCATTGACCATTTTGTAGTCGGAAGCTCCGTTTAAATATTACACAACCTGGAAGTTGTGTACTTTGGACCGCTACCTTTACTGTAACTCTAACCTTCATAATAGACATCTATAGGCCTCATCAAAACAGTGTTTATAGATAGGAGCTAATAATTAAACACAACTTAAAAGTCATCAATACAAGTAAATAAAAAAAAAAGTATGTAATATAAAAAACAGTTTCATATTGATGAGAAATAATTTAATTAGTTCGCTTTTTACGCAGTTGGGTTTTTTGATTTTTTAAATTTAATATATTTGCTGTTATTTTTGTTTTCTCTCAGCAAACAAGGCGTTTTACGTAACATTGCCTTTCATTTTACAAAATTGACTTGAAGAATAACGCCGGAAAAGGTTCATTCTTTATTCTCGTACATTTTTCTGCTATTTTATACACTTTTCTAACAGTTTAACAGCTTTTTTGATTGATAAGGTTTCAAAGATTGTTGAAAAACTCATGGTTAAAATTTAAATTTACTTTAATGCAAGTTCTACTATTTAGAAAGTGGAATATTGTTATGATTTTTTAAAGTAAACAAAGGAAATTGAGGTATTTTCAGAAATCCTTTTTTTTTTAAGTTTTTTTATCTTTATATTAGGAAAAACATATTCACTCTGCTATGAATCTAATTAAAAGTATACTTAAATTGTGCAGTCTTAAAAATCCATAATTGGCAAACTTATTTCTTAAATATTTTGAAGTTACGTGTTCTGCCTTTTTTTTTAATGGGTGGTTGGAACATACAATCGATTTGTTTATCATCTCTGTTCGAAAATATGTGGCTTAATATATATTTTAAAATTTTTCCATTCATTAAATAATTTTTGCCATTTAAAAAAAATCATAGATTAAAATAATTTTTTTAATTATCTATTAATCTGATCAACAATTTTATCTCGGTAGGATATCTTGTGATATGTGATACATTATTAAAACATATTATACATAACACACAGGAATATGTATTTCAACAATTTTAAATCGTATTTTTATTTATTTTGCGTAAATGCAAATGTTACGAAATTTAAACTTTAAATAACATACTTTTTAATTTTAATTTAAATTACGAGTAACTAACGCAAAACTATTTTATTAGTACCCGTTTTATTTAACATCATCTATACTTTAACGTAGAAACACTTTAACACCAGTTAGTTAAAAATACAGGCATTATATAACTGTAAAAAATCAATAATGGGTAGATTTATTTAGTAAATAAATTGTAGTTATTTTTTAAAATCAGAATTGGTAGATAAACTAAAAGTTTTAACCGTTTTCGAAAACGGTGAAAAAAAAGGTCGATTTTAGTAAACATTTTTCAAATTGTCTATCTTCCAGATAATAAAATTTCTTTAAATATTCTTTCACGCTATATATTCTCTAAGAAAATGATAGATATGTATTGCAAAAGTTTTCAAGAAGCGAAAGAAAGTGCATCTTATATGTAAACATACATAGTCATTTTTGCTGCTATTTTTTTTTCTCTCGTAAACAAAGCGTTTTATGTTAGATTGCCATTAATTTTCCAAAATTGACTCGAAGCATAACGATGAAAAAGGTTCATTCTTTATTCTGATACATTTTTCCGTTATTTTATACACTTTTCCAACAGCTTTTTTGATTGATAATGTTTCACGGATTGTTGAAAAATTCATGGATCAAATTTAAATTTACTTTACTGCAAATTCTACTATTTAAAAAATTGCAAATTGTTATGAATTTTTAAATTCAACGAAGGATATTGCAATATTTTTAGAAATACTATATTAGCGACTTTGATGTTTTAAATCAAAAACATGTTCGTTTTGCCATCAATCTAATTAAAAGTTAAAAGTATATGGAAGTTATGTAACTAGAAATGTCAATAATTTGTACAATTATTTCTTAAATATTTTGTAGTTACGTGTTTAGCTTTTTTTTTTTTTTTTAAAGTGTGGTTTGGAACATACAATCGAACTTCCTCTTATTCTTGTTCGAAGAGAAGTAACTTAATATATAATTCAAGTTTTCCTATTCATTAACTAATGTTTCACAGTTATTAAAAATCATAGATTAAGATAATGTTTTTGATTATCTATAGATTTAATCAGTAATTTTTTTCTCAGTAGGATAAACTGCGGTTTAAAATACGTTGTTAAAACAAATTATATATAATATACAAGAGTATGTATCTCAATAATTTTAAATCACATTTACTAATTTTGTATGAATAATAATGTTAAAAAATTTAAACAACGTTACAAAATTTTATAATGTTACAATAATTTTTCAGTTGATAAAATTTTATTAAATATTTCTTTCACTCTATATTATGCTCTGAGAAAATGATTATTGCTTAAAGCTTCAAAAAACGGACAAAAAGTGAATTTTACCTGCAAGCATGAATAATCATTCTTACTGCTATTTTTTTCTCAGTAAACAAAGTATTTTTCGTAACATTATCATTAATTTTACAAAATTGACTTGAAGAACTACGATGAAAGAGGTTCATTCTTAATTCTCGATCATTTTTTGTGGTTATTTTAGACAGCTTAACAGCTTTTTGGATTGATACGGTTTCACGGATTATGGAAAAATTCCTAATTGAAATTTAAATTTGCTTTTTGCAAATTCTACATTTAGAAAATGGTATATTGTTAGGATTTTTTAAATACCACGAAGAAAATTCAGATATTTTCAAGCATACTTTTTTTGACGCTTTTTCTTTAATTTCTACATTTTTAAATGAAAAATTATCTAATTAAAAATATAAGGAAATTATTTAATTGTAAATATCAATAATTGCTAACTTTATTTCTTAAATACTTTTCAGTTACGTTTTCTGCGTTTTTAACGCTTTCCAACATAGTTGAAAAGTGTTTATGAATTGGGTTTGTCTGTCCGACTGAGTCGGAAAAATGTTCTAATTCCTTTTGTGCAATCCTGTATATGATCAATAGATTTGAATATATACTGCATAATAGGCTAAAATTTAGTTCAGTCTGGATACGCATAACACAGTTGAACATTCCCACTTATCAATTTCCATTAAGGGAGTCCGGGACACAAAAATCTTAAATTTTCTCCAATTTTTTTTATTACATTAAAAATTTCTGTGTCTTTTTCTGCTTAAAATGAAGTTTAAACCATGTTTCTGTCTTAATTGGAACAGGAAATATTCATTTTTAATTTTGGTTTGTTTTTAAAATCTAGCTTTCAAGCAGTGGTTGTTATGAAAACGACTTTTTGCGAAAATGCGATTTTCTTCATGATGGGTTTTTTCATCATTTCTCGTATTTAAATTGTTATAAGTCAAGAACCGTTAAAGATAAATGATTCAAATTTGAAACATGTATTTTTCTATTCTTTAACTTTAATTTTGATTCAGCAAATTTGAAAAAATATTTACTTTTGAAAATATGACTTTTTAAAGAAAAAGTTACGTCATTTCTTTTCAAATTTTTACTTTAGATATTTTTAATTTTTATTTAAATTAATATTTTTTAAATGCTGAATCTAAATTAAAACTTATATATTTCTGTTTCTTTAAATGCAAAAAAATTGAAATTCTGCAAATTATATTTCGAGTTATAACGATTTTAAACTACCCCACTTTTTTAATAAAATTTAAATTTTATATATTTAAAAAAAAAATATGAGAAGTTTTATCATGTGATTTTATTTACAAATGATATGGTTAACCATCACAAAACTTTTGAAATTTTATCTTAATAAATAAAAATTATTTGAAAATGTGTCTCGGACCCCCTTAATAAACGGAAATGTACTCGATTTCTTTCGTCCAGACCTGTATATGATCTGAAAAATTTATACCCATCAAGTAATACGCAAAGAAAAAAAAAATGCATACCACAACGGAAAACGCACGTCCAGCAATAATTGCTTATATACAATACTATAACCCATTTCTTGTATGCCCTGTATATGAATGACAAGTGCTATGCACAGTAAGAATCTTTAACGATGTTATACTTTTTCAAACAGATTGAAATTCATATACATCACTGTAATACACCTGATTAATGTGTATAAATTACAACATGTTTGAAATAGTGTAACTTTATTAAAGTACGCAGCAAACGATTTTTCCCATGTGCCATACTGCATCAGAACTCTTTTGATTGCCCTTGTAAATGAGCTATAAATGGTACACACTTCATTTCCAATGCCGAATATGTCATGGTGAACCTCAATAACATATCAATTATTATATCAATAACATATATACATTTCATTCCGAGTATATTTACGCAAGCCATAGCACCGACAGACACATACAGCCAGTCACCCAGACAGTCAGACGGTCAGACTAGCAGACAATCCAAATTAATCAACATTTTTCTAATTGTTTTATGCAAAACATAAATATTTTGCCTTTAGCTTTCTAAAATTTCAGTAAATAAGCCAGTGAAAATTTTTCCATTTCATTTTACGAGCAATTTGTACAATTATTTTACTTCTACAAGTAGAAAATAGGATTATTAGAAAATTTCAGATAATCTTTTACACGGTACTTATTGATTTTATCTACCGTGGAGAATCCACCCACAAAAGAACCTAATGACAGAATCACCCACTTACACGCATAAACGCATCCATACTCCCCCGCTCTATTGGAAGACAAATCAATTAAATAGACACTCTTAAGGGGAAATTTAATTGGAAAACATTAAATTTCTGTGACATCGATCTGTAATTTTTATATACCAGCAAAATATCAATTCAATAAAAATAAAACTACATATTATTAGATAAAAAATAATATCTATGTCTAATTTACATAAGTAAATTTTAAAAAGGTCTAAATTTTGATAATAGAAAAAAAAAATCAAATATTTGTAAGTGAAAAAAGAGTTCGGTTTAATTTTGAATTTATTCCAATGATGTTTCATTAAATCAAACATACTGAAAATTATATAGAGCATCACTGTAGTGCTCCTCAATGATGTATCAGGTTGTAACGAAAGTTTCCCGCCTCAGCTACTACGGTCTGTGCAAACAGTTCGAGTTGACATGTTTGGTCATATTTTGTCAAGCGATTTTTGACATTTGAAAGTTAGACACTTGCTTTATAACACTGTGTTGTGAAATTTGTAAAAAAATATCGTTATCATTAAGCACAAGGTGTCTGAAATGGAACTATCACGCTACCAGATTAGAATCATCATTTACTTCCAGTTCTGTTGCAAAAAGTCAGCTACAGAATGTCACCGAATAAAGTGTACAGCTTTAGGTACTAGTGTTGTATCATATGACACTATGAAGGTTTGGCGGATTGATGGTTATATGTAATATTGCAGTTAATTATATATATTGTAATTAGTATTACGTAATGGTGATTTGTCGAATAACTTTCGTTACAAGTTAATATATCAATTTCAATATGTTTTTAATAATATAACAATAAAATACTCTGCAAACTATTTTTCTCCACAGACCATACTATAGCAGATCTCTTTTGAATGCCCCTGCAAACGAACTCTAAATGGTACACGATTCATTTTCAATTCTGAGCATGCCAATCTCAATAACATATATCAATTACATGTCAAACATAGTACATTTGTGCACCGCCAGACACATAGACGACCAGTCGCCTGGACAGATGGCGAGACAGACAAACGGTCAGACTAGTAGACAAACATAATTCATAAACTCTTTTATAGTATGTTGAGAATTCAGGGGTCGATCCAGACAAAATTTGGGGCCTATTTAGGGTCCTTTCACAAAAATCTATTTAATAAAATAGGCCTCTTCACAAAAATCTATTTAATAAAATAGGCCTCTTCACAAAAATAAATTTAATAAAACGGGCCTCTTCACAAAAATGAACTTAATAAAACAGGCCCCTTCACAAAATTCCTTTTGATAAAATAGGCCCCCTATGTAACATCCTTTTTTATAAAAACTGTTTTAAAATGTGTAATTTGTAAATAAAACCAGATCACGAAAAACAAAAACCTTAGCAAGGGTATTTAAAGAATGTTTTTGTACATAAATTCTTGGTTCGAATGAGTAACTGGATTTCAACTTTCGTTACAAAATGTTATTTTTCACAAAAATATAATAAAATTCCCAAAAATAACTTCTACTTTTCACAAAATGGGACCCAAGAATAAAAACCTGCATCGACCCCTGGAATTGTTTTAAGAAACGAGAAACATTTGTCCTTTCGATTTCTAAAATTTCTATAAATAAAATAGTGAAAATTTGTGCCTTTCATTAAAAAGTAAATTTTAGAATTATTTTACTACAAGTAGCAAAGTAGAATTCTACAAGTAGGGTTAGTAGAAGTTTTCAGATAATCTTTTACACGGTACTTATTGATTCTATCTACCGTGGGGAATCCACCCACAAAAGAACCTAATGATAGAATCACCCACTTACACACATAAACGCCTCCATACTTCCCCGTTGTATTGGAAGATAAATCAATTAACCCATTTATGCCTAGCGTCCCATTTTTGGGACGTTTCGAATTTTAATAATTTTTTATAATTTTCTTCTTCTTTACAGCATGAAAATTGTGTGAAGTGATTGTCTATAAATGTCTTTATCTATTACCGAGAGAAGACAGCATAAGATGGATATTTATTTGCTTAAATGTAGGTCTTTTTTCGGTGTTTATAGATTTTTCATTTTTCAAGATAGCGAAATGTAAAAAATAAGTTTATTTGTAAATTTTTGTACCAAGGATCCAAATAAATAAGTCATAATCTTTTCTTGTAGACTTCTTTGAAATATGTTTTTTTTTTTTTTTTATTGTGAAATTATATGTTCAAGCCTATTTTTTATGCAAGTTTGTAACGTACAAAATATAGGGCACTAGGCGTAAATAGGTACATATTTCTATTAGCTCTTTAGGGGGCAGTTATTTATGTACAGCCCTTTTCACGATGATTTTGAAACAAATTGTTTTTTAGCCTCAAATACAATTATTCTTAATTTACTATTAATTATAATTATAATGTTATTATTCTCTGTAAAGAAATAAATATATTTTTTTAATAGTTCCGAAAAATACTAATTATAGTATATAACATTCGATTTAAAAGCTTAATTTATATAAATTTAGACAAAACATATAATCATGCATTTTTCTACATATGGATATTCCCATATTTAGTAAGTTTACATTTTATCAAATAAATACAAAAATATTTTAGCATAATTTTTTTGAGTATTTTTCAAATGATTTTGCAATATTTTAAAGTGATTTTACCAACAAATTTGAGATAACAAAAATTCCGGCATAAATGGGTTAACCCTTAAATGCCTGATTTTTCAAAAATCATTGTAATAATGTTTTCCGGCTTTCATTTTTTAAATATATCATGGGAAAAATACTTTTAAAAAATCATATTTTGTTTTAAGTTTGGTTTACGGCTAAAAAACAGTTTGTTACTAATCGGCAATACTAGTTTTTAATTGAAAAAATAATTTTCCTTGATAAAATTCTATAATATTAAACACACAAAAATTTTAGGAACTATAATAAGAAATAAATTTTACTTGCTCACCGCAGAACAAAATAGGGAGTTTCGCAAGCTTCCAAACAAAACAAAAAGAACAAGTAGCAACAATTGGAAAAATAAATCTATCTTTATTCTTAAACAGCACAAGTGTTGCCATCTACATGTTGAAAATCGATTTAATTATATTTTCAGAATGTATTTTATTGGCAACATTAGGCATTATAGCTTCAATATTATTCTAATAGCATTTTAGAGCCTAAATTGGGTATGTTGCTGAAAAGCAACACCCGGCATTTAAGGGTTAAATAGACACTCCTAAGGGGAAATTCATAATTGAAACCATTAAATTTATGTGACATCGATCTGTAATTTTTATATACTAGTCAACTATCCGTTCAATAGAAACAAAAGAAATATTATTAGACATAAAAGTAATATTTATGTCTTTTTAAGTATATAAAAAAGTCTAAATTATGATGCTAGAATAAAATGCAAAATATATGTAACTTAAAAGCCTGTCCAGTTTCATTTTGAATTTATCCTAATGATGTTGCACTATTTCAAACAGACTGAAATTGATATAGCAAATCACTGTATCTCAGTAAAGTATATTAATTTCAACCTGTTTGAAATACTGTAACATTATTAAAAGACATTAGAAACGATTTTACGCCATAGACCATACTGGAACGTGATTCTTTTTATTGCCGTTATTAACGAACTATAAATGCTAAACACTTCATTTTCAATACCGAAGATGCCATGGTAAACCTCAATAACATACACCAATTACATGTTAATCCGAGTATGGAGAGTCAGACATACAGGGGGCCAGACAGACAGACAGACTGGCAAATTTACAGACAAACAAAAATAATAAACTCTTTTAAAGTATATTGGAAATTGTTAAAAGAAAGAGAGATTTCGTCTTTAGCTTTCTAAAATTTCAATAAATAACACAATGAAAAATTTTACCTTTTCATTTTAGGAGCAATTTTTACAATTATTTTATAAGCTACAAGTAGAAAATAGGATTACTAGAAGTTTTTAGATCATCTTTTACACGTCACTTATTGATTCTATCTACCGTGGGGAATCCACCCACAAAAGATCCTAATGACAGAATCACCCTCCACGCATACACGCATCCATACTCCCCCGCTGTATTGGAAGACAAATCAATTAAATATACACTTCTAAGGGGAAATTTAATTGGAAACCATTAAATTTCTGTGACATCGATCTGTAATTTTTATATACTAGTAAACTGTCAGTTCGATAAAATATATATATATATATATTAGCTATAAAAGTAATATCTATGACTCTTTATGTAAATTAAAAAAGAAATTCTAAAATTTTATGACAGAATTTTTTTTTAAATGAGTATGTAATTTAACAGCCGGTTTGGTTTAATTTTTAATTTATATTAATTTTTCTTTATAATCAGCTCTTCGAACTATTTCCCCAGAGTCTTTATGTTTTGATTAAATTTTCGTGTTTAGAAAAGTAATTAAATCGTTATATATTTTTTAAATTATTGGTTTAGTTGAAAAATAAATAATTTTGTTTCAATCAGTTTTTGAATATTTTTTTATGCAGTAGATATATTCACATTTCGACAAAAAATAGAAAATCAACCCTAATTTAAAATACTTTTTAAACCAATAAACAATTTCGCAAATTTAATTAAATTTATTATTTTTTTTTTAATCTAAAGAATGATTTTTTAAACTCGTGATTTATAAATCAATATTAAAGCTGCAAAAACAATCTTTTTACTATAAATTGTGCATAACAATATTGGTAAATAAATATTTTGTAGAAAATTCAGGCAATCAATAAATTAGGTTTTTTTTTTCATTGAAAATTTGTATTAACAAACCTTAGTATTTTAGATCTAAAATCAAAAATTTTAGAACTTTTTCTAACATTTTAATTCATGTTTTGTATATTTATCCTTCAAATGACGGAATAACTTTCTCTTGACGGAATAACTTTTTACTTAGAAGAGAAGCAGCAGGAATAGGAAAATATTCTTAAAAACACCTTTTCTCTAATATATTCGTCTGAATTTTCAGTACAATTGTGGGATTATAAATATTCTCAACAATGTAACTTGACAGACTCAAGGATTTATTCGATCAATACGCAGTATTATGGAAAATAAAAAGCAGAACAAGAGGAGCGTGAAAAAAGCGCAAGATAGGTGGCAATGGCTATATACCGGTGTCCCAAAAATGACTGATAAATTTTAAAATTCCATAACTTGCAAACTTAAAAAAAATCTTGCTGGAGTGTTATGTAAGATGTCAGGAGTTTTTATGCTGCGATTCTCAGTTTTAGTTACAAATAGCAACAATAGATGGCGCTGCAGGCAATAACCGCTAAATCCAGGATCGGTTTTTTGGCCTCTCTCTTCTTCCATGCGAAAAAAGGACATTAAAATGTATTGAATGTACATTAATAAGTTATTCACAGACAAATCTGTTTATTTAAAGCCTGTATTTCACATATAATCCATAACTTTAGTAAGTTATATATGAACTATAACTATAGTAAGTTATATATGAATTTTAGAACTTTTTATTTTTTTAAGGATTAAATGAAATTGAAACTTTTAAATAGACAAGAATGGAAAATAGGATAATGTGTTAAAAATAACTTATAAAAGAACGAACTTTTATAAAAAGATACTTAGAAGAAATGATAATTTTATTATGGAAAATTGAAGAATTTTTATAGACTTAAAACTATATCCACAATTTTGGAATGGATTGAACTGTAACTTTATGAAATATTTATGAACGGACGAAATACAAAGTATATAAATGGATAGTAAAAGGGAATACTAAGTGAAGTTAAATGTAATGTTTTTTATATAGAACTGTAAAATAATATATAGTTTTTAAAAACAATTTAAAATGATGTGGCCTTTTTTAATATAAATAAAGAAAACATTAACAAAATGAAAATGCTTTTAAATATATGAAGGATGTATACAAAATAAAGTATTGCTGCACATGGAAAATAAAGTAAAACCTGATAATAAGGTAAATAACTTAAAGTTATGGATTATATGTATTGAATGGATCCTGAAGTACCAAAAATCGGGTCTGGACTGAGCGTCTATTGCTCTCAGCGCCATCTATTGTTTGAAATTCGAACTAAAATCAAGAATCACAGTACAAAAACTCCTGTCATCATACATAACCCTCCTGCAAGAATTTTTTTAATATCTGTTTGGAAGTTATTGAATTTTAAAATCCATCAGTCATTCTTGGGACATCCGATAGAAGAATGGAATAATGTCAAGAGGTTTTTATGTTTAAAAAATTTCATAGTTTGAATATTAACTGAATGTTTTAAAGAGCTGTCCATGGCCGAATAAAAGCCTTGAGTGAGGAATCTAGGCGATCTCCTATATTTATATTTGCCAATGTGAAAATTGTATACTATATCGTTAATGTTAACTGGATTTCTATAACCTATATTTGTTCGTCTAACAAGGAGAGGGCCAACCTTGTTAATCACAGATTTTGATTATTTTAATATATGTTGTAGGGTAGAGACCCTTTAGTGTCAGGTTCTACGGATTTTATCCAATGCTCCTTAGTTTTTGAGAAACCGGGGTGTCTAATAGTCGTACACAACTTAAATACTTACTTTGGTGCCAAAATGATAGGTTAGTCGTAGCTCAGTTGATATGGCGTTGGCCGGCTGATCCGTGGGTTCCGGGTTCGATACCTGAATGCGCTGCGTTTTCTTTTTCTCCTTTTTTGTTTTATAGATATATTTGTAATTATAATTTAATAGTTTCAATTAAAAATTTTATTATTATACATTAATTATAATGTTAACAAACTTAAATTTATCTTTTTTTTAATTTTTAAACTATTATTTTTCATCCTTTAGAGAGGTTAAAAAAGAAATCGGATCTATTATTGAATGATTAAACTTCGAAAATCGTGAAAAAATCTGTAGTGGCGTCATCTAGGTATGATAAAAAAAAAGAATATTAAAAAAAATAAAAATAAAAGCCGGAAGAAGATAAGGGAGAAAGCAAAATAATTGAAAGCGCAAGCATACGTATTACAAATTTAAAAATCTTTAATATGCAGAAAATCGGTTGTAATTTAACTCTAATGCTAATTTTCAATATAATGCTTGTTACTTTAAAAAAAGAACAATAGTATTGTCGCATTGACTACCTTTGTTAAAGCAATGCGTAAATGATGTTTCTTTAAACTCACGAATTGACACAATTGCTCAATATCATTGCATCGATAAAAGATATATGAAATACATTTTAAATGTTTTATGATGTTTTATTACAACTAATTAGTTAAAAGTAAAAAACTAAATAGGTTAAAATTATAATTGATATGTAATATCATAAATTTTAATTGACAATCAGATTATTAAGTTATACTTACAAGTATATTTATAAAACAAAAAAAAAGAGAAAAAAAACGCAGCGCATTCAGGTATCGAACCTGGAAGCTACGGATCAGCAGGCAAACGCCATACCAACTGAGCTACGATCAACCGATCATTTTGACACCAAAGTAAGTATTTAATTTGTGTGCGACTTTTAGACCCCCTAGTTTCTCAAGAACTAAGGAGCGTTGTATAAAATCCGTTGAACCTGACACTAAGGGGTCTCTACCCTACAACATATATTAAAATAATCAAAATCTGTGATTAACAAGGTTGGCCCTCTCCTTGTAAGTACAATAAATTAAGTAAATACTTGAACAACAGATTGATGAGTTCACTTATAGCTATAAGCTAATTGAATATTTAGATAAGTAAAATAATAAATACTACACAATTACAATTGTGCTATGATGATTTTTAGAATCTTAAATTTAAAAAATATATATAAACTAGAAATGTGTCTACGCTCTTTAGAAATTTTCTGGAGTATGGCGTCACTATTATAGATTTTAAAAAAATGGCTAATATATATTCTTCATACTGGAAATCTTTCTGCGATTGATCGAAGATTTTGAAATATTTTTTCTGCGATTGGCCAAACTGTGTTGGAAGGTAAAGTACTCATGAAGAAGCAATTTTCGTAGAGGGGTGATTTTCAAAAAGCGTCGTGTTTTACTGTCTTTTCTCATTTGTACCGAAAAATAGTTAAATATCACAATCTTAATTATTGCATTTTGACTATCAAGTTTTTTAATGATAATTTACAGACATATTATTATTAATAAAAAATTTAAAAATAAGAAATATATTCTTTTGTAGTCAAATTGTCATTACAGTAGGTGTTCCCAACAAGCAATTTATCAGATAAAGATTTGACTAAGTTCTATTTAAAACAGATGGTTATAATTTTTTAAATACATTTTTATTTATTAAGATGCTACTAACTAAAACAAATATTTATTTTCATAAATTACACTTATCTATAATTCTTAATAATTCTTTTAAACCGTATCCTAAGAAAGAGTGTCATTACCAAGCTTCTGACAAAAAGTTCATTTGAAATGTTTTAGTGGGCAGCAACATGCCTTTTTATCAAGGCAAAAATAATCCTTAAAAGTCAACTTGTTATCAGGTTTATGTGAATAGAGTAAATAGTTTTATAGTTTCAATAAAACAAGCACAGACTTTGAATGTTTTGGTGAGTATTTTCTTTTTGTACGTCATTACCGTACCCACTGATAATTAAATGAACTTTTATTTCTTAATCTGCTTTTATTACATAAGAAATAGAAAATCATTGTATGGGCTAGAAGATATAATGACTGCCATTTATGCCTGGGGGAAAAATAAAAAGTTTTTGCTTAATTTGTCATTACCATAGATGTCATTACCGTGCTCACTTATGTCATTGCCAAGTTCATTAAAATTTAAAAATTAGTTTTAAAATGGTAAATTAGTAATTTTTGTCTCTGATGATGCTTGCATATTAATTTTTAGGAGGTAAGAAAATTATTTACAAAAGATTAAAAACTTTCTGATTATTTCTAAAAATTTGATTTTGGTGTTCCAAAACATGGACAGATTTTGAAAATAACCCATAGGCAATGTAGGAGCCGGAAATGAAAATTGGTGGCGAAAAACAAGAAATCCGGTAGAAATGAAAACAAGTATTTTATTTATATAAAAATTACAGTATGCGCTTACACGTGCCAATACCAACATAGATGCAGGTCTGTCAGCGTCTAGTAAGTGATTGGTGTACCCTTTCGAAGATTCCAGATGTTTCACTGAAAGTTTCAGCAGCGTCTGAAAGTCTTGCATTGAGATCCACATCAGCGTCAATTGGTGTATTGTACATATAAAGATAAAGTTTATAAAGATAAAGAAGAAAAAAAAGAACGAAAAATCATGCGTAGAATATAGATACACTATACGGCCAAAGGTGACCGGTCACTTGCTATTTTAGACGTTTTGTTAAATATCTAGAAAAATACATGAAGAATTAACATGAAACTGCAGTTGTGTGAACAGTTATAGTATAGGTCATATATTTCCGCGAAGATTTTTTCCCGAAACCCCATAGGGGACCGTCAACAAATTGAAAATAAAAACGAATATCTTTTGGATAACCCTGTAAAAACTAATGTAGCAAAAGCATTCAAACTCGAGATTATTAATAAGTGGCTTACTGTAATATACTGTGTTCAGTTTTATGAGGATAGCATGTATACTCGTAGAGAAATTAAGGTTTTTATAAAAACAGTCCCAAATTTCGCCAAGTTTTTTTCTTGTAATTTCCAGAGTTATAAAGAAAGTTATTTTCAGAAAATATGACAAACAAAATTGTACACAATACTCTGCAATCAGAATTAAAAAATAATAAAAATTGGAGGAAAAATGAGCAGGTTGACTAAAAAATGTTTCATTGTGCATGCGCGAATGCAATCAAACTATATACATAATGTATTAGCTAAGTATATAGAGCAACTTATAGCTTGAAAATTCTGAAAGTTATCGTCGATAGAATAAGCTCGAAATCCGTTGTTCCCAAAAAGAAGCAAAAAGATTAGGGGTTGTATCCAAATATCTGTTGAGTTGTGCCAAGATAGCGTACACAATATTGCACGTACTACTATATTTGGATACAGCCCCTCATCTTTTTGCTTCATTTTGGGAACAACGGATTTCGAGCTTATTCTATCGACGATAATTTTCTGAAATTTCGAGCTATGATTTTGAGGATTTCACAAAAGTTGCTCTATATACTTAGCTAATACATTATGCACATTATAGTTTGATTCCATTCGCGCATGCGCAGTGAAACATTTTTTAGTAAACCTACTCATTTTGCATCCAATTTTTATTATTTTTTAATTCTGATTGCAGAGTATTGTGTACAATGTTGTTCGTCATATTTTCTGAAAATAACTTTTTTTATATTAAGAACTCTGCAAATTATAAGCAAAAAACTTGGCAAAATTTAGGACTGTTTTTTATAAAAAAAAACCTTAATTTCTCTACAAGTATACATGGTATCCTTATAAAAATGAACACATTATATTACAATAAGCCACTTATTAATAATCTCGAGTTTGAACGCTTTTGCTACATTAGTTTTTACAGGGTTATCCAAAAGATATTCGTTCTTTTTCAATTTGTTGACGGTCCCCTATGGGGTTTCGGGAAAAAAATCTTTGCGGAAACATATGACCTATACTACACTGTTTACACACCTGCAGTTTCAAGTTAATTCCTCATGTATTTGTCTAGATATTTAACAAAACGTCTCAAATCGCAAGTGACCGGTCAACATATTTAGAATACTGTAACAAAACTTGACAGTGTAGTAGGGCGGAAGATGATGTCTAAATAAAAATTTAGAAAGCGCATAACGCATTTGGAAATCCGATTTCTGTAATTACCATTTATATTCGGAAAAATATGCAATTTGTTTTGCGCAGTCCTGTATATAAACTACAAATTTGTATGTATACTACATAGTATGCTGAAAGTTAGTTCAGTTAAACATATAGCACACTTGAAAATTCCCATTTAGCAATTTCAGCCAATAAACGGAAAAGTACTTGAGATCTTTTGTGCAGCCCTGTATATAGAATCAATGCAAAAACCCTTGACGGGTTAAAAGTTTCTGACGCAGCACTTTATGTTATGCTCTAAGAATTTTAAATATGGAACTTAAAAATACTGATATCAAATTTTGAGTGACGTTATGCTATTTCTTAAAAAATACATTTGTATTTATTTCACCATTTTATTTTTGTTTTATTTATAATTGCATGTGCAAAAGTTATGTTCAACATGAAAAGCTGCATAAAATTTTATTCGCTGTTGCTTTATCATTTACATCTCTCATAAATTCAAAATATGTGTTTTAAAAGATATGATATAAAATTTAAGTGACGCCTTGATGTGACTTTAAAAGGTTTGTTTTTTAAAATTCAATTTAAATTATTTTTGACTTGGTTAAAATATTTTTTTTACATCTACACAATACTTTTAATTTTCCAATTCACTGTTAAATATATCACTTTCATTGAATCTATACTATGCATTGAAATGTATTTATTTCAATAAATTGATTTATCTTTTGTGTCACGCTATTCAAAATTGTGAGTAAGATTTATGTAAATGGTTTATTTGCGTCAAACTATCCTTTTTCATACATTTCATGTAGTTTGGACACAATGACGCAAAGAAAGTGAAATGGTGAAATAAATACAAATGTATTTTTTAAGAAATAGCATAACGTCACTCAAAATTTGATATCAGTATTTTTAAGTTCCATATTTAAAATTCTTAGAGCATAAGATAAAGTGCTGCGTCAGAAACTTTTAACCCGTCAAGGGTTTTTGCATTGATATCATTACTTTTTTGAGGTTAGTGATAAAATGATTAAAAAAAAGATACTTATGGAATTTAATGCAGATTTAATTTTTACTATTTTATTACAATTTTCCTTATAGCAGTTTGTATATAAAAACAACTGGGTAAGTATAATCGCAGATCGCACAGAGGGTTTCATTTGATATTCCTTTAAAAACACTTTATCCTTAAATTAATAAATCCAAAATGTTAATTTATAATTATTAAATCCTTACATAGATGTAGCACCAATAGTTCCAATTTACATGGGGCAGGGAACGCACTCTTTTAAACAAACCACCTTCATCAAAAACCAAGTTGAATAAGCCAGATCCCGTTGTGTTGTTTGACAAACAGCAGTCTCATGTCCCCTCCTTCCCCCCTTTTTCAAAATTTTTCAGACCAGTACCTAAGAATGGAACCGAAATAATTTTTTCTCTTCAGAAATTACGATAAAAAAATAGTATGCAGTACTCATAAATTTACTTTAATGCTATATAGGGTGATTATTAAGTTAATTATAACGTTTGGAATCTGTTGCATTGATGTCCGAAAGGTAGTTTCTGAGTTATGGAAGCTGGACCCATAAGGCGCCATAGAGGGGCGAAGCCCGCTAGTGTCTATCATAATTATATCTGCCATGTAGACTAATTGCGATATTTAATCAAAATAGCCCCCCCCCCCTCCTCATCCCCGGAAATATAACAAATACAAAATGTATCTTTATAAACCTATCGTCAAATAGGTTTTTATTTCTTTTTCCCTAAAAAAAAACATGATTTTTATATCCGTAACGTAAATAGCGGACGAAGCCCGCTAGTTCCTATCATAATATATATATTTAATAATTTTATATAGTCTATAATAAAAATCAGACTTAAAATAGTCTAGTTCCATGAGTACTTGTAGTGTCAGTTACATGCTACGATTTTTGGATACCAGTATTTTAGAACGGGAAAATGTGATTTATTTTATCGGAGATATCTCATTAATTGAATAAGGTGAAGCAAACTTTTTGAAAAAAAAGGTGGCCAACAAGCATGGCAGTTATCAGCTATGTGACTTTGTGCTTTAATGTGTCCATTAATTTGATCTGCTTTAAAAAGATTACGGAAGATTGAATTATAGTAGAACCTGGATTAACCGAGCTTCGATTAATCGAGGTTTCTGTTAGCCGAGCCGATAACAAAGTCTGATTTTTTTTTTCCTTTTGAATGAGCCTTAAAAATAACCACACTCTTTAGCTCACTGTCCGTGCTATACAGGCCCTTCTGCCCCCAAAAGCCCTCAACTCCAAAGAAACATTGGACCCTGAGAAGTCAATAGCGAACAATGCTTTGTTTCCAGTGGCTGTGTGAACTTTCGTAAATTTTTCAATTTGCATTTTAAAATTTACTACTGGTAGTTGATTTTCTTTTTAAATTTGTTAAGCTGTGAAATAGAACTTTACATATATTTACTTTTATTATTTAAAAAACGTTCTATATATTTTTTTAAAAGAGATGTTAAATTCGCAAGCACGGCGAGTTTTTACACACAGTTTCTATTAACCGAGATTTCCGATTCCGATTTACTAACAGTCCCAATTAGCTCGGATAATCGAGGCTGCTCTGTATAATTAAAAAATCAATGGCGATCTTACTGTAAACGGGTTTCCCTTTTACTGAGGGATTTCAAAACCGAATCAGCTGATGTTAGTTGCTGTTTCCCTGCTTGATTAAATAAGATTAGTTAAACATTTGAAAATTACCAAATATAAAAGGAACTAAGTCAACAGAGTCTTTGCTTTATGGTATTTTTTAACAACGCTATAAGAAAATGATTTTAAATAAGAGATTTTAAATGTAACGTTTTAAATCTGACATAATTTTCACCAAACTTTCCTTTCTCTTTGTAACATTCAACTGAAAATATTTTTATTATTAGAAAGATAATATTATTATTTGCGCTACCTTAAAATTAGCAACTATAGTTAAAAATATCATCTCGAAATTTGAAATAAATCTCTCATATAAATATATTTTTTAATTTACACTGTTTTGCAATATGTTTTGCAATGTGTTTTGTATACTGTTTTGGCCACTTTGGCCAATATGACGTAATTTCCTCCATTTACGACTTTTAACACATATCAATGAATTTATTATTTAAAAATTTTCTTTTTCTTTTAATATTCACGTGTAAATATAATTTTTATGACGTAATTTTCAATGTTTTCCTTCTTTTAATGCGTAATCATTTAATTCTAATTTGAAAATAATTGATTATTTTATAATTTTCTTTCATTTTAAGTAAGCATGTGTAAAAACAATTTTTATGACGTAATGTTTAATATTTTCCTGCTTTTAACACGTTATCATTTAATTCTAATTTAAAAGGATTTTTTTCTGTTTATAATAGTCACGTGTGAATAAATTTTTAATTTAAAGGATATATTATTCTTTGCGCTGTTTTAACATTTGGCAACAATTTAAAAGAACCTTTTCTAAAATATGTAAAAAATATCTCTGGAAATTCTGAAAATTTTAATTTAAAATTGAAATAAACCGTCAAAATATTAGGCAAGTTAAGAATAATAAATGCACTCTGCAAACTTCGAGTTTCTATTGAATGATTAAATTGAATGAAAATGATTAAATTCCCATGTATATTTTTTTTTCCTATGAGACTTTTTTAATGAGACAATTTTATCCAGATTTAACATTAAATATCTCTTAAAATAATTCTTCGATTTAAAAACTGTCTACTTCAACATTTTTATCAAACATTTCTCTATAATACTACGCAATTGCGTCAAAAGATGGCGACACCAGAATTCTGATATGCTTATTATGTAAACTGTAAATATTGCAAAGAATTGTCTCGGGGTTATCAAACTTCATTGATATTTATAAATAAAACATTTCAACTAAATTATTTATTATAAAAGCATTATTACATCACAATAGCTTTTATGCAAGGAAAATAATAATTATAATAATAATAATATTATGGATGTCAGTGATTATATATTGATTGACCGTCATAATAATAAAAAATGATATTATAAAAAGAAGAGCTGAAATGAATTATTTTTTTACGTTTCTGATCGTGTGATTTATATTCAAGTAATAATTATTAATGCATATTTTTTGTAAAGTGATTGAAATTAAATATATTTATAAAATTTATGGTAATATTTTTATTGTTGAAAAATTGCCAAGAAATAATCACCATCAAATTGGCGTCATTATAATTGTAATTTTATTTAACTTAATAGCAATTAAAAAAATTACAAAGGAACTGAGAATAATGGTCAACTAGCAGACTTAAAAAAAAAACAAAAAAAAACATTCACATGTGAAAACACGTACCAGCGAGTATCGAACTGCCTATCTTAAGGTCAGTAAACGATGGCCCTTAGCCACTCAGCCAATGGGAAGACAAAATTTTTCTCCCCAAAAGTGGTTAAAAAGAAAGCGTGTGTATGAATACAGTGTCATGCATTTTCGGTGAAATTTCCATAGAATGGCGAAGAAATATAGTCCGATTTTTCATGCGCATTATAAAACGAACAAGAGTCTTGCTGGAAACAAGTAAATTGTTATTTGGTTCATCTGAAACATATTTATTTGATTTTTAAAAAATCGCCCGTGTCATTTTCGAGAGAAAAAAAAATCGAATTATTTAACGAACGAGAGTTTTCCCAGAAAAAAGAAAAGTGTTATTCACCTCGCCTTAATCACATTTATATTATGTATCAATTTAAAAATAATCGTTAGAACCGTTTTCGAGATTTTCAAATTAGGAACTTCCTCGATATTATACCAACGTTTTCACTTTAAAAATGGCTATTTAGATCTCAAAATATACTGCACGTAGAAATGCAAAAATTTCAGTATACGATTAGACTGCAGATATAAGACTGTTCTAGAAAATTCAGAACAATAAGACATATATCTGCTGAGTTATTAAAAGGCGGCTTTTCGCGTTTTCTTTGATGTCGAGTTAGCTGTATATATGAGTTCCGCCATCTACGAATTCTATGATACGATACGATATGATTTTAACGATACGATACGATACGATTTTAGGCTTAAGGCTGCGTCACTCGAAATACTACCGTCTTCCATGATTTATACATACTAAGTTATGTGGAAATAATTAGTTAAAACGCGTACGACGCATTTTCAACATTTAAGGCTCATAGGCCAAATTTTGCTGCCAAATTCTTTTCTGAATCCATGTAAATGAAAGATAATTTCTCTGACGTATTATACAGTAAGCGCATCGTAGTGAACCTTACTGATATGTATAAACTTCAGTATGGCTAAAATAGTGCAATATCATTAAAATACACCAGAAATGTTTTTTCCCGAAGACAGTAATATAACGGAATTCTTTAGAGTGTATGAACCGCAAATGCTAAAGACATCATTTTAACCCTTTATGTACTGAATTATGAATTCATGAAAATTTTATCTTCTAAAGTATTTTTCGTGAATTGTTTAAACAACATTAGAATATTTACATAACCATTTAATAAATTTTAGAAGGATTTTAGAAGGATTGAAAGATTTAGAAGGATTCTAAAAATAAATTATTAATTTCGTTCGATGAATGAATATTTAATATAATAACGCAATGTTCCGGTTTGCATACACTTTTCAGGTTGTTATCACTTTATTATTAAAGGATTATTTGGTCATTTGAGTGATTCTCTCAGCTCACTATGCTATTTATAGCAAAATATTAAATCTTCAAAGGTATGGAAATATGTGTAAAAATCTTTTTCGTGAGGCAATAAGAAGAATACAATGCAAACCTTCCTGAGTGCTTTAACCCTTTATGTACTGAATTATGAATTCATGAAGATTTTATCTTCTAAAACATTTTTCGTGAATTGTTTAAACTACATTAGAAGATTTACATAATCATTTAATAGATTTTAGAAGGATTGAAGGATTTAGAAGGATTCATTAAATTTGAATTTATAGAGATTTTGTGCACTATTGATAACCCCCACACAAATCTTTTATTTTAAATATTTTTCTTAGTATTTTGTAGAATTAGAAAATGTAAAAATATGATGTTCTTACAATAGGAATATAGAAATATTTCTGAATTGAAAATCCCCCCCCCCCAAAAAAAAAGACAAAAAAGCTGAAAAGATGCAAAAGCAAGAGAAATCCTCCTTTTAAAAATATTTTTGTTTTGTGTAACCCAAAATGCTTTTGGAACAAGATAAAGTAATGCATCTATAACTCATTCCAAACTGTATTACAACTAATCTATGTATTAAATAAATTTTATAACGAGTTATTTTAATGCTACTTATAAGTACTGTCAGTAGATAAAGGTTTAAATACCAAACATGCCATAGTAAACCGAAGTAACATATATGAATTTCATGGCAATCTGTGTATACTTTTGTGAGTTAGAGCGCAGACAGATAAACACACAGGCAAAGCAAATTCATAAACATACTTTTCAACTATGTCAAAAAAAGTCTAGCTTAAAAAAATATTTGAAAGCAAAAGCAAAATAACTAAAGATATACAGTGAAACCTCCGTGAACGACCACCTCTCATAAAGAACATTTATTTCTGGCCTATAATTTTTGGCTCAATGTTAATTTCCCCTCTATTAAAGGACCACTACTTCCTGTCTCTCTCCATGCGAGACCACTTTTGAAATTTTCAGCCGAAATGTACGACCCTCTTTACAAGGGGGAATCTGAATATTCTCTGGAAAACATGTTCAGCTAGCATTGATGACATCGAATTTTTGAAAATTGGTTATATGACTTTGACAAAAAGTCATATAACCACATCATATAAAAGTCATATGACAAAAGTCATAGAAACTGGAAAGGGTAGAAACATTATCCTTATTTTGGATGTCATTATTCTTATTTTGGTTCAATATCACTCAGTGTTGGAGTAGTAAAAAAACCGAGGGTATACGCTATAGGCAGAGGGTAAGAGCTAAATTCATGAACGTTACGCCTAGAGTATTCGTTATAGCTTTACTTGAGAAACAGATAGGATATGGAGCTTCTTAAAAAAAATTCAGACGGTATACGGCGTATACCTCCGTATACCCTCCACTACAACCTTGATTGTCACTTATATGAAGCACAGATGAAAAGCGTGAAATTTTAATTTCTCCCTCCTAATTCAACATTCAAAATTCAGCCGTTAAAATCAACGGATTGACAGGAAATCCGATACATGTTAGAGATGATACTAAAATAAACAATTTTTCTAAAGAGATCAAAGGATGTTTAAAATAATTAATTATTATAATTAAAGCAAACTTTAATTGATTCCTTCTAGATTGCATAGACATGAAATATAATGAACTAATTCAATAATATATATCTATTTTGCAATATGTATTAGATAAAACTTTGCTTTATTCATTACCTCTATTCTGGGGTTACATCTCTGAAAGACCGTTCTTTAAGGTCCAATGTGTGGTCTCCTTAAAGAGGTTTCACTGTATATATTTGTAGCATATATAAGTTTTACATTTAGTTTTACAAAGTAAACTCAAACTACTCATCGATTCTAAAGTATTCAAATGATGAACTATCCCAGGTTCTTTTCATATTTAGGCAGCGTTCTCTCAACATTAAGTTTATATTTTCAGAAAACGATATTACGAAATTTTGTATTAGCAACCATTAGGCCTACACCAATATTTCCGATTTCAGAAAAGTTCCGAACAGGAAATACCTTACGCCGGTTTTGAAGCAAAAATGTTAAAGGATCTCATTATCTTCAAAGAAGTCATGCTGCATTTGGAATCTTCGAAAAGTCTTTGATCCATTGGATTTATGTGTTATTAATTCATTTTATAGAATATTCTTGCTGCTTTTAATATAATTTGTGGTACAATATCTGCTTTCTCAATTATAGTGGCGAAATATTTGAAAACTTTTGCTGTAGTAGCTGAACATATTTCTTGATAACAACAAAAATGTCTTGGTTTATTTTATATAAGAGAGATAAATAGCAGAAAATAATAGTGAAAAATGTACGAAAAATTTAGTGTTTTATCTGACATAAAAGCATAAATTAGGCTTTCCCTCGGTGTTAAAATAATTTTAACCCTTAAATGCCTGATTTTTCAAAAATCATTGTAATAATGTTTCTCGGCTTTCATTTTTAGGTAGATTTCGTATGAAATACTACCTATTGGGATCGTTCCTATGTTGGAATTTCTGAAAAATTTTTGCAGATCTACACCGATCATGACCCCTAGAACCCAAAACCACCCTCAGTAAAAAACTTTATATATCTATCTATCTATCTATCTATCTATCTATATATATATATCACTTTCTTCTGGACACGATAACTATCGTAATTCTGCACCAATCTCTTGCAAACTGATACATAAAATCAATGGGCATAAAATCTCGGTCAAGTTCGTTAATGGGCAAAATCGGACCAAGGGGAGGGAAATAGGGAGGGGTTTTGTGAAAACAGAAAACCCCCATAACTTCTTAATTTTTGTACATATCAAATTAGTTTAAAGTTTTTATTACTTCTAAAAATAGGGCCAAAAATTTATGTATCACAGATTTTTGATAAAGTTAAAAATGGGCTCAAGGGGCGCAAAAAATAGGGTTTTTGGGAGAAAAAAATTCATAACTTCGTCAATTCTCAAGATATCAAATTCAATTAATTTTATTATAAATCTCCTTAACATTATATAAAACTTTTATATTCACAAGTTTTTGATAGGAGCAATTCGTACCGCAAAAAAAAATTAAAAACGAAAACAAAAAGGGCGTTTGAAGAAGAAAAAAATCCATAACTTCGTCAATTCTCAAGATATCAAATCCAATTAATTTTATCATGACTCTCCTTAACATTATCTACAACTTTTATATTCACAAGGTTTTGATAGGACCAATTCGTACCGCAAAAAAAATTAAAAACGAAAACAAAAAGGGGGTTTGAAGAAGAAAAAAATCCATAACTCCGTCAATTCAAAAGATATAAAATCTCCATGAATTTATCATATATCTTCTTAATATTGTCTACAACATCTATATAGACAAGTTTTGGATAGGACCAATTCTTAGAGCAAAAACAAATTAAAAATACATACCGGTTGAAGTAAAAAATGATCTTAGTAAGGGTGTATTCAAATCCAAACTGCTTATTTTCTGACTCATTTTACAATTCATTTTTGCTCTCAAAGGCTTCCAGTTGGTACGTTTTCTTACTCAGAAACTATATAATGTACCGTAATGTTCGATTTTCTGATAGGGGCAGAATATATTTTTTTAAATGCTGTTAAAAGGGGCATTTTGAACCGAATTTACCGAAGCGGATTGTGTTGGAAAAATCATTGTATTAAGGATGCGCTTAAATCCAAACTGCTTATTTTCTGACTGGTTTTTAAATTCATTTTTGCTCTCAAATGCATTTAATTGGTAGATTCGCTTATTCAGAAACTATATAATGTACCGTAATAATCGATTTTTAGATAGAGGCAGAATATATTTCAAAAAATGGTGTTAAAGTGGGCATTTTGAACGGAATTTCCCGAAACGATTGTGTTAGAAACGAAAAATATTGTCCTTCTGAGAAAATAATTGTTTATATATCAAGTTTTAATTAATTGAACAAAAAATAAAAACGCAGGTCGCTTATAAATCTCTTCAAAAATCACGTCAGCAAGTTTCATATTTTTTTTAAATTAAAAATGAATCTGGAATTATGCCAGAAAATTTCGAGTTGTTGAGCATGGAAAAGTATTTTTTTTAATACCGCCCTAACATGATTCTGATAAAACCAGCTATTATATGAAAATGAAATAAAAACTCGTCAAGAGCGGCCAGATAAAATTGTTAAAGTGGATTTATCTATAATCATGATTTAGTTTTTGTTTATGAAATTAGTATATTTGACTTCGAAATCTACCTCTGCCTGTAGGCCGGGCCGGCAGGGATTTTTTTTTAAATAAATCATGGGAAAAATACTTTAAAAAAATCATACTTTGTTTTAAGTATGGTTTACGGCTAGAAAACAGTTTGTTACTAATCGGCAATACTGGTTTTTAATTGAAAAAATAATTACCCTTGATAAAATTCTATAATATTAAACACACAAGAATTTTAGGAACTATAATAAGAAATAAATTTTACTTGCTCACTGCAGAACAAAATAGGGTATTTCGTAAGCTTCCAAACAAAACAAAAAGATTAAGTAGCAACAATTGTAAAAATAAATCTATTTTTGTTTTTAAACAGCACAAGTGTTGTCATCTACATTTTGAAAATCGATTTAATAATATTTTCAGAATGTATTTTATTGGCAACATTAGGCATTATAGCTTCAATGTTATTCTAATAGTATTTTACAGCCTAAATTGGGTATGTTGCCGAAAAGCAACACCCGGCATTTACGGGTTAAAACAAATCAAAATATAGAATTATTTTCTCTATTACCTTCCTAGCAGAACCACCCGTTTAAAATAAATAACAAGTTTGAAATTGTATTTGAAACGGGCAAATGATGTGTGTTCGTACTACAACTAGTTATATAAATATTCAGATCTTGGTGCAATAGCTGTTGCACTCTTATGCGAAAATGCATGAATGCAAAATTTATTACGATTCTATATATTAAATTCAGTAATACGAACAAGACTCCTTCTTAAATAGGACGCCATCACCATAGCAACCTAGAATCACGATCTATCATGAGATATCACAGAACTAATTACGTATGATAGGATTTAATAGAATGAAGAAAACTTTTATTATTATCTTTTTAAGTTTTGATTCGATTTTCATAAAATTTGAAATGGCTCTACCAAATTCTGCAACGATTATGTGTATTAAATCCCAAACCATTCGGTGAAGTAGTTTTTGCTCTATCATATGGCCCGCCAGACAGACGGACGTAACCATACGACGACTATAAGTGCTACTTGTATGTTTAATTACGAACGCACTTAAAAACGGAACCATTATAAGATCACAATAACGGAGTTTTGTACATTCCCGCAATCCCCAAAATAGTTCTAAAATCAACGAAATACATGTTTAACTATTTTTTATTTTAGATTCGTTATGCTAAATTTTACGCCCCTACCTAAAACTGCTTCTGAGATATGGGGAAATGCCCTAAAACTTTCGGCCACCATTTAACTCCGTTGTGGTTGAGTTTCTAAAATCGCTACAATACATGTTTAATACTTTTTAGTAGATTTGTTATGTTGAATTTTTCGCTCCTACCTGAAACTGCTGCTGAGATATGGCGAAATTACTTAAAACTTTTGACGCACCATTTAACTCACTTAGGGGTTGAATTTTCAAAAATCATTTCTTATTGCTTGCATAGGTCATAATAGCAATCTTCTGTCCAAATTTAATGATCCTGACTATAATCGTCCCATCTCTGCGTTGATGGGTCAGTCAGTCAGTCAATCAGGAGTTCTGTCTTTATTACATTTGTATAGATTGGGATCCGAAATAGAATGAACTAAAAACACTGAAAATCTAAACTATTCAAATACAGATATAGGAAAAGTACTTTTTTTTTTTTTTTTCATTTTTAGATAGCACGTTAAAAGACGAAATCTCATGAAAATATTACATATGAAAATATTACAGAATTTCTATTCGATCATCAATATTTTCGATTTAAAAAAATTTAAATAAAAAAACACCAGACGCCAATTTTAAAATAAAATTTTAAGGTTGTTCTCAAATCCAAAGGGGTATACTTTCTGAATCATTTTTTTAATTCATTTTTGTCCGGAAATGCATGAAATTGGTCGTTGTTATTCAGGAACTATGTAGTCGGAAGACGTTTCCGTTCCTCGGTAAACGCAAAAGATCTTTCAGAACATAATGTCATGGTTGGCGTTTTGAACCGAATTCTGGACCTAACAGCGAGTGAAAGGAGAAAAATCTGTTGCTGCGCGACAAAAATCGTTTATAACTCGATAAGTATTTTAAGAAAAATGTAAAACGTATTTCGATTCCAAATCGCTTCAATAGTCAGGTTTGGCAATTTTGTGTCTTTACGTTTAAAAATGAGCCAGAAAATGTGGGAGAAGTTTTCGCTTTTGCTAAATAGGAAATTTGAGAACCGTCCTAAATATATATATATATATATATATAAAGAAGCTACTCGTATATCAAAATTAGTGAATTCTGAAATGTCAATGACAGCATTAATAATAATTTATTTTATTAAATGTATCATACTTTCTATTTTTAAATGACGAAAACATCGGACTTCTCTTTAAAGCCATTATATATATGTGTATGTATGAATAATGTTCGCAATTTTGACAATAACCATTCTGATTTGAATATAATTATTCATACTACAATTTTTGGGGAGATTTGAAGCTTTTTCTTACAGGGAGACGTCAAAAAATTAAACATATGATTATCTACTGCGTGCCAGTGGGATGGTGATCGATGCTGTTAACTAGAGTCTATATCTAAATAGAAATTTAGCGACGTGCGGGCAATAAAACTTGATTGGCTGAGAGAATTTTACACAAAAATATGGCGAGATTTACATTATTGTAAAAACCGATCTCATTAGTTTACCGTCAAGCATCACCAAATTCTGAAATGTGAGTCACCAGGGGGAACACCCCCCCCCCATAAACTTCTTGATCATTCTCTAGACTTCATAATCTTTTAATAATAAATAGCATCCTATTATATATCAAAATTTTTACTCCATCAAATAAAAATTTTTATACTAGATTAATTTTAACACAATTATTCTAATTGGTAAATAAATCATATTAGATGTAAATTTCCAACTGGACGAAAAATGTCCGTACCAGGATTCAAACCAGGGATCTCCTGGCTGAAGCCATCAGTGCTCTACCATCTGAGCTATCCCGGACGAATCTGGTGGAACTTTTTCACCCAGCTAATCTTAATGATTATAGCATCTGGTCTGAAACCTGGTTCAGCTCAACAGAATAAATCACAGGTAATGGAACTCCAGAAATCGCTGGATGCGTAATTACACTAGATTAATTTTAACACAATTATTCTAATTGGTAAATAAATCATATTAGAAGATCCCTGGTTCGAATCCTGGTCCGGACATTTTTCGCCCAGTTGTGAATTTACATCTAATATAAATTTTTTATGACAGAAGGACTTGCCCTCTACCTCGGTATCCATTTATAATCATCTGTCTTATTTAACATGAAAGTGAAAAAAAATATTCAATCTTCAAACCCGGCAGAAACATTTCAATGTTCTCGCTGACTTTGACGACTGCTGACGAACCTGAATACAGTGTGATAGTTTACCATCTAAAAAAATAATAATATTATCAATTTAATAAACCATTAACAGGCTTCGCCCGCTACGCTAGTCGATTTCTTTAAACTAACTAGAATCTAAAGAAACATATTAGTAAATTTGCCCTTGTGTTTTAAAGTAATATTGACTTTTACCTGAAATGTCCGTTCGCATTGCTGGAAACCAAACGAATGCCATTGCGCTTTATATTTTCAAATGTGAAAGACAAAATTTGAGCTATTAATGACCAATGCTTTTAGTTGATCCTTTACAGCAGGACTTGTGAATTAGCGACTAATTTTTTTATTATTATTACCTAAAACTGTCCATAATCCGATCCACCTGATTATAGAACGTTCCCCCATAATTTTATAACTAAGCAACGCTAGAACGATATGTTATATATTCTAATCTTCCCTGAAAATTATATAGCTAACAGTGCATGTCCTATCGAGTTTAGCTGATTATAGAACTTTCCCTTATAGCTCCATAACTAAGCAAGATAGAGCAATATGTTATGTACTATTACTTTTCCTGATAAAATTATCTAACTAACAGTGCTAGTCTCATCAAAATCCATTCAGCAGAACTCAAGTTATAAACAGCCGGAACGAAATTCACATTTCCATTTTATATATATACTAGCAGGCTATGCCCGCTGCGCTGGTCAGTATTTCCAAATGAACCTTGGATTAAACTAAATGGTGAATTTGAACTTGTATTTTAAACAATATGGATCTTCAGCTTGACCTTGCACATTACTGAAAACGATGCGAACGCCATTGCGATATAATGTAATCTTAAGCGTTGGACAAAATTTAGCAATTAAGAAGTAATTGTTTTAGTTGATTATAAGCAGCGCACTTATGGTCGGGTAATGAGACCGTTATGACAACAGGAATTAATGCCTCTGTAACTAATCAACATATAATGAAATCGTATATACTAACACCATTCCTAAAAGTCATGCAACAGGTCCACTTGTAACAAAATATATTCTGTAGATTTTTTTAAAAAGGCTAAACTTTCATAATCAGGTTCACTTAATTTTTTAACTTTTACTGTTGCTCTATAACTAAGTACCCTTGAACAATATGTATACACTAAAACCTTTCCAAAATTATTACATAACTAATTGTGGTATATCCTACGAAAGTATTATAAACAATCGGAATGAAATACAAATTTCCGTTGTAAATATATAGTAGATGATGATGATGCGATTTTGTGTAATAGAATTCATAGTAAAGTTTTCGCTTCAAACAAAAACGATGCTTTCAACATTAAAGCTAATACACCAATATGTGAAGTATCCGATTACGGAAGGTTAACTTGAATTCTCATGAGCAACTACTCAAAGAAAAGTGAATATGTGGCTTTTGTGATACTTTTATGTCAGCCGGGCGCAGGTAATAAATCAATAAAGATTGTTTTCATAGCATATTCTTATTTTATTATTTTCATTTAAAACACAAACCTTTCACTCATTTAATTTAAAATGCATGCCTTATACTAATTTCATTTAAAAAACTGAAAAGATAAACAATAACAGGAAATAATGCCATAATTAAAAGCAAAAAAAAATATTTTTAATTTACATACGCAAAATGTAACTACTACTACTGGGAATTTTAAAAATGCTATCAGCGAGATGTGCGCACGATTGTCATAAATGTACGCATTTTTTCTTCTTATCGAGGAGCAATTTATAAATCGCACAATATTATTCCAATTCCAATTTCTTTCATTGAGGAACCTATGACCGGAAAAAATGGAAAAAGACTCTTGTAGATTCTTCGGATGACGGCATCTGACGCCATAAACCGAGTTTATATATATGAAAATAATTTTTAAGTCATTACAAACATTGCTTTCATACTTAAATATTTTCATTGGTACTACTTGTTATCCCGTCGACCAATTTCGCCAAATTATATAAATCGCCAAACCATTCGCCAAATTATATACATTGACATAATCTTTATTTTAAATAACGAAATAACAAATAAATTAGTATAACATTAATAAAAATACAAATAAAACGTCGAAATTAAAATCACTTGATGATGTAAACACGTGTAGCTTGTTTATATTCAAGTGAATTTGATATTTACGATCAACCCTTATTGGCATTTAATCTTATAGTTTGACGATAGATTTCTGGTCGACGGAATATCTAAATAGAACCTTTTCCATTTTTGTTTTATAACACTAAATTCTCAGTAATTTTTTTCCTTTTATTTTACATAAAATCACTATTTAAAAAAAATTAAGATGCTTGTATTTTTATTTCAAACTCATAGAGCCGTTTTTATTTTTTAGCCAAAAGGGTTGATTTGAATTTTTTCCGTTGGTAGAGTAACGGATGTAATGATAGATATTTTGAGGTTTAGATGCCAAAGACACCGCCAAATTAGAAAAATATGAAATCTGTCATGAACTGTTGGACTTATAAAAATTTATTTGGTAGCATTCGATTCAGCATACAAAACTACATTAAAATATGCTATCATTTGACGCATAATTTTGATATTCAATTTTTTCCCCCTCCCCGTGCAAAAACCATTAGGGGTGACACTTTAGAAAATCCTTTCTTTGCAGAAGTTTATGTCATAAGAAGTATTTTTACCACGATTTTCAAGATTTTAGGTTCAGTAGTTTGCGCTGTGCGTTAATTAGTCCACTAATCCAGACTTTATTTTATATACTATATTAGATATGCGATTTTGCGGTGAATCGATGATCGAAAATTAGTCCAATATCATTTGAAATATTACATAACAGAGGAGAAAGTACGAAGAAAGACGAAGAAGAAATGACGAATTACAAAAGACTTGTAATTTCTTTTTTCAAAATGTTGAATTTTTCCATAGTAATAACGTATTAAAACATAAATTTCCTTAAAAATTATCTTTATTTCTTAGATTTCGAATCTGTGAAATTTCCTATAAATGAAATTGGCGATATGACTTGAGAAAATAGATAATGTTTGCTTAAATAAAATGGGTAATATTCGTTGATCTGAGTTCGAGTTTATAAATATCACATGCTTTCGGAATTACGGCGAAAAACATTTTAAAAAGTATGAAATTATTTTACAATATGTATGTGTGGCAGAAGTTCACACTGAAATTTAAGTATTCGATTCCATTTTTAAAATATTAACTGATATCTATATAAGTTACAATTGAATATGAAAATGTACTCAAAAAATGATCTCTTTCACCTAAAAAAACACCATTTGTGAGCACATCCTCAAGCTAATGTCACGCTTATGCATTTTTGGCTTAAAATCACATTGTTTGGCGACAAAAGAAAAATAAAAAATTGTAAAGAAATAAATAGTAATTACACATGTGACTCACAATTACATCTGCTTGTTTCTTCTATAAGTCACGTGATGGGAAAATTAGATATAAAAAAAAAGAAAAGAATAGAACAGAAAGAAAATGTCGTTAAAATTTCATCTAATCAAATTTTCAGATTCGTTTCCATATCTAACGCAAGCGATAAAGAGCCAAATATTGCGTATCAAGTGTAATATTTCTTATTAAATTAATTTTTAAGCATTACAAATATTTCTTTCAGGTTTTGATTAAATGTTTCCGTTTTTTAATATTATCACTCATTAAAACGGATTTTCTTCTTCTTTTTTTCTTTTTTTTTCATTTAAATAAAATTAGTAACAGTTTTTCTTTTATTTTTCGAGGTTTAATAGCCGTTTCAATTTTTTTTATCAACGATAAATTTCGCCAAGAAATAAAATGGTAACCTTATCGCCCAAAATAACAGAATTTTCCGTCATAATTCTAAAACTAACATAGGTAGAATAATGTGTTATAGCTCAAAACCTTCCCTGAAACAATACCTATCTAACGGTATAGGTTCTGTAAAAACCCATGCAGTAGAACTCGAAATCTAGGCGTTCGGAACGAAATTTCCGTTTGGATTTTATATATATAATAGATAATAGAATAGATAATAGATTTTATATATATATATAATAGAATAGATAATAGATTATGTGTTGTGAACTAACTCAAAATTTAAAACAGATCGCATTGTTAGATTTCCTAATTTTAACAATATCGCGTTATGTTAGTTCCACATTCCACCACCAGGGAGCGCACTCTATTCTTAACGAAAGCGTATCTGAACGAAACTCCTTCATGCAACCTTTCCGTAGATACATGAATCGGGAGGGTGGCGGTCTTAACCAATAATTTAAGATAATTGCTGAAATTACTACGAAAAATATTTTAAAGGGCTCTACGCGGGCCCCTAATAGAGTTAGAGGAAATCGGAAGACGGCAAAATAATCGCGGGGAAAAGTTTGCTGGGGTGCTCCGGAGCTACTTTTGGCGCGAGATCTAAGCTCTACGACCAATAGGAGCCCAGATATTTAAGGAAATATGAAGTAACAAAGTCCAAAATAATAGAATTTTCCGTAATAATTCTATAACTAATCTAGGTAGAATGATGTGTTATAGCTTAAAACCTTCCCTGGAACGATACCTATCTAACGGTATAAGTTCCGTAAAAATCCATGCAGTAGAACTCGAAATCTAGGCGTTCGGAACGAAATTTCCCTTTGGATTTTATATATATAATAGAATAGATAATAGAATAGATAATAGATTTTATATATATATAATAGAATAGATAATAGATTATGTGTTATGAACTAACTCAAAATTTAAAACAGATCGCATTGTTAGATTTCCTAATTTTAACAATATCGCGTTTTGTTAGTTCCACATTCCACCACCAGGGAGCGCACTCTATTCTTTACGAAAGCGTATCTGAACGAAACTCCTTCATGCAACCTTTTCGTAGATACATGAATCGGGAGGGTGGCGGTCTTAACCAATAATTTAAGATAATTGCTGAAATTACTACGAAAAATATTTTTAAAGGGGCTCTACGCGGGCCCCTAATAGTGTTAGAGGAAATCGGAAGACGGCAAAATAATCGCGGGGAAAAGTTTGCTGGGGTGCTGTGGAGCTACTTTTGGCGCGAGATCTAAGCTCTACGACCAATAGGAGCCCAGATATTTAAGGAAATATGAAGTAACAAAGTCCAAAATAATAGAATTTTCCGTAATAATTCTATAACTAATCTAGGTAGAATGATGTGTTATAGCTTAAAACATTTCCTGGAACGATACCTATCTAACGGTATAAGTTCCGTAAAAATCCATGCGGTAGAACTCGAAATCTCGGCGTTCGGAACGAAATTTCCGTTTGGATTTTATATATATAATAGATAGATAATAGATAATAGAATAGATAATAGATTTTATATATATATAATAGAACAGATAATAGATTATGTGTTATGAACTATCTCAAAGTTTAAAACAGATCGCATTGTTAGATTTCCTAATTTTAAAATTATCGCGTTATGTCAGTTCCACATTCCACCACCAGGGAGCGCACTCTATCTTAACGAAAGCGTATCTGAACGAAACTCCTTCATGCAACCTTTCCGTAGATACATGAATCGGGAGGGTGGCGGTCTTAACCAATAATTTAAGATAATTGCTGAAATTACTACGAAAAATATTTTAAAGGGGCTCTACGCGGGCCCCTAATAGAGTTAGAGGAAATCGGAAGACGGCAAAATAATCGCGGGGAAAAGTTTGTTTGGGTGTCCTGGAGCTACTTTTGGCGCGAGATCTAAGCTCTACGACCAATAGGAGCCCAGATATTTAAGGAAATATGAAGTAACAAAGTCCAAAATAATAGAATTTTCCGTAATAATTCTATAACTAATCTAGGTAGAATGATGTGTTATAGCTTAAAACCTTCCCTGGAACGATACCTATCTAACGGTATAAGTTCCGTAAAAATCCATGCAGTAGAACTCGAAATCTAGGCGTTCGGAACGAAATTTCCGTTTGGATTTTATATACATAATAGATAATAGAATAGATAATAGATTTTATATATATATATAATAGAATAGATAATAGATTATGTGTTATGAACTAACTCAAAATTTAAAACAGATCGCATTGTTAGATTTCCTAATTTTAACAATATCGCGTTATGTTAGTTCCACATTCCACCACCAGGGAGCGCACTCTATTCTTAACGAAAGCGTATCTGAACGAAACTCCTTCATGCAACCTTTCCGTAGATACATGAATCGGGAGGGTGGCGGTCTTAACCAATAATTTAAGATAATTGCTGAAATTACTACGAAAAATATTTTAAAGGGCTCTACGCGGGCCCCTAATAGAGTTAGAGGAAATCGGAAGACGGCAAAATAATCGCGGGGAAAAGTTTGCTGGGGTGCCCTGGAGCTACTTTTGGCGCGAGATCTAAGCTCTACGACCAATAGGAGCCCAGATATTTAAGGAAATATGAAGTAACAAAGTCCAAAATAATAGAATTTTCCGTAATAATTCTATAACTAATCTAGGTAGAATGATGTGTTATAGCTTAAAACCTTCCCTGGAACGATACCTATCTAACGGTATAAGTTCCGTAAAAATCCATGCAGTAGAACTCGAAATCTAGGCGTTCGGAACGAAATTTCCGTTTGGATTTTATATATATAATAGAATAGATAATAGATTTTATATATATATAATAGAATAGATAATAGATTATGTGTTATGAACTAACTCAAAATTTAAAACAGATCGCATTGTTAGATTTCCTAATTTTAACAATATCGCGTTTTGTTAGTTCCACATTCCACCACCAGGGAGCGCACTCTATTCTTTACGAAAGCGTATCTGAACGAAACTCCTTCATGCAACCTTTTCGTAGATACATGAATCGGGAGGGTGGCGGTCTTAACCAATAATTTAAGATAATTGCTGAAATTACTACGAAAAATATTTTAAAGGGGCTCTACGCGGGCCCCTAATAGTGTTAGAGGAAATCGGAAGACGGCAAAATAATCGCGGGGAAAAGTTTGCTGGGGTGACTTGGAGCTACTTTTGGCGCGAGATCTAAGCTCTACGACCAATAGGAGCCCAGATATTTAAGGAAATATGAAGTAACAAAGTCCAAAATAATAGAATTTTCCGTAATAATTCTATAACTAATCTAGGTAGAATGATGTGTTATAGCTTAAAACCTTCCCTGGAACGATACCTATCTAACGGTATAAGTTCCGTAAAAATCCATGCAGTAGAACTCGAAATCTAGGCGTTCGGAACGAAATTTCCGTTTGGATTTTATATATATAATAGAATAGATAATAGAATAGATAATAGATTTTATATATATATAATAGAATAGATAATAGATTATGTGTTATGAACTAACTCAAAATTTAAAACAGATCGCATTGTTAGATTTCCTAATTTTAACAATATCGCGTTTTGTTAGTTCCACATTCCACCACCAGGGAGCGCACTCTATTCTTTACGAAAGCGTATCTGAACGAAACTCCTTCATGCAACCTTTTCGTAGATACATGAATCGGGAGGGTGGCGGTCTTAACCAATAATTTAAGATAATTGCTGAAATTACTACGAAAAATATTTTTAAAGGGGCTCTACGCGGGCCCCTAATAGTGTTAGAGGAAATCGGAAGACGGCAAAATAATCGCGGGGAAAAGTTTGCTGGGGTGCTGTGGAGCTACTTTTGGCGCGAGATCTAAGCTCTACGACCAATAGGAGCCCAGATATTTAAGGAAATATGAAGTAACAAAGTCCAAAATAATAGAATTTTCCGTAATAATTCTATAACTAATCTAGGTAGAATGATGTGTTATAGCTTAAAACATTTCCTGGAACGATACCTATCTAACGGTATAAGTTCCGTAAAAATCCATGCGGTAGAACTCGAAATCTCGGCGTTCGGAACGAAATTTCCGTTTGGATTTTATATATATAATAGATAGATAATAGATAATAGAATAGATAATAGATTTTATATATATATAATAGAACAGATAATAGATTATGTGTTATGAACTATCTCAAAGTTTAAAACAGATCGCATTGTTAGATTTCCTAATTTTAAAATTATCGCGTTATGTCAGTTCCACATTCCACCACCAGGGAGCGCACTCTATCTTAACGAAAGCGTATCTGAACGAAACTCCTTCATGCAACCTTTCCGTAGATACATGAATCGGGAGGGTGGCGGTCTTAACCAATAATTTAAGATAATTGCTGAAATTACTACGAAAAATATTTTAAAGGGGCTCTACGCGGGCCCCTAATAGAGTTAGAGGAAATCGGAAGACGGCAAAATAATCGCGGGGAAAAGTTTGTTTGGGTGTCCTGGAGCTACTTTTGGCGCGAGATCTAAGCTCTACGACCAATAGGAGCCCAGATATTTAAGGAAATATGAAGTAACAAAGTCCAAAATAATAGAATTTTCCGTAATAATTCTATAACTAATCTAGGTAGAATGATGTGTTATAGCTTAAAACCTTCCCTGGAACGATACCTATCTAACGGTATAAGTTCCGTAAAAATCCATGCAGTAGAACTCGAAATCTAGGCGTTCGGAACGAAATTTCCGTTTGGATTTTATATACATAATAGATAATAGAATAGATAATAGATTTTATATATATATATAATAGAATAGATAATAGATTATGTGTTATGAACTAACTCAAAATTTAAAACAGATCGCATTGTTAGATTTCCTAATTTTAACAATATCGCGTTATGTTAGTTCCACATTCCACCACCAGGGAGCGCACTCTATTCTTAACGAAAGCGTATCTGAACGAAACTCCTTCATGCAACCTTTCCGTAGATACATGAATCGGGAGGGTGGCGGTCTTAACCAATAATTTAAGATAATTGCTGAAATTACTACGAAAAATATTTTAAAGGGCTCTACGCGGGCCCCTAATAGAGTTAGAGGAAATCGGAAGACGGCAAAATAATCGCGGGGAAAAGTTTGCTGGGGTGCTCTGGAGCTACTTTTGGCGCGAGATCTAAGCTCTACGACCAATAGGAGCCCAGATATTTAAGGAAATATGAAGTAACAAAGTCCAAAATAATAGAATTTTCCGTAATAATTCTATAACTAATCTAGGTAGAATGATGTGTTATAGCTTAAAACCTTCCCTGGAACGATACCTATCTAACGGTATAAGTTCCGTAAAAATCCATGCAGTAGAACTCGAAATCTAGGCGTTCGGAACGAAATTTCCGTTTGGATTTTATATATATAATAGAATAGATAATAGATTTTATATATATATAATAGAATAGATAATAGATTATGTGTTATGAACTAACTCAAAATTTAAAACAGATCGCATTGTTAGATTTCCTAATTTTAACAATATCGCGTTTTGTTAGTTCCACATTCCACCACCAGGGAGCGCACTCTATTCTTTACGAAAGCGTATCTGAACGAAACTCCTTCATGCAACCTTTTCGTAGATACATGAATCGGGAGGGTGGCGGTCTTAACCAATAATTTAAGATAATTGCTGAAATTACTACGAAAAATATTTTAAAGGGGCTCTACGCGGGCCCCTAATAGTGTTAGAGGAAATCGGAAGACGGCAAAATAATCGCGGGGAAAAGTTTGCTGGGGTGCCCCGGAGCTACTTTTGGCGCGAGATCTAAGCTCTACGACCAATAGGAGCCCAGATATTTAAGGAAATATGAAGTAACAAAGTCCAAAATAATAGAATTTTCCGTAATAATTCTATAACTAATCTAGGTAGAATGATGTGTTATAGCTTAAAACCTTCCCTGGAACGATACCTATCTAACGGTATAAGTTCCGTAAAAATCCATGCAGTAGAACTCGAAATCTAGGCGTTCGGAACGAAATTTCCGTTTGGATTTTATATATATAATAGAATAGATAATAGATTTTATATATATATAATAGAATAGATAATAGATTATGTGTTATGAACTAACTCAAAATTTAAAACAGATCGCATTGTTAGATTTCCTAATTTTAACAATATCGCGTTTTGTTAGTTCCACATTCCACCACCAGGGAGCGCACTCTATTCTTTACGAAAGCGTATCTGAACGAAACTCCTTCATGCAACCTTTTCGTAGATACATGAATCGGGAGGGTGGCGGTCTTAACCAATAATTTAAGATAATTGCTGAAATTACTACGAAAAATATTTTAAAGGGGCTCTACGCGGGCCCCTAATAGTGTTAGAGGAAATCGGAAGACGGCAAAATAATCGCGGGGAAAAGTTTGCTGGGGTGACTTGGAGCTACCTTTGGCGCGAGATCTAAGCTCTACGACCAATAGGAGCCCAGATATTTAAGGAAATATGAAGTAACAAAGTCCAAAATAATAGAATTTTCCGTAATAATTCTATAACTAATCTAGGTAGAATGATGTGTTATAGCTTAAAACCTTCCCTGGAACGATACCTATCTAACGGTATAAGTTTCGTAAAAATCCATGCGGTAGAACTCGAAATCTCGGCGTTCGGAACGAAATTTCCGTTTGGATTTTATATATATAACTAGAAAGGTAGCCCGTCAAAAATGACGGAAATTTAGATATAAAGATATATACAACTCATGTGCAAGAATATGAGTTTTCTCGCTTGTTCCGCAGTGATAGATGAAAATAACACTTTTAAAGAACGAAACACTTTTATGAAAAAAAATGTGTACAGTAGAAGACCACTAATCTGCACAGTTTGGTTCCAAGTGTTATGCAGATTTGAGGCTTTTTGCGGTCATGTCTATTCAATCTTTGTTTACATTTTTTTTAAATTCATATATTGGACAATTTAGATTGTTAAGCTTTAAAAATAAATAAATTTTACACTTGAAGTAAGGTAAAAACTATTAAATTATCGTATACGATTTCATGAAATGGTATTATATGGTATTATATGTGTGTCCTTCACGATTTTAGAAACCCACTTGGCTTCGTTCCAAATTTATACCGGGTGTAGATATTTTTACGTAAGATGTGTTACTTCTAAAATGATATTGTGACTTCTTAAAAGCTTAACAAATATTTATTCGCAATCTTCATGAGCATATTCAAAGATATTATTAGGATCTCTCCTTCATAGCTTCTTCTCGAAGCGAACATTATTACACAATATCGTTACATCGGTTCGTTGGTTCAATCATACAACAAACACTGAAGAGTTCTCTTCATTTCACTTCAAAGTGGGGGTTATCGAATTAGCAGCGACACCTGCCTTTTATTTCACATTTTCGACACTCCCCACCTGATAATTGCCAAAATTATCACACTACATTTTTAATCTAATTTTACCAATAATTATTGAAACCAATATACATGTCAAAATTATACTATATGGAATTATTCAAAACAATAGATTTTAAAAGTTATACCTTTAAGAAAATCTGAAATAAAGCACTAAATAAACCATAATATAATTACAAAACATATGTTTCTTACCAATATATACAACATAAATATACCTGGCCAGGATTTTTGCAAGAAACTTTCATAAAATAACATAATAAATGCAAAATTAAATAATATAAGTATTTACAGTATAGCTAAATATATTACAGTTATAATACAGTAAAAGAATAAGTTATTAATGTTATTTACATAAACACAATACTAAAATTAAATATTGTTATATTTACAGAAAATTTATTTACAAAATTATTTTATTAATCAGCAATTTCAAAAGGATATATAAGTTGAGTAGGTCGTCTTAAATTTCCCTTTTTGGTCTTGACGACACAAGACCTGACTAGTCCATCACTACCTCTATTGACCTCGATAATTCGTCTTAAGTTCCATAGGAACTTTGATTTACTTACACCTTCAATTAAAACAATGTCATTGACTTTCAAGTCTTTTTGAGCATTAGGAGTTCCGAAAGAATGCAAACTTTTAGTTGCTAGTAAATACTCAGTCTTCCATTTCTCCCAAATCTGGCTCAAAAGTTTTGTTTGATACGTTTTTCTTTTAATTAGGCTAGTCCTAGTTATAGAGGCATTAAACAGTTCGTTAAAGTTAAAGGGGTATTCTTCCTTGTGTCCAGCAAGCAGGAAATGGGCCGGTGTTAGCGGCTCAGGCTCAGAGGAACCATCATAAACGTATGTTCGTGGTCTGTGGATGAGAACATTTTCCACCTCTACAAGCACTGTCATAAGTTCTTCAAAAGTAAGCAAAGCTTTTCCTAAGATTTTTCTTAGGGGGTCTTTAACACTTTCCATCAGCCTCTCATAGAAACCTCCCCACCATGGGGCAAGTTCAACGATGAATTTCCATTTTATTCCTTCTGAAGAGATAAAATTTTGAAAATCCTGGTGCTTAAGTATGTCAAAGAAATATTGAATTTCTTTATTTGCACATTTGAAGGTTTTGGCATTGTCGGAATAGAATATACGACAGTTTCCTCTTCGGCTAAGAAAACGTCTAAGTGCCAAAATGAACTTTTTAGTTGATAAGTCTGAAACAAGTTCAAGGTGAACAGCACGAGTCACAGCACACGTGAATAGAGCTATGTAAGCCTTTTCGGTGTTGTCACCATTTTTTATATAAACAGGACCGGTGAAGTCTACTCCAGAGACGGAAAATACCGGGGTTTCTGAGATTCGATCTCTGGGAAGTTGCGCCGTCATTTGTTTTGCTGGCTTCACTGCATATTTTCGACATACGAGGCATTTGTTGATGGCCTTTTTAACTGCTTGCCTCCCCTTGGGAATCCAGTAGTTCTCACGCAATTTACATAGTGTAGCTGCAACACCACTATGAAGCATTTTGTTGTGCTCTCGTAATATTAGCAGTTCTGTAAATCGAGAGTCCTTCGGCATGAGGATTGGATGCTTTTCTGCATAAGTATATTTACTCTCGTCCAGTCTTCCCTTTATTCTTAATAAATCGTTTTCATCAAGAAACGGTGCTAATGATAGTAAGCTCGATTGTTTTGGAAGCTCACTCTTCGATTTAAGCAAATCAATTTCTGGTTTATAAAATTGTTTCTGGACTGACTTAATGAAGAATATTTCCGCATCTTGAATTTCATCGGCAGATAAGGGACCATCGTTTCCAGGTAATTTTCTAACTTTCCTTACAAAGCGTTTAACCCATGCAATTGTTCGAAGTAGTTTTAGCATACTACTAAAGTTTTCTAAATTTTTTATGAGCTCATTGTTTTTGTATCTGAAGTACACGACAGCTCCATATGCTTTGTCACTAGCATTGCAAAAAATATGTATAGTTACTTCTGTTGGATAGGCTCCTTCCAGAAAATATTTTCTATCGACTGATATGTTTTCCAAATCTTGAACGTCCACTAACCAGTTTCTAAATTCAATATCTAGGTCTTCGGGAAGTTCTTCGTCCCATCCTAGCCCTTTTAGCCATATTCTCTGCATTAACAGCTTAATTCTGATTATAAAGGGGGCTATATATCCAGCGGGATCATAGATTTTTGCTGCAGCACGCAGGACTGATCTTTTAGAGGCCAAACTAGTGTTAGCTGTAACATTCTGAAATTCCAATGAATCAATTTTTATAATGTCTTTATTAGTGTCCCATTCCAGTCCCAATAACATAGACCGCTCAGATGGGTTATCTAACATACCGTTTTGTTGCCACAATTCTTTTAACTCAGTCGAATTTGAATTAAATTTACGTAAGTTCATGCTAGCGTCCTTAAGTATAGTGTTAGCACTGGATGAAAGGTTAAAAGCATTTTCAGCTGTATCTGCCCCAGAATAAAGATCATCAACGTACATGGAGTTATTTAACATTTCAAAAACCTCAGGATAAAATTCCTTATATCTTTTAATGTGTGCCTTAATTGTGGCCGCTAAGACAAAAGCGCTACACCTAATTCCAAAGGGTAAACGTGTCATATTCATTACCCTAAAGGAGTTAGAGTCACCATTGCTAAACCAAAGAAATTTTAAGTATTTTCTATCTTCTTTTGCTATTTCTATCATTAAGTATGCTTTCTCAATGTCGGAAGAAAAAGCAACTTCATATGTTCGAAATTTAAGTATCACGTCTAATAAATTAGGATTTAAATTTGGACCTGATACCAAAACATCATTTAAAGATTTCGAATGATTTTCCTTTGATGACGCATCAAAAACTATCCTCACGCGCGTAGTTTCTTTATCTGGTCTCAAAACAGCCTTATGAGGCATATAGTATCAAGACAATAGCGCATCATTTTTAGATTCTTCTACAATTCCCTCACGAAACTGCTCATCGATAACTTTCTTATGCTCAGCGCATACTACTTTATTTTTATTCAATTTTTCTTTCAAATTATCGAACCGCTTTTTAGCAATGCAAAAATTATTATTAATTTCATGTGAACCTGAATCCCAAATAAGATTAGTTGTGTACCTATTATTTTTGTATTGTAATTTCCTCTCAAAATCTTCCATTAATAATTTATCCTTTCGAGATAATTCATCACTCTCATCCGAAATTCCGATAGAATCAATTTCCCAAAATATTCTTAAATCATTTAATTCAACCGCATTTTTCATTACTGCAATATTTTGAGAACAACTATTTCCTTTTCTCAATTCCTGTCCCGTAATTACCCATCCAAAAACCGTTTTTATAGCTCCTGAGTCATTATTAATGGATATTCGTTCGTTTAAAATGAATTCCCAAAACAAGTCTGATCCAATTAGCATTTCAACATTCATCAAATCTTTTCCTACACAAGCATCAGCCATTTCCATTTTATTATCCCTCATAAATTCCCTAATTTGTGCAGATGGTTCGTACATCTCGGCACCAGATATCTGAGGAACAACAAGCGCTCGGATTTTCGCCTTGAAAGATTGATCTAAGCTTTTAATTTCTACTTCTACTATTGGATATACTTTCTCTACCGCACTTTGCATTCCGAAAGAATACACTGATAAAATCTCCTGACCTACTGGCTTTAAACTCAAAGCATTCACTAAATCTTCACTGACAAATGACCGCTGACTCCCATTATCTAAAAGTATTCTAGTTAATTTTGAATTGAAATCAGAACTCGCAACTACTTTACATGTCTGCAAATATACATTTTTAGAATGCGTCACATTATTATTACAATACGAAACAGAACTAACAATTTCGGAACTAGAATTGTTTACATTTACTGTCGCCTCAAATCCATAATTAGGAGATTCAGAATTTTGCCGCGTATTGCTTATTTTATCCTCCCGAGCGGCATTTAACCCTCTGCTGTCTTTTGTGCAAATAGAACCATGGTGATATTGATTTTTACATTTAAAGCAAGACAATTTACTTCTACATTTTTTGCTGTTGTGAAAAAGTTTAAAGCATTTAAAACAGCGATTAGAATTTTTCAATATCTTAAACTTATCTTGCGGGGGCAAGCTACATTTGAATGAATCATGGGGAGAAGAACAAAATATGCATGATAGAATTTGTGCATTAAGAGCGCTAGCAGAACTCGAACCCTTAAAATAATTTTTACTACCTTGTTTATCGGGGGAACCTGTATACTTTCGTTTAGTATCTTGAAAATAATTTAGCATAAGAGAAGATTCCCGACATTCAATTTCTATTTTTAAATATCTCAATAGTTCTAAAACATTAAACTCATTTTCATCTGATTTTTCTAAACGTTTTCTATTAAAATTTAGAGCGAGATCATCTGGGATTAATCTAATCAGAATGGGATACAAAAGATGACCGTACATTTCAGTCGTTACATTTAACGACTCTAAACTTCGAATTTGAATTTCAACAATGTCATATAATTTTCTTAACTCAAATATATTAGTCGAGTCCTTGACGGGATTAAGGTTTAACAATTTTGACATATGCCCGTTAACAACTAATTCCTGTCTACCAAATCTTTGTTTTAGTAATTTTATTGCTTTTTCATAATTTTCCTCTGACAAAGCAAATCCGTTTACAACATTGAACGCGACCCCTCCTAAAAGAGTTTTTAAATATGAAAATTTATCTATTTTTGACAAATTTTCGTTTTTATCAATAGAGCTTTGAAACTGATTCCAAAATTCCATCCATAAACATGGATCACCATAATATTTTGCAATCGCGATTTTAGGTAATTTCACTGTTACATTATTAAAGTTTAAACTATTATTTCCTGCATTTTCAGGTGATTCGCTAGGTTTATTAGACATAACCCTTTGCGGTGTACTATCAGGACTGGAGAGCGTAATTTGTTTCGATTCTTTAATAATTTTTATCCTCGCATTAATTCTGCTTATCCAAGTCGTTATTTTTTGATTATATTCGATGGCACTCTGCACTTCACTTTCAAATTCTTTATCCTCATTAATTAAATTTTTAATTTCATTATCAAAGGTTTTTAATTCTTTACTCATTTGATCTAAATAACCAACATATTCTTCTAGCGAGCTCTCTGTACATTTTTCCAAATCATCACTTTCCAATTTATTTATATATTTAGTTACCGCTGTTCTCAAAACAGCCCTTTCTTTCTTAAATTTCAATAAATCATTCATGTTTATTTACCTACACTGTATATCAAACGGAATAATAATTCAGTTTCTAATCATTAAATTATACAGTTTTTTTTCTTATATCACATTATTAAATTCGAACAACAACTTTCGTTTTCAAATAAAAATGAATCAGAGCAAGAATTTATCTTCAAAACAAACAGCATATTTTTTTCTACTACTTAACAAAGTTACTTTTTTTTCTTTTGTTATTTATTGCGAATAAAATGTTTTCAATCAAAATAATTAAATGACCTTACTTCCTTTCCAGCCGCTTGCACCATTTAGAAACCCACTTGGCTTCGTTCCAAATTTATACCGGGTGTAGATATTTTAACGTAAGATGTGTTACTTCTAAAATGATATTGTGACTTCTTAAAAGCTTAACAAATATTTATTCGCAATCTTCATGAGCATATTCAAAGATATTATTAGGATCTCTCCTTCATAGCTTCTTCTCGAAGCGAACATTATTACACAATATCGTAACATCGGTTCGGTGGTTCAATCATACAACAAACACTGAAGAGTTCTCTTCATTTCACTTCAAAGTGGGGGTTATCGAATTAGCAGCGACACCTGCCTTTTATTTCACATTTTCGACAACGATCTTGGTTACGACGTTGGCGAAATTGGCTGCAACTTGTCATAATCCTAATAGTATGGGCCGCTTTAACAAAAAAGTAACCAGTTTTTAGCAAAATTTCTGATATAAAGTAGTTTTCAAAAACTTGTGTAAAATTGCAGGCCGTTCTCATGTTATGTCAGTCCTAGAATAATATTTCTAACACTGAAGAGTTTCCATGTATATATAAAATTTAGAAGAGCTTCTCCAATAGAAAGGTCCTGAAATGACATTGTAATTCCTGTAACTTCAAAGTTTAATCGGGCCCTGATGTTGTTTACTGAAATCTAATAAATACAGTTATTTTGAATATTACAACAGAATTAAACAGTTAAACTTATCTAACATAAACCCGCTGTTACTTCCCGATGTTGTTTTTTTACTATTAAGAAAGAAAATTATTTAAATTTTTCAAATCATGCATTTATAATTTTTTTCCGACTTTAATAACTAAATAATGAAAAAATATGCTTTTGTTCTGAGCTCATAAATATGACAATAAAATAATGTAACTAAGAGACATTGCAAAATTAAATCTTTGTGATTTCAAACCATAAACAAACGATACCGCCACCATTTTACCTACTATGATGTCATTAGAATATTGTGCATTGATTGTTGGAGAACTTACTTTGTGAGTGATTACCTCAATGATTTAAATTTTTTTTTAAGTTTCACGATGAATGAATCACTTGTGTTTGTTTAGGTTTATGGAATGAGATATTAAGCTGTGAACCTAATTTCAACTAAAGTTATCCAAGGATATATGTATTTTTAATTGAAATAAAAAACAATGCTTTGATCTCGAAATAAAAAGTTTTAATTTGTATAATTGGTTATTTCTGTTAATTATTTATTTAGGTACTTTTCCATTATAGCGCATTTTTAAAAAAAGCTTGGCGCAATTCGGGCATCAAAAAGTGAGATATGTTGCCAAAATATATAAACAGCTATGAAAACAAATCTAATGAACTTTTATTTTTGTTTATATATGCACTTATATACATAAAAAAATCGTTTCTAAATATATATAACATTTTTTTATATACAAATTACGGCACAGATTTCAGATATGAACTGGGATACCTAACTGGCGCCAAAATGGTGCTATTTTGCTTGCTATGGTAACCCGGCTATTGTTTGTTATTTATTAATAAATTGTTTATTTACTTTTATTTTCTGTTTTTAATTATATAAACTGTTGGAACAGATGTCATATTCGCCCCATATTAGCGCGATTTTTTCCGGTTGCCAATTTGGCGAAAACATCAACAGCATAAACAACATAATCCGGGTTACCCTTTGGCGCAAGTTAAGTACCCGTTGCCTATATGATATTGGAGACAGAAAAATCGCGCTAATATGGGGCGAATATGACATCTGTACCAAACTGTTTTGTTCTATAGCTATTATTCAAACTTTTATTTATTTATAGATATTTCCTTTACAAAATGATAGCAAATAATTTTAAAATATATAAGTAACTGGTATTCGAAAGCGAGATTTCTGCCAAATTGGCGTCAGAGAAAAATCACGCCAACCCCGATGCGTATATGACATCTGTGCAAAGATTACGGCACAGATGTCATATTCGCCCCATATTGGCACGATTTTTTATCTGACGCCAATGTCATATACACACCAATGTCAATACACTCTCGCCAAAGTGTCGTTATTTTGCTTGATACGGTAACCCGGATGTTGTTGTTTATGCTGTTGATGTTTTCGCCAAATTGGCGGCGGAAAAAATCGCGCCAATATGGGGCGAATGTGACATCTGTGCCAAAATTACTTCTGTTAAAAAATGGGTAAAAAAAATAATTAAAAAATGGGTAAATAGCTTTTTTTACATTAAATAAAGGTACTTGTTAGTTATCCCGTCGACCAAATTACTGTCGCCAAATTGTAAGATTAAATGCCAATAATGGTTGACATTAAACATGATCATGTGTTTCTTACGTCATCAAGTGATTTTTAATTCGACGTTATATTTGTATTTTTATTAATGTTTTGCTAATTTAATTGATCTTTCGTTGTTTAAAATAAAAATTATGTCAATTTGTATAATTTTGCGAGTGGTTTGGCGATTTATATAATGTGGCGAAACTGGTCGACGGGATAGCTAACAACTACCTAAATAAATTGCATACATATGGAAAAAATTGCTTGTGAGTATGAAGCAGTAAATAGGTTGTCAGAAAATACGTTGGCAAACCTCTTTCTCGCCAAGCAACTTTTATCCGAAGTATTGTACATAAGCAATGATTGCTAGAAATGCAATTTTAATTATGATATGCGCTTTTATGTTTCACTACATTTATGCATGCTATACTGTGCGTATAAATGCTACTGTTCATATGCAGGGCTACACAAAAGAATTCGTAAGGGTTACTGAGTATGAGAGTAAATTGCTTAAAGGTGGTTTTTAAAGGAATTATGCGTTTTTACGCTGAACTGCATTTAGTTTACTAAGAAATGTTTGTAGAATATAGATAAAATCATATACAGGGTCACGCAAAGAATTTGATACATAACCGTCTATGGATGATAATATCTGGAAATGTGATTTCAGTAGTTTTAAAAGTAGTTTAAATTAAATTTAGGCTAAATAGTGGCATGTAATAACGATACTATTGGCTATGGACGGTAACTGCTGAAATCAATTTTTAAAAATTTTTATGCGTCTTCTAAAATGTTTATTTAGTTATCTTATTTCCCAAAATAACGAAGTTTTGTTAAAGCATTCAGGATGTGTTGGAAAGTGTTTCATATTCTATGCTTAATGCATGATTTTTCTTTCTTCTTTAGTCTTATTTTGCATTTATTTTATTCTTAATTTTTTAGTCTTATACTGCTTTATAGAAACTTTGGCACAATTGTCATATACGCCAATTTGGCGAAAACATCAACAGCATAAACAACAACATCCGGGTTACCATATCAAGCAAAATAACGACACTTTGCCGCCAGTTACCCGTTGTGTATATGACATTGGCGTCAGAAAAAAATCGCGCCAATATGGGGTATATGACATCTGTGCCGAAACTTTAATATTTGATTTTTAAACTCTTCGCTCCACACCCCTTACATATAGTACAAACTGTAATACAGATAGCGCAAAATAACAGACAATTTGGTACTTTTCCACTGTAGGAGCTTTGGCGTTTTTTAAAAAAAAAGCTTGATGTAATTTGGGCATCAGAAAGTAAGATTTGGTTTCGTTTCCGTTATACGGATACCTTTGTCGCCAAGCGTAATAGATGTCGCAAAATGAAAATCACGTGAATTGGAGCATTTGAAAAAATAAAAGAAAAAACATTGTCGATACTAAAGTGAGCATTTAAAAAATATAACATTTGAAAATTCTAGACTTTTACGAACTATTTCATTAAATCACAATTATATACTTAAAATAAGTGAACAAATAACTGTTATAAAATGAAGCAATAAGATAAAACTCATATTAAACTGCTGGCATAAAATTAAAAATATCTTTTAGCATTTTGAAGTAATTGGCGCATTAGCATACATTTTGGCATGGTGTCCGTATAACGGAAAAATATCGAGATTTGTTGTCAAATCATATAAACAGCTATGAAAACAAACTTGATGAGCGTTTTTGTTTGTTTTATACGTTTATTTTATATGTATATTATTGATGTTTTTATGTACAAATCACATCTGTTTCTTTATAAAATTAGAGAAACGTCTTTTTTTATATTAAATAGCGTGTATATATAAAATTAAACAGTGGATAGGTTCCCGGAAAATATCTAAAATGCCAAATTTTTCTTTTTCGCCAAGGCACCTATTCTGGAAAAGTACCTAAAGCACATTAAAATCGCGCAGTTAGGAGCTCACACAGTACAGCGTCGTCTATTGGCGGTTATTTTATTAGTAGCATCGGGAGGAAGATGTAAAGATGTACTTTAAATTCTCACTCATACATTTTGAAAAAATATCTTAAAAGAGCGGAGTTTAAATTAAATTTCGGTGACCTCCTTTATGAAAGATTAATAGTTTTAAATGGGAATTTCGCCAAATTAGCCAGCTATCACCAAGTTGGCTAACATTTGGCGCTACTGTGGTAACCATGCATTAGTTTTTTTCAACAATTACTCATTTCAATGAGGCGGTCCTACCGGAATCGTGAGGGACACACAGAGACTTGGATTTTATATAAATAGATAGATAGATAATAGATAATAGAATAGATAATAGATTTTATATATATATAATAGAACAGATAATAGATTATGTGTTATGAACTATCTCAAAGTTTAAAACAGATCGCATTGTTAGATTTCCTAATTTTAACAATATCGCGTTATGTCAGTTCCACATTCCACCACCAGGGAGCGCACTCTATCTTAACGAAAGCGTATCTGAACGAAACTCCTTCATGCAACCTTTCCGTAGATACATGAATCGGGAGGGTGGCGGTCTTAACCAATAATTTAAGATAATTGCTGAAATTACTACGAAAAATATTTTAAAGGGGCTCTACGCGGGCCCCTAATAGAGTTAGAGGAAATCGGAAGGCGGCAAAATAATCGCGGGGAAAAGTTTGTTTGGGTGTCCTGGAGCTACTTTTGGCGCGAGATCTAAGCTCTACGACCAATAGGAGCCCAGATATTTAAGGAAATATGAAGTAACAAAGTCCAAAATAATAGAATTTTCCGTAATAATTCTATAACTAATCTAGGTAGAATGATGTGTTATAGCTTAAAACCTTCCCTGGAACGATACCTATCTAACGGTATAAGTTCCGTAAAAATCCATGCGGTAGAACTCGAAATCTCGGCGTTCGGAACGAAATTTCCGTTTGGATTTTATATATATAATAGATAGATAATAGATAATAGAATAGATAATAGATTTTATATATATATAATAGAACAGATAATAGATTATGTGATATGAACTATCTCAAAGTTTAAAACAGATCGCATTGTTAGATTTCCTAATTTTAACAATATCGCGTTATGTCAGTTCCACATTCCACCACCAGGGAGCGCACTCTATCTTAACGAAAGCGTATCTGAACGAAACTCCTTCATGCAACCTTTCCGTAGATACATGAATCGGGAGGGTGGCGGTCTTAACCAATAATTTAAGATAATTTCTGAAATTACTACGAAAAATATTTTAAAGGGGCTCTACGCGGGCCCCTAATAGAGTTAGAGGAAATCGGAAGACGGCAAAATAATCGCGGGGAAAAGTTTGCTTGGGTGTCCTGGAGCTACTTTTGGCGCGAGATCTAAGCTCTACGACCAATAGGAGCCCAGATATTTAAGGAAATATGAAGTAACAAAGTCCAAAATAATAGAATTTTCCGTTATAATTCTATAACTAATCTAGGTAGAATGATGTGTTATAGCTTAAAACCTTCCCTGGAACGATACCTATCTAACGGTATAAGTTCCGTAAAAATCCATGCGGTAGAACTCGAAATCTCGGCGTTCGGAACGAAATTTCCGTTTGGATTTTATATATATAATAGATAGATAATAGATAATAGAATAGATAATATATTTTATATATATATAATAGAACAGATAATAGATTATGTGTTATGAACTATCTCAAAGTTTAAAACAGATCGCATTGTTAGATTTCCTAATTTTAACAATATCGCGTTATGTCAGTTCCACATTCCACCACCAGGGAGCGCACTCTATCTTAACGAAAGCGTATCTGAACGAAACTCCTTCATGCAACCTTTCCGTAGATACATGAATCGGGAGGGTGGCGGTCTTAACCAATAATTTAAGATAATTGCTGAAATTACTACGAAAAATATTTTAAAGGGGCTCTACGCGGGCCCCTAATAGAGTTAGAGGAAATCGGAAGACGGCAAAATAATCGCGGGGAAAAGTTTGTTTGGGTGCTTTGGAGCTACTTTTGGCGCGAGATCTAAGCTCTACGACCAATAGGAGCCCAGATATTTAAGGAAATATGAAGTAACAAAGTCCAAAATAATAGAATTTTCCGTAATAATTCTATAACTAATCTAGGTAGAATGATGTGTTATAGCTTAAAACCTTCCCTGGAACGATACCTATCTAACGGTATAAGTTCCGTAAAAATCCATGCAGTAGAACTCGAAATCTAGGCGTTCGGAACGAAATTTCCGTTTGGATTTTATATATATAATAGATAATAGAATAGATAATAGATTATATATATATATAATAGAATAGATAATAGATTATGTGTTATGAACTAACTCAAAATTTAAAACAGATTGCATTGTTAGATTTCCTAATTTTAACAATATCGCGTTTTGTTAGTTCCACATTCCACCACCAGGGAGCGCACTCTATTCTTTACGAAAGCGTATCTGAACGAAACTCCTTCATGCAACCTTTTCGTAGATACATGAATCGGGAGGGTGGCGGTCTTAACCAATAATTTAAGATAATTGCTGAAATTACTACGAAAAATATTTTAAAGGGGCTCTACGCGGGCCCCTATTAGTGTTAGAGGTAATCGGAAGACGGCAAAATAATCGCGGGGAAAAGTTTGCTGGGGTGCTATGGAGCTACTTTTGGCGCGAGATCTAAGCTCTACGACCAATAGGAGCCCAGATATTTAAGGAAATATGAAGTAACAAAGTCCAAAATAATAGAATTTTCCGTAATAATTCTATAACTAATCTAGGTAGAATGATGTGTTATAGCTTAAAACCTTCCCTGGAACGATACCTATCTAACGGTATAAGTTCCGTAAAAATCCATGCGGTAGAACTCGAAATCTCGGCGTTCGGAACGAAATTTCCGTTTGGATTTTATATATATAATAGATAGATAATAGATAATAGAATAGATAATAGATAATAGAATAGATAATAGATTTTATATATATATAATAGAACAGATAATAGATTATGTGTTATGAACTATCTCAAAGTTTAAAACAGATCGCATTGTTAGATTTCCTAATTTTAACAATATCGCGTTATGTCAGTTCCACATTCCACCACCAGGGAGCGCACTCTGTCTTAACGAAAGCGTATCTGAACGAAACTCCTTCATGCAACCTTTCCGTAGATACATGAATCGGGAGGGTGGCGGTCTTAACCAATAATTTAAGATAATTGCTGAAATTACTACGAAAAATGTTTTAAAGGGCTCTACGCGGGCCCCTAATAGAGTTAGAGGAAATCGGAAGACGGCAAAAAAATCGCGGGGAAAAGTTTGTTTGGGTGTCCTGGAGCTACTTTTGGCGCGAGATCTAAGCTCTACGACCAATAGGAGCCCAGATATTTAAGGAAATATGAAGTAACAAAGTCCAAAATAATAGAATTTTCCGTAATAATTCTATAACTAATCTAGGTAGAATGATGTGTTATAGCTTAAAACCTTCCCTGGAACGATACCTATCTAACGGTATAAGTTCCGTAAAAATCCATGCAGTAGAACTCGAAATCTAGGCGTTCGGAACGAAATTTCCGTTTGGATTTTATATATATAACTAGAAAGATAGCCCGTCAAAAATGACGGAAAATGAGATAGAAAGATATATAAACCTCTAATACCTGAAGGGTTTTGGTAGAAATTAAAAATCTTAGCTTTTAACCCAAATTAATAAGATCATATTTAATTGAAAAAATATATTTAAAATTTTTTTCGATCTCAGGTGACGTCAAGGGAGGATCCTCACAATTGTTTGGTGCAGGCTTTGCTTTAATGCAAAAAACAGAGGAAATTGTTTTTCCTTTTGCCTTAGGATCACCTACACAGTTGTGTAGGTCAGGTCTTAAAGGGATAAAAGACATGTGCAAGAATATGAGTTTTCCTCTCTTGTTCCGCAGTAGTAGATGAAAATAACACAGTTTAAAAACAAAACGAATTTATGAAAAACTATGTAATAATGAATACAGAAAAAATGAAATTAAAATTTGTTCACAAAACTTCAGCATATACGATGTTTTTTGTAAAAACTCTTTCATTATTTAAAAGCCGACCTTGCTCTTCAGTATCTTCTACATAAATTTTTAACTGCTCTTCCTCTTTACATCTTGAAATACTTACATATAGTTGTCCATGAGAAAAAACCGGTTCTTTTAAATACAGGCCAACTGTAGAAAAAGTTTGTCTTTGTGACTTATTTATCGTCATTGCAAATGACAGTATAACTGGAAATTGGCGGCGTTTAAGAACGATAGGTAGAGAAGTTTCACTTGGTGTCAAATCAATTCTCGGTATGTGAACTCTATCATTTTGATTTGTTCCTGTTAAAATGAAAGCATCAATAAAATGGTTGTGGAGAGAGTGCACAATTAATCTGGTTCCACTGCATAATCCTTTTCTTGGATTCATGTTTCTGAGAAGCATGATGATACTTTCTTTTTTCAGAGTAAGCTTATGAGGAGGCATCCCAGATGGAGTATGTTCATGCAAGAACTCAGGTGAATAATTATTAACATTTTCTTGGTTGTCAGACACGACTGAATCTGCACTATGGTAAGTTCTTCCATCTTCAGGCAGCAAATTCAAAATTTTGTTATTTAATGATAATGTATGTTTGTTTTTTGTTGTCAAAATTACTTTTTGTTCAAGTTGTTCAAAATCAGTATAGTTTATATGATTTCCATATGCACTTGCAATAATTGAATCTTTGAAAACCATTGATGGTGGAATTTCTATTGTACCTGCAGGTAAATTTGATATATCGGGTGTTTTTCCTTCACCAATTTTAAGCTGCCACTCATTAAAGGAATTTTGCCCTTCAGATCTCATATTTTGAGATAGTTTAAGTTGCATAAATTCTTGCCAAAGTGGGCTTGATTTCAAGCATGTTTCAATAATTTCTGTTCTGTTTCCTCTTATAACAACTGTCAATGTCTGGCGGAAGTCTCCACCTAATAGCATAACCTTGCCTCCAAAAGGCATGTCATTCAACATTATTTCCCGCAGTAAGACATCTATAGAACGAAGAGCATGGCATGACATCATTGTCACTTCATCAATTATAATTAATTTTGTTTCACGTAATATTTGAGCTTCACTTGAAGACGTTCGAATGGCAGATGTGGAAGTTTCTAAAATCGGCACTGGTAATTTGAAGCCAGAATGAACAGTTTTGCCACCCTCTAATAAAATTGATGCAATTCCTGTTGTTGCATGTGGAAGTACTACTTGGCATTTACTTCTAACAAAATGCATGAGTGCGTTGTACAAATATGTTTTACCAGATCCTCCAGGACCATCTAGGTAAAAGCAATATCTCGTAACATAATCACTTTCAAGAGCTGATTTTATTTGGTTGAAAGCTTCTAGTTGTAAGAAATTTAAAGTTGCTATTTGTTCAACAGCTACTTCAGCTTCATTAAAATAATCGAATTCTTCATTTTGAATTTCCTGCAGTATATCGGGTGTAGGAAGATTAAATGATGTAAAGTTTAATCCATGAGATTCCAACATGCAATTAATATCTTGCAAAGCTCGGTTCTGAGCAGCTGATTCATTATAAGATCTTGAATAATCTTCGCTCATTGAATTTTTATATTTTCCCCACAAATTAGCTGCATTTGTTGGATTACAAAATATACAAATAAATGCAAAAGTTTGACGCATTTGTAATGGCATTGCAGTTAAAGTAGCCTCTTCTAACCATTGATTCCATTCATTATCTTCAGCAAGAAGACAACGTGCACGTGCAGCTTCTTGAAATGTGTTGTACAGATCTACAACAAATGTTCGTAAATCTTCAAATCATGTAGCACCAGGAACATAAAGGAGAAGTAACCGAAGGCAGAAACGTTCAATAACTTTTGGATTAACATAATATAATCTTGTAACAATTTTATCGCCTCCTCTTTGTCGTTTTTTCCAAGTATTTTTCTCGTATACATAATGATATGGTATATCAACAAAAAGATATTGTTTTGCTTCATTATCTGTTCTATTCAACTTGAACCAAGCAGTCAGCATCGTTTCGCGGTTGGCAGCTTGTTCCAGAGTAGCATTTGCACCACCAGCATGAAAATAAACCTGTTGTCTTAAAGGCAAATGAATGGCAAGACGAATTACTGCATGAGAACGATCATGCATTTCATTTTCCAGTAACTGCCACATTGCCTCTGGTGCACTCACATATCGAGAATCAACATGTGATGACAGTTCATCATACACAAACTCGTTACTTTCATTATTTCCAGCTTGAACTGCTACATTTGCTGCATCATAACCTTTGTATATGTACTTGTAAATGTATTTAATAGATCTGATGGACATGCAGGCTTCAATATTGATGTGCGCGTCATATTTTAGCAGTAAATATGCATTATATGGTACGATGAAGCAATTATCTATCTGTTTGCCGCGAACTATAGCAGTTGGGTCTTGTCGTCTTTGATAGAGTGGATAACCATTCGGATTGACTTTAGTTGTTTCTTGAAACTCTTTTGGAAAATCTTTTGCGCATTTATTACCATCCATGCATGGAGAATTCGGATTCAAAGTTTCGCATGTTTCGCATGTACACCATAGTACGAAGAACAATTTCTGATAATCGTGGATAAGTGTCAGGATCTGGTAACTCCGAAGAAATACAACGGTCAACTTGAGCAGCATTACGAAATTTATAGGGCTCTGCTAGAATTAAAAGATTATGAGCATGCGGAAGACCTCTTTTTTGAAATTCAATAGTATATACAAAGGCCACAGCTTTACCAAATAGTTCAGCATTTGTTATATCATTCATTAATGCTGATAGTTTAATTTTAAGCACTCTCGCTACTAAATCAGGTCTGTCTGAAGACGTTTGTCCGGGCAGTAGATTTTTGACAATTTCTGGCCATTGTGGATTGCACGTGAATGTACAAAACACATCTGGTTTTCCAAACTTTGTAACAATGGACATAGCATAATTGCAACTCTCTCTCATATTTCTAGGAGACCCTTGAAATGAAGAAGGTAGAATTAGGGGTTTTCCAGCAGTAACACCTGCATCAGCGGCTCCTTGGGCTACAAAGTCCCCGAGGCCAGAATAATCTTCTGCATGAAGTTTTTTTTGCTTCTGTCTTATGAAATTGAGATTATTAGCTTCCACTTGTAAGTGAGAGTCTATTATCCACTGTGGAGCAAGTTTTCCACCATGCAATATTGGATTACACTCATTATCACGAATCGCTGTTTGAGCAACTTTGAACTGAAGCACTGATATATTACTTCGAACACCAGGTAAAATTCCTGGATAAGGTGATAGTGATAAATTTGTTGTCCAGACAGGCTCTCCGTTTGGGTAGAATATAGGATAAGTCATTGGATCTAAATTAGGACTTAAAATATTCAAGTTTTAAAAGGTTGGTCATTATTTCTTGGATAAATTCTGATATCGCGTTGAAAGGGTGGTTCACCATCGTAATTTAGAATAACCATAGCTACTTCGTTTGATGTCGGCAAATTATATCGTCTATTGTCTGAATGGCGATCTCGACGCAATACCATATTAACTCTTGGCATTTGTAAATTGTATCTCTGTGCATGTTGTTGCTGCTCAGTCTCCACCTCACTCAATTTTTTGAAAACTTGAGCATAAGAATTTTGCCGCATAAGCAAATCAAGTTCACGCAAAAAATTTGGTAAACAGATGTCATTTTCGGGAATTTTAAGACGCTCTTCGACAGCTTGTGTTGTATCCGAAACATACAGTTGAGCAAATTTTCTTTGTTGGCCATTAGGAGGATGCAAGTGGGAAGTTCGGTGATAAATTTGGCCTTGAACTTTAAAACAATAAGTGCTGTGTCACGGAGCATTTCCAGCAAGCTTAGCACCCACAGAAGCAAATGAAATGGCACTATTGTATAAGCGAATATTTTCTTTGAAATTACGATAATTAAGTGCATTTGAATTGCTCATCAAGTCTTGGAGGTGTGGTGGAAACCGATGACGTTGTGGAAGCCTAACTTTACCTTTATGGCAACAACTGTTAAAATTTCCATCTCTGGGTTTCTCAGCTTGAAAATGGCGCGCTTTGCAAAATTGGCAGAGAATGCTTAATTGCCTACACGTATGAGGCTCAATAACTTGAGACTGAGAGGCTTCAGAAATTAATTGTTGCTGATTTTCGTAGTAGTTTTGTCGTTGAGTCAAAAATCGCTGAGAATGACGTTCAGCATCATGACTACGTCTAATTAACTTTTGTTCTTCATTTTCACTTGAACGCTGTGTGGAAGTAGGCAAAGAGTTATGAGAAAATCTCACAGATCTATCACTATGGCTTTCATTAGCTCTTTGATTTGAATGCCGTAAACTATTTTCTTCTCGGATAGAATTTAATGTTTCTTGCGACTGCGGAGCTAGCCATCGGGCTCTACGTTCTCTGTTTGAACGACGTTTACGTTCGGATGCAGTTTCATTCATTTCAAATGAAAAATACAATAAATTGTTGAACAAAATATTCTATATTACATTTCTACTTCATTATTCTTTTTTCACTCAAAAAACAAAATAAACGTAAAAAAAAAAAAAAAAAAAAAAAAAAAAAAAAAAAAAAAAACAGTTGCCGCTTTGAGTTGCCATTATCGCACACATTATTTTAATTTAACACGCACATTTAATTTTATTATAGAACACCAAGTTTTCATTCAAAGCAAAAATTTGCAGGTTACCACGCCAGGCAAAAAATCGCCCTTTTGGTGCTAAAAAGAAACCCCTGTGTGTCTGTGACATCTGTACCTACTTTTATTTAATACACATTTAATGCAACGCTAACATCAGTTCACTTTTTCTCATGCAGGCTATTTTGTGGCGTTGGGATAGATATTCAATGCGTGATTTTTTGCCAAACTATTCCCCAAATTATACAAATCGACATAATTTTTATTTTAAATAACGAAAGAACAAATAAATTAGAAAAACATTAAGAAAAATACAAATAAAAAGCTGAAGCAAAAATCACTTGATCACGTAACAAACACGTGCATCGCGTTTAATGTCATGTGAATGTGACATTTACGATCATCCATTATTGGCATCCATCTTATAATTTGGCGATAGTTTTTTGATCAACGGGATAATCAAGTAGTACCGCAAAATTAAACACAGTTTCTGAAATGGTTTTAACGATAGCGCAAAACATTAAACTTTTCCAATTTTGAATATTATAGACGGGATTTCGGATAGAAGAAATTATATATTGGATTTTTGGTACTACTTAGTTATCTCGTCGACCAATTTCGCCAAATTATATAAATCGCCAAGCCACTCGCCAAGTTATACAAATTGACATAATTTTTATTTTAAATAACGAAAGAACAAATAAAGGTACTTCTTAGTTATCCCGTCGACCATGTTACTGTCGCCAAGATTGTAAGATTAAATGCCAATAATGGTTGCCATTAATTAATTAATTGTAAGATTAAATGCTAATAATGGCCAATAAAGCCATTAATTCGACGTTTTATTCGTATTTTTATTAATGTTTTACTAATTTATTTGTTCTATCGTTATTTAAAATAAGAATTATGTCATGTGTATAATTTGGCGAGTGGTTTTGGCGAAATCGGTCGACGGGATAACTAAGAAGTACCCAGATAAATTAGTATAACATTAATAAAAATATAAATAAAACGTCGAAATAAAAATCACTTGATGACGTAAACACGTGTAACTTTCTTAAATTCAAGTGAATGTGACATTTACGATCAACCAGTATTGGCATTTAATCTTATAGTTTGGCGATAGATTTTTGGTCGACGGGATAACTAAGTAGTACCGATTTAAACGAAACGAATCTTAATTTAAACGAAGCCTAACATTGCCGCGATCAATGAGGCAGCCCAATCGGAATTGTGAGAGACACACAGAGACTTGGATTTTATATAAATAGATTTAAAATTTAATATTTAAACTTTTCTCTCTCACCGCCTTGCATATATTACAAACTATGGTGCAGACAGTGCAAAATAGGAGAGAATTTGGTACTTTTCTACTATAGGAGCCTTGGCGGTTTTTTAAAAAACTTGATGGAATTCAGGCATCAGAAAGTAAGATTTGTTGCCAAATGTTAAAAGCAGCTATGAAAACAAACTTGATGAATTTTTTTGTTTGTTTCTATAAATTGGATTATATTTTAATTAAATGTATATATTATTGTTGTTTTTTATATACAAATAACTTCTGTTTCTGAATAAAATTAGACAAATGGCTTCTTTATGTCAAATACATTGTATAAATATTGGAAAAAAAATCCGTGTGTATATGAAATAAAATAGTGAATAGGTTGCCAGAAAATATGTTGCCAAATTTCCTTCTTCTTCAAGGCAGATTTCGCTATTTCGCCAAGGCCCCTATGCCGGAAAACTACCGACAATTTAATTTCTTTATCCTTCTATGTAAAGCAGTTAGGAGCTCAGATAGTACAGCGCATCATATTTTATTTGTAGCATAGGGATGACGATGCAAAGACGTATATTTTCGTATATTACACTTTAAATTCTCACCCACACATTAAAAAAAAAAAAAAACTCTTAGAAGCCGGAGTTTAAATTAAATTGAGGTGACCTCGTATGGAATATTAATGGTTTTAAATGGGAATTTCGCGAAATTAGCTAGCCAAGTTGGCTTCATATATGACAACTTATTTTTGACGCCAAATTTGGCGATATTTCATAAAATGTGGCGATAATCCGCCAAGTTGTTCAACATTTGGCGCTACTGTGGTAACTCTACATTAGTATTTTTCAACACTTATTCCTTACAATGAGGCGGTCCTACCGGAATCGTGAGGGACACACAGAGACTTGGATTTTATATAAATAGATAGAATAGATAATAGAATAGATAATAGATTTTATATATATATAATAGAATAGATAATAGAATATGTGTTATGAACTAACTCAAAATTTAAAACAGATCGCATTGTTAGATTTCCTAATTTTAACAATATCGCGTTTTGTTAGTTCCACATTCCACCACCAGGGAGCGCACTCTATTCTTTACGAAAGCGTATCTGAACGAAACTCCTTCATGCAACCTTTTCGTAGATACATGAATCGGGAGGGTGGCGGTCTTAACCAATAATTTAAGATAATTGCTGAAATTACTACGAAAAATATTTTAAAGGGGCTCTACGCGGGCCCCTAATAGTGTTAGAGGAAATCGGAAGACGGCAAAATAATCGCGGGGAAAAGTTTGCTGGGGTGCTCTGGAGCTACTTTTGGCGCGAGATCTAAGCTCTACGACCAATAGGAGCCCAGATATTTAAGGAAATATGAAGTAACAAAGTCCAAAATAATAGAATTTTCCGTAATAATTCTATAACTAATCTAGGTAGAATGATGTGTTATAGCTTAAAACCTTCCCTGGAACGATACCTATCTAACGGTATAAGTTCCGTAAAAATCCATGCGGTAGAACTCGAAATCTCGGCGTTCGGAACGAAATTTCCGTTTGGATTTTATATATATAATAGATAGATAATAGATAATAGAATAGATAATAGATTTTATATATATATAATAGAACAGATAATAGATTATGTGTTATGAACTATCTCAAAGTTTAAAACAGATCGCATTGTTAGATTTCCTAATTTTAACAATATCGCGTTATGTCAGTTCCACATTCCACCACCAGGGAGCGCACTCTATCTTAACGAAAGCGTATCTGAACGAAACTCCTTCATGCAACCTTTCCGTAGATACATGAATCGGGAGGGTGGCGATCTTAACCAATAATTTAAGATAATTGCTGAAATTACTACGAAAAATATTTTAAAGGGGCTCTACGCGGGCCCCTAATAGAGTTAGAGGAAATCGGAAGACGGCAAAATAATAGCGGGGAAAAGTTTGCTTGGGTGTCCTGGAGCTACTTTTGGCGCGAGATCTAAGCTCTACGACCAATAGGAGCCCAGATATTTAAGGAAATATGAAGTAACAAAGTCCAAAATAATAGAATTTTCCGTTATAATTCTATAACTAATCTAGGTAGAATGATGTGTTATAGCTTAAAACCTTCCCTGGAACGATACCTATCTAACGGTATAAGTTCCGTAAAAATCCATGCGGTAGAACTCGAAATCTCGGCGTTCGGAACGAAATTTCCGTTTGGATTTTATATATACTAGGGGAGCGTAGCCGGGCTTCCCGGGTTAAAGAATATAGGTGAATACATTTTTTTAATTGAAAACTAATAATTTTTTTATATGCAATAAATTTTTTAGATTGCCCACTTACATTAAAAAAGCATTTTTTATATGGAAAATACGAATTATACAATCAAATAAATTTTTGAAATTTATCAAAAGCGATATTTTCTTATTAGCCGCATGCTAAGAGTTATTGACCAAGATTTTGCTGCTTATGGCATCCTTTTATATTCAGATAATTTCAGAGCTTATAGATGTCTGTTAAATTTGTGTTTTATTTATGTTATTTTACTTATTTATTCATAGGGAAGTTTCTTTTTAATGGATATTAGCTGTAAGAAAATGAAGAACTCTTTATTTTGTGGGCAAACGGATTAATCTTTCATGATCGAGCTCCGCGCGATATAGATAAATTAAAAAAAATATTTCATGCTATAAAATTGTTTTTAAAACCATAGACAATAAGTAAACTGAGATCAACTTTGCAAACAAATTCCATTTGAAAAAAAAAATCCTATTTTGTGAACTAAAAATTTAAATTGTACGATTACAAATATGTTAGATTTGTGTTTTTTCATTATTATTCTTTTATTTGTTTATAAAGGAAGTATTCATTTCGTTAATTTGTCTTTCACAAATATGTTAGATTGGTGGTTTTTTTTAATATTATTCCTTTATTTGTTTATAAAGGAAGTATTAATTTCGTTATGCAAAAATAGTCAGAAACAAATTCTGAAAAATGTTTGTTGCTTTATGTGCAAAATGTTTATTAGTATTATGTGTTGAAACCGGCAAGTGATAAGATAAACTTAAAAAAAAAGTCATGCTTAAAAATTATTTTAGAAAATATAATACATCAATCAATTAAGATACAGTTTTTAAACAAATTGCATTTGAAAGTCATTTTTTTCCCTATGCGACGAAAATTGAAAATGTACGATGGCCAGCAGATTAAAAAATTGCAGTAGCGAAAATTGACCGAAATTTGATCATGAAGTGTTGCCATTCGCAAAATTACGTCAGCATTACGCACAGATACGTTTGTTCTTTATAATATAGATACTTAATGAATAAAATATAATAAAGATCAGTCATTAGGATGTAGTTATTAATTGAGGCTCTTATGCTTAGTATTCCGGAATGAAAAACAGCAATTTTCACCTTCTCAAAATTTTCGTACGCACATCTTATATCCATATTCATCATTGTTTTAAAAAATGTATTTTGTTTGATCATTTAAAAATCATTTTAACTCAAAACTTCAAGTCACGATTGTCAGCAACACCTTTTATGTGAACAGACGCACTCTTTACTTGAGATTCTAATCTCAATTCCGGAGAGTAAACATTTCCGTAATTTATGTTTTTTAGACGCATTTGTGTTAATATGTTTAGTTTTATCTAAGAAAATTATCGTTTCTTTTTAAATATGACTTCATTTTCACTTAAATAAGCATTTCGCCTAGTGTCTGAAACTTAGTATCAGTACACATGCAGAAGGAAAAACAATATAGAAAATTTATAAGCAAAAATGCGTGTTTTCAAAAGCAGTATGTCATTTTCCGTTATTATGCCCGTAATATAATATTCCGCTCCTAATGGGATTTTGCGAAACTAAACCCTATACAACAATTTTTATCAACAATTTTGAATTTTTATCAGAAAATAGCATGAATAAAGATAGAAATACCTCATTATTTCACTCTTGTCTGCAATAATGAAAGCTATCTAATTTTCACCATTTTGAAAAAATTTCATAAAAGGTTTTTTAAATTAAAATATAGAAATAAAGGTATTAAAAAAAAGAAAACAGATAGTGCGATCACATCTACAAATGAAGAGCTTTCAGTTAAAAATATATATATATTAGTAAAATTGGTTCAGCAGAAAGATCAGGGCAGATGACTAAAAAACAAACTTGTGTTTTAAATATATAGATTATATAAAATTAGGAAAAATTAAATTAAGCAAATTATGTTATTTTGATAAGATTATATAGTAGAATGTCCTAAAGAATAGCATTAGGATTTTATTATTCGAGAGAATTTAGGACAAAAACTTCAGGAACATAATACTTTAAACCACGAATTATTTCTTTGCTTGTCTAACTCGGCGAAGTAAATCCATCCAGGCAAGAATCATCAATTTCTGTAATATAAATCGCTATAATTTGCTTGTCACCTATCTTTTATAAAGACACTCTAAATATTTGTGAAACATTGCATTTTATCAGTTTCTGATTTCGATTACATTGTTTTCAAAAGTGAAGCATTTTCACCTGGGAAGAATTTCAAAGCAGCTGGGCTGTGAAAATGACGCACTTCTGCAAAACATAATTCAGGTTTAAGAATTAAAATACATGCTTTTTTTGAAAATGACGTCATTTGCATCCGCTAAAGCAATCCACTTTTACAATACAGTCTTAAACTTCGTCTATAGAAAAGTGTGTATATGACGTCATTATCACAGAATAACAGACAATATTCTTTACATAGCCGATATTTTAATTTCAACTTTTTTTCAAGTTTTATTAGAAAATGGCAACGAAAAGATATAGTGTCTCCTATTTTCGACTATTTTCTGCTTACTTTCAATGACTTTCAATAGAAATGGGGGTACTTTTGTTGCCACGATAAGATAAATGGTATTAAAAAATACGAAAAAATTAATATCTCAAAAATAAATTGAGATACCGCTTTCAAACAAATTGCATTTAAAAGAGCATTTTTTTTTCCTTATACGGCGATGTAAAAAATATAAAATGTGCGATGTTTAGAAGTTTAAAAATTTGCAGAAAACTGCAAAACCAAAATTTTATTTCAAATTTCAAAGTGTTGCCATTCGCAAAATGACGTATGCGTTACGCACAGATATGTTTGTCCTTTATAATATAGATAGATAGATAGATTATATAAAATTACAAAAAATTAAATTAAGCAAATTATGTTATTTTTATAAAGTTATAATAGAATGTCCTAAAGAACAGCATTAAAATTTTATTATTCGAGAGAATTTTCGACAAAAACTTCAGGAACACGATATTATTTTAAGCCACGAATTATTTGTTTGCTTGTCTAACTCGGCGAAGCAAATCCATCCAGGCGAGAATTATCAATTTCTGTAATATAAATCGCTATTATTTGCATGTCACCACTCTTTTATAAAGACACTCTAAAATGTTGTAAAACATTGCGTTTTATCAGTGCGCGATTTCGATTACATTATTTCCAAAAGTGAAGCATTTTCAACTGTGAAGAATTTCAAAGCAGCTGGGCTGTGAAAATGACACACTTCTACAAAACATAATTCAGGTTTAAGAATTAAAATATACGCTTTTTTATATAATGACGTCATTTGCATCTGCTAAAGCAATTTACTTTTACAATCCAGTCTTAAATTTCGTCTATAGAAAAATGTGCCTATGACGTCATTACCACGGAATAACAGACAATATTCGTGACATAGCACATATTTTAATTTCAACTTTTTTTTCAGGTTTTATGGGAAAATGGCAGCAAAAAGATACAGTATCTCCTATTTTCGACTATTTTCCGTTTATTTTCAATGACTTTCAATAGAAATGAGGTACTTTTGTTGCCACAATAAGAAAAATGGTATTAAAAACTACAAAAAAATTAATATCTCAAAAATAAATTGAGATACAGCTTTCAAACAAATTGCATTTAAAAAAGAATTTTTTTTCTTATACGATGGTGTAAAATTTAAAATGTGCGATGTTTAGATGTTTAAAAATTTGCAGTAGAGAAAATTGCAAAACCAAAATTTTATTTAAAAATTTCAAAGTGTTGCCATTCGCAAAATGACGTATGCGTTACGCACAGATATGTTTGTCCTTTATAATATAGATACTAGCAGGCAATGCCCGCTGCGCTGGTCAATATTTCCAAATGAACCTTGGATTAAACTAAATGGTGAACTTGTAAATTTGAACTTGTATTTTAAACAATATGGATCTTCAGCTTGACCTTACACATTACTGAAAACGATGCGAACGCCATTGCGATATAATGTTATCATAAGCGTTGGACAAAATTTAGCAATTAAGAAGTAATTGTTTCGGTTGATTATAAACAGTGCACTTATGGTCGGGTAATGAGACCGTTATGACAACAGGAATTAATACCTCTGTAACTAATCAACATATAATGAAATCGTATATACTAACACCATTCCTAAAAGTCATGCAACAGGGCCACTTGTAACAAAATATGTTCTGTAGATTTTTTTAAAAAGGCTAAACTTTCATAATCAGGTTCACTTAATTTTTTAACTTTTACTGTTGCTCTATAACTAAGTACCCTTGAACAATATGTATACACTAAAGCCTTTCCAAAATTATTACATAACTAATTGTGGTATATCCTACGAAAGTATTATAAACAATCGGAATGAAATACAAATTTCCGTTGTAAATATATAGTAGATGATGATGATGCGATTTTGTGTAATAGAATTCATAGTAAAGTTTTCGCTTCAAACAAAAACGATGCTTTCAACATTAAAGCTAATACACCAATATGTGAAGTATCTGATTACGGAAGGTTAACTTGAATTCTCATGAGCAACTACTCAAAGAAAAGTGAATATGTGGCTTTTGTGATACTTTTATGTCAGCCGGGCGCAGGTAATAAATCAATAAAGATTGTTTTCATAGCATGTTCTTATTTTATTATTTTCATTTAAAACACAAACCTTTCACTCATTTAATTTAAAATGCATGCCTTACACTAATTTAATTTAAAAAACTGAAAAGATAAACAATAACAGACAATAATTCCATAATTAAAAACAAAGAATTATTTTTAATTTACATACGCAAAATGTAACTACTGCTACTGGGAATTTTTAAAATGCTATCAGCGAGATGTGCGCACAGTTGTTATAAATGTACCCATTTTTTCTTCTTATCGAGGAGCAATTTATAAATCGCACAATATTATTCCAATTCCAATTTCTTTCATTGAGGAACCTATGACCGGAAAAAAATGGAAAAAGACTCTTGTAGATTCTTCGGATGACGGCATCTGACGCCATAAACCGAGTTTATATATATGAAAATAATTTTTAAGTCGTTGCAAACATTGCTTTCATACTTAAATATTTTCATTGGTACTACTTGTTATCCCGTCGACCAATTTCGCCAAATTATATAAATCGCCAAACCATTCGCCAAATTATATAAATTGACATAATCTTTATTTTAAATAACGAAATAACAAATAAATTAGTATAACATTAATAAAAATACAAATAAAACGTCGAAATTAAAATCACTTGATGACGTAAACACGTGTAGTTTGTTTAAATTCAAGTGAATTTGATATTTACGATCAACCATTATTGGCATTTAATCTTATAGTTTGACGATAGATTTTTGGTCGACGGAATATCTAAGTAGTACCTTTTCCATTTTTGTTTTATAACTCTAAATTCTCAGTAATTTTTTCCCTTTTATTTTACATAAAATCACTATTTTTTAAAAAAATTAAGATGCTTGCATTATTATTTCAAACTCATAGAGCCGTTTTTATTTTTTAGCCAAAAGGGTTGATTTGAATTTTTTCCGTTGCAAGAGTAACGGATGTAATGATAGATATTTTGAGGTTTAGATGCCAAAGGCACCGCCAAATTAGAAAAATATGAAATGTGTCATGAACTGTTGGACTTATAAAAATTTATTTGGTAGCATTCGATTCAGCATACAAAACTACATTAAAATATGCTATCATTTAACGCATAATTTTGATATTCGATTTTTTTCCACTCCCCGTGCAAAAACCATTAGGGGTGACACTTTAGAAAATCCTTTCTCAGCAGAAGTTTATGTCATAAGAAGTATTTTTACCACGATTTTCAAGATTTTAGGTTCAGTAGTTTGCTCTCTGCGTTAATTAGTCCCCTAATCCAGACTTTATTTTATATACTATATTAGATATGCGATTTTGCGGTGAATCGATGATCGAAAATTAGTCCAATATCATTTGAAATATTACATAACAGAGGAGAAAGTACGAAGAAAGACGAAGAAGAAATGACGAATTACAAAAGACTTGTAATTTTTTTTTTTCAAAATGTTGAATTTTTCCATAGTAATAACGTATTAAAACATAAATTTCCTTAAAAATTATCTTTATTTCCTAGATTTCGAATCTGTGAATTTTTCTATAAATGAAATTGGCGATATGACTTGAGAAAATAGATAATATTTGCTTAAATAAAATGGGTAATATTCGTTGATCTGAGTTCGAGTTTATAAATATCACATGCTTTCGGAATTACGGCGAAAAACATTTTAAAAAGTATGAAATTATTTTACAATATGTATGTGTGGCAGAAATTCACACTGAAATTTAAGTATTCGATTCCATTTTTAAAATATTAACTGATATCTATATAAGTTACAATTGAATATGAAAATGTACTCAAAAAATGGGTCTATGTCATTTAGCAGACAACCAAATAGCCGACAAGACATTTAGCAGACAGCAATTAGACGACAGGACATTTAGCCGACAAGTACATTTAGTCGACACGTACATTTAGTCGACAGGACAATTAGCCGACAGCGACAGTTAGCCGACAAGACAGATAGCCGACAGAGACAATTAGCCGACAGGACAATTAGCCGATAGGACAGTTAGTCGACATGGACAATTAGCCGACAGGACGTTTAGCAGACAGGATGATTAGCCGACAAGACAATTAGCCGACAGGACAATTAGCCGACAAGACATTTAGCCGACAAGACAATTAGCCGACAAGACATTTAGCCGACAGGACATTTAGCCGACATGACAATTAGCCGACAGGACATTTAGCCAACAAGACATTTAGCCAACAAGACAATTAGCCGACAGGACAATTAGCCGACAAGACATTTAGCCGACAGGACATTTAGCCGACAGGATATTTAGCCGACATGACAATTAGCCGACAGGACATTTAGCCGACAGGACATTTAGCCGACAAGACAATTAGCCGACAGGTCAATTAGCCGACAGGACATTTAGCCGATAGGACAATTAGCCGACAGGATATTTAGCCGAGAGGACGATTAACCCAGTTAGGTTTTGGTTTGGATACTGTTAGGTTTCGGATAGGTTACAGTCAGAATACAGTTAGGTTATAATTAGTTTACGGTTACGTTAAACTTAGGTTACAGTTAGGTTACGGTTAGGTTACAGTTAGATAACGGTTACGTCACAATTAGATTAAATTTAGGTAACAATTAGGTTACGTTTAAGTTACAAATAGGTTAAGGTTAGGTGACGGATAGGTTACAGTTAGATTAGGGTTAAGTTACGGATAGGTTACAATTAGGTTACGGATAGGTTACAGTTAGATTACGTTTATGCTACGATTAGGTTACAGATAGGATACAGTTACGTTACAGTTTGGTTACAATTAAGATTACGGATAGGTTACAGTTAGATTACGGTTAGGTTACGGATAGGTTACAGTACGTTACGAATAGGTTCCAATTAGGTTACGGTTAGGTTACAGTACGTTACGGATAGGTTCCAATTAGGTTACGGTTAGGTTGCAGTTAGATTACAGTTAGGTTACAGTTAGATTACGGTTACGTCACAGTTAGATTAAATTTAGGTAACAATTAGGTTACGGTTAAGTTACAAATAGGTTAAGGTTAGGTTACGGATAGGTTACAGTTAGATTACGGTTAAGTTACGGATAGGTTACAATTAGGTTACGGATAGGTTACAGTTAGATTACGTTTATGCTACGATTAGGTTACAGATAGGATACAGTTACGTTACAGTTTGGTTACAATTAAGATTACGGATAGGTTACAGTTAGATTACGGTTAGGTTACGGATAGGTTACAGTACGTTACGAATAGGTTCCAATTAGGTTACGGTTAGGTTACAGTACGTTACGGATATGTTCCAATTAGGTTACGGTTAGGTTGCAGTTAGATTACGGTTAGGTTACAGTTAGATTACGGTTACGTCACAGTTAGATTAAATTTAGGTAACAATTAGGTTACGTTTAAGTTACAAATAGGTTAAGGTTAGGTTACGGATAGGTTACAGTTAGATTAGGGTTAAGTTACGGATAGGTTACAGTTAGGTTACGGTTAGGTTACAGTTAGATTACGTTTATGCTACGATTAGGTTACAGATAGGATACAGTTACGTTACAGTTTGGTTACAATTAAGATTACGGATAGGTTACAGTTATATTACAGTTAGGTTACGGATAGGTTACAGTACGTTACTTATAGGTTACAATTAGGTTACGGTTAGGTTACCGCCAGGCTACAGTTAGGATACATTTAAGTTACAGTTAGGTTATAGTTACATCACAGTTAGGATACGGCTAGGTTATAATTAGTTTACGGTTAGCGTACCGTCATGATGCGTTTATTTTACAGATAGATTACGGTTAGGTTACAGTTATGTTACAGTTAGATTAGGGTTAGGTTATAAGTAAGTTACGGTTACGTTACGGTTAGGTTACGGTTATGTTCCATTTCCGTTACAGATAGTTTACGATTGGGTTATGGATAGGTTACAGGTAGGTTACAGTCACGTTACATTTAGCTTATAATTAGTTTACATTACGGTTAAGTTACCGATAGTTTATAGTTACGTCACAGTTAGGTTACGGTTATGTTACAGTTAGGTTACGGTTAGGTGATAATTTGTTTATAGTTAGGTTGAAGGTATGTTACTGTTAGGTTACCGTTAGGTTACGATTAGGTAACACGTTACAGCTAGGGTACAGTTAGGTAATGTTTATGGTACAGTTAGATTAAGGTTACGTTACAATTAGATTACTGCGCCCAGGTCTTAAATTCTAACAAAAAAGTTCCGGAGCCGTAATCAGCGCTACCGGTACAACAACTGTACCGTTCCACCCCTCCCCCCTGCCCCTGTAATCTGCATATTTATATTTGGTACATTAACTGCAAAATTTAAAGCATTCTTATTCTTTAGCAAAATAAAAATTTTAAATATATCTATCTGCATGTACTTAGCTGCCAACTATTCCACTTTTTAGTTATCACTTCTTCTGAATAGTAAAAATCCGTGCCTATTTTTTATGTTAATTAATTGCAGAATTCTGCGATTAAATAGGGTAACGATTATGATTAGGAAATTTTTTTAACACAGAAAAGAGATAGCTCGCAGCTATGCATTTTTCAGAAAAAATGAATGAAATTTACAGAAATGAATATTTATATGCTGAAGAATGGAACAATGTTTTACAATTTCCTGAAAAATGTGCATATCTTAAACTATAATCATTTCCTTCCGCATAACAATCTTTTGCGGTGAGTCCCTGAAAATCAGATAAAATTAAAAATTTGACAACGTTATCGGAAAGAATCTATGCTTTTATAGAAAAAAGGGAACCACTGCTCGATTGCTTTCTATCAGAATAACAATACATGGTAATTATACCTATTTACAAAGGAAAGTGACTTCGTATAGGTGCAGAGAGCCTTAGCGTGGGTACCGTTCATGATACAAAATAAATAGAAAATAACTAACGTGATTTTTATACTCGTACGCAATAGAAGACAAAAAACCTCGAACAAACAAACATCAAGCTGATGCTTGTTGGATAAAACAGAAAATATTCTTTTCAGGTTAGATATCGAAATAATAAAAAGAAAACCCAGCGAATAAAAAATTATCCTACTGTCACAAAAGAAAATCGAACTGAAAGCAAATTTATTGTTCAGTGTCTGGAGTGGTGCCGTATCAACACGTCGCCGATATAAATTTGAAATAGTAAAACACGATTTCTGTTTCCCCTTCATTCTGATCATAATAGCATTAAAATGATTTGAAGTGGAATATCGTAAGTAATTTTAAAAGAGGATTTTTTTTTCAATACATGAATAAATAAAATTTTAAATGTAATACAGATTGAGCTCGAGTCAGTCTAAGCCTAAAAACTGATATAAAAATTGAGACCGTTTTATCTCCATCTCCTACGTGTTTGACACATTACGTCACATATAAGTGTTTTGTTAAAAAGAATGCAAAAGCTTGGAGATGGGAAGGAAAGGAAAAGGTAATTTAAGCTTCGGTTTTTCGGAAGCGCTATTGCACTGGGCTCCGGAACCCTGTATTTATACAGTGTAATTTTATATCACACTAGCTGACCCACCCGGCGTTGTCCAGGCCCATCATAATAACCTTAAATAAAACTCAAGTTTGTATGATTTTATATCCTTTGAAAATCTTTTAAATGAACCTAGTTTCGGAAGTCCCATTACCTTCCACAGCCTCTCGTGTGTTCCCAACAAATCTCTTTCCGAACGAACCTGTGAAATGGGTCCCCGCTACCTAAAGCAGTATGTACCGGAAGTGCTCCGCACGTGCCGCAGATAATCGAAAACCAAGTCGAGTGAGCCAAACTTCGTTGTAATCAAGCCCATAGAACCCGAAAAACGAATGCATCATTAATGTTCGAAAATGTTGGTAACTGAAGTCTAAGATAAACTTTCATAATACAGAAAGTAGCTGAATTGTAATCTAACTTAAATGAACCAATTCCCGTTGAAATCGGTCCTCTAGAACCCGAGGAAAGAATACACCCCTAAACGGTGGAAGGTCGCCCCCCCCCCTCTGTAAATTTCACGGACTACTTTTAAAATTAACGCAATATTATTTAATAAACGGATGAAATCCCGGGCGGCAAACAACGTAGCTACGCTACTGCACCTATCGAAAATTTTCATATGAATTCGACATTCGTTTTATTCGATGTTAGCATAAATTAGAGGCCCGATGTAATTATGAGCGCGCTAGAGTGCGAAGCCAGCTAGTTTAATAAAATGTTATTATTATTACCCTTATATGTTAAAGCCTCGATAACTCGACATCCTCATAAATAAGTGTATTTAGTTAATATTATTATTTATACCTTTGCTCTAAAAACTGGATAACTTGAAGATTCATTAATCAGTTTTATTTTCTATCGAATACAAGTTATACGGTTAAACCTTGATGAATCCTCAAGCTTATAAATCTATGTTTTTATTTAAACAATTATCATTGGTCATTGTGGTTAAAACCTTGATAACTCTGTATCCTCATAAAGCAGTGCTTCTATGCAATAGAATATAATTAATTTTCTTTACATCCGCAATAAAATTAAAATAACAAGTTATCCCCAAACGATCTCTCTAAACGCAAAAACCTAGTTACTTCGCCATCTCTTTAAATTTATATTTTAATCAGTTTGATATAAATTTTGTATGATTTCCAAAAAACCTCGAAAAGTCGTCATCCTTAATCATCTGTGATTTTATTAAGTCGAATGTCATTAATGAATTATATATATCCAATCTTGACAACATGACATTCTCACAAATTCGTCTTTTTGCGCATCGAATTTATTTAATTTATATATTAAAAGATCAGTGATTCGCCAGCCTTAATAAACCTTTGTTTTTGCTGAAAGAAGTAGTATTTATTTGTTACTGATATGGGGGCGCTATAATATCGATAGCTCATAATTTTCATAAATCAGTGCTTTTACTCAATCATCATTAATATTTTATACATATGCAATAAAACCTCAATAACTCGTCAGCTACTAAAAGTGTGTTTGTATTTAACTGTAGAATAAGTTTTCAGCGAGATCGGATTTAACGACAACCCAGATTTTAGAGAGGAAAATTGAATAAAACGGATACCAATAAAAGAAAGTTTCGCTCTGTCTGTGTGTATGTGAGTGTTTGAGTTTCTGTGTGTCTGCGTTTGATGACTAGCAAAATCTACCGCACGTAGAAGTCTGAACATTTAGGTGAGAACAATCCAAGACATGCCCTGATGCACCTGACAATCAGATTTTTCTTTTTTAGGGTTCCGTACTTAAAAAGTAAAAACGGAAACCATTATAAGATCACTCTTGTGTCTGTCTGTCTGTCACAGCCATTTTACTCGTAAACTATGGAACGTGGAAAGTTCAAATTCGGGGAAATAATAAAGACCATTGACCCACATATTTTCATATTAATAAACATTCATAAATATATTTAGTAAAAAAGTAGAAGGTCTAATTATGCTACTTGAAAAAAAAAAATCTTTTCATTGTATATCATGTGGGGTATCTTGTGAAAGCTTTTGTAACACTGAACTCAAAAATACATTCCTTTTAATTTTAGGTATTATATTTTCAAAGATATTGTTGAAAATGTAGCGCAAAAATATGTCCCCCCCCCCATCTAATTCCGAATCTACTGAAACTAAAATTATGAAAAAAATAGTGGTAGTAGGCATTAATATAAACCTTGCCGGAAAATTATAGCGATTGCCCTAGGTCACATAGTTTTTGAGTAATTAGCGTTTATCTGTTATACACAAATTTCGATTTACGGACATTCAGAAAAATTGTTGAGCATCGCTGAATATACCTATCGTTGCAGAAGAATAAAAGCATTGTTTATAATGATTTTCGAAAAAAATCATCGGTAATTAGCCGAGATATTAACCCTTAAAGGTACGGTCAGTTTAGACATACACAAGGACAGGGCGGCGTACTCTATGCCTAGTTAACAACTTTTAATGATATATATGTGTAATGTAATGTCCAGTAACAGTATAAAAGCAATAAACGTCAAATTGTTAAAACCATACTATTTTAAGGGGTGGTCGGGACTCTAAAAAGTGGAAAAAAAAGACCATTTTCAACATTTAATGTCGTAAAATGTATATGATTTTAAAACACAATTTTAATTGGAATGAAAGATATAAGTATGTTCTTTCGTTTCATGCATTTAAAAAATTGCAAGATACAGAATTAGTATTTATAGGGGGCTCGAAACTGTTAGACATTTGCCGAACAAAAAATTGGCATAACAGTTTACGCGCAGGATTACAAAATAAATATTGCAACTAGAATGAAAATTTTGGTGCTTACTTATACTTCAGATTGTAATAATTTCCCTGAACTTAAATAAATTTATATTTAAAGCCTTTTTATATTTTTAATGCAATGTTGTATTTAGCTAATACAAAATTTTGAAAATTTCAACAGTAAAATCACCTAAAAAATATTTTTTTGAACAATAAAAAGGAAATTTTAGGTTCAGTTTATATAGACTAACATGAATTATGTTTTGAAAATTTCATGAAAAAATATTTAGAAGTTTTTGAGGTATCCTGAGCGTTATGCCCAAAAAACGCCATTTGGAAAATAATGACTTTAAAGTTTCGGAAACGCCGCTTCAGCTATTGAGCGGGTATAATTCTAAAAGCCGAAACTTTTGTTCTAATGGGAATTTCAAGGAAACAATTATATCAAAATATTCAGAAAAGATAGGAGTTTAACATCTAAAAAAAATTAAAATTTCTTAAATTTTGAAGCTTTAAGAGTCCTGCGACCACTTAATTCTTTCCGGCACGGAGTAATTCTATTTATAAACGTATGAAATAATGAGCTGACAACAGAATTTATAAATGAATTTATTAGAAAATGCGAACTTGCTTATTTTCACGTACATGATAAAAGGGAAATTTTAATTAAATATTCTTGGTGCCGTTTGTCTGTTTTGGAATAAAAATTAGGTGTCCGTTTTTTAAGGGCATCGCCCTCGAAAGATTTAATTAGAATGAATCGCATAAATACTGTGGGATTCGCGATAGTTTACATTGATTGTATCTCTCAATGCGCCTCGAGTGACTTTAAAAGTTAATTAAACACCTATCTGGAAAAACGCGGCACTGACCAAGGCGGCGTTGCAACTTTGAGACCTCAATTCGAAGCGCGCTTAGCACAATGCCAAATTTAAACTTTGAACAAAGGTTTTGTTTTAGCTACACTGTAGAAATAAAGGTTATTACTACGCTGAATTTAGTTTCATGAAATGCCAAATGAAGTTTAACTATGCACTGCTTTTATTGTCAGTACCGAATTAAGTTCATCATAAACAGATTAAAATAATATTAAAGAAAGAGTTATACGAACAGCTATGTTTGATATTATTTAGGTTCCATATCTCTTTGAACTTTCATGGTATACCCATTTACACTTTTCTAATATATACAGTTATACTCAACCCTACGTTGTATTGTTTTTTACAAAGTCTTAGTACTCTTTTAGCAACTTTTTTTTTTTTTTCTTTATAATACAATTACAAATTCATATATTTATTCTATGGAACCCTCTGTGCGCGAGTAATGCTCGCACTTGATCGTTTATTTAAGGGTCGGGGCCCCTGTGCCTCTTTCAGTTTTTATGCTCTAAATTGTTAATAACTTACCCCCTTTATATCCGATCTTCTTCGTTCTTGGGGCCGATTCTCCATTTAGTCATTCCCTCATTTCTACATTCCAGTTAAGAACCTGGCAGCCTGGAACCCGGTACAGCACCCCTTGAAGTTTTTGCTCCCTAAATTGTTAATAAATTGCTTCCTTTTAATCCGATCTTCATTTAGGTATCCTTTTTTCATTTAGTTATTCTCCCATTTCTACATCCCAGTTAAGACCCTTGCTCCATTCTCCCCCCTAGGGTTCCGTAGGTCCCTTGAATTTTTTGTGCGCCATGCATTTTTCGCCCTCTACCTTCTCAGTGCATAATTTTAAAACTGAGTATTGGACTCTTCTCCCAGGACCAACACCCTCATGTTAGGTAGCTTTCATTACAAAAAGCTACCTATTGCAGCCGTTCGGAGGAAAGCGATTTCAAAAAATTTTGGTATATTTTCATCCATCATGACCCCCAGACCCCGAAACCACCCTCCGTTCAAAATTGACACACACACACACACACACACATATATATATATATATATATATACATATATATATATATATAATATATAACCATTAATTAAACATAACCTACCACCATCAAAAACCGTAATATTATGAATTAAAGCTGTAAGTATAAATTTTTTTTTTTAAATTTATTATAAGAATTATTATGGAAGAAAAATAATAAAGTGGACACCGACAAATAAAATTATAACTAGAAAATTAAATAACATTAAATAAAGCTATGCAATGATAGGAATGAAAAAATTAATGGAATCCTAAAATAGGTATCAGATAACTACATAGTAGAAATCATATTGATAATACACATAGACAGTGCGCTATTGCAGCAATTATCTAAGCGTATAATATTTAAAAGATTGCTAAATCATTTAGCGACCTGGGAATATATATGAATATATATAAGATACCAAAAGGAAAAAATACTTCAAAATGAATTGTTGACATTCAAAATGAAAATATATTTAAAAACATCGCAAAAAGCTTATATATATATATATATATATATATATATATATATCTGACCTTTGTCACACTGTAACTCTCGTATTTATGAACCGATTTGGATGTAATTCGGTGTGTACATAGTACATACCAAAATCTCGACCGAGTTCGTTGACCAGCTTCATCCGCCATTTTGTTTCAAAATGGCGGCCATTTAAACTTTTTTTAAAAATTTAAAATTTGAAATGTGGTACCAAAAAATTGAAAATGAAAAAATATTTTTTTATTATGTGTTTAACATTAATAAAAATATTCGGGAGCAGTTTTTGTTTCGTCTATATCTTAAAAAATGGCTGAGTTATAGCATTTTGAATTTCTATTGTGGCTGATATTTTAAAACGACCTGATTTTTGTCATGCGATAACAGGCGTATTTATGAACCGATTTGGATGTAACTTGGTCTGTAAATAGTACATACCAATGTCTCGACCGAGTTCGTTGTCCAGTTTCATCTGCCATCTTGTTTCAAAATGGCGGCCATTTAAAATGATTTTAAAAATAAAAAAATTAAAATGAGATACCAAGAAATTGGAAAATGAAAAAGATTTTTTTCGTATGTGTTTGACCTTAATACAAAGATTCCGGAACAGTTTTTGTTTCGTCTATATCTAAAAAAAAATGGCTGAGTAATAGCATTTTGAATTTCTATTGTGGCTGACATTTTAAAACGACCTGATTTTTGTCACGCGATAACAGGCGTATTTATGAACCGATTTGGATGTAACTTGGTCTGTACATAGTACATACCAATGTCTCGACCGAGTTCGTTGGCCAGCTTCATTCGCCATCTTGTTTCAAAAGGGTTGCCATTTAAAAATAAATTAAATTTAAAATTTAAAATGAGGTATTAAAAAATTGGAAAATGAAAAAGATTTTTTTTATGTGTTTGGCCTTGATACAAAGATTCCGGAGCAGTTTTTGTTTCTGAAAATTTGTTCTTTTGTTTATATCTTAAAAAATGGTTGAATTATAGCACTTTGAATTTCTAGCATGGCTAACATTCTGAAACGATCTTGTCACGCGATAACACACGTATTCGTTTATTTCGATATAAGAAGGCATGTGGATAGTATACATCAATATCTCGACCAAGTTCGCTGGCCAGCTTCATCAACCATCTTCTTTCAAAATGGCGGCCATTAAATTAAAAAAATATATATTTAAAGTGAAGTGCAAAAAAAATCAGAAATTGAAAAAGGTTTCTTTCTTAAGTATTTGACCTTGATATAAGGATTCAGGAGCATTTTTTGTTTGTCTTTATCTTCAAAAATAGCTCAGATATAGCAATTTCAATACCTAATGTGGGTGATATTTTGAAAAATCTGATTTTTTGCCTGCGACAGCACTCGTATATATCAATCGATTCCGATGTGAGTGAGCATGTGCACAGCAATTACTAAGGTCTCGACCAAGTTCACTGGTTAGCCTCATCCACCATGTTCTCTTAAAATTGGAGGCACTTTAAGAAATTGCCGAATTTGGCAGCCAAATATAAGTTGCTTTAAATAAAAGCAGCTCGGATAAAGCTGACTAATTTCGCGAAATTCTCATTCATAATGATTTACTATTGATAAAAATTAGTAGTGAATCTCCTATATTCGGTTTCCACTAAATTGAGCTTCGTGTGTTTGAATAATATAAGTTGGCTTTTTTAAAATAAGGAATATGAAAGCTACCTCTTCCTCCCGGCACTGGCCGGAAGGACTTTTTTATTTGGGCCCTTGGACAACCAGCTATCCAGTCCTAGGACAGCATTTGCCCAATTTTTGGCGCATTTCTTTAAATTATTATTCTAAAAAATACTAATTCACAACTCTATGGTTAATTTTGAATAATTGAAGATCTAAGACCTTTTAACATATTTTCATGTTAGGGCCCTGCTCTTAACTATCAGTTGGACTTTTTTGGGCCTTTTATTGTAGCTCCCTTAAAAATGACACGATTCATTAGCTTTTTTTTCTAACAACTTCTTAAGTCTTCTACCAACTCCGTGAACGACAAAAAAATTTCTCAATTCAGCTACCACCAATTTTGAATATTAATCTCCTTCTTGGGGCCTTTGTTGCAGCTTCTTTAAAAACGATCTTACTCTATTACAATTTTCTACTTCATAGTTCTTGCGTCCTACAGCTACTTTAAAACTATTAAAATTTTTTCCTTTACCCAACTACATTCCAGTTAATATCCTGCCCCCTGGGCCCGGTCCTTCTTTATACCCAAGCTACCACCTTTTTTGAATATTAATCTCCTTTTTCGGCAACAACTTACGTTTACCCACTGCATCCGTAAATTAAAAATAAAAATCGCGTTACGTTAACCCTTAAATGCGCGATTTTTATTTTGCTTCGAAAAAATTATATATGATTCTCTGAAAAGTTTATTACACAGGAAAAATAATGAAAAAAAAATCAGAGATACATTTTTCATATAATACGGCAATCTTTTCTTCTGTTGCGCATCTGCAATAAAAATAATAACTACTGTTGTGTGGCTGTTTTACGCTAAAATTTTGCAAATCAGTAAATATCCGTTTATTAAATAATATCGTGTTAATTTTAAAAGTAGACCGTGAAATTTATAGAGGAGGAGGGAGGCAACTTCCACCGCGTAAGGATAAATTGTTTCGTCGGGTTATAAGAACCCAATTTCAACGGGAATTGGTTTATTTAACTTAGATTACAATTCAGTTACTTTCTGTGAAAATACTACTTTCTGTGATTATGAAAGTTTATCTTAGACTTCAGTTAACGACATTTTCGAACATTAATGATGCATTCGTTTTTCCGGTTCTATGGGCTTAATTACTACGAAGTTTGGCTCACTAGACTTGGTTTTCGATTGTCTACGATACGTGCGGAGCACTTCCGGCACATGCTGCGTTAGGTAGCGGGGACCCAGATTACAGGTTCGTTCGGAAAGACGTTTGTTGGAAACACACGAGACGCTGTGGAATGCAATGGAACAACCGAAACCAGGTTCATTTAAAAGATTTTCAAAGGATATAAAATCATACAAACTTGAGTTTTATTTAAGGTTATTATGATGGGCCAGGACAACGCCGGGTGGGTCAGCTAGTGTGATATAAAATTGCATTGTATAAAATTTGGTTGCATCGTAGGGAACTAGAAAAAGCAAGCAAAAAATTCATATCGCACAGTTTGTTTTGTATTTTTAATTCGATATAGATTTCGTTATTCATATGTCTGTTTTATACGTTTAATATAATATGTTGAAACATCACAAAGAGATTATTATTTCTTAAAAAACCTTGTTTATGTGACTTACATTTTTCTACACAAACAAATTGCACTAGTAATCCTTATCTCAGTTCATAAAATATTTTTTTTTTTTATGGCAATGGCCCATATCCATTTATTTTTAAAAAAAATCATGAAAATTCAACAAACTGTCGTATCGGAACATTATTTGTACTATAAAATTTATCAAATAATGATAGTTTTGTGCAAAATGAAAAAAAAAAAAATAGTTAAAATTCTCACCGATAAGCGAAGTTTTAGGAGCCTCATTATAAAACTGTATGACAAACAGGCAGATTATGGATTCTTAAAATAGTCTGACACTAAAAAATTGAATTTGATTGTTTAGTATCTGAATGAAAATAGCTGTACATTTTATGCTTGTAAGAAATAACAAGTTGGAAATTGCTCGTCAAACGTGGCAAATGAGGTGCGTTCGTACTATAACTAGTTTTATAATTATTTTTTGCACCCCATATTGTACTGAATGTATATTTTTTTGCACTTCATAAGTGCATAGTCTGTAACATCATTAAAATGCACTTGCATTTTTTTTCCCCATTCCCCGTAATGCAACGGAAAACTTTTGACTGTCCCTGTCATTAAACTATACATCCGATTTTCATAAAATTTGAAATGGCTAGACAAAATTTTACAGCAATTATATATTTAAAATTTCAGACCATTCGTATTCTGTAACATCATTAAAATGAACTTGCAATAATTTTTTCCCATTGGCCGTAATGTAACGGAAAACCTTTGACTGTCCCTGTAATTAAACTATACATCCGATTTTTATAAAAATGGAAATAGCTCGACAAAATTTTGCAACAATTATATATTTAAAATTTCAGACGATTCGGAAGGCTGTAACACCATCAAAATGAACTTGCAATAATTTTTTTCTATTGGCCGTAATGTAACGGAAAACTTTTGACTGTCCCTGTAATTAAACTATACATCCGATTATCATAAAATTGGAAATAGCTCGACAAAATTTTGTAACAATTATATATTTAAAATTTCAGATGATTCGGAAGGCTGTAACAACATTAAAATGCACTTGCAATAATTTTTACCATTGGCCGTAATGTAAAGAAAAACTTTTGACTGTCCCTGTAATTAAACTATACATCCGATTTTTATAAAATTTGAAATGGCTCGACAAAATTTTACACCAATCATACATTTGAAATTTCAGACCATTCTGTTGGGTAGTTTTTGCTCTGTTATATGCGGACGGACGGACAGACGGACAGACGGACTGAACGACGACTATAGGTGCTACGTATTTATATAATTACGAACGCACCTAAAAATGGTTCTATATGAATGCGTTAGAAAATAGCCAATTGTTATTTGAGAAAATCATTTAAAAAAAAAAAAAAAAGAAAAGAAAGAGAAAAAAATCACTCCCGGCTCGGCCTGCAAGCACAGGTAGATTTCGAAGTTAAGTACTAATTTCACCAAAAAGGCTAAATCAAGATTAGAGATAAACACAGTTTGACAATTTTTTCTGGTCGCTTTTGACGAGTTTTTAATTTTATTTTTCTGAACTGGTTTTATCAGAATCATGTTAAGGCTGTGTTCTCAACTACACTGTTCAACAAGGTTGATATTTTCTGACACAATGACGTACAGATTTTTTAACGTAATTGTGTAAAATTGGCAGACCTACTAGAAGGGATTTTTCTCCCTTCGTTCAGTGTTTTTTCCCTTTTGTTGGGAAATTTGGTTCAAACTGTGACAGTATTTTCTGAAACATCTATTGTGTTTACAAAAAAAAAACGGAAAACGTCTTTCAATTACATAGTTTTCGTATAACAACACCTTCCAATTTCATGCGTTTCCGAACAAAAAGGAATTCAAACTTATGTCATAAAGTTGCCCCTTTGGATTTGAGAACAGCCTTAATACGATATATTTTTCCTTTTTTGTGTAAGAGTTGGTTTTATCAAAATCTTGCCAATATAAAAGTTGTAGATAATATCAAGAAGATTTATAATAAATTTAAGCGGATTTGATAAATTGTGAATTGACGAAATTATGATTTTTTTTCTTTTTAACCCTCTCCCTTTTTTCTGTAAGAGTTGGTACTATCAAAAACTTGTCAATATAAAAGTTGTAGGTAAGATTAAGAAGATTTATAATAAATTTAAGTGGATTTTATATCTTGTGAATTGACGAAGTTATGAATTTTTTTCTTCTTAAAACTCTATTTTTGTTGCCCCTTGAGCCCATTTTAATGATATCAAAAACCTGTTATACATAATTTTTTTTACCTCTTCCTAGAAGTAATAATAACTTTAAACTGATTTGATATGCATTATAATTAAGAAGTTTTTTTTTTCTGTTTTAACAAAATCCTTCCCTATTTCCATCCCCTTGGTCGATTTTGCCCATTAACGAACTTTACCGAGATTTTCTGCCCCTTGATTGTATGGTATGGCCTGACCAGTTTGGAAGAGGTTTGTGCAGAATTATGGAAGTTATCGTGTCCATAAAAATGTGATATATATGGATAGCTAGTTAGATAAAGTTTTGAACTGGGGGTGGTTTGGTGTTCTATGGTTTCATGATCGGCGTAGATCTGCAAAAATGTTGGGAAAATGTAATATGTAGTATTTCTTATTACGAAATCTACCTAAAAATGTATTACCCTGATTTTATTCCTCTAAATATCTACAATATTCTGCTTAATACTGAATATCGTCCGAAATTCGTTAGATCCCTAGCTGAGGCTGGATACATTCTACGACTACAAATGCAAACTTTATTAACAAGAATGAAAAAAATAATATTAAATAAGAACCAATTTTATTAATATAAAGGAGGACCTAGCTTCAAATTTAAAAAAAAATTCTATATGCTTACCATATATATCTAATTCAATAAATGCTTTTCTTAAATTTTGAATATCAAATTAAATTAGAATTATTTGAAAAAAATATTTTTAATTTTCTCAACATATATTTTTTAACTTTAGAGTATTATTGTTTACAAAGAAACCGTTATTGAAAAATTAATTTAATACAAACAGAGGAATGAGGATGAAACGTAAAAAGTTCTCAATAAACTTGAAAATTGGTGAAACAATTAAAATTATATATCACGTTTAAAACAAAATGTTATTAGCCTCCGGTACGGTATGCTATTTCTTTCTCCCAGCTTATTTTGTGTCCAAAAAATAACGTTACCTTACAGAGGCTAGCCGTAAAACAAAGCATTACGATTAAATACTGTTTAGAAATTTTTTAAATTTCTAAGCATCGCACATTTTCAATTTTTATACCGTCGTATTGGAGAAAAAAAGTTCTTTTAAATGCATTTTGTAAGAAAACTGTATCTCCATTTGTTTTTGGAATATTAATTTTTTTGTAGTTTTTAGAGCCATTTGCTTAATATTGGCAACGGAAGAACTCGATTTCTGTAGAAAGTAAAGGAAGAATAGTTTTAAAATAGCAATTATATATTTTTGTTGCCATTTTCTCGCAACAACCGAAAGAAAATGTAATTAAAATACGTGCTATTTTGAAAAAAAAAATATATAAACGAATGATTTCTGTTAAAACAATGGAGCTATTATATACTATATTTAATTGTAAGTATCTATGAATCATTAGATCGCCTTTTTTTTCCCTTGAAAGACGGAATATTTTTTTGCATTTGTGCATTATTTCGCGATAGTGATGTGCTATGCATGCTTTACTGCAGATGTTTAAGAGTAGATCGTAAATGTGGAATTCTTAAGCGGATGCGAATGACGTCATTTTACATAAAATAAAACGTGTGCTTTAAGTCTTAAAATTGAAATATGTTTTCTACTGCAGTAGAGTAATGCTTAACCGAGTTATTTTCTTCTGACGGACTGGTGTCTTCTATTATTATGAAACAGACATTATAAATGAAGTGTTAGGGGAAGATGAAAAAGCAGTCGTCAAAAAAAAAAAATATATATATATGTATATATATATATATATATATATATATATATATATATATACATATAGCCATTTTTCCCCCATTCCGACCAGAAAATCAGAGTTCAAACTTTTACGGCTGCTCTTTCATCTTCACCTAACACTTCATTTATAATGACTGTTTCATAATAATAGAAGCCATCAGTCCATCAGAAGAAAATGAAGTAATGGAAATACCGGGGGCGACACTAAATTCTGAAAAAACAGAATTCCTGTTCTCTAGTTTAATATTATTGTATTAAATTTTCAGTTCATTTGTAAACGTAGGTGTATATGATCCAACCATGGCATTCATTATACAAATAATAGCTTCTCCAAAATAATTTTTTACATTCCGTATTTAAATGTTTAAATTTTTTAATTAAATCAGAAAGAGAAACAGTCCTAATATTTTTTTTTAAATCATTAACAGTGTTGAATTCATGGGGTGACACGGGGGAGACATTCTCCCCAGAAAATAAATGTCCCCATGGAAGATTTGAGATTTTGTGTTTTCAATGGTCAAAAAGTGCAAATTCCAACCCCACCCCCATCCCGGAGATCACAGAAATCCCTCACGAAAAAAATGTGTCTAAATTCAACTTGATCAATAAGAGAAAATTAGGAATAATCCAGTTTAATGCCATAATATGCTTTATTTGTATAAAACAGATTTATTAGCACGGCTAAACTGGTGTCAAATAATAGCTCTTTTTCGTTAGTAACCGAAGAAAATGAAATGAATAAAGAAATGTCCAAACATGATGATTGATTTCTCCTTTCAACTGTTGCATCATGCTTCCGCCATAAACGCATAAGTTGGCGCAACACTGTCTGGAATAAATAATGTTAGGGTGGAATAAAAATAAACAGCTCTTAAATGTACGATTATCTAGTCAAAAATAAATAAAAAAATAAATAAATTACTGATAAAAGGAAGTTAGATATAAAGGATTTTATTTTAATGTATTTATGCATAAAAATGTCTCCATGAATATTTTAGAAAGTTTTGGAAACAGGGCCGCCATTTGAGGGGGGCTGAGGGGGGCAATACCCCCCCCCCAAGGAATATGATTTTTCGGAAAATTTTCATCAATTGTCAGACAAACAAAAATTAAAAAATTGCTCAAACGCTATGATAACTTGTCAGATTTGATTACAATAAAAACATATGCATTAAATAAATGATTTATGCATAGAAATTAATAATTATCCAAAACATTTCCTATTCGAACTTTCTTAAGGAGAGATATATATCGTACTTTGCCTAATTTAAAAAATACATGAGAGAAATTTTCTTTTATCAATTGTTTCTCAGCTGTGTACAACTTGCCCCTGATGGCTAGAAATTCAGGTGTAGAGTTTTTTAAGATAGTTTTTTTTTAGGGGTGGAGGAGGGGCGAGTATAATTCAAGTTCTTAATTATCCGACTTTTTTACTTTTTTGGATTATTAGTGTCACATTATATTTACTGCAATCATTGCAATGTTATCAAATTATTTAATTATTTGCTTTATTAAACTATATTATATATGGTGCACTCTAAATAATTTTCAACGCCTAGGAATGGAGTCTGCGAGCACCCAACAAAACAATTTCTTCAACACAAAACCGACAGACTTCCACCAAACCCCAAAGTAAAAGAAATTCGCTCCAATTTTAACACGTTTATAATAAAGTGTTGTATAATTTTATCCCTTAAGTACAGAAATGAACACATGGGTATTACTATGAGCCACCATTAATAGTCAAATCTATAGTTTTTCATTTGAAAAATATTCAGGACTTCCTTGTTAAAAACCAGATCACACCGACTCCGACCGAAAGATATAAAGCACAATCCGAAAAACCTAAAGTGGGAGAAAAAAAAATTAAACACCCCTACTAACTCTGAAAAAATTATCGTAGAAGAAAGTTACTGGTACCAAACGATTGGTAATAAAGTCTACTTTTAAATGATGTATATAAAATTTGCTTAGGGGGCCATCTGAATCTTAAAACGAACAATAACTTTGTTTTTTTCAATAGCAGTACACAATTCTGACAGCATAAATGAACTCTACACCCTTCAATTAGCCTAAAAACAAACTTTTATGATATTCGTACCACAAGTGTCCGATAAATTAAGGAGTGAATTTGCCCCCTTTTCCCCCTTTATTCTTAACTAATGAACCTCCAAATCTAATCAATGCAGCTCCTTAACATAATAAACCGATATAGCAAATTTCGAGTAAATCGAATAACTCTGCCTGGAAAACCCATTTATCTAAATAAAGGGGTGGGGGGAGGGACTAGCTCCCCTATCCCCCTTTATTCTTAACAAATGAACCTCCAAATCTAATCAAGGCAGCTCCTTAACATAGTAAACCGGTATACCAAATTTGGAGCAAATCGAATAATTCTGCATGAAAAACCCATTTATCTAAATTAATGGGGGTAGCCCCCTTTCCCCCCTTTATTCTTAACTAATGAACCTCCAAATCTAATCAAGGCAGCTCCTTAACATGGTAAACCGGTATAGCAAATTTGGAGCAAATCGAATATGTCTGCATGAAAAACCCATTTATATAAATTAAGGGGAGGGGGTAGCTCCCCTATCCCCCTTTATTCTTAACAAATGAACCTTCAAATCTAATCAAGGCAGCTCCTTAACATAGTAAACCGGTATACCAAATTTGGAGCAAATCGAATAATTCTGCATGAAAAACCCATTTATCTAAATTAATGGGGGTAGCCCCCTTTCCCCCCTTTATTCTTAACTAATGAACCTCCAAATCTAATCAAGGCAGCTCCTTAACATGGTAAACCGGTATAGCAAATTTGGAGCAAATCGAATATGTCTGCATGAAAAACCCATTTATATAAATTAAGGGGAGGGGGTAGCTCCCTTATCCCCCCTTTATTCTTAACTAATGAACCTCCAAATCTAATCAGGGAAGCTCCTTAACATAATAAACCGGTATACCGAATTTGGAGCAAATCGAATAATTTTGAATGAAAAAACATTTATCTAAATTAAGGGGAGTAGCCCTCTTTCCCCCTTTATACTTAACTAATGAGCTTCCAAATCTAATCAGGGAAGCTCCTTAACATAATAAACCGGTATATCAGATTTAGAGCAAATCGAATAATTCTGCATGAAAAACCCATTTATCTAAATTAAGGGGAGGAACTAGCCCCCTTTTCCCCCTTTATCTTTAACCAATGAGCCCCCAAAACTAATCAGGAAAGCACCTTTCCAGAAAGAACCTAGACAAAAAAATTGAAGCAAATCGGATGTTTTTATCAAGAGTTACTTCGTTATGTGAATATGTCCGTACATACTTACATACATACAGAACGGCGGGCACATCAGCTCTCTGACTTTGATAGCCTGTGAGCTAAAAAGTTGAATTATGATGGTGACGAGTTATTGAGGTTTGACATTGTTGGTATATCACCGACCCATATCAATGTGACTTCTAAATTCTTTCGGCAAAATGTATGTTTTGGATAAATATCATGTCGGCTATTTGACCTGTCGGCTAACTTACATGTCACCTAATTGTCCTGTCGGCTAATTGTCAGGTCGGCTATTTGACCTGTCGTCTAAATGTCCTGTCGGTTATTTGACCTGTCGGTTCATTGTCCTGTCGGCTAATTGTCATGTCGACTAAATGTCTTGTCGGCTAAATATCATGTCGGCTAATTGTCCTGTCGGCTAAACTTCCTGTCGGCTATTTGACCTGTCGGCTAAATGTCCTGTCGGGTAAATGTACGTTTCGGCTAAATGTACTTGTCGGCTAAACGTCCTGTCGGCTAATTGGTGTCTGCTAAATGTCTTGTCGGCTATTTGGTTTTCGGCTAAATGACATAGACCCCCGTAACCTAACTGTAACCTATCCATAATCTAACCGTAACCTATCTGTAACGGAAATGGAACATAACCGTAACCTAACCGTAACCTAATTGTAACCTAACCGAAACGTAACCGTAACCTACTTATAACCTAACCATAACCTAACTATAACATAACTGTAACCTAACAGTAATCAATCTGTAAAATAAACGTAACATGACGGTACGCTAACCGTAACCTAATTATTAACTAACCGTATCCTAACTGTGATGTAACTATAACCTAACTGTAACCTAAATGTAACCTAACCGTAAGTTAACTGTAGCCTGGCGGTAACCTAACCGTAACCTAATTGTAATCTATCCGTAACCTACTGTAACTTATCCGGAACCTAACCGTAATCTAACTGTAACCTATCCGTAATCCTATTTGTAACCAAACTGTAACGTAACTGTATCCTATCCGTAACCTAATCGTAGCAGAAACGTAATATAACTGTAACCTATCCATAACTTAACCGTAATCTAACTTCATCCTAACCGTAACGTAACCGTAACCTACTTATAACCTAACCATAACCTAACTGTAACATAACTGTATCCTAACAGTAATCTATCTGTTAAATAAACGTAACATGACGGTACGCTAACCGTAACCTAATTATAACCTAACCGTATCCTACCTGTGATGTAACTATAACCTAACTGTAACCTAAATGTAACCTAACCGTAACCTAACTGTAGCTTGGCGGTAACCTAACCGTAACCTATTTGTAACCTATCCGGAACCTACTGTAACCTATCCGGAACCTAACCGTAATCTAACTGTAACCTATCCGTAATCCTATTTGTAACCAAACTGTAACGTAACTGTATCCTATCCGTAACCTAATCGTAGCAGAAACGTAATATAACTGTAACCTATCCATAACTTAACCGTAACCTAATTGTAACCTAACCGTAACGTAACCGTAACCTACTTATAACCTAACCATAACCTAACTGTAACATAACTGTATCCTAACAGTAATCTATCTGTTAAATAAACGTAACATGACGGTACTCTAACCGTAACCTAATTATAACCTAACCGTATCCTACCTGTGATGTAACTATAACCTAACTGTAACCTAAATGTAACCTAACCGTAACCTAACTGTAGCTTGGCGGTAACCTAACCGTAACCTATTTGTAACCTATCCGGAACCTACTGTAACCTATCCGGAACCTACTGTAACCTATCCGGAACCTAACCGTAATCTAACTGTAACCTATCCGTAATCCTATTTGAAACCAAACTGTAACGTAACTGTATCCTATCCGTAACCTAATCGTAGCAGAAACGTAATCTAACTGTAACCTATCCGTAACTTAACCGTAATCTAACTGTAACTTAAACGTAACCTAATTGTTACCTGAAAGTAACATAACTGTGACGTAACCGTAATCTAACTGTAACCTAACCGTAACGTAACTGTAACCTAAGTTTAACGTAACCGTAAACTAATTATAGTCTATCCGTAACCTAAAAGTATCCTAACCATAACCTAACTAGCCTAATCGTCCTCTCAGCTAAATATCCTGTCGTTTAATTTTTCTTGTCGGCTAATCGTCCTGTCGGCTAAATGTCCTGTCGGCTAAATGTCCTGTCGGCTAAATGTCCTGTCGGCTAATTGTCTCGTCGGCTAATTGTCCTGTCGGCTAATTGTCTTGTCGGCTAATTGTCCTGTCGGCTAAATGTCCTGTCGGCTAATTGTCTTGTCGGCTAATTGTCTTGTCGACTTATTGTCCTGTCGGCTAAATGTCCTGTCGGCTAATTGTCACGTTCGGCCAATTGCCTGTCGTCCAATTGTCTGTCTGCTAAATGTCCGTTTCGGCAAATTGTCCTGTATGCTATACGTACGTTTCGGCTACTTGTCCTGTCGGCTAAATGTACTTGTCGGCTACATGTCCTGTCTACTAAATGTACGTGTCGACTAAATGTACTTGTCGGCTAAACGTCCTGTCGTCTAAATGCTGTCTGCTAAATGTCTTGTCGGCTATTTGGTTTTCGGCTAATCGTCTGCGACCGTCAAAAAATGATCTCTTTCACCTAAAAAACACCATTTGTGAGAACATCCTCAAGCTAATGTCACGCTTATGCATTTTTGGCTTAAAATCACATTGTTTGGCGACAAAAGAAAAATAAAAAATTGTAAAGAAACAAATAGTAATTACACATGTGACTCACAATTACATCTGCTTGTTTCTTCTATAAGTCACGTGATGGGACAATTAGATATAAAAAAAAGAAAAGAATAGAGCAGAAAGAAAATGTCGTTAAAATTTCATCTAATCAAATTTTCAGATTCGTTTCCATATCTAACGCAAGCGATAAAGAGCCAAATATTGCGTATCAAGTGTAATATTTCTTATTAAATTAATTTTTAAGCATTACAAATATTTCTTTCAGGTTTTGATTAAATGTTTCCGTTTTCTAATATTATCACTCATTAAAACGGATTTTCTTCTTCTTTTTTTCTTTTTTTTTTTCATTTAAATAAAATTAGTAACAGTTTTTCTTTTATTTTTCGAGGTTTAATAGCCGTTTCAATTTTTTTTATCAACGATGAATTTCGCCAAGAAATAAAATGGTAACCTTATCGCCCAAAATAACAGAATTTTCCGTCATAATTCTAAAACTAATCTAGGTAGAATGATGTGTTATAGCTTAAAATCTTTCCTGAAACGATACCTATCTAACGGTATAGGTTCCGTAAAAATCCATGCGGTAGAACTCGAAATCTCGGCGTTCGGAACGAAATTTCCGTTTGGATTTTATATATATAATAGATAGATAATAGAATAGATAATAGATTATATATATATATAATAGAATAGATAATAGATTATGTGTTATGAACTATCTCAAAGTTTAAAACAGATCGCATTGTTAGATTTCCTAATTTTAACAATATCGCGTTATGTTAGTTCCACATTCCACCACCAGGGAGCGCACTCTATTCTTAACGAAAGCGTATCTGAACGAAACTCCTTCATGCAACCTTTCGGTAGATACATGAATCGGGAGGGTGGCGGTCTTAACCAATAATTTAAGATAATTGCTGAAATTACTACGAAAAATATTTTAAAGGGCTCTACGCGGGCCCCTAATAGAGTTAGAGGAAATCGGAAGACGGCAAAATAATCGCGGGGAAAAGTTTGCTTGGGTGCTGTTGAGCCACTTTTGGCGCGAGATCTAAGCTCTACGACCAATAGGAGCCCAGATATTTAAGGAAATATGAAGTAACAAAGTCCAAAATAATAGAATTTTCCGTAATAATTCTATAACTAATCTAGGTAGAATGATGTGTTATAGCTTAAAACCTTCCCTGGAACGATACCTATCTAACGGTATAAGTTCCGTAAAAATCCATGCGGTAGAACTCGAAATCTCGGCGTTCGGAACGAAATTTCCGTTTGGATTTTATCTATACTAGGGGATCGAACCCGAGCTCCTCGGGTTACAGAATATAAGTGAAAAGCAATTTTTTTTTAATCTAATTATTTTTTTACATGTAATATATATTTTAGATTGCCCACTAACATCAAAAAGAATTTTTTATATGAAAAATATCAATTATGTAATCAAATAAAGTTTTGAAATTTATTAAAAGCGATACTTTCACATGTCACCGCATGCCAGGAGTTATTAACCCAAGATTTTGCTACTTACGTCAGTCTTTCCGATCATTTCGGTGCATAAGCGCGTGGTTCAATCACATGTCTGTTAAATTTGTTTGTTATTTACATTACATTATTTATTTTTCTATAGAGGAAGTTTTAAATTTGTTATGGAACATTAGACGAAAACATATGCTGAACTTTTTACATTGTTTTAAGGGCAAGCGGATTAACCTTCCGTAATCGAGCTACATGTGATAGAGATAAATTAAAAAATAATTTATGCTTGAAAGTCTATATATATATATTACGCTATCGTACGTGGCACAGAAATAGCGATTAATTGTTGGTTAATTGTTCAATTGGTTATTTGTAAACAATTGGCGGTTAATTGTTTAATGGCAACGCCCGAATTAAGCGCATTTCATTGGTTATTGTGTAATATTTAAAAAAAGTGAAAAACAATAAATAAATAAAAAGTTTAATTAATAACTATAGAACAAAACAATTTATATAATTTTTAAAAATAAAATAAAAGTAAATAAACAATTTATTAATAAATAAACAACTACATCCGGGTTACCATATCAAGCAACGACACTTTGGCGTCAGTTATATACCCCGGTGCGTATATGACATTGGCGTCAGAAAAAAGTCGTGCCAACGTAGTGCGTATATGACACCTGTGCCGTCTTTTATTCATCTAATTTAAACTACAATAAATAAAAAAATAAATGAAGGTGCTTTTCCAGTATAGGTACTTGGCGAAATAGAGAAAAGGTCCATGGCGAGAAAAGAAATTTTTTTCTGGCAACCGATTTAATCCAAATATTTTTTTTTTCAAATAAAACTACATAGAAGTGTCTATGACCGCAAAGAGTTCGTACTTTTATGTTAGCTGGGTGCAATTCTCGCCAACAGCATTTTTTATTTCTCGATGGGTAAATTAAAACAATCTTTGATGTTGAAATTAAATGGTTTATGGTATTATTTATTCTTTTTCTTTTCTTTCTCTTTTTGTAAAGATTTTCTTTTTAAGTGGAAGTCATGAATTTTAAAAGTTCTATTTTTAAATTAAAGTCATCCATTCTAAATAAAATGAGTGAAAGGATTATACTTTAATCTGAATTAACGAAATGTGAAAAAAAAAAATGCGACGGGTACAATGTTTGGCGATTTATCACCTGTGCCCGACTAACATAACTGTAGCGAGTTCTCGATTTCTCTATCATAATCTTCAAATTTGGCGAAGGATTGAGCAAGTAAATTAAATTATGAATAAAAGTAACTTGATACAATGCCTAGCATACATTTAAGGGAGACCAAATTGGTCGCCACGGGCGGCTAGTTATTTAAAAAATATAATAACTCAGTCAATTAAGATATAATTTTCAAACAAATTGCATTTGAAAGTAGATTTTTTTCTTTATTTGACGGTTTAAAAATTGAAAATGTGCGATATTTAGAAATAAAAAAAATCGCTGACATAGCACGTATTTTAATTTCAATTTATTTTTTCAGTTTTTATGAGAAAATGTCAATAAAAAGCTACAGTAATAAACTATTTTTTTTCTTCCGTGATTATTTTCCCTTTACTTTCAACTTTCCATGACTTTCAACAGAAATGGAGTTCTTCAGTTGCCACAATTACAAAAAATGTATTAAAAACTTCAAAAAAATTAATATCTCAAAATTAAATTGAGATACAGCTTTCAAACAAATTGCATTTAAAAGAGCATTTTTTTCCTCATACGACGGTGTAAAAATTTAAAATGTACGATGTTTAGAAGTTTGAAAATTTGCAGTAGAGAAAATTGCAAAACCAAAATTTCATTTCAAATTTCAAAGTGTTGCCATTCGCAGAATGACGTATGCGTTATGCACAGATATGTTTGTCCTTTATAATATAGATTATAAAGGAAAAACATATCTGTGCGTAACGCATACGTCATTTTGCGAATGGCAACACTTTGGAAATTGAAATAAAATTTTGCTTTTGCAATTTTCTGTACTGCAAATTTTTAAACTTCTAAATATCGCACACTTTAATTTTTTATACCGTCGTATAAGGAAAAAAATGCTCTTTTAAATGCAATTTATTTGAAAGCTGTATCTCAATTTATTTTTGCGATATTAATTTTTTTGTAGTTTTTAATACCATTTTTCTTATTGTGGCAACAAAAGTACCCCATTTCTATTGAAAATCATTGAAAATAAACGTAAAATAGTCGAAAATAGGATATATGCATTTTTTTGTTGCCATTTTTTCATAAAACCTGAAAAAAAGTTGAAATTAAAATATGGGCTATATCAAGAATATTGTCTGTTATTTCATGATAATGACGTCATATGCATACTTTCTATAGACGAAGTTTAAGACGATTTAAAAATTACTGGATTATAAAATTGGATTGCGTTAGGGGATGCAAATGACGTCATTTTATAAAAAAGCGTGTATTTTAATTCCTAAACCTGAATTATGATTTGTAGAAGTCATTTTCACAGGCCAGCTGCTTTGAAATTCTTCACAGACGAAAATGCCTCACTTTTCTGAATAATGTAATTGAAATCACACACTGCTCAAACGCAATGTTTTACAAAAATTTAGAGTGTCTTTATAGAAGAGGGGTGACATGCAAATAATAGCTATTTATATTACAGAAATTGATGATTCTCGCTTGGATGGATTTGCTTCGCCGAGTTAGACAAGCAAACAAATAATTCGTGGTTTAAAATAATATCATGTTCCTGAATTTTTTGTCCAAAATGCTCTCGAATAATTAAAATTTTAATGCTATTCTTTAGGACATTCTACTATAATTTTATCAAAATAACATAATTTGCTTAATTTAATTTTTCCTAATTTTATATCATATATATATTTAAAACGCAAGTGTGCTTTTTAGTCATCTGCCCTGATCTTTCTGCTGAACCAATTTTACTAATATATATATTTGTAAAACCGAAAGCTCTTCATTTGTAGATGTGATCGCAATATCTGTTTTTTTTTTAAATGTCTCCACTTTTATGTTTTAATTTTAAAAGCATTTTATAAAATTTCTGCAAAATGGTGAAAATTAGATAGCTTTCATTATTGCAGACAAGAGAGAAATAGGTATTTTTATCTTTATTCGTGCTATTTCCTGATAAAAATTAAAAATTGTTGATAAAAATTGTTGTATAGGGTTTAGTGGCGCAAAATCCCATTAAGGATATAATATTTTGAACGGAAAATGACGTACTGCTTTTGAAAACACGCATTTTTCTCATAAATTTTCTATATTGTTTTTCCTTCTCATGTGTACTGATACTAAGTTTCAGATACTAGGCAAAATGCTTAATTAAGTGAAAATGAAGTCATATTTAAAAGAAAAGGATAATTTTCTTAGATAAAACTAAACATTTTAACACAAATGAGTCTAAAACACATAAATTACGGAAATTTTTACTCTCCGGAATTGAGATTAGAATCTCAAGTAAAGGGTGCGTATGTTCACATAAAAGATGTTGCTGACAATCGTGACTTCAAGTTTTGAGTTAAAATGATTTTTAAGTGATCAAACAAATACAATTTTTTTAAAAAAAAAATGATGAATATGGATATGAGAATTGCGAATGCAAATTTTGAGATGGTGAAAATTGTTGTTTTTCAATCCGGAATACGAAGCATAAGAGACTCAGTTGATAACCACATCCTAATAACTGATCTTTATCATATTTTACTGATTAAGTATCCATCTATATTATAAAGAACAAACGTATCTGTGCGTAACGCTGGCGTCATTTTGCGAATGGGAACACCTCATGATCAAATTTCGGTCTTGAAATTTTCGCTACTGCAATTTTTTAATCTTCTGACCATCGTACATTCTCAATTTTCGTCGCATAAGGGGAAAAATTTACTTTCAAATGCAATTTGTTTAAAAACTGTATTTTAATTGACTGATGTATTATATTTTCTAAAATAATTTTTAAACATGATTTTTTTTAAAGTTTATCTTATCACGTGCCGGTTTCAATACATAATAATAATAAACATTTTGCACATAAAGCAACAAACATTTTCAGCATTTGTTTCTAACTATTTTTGCATAACGAAATTAATACTTTCTTTATAAACAAATAAAAGAATAATATTTAAAAAACCCACCAATCTAACATATTTTTGAAAGGCAAATTTACGAAATTAATACTCCTTTTATAAACAAATGAAAGGATAATATTGTAAAAAAAACAAATCTAACATATTTGTAATTGTATAATTTAAATTTTTAGATCACCAAATAGGATTTTTTTTTTCAAATGGAATTTGTTTCCAAAGTTCATCTCAGTTTACTGATTGTCTATGGTTTTAAAAACAATTTTAAAGCATGAAATATTTTTTAATTTATCTATATCGCGCGGAGCTCGATTACGAAAGATTAATCCGTTTGCCCTTAAAACAAAATAAAGAGTTCATCATTTTCTTACGGCTAATATCCATTAAAAAAACTTCTCTATGAATAAATAAATAAAATAATACAAATAGAACACAAATTTAACAGACATGTATAAGCTCTGCAATTATCAGAATATAAAAGGATGCCATAAGTAGCAAAATCTTGGTCAAATAACTCTTAGCCTGCGGCTAATAAGAAAATGTCGCTTTTGATAAATTTCAAAAATTTATTTGATTGTATAATTCGTATTTTCCATATGAAAAATGCTTTTTTAATGTAAGTGGACAATCTAAAAAATTTATTGCACATAAAAAAAAATATTAGTTTTCAATAAAAAAAAAATGTTTTCACCTATATTCTTTAACCCGGGAAACCCGGGTACGATCCCCTAGTATATATAATAGAATAGATAGTAGATAACTCTTTTTCATCAAAATGTATTTATTATTGTAGCAGTAGTTTTGCATGAACATCATTGAACAAATCCTACTTTAAATAACTTCAAAGATGAAATAAGTCATAAAATTATTTTATTTAAATTATTCACAGTTGGTTAAATTTTGATGATTTTAGAAAGGCCCGCTGAATTCGCAGTTGCTGGTTTCCAAGTTAAATTTCTGCGATTGCGAGTTATTTATACATTCCAAATGATAGCTGGTTTGAACATATAATCCGATTAATAATAACATTCCATTAAACAGCTCAGTTAATCCGGGAATATGATAGCAACTGAAGAACATGATTTTCCCAGCCATTTGCATTCTCGCCAAGTTTAAAAACATACTGTTCTAGCATTTCATTATTTTGCATCATTTAATGTGTTATTAATTTTTTTTATTAGTAGATATTGAAATCATTATTTTTAAAATATGATTTATTATTATTTAATCATTCTTGAATATGTTTGGTAAAAAGTTGGGTTATATAAAGAACCCTTCATAAATTATTTCATCTCAAAATAGGACCAGTCACAATTTCTTTTATCTTAAAACAGGACCTTTCACATTTTTTTTTTGTCTTAAAAATAAATCTTTGACAAATGTTTTCTGCTTCTAAAATAAACCTTTAACAAATTTAATCTTTTAAAATGAAATCTGACCTGACAAAAGACAGCTGAATTTGACAAAGAATGTATTACCTAGCTTTTTTTTTTTTTAGACATAAAGGTTTTTATTAAAAATAGATTAACAGAAGCCTTAATATAACGATAATTTCAATTTCACAAAATTACGAGTAGGTATCTCACAAATATAAAAGTTCGGACGGACTCTTGTCATAAAATTATATGAAAATCACTTGAATACGTCAAACTAAATTAATATTTAGTTAAAGTGATAAAATACTTTTAACAAGGCAAAAAATTATCTTTATTTATTCATATTAGACATATGTTTCATTACTCCGATGGCAACATTATCAATAATAATTATGTTATTAGATTTTTTTTTTAATTAGTAGATATTGAAATCATTATTTTAAAAATATAATTTATTATTATTTAATCATTCTTGAATATGCTTAGTAAAACGTTAGTCCATTTAAAGGAACCCTTCACAAATTGTTTCATCTCAAAATAGTAATTTTGAGATAGTAATCTTAATAGTTAATCTAATAGTAATCTCAATAATAATTAATAATATCATTATTATTGAGAATTCTGCCGTCAAAGCAATGAAACATATGTCTAATAGAAATAAATAAAGGTAATTTTTTTTGCCTTGTTAAAAATATTTTATCACTTTAAGTTTTAGTTTGGCGGACTCTTGTCATTGATAATTTCACGCAAGAGCGTTATTGCACTTTTGAGTTCATAAATGTTTAAAAAAATGCTTTCCTTTCGAATCTTTTTTCGAAAAAATCCTTTTTTTTTTCAATAATTTTATGTATAAGTATGTATCAGTATTTATTCACACGCATTAATATTAATGATGATTCGTTTATATATTTTTTAAATACCTTTGTAAAATTCATGAAAAAAAAAATTCTTTTCAAAACGTTGTTAAAGTGGGTCAAATTAATCCACCAATTACAGAAGATTAATAGGAACTTGGCAAAATTTTGAAAATAAACTGAAAAAAAAAAAAACACTGTAGATGTCATTCGGAGACACTATGAAATCGGATTAAATGGTTTAAAAAAATTTTTAATCCCCTTCCCCTTTAAGTTGGGATTGCTGAGGAGACTTTTTTCCCATTTAGGGCACCTTTTACAAGAAACTTAACACAAGAAATAACATTGCCCATTTGTTTTAAAATTACTATAGTTATAAAAAATTTCAAATTATTATTAATTACTAGAACTGTCCAAGAGAAAAATAAATTATCTCGTTAAGAATATTTCTTTCTGAAGTTTGAAAAACACAAAATTGCTAACCCATGAAAATTAGAAAGTTTTACTTCATCCCCGACAAGCAAGTAAAGAGTGTGCTGCTACCATGTGGATATGGAAAGGTGAAGTAAAACGTATAAACCGCGTTATAGATTTTAATATCAAAGAAATTTTATTATATATTTTTATATGGTAAGAAATTCACCACCAGTGTCTAAAGGGTTAAAAAATTAATTTCTAGCCTACCAGCAAATTCTATTTTTATAAACATACAACTGACTTAATTCAGAAGTACAATCTCTGCAAAAACAAGCTGCAACCTGATGTAGTATAATTTGATTGTCAACAACTCTCTCGTACTTAATGACTGCTATCAATTAAGTGGAAAGATACAAAAGTCGGGAGCTTCAAAGAATAACTTTAAAGAAAAGAAATTATTTCTAATTTGGCCTCTACTTCTCTCGAGTTCGAAATAGTCAGGGAGCTGAGGACATCGAAAGCCCCGTGATCGCGGAATTGAAAAATTTCCAGCCTAAAATATGCTTAGTTAAATTAATCGTTATTAAAAAGCTATAATAGTTTTCCGTTTTCGCGGATATTGATAACTGTTAGAGCATTTTATGGAAAATTTTGCGCTCTAACTTGGTATGACAAACTTTATTAGAACATTGCCGGAATTCGCGGAACAGACGACAGCGCGTCCGTCAAACGTCCCCATATGTATTCGCCGGCACTTGACCCGCGACCAGACGTGAAGTAAAGGCGCCACCGGTAAAAATTCAAAGCAAAATAACCGTGAAATTTTATAACCGACCGTGTCCTTAAAATAGGTATGACAGGTTTTTCCTGCAAAATAAAGTTTGTCATACCAAGTTTTTCTGAAACAGCACAAAGTTTTCTATTAAATGCTGTAAAAGTGATCAATATCCGCAATAATAGTAATGCATTATAGCTTCTTAATAATAATTAATTAAATTAAACATATTTTCGGCTTGTTGTGCCTACCTCATTTTTTTCTTATTACTTTTTATTATCGATTTACATAACAATTTTTCAATTCTGTGATCACGGTGATCGCTGGCTCCCTATCCAGAAACACTTCAGATAACTTTTTTTGTAAACCAGTAGCCAATATTTTAAAGTTTCTTTTATACAGACTTCTGATTGAACAATAGTACACTGTAAAAAAAAAATCTGTAGTTCTACAGATGTAAAGTTACATGCTTACTAAACTTTTATCTGTAACTCTACAAAAAAGCTGTAAATCTACAAAACTAGTTTTTGTAAAGCTATAGAAATCTGTAGCTTTACAAATGGATCCGCTAAAATTTCAGTAATCTTCCTAAAATTTTATCTGTAACCCAGTTTGCAGTTACGTAAAAAGTTCTAGGCATCTCAGTCTCCTGAAAAATTCTTAGTAACCTTACAGATTTTTTGATTTTCGGTGCAAAAATGAATTTTTGTTGTTGCCGTTATATAAAATGTTCTAGGAATCCCAGTCTCCTAGAAAAACTTTAGTAACTTTACAGATTTTTTTTTACAGTGTATTCGAAGCTTACTTTATGTCTAATTAAAAGACTAACTTCCAGCCTACCAACAAATTACTTTTTTGTTAAACATACAAATGACTTAATTCAGACATACAGCCCCTACGAAAACAATCAGCAACCTGACGTACTATAATTTGAATCTCAACAAAAGCCTCAAAACATTACTCTCTCGGTACACAATGACTGCTATCAATTAACTGGAAAGATACACAAGTCGGGAGCTTCAAAAAGCATCTATAAAGAAAAGGAATTGCTTCTTAGTTGGCTTCTACTTTTACCAAGTACAGAAACACTTCAGATAATTTTTTTTGTAAACCAGTAGCTAATAGTTCGAAGTTTCTGTTATACAGACTTCTGGTTGAACCATAGTATTTGATGCTTACTTTATACATAATTAAAAACTAACTTCCAGCCTACCAGCAAATTATTATTTTTAAGCATACCAATAACTTAATTCAGATGTACATTCCGTACGAGAACAATCAGCAACCTGACCTAATATAATTTGAGTGTCAACAAAAGCCTCAAAATATTCCTCTCTCGGTACACAATGACTGCTATCAATTAACTGGAAAGATACACAAGTCGCGAACTTCAAAGAGTATCTTTTAAAAAAGGAATCGCTTTCTACTAATTTGGCCACTACTTCTATTTTGTACGGACGCACTTGTGATAACTTTTTTGCAAACCGGCAGCGAATATTTCGAAGGGTTTTTTTTTATACAGACTTCAGGCAGAAACATAGAATTTGATGCTTACTTTATGCCTCATTAAAAGACTAATTTCTAGTCGAGCGCCTGGTGAGGTGGTCGGTAGTGGGAGCAGTTGCTACGTGAGGGATCCCGGATCGAATCCCGGATAACGCATAGATATAAGTGTGTGCGTCATATGGATTATCTGTATCTTGATTGTCCCCTTTTATGCAGAAGAAGAGAAAAGAAGAAAATGTACATAAATAGAAAAAGAATAAATTGTTATTTTTTGTATGTAATATATGTTTCTGTGTATAGAAATACAGGGCTATTACAAATGATGGACCCAATTAAAAAAAAAATCGTATTTTTGAAACTACTGCACATATTACAATTAGTGATACATAAATTTAAAGAGAAATATACCAAGTTTTTTTCAGTTACAAATGTTCGATGTGTGACCCTCTTGTTACATGGCATACGTCCGATCTGTAATCCAGTTCGTCCCAAACATTTTGTAGCATCACTCTGTCAGTGGTTCTGAATTCTGCACAAATGCATTCTTTAAGTTCTGACAGTATAAAAGACATTGTTTATGTACCACCAATGCCGAAAACAAAATGTTAAGAACTTAAAGAACGCATTTGTGAAGCTTTCAGAACCATTGACAAAGTGATGCTACAAAATGTTTGGAACGAACTCGGTTACAGATTGGACGTATGCCGTTAACAAAAGGGTTACACATCGAACATTTGTAACTGAAAAAAACTTAGTATATTTCTCTTTAAATTCATGTATCACTTATTGTAATATGTGCAGTAGTTTCGAAAATACGATATTTATAAATCGGGTCCCTCATTTGTAATAGCCCTGTATAGATCATTAGAGGCAGCAGTCGTAGTTTCTTTAGGTCTCAAAACATTCTCTTCTATTGTGGAGCTCAAATGTAAACAAGTCGGAACCTGCACGTCAAACGTGGCAAATGAGGTACGTTCGTACTATAACTGGTTTTATACATATTCATATCTTCTTGCAATAGTTGTTGCACTCTTATGCAAAAATGCATGAATGCAAACTTTATTGCGATTCTATATGTTAAATTCGGTAATACGGAAATAACCATCTTACGGAAACTCCATCTTAAATCTGACGCCACCACCATGGCAACCTAGAATCATTACCTATCATGGGATATCATTGAATTAATTACGTTTGATAGGATCTAATATAATAAAGAAAATTTTTATTGATATCTTTTTAAGTTTAGATTCGATTTTCATAAAATTTGAAATGACTCGACAAAATTCTGCAACGATTATATATATTAAATTTCAAACCATTCGATTGGGATTTTTTTCGCAATATTATATGCGGACAGACTGACAGACGGAAGGACCAGACGACGACTATAGGTGCTACATATTTATATAATTACGAACACACCTAAAAACAATGTCAAACTTCTAGTCAACCAGCAATTATTTTTGATATAAACATACAAATGACTTAATTCAGAAATACAGTCTTTACGAAATCAATCAGCAACCTGACATAGTATAATTTGATTGTCAACAAAAGCCTCAAAACATTACTCTCTCGGTACACAATGACTGCTATCAATTAACTGGAAAGATACACAAGTCGCGAACTTCAACGAGAATCTTTGAAGAAAAGGAATCACTTTCTACTAATTTGGCCTCTACTATGTACGGGCACACTTCAGATAATCTTTCATGGAATAGAAAGGGAAGAAAATGTTCTTTTGATCCATTCCCTACTAGATTTCCCAAGAGGCATATGGTTAAGAGATAATCGAATTAAAAAAATACCCGCGATCATTATTAAATGTATAACTTTTTCGTTTTCCTGAAAGAAGAAAAAACTCGTGTGTTTAACACTAAACGTACCGAAGTTTTTTATATCTATTCCTACAAAGAAGGGGTCAAACCTATATAATGATCCCTATATAAAATTTATATAGTTTACGATGTTTTGCGTATTAATGCGTATCGCGCATTACCATGTTTTGCGTAATAAAACATTTTTTTTTCAAATAATTATTAGAAATTGTTTATTTATTAACCATTTGAGGAGCGTTAGGATATATTTTATCCCACTTTCGACTAAGGAAGATTCACATTAGAAAAAATTTATTAAATTTTACTTTTCGAAATTTAATGGAAAAAAGTGGTAAATTTCTTTTCCCTATTTTGCAAAAAAACGTTTTTGCAGATTCCGGTGTGAATTCGACGTTACAAAAACACAATTACCTGCTCCTCAAAGGGTTACAGTTTTAAAAAAATTACAATTACGCAAAAAAATTAACAAAAAAAAATAATTATTTCAAGAAATTAGAAAATTTAATAAACATATATTGTGCAAATTTGTTTATGTTCACTACACATTTTTAAGATTATTTCGTTCTCGATATAACCTGAAATGTTCAAACGAGAATCTCACTCTGAATAAAGTCAATTTCTAATTATATGATCACACATTAACAAATATGATTTAATACAGTAGAACAAATGATGTAATAGCGAAAATACGCAATTTACTAATGTTCTTATAAAATAAAACATTTATACCTTTATGATTTAACATAAATTTATTCAGGGGTCATATGACCCCTTGCGGTAGTTGAGCCTAAAATATTTTTTTCTAGAATTTAATGGAAAAAAGTGGTAAATTTCTTTTCCCTATTTTGCAAAAAAACGTTTTTGCAGATTCCGGTGTGAATTCGACGTTACAAAAACACAATTACTTGCTCCTCAAAGGGTTAAAGTTTTAAAAAAATTACAATTACGCAAAAAAATTAAAAAAAAAAAATAATTATTTCAAGAAATTAGAAAATTTAATAAACATATATTGTGCAAATTTGTTTATGTTCACTACACATTTTTAAGATTATTTCGTTCTCGATATAACCTGAAATGTTCAAACGAGAATCTCACTCTGAATAAAGTCAATTTCTAATTATATGATCACACATTAACAAATATGATTTAATACAGTAGAACAAATGATGTAATAGCGAAAATACGCAATTTACTAATGTTCTTATAAAATAAAACATTTATACCTTTATGATTTAACATAAATTTATTCAGGGGTCATATGACCCCTTGCGGTAGTTGAGCCTAAAATATTTTTTTCTAGGAAAAAAAGGTAGTTCGGAGATGAGGCATTTTAAGAAATAATATGATCATATATTTTAATAAAAGTCGTGAAATATAAGGAAATTTCGTAATGTTTTAGTTTAAGAAATTCCAACAAAAAAATCAAAAAGGGTCATTTGACCCTTCGCGGTAGATTTAGTGTTAAGAGGCACAGGGCCTTTGAGTTTGTATAAAAGATCAAAAACATCTCCTTTTTCAAAGAACCAAAATACAAATAACATGCAATTTAACAAATTACAGCGACCATTTGGAAAATGATTTTTTCTAAGACTAAAATTTAAGACATGAAAAATCGCACGGAGTTGATCATACATTGCGTACGCCATGAATTAAACATTAACATTCCTGGACCCATCATGTACAAATTTTAAAAGAAATTTCACTTTTACAATTTTCGGTACTGTAAATTTGTAAACTTCTACGGAGCTGGTCATACATTACGTAAGCCATGAATTAAACATTAATAGTGTTATTACACGTAAAAATTGCAAGCGACAAAAATCGCCTGCGACTCGTACGTATTATCCACTTGAAACTTACGTATTATCCAAGCATTTCATTGGCTGTTCGGGAAAAGGCTTTTCCATCGTCAGATTTCCAAGAAATCTGACGACCCATTTTAAATGGAATTTCATTCAATTTGTAAAACTTCTAAACATCCCACAATATTACTTTTACACCGTCATATAGAGAAAAAAATGGACTTTTAAATGCAATTTGTTTGAAAGCTGTATCTCAATTTGTTTCGGAGTTATTAAATTTTTTTTTTGTAGTTTTATTACTTTTTTGTCATAGTGGCAACAGAAGTATCCATCTCTGTTGAAAGTAAAGGAAAATACAGGTTACTGTACAGACCATTCAGAAAACGAATAAAATGCGGATTCAACCAATAAAAAGCTTCAGATGTGCTTTTGATTTCCTACCCTGACGAGGACAATAACCATTTTTCCAAATGGTTAATAATATGCAATTAAGATCTTTTTTTTTTTTTTTTTTTTTTCGATTTCTGCCTAAAGTAACGATTCTTAGCTATATTATACCGAAGAATAAACGTTGTATACATAAAATTAATATTTAAATTTAGAATTTAAAAATTATCTCACTAATGCGTGCTGCCCTAAATCATGTGCTGCGTGCATGATTAAACTCTAAATTATGCATATAGAAAACAATTTTTGAACAAAATAGAATCATAACACACCTACTTCTACATTAAAACGAAAATATATACAAAAAGTTTTGTTTAAAATTTAATTTTAGCACAAAATATGAAAAATTAAAAAATTAAAAAACCAAAATCAAGTTTTTTTAAGTGCAAAAAAATAAATAACCAAAATCAAGTTTTTCAAGTACCAAAAAATAAATAACCAAAATATTTGATTTTTTTTTTTTTTTTGGGGGGGGGGGGGTTAGCGTGAGGACAAAAAAACCAGATTATTGGGTTAATTTTTTAAAGCTGCTTACATAGTTTGAAAAAAAAGTGCGCGCAATCTCCAAATTTACTAATATGAGAAAACGTGTTTTAAAGTTTCAATATCAACGGACTTTCAATTGTACTCATCGTCTATAAATGATTACAACTTAAGAAATAATTCAGTTTTTTGAATGGGGTTTTCGAAAACTGTTGAGAAATTTTTAAAAATTAAGAATAAATAAAAATCTGGAAACTGATTTTTTTAGGTTTAAAGGTCCTGTGTCCCCTTAATTAACCCTTTATCTACTGACGGTACTTATAAGTACCATTAAAATAACTTGTTATAAAACTCATTTAATACGATTAGTTGTAATACAGTTTAGAATGAGTTATAAATAGTTTGCTTTATGTTGTTCCAAAAGCATTATCTGTTGCACAAAATCAAAAATATTTTTAAAAGGATGATTTCTTTTTCATTTGCATCTTTTCAACTTTCTTGGCGTTGAAAGATTGTGGAGGAAAAGTTTCAGTTAGAAATATTTCACCATTTCTATTGTAAGAGCTTTATAATTGTACGCTGTAAAAGAAAAGTTACTAAAGTTTTATATTATTAATCCTTAAAATATATTTTTATATTATTAGTCCTTAAAATAGTTTTCAAGTCTCCGATAGTAGGTTTTAGAGCAGATTTTTTTATTTCCGAAAAAAAGTTTAAAGAAAATAAAACTGTTCATGTTCAATGACTACAAGAAAATTTTTGAAATTTTATTTCGTTTAAACGAATTTCCCAAAGGATAAATTAAAATAAATTTATTTTATCTACTAAGTAATTCTGAAGTTTTTCAAATTCTACGGCTATTGAAGGAGATAAATTGTTGCCTACAATTTTTTAAATGCTAATGTGTATAATAAATAAAGAAAAAAATAATAGTGAAATACATAATAAAGATATAGATAGATAAAAGAGTGAAATATCTAAGACTTCTATGCGTTTCATTAAGGTTAAAAATATTTTTAATCACCTTAAATATATTTTTTAATAAATAAACTGAAATCAACATTCGGTTTTAAACTTTTTTTGGTAGCATTCACATAAATCAACCTGGACTCCCTTATTTTAAAATTAAGTAACTTGGAAACTAAGATCGATAGAAGAAGGAAACAAGTGGTATGTGTATTTTAAAAGCCATAACAATGTGATACAATAGTTTCAAAATTAGTTACAAATATTGTCAGCAGGTGGCGCTGTAGTCACTGAGGGTTCCCTAATTAAAGTACCCTGAAGAGCACAGAGAGGCCAATCTTCTTACTGAAGGAAATGAATGAAGTCATCTATTCTGTGAAGCAACGTGTTTTTATAGTACTCGAGTATCGGGAATTAAGGCTGTTCTTAACTGCTCTGCTCAACAAGCGAAAAACTTTTTGACATATTTACAAATTCATTTTTTAACGGAAAGGTATAAAATTGGAAAGCCTGGCCATGAAAGTGATTTGGAATGGAGCTGTTTTTTCCATTTTTCGATCAATCAATTACCTATTGAGTTATAAGCAAATTCGATCACGTGACAAACCCGTTTTTCGCCCGCTCTTGAGTGCTCTTTCTCCCTTCGCTTGGAAATTCGGTTCAAAACGCCCGATTTGGCATTATTTTCTGAAAGATCTATTGCGTTTTCAAAAAAATGGAAAAAACAGCTCAATTACATAGTTTCTGAACAACAACACCAGCTAGTTTCGTGCATTTTCGAACAAAAATAAATTAAAACTTATGTCAGAAAGTTGTCCTTTTCGATTTGAGAACACCCTTAAAACGGCCTATAGAGGCGGTGATTGCAGCCTTCGGTACATTAAAATTGTCCCTTTAATTTCCCTTTAACTAATGCTAAAGTGTCATTGAAATAATTCTTTATTGTAAGTGCATTTGAAAGTTTTAGATATTCAAATTCCGATAATTTTTACTTCTTCTTATAAGACAGAACACAAATATCACATGAAATCTGAAATTGTGCAAAAGAATAATCATTCTGAACAAATTAAAAATACATGTAATGCAATGTGCTTCCACGGCGGTATCCTGAAGCGAGAAGTTATATGTTTTCTCCACCAGATGCCGTATTCGAGCGCTTCAATCGCCAATCACCGGTTAAAGCGCATTCCTACGGCGCAGTTTTCAATCGCAGTTTAAAGTTGAAAAAGGTCCTGATAAGAAAACAATTTGCAAACATTTCGAGAAATTTCGGTAATTATTCAGAGTGGCTGATGATTGGAACGACTTCTTCCAAAGAGGGCACTTTACCCATGTGACGTCAGCCGCGGGTAAACAGAAGAAAAACACGAATAGGCGTGAAGAACATTTTAACACTGTGCCCCTTCATCCAACAAGCAGTCCTCTTCGGAGCATTTTACCCCGCAGAGGTGTGGCTGTTGCCATTCGTGGGTAAAGTCCCTTCACCATATAGCACCAACTGTCACAAAATTTGTAACTAATTTTGAAACTATCGTATCAGATTTTTACGGCTTTCAAAATAAACATACCAATTGTTTCCTTCTTCTATCGATCTCAGTTTCCGAGTTATGTAATTTTAAAATCAGTGAGTCCTTTGCTGCCTGTAAGTTATTAATAATACATGCTATGATTAACCCTTTCAGGGGCAGAAAAATTGTGTTCGTAAACAGCAGCAGCAAGACTGCTTTCATAGCAGAAGCACATCTTTTTGCGCCTGACCAAGAAAGACTCAGATTTTTCGAAAGGCCAAGCGCATTTAAGGTTTTGATGATGTTTTAAGAAGTTATTTTAGTTCGTATTAATTCACACCAGTTTCAACTTATTTTCTTTACCTTTCATGCAGTACGATTTCTAAGGGTTTCTAAAATATGCATCAGTTTCGAATTCGACATCTCCATTTGACGCAAAGCTGTTCCCCTTTTCAAGTTAGAAAATTAATAATCGACACTAGGGGACAAACTTTAAGAATAGGAGAAGTCTAGGGGACAAACTTAGAGTATAGGAGAAGTGGCAGAAGAATTTGTAGTTCGATTCGTGCAATTTTGCCATCGTTGTCATGGATGTGTGAGGCGCTGCGTGTTCTTGTAGAAAAAGCACATTTTCTTCGCATTATGAGGCGTTTTTAATTCGATTTTTTTCTTCAAACGATCCAATAATGCTACGTGCGAGGGGAAGTCAGTAAGTAGATCACAAACCGATATGAGAAATCGGTAATTAATAGTAAATTGTTTCCAAATATGTCAATATGTGGCATCACTGGCCAACTGTAATATGTCAGTTTCGAATTTATGAGATAACAGTTGAACAAGATGAGCAGGGGCGTTCAAAAGTTGTTGACGAAGAATGAAGTGGTCGTCCAGTTGAGATTGCGACAGAAGAAACAGTGTGGGAGGTTGCGGAAATGGTTAGATCTGACAGGCGAACAACAATAGACAGCATTAGCAACTACAATAGAGTGTTCACATGATTTAGCCTACAGGCGGCTGATGCAGATGTTGAATGTGAGGTACACAGATGGCTGAGAGTGCAGTTCAAAGACTTTTATGCAGCAGGTATTAGAAAACTCATAAAGAGATGGGACAAATGTATCAATGTAAATGACAATTATATGGAGGAATAAACATGCCTTTTATGTATGTATCTTGATTTCCCTTTTTTTTTGCCTTTTGTGACCTACATGCTGACTTGAATTCTCTTTTGTGACTGTTATCCCTTTCTGAAGATCATGGAAGACGGTAGTATTCCGAGTGACGCAGCCTTAAGCCTAAAATCGTATCGTATCGTATCGTTAAAATCGTATCGTATCGTATCATAGAATTCGTAGATGGCGGAACTCATATATACAGCTAACTCGACATCAAAGAAAACGGGAAAAGCCGCCATTTAATAACTCAGCAGATATATGTCTTATTGTTCTGAATTTTCTAGAACAGTCTTATATCTGCAGTCTAATCGTATACTGAAATTTTTACATTTCTACGTGCAGTATATTTTGAGATCTAAATAGCCATTTTTAAAGTGAAAACGTTGGTATGATATCGAGGAAGTTCCTAATTTGAAAATCTCGAAAACGGTTCTAACGATTATTTTTAAATTGATACATAATATAAATGTGATTAAGGCGAGGTGAATAACACTTTTCTTTTTTCTGGGAAAACTCTCGCTCGTTAAATAATTCGATTTTTTTTTCTCTCGAAAATGACACGGGCGATTTTTTAAAAATCAAATAAATATGTTTCAGATGAACCAAATAACAATTTACTTGTTTCCAGCAAGACTCTTGTTCGTTTTATAATGCGCATGAAAAATCGGACTATATTTCTTCGCCATTCTATGGACATTTCACCGAAAATGCATGACACTGTATTCATACACATGCTTTCTTTTTAACCACTTTTGGGGAGAAAATTTTTTCTTCCCATTGGCTGAGTGGTTAAGGGCCATCGTCTACTGATCTTCAGATAGGCAGTTCGATACTCTCTGCTGCGTGTTTTCACATGTGAATGTTTTTTTTTTTTTTTAAGTCTGCTAGTTCACCATTATTCTCAGTTCCTTTGTAATTTTTTAATTGCTATTAAGTTAAATAAAATTACAATTATAATGACGCCAATTTGATGATGATTATTTCTTGGCAATTTTTCAACAATAAAAATATTACCATAAATTTTATAAATATATTTAATTTCAATCACTTTACAAAAAATATACATTAATAATTATTATTTGAATATAAATCACACGATCAGAAACGTAAAAAAATAATTCATTTCAGCTCTTTTTTTTTATAATATCATTTTTTATTATTATGACGGTCAATCAATATATAATCACTGACATCCATATTATTATTATTATTATAATTATTATTTTCCTTACATAAAAACTATTGTGATGTAATAATTCTTTTGTAATAAATAATTTAGTTGAAATGTTTTATTTATAAATATCAATGAAGTTTGATAACTTCGAGACAATTGCTTTTATTTAACTTTGCAATATTTGCAGTTTACATAATAAGCATATCAGAATTCTGGTGTCGCCATCTTTTGACGCAATTGCGTACTACATTTTGTCTCTTATTCGAAAAAAAAAAAAAAAAACTAACGCTGTTCGCCGCTTTGAAAGAATCTCTTGTGACTAGAGGTCTATTTCGCAAATATTAAGAAAATTACTGCATACAAAAATATTAAAATGGGTAGTATTATAGAGAAATGTTTGATAAAAACGTTGAAGTAGACAGTTTTTAAATCGAAGAATTATTTTAAGAGATATTTAATGTTAAATCTGGATAAAATTGTCTCATTAAAAAAGTCTCATAGGAAAAAATATATATACATGGGAATTTAATCATTTTCATTCAATTTAATCATTCAATAGAAACTCGAAGTTTGCAGAGTGCATTTATTATTTTTAACTTGCCTAATTTTTTTACGGTTTATTTCAATTTTAAATTAAAATTTTCAGAATTTCCAGAGATATTTTTTACATATTTTAGAAAAGGTTATTTTAAATTGCTGCCAATTGTTAAAACAGCGCAAATAATAATATATCCTTTAAATTCAAAATTTATTCACACGTGACTATTATAAACAGAAAAAAATCCTTTTAAATTAGAATTAAATGATAACGTGTTAAAAGCAGGAAAATATTAAACATTACGTCATAAAAATTGTTTTTACACATGCTTACTTAAAATGAAAGAAAATTATAAAATAATCAATTATTTTCAAATTAGAATTAAATGATTACGCATTAAAAGCAGGAAAACATTGAAAATTACGTCATAAAAATTATATTTACACATGAATATTAAAAGAAAAAGAAAATTTTTAAATAATAAATTCATTGATATGTGTTAAAAGTCGTAAATGGAGGAAATAACGTCATATTGGCCAAAGTGGCCAAAACAGTTTGCAAAACATATTGCAAAACAGTTTAAATTTAAAAATATATTTATATGAGAGATTTATTTCAAATTTCGAGATGATATTTTTAACTATGGTTGCCAATTTTAAGGTAGCGCAAATAATAATATTATCTTTCTAATAATAAAAATATTTTCAGTTGAATGTTACAAAGAGAAAGGAAAGTTTGGTGAAAATTATGTCAGATTTAAAACGTTACACTTAAAATCTCTTAATTAAAATCATTTTCTTATAGCATTGAGCATTGTTAAAAAATACCATGAAGCAAAGACTCTGTTGACTTAGTTCCTTTTATATTTGGTAATTTTCAAATGTTTAACTAATCTTATTTAATCAAGCACGGAAACAGCAACTAACATCAGCTGATTCGGTCTTGAAATCCCTCCGTAAAAGGGAAACCCGTTTATAGTAAGATCGCCATTGATTTTTTAATCATACAGAGCAGCCTCGATTATCCGAGCTAATTGGGACTGTTAGTAAATCGGAATCAGAAATCTCGGTTAATAGAAACTGTGTGTAAAAACTCGCCGTGCTTGCGAATTTAACATCTCTTTTAAAAAAATATATAGAACGTTTTTTAAATAATAAAAATAAATATATGTAAAGTTCTGTTTCACAGCTTAACAAATTTAAAAAGAAAATCAACTACCAGTAGTAAATTTTAAAATGCAAATTGAAAAATTTACGAAAGTTCACACAGCCACTGGAAACAAAGCATTGTTCGCTATTGACTTCTCAGGGTCCAATGTTTCTTTGGAGTTGAGGGCTTTTGGGGGCAGAAGGGCCTGTATAGCACGGACAGTGAGCTAAAGAGTGTGGTTATTTTTAAGGCTCATTCAAAAGGGAAAAAAAATCAGACTTTGTTATCGGCTCGGTTAACAGAAACCTCGATTAATCGAAGCTCGGTTAATCCAGGTTCTACTATAATTCAATCTTCCGTAATCTTTTTAAAGCAGATCAAATTAATGGACTTTAGCACAGAGTCACATAGCTGATAACTGCCATGCTTCTTGGACACCTTTTTTTTCAAATAGTTTGCTTCACCTTATTCAATTAATGAGATATCTCCGATAAAATAAATCACATTTTCCCGTTCTAAAATACTGGTATCCAAAAATCGTAGCATGTAACTGACACTACAAGTACTCATGGAACTAGACTATTTTAAGTCTGATTTTTATTATAGACTATATAAAATTATTAAAAATATATATTATGATAGGAACTAGCGGGCTTCGTCCGCTATTTACGTTACGGATATAAAAATCATGTTTTTTTTTTAGGGAAAAAGAAATAAAAACCTATTTGACGATAGGTTTATAAAGACACATTTTGTATTTGTTATATTTCCGGGGATGAGGAGGGGGGGGGGGACTATTTTGATTAAATATCGCAATTCGTCCACATGGCAGATATAATTATGATATACACTAGCGGGCTTCGCCCCTCTATGGCGCCTTATGGGTCCAGCTTCCGTAACTCAGAAACTACCTTTCGGACATCAATGCAACAGATTCGAAACGTTAAAATTAACTTAATAATCACCCTATATAGCATTAAAGTAAATTTATGAGTACTGCATACTATTTTTTTTATCGTAATTTCTGAAGAGAAAAAATTATTTCGGTTCCATTCTTAGGTACTGGTCTGAAAAATTTTGATAAAGGGGGGAAGGAGGGGACATGAGACTGCTGTTTGTCAAACAACACAACGGGGTCTGGCTTATTCAACTTGGTTTTTGATGACTTCAATTGGAAGGTGGTTTGTTTAAAAGAGTGCGTTCCCTGCCCCATGAAAATTGGAACTATTGGTGCACCATCTATGTAAGGATTTAATAATTATAAATTAACATTTTGGATTTATTAATTTAAGGATAAAGTGTTTTTAAAGGAACATCAAATGAAACCCTCTGTGCGATCTGCGATTATACTTACCCACTTGTTTTTATATACAAACTGCTATAAGGAAAATTGTAATAAAATAGTAAAAATTAAATCTGCATTAAATTCCATAAGTATCTTTTTTTTTAATCATTTTATCACTAACCTCAAAAAAGTAATGATATCAATGCAAAAACCCTTGACAGGTTAAAAGTTTCTGACGCAGCACTTTATCATATGCTCTAAGAATTTTAAATATGGAACTTAAAAATACTGATATCAAATTTTGAGTGACGTTATGCTATTTCTTAAAAAATATATTTGTATTTATTTCATCATTTTATTTTTGTTTTATTTATAATCGCACGTGCAAAAGTTATGTTCAACATGAAAAGCTGCATAAAATTTTATTCGCTGTTGCTTTATCATTTACATCTCTCATAAATTCAAAATATGAGTTTTAAAAGATATGATATAAAATTTAAGTGACGCCTTGATGTGACTTTAAAAGGTTTGTTTTAAAATTCAATTTAAATTATTTTTGACTTGGTTAAAATATTTTTTTTTTACATATACACAATACTTTTAATTTTCGAATTCACTGTTAAATATATCACTTTCATTGAATCTATACTATGCATTGAAATGTATTTATTTCAATAAATTGATTTATCTTTTGTGTCACGCTATTCAAAATTGTGAGTAAGATTTGTGTAAATGGTTTCTTTGCGTCATTGTGTCCAAACTACATGAAATGTATGAAAAAGGATAGTTTGTGTATTCAAATCCAAACTGCGTATTTTCTGACTCATTTTACAATTCATTTTTGCTCTCAAAAGCTTCCAATTGGAACGTTTTCTTACTCAGAAACTATATAATGTACCGTAATGGTCGATTTTTTGATAGAGGCAGAATATACTTAAAAAAATGCTGTTAAAGTGGGCATTTTGAACCGAATTTCCCGAAGCGGATTGTGTTGGAAAAATCATTGCATTAAGGATGCACTCAAATCCAAACTGCTTATTTTCTGACTCATTTTTAAATTCATTTTTGCTCTCAAACGCATTTAATTGGTATATTCGCTTATTCAGAAAGTATATAATGTACCGCAATGATCGATTTTTTGATAGAGGCAGAATATATTTCAAAAAATTATGTCAAAGTGGGCATTTTGAATGGAATTTCCGGAAGCAATTGTGTTATCACTTTCTTCTGGACACGATAACTTCCGCAATTCTGCACAAATCTCTTCCAAACTGATACACAAAATCAAGGAACATAAAATCTCGGTCAAGTTCGTTAATGGGCAAAAGCGGACAAAGGGGATGGAAATAGGGAGGGGTTTTGTGAAAACCGAAAAAACCCAATAACTTCTTAATTTTTGTACATATCAAATCAGTTTAAAGTTTTTATTACTTCTAAAAATAGGACCAAAAATTTATGTATCACAGATTTTTGATAAAATTAAAAATGGACTCAAGGGGCGCAAAAAATAGGGTTTTTGTTGAGAAAAAAATTCCTAACTTCGTCAGTTCTCAATATATCAAATCCAATTAATTTTATTATACATATCCTTAATAATATCTACAACTTTTATATTCACAAGTTTTTGATAGGACCAATTCGTACTGCAAGAAAAAAAAAACGAAAACAAAAAAGGGGGATTGAAGAAGAAAAATTTTCATAACTCCGTCAATTCACAAGATATAAAATCTCCATGAATTTATCATATATCTTCTTAATACTGTCTTCAACATTTATATAGACAAGTTTTGATAGGGCCAATTCTTAAAGCAAAAACAAATTAAAAATACATAGCGGTTGACGAAAAAAATCATCTTATTAAGGGTGCATTCAAATACAAACTGTCTATTTTCTTACTCATTTTTAAATTCATTTTTGCTCTCAAACGCATCCAATTGCTAGATTCTCTTATTCAGAAACTATATAATGTACAGTAATGATCGATTTTTTGATAGAGGCAGAATATATTTCAAAAAATGATGTCAAAGTGGGCATTTTGAACAGAATTTCCCGAAGCGATTGTGTTAGAAACGAAAAATATTGCCCTACTGAGAAAATAATTGTTTATTAATCAAGTTTTAATTAATTGAAAGAAAAATAAAAACACAGGTCGCTTATAAATCTTTTAAAAAATCACGTCAGCATGTTTCCTATTTTTTTTTTTATTAAAAATTAATCTGAAAATGTGCCAGAAAATTTCGAGTTGTTGAGTATGGAAAATTTTTTTTTTAATATCGCCTTAACATGATTCTCATAAAACAAGCTATTTTATAAAAAAAAAATAAAAACTCGTCAAAAGCAGACAGATAAAACTGTTAAAGTGGATTTATATCTAATCATGATTTAGTTTTTGTTGGTGAAATTAGTATACTTAACTTCGAAATCTACCTCTGCCTGTAGGCCGGGCCGGCAGGGATTTTTTCAATTGTTTTTAGTTATTTAGCTCCTAAATAAGATAAATATATGAAATTTAGATTTTTGGCATTTATTTAGTTGTTGTCTTACCGCACATTGAAGTGTGAGCAATAATTACTTAATAATTTTCATAAAAAAGACTTCTAATACTATTGTACTAACGACTTTGTAAAAAAACGTCAGTACTCAACTTTTACAAGTCAAAGAAAGCACAAAACTAAGGCAGTGTCGAAGCTTCCTGTTTCAAAAGTCCAAATAAAGATAAAATATATATATATTTATATATATATAAAGTATCTATTTTTAACAGCAAACATTGATTAAATATCATACGTTACGCGTTTTTCTACTCAACATAATTTCCTTATACAATATTATACACGTACTAAAACATTTAAATTCAATTATAGACACACAAGCATATGTATATATTGTCTTCTGTGGATGTAATGGCCAAAAGAAAAACTTTTTCACAGTTGTGTTTTGTGTTTTCAAGCTGAGTTAAATTTTACTATACTGTTTGATATCTATAAAAATCTGTTGATAAGATACAATGCTGCACAAAAACATTCTAATACAATACCATTTAAGGACAGTATTTGCTGTGGTGGCGGGTTCCCAGCTGTGTTATGTTTTTTCTAAATTTTTTTTTAGGTATCTGCTTTCAATGTGCGGTGAAGTTTTGTAAACCACTTTGATATCGTTGGAACAATCAACGCATGATGTTTGATTTATGTTTCTTGTCTAATTAGAAATAGAATTTTTTCATATATTTTTTATATCCTGTTCCTTCTAAAAGCTGGTTTCTTTACTAGGAATTCTCATAAGTTCCCATATACATATTCTTCGGCAACCACCAATTAACAGGAAAGATAAACACGATACTAAGTTCAAATAGCATCTAAAGTAGAAACGGAAACATTTATTTCCAGTTTAGGCTGAACTGTCTTTGTACTAAGTTCAGGTAATTTTTCTCGCGGTAGAATAAAAAAGGGAAACAAGTATACTCAGATCAATTGGTTTTTTCCCTAAGGCCCTTCAAAGAAGAATAGGGTAAGAAGTTCGATAAGGTTCTTAATAGAATTAAACGCAGATGATTTTTCTAAGGATATCTAAAAGTAACAGATTTCATATTAAAATAATATTGTAGACTTTGATAGCCTTCGATATGAATTACTCTTAATTAATTACAAACATTTGTTAAAAATGTATGGAGTTTGTTTCCAGAAGAGCTAAACTATGCTTACACAGTTGTTTAATCTGTCGGAAAAAATTATACTTAGAAAGAGTTATTACTTTAGAAACATAAATTGCATTGCTCAAGAGAACTTTAAAACAATTCACCACATTAAGACAAAATAACCCATGACAAAAACGTACAAAAGCCAAAAAGAATAATAATAATAAAATAAATACCTAAATATATAAAATTCTAACGGTTTTCATATCTCTGATTCTAAAAGTTGCAGAATAAAAAAGCTCTTTGCACCAATTCCCATGTTTATATTTTCTTATACTCACACTGTACTTTTTACCGGTTATTTTCTTGAGAAGTTGTATACATATTTGCTTTTACACGAACTTTCAAAATCAGCATTAGCTATGCTATCAGCGCAAGTAGTCAAGATGTCTAACAATGCTTTTGAAATGATCTGCACTCTCTCAACCCAAACTGTTTAAGCTCTAGGAGGCCTTTGGAATCTACAAAGTAAGTCAACCGAAACAGTATTAGTTTTTCTAATAGTTTGCTGAGAGTAGGAATTGGACAGATCGGTCTGTATGATTTGGGTTCAAAGGAGTACTTCCCTTGGTCCAAGAAATACACCACTTCCCCTTGTCTCAGAACCTCTGGAAAATAGTTATGCTGGAGACAGAGATTCCCCCATCGTGTGAAGAGTTTAGGAATTATGTTGAGTTTGCTTTTGAGTGATCTAAAATCTATTGAATCAGGACCTGGAACCTTCTTGTCATTAAGTCTGTACAAATCTGTTATAATTTCTACTTTGGTGAAAAGCTTATCAGGCGGTGCGTCGCATGTGATGTCCTCATTGTTGTTATCAGTATATGCTGTGGTTCCAAATATGTGTGAAGTTAAATGTTGAAGGTTGTGTTGTCTTGATGCGATACTTGGTAGCTGCTCGAAAACAAAGCTACGTACCTGGAAAGTGTTAGATTATATTTTTATTATATTTTTTATTATATTTGCAATCAATGTCTTGATACAAACCTTGATCCATTTGATTCTTCCAAAATGATGCTTGGCTAAATATGTGTGATGCCACCTTGCAAGGCAATGCGCATGCCTGTAAAAACCACAGAGTGTAAGTTAAATTTATCAATGCATGTACTAGTGTTCGCCTAATTAAAGGAATATTTATTAACTTTCACAGTGCAAATTTATAGCTCTGTAAATAAATTTAACAGAAGTCTTAGTAGTAGAAATCTATGAATTTAAATTTCTTTACAGCATTAAAAAATACTGAATTTCTTTCTGTGATTAAAACATATCCTTGGCGTTATTCGCTCGTAACTAACCGTACAACAATAAGAAAAATTCTCACCTCTCCATGATTTTCGCTAGATAATTGAAAATTAGCAATTTAAATTCCATTTAAATTATTTGTTTGAAGAGCACAAAATATTCGTCATTATATCATTCGTCATACACATCATTTTTAAAAAAATCATTATCAACAATATTTAGACCATTCCGTGTCGACAGGTACCTCGAGCGCACCTCAACTCTCTCGCTAAGCGCTCGCAAAGTAAAGTTTGTATATAACGGGAAAATGTGATTTTCTCAAAAGCTATGTGACCTAGGATAATCTCCATAGTATTCCTGCAGTGTTTAAATAGACTTCTACTACTCCTTTTTTTTTTTTTTTTTTTTTTTTTTTTTTAGCTACAGTAGACTCAGAAATAAGGAAAGGGGGATATATTTTTGCAGCACGTAACTTTTTGAACGATCACCCATACGATTTACAATAAATAAAAATAAATAAAATCAAGTAACATAATTAGCCCCCCCCCCTAAATTTTTCCTTAACATATTAGTGAATGACTAATAATCTATAAATATAGGTGTCAACAGCCTTCATAACACTTGCAAGTTTCAAATTTCCACATTCCGGAGTTTTCGAGAAAAACGGATTTGACAGACGGACAGACAGACACACGACTGATCTCATTATAGTTCCGTTTGTACTTTTTAAGTACGGAACCCTAAAAAACGGAAGACTGGCAGCTATTTAATATGAAATAAGATCTTTTTCCGGCCATAGTATCAAAACAGGTCATTTTTCATAATTCAATGCATTCATGCATTTGATTAGGATCGCATGAAATGCAACATATCGAAATTTAAGCTAATTCTTCCAGAGCCACTTTTCCATAAAATTTGTACGTGTTCCTTTGCCTATTTGTACATCAGAGGAGACAGGAAAATAAATTAGGTAGATAAACACGATAAAATATTCCAACAACCATGTAAAGTACAAAAGAAATATTTTCCCATTCGTGTCTCAAATATCTATGGACTAATTTCATGTAATTTTTCTCACGGTAGATTAAAAGAGAGGAAGCGATTGCCTTCAGATCAAACGGTTCTTTCCCTAAGGGCTTCCAGAAAATAACAAGGTGAGCGATCCGATAAGTATTTTAATTAAATGCAAATGGCTTTTCTAAGAATCATTGTAAAAGAAAATAATAATAAATAAGTTTATTGCCAGTACAATTTCGGTTACTTTTACAGATTTTTTTTCTTTCATGAAATGATTTCGTGCATGCACCAGAAATTAGAGAATAAGTATTTAAGAATATCTTTGGCAGATAATAGTGCTAAAAACCCAAGTTCATTTGTTGTTTTAACCAAGGCTTCGGGATTTTTTATAATTTTACTCTCGAAAAAAATGTGTTGACAGAGAGATCAAAAGAAAATTTTGACAGTACAAGTTCCGTATTTTTTCTTTTGTAGTGTAATAATAATAAAAAATCTTTACCCAGTTCAATCTCAAATGTCTATTGGAGTAAGTTCATGTAAATTTTCACGCGGTAGAATAAAAAAGAGAAAACGATTGTCTTCAGATCAAACGGTTCATGTTCAAACCCCGAGGGCTTCCAGAAAGTAACAAGGTGAGAGATCCGATAAGTATCTTAATTAAATGCAAATGACTTTTCTAAGAATCATTGTGAAAGTAAATAATAAATAAATCAGTTTACTGCCAGTACAATTTCGGTTACTTTTACAGATTTTTTTTCTTCGATGAAATGATTTCGTGCATGCGCCAAAAATCAGAGAATAAGTATTTAAGAATATCTTTGGCAGATAATAGTGCTAAAAAACCAAGTTCATTTGTTGTTTCCACCAAGGCTTCGGGGTTTTTTATAATTTTACTTTCTAAAAGAATATCTATGTTTTGACAGTACTAGTTCCGTATTTTTCTTTTTCAGCGTAATAATAATAAAACATCTTTAGCCAGTTGAATTTCAAATGTCTATGGGCTAAGTTCATGTAATTTTTTACGCTGTAGAATAAAAAAGAGAAAACGATTGCCTTCAGATCAAACGGTTCTTTCACTAAGGAGCCTTGGCGAAAACAACAAATTAACACTTTAGCACTAGTAGCACTTTAGCACAGTTTTTTAGCACTAGTATCTTCCAAAGATATTCTTAAATACTTATACTCTAATTTCTGGCGCATGCACGAAATTATTTCATCGAAGAAAAAAAATCTGTAAAAGTACCGAAATTGAACTGGCAATAAACATATTTATTATCATTTTCCAGAGAGTAACACAGTGAGAGATCCGATAAGTATCTTAATTAAATACAAATGGCATTTCTAAGAATCATTGCAAAAGAAAATAATAATAAATAAGTTTATTGCCAGTACAATTTCAGTTACTTTCACAGATTTTGTTCTTTCGTGAAATGATTTCGTGCATGCACCAGAAATTAGAGAATAAATATTTAAGAATATCTTTGGCAGATAATAGTGCTAAGAAACCAAGTTACTTTCTTGCTTTCGCAAAGGCTTCTGGATTTTTGTAGTTTTACTCTCTATAAAGAATCTCCGTGTTTTGACAGTACAAGTTCCATATTTTTCTTTTGCAGTGTAATAATAATAAAAAATCTTTACCCAGTTGAATTTCAAATGTCTATTGACTAATTTCATGTAATTTTTCACGCGGTAGAATAAAAAAGTCCTTCCGGCCAGTGCCGGGAGGAAGAGGTAGCTTTCATATTCCTTATTTTAAAAAAGCCAACTTATATTATTCCAACACACGAAGCTCAATTAAGTGGAAACCGAATGTAGGAGATTCAATACTAATTTTTATCAATGCTAAATCATTATGAATGAGAATTTCGCGAAATTAGTCAGCTTTATCCAAGCTGCTTTTATTTAAAGTAACTTATATTTGGCTGCCAAATTCGGCGATTTCTTAAAGTGCCTGCCATTTTAAGACAACATGGTGGATAAGGCTAACCAGTGAACTTGGTCGAGACCTTAGTAATTGCTGTGCACATGCTCACATCGGAATCGGTTGATTTATACGAGTGCTGTCGCAGGCAAAAAATCAGATTTTTCAAAATGTCACCCACGTTAGAAATTGAAACTGCTATATCTGAGCCATTTTTTAAGATAAAGACAAACAAAAAATGCTCCTGAATCCTTATATCAAGGTCAAATACTTAAGAAAGAAACCTTTTTCAATTTCTAATTTTTTTGCACCTCACTTTAAATATATATATTTTTTAATTTAATGGCCGCCATTTTGAAACAAGATGGTTGATGAAGCTGGCCATCGAACTTGGTCGAGATATTGATGTATACTATCCACATGCCTTCTTCCATCGAAATAGGCGAATACGTGTGGTATCTCGAGACAAATACAAGATCGTTTCAAAGTGTTAGCCATGATAGAAATTCAAAGTGCTATAATTCAACCACTTTTTAAGATATAAACAAAACAACAAATTTTCAGAAACAAAAACTGCTCCAGAATCTTTGTATCAAGGCCAAACACATAAAAAAAATCTTTTTCATTTTCCAATTTTTTAATATCTCATTTTAAATTTTAAATTACATATTTTTAATGGCAACCCTTTTGAAACAAGATGGCGAATGAAGCTGGCCAACGAACTCGGTCGAGACATTGGTATGTACTATGTACAGACCAAGTTACATTCAAATCGGTTCATAAATATGCCTGTTATCGCGTGACAAAAATCACGTCGTTTTAAAATGTCAGCCACAACAGAAATTCAAAATGTTATAACTCAGCCATTTTTTTAGATATAGACGAAACAAAACCTGTTACAGAATCTTTGTATTAAGGTCAAACACATACGAAAAAACTCTTTTTCATTTTCCAATTTTTTGGTATCTCATTTTAAATTTAATTTTTTTTTTAATTTTTTAAATGGCCGCCATTTTGAAACAAGATGGCGGATGAAGCTGGCCAACGAACTCGGTTGAGTTATTTGTATGTACTATGTACACACCAAGGTACATCCAAATCGGTTCATAAATACGTCTGTTATCACGTGGCAAAAATCAGGGCGTTTCAAAATGTCAGCCACACTAGATATTCAAAATGCTATAACTCAGCCATTTTTTAAGACATAGACGAAACAAAAACTGATCCCGAATCTTTTTATCGAGGTCAAACACATAAGAAAAAAATATTTTTTCAATTTTCACTTTTTTGGTACCACATTTCAAATTTAAATTTTTCTTAAAATTTTAAATGGCCGCCATTTTTAAAAAAAATGGCGGATGAAGCTGGCCAAGAAACTCGGTCGAGACATTGGTCTGTACTATGTATAAACGAAGTTACATCCAAATCGGTTCATAAATACGCCTTTTATCGCGTGACAAAATTAAGGACGTTTCAAAATGTCAGCTTCGCTAGAAATTCAAAATTCTATAACTCAAGATATAGACGAAACAAAAACTGCTACGGAGTCTTTGTATAAAGGTCAAATACATAAGAAAAAAATATTTTTCCATTTTCAATTTTTTGGTACCACATTTCAAATTTTAAATTTTTTTTAAAATTTTAAATGGCCGCCATTTTGAAACAAAATGGCGGATGAAGCTGGCCAACGAACTCGGTCGAGACATTGGTATGTACTATGTACACACCGAATTACATCCAAATCGGTTCATAAATACGAGAGTTACAGTGTGACATAGGTCAGATATATATATATATATATATATATATATATATATATATATCAATTTTGAACGGAGGGTGGTTTCGGGGTCTGGGGGTCATGATCGATGAAAATATACCAAAATTTTTTGAAATCGCTTTCCTCCGAACGGCTGCAATAGGTAGCTTTTTGTAAAGAAAGCTACCTAACTGTTATAACTCAGCCATTTTTTTAGATATAGACGAAACAAAACCTGTTACAGAATCTTTGTATTAAGGTCAAACACATACGAAAAAACTCTTTTTCATTTTCCAATTTTTTGGTATCTCATTTTAAATTTAATTTTTTTTTTAATTTTTTAAATGGCCGCCATTTTGAAACAAGATGGCGGATGAAGCTGGCCAACGAACTCGGTTGAGTTATTTGTATGTACTATGTACACACCAAGGTACATCCAAATCGGTTCATAAATACGTCTGTTATCACGTGGCAAAAATCAGGGCGTTTCAAAATGTCAGCCACACTAGATATTCAAAATGCTATAACTCAGCCATTTTTTAAGATATAGACGAAACAAAAACTGATCCCGAATCTTTTTATCGAGGTCAAAAACATAAGAAAAAAATATTTTTTCAATTTTCAATTTTTTGGCACCACATTTCAAATTTAAATTTTTCTTAAAATTTTAAATGGCCGCCATTTTTAAACAAAATGGCGGATGAAGCTGGCCAAGAAACTCGGTCGAGACATTGGTCTGTACTATGTATAAACGAAGTTACATCCAAATCGGTTCATAAATACGCCTTTTATCGCGTGACAAAATTCAGGACGTTTCAAAATGTCAGCTTCGCTAGAAATTCAAAATTCTATAACTCAGCCATTTTTTAAGATATAGACAAAACAAAAACTGCTACGGAGTCTTTGTATAAAGGTCAAATACATAAGAAAAAAATATTTTTCCATTTTCAATTTTTTGGTACCACATTTCAAATTTTAAATTTTTTTTAAATTTTTAAATGGCCGCCATTTTGAAACAAAATGGCGGATGAAGCTGGCCAACGAACTCGGTCGAGACATTGGTATGTACTATGTACACACCGAATTACATCCAAATCGGTTCATAAATACGAGAGTTACAGTGTGACATAGGTCAGATATATATATATATATATATATTGATATATATATATATATATATATATATATCAATTTTGAACGGAGGGTGGTTTCGGGGTCTGGGGGTCATGATCGATGAAAATATACCAAAATTTTTTGATCACATCACAGGTCGAAGTTGTTTTAAGTTCGTCTGCTATTCGATCTTACTGTAAACAAGCTTTTCTTTCTTTCATAAAGTTAATATTATTTGGCTCTTTCAGCATTATTAACGATTAAAAAATTTATTGTGTCTATATTAAGAGCTAGATACAGTTTATTTTGGGGATGTCATATTATTTTGGTGATATTACACACAGAAGATAAACACAGTGATTTGAGGCTAAAAGTTATGTTTGGTGATCCGTCTTATGAATTCCGTGCCAATAGTTAGACACGAAGATTGGGATAGCAGCATATTAAGTTGTAGTTACTTCTTTGAAAAAATAAGGTATCATAAATTATAAAACGCAAAACTATTTTCTGTAAGATCAGAACTGAAATTCGAGACATTCGAATAAGTCAACTGTTTTTCGACCCTCTTCAATTTAGAGGAAGCAAAACGTGTTCCCACTAGCGCAGCGGGTTAACGCAGCACTTTAAAGCAATAATTTTTTGTAGAGGACGCAGGTTCGAATCCAAGCATGGCAAAATGTGTAATATTTTTTTCAATAATGACATATTCTATTAGGAAGAGAAATTACAGGATTTTTATTTTATTATTATTGTTATTTGAATGCTTTATAATTAAATAAAATTTAACACTCAATAATATTTTGAAAAATAATGATTTTATATTTAAAATATTTAAGCTAAAATATTTTACATGTAATTATCAATTAAATAAATTGAGCTAATCTAAAATTTTCGTTATATTTTCTGACCATTATTGAGAGTATATATGTGTGTGTGTGTCAGAAAGAAATGTTTGTCATTCATTTGCATACAAAAATAAAACGGAATTTAATATAAAAATATATATTATAAATCGTTAACTGCATCAAGTTTCAAATTTAGGTTTTTAGAGAATGAGAAAGATAAAAATAAAATTCATGCCAGCTTTTAATGGCCGTGTAGTTTTAATAAATAAAATAGATAAATGAAAATAGATATTGTTATTAAAAAATAGGAAGTCATAGTAAGTAAAAATAAATTATCTACCCGGTGTTTTGAGGTAAATTTCTGATAAAAAGCAAGCATAACTAGTTGTAAATTATAAACTTAAAATTCTTTCACTTCATTGAATAGGTTAGACTGGCAGCACCATCTATCGCCTTAAAGAAATAAGAATCACTTATGCAATATAGAAAGTCGTCACGTTATTTTTCATTCAATAATTAAATTAAAAGCAACTAAATAAAAATTCAAGAATTTTTCTAATGAAACATTCAAGTTGTTTACCGTTAAATCTTGACGAGCACTAACTAGTTTTTACGGATAATTTTTCTTCGATGCTATGATTTCGTGAATGTGCCAGAAATTAGAAGATAAGTATTTAAGAATATCTCTGACAGATATGCTTAAATTAAAGTTAATTTCTCATTTTTTCTGGGATTTCATGTCTTATTATAGTTTGACTCTCTCAAAAGGAAAAAAAAAATACGTATTTTAACAGTATAAGTTCTGCATTTTTACGAATGTGTTTCTTTTGCGTGTAATAATAAAAATGAATCTCAGAGCTTTCAAAAAATGAAAATTTAACTTTACCTGGCCTCAAGTCCATACTTCTGACACATTCTCAAAACGATTTTAAAAAGAAAATCCGTAAATATACGGAAATTATATTAACAAGCAACGTTTTTTTTTTTTTTTTTTTTTTTTTTTTTTTTACAGTGAATATTAAAAAATAAAAAAAGTATTAGATGTTATAGTAAGATATTTTTAATTTTCAACTATTTTTTATGATAATTGTTTGCTGAATAAATAGATATTAATTTGAAGCTCTTGAAAATCAGTTCAGAAAGTCAGTTATAATAAATTTATCTCTGTATCTGATCTGTAGATTGGGGTTTATACTACATCGTGTGCTAACAGTTTGTTCAATTAAACGCATAGCACAGTTTAAAATTCCTATTCAGTAATTACCGCCAATAAATGGAAATGTACTCTATATCTATGTCCTTTATTTATCCCTGTTTATGATCTATAAAATTTATACGTACCAAGTAATATGCAAACAAGTTGGACGTCAAACGTGCCACGTCATTTGCCTCATTTGCCACGTCAAACGTGGCAAATGAGGTACGTTCATACTATAATTAGTTTTATAAATATTTTTTGCACCACATATTGTACTGAATGTATATTTTAGCGCACTTCAATAAGTGCAAGTCAATTTCCTTCTGTTCGAAAGGCTGTAACATCATTAAAATGCACTTGCAATAATTTTTTTCCCATTGGCCCTAATGTAACGAAAAACTTTTGACTGTCCCTGTCATTTAACTATATATCCGATTTTCATAAAATTTGAAATGACTCGACAAAATTGTGCAACAATTATATATTTGAAATTTCAAACCATTCGGTTGGGTAGTTTTTGCTCTGTTATATGCTGATAGATGGACTGAACGAATACAATAGGTGCTACGTATTTATATAATTACGAACGCACCTAAAAAATGGTTACATTTTAAAACGTGTACCAGAACTGAAAATCACTACCAGCAATTATTCTTCGTAGGCAGTACTGTAGAAAAATACTTTTGCGTGTTCCTGTAAATGAATGGCAAATTATATGCACACCAGGTTCTACAGTATGCGCTTGTAATACACCTCTGACAAGGAAGGTCTCCATACGGGCATATTCAGAAAAATCTGAAAAAATTACAGAGTGTTCGTCTCATGTGGATATATATGTTTATAAAAAAAAATTTTGGGCGAACCCCGATAGAACGTTCGTAAAAAAATAATGAAATTTTCATTTATTTGGCGATTTATCATCGGTTGGCGATGAAATGAAATTTCGAAAAATACTTTTTCATGTCGAATACTCTTTAAGATAAAAATATTTCATTTTGAACTTGTTTAAATAAATTTAATTTAAATAACTGTAGTTTTGTCAGTTTTAGTTTGATTTAGCTATAGTTTTGTCATATACCGGGTGTCCCAAAAAGGACTGACTGATTTTAAAATTCAATAACTTGCAAACGGTGACAGATATTTAAAAAATTCTTGCAGGAGGGTTATGCATAAGGTCAAAAGTTTTATTACAGTGATTTTCGATTTTAGTTCGAATTACAAACAATAGATGGCGCTGTAAGCAATAGTCGCTAAATACAGGCTCGATTTCTAGTCCTGTCTCTTGTTCCATGCTGAAAAAGGAGATGGAAATGTATTATCCGGGCCACGAAGTACCAAAAATCGAGCCTGAATTCAGCGTCTATTGATCGCAGCGCCATCTATTGTTTGTAATTCGAACTAAAATTGAAAATCACTGTAAAAAAACTTTTGACCTTATGCATAACCCTCCTGAAAGAATTTTTTAAATATCTGTCACCGTTTGCAAGTTATTGAATTTTAAAATCAGTCAGTCCTTTTTGGGACACCCGGTATGTATTTATAATGAAAGTTAAATATCAAATTTTATGAATTAAAACAAAATTAAAATTGTTTCAATATCTCAAAATTAAGTCCAATGGAGTTCAATTTTGTTGCTATGGAAACGACGAATTCCTTGGTTTGAAATGAATAACTGCTAAATGAATCTTGCCTTTATTTTGGAATACGCTCAAATATATGAAAGTATTTTTCATAGATGAAATTGTTTTTAAAGTAATAAAATTAAGTAACAAGCAACATAAATATATAATACGAAAAAATGTATTTATTAAACTCTCTCATTATTTATGTTTAAATTCATTAAATACTTTTTACACGCATTCTAAAAATCAATTAACAAACAATTTTCAGATGCATTAAAATCGTTTGCTTTTGGCGAGGAAAAGTACTGCTCGCCAAATCGCGTGACGCTTTCGCCTTTTCGCGCCAAATATCCGAAAGTATTTTATTTTTTTACAGACTTTCTACTGTAATTCCGCCGCTAAATTTGACTGATCCTTTATTACATACATAAGTAGTTTAATTGGTATTTTTTTTCAAAATATTCTGAGTATGCCCAGTATGGAGACCTTCCTTGTGAGATGTATATATAATTTACTACACGTTTAACATAGCGTAATATCTTTAAAATACACGGCAAACGATTTTTTCATCATAGACCGTAAAGTAATGGAATTCTTTTAAGTGTCCCTGTAAGTGAACCGTGAGTGATACACCCTTCATTTTCAACACCAAACATACCATAGTAAACCAAAATAGCATATATCTGTTTCATGGTAATCGCACTGTATTTATGCGAGTTAGATCACGGCTATACGAACAGATAGACGGATTGACAAACCCAATTCATAAAAACTTTTCAATTTGTTAGAAAATGTTAAAAAGACGTGCAAGCCTTCCGGTTTGAAACTTTTGTTGGAGGTTTACATACAGCTAAGTAAAGTTTTTTTCTTGAATCTTTTAAATTAGCCTGAGTTAAATTTGTTAGAATAATTAGCATCGATCAAGATGAAACTCGAACTATAAAACGAAACATACTGCCACAGTGAGAATTTGTCAGTGTTGACTTTAAAACTCATAGAAATAGTTTTCAAAAAGTCCGTTTCCCTATTGAATATTTTTTTCGATGCTTTAATGCTGGAATTTCTATTTTTAGAAAATAAGTCTAGCTTGAAAATTTGTGTGCAACCAAATAAACATTTTTTTAAGATTTTTTTCTTTTTTCAGATAGCCGTAATTAGTTTTTTAAGAGGAATTGACACTCATACGAAGTGTTTTCGAAAAGTAAAGATACACCTCTAACGGCAGGAAAGAAAAAGCTTAAATGAGCGCGTTGGCAACACGTAACCCTGAACATTTGACCTCCACTTGCAGTCATTTGTTATTTGTACGGTTAATCTGTTTCGTGTACCACGTATTTATAATGGTTGCATCAATTCAGAATCCCGCCACATGTGAAGTGCGTCAAGTCATACGTTTCCTTCATGCGAAAGGTGAGCGTGCAGCGGATATTCACAAAGAAATTGTTTCCGCCTATGGCAACATTATAAATCTACAAAATGTAACGAAATGGTATAGTGCTTTCTCTGGAAGTAGGACAAATGTTCAAGAAGAACCCAGAATTGGTAGACCTAGGGCTACTATAATACAGGCGGTTTCATCTAGCATTTTGTTTCTCACTTAGACCAATCAGCGATCGTTGCCAATCGTTTCTAGGCCAATCGTTCTTCTCCTACCGGCAATTAAATGGCGGTGTGAGTCAGCCCGGATTATAGGAACCTTAGATAAACCATCTGTGATCTCGGAACTTGCACCCAGTGACTACCACTTGTTCCGTTACCAGAAGAAACAACTTGCAGTGCAAAACTTACGCGACGATGACGAAATCAAAATCGAAGTATTGTTGCCCAGTTGAAAAGTGGTTTCGACAACAGGTGGTAAACTTCTATGACTGTGGGATACAAAAGATTGTGCCCAGACTTAACAAATGCTCAGGCAATGATGGCAACTATGTTTATAGATAAGTCATGTACCAATAAGTAATTTGTAATGGATATTTTATTAATTAAAATTTTTTTGAATGAGTATACGGCATTGTATCTTTAATTTTCAAAAAAAAAAACCTTCGTATTATCGGAAGATAAATTCCATAAAACGAAACACTGAAAAAATTGCTGAAATGTTTTTTGGCATACAAGAAATGACTGCTAATTTTAATGTTTACATTAATACTGTTGAATTATCATGTTTGCCTCTAAAACAAGTTTCTTGAACGTAAAAATGCTTACTTGTAAATCGATAACATCCTAATAACCGATATTACTAGTCGTGAAAACGGATTAATACTCTCTAAACACTATTCGTAAACGTTTTCGAAAATCACTTGTAACAAAAGCAACAATGTTTTTAAATAGTTTTTAAACCTCGAAAATATGTTGGTTTCTAAACATAAAGAATGCTTTTTCGAATGGCGGGTAACGCTGAAGAAGTTATTGTATATTTTCGTACATGCTTATGTTATATTTTCCTAGATTGAGGAAACATTTTTTTTACAGTTTATTTTTAATGAAGCTTGTTATGAATTTCCATTTCATCAAGCCGATGTGCCATAGTGTAAGCACAGGGGTTCTGGGACTAGGATTACCACCGGGATTACAGGTTAATGGACATCTGTATAACGTCAAAATTACATTTTATTTAAATTTATAGCATTATTTATAATCAAATTTACAACAATATTCATAATTAAATTTATTATTTAACTTTAAAACAATAACTATAATCAAATTTACATCAAATATACATTATATTACGCTCATATACATCTAATGGATATCCATATACCACCATCTCTATTATGTAGATATGATGTACATATACATCGATATTATTTCCAGGACATGATTTAAATGGATATAAGATGGCAGTTTTAAATATATATTATGTCGGGTCTGTATGTCAAGCAATCGTAATTACGAATCTACACGGATAAATATTTTATGGTGTTATCTATGTAATATTACGTGAAATAGAACTTATGCAAAAAATTCTGGATTTAGCGCATGGATGTACTTTATGCCATATGGATGTCACTTTTACACTGTAAAAAAATTCTGTTGATTTTACAGAGAAAAACTGTGGGCCAGGATGACAGGAAAAAACTGCTTATTTTGCGGACATAATCTATATTTCTTACGTAAATACGAACAAAATCTGTTAAAGTAACAGAAAATTTTTAATAAATACAGGTTATTTCCGTAAAATAAACAGTTTATTACCGGCTAACTTTTTTTTCTGTAAAATCAGTTTCTGTAAAATTTCACTTCTACAATGTTTCACTAATATCAATTATGATTTTTGAATTTTTGTGACGAAGTTTTCATAAACTGCTACGTCACACAAAATGTTTTCACATAAAAATTTTCATATAAACTGTGTAATAATTAGCATATAAACATTTTAAAGAAAACTAAGGACTAATTGGCACACGTATAACAGAAATTGAAATAATTCGAACATTTTAATTTAATATGAAACAAAAAAATGCATCGAACATTCGATCTTTCCCAATGTATACTACTTTTCAAAGTTTATTACTAGACTATAATATGAATAGATTTTTTTTTCCTTTCTCAGTCGGCCGAACATTGAAAGTTACTTTTAAATTAAAATTAAATTAATTAAAATTAACCAATTATAAATAAATTTATTAATTAAAATATAATTAAATTAATTCAAATTAACCAATTATAATTAAACTAATTAATTAAAATATAATTACATTAAAAAATTAACCAATTATAATTACACTAATTAATTAAAATATAATTACATTAATAAATTAACCAATTATATTTTAATTAATTAATTAAAATATAATTAAATACTTTTTACAGTTTACTTTTAATGAAGCTTGTTCTGCCTTTCCACTTTGTTTGTTTTCACTTCCACAATGTTTCACTAATCTCCTGATAAGATTTTTGCCTTTTTTGTGACGAATTTTTCATAAACTGCTACGTCACACAAAGAGTTTTTACATAAAAGAATTCATATAAACTGTATAATAATTAGTATAGAATCATTTTAAAGAAAACTAGGGACTAATTGGCCACACATATAACAGAAATTGAAATAATTCGAACATTTTAATTTGATATGAAAAAAAAAAATGCATCAAACATTCAGTCTTTCCTAATGCATTCTACTTCTCCAAGTTTACTACAGACTATAATACGCATAGATTTCTTTTTCTTTTTCAGTCGGCAGAACAAAAAAAGTTACTTTTAAATTATAATGAGGAACGAAAGCCTCAGTACGCATAGAGCCTTAATAAGGAGAAATCACATTTTTATTAATAAGTATTATTAGAAAAAGTCGTTATTTTTTTTTCCTTATGAAAAACATTTCCAACTCAAAATAATTCAGAAAAAATTCACGCTAAAAGCTTTTTCTATAATAGTTTTGTGGTTGTTTCATTACTGCAAGATATTTTTTAACTCCTAAATTTTATTTCTTTTAAAATGTATTATAAAAAGAAGTGTTTTTCTCAGGTTAGAATCTGAATAAAATTGAAGAGATCCCCTCAATATCAGCATCCACAAATCAAAACAAGTAATATAAAAATTTTGTTTTTAAAGTCAATTCCTACTTAGGTAATCAAAGAAAAATTTAATATAATCCCTTGAGCTAATATTAGTTTTTGTTGCATTAAAATATCTCAAATTTTTGATTTTCTATAAGCAAGTAGGTTTACAATGGAAGTCTACGGGAATTTGGCGAAATATTAGAGATATCGCCAAGTTGGTGTCAACATTTGGTGACTCATTTTGGCCGCCAAATTTGAAGATATATAGCCAAGTTGGCGACAAACGTGGCGGTATTTGGTGACATAACAGGGTCCCCTCTATGGTAACCCCCCTTATAGATATGAAGATACATTAAATGCTTCAATAACCAATGGCCGCCATTTTGTCTCCCATGTAAAACTGAAATTAATTAATTAAAATTTAATTAATGAATTAATATTTGAAAAAACTGTATTAACATCAATTGTCATCCAGTACAAGTTTAAAAAAATTTATTTCAACTTGATAGGATGAATAATAAATATTTTATTAACTATTGAAAATTTGAACAAGATATATATATAAATAAATAAACATAGGGAGAGTGTGAACTAATAGTAGGAATTGAAAAAGGAACTAATAAAGTGTAATTTAGTTGTTGTCAACGTCACTTATAACTTAGATTTAAATCTCAATCAGATTTGAAAGCCACGAGAAACTTAAAAATTTGCCTGAAACTTTTGTTCATGCAAAAGGAAAAAATGCGGTGGCGAAGAGTTACCAAGTGCTTTAATGAAAATTTCACAAAGATTTAAGACTTGATTCATTAAGACTTGATTGGTCAAACTACACGCCTCGCACTGCACAAATTGGTGCTCTGTTAAGGGGTCTCAGGACTCTTAAAATTGGAAAAAAATGAAAAAAAAAAAGACCATTATCAAGATTTAATATCTTAAAATATATTTGATTTTAAGGCACAATTTCAATTGGAATAAAATATATAAGTGTGTTCTTTCATTTTATGTATTTAAAAAATTATACGATGCACAATTAGCATTTACAGGAGGCTGCAAACTGTTAGACATTTTTCGAGCAAAAAATCGGCATAGCAGCTTATGCGCACGATTACAAAATAAGTGTTGCAACTAGAATAAAAATTTTGGTACCTACGTATACTTCAGATTGTAATAATTACCCTGAACTTAAATAAATTTGTATTTAAAGCTTTTTTCTATTTATAATACAAAGTTGTATTTAGCTAATGCAAAATTAATAAACTTTCAACAGTATAATCACATAAAAAATATTGTTTTGAACAATAAAAAGGAAATTTTAGGTTCAGTTTATACAGACTAACATGAAACATATGTTTTGAAAATTTCATGAAAAAATATTCATAAGTTTTTGAGATATCGTGCGTGTTATGCCCAAAAACGTCATTTGGAGAAAAATGTCTTCAAAGTTTCCGAAACGACGCTTCAGCTGTATAACGTGTATAAATGTAAAAGCCATAACTTCAGTTCTAATAGGAATTTCAAGGAAACAATTATATCAAAATGTTCAGAAAAGATAGGAGTTTGACATCTAAAAAAATTTAAATTTCGAAAATTTTAAAGCTTTAAGAGTCCTGAGACCCCTTAAAAAAGTCTGCTGATTTTACAGAAAAAAAGTCCATCCAGTAAAAGACTGTTTATTTTATGGAAGTAGCATTTATTTATTACAAATTTTCTGATATTGTAACAGATTTTGCTCTTATTTACGTAAGCAATACTGATTATGTCCCCAAAATAAGACCCAAAATTTTTACTGACGTCCTGGCCCACAGTTTTTTTTTTCTTGTAAAATCAACAGAATTTTTTTTATAGTGTGGAAATGGCATCCATATGACGTGAGTACACCCATATGCTAAATCAGAATTCAGAATTCATCCGATAAGTTCTATTTCACGTAATATCTACATAGATAACACCATAATATGTTTATCCGGGTAGATTCGTATTACGATTGCTTGACATGCAGATTCGGCAAAATGTATACTTAAAACTGCAATTTTATATCAATGTACATCATGTCCTGGACATAATATCGATGCATATATGCATCATATCTACATAATATAGATCTTGGTACCTGGATATCCATTAGATGTATATGACCGTAATATAGTGTAAATTTGAAGTAAATTTGATTATAATTATTGTTTTAAATTTAAATAATAAATTTGATCATAAATATTGCTATAAATTTTATTATAAATAATGCTATAAATTTAAATAAAATGTAATTTAGAATTTATATCGATGTCAATTCACCTGTAATCCCAGTGGTAATCCTAGTTTCAGGACCCCTGTGCATATACTATGGCACATCGGTTTGATGTACATGGATGTATTTTGTACTTGAACAGTGCAAAATAGGCTAAATAAATACATATGAGCTACGTGGGTAGCACTGAAACATTTTCCTTTTGTAGTGAAAAAAGTTGTACGTAATTCTTTACGCACTAAATCCATATCACACGGCATTTTTTAACAAAAGCTGCATATAGGGCTTCGTGTAAAGCTCAAAGATTTAAACCAGATAGCAAGTGTGATTTCGCTTTTAAAGTAATCGTAATTATGTAAGCGTAAAAAATTACAATCGATTACAAAAATTGCTTAATCGCATTACATTTAGAATCGTAATTTCTCACAAACATAAAATTACAGTAAATCTATTCTTTGCCAAATTTATTCAAAATTCTCCTCTCCAATAGTAAATATCACCTAACAAATTTTCTTTATTACATTAGCTTATGTCAAGATAAAGAAATCGATTGGGGGGGGGGGGAGGAAGATGGGTTCAAAAATTCGTAATATATAGATTAAGTAATCAGCGTAATCGAAATATAATCATAATTGTCTTGTTCAGTAACCGTAGACCAGCAAAAGAAATTTTAAACGCAATCTGAACGTAATAGTATTCTACAATCTAAAAGATATGTAATCAGAAAATTAACAATTATCTTACTTCCATACACATAAAACATAATCGTCATGTGTTCTTGTAATTCGAAAATGGTCGTAATCGTAATTGATTACAATATTCTTTAATCGATTCCGTCTGTTTACAGCGCTGTGAATTCAATTATCTAGAGAACAAAAATTTCTATGTCCTCTTTATAAAGCGATTTTTTTCCCCTTATTACCCCCTTACTTACATGCAAATCTTAGTATTTTTAATAAATATACTAGATCTTTATAATTATATCAAAATAAACTTAAAAATTTTTTTTAAAAAGTTACAGAACATTGAAATTTATATTTCAATTTTAATAGCGAATGTAGACTAATTCACACTAGACTAGAAAATTCTTAAAAAGGAAAAAAATCAAACTTTTGTTAACAAGAATTATAAAATGAAAAAAAAAAGGAGAATGTTTGTCGAAACTTTCTCCGAGGTGGATTTTGCAAAATATAGACTTTAGAACGTTAATTAAATGCAGTTTACCGGTTGTTTAATTGTTGTAAGATAATGCTTATTTCTCCTCTAATGAAGCAAATAAATAACAAATTGAAGTTTTAACTTTTTGCCTTAGTTACAATAATATTAAAATTTTATTTTTTATTTTTTAACATACTTCAGTAGTCAAATTCTTAATTTTACGCTTGCTTTGAATTCCCATTTAAATAAAAATATACCAAATAAAAAAATACATATCTACATATCTCATGGGAATATTTCTAAATTAAAAAGTTTAACACTGAAAAATTTCATACTATTTTTAATTATTCAAAAAAAATATCAAAATAAATAAAAATTTAAAAAGTATTATATTCAAATTAATAATGTCAAATGAATATAAACTAAACCATTATAAAGTAAAGTTATCATATGCTAAAAGTGAAAAAAGTGTATTTAAAGACTTATAACTTTTGAATAAACAGATATGTATGTTTCGCACACAAAATCGGTGACCTTTTTCAAGATCAGAATTGTTAAATGAACTATTTCCGTAGCAGTAAAAAACAAAAATTAATTGAAGCGAAAATAATTCACTTATCAATATTTATTGATATTGCAGAAGTCGTCGATTTTGCTTACGAAACTGCAGATCTCTTCATTTAAAGGTACTTATACACTGTAAAAAAAATTCCGTTAAAATACGGAAATAGTACTTGCGTCTCGATTGCCAGTTCAATTTCCGTATGTTAACGTTTTTTTTAACAGTGTAAGTCTTTAAATGATTTTTTTTTTCACTTTTAGTATATCTGTTCTATCGCCACTCAAATAAAATTCACTACAGCTTATAAAATCATTGAATTAACACACATTTCAATATAAAAACATAACAAATTTAATGAAAAAACAAAAAAAAGATTATGTACAAAGAAAATGATCACATCAGTTCTCTATACAAGAACTTCAAAAGACAAAATCCTGGCCTTTTTCATGTAATCGCATTTGCCACGTGCTTACAGCAAAAAAAAAACTAACTCTGTTCATACAGAGATCCCAGAGAACGACCGTCTCCTAACTGTCCCAAGCACTCACTCAACTTCACCTCCTTTCATTTCTCTCTACCGGGTCTTGAACAAACTGGTTACAGTGAAACTTCTTTTAAAGGTCATCTCTATTCAAAGGCCACCTCTATTAAGGGCCAATATTTTTAAGAACGAAATTTTTCCCCATAGACATATTCTTAAATTTACTCCTATTAGGTCACACCTACACCTCATAAAGGTCAATTTTTTCCACATGTGCCTTTAATCCTAAACAGGTGTATTGAATTCCTGAACGAAAAGATAAGACATATTAGATGTAAATTTCCAACTGGGCGAAAAATGTCCGGACCAGGATTCGAACCCGGGACCTCCTGGCTGAAGCCGCCAGTGCTCTGCCATCTGAGCTATCCCGGACGATTCTGGTCGAACTTTTTCACCCAGCTAACCTTGAAGATTACAGCATCTGGTCTGAAACCTGGTTCAGCTCAACAGAATAAATCTCAGGTAATGGAACTCCAGAAATCGCTGGATACGAAATTACACTAGATTATTTTAACACACGGCTTCAGCCAGGAGGTCCCGGGTTCGAATCCTGGTCCGGATATTTTTCGCCCAGTTGGAAATTTACATCTAATATGACTTGTTTACCAATTAGAATAATTGTGTTAAAATAATCTAGTGAAAAGATAAGAGTTCAGCAAACAACTGCACTTACAACAAAGAAGGCAGGGGGAGATGGGGAGGATAACGTAATGAAGGACCACAAACTTTTCCACAAGTGAGACAAACAAGTGTTCCTCACACTTTGTTTGACCTTTCAACCTGCACGGGTTGGGTTGGAGGGGAAACTTGACCCTTTATTGTGGGCACATAATGGATAACAGGTTATCTAGAAAAAATGAGTCCACATTCACTAAAACTGTGAATGCATATTGAAACACAATTTTTACACTCGAAATTTTATGTTAATCAAAATGTTTGTCTGTCCGTGCGTCGCCATTGTATCATCAAAAAGTGTATCAAGTTATGCATAGAATTGGGCAAAATTTTTTCTGTATATTTTTAGCTATGGTAAGCAAGACCTCCCTGAATTTGAAAAAAATCTGCCGGATAAGGCGCTGTAATAGCGATTTTTGTGCTACTTTCCTTATTGTACCTTCGAAAAGTGTATAAAATTATGCATAGAATTGAACCAAATTTTTTGTGCATATTTTTGGCTATGACCAGCAGTGTCCTCGATGAATTTGAATAAAAATCTGTCGGAAGAGGGCACTGTAATAGCAATTTTTGTGCCATTTTCCATATTGTACCATCGAAAAGTGTATAAAATTATTCATAGAATCGAACCAAATTTTTTGTTTATGTTTTTGCTCTAGACAGCAGGTCGTCCTTGAATTTGGAAATATTCCGTGAGAAAGGGGTGCTGTGATAGCGATTTTTGTATAATTTGTTCGATTTTTCGTAGTTCTATTGTCCATAGGCGGTTCGTGCAGCGACGGGAACTAGTGTCCTGCTAAGACGGCTATTCACAAACAACAAATGACAACAGAATAAGGAAAAACATTGATTTTAATAAATATCATCATGATCTAGATTAACTCGTTTTAATCTTTAATCCAATTAATTGACTGAAGCAGAAATTTAAGATGAAAATCAAAGTTGATATAGTATTGAAATAATAATATTGAAGTATTAACTACACAAACTAAGTACAGTCAAACCTGTCTATCTCGAAACCTGCCTATCTCGAAAACCTGTATGAAATTTTCAAATTTCCCTGCATTTTCATTCAAAAATCAACGTATTTTTCAAACTTATCTCAAATTATTTTTTCTCCAAACCTGCCTATCTCGAATTTTCGGAAGAAACCCCACTTTTCAATTCGAGATCCGATCTTTTTTATGAATAACAAACAATCCCACCGTAGCATCAATAAACGTTTGTAACTCGCTAGTCCTCATTTCCGTAAAATTCCTAGGGGACATATGCCACTCTCCACACCGCAGGGAATGCTCAGGGACAGCGCGGGAATTATAATATAGATTCTACGATGCAGGGAGTAGAGGGGGGGGGGGGGGAGTAGGGGTTGGAGAAAAGAGGTGTGGGACCCTATTCTTTTTTCTCCGAAAAGGTAACTCGTTCTTAGTTTTTGATCCTTTAGAAGATATTCAAGGAATCATGAAAATACCTTGGCAACCCGAATGATCAGAAGATTAATTAAAAAAAAAAAAAACTTTGCTAAATTTTACGACACATAGCCAAATATTTTGCGTGCGAGAATAATTCTGCGTGTTCTGGAGGGCTCAGATTTGGCTGCATAACACGTGACCGAAAGCCAGCGCTCCGAAGGAAACGAAGGGGAAATAAGGCACGGTGCGAGGCTATTGGTCGAAATGAAAAACCTCTCCTCGTGCTGCGTGGAGAGAGAGAAAAAGCAGGCTACTACAATCATTTAGCCAAATGAGTAACGAGTAAAAAATCGTTTCAACACATTTCACTAATTTAGAGCTAAAAATGTCAGGTGTAAAAAGAAAATTAAACGTTTTATCAATCGAAAAAAATATGGAGATTTTGACTTTTTTGAAGGAAAATCCGTCTGTGATGAAAAGTATGGTCGCTGTTAAAGATGGAATTCCACCCAGTACTCTTTCCACCATCATAAAAAATAAAGATTCTATCGAGAAGAACTTTGAAAACAGCGCTAAAACCATGAAAAAGAACCGTGCCTGCACTTTTCCCGATGTGGACAAATGTGTTAAAAAATGGTTTGAGCAATACTGTGGAGAAGGAGTTCCTATCAGTGGGTTAATGCTTAAGAAAAAACTGAAGATTTTGCAAAAGAACTGAGACTTAGCGACTTCAAAGCAAGTAATAGCTGGCTTGAAAGCTTCAAAATGAGACATGGCATTGTATTCAGAAAACTTTGTGGAGAAAGCGTCTGTACCAACAAGTGTTATCGAAGATTGGCTTAAAACACTTCCATCTTTGTTGCAAGGATATGATCCAACTGATATTTTTAATGCTGATGAAACCAGCCTTTTTTTCCAATGTTTTCCGAACATAACAGCAATTTTTAAAGGTTGGTTGGTTGGTTGTATTTATGTCGGCCAATTATCAGCACGTGGGATATAGGCCCTAAGGGGGGAGAGTGCCTTCCGTGGAGGTCTTTCTAAGGGAACCTAACCCGTATTAACGCTTGGTGAACCAAGATTCGAAGAAAACCACGAAAACTCCGAAAGATTAGGCCGACGGGCGCGATTGGGATCGAACCCAGCACCTCCCGTCTACCAGCTTCGAGAGCAGAAGCAATTTTTAAAGGAGATGAATGCAAAGGAGGCAAGCAAAGTAAGGTAAGACTAACTGTACTTCTAGCTGCTAATCGAAATGGCAGTGAAAAACTTCCGCCAGTAATGATTGGCCGTTCAGCAAAGCCAAGATGTTTTGCAAAAGTAAAATCATTTCCGATTCTCTATAAAGCAAACAGAAAATCTTGGATGACCAGCGACATTTTTGGAGAGTGGTTAAAGAAAGTCGATAAATCGATGGGCTTGAAAAACAGAAAAATTCTGCTCTTCATCGATAACTGCAGCTCTCATAAGAATCTTCCTTCAACAAAGAACGTTACGGTAAAATTTCTACCCCCGAATACAACTTCAAAACTTCAACCGTTAGTTCAAGGGATTATTCGGAGTTTTAAAGTTGAATACAGAAAAGAACTCTTTCGAAAACTCATCAATGCAATTGAAGAGGGTGAAAAAGTTCCAAGCATAACTGTTTTGGATGCTATGAGGATGATAGACTATGCTTGGAGATGTGTCACAGAAAAAACTATAAAGAATTGTTTTAAAAAGGCTGGAATTGAGCAAACATGCACTGTCGGAGAACATCATCTAGAAGAAAAAGAAGAAAAGCCGTCAGAGGAAATTGATGAAAACTCCAAGGAATGGAGGATTATCAGAGATGAACTAAATTTTGACAGTTCATTTAAAGATTTTGTAAACGTAGATGAATCACTGGTAACGAGCGGAACATTATTAACTGATTCCGAAGTTTTAGAAAACGTTCGAGGGATTTCTGATGATGAAGAGGAAAATGATAATGAGGACAATATCAATATAGAAAGAGTTGTTACACCAAAAGAAGCAGAAAAAGCCGTTGAAACATTGAGAATTTTTCTTGAATCCCAGGACAATATTGATCAGGATTGTTTCTCTGCTGTTGTAAAACTGCAAAAAATTGTCCAATCTAAAAAAGTTTTGCAACAAAAACTCCTAACGGATTACTTTTCGTAAGGTATGTAAATAAAACTTACTATTTTTAACCTTCAGTGTTTTGTATTTAGTGTAAAGAAATTTTCTTAGTCTGTTTATATAAAACCTGTATATCTCGAAACCTGTTTATCTCGAATTTTTTTTGACTCCCGAGAGATTCGAGATAGACAGGTTTGACTGTAGTAACTACTTTTTGAAATATTAAGATGTAAAAGATAGTAGAAAGTTTTGGGATTGGCACATCCAGCTAGTTTAAATGTAATTTTGAGTTTGTTTCATTGTTGTCAGATATTAATTTTTCTTCTGTAATGTAATGAAACAAATGAGTCACAAGATGGTTTATTTTCTTTAATTACAAAACAAAATCAAATTCAAGTTTTTACTTCTAGTTACTGCTTCAATTACTTGAAGCTTTATTTTTTGCTTTTAGCTTGTTTTGGATTCTGACTAAATTAAAAGTAGACTAAATATTTAAAAAAAAAAATGCCGCTGTGTATCTCCTGGGAATATTTTTCCATTCAAAAAATTTCACATTGAGAAATTTATTACTTTTATATATTACTTTTTTTTTTCCTATGAAAATTCGTTCAATATATATACAGGGTATATCTAAACTCTTGGTCAAAACTTCAAGGGGTGATAGTACACATCAAGACAAACAATATTAAATAGGAAACTAAAGGTCCCAAACGTCTTCCGAAGGAGATATGCGCCATTAATGTTTAGTGTCCAAAATTTCAAATGATTATAAAAAACAGAAAAATTGAGCTCAAAATTTAAGTTTAAGTCTATGATTTTTGAAAGCATTTAATGAGACACAAAAATAGCGGTAAAATCTAGTTGTTCGTTTCTCCAAAGTCCAAAGCGCCCTCTATCGGCGTTTTTTTAACTTTATCTTTAAAATTTATTTTCAAGAAAACACTGATATAAAGAATAGTTTTAGCGAAATCCGCAAACGAATCGACCAATTTTTCCGTTTTTTATAATAATTTGAAATTTTGGACCCTAAACTTTAATGGCGCCTATCTACTTCGGAAGACGTTTGGAACCCTTAGTTTCCTATTTAATATCGTTTGTCTTGATGTGTACTATCAGCCCTTAAAGTTTTGCCCCAGAGTTTAGATACCCCTTTCTGTATATATATATATATATAACCATTAATTAAACATTACTGACCACCATCAATAATTGTGATAATATGAATGAATTTACAACAATACAGTGTCCCCAAACACTTTGGATGGATACCAAAAACATAATAAACAAGCTGCTATGTATAAAATAATGGCCCTTGTACTATATAACAAGAATTAATAAGGAAGAAAAAGAGAAGAATATGGATTTCGATAAAAATAATTGAAAAGCTTATATATTGAATTACGTTATCAAGAGTACAGAATTCAATTATATAAGCAAAATCAGTCATTTTCTGTGAGAAAAAAGGCTAAAAGCTGAAGAAAAAAAATTTCTCCTGTACTCTAACGACCAATATAACCAAGAGAATAGTTTCAAGATGAAAATAGAATAAAATTAAATGCTATGAAATGGAAAAAGCAATACAACCTTTTAAAAAATTAATTTATAGCAAGGAAAAATAGTAATATTACACAAAATACCTAATAAAATCGCAGTTATTTTATCCAAATACACATCAGCACATGGTATCCAAAAGCTAGATAAGTTTAAGGTTATTTTTACAGTTAAGTTAACACATGTTTTAAAACCTAATGCATACAGTTAATCTATTTTGAAATACCGTGATAAATGCAATTAAAATAATATAAATAGAAAATAATTACATAATAATTAAATTACCTCTTAACACTTTAATTTTTTTTTTAATTTCTTAACTAAAGTAAAAATTCCAAAACTATAAGTTTACAAAATCGCAGATAGCCAACATTAAGCTCCACCATGTGTTAAAAATTGATATTATTACTCTATTCGAAGCATCAGACAGAATCTAATTTAAATTTTAGTGCTGCCATCTATGATATTAACTTGAAACTAATATGAACAAATTGTCATAAGATTATGCTATTATAAGTTAATTCATTCATAATATACCAACTGCTATATCCCAACAAATCCTAATATAAAAGTACCATATTATATTTCATTATTCATATAAATATTAAATAAATACAAATATTAATAGAATGATTACAATATATTTTACTACCATACCCAATTAATCTATACGTATAATTTAAATGATTTCAAAACAATAATAATATAATATAGCAATATGCTATAAAACTAAATAATTTATATATAAAAAATTATATATAATAAAAATATAAACTGTAAGAAATACTTTTAAATGTAAAAAAATTAATTAATAAAATGAACAAAAAGTAAAAAAAATAAATAAATAAAAAAAAAGAAAAAAAGAAAAAAAAAAGATGTTGATATAATTATCTCAGAATCTTCATTTCCCAATTGCCTAATGATAACAAATAAATTGTGTGGTTTATTTTCATATTAACCATAAAAAAATAAAGAATATGAATATGGGATTAACATTCACATAAAACCGTTAATTAATCATTTAATACTCAGTTCAAAATTAAACATTATTAAAAAGTATAGAGGAATAATAAAAAACTAATAACTCAATTTTAATACAAACTGTAATACCATTAGTTATATCAAATAAACTTATTATGCATATTATTCACCATAAAAATGGTATTCTATTAGAAATTAATATGATATTGTCCCGAGAAGACTAAAAATTAAAAACACGCTAATTGTTAGCTTGATTAAATATTAATTAAGCTAAATAAATTCAATATTAATTGAAATAAAAATTTAACGTCACCCTATATATATAAAATATCGACTCAACCTCCATATAAAAAGTGTATTAGCAATGCAGTTATAATTCAAATGCCCCATCAATTTTTTTTTAATAGATTAACCATTGCGTATTATCCAGACAACACCACCCTCCTCCGTACTCTAACATCTACCCACCCAGCCGTCCTATAATAATTTTTTATTATTTTACAATTTTTTATTTTTTTAATAAATATTTTCTTATTTTATAAGTTTTTTTTTTTTGTAATTTTGTTTACGCATGTGTTAATTTGATTTTTCTTTAAAGATCATGTAAGTACTAATTGTATATTAAAGAATATGTGAATTTCTTTGGAAAACCTTGATTTAATGCATCATAAATCAGTTTTTTAATATTATTATTAATTAGATGAGAAGAACATAAACATTTTATTCTATATAAATGGTTAAGTATCATATTTCGATATACAGAATTATGAAGACAAGATTTAAAATTGGTAAATGTATTAACTTTGAATTTAAATTCTTTACGTTTATCATATAGATCTGTTATTGTTTTGTTGTCTTTTATTGTAATTTTAAGATCTAAGAAGTTGATTGTATTATTAGATAAGAGGTAGGGATGTAATTTTAAGTTCTCATAACTTTCTAAATTATTATTGAAATTACACAAACATCTGAAATATATTTAAGACATATTTAAGGTTTTATAAAATATAAAAATAAGCACTTATATTAGAATGTAACAAAAATACAGTTCAGTTAATATTGCAAAAGGTTTTCACATGGTATTTAACAATCCTCAAGATAACTTATTTTACAATAGATATATAAATATAAAAATTATGTTAAAATGAGCTCTAACAAGCTCTAAATTCATAGAGCGAGTTAATATTATTGCGATAAGCAAATAGTTTCATTGTTTTTTAATCATTACTTATTTTTTCATTTTTTTTTTCATTTTTCCAATTTAATTGGATTTTTAAAAAAGTTTCTGTCAAAGAATTTATATATCAATTATTCATTCTATAACGTTGAGTTTAAAGTTCATTTTAACATAAGTTTTATTTTGATATATCTATTCTAAATTAATTATCATGCGGACATACCATGTGAAAAAAATTTGTAATATTAATTGAACTGTGTTTTTTATTATATTATATTATATGCGTTTGTTTTTATCTACCCTATATATATATTTTATTAAGCCTTAAATATGGTCTAGATATATTACAAAGTTTTATGTAATTTCAGTAAGTATTTAAATAGTTATGATAGCCTGAAACCACATCACTATTGAACAGACTATGGACATTTCAAAAAGTATGAGACTCCTTTAAGAAATACCAGAAGCAGTTATGGTATTCGCAATATCAGTGTATATCACCAACCCAGTATCAACAAAATTAAAAAAAGTCCTTCCGGCCAGTGCCGGGAGGAAGAGGTAGCTTTCATATTCCTTATTTTAAAAAAGCCAACTTATATTATTGAAACACACGAAGCTCAATTTAGTGGAAACCGAATATAGGAAATTCAATACTAATTTTTATCAATACTAAATCATTATGAATGAGAATTTTGCGAAATTAGTCAGCTTTATCCAAGCTGCTTTTATTTAAAGTAACTTATATTTGGCTGCCAAATTCGGCGATTTCTTAAAGTGCATGCCATTTTAAGACAACATGGTGGATGAGGCTAACCAGTGAACTTGGTCGAGACCTTAGTAATTGCTGTGAACATGCTCACTCACATCGGAATCGGTTGATATATACGAGTGCTGTCGCAGGCAAAAAATCAGATTTTTCAAAATGTCACCCACATTAGAAATTGAAACTGCTATATCTGAGCCATTTTTTAAGATAAAGTCAAACAAAAAATGCTCCTGAATCCTTATATCAAGGTCAGTATACTTAAGAAAGAAACCTTTTTCAATTTCTAATTTTTTTTGCACCTCACTTTAAATATAATTTTTTACAATTTAATGCCCGCCATTTTGAAACAAGATGGTTGATGAAGCTGGCCAGCGAACTTCGTCGAGATATTGATGTATACTATCCACATGCCTGCTTCCATCGAAATAGGCGAATACGTGTATTATCGCGTGACAAATACAAGATCGTTTCAAAGTGTTAGCTATGCTAGAAATTCAAAGTGCTATAAGTCAACCATTTTTTAAGATATAAACAAAAGAACAAATTTTCGCAAACAAAAACTACTACAGAATCTTTGTATCAAGGCCAAACACATAAAAAAAAATCTTTTTCATTTTCCAATTTTTTAATACCACATTTTAAATTTTAAATTACATTTTTTTTAAATGGCAACCCTTTTGAAACAAGAGGGAGAATGAAGCTGGCCAACGAACTCGGTCGAGACATTGGTATGTACTATGTACAGACCAAGTTACATCCAAATCGGTTCATAAATACACCTGTTATCGCGTGACAAAAATCAGGTCATTTCAAAATGTCAGCCACAATAGAAATTCAAAATGCTATAACTCAGCCATTTTTTTAGATATAGACGAAACAAAACCTGTTCCGGAATCTTTGTATTAAGGTCAAACATATAGAAAAAAAAATCTTTTTCATTTTCCAATTTTTTGGTATATCATTTTAAATTTTAAATTTAAAAATTTTTTTAAATGGCCGCCATTTTGAAACAAGATGGCGGATGAAGCTGGCCAACGAACTCGGTCGAGATATTTGTATGTACTATGTACATACCAAGGTACATCCAAATCGGTTCATAAATATGTCTGTTATCACGTGACAAAAATCAGGACGTTTCAAAATGTCAGCCACGCTAGAAATTAAAAATGCTATAACTCAGCCATTTTTTAAGATATAGACGAAACAAAAACTGCTCCCGAATCTTTTTATCAAGGTTAAACACATAAGAAAAAAATATTTTTTCAATTTTCAATTTTTTGGTACCACATTTCAAATTTAAATTTTTCTTAAAAATTTAAATGGCCGCCATTTTTAAACAAGATGGCGGATGAAGCTGGCCAACGAACTCGGTCGAGACATTGGTATGTACTATGTATAAACGAAGTTACATCCAAATCGGTTCATAAATACGCCTTTTATCGCGTAACAAAATTCAGGACGTTTCAAAATGTCAGCCACGCTAGAAATTCAAAATGCTGTAACTCAGCCATTTTTTAAGATATAGACGAAACAAAAACTGCTCCGGAGTCTTTGTATAAAGGTCAAATACATAAGAAAAAAATATTTTTCCATTTTCAATTTTTTGGCACCACATTTCAAATTTTAAATTTTTTTAAAAATTTTAAATGGCCGCCATTTTGAAACAAAATGGCGGATGAAGCTGGCCAACGAACTCGGTCGAGACATTGGTATGTACTATGTACACACCGAATTACATCCAAATCGGTTCATAAATACGAGAGTTACAGTGTGACATAGGTCAGATATATATATATATATATATATATATATGGCGTATTGGATATATATCCAATATATATATATTGGATATATATATATATATATATATATCAATTTTGAACAGAGGGTGGTTTTGGGGTCTGGGGTCATGATCGATGAAAATATACCAAAATTTTTTGAATTAGCTCTCCTCCGAACGGCTGCAATAGGTAGCTTTTTGTAATGAAAGCTACCTAATAATACGTCTCAGCTTTTTTTAGAAAAACTGTTGATTTTATATGAAATGGTACTAAAATTAAAATATAAATGTAATTATAATAGAAATATACATAGCGAAAATAACAAGCTCTTAGAATTTTATATAGTTTTAAAAAAATTAAAAAGGACGAAGATTCTGAATTATTGTGGATTTTTTTAACTGATCTGACATTTTCCCCAATTATTATAAAGTACAATTCGAAAATTTCTAAAAAAAACCTACTGAACAATGAAACATTGAAATTTTAACGAGGAATGCGAACTAATTCAAATTGAACTAAAAAATTCTTAATAAGGAAAAATCACACTTTTATTAACAAACATTTAAGAGGGGAATAATAAGAGATTGTACAGCGGAAAATTCTCCAAGATGAAAGTTCTTCGGATAGACCTCGGGAGGGGTTTTTTAAATGCCATTCTGTGGTCCTTTCATTGTTGCACGATAATTTTTTCTATACTAATTTAATCAAGCAAATAATGCAAATCTTTTTTTTTTCTTTCGTTACAATTAGAATCCAGATTTACTTTTTGCTTTTTTAACATGCTTCACTTATTACATCTCTAACTTTTCGCTTGCATTGAATTCTTCTTTAAACGAAAGCACATCAAACGAAAAAAATATCTATGTATAAAGATATATCCTACGAGTATTTCTTTACTCAAAAGTTTCATAAAAGTTACTATAAAAAATATAAATTATTTTTATCTAAGAAAACAAAATGCGTTTCCGAATAGCTTTTATAGAGCATTAATTAGTTTTCCAACCCGGAATATAGGATTTTCGCTAGCTACCAATTCTCAAGTAAGCATTTTCCTTGCAACAAGCATATTTTACAGACAAACATGGTAAATTTACAACATTAAAATTGACATTAAAAGTAAATAGTATTTTGTTACTTTTGCAACTTTAATTCAGTTATGTAGCTGAAAATTTTTATTTGAAAATGGATTGAATCCTAAAAACCGATATTAAAGTCTGAAAAAAATTATTAATACACCGTGAAACTACTCAGAAACGCTTACGAAAATCGGTGACAGCAAAAGAATCTTTATTTTTATAAATGCTTCTTTAAATCTCGAAATATATCGGTTTCTGAAGTTCCGAAAGATAAAGAACGCTTTTCCAAATCGTCGGTAACTCGAAGCGGTTATTATATATTTTTGCACTTGGTTATGTTATAATTTTGTAGATTAAGAAATATTTTTTTAACAATTTAATATTTTTAAATAAATTAACTATTTTAAAATGTACTATGAAAGTAAATCAATAATATGTAAGAATCTATGATTTTCAAATTAATAACACGATATTTCAAATATAAATACAATCCAAGAGCTCAAAAATATTAAATACATGTTATAATACATACCTCACTGCCATACTGTAAAAGACGAATGTTTGTTTATCTACGAAAATGCAATAATCGCGAACGAAAATACAGGGTGTCCCAAAACGACCGCATAAACTCTCCACAGCTAGATTCCTCGTTGGGAGTACATAAAAACTGCCCAAAGAAGCGTTCCTGTACGATCTATCGTTTACGAGAAGAACACGAAAAACAAAGTATGACGTCACAGCCGGCGCAAGGAAAAAACATTGTATTGGACACATCAACAGCAGTATTTGCATATCTTTCCAGACGATAACGGCGGACACTTTGAACATCTGCCTTTATAATTTGCAAATAATGCTGTTGATGTATCAAATAAACTGTTTTTTTCTTGCATCGGCTGTGACGTCATACTTTGTTTTTCGTATTTTTCTCGTAAACTATGGATCGTACAGGAACGGTTCTTTGGGCCGTTTTTATGTACTCCCAACGAGGAATCTAGCTGTGCAGAGCTTATGCGGTCGTTTGGAGACACCCTGTATACAGTAACTTCTTTTGAGTTACCTATAATTCCGAAAACCGTTTTTTAATAATGAGAAACTACAGAAACCAATATATTTTCTAAATTTACAGAATCATTTACAAAAACAAAGTTTCCTTTGCTGCAGGAAAGAAACGCTTGCTAAACGTGTCAGAAAGTTTCGCGTGGTTGAGCAGGAGGTTTCAGAACCGTTTTAAGAATACCCTGTGGACCAAAAGGCAAGATCTATTCCAACACTGTAAAAAACAATTGTTCATTTTACAGCAGGTCCGAAACTAGCCTTTTTTTGCGCCGGGGCAAACATGAATTTTGGCACCCCCCCCCCCCCCACACACACACACACTTTCTGCCTCAAAGTATATTTACAAAGAGAATTTTATTAATTTTCTAATGGCCGACTTATTTTAAAATTTAAAATATGTAATACTGAACAACGTAAATTGAATGTGACGTTTGTTGCAATTATAGTTCGTTCACATAAAACAATTCGCATGTATTACCGGCTATTTACAGTGTTTGCTTATACAGTAGAGTTTCGATTATCCGAATCCCGCTTAACCGAGTTTCCACTTTCACCGAGTTATTTTCTTCTGATGGTCTGATGGCTTCTATTATTAAGCAGCCGTAAAAAGTTAGAACTCTGATTTTCTGGTCAGAATGGGAAGAAAAAAATGGCCATAATTTTTTTTTGTCAAAAAAAATTATGGTCATTTTTTTTCTTCCCATTCTGACCAGAAAATCAGAGTTCTAACTTTTTACGACTGGTCTTTCGTCTTCACCTAACACTTCATTTATAATGGCTGTTTCATAATAATAGAAGCCATCAGTCCATCAGAAGAAAATGATCCATTCCAAAGGTATAATCCTTCATTTGGCACCCCTTCGTTCTGGTGCCCGGGGAACATGCCCCCTCTGCCCCCCCCCTTAGTTTCGGTCCTGATTTACAGTACAATACTAGCAGCCGGGGTTTCAGTATTATACTGTAAAATGAATAGTAATAAGCCGTAAATAAACAGTAGTATATCGTTTTATAAATGAAAATACAGAAATATACTATATATTACTACACTAGTGTGCAAAACTTGAGCAACGAACACGAAATGTTAATTTTTAAACACGTAAGTACGCGAAAGAAAATTCTATAAACAGCAAGCATAAAAATAGGTGTTATCCTAACAGCCAGTCTATAAATAGTCTCCATAACCTCACAAAAAGTCACAAGTCTCACAGTCACTACAATGAACTGAAATGTGATATCTTTCATTCGTCTCATTCTTAAACTCATTTGATCATTCCACCAAAAAGTCACTATGACTGCTGCTTTGTGACGAGTTACCAGATGACATTACAATGAATTCACCTTGTGACCCCCATGTGAAAGTCATTTGGAAACTCCATTGTAAAATCATCACGATAGTTGTTTTGTGACGAGTTCACAATTGATGGAAAATGAAATCATCTGGTGACTTTTCACAAAGGAGTGCAATGGTGACTTCACAGTAGAGCCTCGGTCACCTAAAAGTCACCATGTGATTTCATTGTAACATTATTTAGAGACTCAAAACAATGTAATGCTCATAATGACTTAAAAATTGAGTATTCAAATGGCAGTCACATGAGAATCATAATGTGACAGCCTTGTAATGTCACCTGGTGACTCACCACAAAGAAACAGTCACAGTGACTTCTCAGTGGAGTCACCATATCATGATCATTTTAGAGTAATAATGAGACAAATGAAATATCCCAAATTTTGTTTCTCCGTAGTGACTGTGACACATGTGGCCATGTGTAACATGAAGGAGATGTCACATCAACTAGGTGTGTTGTAGATATAATACATATTTGCTACACCTGATGTTTATATCATTTACTTTTGAGTACTCACACGTTCGAAAATTAGCATTTTATGCTTGTTGCTTAAGTTTTGCACATCAGTGTACTTAGCGATATGTTACTGTTTATTTTACGCTTTATTTTTGTTATTAGACGGTATAATTGTTGATTATAGAGTATTATATTGGCTACCCAGCTGCCAGTTTAATACTTTAAAGTCAACAATTTATTTTTTGCAGTGACCTCTTTTCTTTCAGGAGTCTATGACATTCTTTTGCAGCTTAATAGTTTGCAAGTAATATTCTACATAAGTATGACTAAGAGACGATTCTTTGAAAGTATTAGTGTGCTTAAAAATGACTTAAAATCTAATGAACAATCCACAGCTTCATCCAGAATGTTTTTAGAAGGTAATGTTACAAAAATTGATTTCCATAAAGTTAAAATTATTTTAAGACATTCTAATCCTTTCAAGGCCCTTATAAGAGAGTCTATTGAGATTAATTTGCATAAAGAAGAAATCTGTAGTGAAAGCGCTTCTTTCGTAGTTGCGGAAATTTTGATTAACGGTTTAAAAGGAGTTCATCTTTAATATAAAATTCAGACTTAACGAATTGAAACATTGTTTTGCCAGGAGATGTCGTAGTGTAATCATTTGCTAACAGTGAACCTTTAACCCTTTATCTACTGACGGTTCTTATAAGTATCATTAAAATAACTTGTTGCGAAATTCATTTAATACATCGATTAGTAGTAATACAGTTTAGAATGAGTTATAGATGCATTACTTTATCTTGTTCCAAAAGCATTATGGGTTTCACAAAACAAAAATATTTTTTAAAGGATGTTTTTTTTTTTGCATCTTTTCAGCTTTCTTGGCGTTGGAGGGGGAGGGGGGGGGATTTTTTATAATTTTATTGTGAAATCACGGCAGTTAAATAACTGAGCTTCTCTACATGAGTTATATTTAGGAAATAATGTTTTTCCCTTTTAACATCTTCAGAAAAAGGAGAAAGATAAAATTGGCATGCTCCTACCTTTATTGTCCAGCGTTGATCGAATCCGCGTAATTCAGGTAATACAAAGTGCGATAAATCCAAGTGAATCAGCAAAGAAAATGTGAACAAATCCACCCATGTGAACAAAAGAGGGCACAGGATGTTCACTACTCTAATTTAATGAGAAATAAAATTAAAGAAAGTTAGAATTAAATCTACAATTAAAGTTATATATTTGGTTTACATATTAAAGATTTAAGATATTTGAGCGCAGGCATACTGCGTGTTTCCTTAGGGCATATATGTTAGAGACTGACTAAAAACAGAAAAGTTTTTCAGTTCATTAGTCCTTTTTGATTTCATTTCGTTGTGCAAGCATCTTTTATGTATACCAGATGTTGGAAATTCCTTTTTCTCTCTGCACGTGAAAAAGAGGGAGAAATGGGTAGTTTCGCTTTTAACTCGGATAAACCGATTTGATCTTCCTAATGCAATCTAGAACTACAACTGTAATTATTTCACAATATCTTGCAATTTCGGTAAATCATTATTCACTTTCTAACACCCCTGCTTGATTTCTGAAGTCGCAATAGTCTTCAAGTTTAGATTGTTTCTATGTTTGATAAAGTCAGGTTTGGGAAGGAACTTCATAAAGATGTCTGCAGTCATTTCCTTACTGGGACAGTATTCCAATTCTATGATTCCCTTCTCTCGTAAATCTTTAATTGAATTAAATTTGATATCCACGTGCTTTGTTTTTGAATGATGTTTATAATTTTGAGTCATCTTGATGCATGACACATTATCCTCATACAGAATAATTGCTAGTTTTGCTTTTTTGTTGACCAGGAAATCGCTGTATTTCCTAATTTACTTAAATTTCCTGTGGTTGACTTTCGATCACTTTTATCTCCTGCCCAATCAGAATCTGCAAGTGTCGTCAGAATCGGATCATATTCGTTGCTTATAACTAATTTTAATTCTTGTGTTGTTTTTAAATATCTTATAACCCTCTTGACTGCCCTCCAGTCTTTATCTCTTGGTTTATCATTTCTGCGACTGAGGATGTTAATAGCCGCTGAAATATCTGGACGAGTTATTGTAGCTATGTATAGCAATGCTCCTATGGCTTGTCTATACTTATGATTATTAGGTAGTAAATTTTCATCGTCATCTAAGTTTAAGTAACCTGCCTCCATCGGAGTATCACAAGGTTTAGAGTCCTTTAAATAAATTTTTTCAATCAGTTCTTTTATTTTATTTTTCTGATCGAGTGCATAAGTTCCTTCCTTAATTCTTTTTATATTTATCCCTAAATAGTAATTTACCATACCTAAATTTTTCACTTCATATTCTTTACTAAGTTGTTTCATTATTTCATTTATTTCGTTAGTATCTCCTGAAATTAACAAATCGTCGACATAAATGATGATATAAGTTTTATTTCCGTTAGTTTCTCGTGTGAAGAGACATGGATCAGCGGTGCTTTGCACAAAACCTAGTTTGTTTAAACTTTCAACTATTTTAATATTCCATGCTCTTGCTGCTTGTTTTAGGCCATATATAGCCTTTCTTAGCTTACATACTTTATTTTCTTCACCCGGTTTAATATGTCCTTCTGGTTGCGACATATAAACAACTTCTTCTAAATTTCCATGGAGAAACGCGGTTTTAATATCTAAATGGTTTACATTTAAGTTTTTGTGAGCTGCACACGCTAGAAATGCTCTTAGCGTTGTATAGGCTACTAGTGGTGCAAAGGTTTCACAGTAGTCACTTCCAAATTTTTCAGAATAGCCTTTCGCTACCAAACGCGCTTTGTATTTATTAATTTCTCCATTTGAACTATATTTAACCGTAAAAACCCACTTTTCCAATTACTTTTACACCTGGTGGAGGATCCACTAGATCCCAGGTGTTATTTTTCATTAACGAAGCAATTTCTTCACTAGTCGCTTCCTACCATTGGTTTTTGTCATGTGGATTGTTTAGATTTTTAATATCTTCGAAATTTTTCGGTTCTATAATTTTATTTTCTTTAGTAATGTATGCGAGTCTGTCTGGTGGAACACCTCTATTCGATCTTTGTGATCTTCTAGGTTCATTTGTTGTATTTTCCTAATTGTCTGTTTGTTTTTCTTCCTGCATACTTATTATAATTTCTGGGGAATTTTCCCCTGCTTTTCCGGGTTGTCTCTGAACTTCGCTATGATTTTTCAGATTAGCATTTGGTGTTGTGTTTAAATTAAAATTTTCTATAAATCTGACAGTTCTTGCTCGTATGATTTTATTATTAGTAGTATAGATCCTATAACCTTTAGATCTATTGTCGTAACCGACAAAAATTCCTTCAATCGCTTTATCATCAAGTTTTCCTCTTTGGGATTTGTCAAGATAAGCGTAAGCTTTGCAGCCAAACATTCTAATGTTGCTTAAATCCGGTATTTTATTTGTCCATAATTGGTATGGAGTAGAATTGTGAGCTTTCGTGGGGAGTCGATTAGTTAAGTATAGCGCTGTATTTAGAGCTTCACCCCAAAACTTCTCAGGTAGTTTCGCTTTCGATAATAGGCATCGCGTCATCTCAACTAGTGTACGATTCTTCCTCTCCGAAACGCCATTTTGAGCTGGAGAATTTGGCACGGTTAGCTGATGGTGTATACCTGCTTCTTTTAAGTAATTTTCCATCTCATCACTGGTATATTCCTCGCCGTTTTCAGTTCTTAATTCTTTTATATTGCGACCGAATTTATTTTTCGTTATGGCTACGTACTCTTTTAGTTTAGTGATGACTTCACTTTTCTTTGATAAAAGAAATACCATTGTAAATCTACTGAAATCATCAGTAAATGTGAGGAAAAATTTCTTTCCTCCTATACTTTCAGTTGGCATCGGGCCACATACATCAGAATGAACCAGATCGAGAATTTTACTAGCTTTGTTTGTAGCTTGTTTAGGATAGGGAGCATTTGTTAATTTACATTTTATGCAACTTTCGCATATTACTTCATGTTTACAATTTTCTATATTAAAACCTGTTGCTAAACTTTTAGTTTGCAGCTGCTTTAAAGCATTTATATCTCTGTGTCCGAATCTTCTATGCATGAGCTCAATACAGTTTTTATTCTTGCATTGATGAGCTAAATTTGCATAGTTTACTTGTTTATGTTTGTAAAGGTCTACTTCATATAAATTACCTTTAATTTTCCCTTCTATAAAGGTTATGCCGTTTTGGATTAATTTACAGGTTTCGTTTTCAAAAATGAGTTTACACCCATGTTTCACTGCTTTATTAACAGACATTAAATTTGACTGTATTTCTGGCGCGTACAAAACTTCATTTAAAGTAATGTCGTTTGATTGTATTTGTAATTTTATTGTGCCTGTCCCGTGTGAATCGAAAATTTTTCCGTTTGCAATCGTGACTGTATTTTTATTATTTACGCCAATGTCACTAAATAGGTTTATGTCGTTACAAAGGTGTGAAGAGCTCCCTGAGTCTATTATCCAGGTAGATTTATTTTCAATGTTCGCGTAAAAGGAACAATTGTTTTGAGACACCTTTGTATCTAAAGTGGTTTTGTTTTCTTTGCTACTATTCCCCAGAGTCTGTGTGTTTGTTTGTATTTTTACTTCCGGAGTGATTTTGTTCGTTTCAGAACATAATGCAGCATTTTGTCTCCCTTTATTCATTGTTTGGTTTTTATTCTTAAGGAACCAAAAATTTAATTTTATGTGATTTCGTCTTTTACAATATGAACAAAACATATTTTGTTCTTGTTTGCGATATTGTGGTTTAGCATTATTTTTTTCTGCTTTGTACGCATTTTCGCGCGACGTATTATTCGAGCTATCTTGTCTCCTTTGATACTCATCGGTCAATTTGCCTTTTACAAATTCAGAGTTCAATTCCTCTTCATTTCTCGCTTCAAGTGCGAGTATTAAAGTATCTTAACTCGGTGGGAGGGAGCATAAAAGTAACGCGGATAAATGCGTGTCTTTAATTTCTTCCCCTATCGCCTTTAGTCTGTCGGCTGTTTCTAGTATTTTTACGATATGACTAATCATATCTCCGTTTTCCCCGAGTTTTATACTGTATAACTTTCTGAGTAAATATAATTTGCTCGAAAGGTTTGCGCGTTCGTGTATAGTTTTTTAAACATTCCAATTTGTCTTGGCTGTCGTTTCATTTTTTACATAAATAAGTTGGGCGTCTTCTAAAGTTAATATAATCGTAGCCCTAGCGCGCTTATCTCACTTAGTCCACTCAGTAGTTAATGGTGTTGGGGGGTCATCCTGTGTATAATTAAATAAATCTTCCCTCATTAGGAGCATCTTGGTTTTAAAACTCCATGAGGCATAGATATGCGGATTTAATTTTTCAATGTTAAACGTTTCCTTTAGGGAGGAGGCCATTGTTTTATCTTTAAAAGGTTTCTTTTATTTTAGTTTCTTAACTTTCAAGAGTTTTCGTTTATTTGTATTTATTGTTACAATAGTTTAAATAGAAGGGAGCGGTAACTTGCCGTGTTCACAGCCTTCAGTCTGATCACATAATCTTTTATAATTTTTTTGTGAAATCACGGCAGTTAAATAACTGAGCTTCTCTTCATGAGTTATATTTAGGAAATAATGTTTTTCCCTTTTAACATCTTCACAAAAAAGGAGAAAGATAAAATTGGCATGCTCCTACCTTTATTGTCCAGCGTTGATCGAATCCGCGTAATTCAGGTAATCCAAAGTGCGATAAATCCAAGTGAATCAGCAAAGAAAATATTCCACTCATGTGAACAAAAGAGGGCACAGGATGTTCACTACTCTAATTTAATAAAAAATAAAATTAAAGAAAGTTAGAATTAAATCTACGGTTACAGTTATAAATTTGGTTTACATATTAAAGATTTAAGATATTTGAGCGCAGGCATACTGCGTGTTTGCTTAGGGCATATATGTTAGAGACTGACTAAAAACAGAAAAGTTTTTCAGCTCATTAGTCCTTTTTGATTTCATCTCGTTGTGCAAGCATCTTTTATGTATACCAGATGTTGGAAATTCCTTTTTCTCTCTGCACGTGAAAAAGAGGGAGAAGTGGGTAGTTTCGCTTTTAACTTGGATAAACCGTTTTTTTCTTCCTAATGCAATCTAGAATTACAGCTGTAATTATTTCACAATATCTTGCAATTTCGGTAAATCATTATTCACTTTCTAACAGAATTTTCAATTTGGAAATATTTCCATATTTCTATTCTAAGAACATTATATTTGTATATTTCCTAATTCTACAAAATACAAAGAGAAACATTTAGAATAAAAGATTTGAGTGGCGTTTCAAATGTTGCACAAAATCCCTATAAATTCAAATTGAATGAATCTTTCTAAATCCTTCAACCCTTCGAAGATCCTTCGAAAATTTATTAAATGATTATGTAAATCTTCTAATGTAATTTCAAAAATTCATGATAAATGCTTTAAAAGATAAAATTTCCATGAAATCATAATTCAGTAAATAAAGGGTTAATAGAGCTTTCATGTTTATTATGCGCCAGTAATTTTACTCAAGCAACCGATTATGTGAAGTGTACAGAGGATATTCTGACAAAGATCAATTAACTGTCCAGAAGATGACTTTGAAGATAAAGTCTTAACGTTGGGTATTTTTAAGTGCCTTTTTTATGTTTTAATATCAACTTTAGTAAAGTATACACTGAATGGCAACTTGTAATTATTTTAGTATCGTCGGAATAAACTTCATCTTTCATTTCGCATATTTGAAACTTACAGAAATCGATTTTTGTTAAGAAAATTTATACGTTACAATACGAATATTAAACTAAAAATAAGTATCTTTTAAATGTATATTAATAACAATAATTTTCAACAGACTTAATTGGGGAGGAGACTGAGAGAGATCCACTTTTTTTAAAAGTGCACATTTAAATTTTAATGAGTAAACCAAATATATCCATAGAGGATTGGAAAATTCTTAATAAGGAAAAATAGCGCTTTTCTAACAATCAGTATTGAGAAAAAAAAAAAACAGATTATATTTCGAAAAATAGAGACTTCAGCGAGTTTTTTAAATACGATTTTGCGGTTGTCGCATTGTTGTAAGATCATTTTTGCTCCTCTAATTGTATGAATAAAATGAGTCAAAAACTGGCGGTTTCATTTTCTTTCTTGAATTCCAATAATAATTCTTTTTTTTTACGTGCGTGAGTTAGAAAATCACATTTTTTCTGCTCCATTGACATCTTATTTAATTAAAATTATGCAAAATAATAAAACAAATTCCGACATTTATTTTAGCAATATTTTTATGCTTAAAAGTTTAACCTTTAGATTAATTGTTTTTTTTTCCTAAAGTGATATTCATGCTGAGATATTTGATATTTTTCAAAAGTTCTTCAAACATTTTCAAATGTTAATTGTCAAAATAAGTAAAATATGAAGAAACTCATTTTCAAATCAATAATAAAATACGTAACTGGTTATTATGTTATTTTCCCCAAAAGTTTGTTATAGGAAAATTGTTAATAGAAAAAGACTTTATACCAAATGCAAAGGAGTCGAAATCAAAATATTTTAGAAAAATCCTAAATTAAAATCACTACAGATTTTAAAAAAAATTTTCATGCGTATGTATAATATAATAAAAGACAGTGATCGAATTTTCATTCGATTTTTATTTTAAATGAACACGCTTAGTTAATAAAACAGAACACGATAATTAAGCAGATTTTATAATTAGTCATTTTTTAAAATAATTATAGTATAAGTGGCCACATTCACAATAACACGCTCCTAGAATTTCATGTAATAATAATAAAAAAAAAAGAATGAAAGTTTTACATTATCCTGAATTTTTTTTAATTGAACTAACATTTTTGTAACTTTTACAAAATACAATTTGAAAATCGTTAAAAAAAAGACTAAGAAACATAAACTACAATTTTAATGGTAATACTAATTCACACTGAAAAAATTCTTAATAAGTAAAAATCACACTTTTATTAGCAATCATTAAACGGAAAAAAAGACCGGCTGTATTGCGAATGTACTTCGGGGAAAAAAAATACTTCAGGGATTTATTAAAAATGTGCTTTTAGGGTTGTCTCATTGTTATAAGAAAATTTTTTCTCCTCTAATTTTAACAAGGAAATGAATCACAAAGTTTTTTTTTTTTTTTTCACCAGTTACAATAAGAATCGAACTTTTTTTTAAACATGTTTCAGTAATCAGATTTTAATTTTTCGCTTGCCTTGAATCCACATTTAATTAAAAGTATGCGAAATAAAAGAGATGTATCTACATATTCACTGTGAATATTTTTTAAATTTGGAAGTTTCTCATTAAGTAACCTAATAATTTTTATAAGTTATTTAAATCTTTTTAGAATTTTATACATAAGCAGTAACAACGGAACTATTATAAGATCAATAAAAACTTACGCTGTCAAATTTATTGCAAAAACACCTCATCGATACTCCTCAGCGTACAACAAATATAAAAACAGTTTTAACCCCACATTAAAATCACACACAACGTTTCAGCCTTCTTCTAACAAGCCATAATCAGGGGGTTCTTGACCCCTACGAAGCTTACATTACACAACACAGTCACTGTCACAAACATTAAACTGAAAACGTTTCTGTAAAAGATCATTAAACATAAAAAGTATATTGTATCGGATATGGCGCCATCTATTTGTAGACTAAAACATTATTATCAAAGCTAGGAAAAACTGAATTTAACTTTACAAATGTACTTATTTCAAATCTAACAAGCCATCGTCAGGGGTTCTTGACCACTACGGAGCTTACATTACACACAACAATTTGTAATTACACACAACAATTTGTAAATTTCAGAAATTTGAAAGAAGTACATTTGTAAAGTAAATTTAGTTTTTCCTAGCTTTGATAATAATGTTATAGTCTACCAATATATGCCGCCATATCCGATACAATATTGCTTTTGATGTTTAATGATCCTTTACAGAAATGTTTTCAGTTTAATGTTTGTGACTGTGTTATGTGTAATGTAAGCTCCGTAGAGGTCAAGAACCCCCTGATGATGGCTTGTTAGAAAAAGTCTGAAACGTTGGGTGTATTTTTAATGTGTGTTTAATATTGATTTTACATATGTTGCACGCTGATGAGTATCGTAAGTGTTTCTAATCATTATAAGATCACTCGTGTGCCTGTCTGTCCGTCGATCGTAGCTGTTTTTCTCGAAAACTATGGCACGTGGAAAGTTCAAACTTAGCAGAGTTATAAAGGCTATTGATCAACATATTTATAGATTATTAGCCATTGAAAAATATTTTTAGGAGACATTTAGGAGGCTAATTAAGTTATTTGAAACAATAATGTTTGATATTGTGTGGGGGTAACGTTCGAAAGATCTCGTAACACGGAACTCAAAAATATAATTATTTTAATTTTAGATCTTATATGTTTAGAGATCGTTGAAAATCTACTGCAAAAATATTCCCCCGCCCTAACCCCAATTTTCCAATCTACCGATACTAAAATTATGAAAAAATTAAGGGTAGTAGGAGTCTTGTAAAGCTTGGAGGAAAACTATAGCAATTATCCAGGGTCACATAGTTTTTGACTAAACCAACGCATTTTTCCGTTACACACAATCTTTACTTTGCGGCGCTCAGCGGAGGGTTGAGGTGCCCTCGAGGTACCTATCGATGAGGAATCATCCAACAATTGTTGATAATGGTTTTTAAAAAATGTTGGTAATTACCCGAGATATTAATTAAAAAAGTACCTAGGAAAACGCTGCACTGATCAACGCGGCGTTACAACATTCCGACCTCCTTTCGGAGCGCACTTGGCACAAAACCAGGTTTAAACATTGTACATGGTGTTTTTTTAGGTAAAGCGAATCATTGTGATAAATAGCCAACGTTTTTCATTCCAATTGAAATCAATTATTGAAGGTAATTATAATTCATAGAATAATTCCAAGTTTTTCACAAAGTCTTATTATTCTTTTGGCAATAATTGTTTGCAATATTTCAGTTAGTTATTAATAAATTTACTGTATCAGCACGAGTAAAACTCGCCCTTGACCGATTATTTAAATATTTTTGTCAAAGAAAATATAAAATTAAGAATTTGTTACATTCAAACCTATAATGAAATAAGTAAATATGAACTGAAACAGCGTTTTTAATAAATTTAACACAGTGAAAATTTTAATAGAAATACCTTCAAACGAAATACAGGTGAATTGAAATCAAGCTTTTTGGGAGAAATCGCGAATCAAAATAATTGCGAAAAGTTGAAATGAAATAAATATTATGACTAATTCACATTGAACTGAAAAAATACTAATATGGGAAATTCACAATTTTGTTATTTATACACTTTTTATATAGCAAAAACTTTCCGGAATGAAAGTTGTTCATCCAAAATATGGACTTCAGAGGATTTTTTAAATGAGATTTTGTGTTTGCTTTAGTGTTATAAGATTTTTCTTTCTTCCCTAATTTAGTCAAGCAAATAAGTCACAAACTGATTCTTTTTTTTTTTTTCTTGAATTACAATAAGAATCTAATTTTATTTTTTCCTTTGTTAATATATTTTACTCATAAAAATTTTGATTTTTTTTACTTGTCTATTATGTTGTTTTAGTTAAAAATATACCAAATGAAAAGAAATACAGTATACAACTTCAATAATCCGGCACCATCGGGTCCGAGACTCTGCCAGATTTTTTAAAATTCCGGATCTTTGAAGGAATATCAAAAGTAGTAAGTAGGAATACCAAAAGTAGTACTATATTCTTAAGGGGTCTCAGGACTCTTAAAATTGGAAAAATCGAAAAAAAAAAGAGACCATTTTCAACATATAATATCTTAAAATATAATTGATTTTAAGACAAAATTTTATATTTCGATGAAAGATATAAGTATGCTCTTTCATTTCATGTATTTGAAAAATTACAAGATGCAGAATTAGAATTTAAAGTGGGCTCCAACATGTCAGACATTTGACGAGCGGAAAAACGGCATATCAGATTATGCGCACGATTACAAAATAGACTTTGAAAGTAGAAGGAAAATTTTGAGCCCTACTTATGCTTCACATTGTAATAATTACACTGAACCTAAATAAATTTGTATTTAAAGCATTTTTTTCTGTTTTTAATACAAAGTTGTATTTAGTTAATGCAAAATTTAGAAATTTTCAACAGTATAATCACCTATAAAAAATATGTTTCTGAACAATAAGAAGGAAATTTTAGGTTGAGTTTAGACAGACAAACATGAAACATATATTTTGAAAATTTCAGAAAAAAAAAATTCAGAAGTTTTTGAAATATCGTGCGCGTTATGCCCAAAAACGTCATTGGGAGAAAAATGACTTCAAAGTTTCTGAAACGCCGCTTCAGCTATTGAGCGTGTATAATTCTAAAAGCCATAACTTCTGTTCTAATAGGAATTTAAAGGAAACATTTATACCAAAATGTTCAGAAAAGATAGTAGCTTAATATCTAAAAAAAAATAAAATTTCGAAAACTTTAAAGCTTTAAGAGTCCTGAGACCCCTTAATGGTGCCTTTAGCCATAAATTAATTCAATATTATGTGATAATTATGTAAGAAAAAGAGAAAATTAAATATTAAAAAAACTTACTTTAATTGATAATTTCTATAATACAGAAAAAAAATCTAATAAAGAGTGAAATTATTTCTTTTCTTCTAATTTCGGAAACATCGAGGTCAACTTTGTTTGCTTTAACTTTTTTGGCCATTCTTTAAAATTTTTTTTTTAACCATTTGGAAAAATGGTTATTGTCCTCTGCCAGGGTAGGAAATCAAAAACATATCTGAAGCGTTTTATTAGTTGAATCCGCATTTTATTCGTTTTCTGATTAGTCTATACAGTAATCTGTATTTTCCCTTTACTTTCAACAGAGATGTATACTTCTGTTGCCACTATGACAAAAAAGTAATAAGAACTACAAAAAAAAAAATTAATAATTCAGAAACAAATTGAGATACAGCTTTCAAACAAATTGCATTTAAAAGTACATTTTTTTCTCTATATGATGGTGTAAAAAGTAATATTGTGAATGTTTAGAAGTTTATGAATGAAGTCTCATTTAAAATGGGTCCAGAAATATTAAAGTTTAATCCATGGCGTACGTAATGTATGACCAGCTCCGTAGAACTTTAAAAATTTCCAGTACCAAAAAATGTAATCCATGGCTTACGTAACGTATTATCAACTCCGTGCGATTTTTTATGTCCTAAATTTTAGTCTTTGAAAAAATCACTTCCCAAATGATCGTTGTAATTTGTTAAATTGCATTTATTATCTTTTTTTTTTTGGCATTTTATACAAATGAAGAATGTCTATTTCGGAAATACCGTCTTATTTCTCTAAAGCACATATTAATTCTTCACTAAAATTTATGCATTTTCTAGTGACACCTTTTCTTCTGTCGGTTGTACATTCTCGCTGCTATTAGCATTATCGACGGTTCAACTTAGCACAGCGTCAGCGATCTCGCTGTCTGTTAAATTGTTCGTTGTTGATGCGTTATGGTCAATATTTAGCCAGTCATCTATATTTCTATTTTCGACACTTAATGCATTTTTCAGATTTTACGTGTTCAGTCAGCTCATAAATTGCGACCTTTTCACTGGAAATTTGAAAACCTAAAAATTCTTCTTCATCATTGATGTTGCCGTTGCCGAAAATTCGTTCCGGCCATATATTGTGCCATGCATTCGCCAAAGTTGTCCCCAAAGTTGCTCCTGTCGCTAAGCAACGATGCAGCTCCCAGAAAATTTGTTCAAAATATAATCGCCCCTGACAAATGAAATAAAAAGTCATATATTCTTTCTTTGCATTTTTACATTCGATCTTGAAGTTTTTAATTCATAAAGAATATCTACTTTTTATCTCCCATAACCTGAAAGTGTAAAAGAAAAAGGAAAGGTAAAGATGGTTTGATGCCGGATTTTTGAAGTTGCCGGATATCTGAATGCCGGATTGTTGAAGTCACACTTATCTACATATTCTTGCGAATATTTCTATATTTGTAAATTTTATATTTCTTTAATTAGACTTAAATATAAAATTTAAATCCCTCCGAAAAATGTCGCTAGCTACTGCGCTGAATAATAACATTACATGTGCTGAAACTAAGCTCATTTACAGCATCAATGGTCCTTTGAACGCATTTTAAATAAAAGCATTTAATGCTCTCATATACTACTACATAAAAGTAATTTCAAGACTGAAGCTAAAAGTTTACTTTTCCTTAAAACATATTTAAATTTCACACTTGTGCATTCACTGATTTCATTATATCCAAACAGTACAGTAATTCATTTAGCTTAATCCATGCTACTGTTAATCGAATGATCGAGAAACATTTTTAAACTGTTTATCAAATTTAACTTCTGCGGGAACAAAAATTTTCTTTGTTTTAAATCAGTGAGAGAAAACGAAACAATGTAACATAAAGAATGCCTGGCACATCATCTCTGTAAATCAAATTTAGCGCGTTCACAAATGCGCTTTCTGAAAACTTATATTAAGCAAGCAAATGTGCTATTTTAAGAAATTGGCTTAAGTCGACTGAAAAAAATTAATCGTTTTAAAAGAAAATTTGCCTACAAAGTATAGATATGTAAGTTCAGAATTTTCTAATGTCATTTATAAAATATTTTATTTGTCAATATTTTTAATGTTAGGAAATGAATACTGAGATATTTCTGGCACTGAAAAACTCCCATGCCGCTATGTCAGTATCAGAAATAGTTAGACAATCCATGAACGGAATTATTTTATTTATTTATTTTATGAAACCTTATATATTTTCATTGAACGATACTTTTTTTTAATTTTTGATTTATTCGATTTTTATAAACAACAATACATATATATATATATATATATATATATGGGGCATTCTCACAATCTTTAAACTTTTGGGGGAAAAAATCTTGCGAAATTAAACTTGCTAAAATAACATTTTAATCTGATAGATGAATGCCTTAATGATTCAAAATAAAGAAAAAATGGTCAAATGCGAAATTTTTTATATTTAACTGAGGTTTAGGTTAAACTTGCGAGTTTAATTTTCCTTACCATTTTACCCCTATAACTTTTTTTATTTTCTTCTAAATTTTTACTTATAATGAATTTGCATAGTACCCACAGGACGTTCAAATAAGAAATAATACAAATGTAGTACTTTTAATACAGAATTTTTGTATAACATTGTCTTAAAGGTGTGTTAAAGAAGGGACGGTAAGGTAAAAATAGAGACGAAATGGTAAAAAGAGACGGTAAGGATGGAACGGTAAGGAAAATTACCACCTATTTTTAGGAAAACCATGTTAAGACTAAGTGATAGTCACAATGTTCATTGATTTTTCGAAACAGTTGTTAACATTGGATTAAATTATTATTATTTTTTTTTTATTTACCTCGAAAAGTGCAGGAATAAATCTTGGGGACGGTAAGACTACAAATAAAGCCACGGTGCTTGAAATTGATATTTAAATGCTGATTTATATTCTGCAGTAAATTTCCTGTCAAAGAATTTTAGATATTCTTTCTCTAGCATACTTCTGCATGAGCAAAAACTTGAAAAAAATTCTGTCGCTGCAACTGAAGTGATTTTTTGTATAATTTTAGAAGAGGGATGGTAAAAAATCTAAAACCCAGGGACAGAGTTAAAAAAATAATATCAACCCTAAAAATGTGTGCCGGTTAATTCTTAGCTACATATTTATATAAAACAATAGTTCCAGTTTCAGAAAAAAATTACCTCGAATTATTTTTATTGAAACAATTTTATCCAGACAGCTCCAAACTTCAAAATCAGCATCAGACCACGGGACGGTAGATCAGTTCTCCATATGTTTGGACCCCCAACATCGTCCAAAAGTTATTTATCTCGTTAATATTGTTGTGCAATCATGCAATGGGATGTTCCCAAGTATATGAAATAAAAAAAACACAAAAAAGTGTATTAAATAGAAAATTATTATTCAGCGACATGAAAGTTAAAAGATTGTGAGAATGCCCCATATATGTGTGTGTGTGCGTGTGTGTCTGTGTGTGTATATGTATATATATATATATATAAATACAGGGTGTTGCCGAGTTCGATAAACAAATTTAGAGGGGTGATAATAGACAGCAAGTGGATGAAAAACTGCCATAGAACATGGTGTCGATAAACGCATTTAATCAAAAATACAGGGTGTTCAGGCGCTAACTCAATTTGGATTGAGCCCCACCAGTAGCCGAAAGGTTCTCCTCTCAAAGCTGGTTGACGGGAGGTGCTAGGTTCGAACCCAATTGGGCCAGTCGGCTTAATCGTTCGGAGTTTTGTAGTTTTCTTCGAACCTTGGATTTCCTTGCATATATACGGGTAAGGTTCCCTTAGAAAGACCCCCACAAAGGACACCTCACCCCTCGGGTCCATATCTCTCGTGTAGGTAATTGGCCGTCATAAACACACAACACACACACACCGCACACAACACACCGCACACAACACACACACACACAATTTGTGTTGAAGGTAATAACTTTCAGAAAACTGAAGTATTTTTGATAAAACTTTTAATAGACATTCTCACTTTTGTTGTAAATGCATAATAAAAAATAATATATAATATTAAAAAATAATAATAAGATAGAAAGAATAAGGTAATATTAAAAAAATGTGTTTGACGTTTCCAATATACACGCCAGCAGTAAGCTCCACATTAGTAGTAAGTAACACATTAGTAGCCACTGAGCAGTAAGCTCCACACGCCAGCAGTAAGCTCCACGCTCCACATTTTGGACTGCGATTACCGCAGTTCATACGGTATCATCGATTGCTTGAGTACTCTGTTTTTTAAGAACTTCTTTCAGAAACACCCTGTATTTGTGACAAAATAAGTGATTTGGGATCTGTTCTAAGGCAGTTTTTCATCCTCTTGATGTCTACTATCATCCCTCTGAATTTGTCAATCGAATTCGGCAACACCCTGCAAATATATAGTTGTTGCTGTTGAAAACTGGTGTATTAAAGAACCACGCCCAAATCGTATAGAAATTTATTTGTTTTACTTTTTAAAACATTTAGCAGCGATTACTGTCCAAATGTACCTCTAACTGCTGAAATTTACGGGTTGTGTTAAGTCTTGAAAACTACCCTACTTACAGTGCGAAAATGCAGCTCCAAGCAAGCGAGAGGCCATAGCATATACAGTGCGTGTAAAAATTTAAGGACAGCAAAAAAATATAAATTTGTTTGATAAATTTTCAATCAGATGAAAAAAAAAGTTTACTATAATGTGTATCATAAAGTTGAAAAGCTAATACAAAAGTCAACAAAATTCATTTGTAAGTATTTTATTACGAAAATAAAGTAATAATAATAAAAAAAAACACTATATCTGCCTGTGAAAAAATTTTAAGTAGTGCAAAATAGTAACGAAGAAGCAAATACTTAATATATTATGCAACCACCATTAAGTTTAATGACTTGAAATGTTCTATCTTTCATGGGCATTTTTGGCTTTTGACACATTTCGAGATTGGTTTTGTACCATTTATCTTCAATCGTAGATCCGAGTTCTGAAGAAGCTGAGAAAAAAAGTCTTCCATTTTTATAAACTCGTCTTTCTAGATCTCCCATAAGTTCTTCGTAGGGTTTAGAACGAGACTTCTGGTTGGCCATTGCAAAACTTCAATATTTTTTTTCTTCTGAAACCAGAGTTTGTCTCACGGCTTGTGTGGATAGGAGATTATCTTGCTGATAAATCAATTTTTCTCCTCCCAGAAGTGTTGCAATAGGTAAATATGGCCAGAAGGAGTTTTTAGATATGATATGCCTTTGAACTAACTTTTCCTGAAAGAAATACAAATGACCCCACGCCGCGGCGTGGGGTCATTTGTATCGACCGCGTATTTTCATCGACGGCGCGCCGTCGAACGCAAAGCAGCCCCATGTCATAGTGGATCGGTCGGCCATCTAACTGCCGTTTTCAGAAAATTTCTTTTTATTTCCTCAAATCATGTCAATAATATTCTCAGCCATCAGGACCATCTAAATTCCATTTCTTTTCATCGCCGAAAATAACCTGCAGCGATTTGTCGTCCCAAGTCATCTGTTGTCTTACGAACTATAAACGCCGGGTTAAAGGGGGTTTATACAATTTTGGTGTGTATGGTAAATTCCGTAATCGATTAACTGTATTGCAGATTGTTTTGTTGCGCATTTTGAGTTCAGTTGTTTGTAAAATTTCTTTACTTGAGTATTTTCCAGTTGATACTATTTTTAAAACTCTCCTTCCATCTCTGTGTGACAAGACTTTTGGTTTGCCTGCAGCGATTTTTTTCCTATACTCAACTTTTAACCTTAAGAAATATTTGAGGACGGTTTTAGATCTCCCTATCTTTTTTCCAATAGACCTATATTTAATTCCTGATAATCTAAAAGATTGAACAGCACATTTTTCATATTCAGTCCGATTACTTGCTTTTGGCATTATTATAAAACTAACAAAACTCTTAATAGAAAAGGTCAGAAAAATCACTATACAGAGAAGTTTTTATTGTGCAAATGAATAATAATTACACATAATATTTCTATGAAAAAATAGTCGTGTTAAAGTTTTTACACAGACAAAAATAGCGTTTGTTTGCATAATTATTTTTATTTTTCGGAATAAAAAGCTCACCGATATATTTTGTTGACTTTAATATCAGTATTTCCACTTTATGATCAACATTCGCACTGTATTTCAAATCGTACAATAACATGTGTCAATATCTTTTAAAGATTATTTTTATTTATTTATTTATTTATTGGTATACATCTATTTTCCCGTCAACCACTTTCTATAAAAAAAAAACTGCCACCAAACAATACGATTTAACGCCAGTAATACAAAAGTATGAAGTGGAGTACATTTACTAGCAAGCGATGTACGTATTCCATTTTTATCTATCAGGTGGATAAACCAGTTAAATTTTTATGATGCACAATGTAATTTAACTGCTATTTGTCTGTTTTATATCATATCTTAAAAGAAAATATGATAGACATCTGAGATTTTCCATCTACAGAACTTTATGCGATAAACTATTTTCAAGATTATGGGATTCTGCCATCACAAAAATTGTACAAAAGTGTGAATTTATAAGCAAAAGTATAAACAACGGCGTTATAATGTTAAAAACTGATTTAAGCGAATACCTATTTTTTTTTTTTTTTTAAGTAATTCGACGTCTCCAAAATCCTTTGTAACTGCATTAAGGTATACTTATGGGTGATCAGATGAATTGACATCGATCAAATGAGTAAAAACAAGTCTGAAATCGTACGTCAAACGTGGCAAATGAGTTGCGTCCGTACTATACATAGTTTTATAAATATTCTGATCTTGGTGCAATAGCTGTTGCACTCTTTTGCAAAAAAGCATGAATCACAATTTATTACGATTCTATATGTTAAATTCAGTAATACATAAATATTATGACTCCGTCTTAAACAGGTCATAATCACCATGACGACCTAGAATCATTACCAATCATAAGATATCATTGAATTCATTACGTGTGATAGGATTTACTAGAATGAAGAAAACTTTTTTAAATATCTTCCTAAGTTTTGATTCGAATTTCATAAAATTTGAAATGGCTCGACAAAATTCGGCAACGTTTGTATATATTAAATTTCAAACCATTCGGTTGGGTATTTTTGCGCTGTTACATGCGGACAGCCAGCAGACGAAGGATCAGACGACGACTGTAAGTGCTTCGTATTTATATAATGATGAATGCACCTAAATACAGGTAGATTTAAGGGGTCTTGTACCTTTTAAACGCGTCGAAAATTAAGGAAAAACTTCAAAGTTTGAATTACTCTATCTTCAAAACCTTTTTATGTATAATCATGAAATTTTGGATATTGATTAAACAGATTGTGCTTTGTAACATGCTACCATTAGAAATTTATTAGTCTTTTACAGAATTTCTGTATTGTTAAAATCAAAATAGCTCTTTTTTTTACTCCATAAATCATTTCGCGCATGATATCTTGAGAAAATACCTGTGGATTGTCACGAAATTTGGTAAAGGTACTAAACAAATATGTGTGTTTAAAATGAAGTACTTTTAAGTATTTACAATGGTAATATTTTTAGTTATGACTATTTTTATGCATTAAAAAATTAAAATTTTGATTTTTTTTTTTTTTTTTTTTTTTTTTTTTTTTTTTTACAAAAGTATTTTTTTTTTATATAGTTAAATGAAATAATTTTGGCCTAAGAATAGTTCATTTTAATTACACATATTTGTTTAGTATCTTTACCAAATTTCGTGACAATCCATTAATACTTTCTCAAGATATCATGCTCGCAATGAATTATGGTGCAAAAAAAGAGTTATTTTGATTTCAACAATACACAAATTCTGTAAAAGGCTAATAAATTTCTAATGACAGCATATTACAAAGCACAATCTGTTTAGTCAATATCCAAAATTTCATGTTTATACATAAAAAGGTCTTGAAGACAGACTAATTGAAACTTTGAATTTTTTCGTTAATTTTCGTCGCGTTTAAAAGGTACAAGAACGCTTAAGCATGAATACAGTGACTGATTGATATAGTAAACTCCGAGAAGTTTGTATGTCTAGCATTCTAGATTCAAAAACGATATTCCGGAAAAATCAGAGGGCCTAAAAAGATTGTAGAAACTGACAAAAGATCTTCTCCCAAAGAGGAAAAATCAATCTAGGTTTTTTTTTTTTTTTGCTTACGTTTTCGGCGGAGTACCTTCCCAACAATTTTCGGTATTCGAAATACACGGACAAGGCATTCAGCCACGGTTACTCCCCGAAAATTGTAAACGTGTAAAGAATGTGACTTGAAACCAATTATTTATTTACTGAAAATGATCGACGGGATAATAGACAGGTAAAGTCGTGGAAAAAAAAAAAGTAAACACCCCCTACCAACTCCTGAAAAAATTATCGTAGAAGAAAGTTACTGGTACCGAACGATTGGAAATAAAGTCTACTTTTAAATGATATAGATAAAATTTGCTTAGGGGGCCATCTACATATTAAAACGAACCGTAACTTTGTTTTTTTCAATAGCAGTACACAAATCTGACAGCATAAATGAACTCTACACCCTTCAATTAGCCTAAAAACAAATTTTTATGCAATTCGTACCATAAGTTTCTGAGACATTAGTTATTTTAAAACGAGCGTATTTTAAGGGTTGTATCCAAATTGAAGTTCGGAACTCGATTGTTAACCGAGAGAGCCCTCATCTTGATCAAGGCACCTTAAGAAGTCAATGAAGCCTGCTAGATTACACCACAGCAAAAGAAATTTCAAAATATCTAGTCACTCCTATTATAGACGGCCCCTCAAACCATCATTTTGCCGTTTTTTAAGCATAATTTGAAAACTACTTGGAAGAAAAATGTGAAATTTTGGATTTCCATAAAGCAGGACTTAATAAATCTAATTCCATCAAAAAAAAATTGTAGGTTGCAATTCATCATTTTTTCGAGTATTAATTTCATAAATCATAATTTATATCATAAAGTTATAAAAATTGCAATTTCAGCGTATTTATGTTTGGGTATATTAGTATTATTGCTACACAAAAAATTAGCACATTAGGAGCAAAATTTCTGGAGATATAAAAAAAAATATGAAAATGTAATTTAACATTAGAAGCACTAAATTTTGAATGTTTATAATTTAAAAACTTATCATTCAAATGACTTGAAATTTGGTGTCTAGGCATAGTTTGAACCGAAGATTTGAAATATCTCGTTAAAATTGGGTATTGTCATTGAAAAAAATGAAGTTTGGATTCGTTTTAATATGTAGATGGCCCCATAAGCAAATTTTATATACATCATTTAAAAGTAGACTTTATTTCCAATCGTTCAGCACAAGTATCTTTCTTCTACGAAAATTTGTTGAGAAGTTAGTCGGGGTGTTTACTTTTTTTCTCCACGACTGTACCTATTTTTCCAGACTTTCATATTTTACGCATAATAAAATCTGTTTTTGCTTAAGACATTTTTTCTAAACCAACTTTGCACATCTAAATTAGAATAATTCTCATTATCCAAATATCTTTTAAACTCCAATCAATATATAGCATAAATTTATCTTTACTTTAATGATCTTCATTAATTTTTCTTCACTTTCATGATTTTTTAATAAAGGCCAAAATAACGGCTAAAAAAAAAAATTAAGGCTTACAGCGAAGAATAGCCAAATATAGAAGATTGTGGGATACTGTATAAGTTTGGATCCACATAAAGTACTGAAAAACAGGAACAACTTAAAATAATTAACAAGGCATTGTTTGAAAAAAAAATATTGAATAAAATCTCGGAACTAGCTTATCAAAGAAGGATAATAAAAAGCTGCGACGTGAAAGAAAACAACAACCTGCCTGTCCTAATCCCTCGGAAGTTGATAAAAGCCCTTTTGTTTTGGAGGAGTAAAGCTCTAAACGCTATCGTCTCACGTACGCTGAACCTCCCAACAAATTATTCAAGCCTAAATATTCTTTATTGTTTCATAGTTGAAACTAACTATTTAATTAATTACTTGGTCTACATTATTTATTGGTTGTCAGAAAAACTGCAAAAAAGTCACAAATAATTTATACTCATAGCATTATGGTAGTCTTTGCATGTTTTACTTTATTTTTAATAAATTTATATGAAAATATAATATATCAAAAAATATGAAATATATATACGCCCATTGGTAGTTTCCCGGAAATAATAACTGAAGTCTTTAGATTCATCAAATATTTATTAGATGCTCATAAAATGCACCAACTCCACTAGATGCTACCCATGTTCGGGCTGTTGTTACGTCGTAAATAGAAACCACTAGATCTTAAATATTAGAACAGCATGACAAAGAAACAGTAAACAAAGCTCTCCAGGTGACATGGGTTATTTAAGCAAATCAATAATCGTAATATTCTCTCTCCCAGCCAATGCAACAGGTTAAATAATTGCGAAAAAGACACGCATACGAATACATTACAAGTGAAAGAACAAACCCTGTAAAAATAGCCAGGAGGACGCGACGAGGGCAGGCTACGATAGGACTTAGCTCCGGGGGGAAGGGGGAAATACGCATGACGTCGATGATGAACTCTTTCGTCTCGGCGTCAGTTTTATAACGTAAACAAATGTTAGCGGGCTTGGCAAGGAATTATGGGATATCGAACATCAGAGAACAAATGATATTAAAGACATTCAAAATAAAAAGAATTTAGTTTCAGAATAAAATGAAAAAAAAAGTAATTTAATGGGTTTCATAAGATTAGACAAATAGATTTAAAGTTTTTAGAATAACAAAAGAATACGCATTTAAAGCATGGAAAAAAGATAAAAGATATTTAAGATAGTATTAAAGCTAAGTAAAAAAGGCAGATATTATAATGATTTAGAATAGTTGAACTAAGGCAAAAGAGCGAAATTTTTTATTATTACATATATATATATATGATACAGAAAAAGCAGGTCCAGAGCAACGCTGACGTCATATAGACGATGGCAACGATCTGAAGCGACTATGACGGTAAGCCACCCAACGTTAGCAATTTCGTTTTATCAAGATTTTTTAATTTCTAAACATATCACAATTTAAATTTTTACACCGTCGAATACGAAAAAAAATATGACATTCATATGCAATATTGTGGACGAGCTGTGGGATAGCATTTACGAGCACTTTTGCCCAAGGCGCCACTGCGTTCCTAGCTTACAAAGCGCCACCAGGAGTGATTGGTGATCGTAACTCAGTCATCATCCAGGCACTCTAGAGATCGTCTGAATAGAGGAGGCGTGGCTTAAAGCCAGCCGGAGAAGGGAAACGAAACGAGCTGGTTTGGAACAGAAAAAGAACATTAGAGTGTGTTTTGGCTGCTAACAAGAGAGGTCACAGAGTAAGGAGATTTTATACAGAGCCGCAACTTCGCCTGAAAATAGTGCCTTAGCGGATAACATACAAACGAAATCATCGCGTTGGCGATTTTTATCATCGTGATTTCTGTTTACTGTAACCCTATTCTGCTTGGCGTCTTCGTCTTTTATTGTTGTCATTATTCTCACGTGTGCAAATGTTCTGCGTTCCCTTTTCGAATATTTCTTCGTATTTATTATTATTAAATTATTTTTTGAAGATCATTGAAATTCTACAAAATGTTAAGAAGATACGGTGATATTGTTTGCAAGAACAAGACGTCAAAGTTCGGTAAGTTGTGATTTATTTTCATGTGTTATTTTTGTTCTTATTTTTCAAGTTCCATAATGTATGAAATATTTTTATATAGATTCAGTGTTGGCAGATTTTTAACAAATTTTTACTTTATATTATCGTTAAAATGACTGTTGTACCATAAATCTCAAGTTAATTTTTTTTTTTTTTCTGTGTATAAAATTTTATTGATAATGCATTTTCTATCGCATGGTACTAATACAGGGTTAGAAATTAGCTGTCGTTATTCGTCAAATGCAACTAAATTATTGGATTTCACGACCACAAAATTATGCATAGTAGTCAAATTTGACGCCTAGTTTTCTTTCACTTTAATTTTTGTTTACAAAGGCTATCGTTGGCACCTTAGCATAATTTAACTAATAGCACTATTTTACTAATGGGCCTGCCACATTCACTTCAAGAGTACCTGTTTTTGATAAAATAAGATACTGTATCAAGAATGTTTTAAAATTTTAGTGCTACCGCCCCCCTCCCCCTCAAAATAAATGGATTTGGGAATATTTTTAAATGCCGCACCATGATTTTTATCCAAAGGTTCATTTATTTGTTATTTTTTTAATTCTCTGATGTATATTGTCAGTCGCAGGATTTTTTAAAAACTAAGCTTATCCCTGGTTGTATCTAAAAGTTCATATTTTCTTTCAATGGACATAGTATTGCTTGATAATCTGTTTTGTATGCTTTAGAAAAAGAATAAGCTAACATTTTTCTAGAATCCAAATATTGTTGTTTTATCAAATTTCATACTTTTATAGAAAGCCAATTTTTATTTTGTTTTAGTGATTAACACAGAAGTAAAGGCAGGGGGTGGGTTGTACATATTAAACACTTTAATGCATAAAAATAGAAATAATATTATTGTTAACAAGGTTGCGAAAAAAAATAATGAGAAAATATGATATATAAAATTGAAAGCATGAAATGTAGTTTGATACCTAGAAAAAAAATTGCACTTAAAGTTCCTAATTTCTAACCCTGTTACTAAATGTTATGTATTTCTTAGTTAAATAGAAAGAAAAATGTGAGACTGTATTGTAGTAATAATATTTAACTGTTTCTGCTGCTGCACAAATTTTTTCATACTAATTTTCAACTGCACTGAAAATTCCCCATTCATGTCAGTGGTTTATGCAGGAATTTTTCTTGGGACCCATTTTGTGAAAAGTATAAAAGATATTTTTGGGAGCAATTGTTAATTGATAATAACTTCTTTAAGCCCTTCTATTAAAGTTTTTCTTTTGGATGAACTTGTTTTGTTTACTAATTATACATTTTAAAATGTAACAAAATAACAATGTTTAGTACCGTATTGTATGTAAGAAACGCCGCGGCGTTTACGAGTTTAAAAGTTAATTTTTTTCCAAGTGCGGCGTTTACGCCATGTGCGGCGTTTATGATTTTTTTAAATACCAACTGAGTTTCCTTAATTTAAAAATTCATAAAAATAGTTAAAATCAGATTTAAATATTTTAAATAAAATTTCAGACATCTTAAGATATTAAAAACGAGGCATCCTACACTGTTCAGAAAACTTTGATTAATGTTAGGTCAATGTGACGCTGTCGACAAAAGTAGCGTTCCGATGGATGCGGCGTTTACAACGGGTGCGACGTTTACGATGGGTGCAGCGTTTCTTCCATAAAATACGGTATATGAAATGGAATTTTGTGAAGTGTGCCCAAATTTTGCCTGGATTGGCCCATGCTTGTTTATAGTTAAAAAAAAAAAAAGATCCAACTTTTATTATCACACACTGTAAAAAAAAATCTGTAAAGTTACTAAAATATTTCTAGGAAACTGGGATTCCAGGAACTTTTTATGTAACGGCAACAGCAAAAATTTCTGTAACAGCATCTGTTACAGGAATTTTTCTTGTTGCCGTTACATAAAAAGTTCCTGGAATCCCAGTTTCCTAGAAAAATTTTAGTAACTTTACAAATTTTTTTTTACAGTGCACATAATACAGAGGAAATTTATAGGTATCGTGTAATTATTATAATAATTACTTAAATTATATAAGATTATAATTCAAATTTTTGAAAAAAAAATATGCTGTTGTAATCGATTAGAAAACTGTAATGCATTTAAAAACTCAAAATATTGTCTGCAGATATGCGCTTACCCCCTCCCCCCCCCCTTCCACCACCATCACAAATTTGATATTAAAATTGTTAAAATCCAAAACGTGCACTTGAAACTTTTATTAAAAGACCATTTACCTATAAATGTTCTGTTTCTTTCATTAGTTGGACATTTTTCACTCTGTTGGTTATACGCCTTGTTAGCAGTGTGAAAAATTGCATATTTAATAGACATATATGCACATTACCGCAATTTTTCATCTCATTTTTGTTTGTCATATCATCTCCTAGTAATTTTGCTGCAATACATAATTAAGTTTTCTAATTATTCTTTAACATCTAAATTTTGTCTGTTATTGTATAAAATCAGTTAAAATACCCTTTTTTTTTCCCTTCTGGGTGTTACTGTGCTGCATTTGTAACATTTTGCTGAAAGCATTCTCAATTTTAATTTGTATTCTATTCTATCTTCACCAACATTGAAAAGGTCTTTTATTTATTTTTTTTCCCCACAAACTTAAAACATGAATTTTTATTTAAAACTAAATTAAATATTTCTCTGATTTGATGAAGGTTAGAACCTATAACAACCAAATTATGAGGTTATCTGTTTGCAGTTCGGTTCGATTTCAGGCTAAGTGTAGATTCCTGCAAGTTGGGTTAATATTTCTTGAGGGAGGGCGATTTATCGATGTCATTTTCATTTTTGATCAAACAAAAATTTTCTCTTTTTTTTCTTTAATTTGTTCTTTGCATCAAAATAGTCTATTAACTCTTTTACACATACAGTTGACTCCCTGAAATCTGCATAGCTTAAATCCTGAGTTTGTGCAGATTTTAGAATTTTGAGGATTTCTGGTCACTGTTTTGTTTACATTTCTTTAAACAGTAATTTGCAGGGGTGGGGAAATACATCATTTTACTCGCCACTGGTGAGTGAATTTTTAGGTAGTCTTTGAAAGTTGCAAACTACAGAGATATGCCGAAAACTACTATCATCTCTTGTTTATATTTCTTAATTTTATAGAAGGAAAATATGAAAATGCATTATAGTAATAGTAACCAACTATTTTTGAGTTGTGTGATTTTGTCATAAAACTTTTCGGTACAGATGTCATATTCGCCCCATATTGGTGCGATTTTTTTCGGTTGCCAATTTGGCGAAAACATCAACAGCATAAACAACATAATCCGGGTTACCACATCAAACAAAATAACGACACTTTGACGCAAGTTAAGTACCTGTTGCCTATATGATATTGGCGACAGAAAAAAATCATGCCAATATGGGGCGAATATGACATCTGTTCCAACTTTTCAACTGTATATTGCAGTTTACTGGCTGGTAAAATAATTCCTTGGCTGGTAAGATTTTCTAGAAATTCCCCACCCCTGGTAATTTGAATTTAATAATGCACTGGAAAGTATAATGAATGCTTACAATAAAGTAAAATGTAATAAAATGTAAATGTAATGTAAGTAAATGTAATAAAAATGTAAAAAATAATAAAATTTAAGAACATTTTAAAAATGATTAAAATATTAAAAGTAAATTTCAAGTTAACAATTAACAATGCATAACTAAATATAGATGACAATGTGAGAAATTTTTCATGAATTATTCAGTGAAACTCTTCTCATGAAAGTATGTTAATTTGCATCAAAAACTTTAAATAACAAAGTTTTATTTCATGTTTAGCCAGAAGGCTTTTAATAAGCAAAAAAGCTTGATTAATACATAAATGTATTAGGTTAAAAAAAAATCGGCATCACCTCTGATATCAGTGCTATCTTGAATTTTTTTAGAAATAAATTTATACTTTATCAATGAGAAAGCATGAGTTCAGTCATATTGACCCGAATTATATATTAAAATGTGTACAGATGCAGGATGATATAAAAATTTTAAAAACCTTGAATTTTTCACCTATATCTTAATTGTATGTTTCATTGTTACATCTGCAATGATGTGCAGATTTGAGGGAGTCTACTGTATCTGATTTAAGCTCCATTTTTCAAATGGTATAGTGCATTTTAGTAAATAGACAGGTATATGTATTTGTGAATAATATCTTGCATCTATATATGTATGCACACATTAATAGCTTACATTTTTCTTCTGAAATAGTTTCATTTTTGTCCAAAATTCTGATAAAGATCCAATTTCACTTTGGTTTCAGACTAAAAAACTTTCTGTGTTTACTACATAAAAGTAAAGAAAAAAAATATGGATTTTGCTGTTTATTTCATTCACAAATATAATCGTAACTTGACCTTTAGGTTTCTTTGATTCGTTGTTATTTTAGTATCAGAGTTGCTTTTCTTAAAAAAAAAAAAAAATTCAAGTATTTATAATAATTTTCATGAGTAAGTCTTTTCCAATTTTAACCTCTTTGTTTGAGTATGAGAAGTTATTTTGTAAATTTAATTCATCTTTTTTAAATAATTTGGAGGGGGAGGGGGGGGAGACAGAGAATGTGACATTTTAAAATTTTTGTTCTTTTATTTTTATTTACTTAAAACTTTTTTTCTAGTTTAATAGAAGTTAATGTTTACTATATTTATTTTTCAGGAACATCATCGTCAGTGAGCTTACATTGGCGCAACTAGCTTATGGCCATCCAGGTGAACTTGTCATCCCTACTCCAGAAGTATATAGTGTTCCAAAATACATTAGGGACGAGGATCTTTATCCAACTACCTACAAAAATTCAAGACAGTTTATTCATATACAGTGTAAGTAAAAAATTTAATTTTTTTTAAATTAATGTTTTAAACGTCTCACTTTCTGAATAATGTTAAGAAAACAAAGAACTGCTCGATTCTAGCTATGTGAATTCTAAAACCAATGTTGTAACCTAAGTTAGATTTTCTGAATTTTTGGAAAACATTACTTGCTTTAAAAGATACATACTCTAACATTATCAGACCTGCCAACTGCTATGAAAAAAAAAAAAAATCGTAATTTCTATGATTTCGAGCTAAAAACTCAGATTCTGTAAAAAGTAGTCTAAAATTACAATTCTCTGCAAAAAACACAAACACATTAAAATATACAGTATGAAAAAGTATTTCTATGTATATCTGTATGAAAACAAGAGTCTCTAATTTTGTGTGCTTGTGCATATACACAGCGGTAGAATTGAAAGAAAAAAAAGTCACTGGTCCCAAGGACCAGTAAATACATCAGAGTTTACTGGTCCGCAGACATTGTCACTGGTCCACTACATAAAATTCTATTAAGTACTTTTAACCCTTTAAGTGACCCCCCCCCACCCTCAGGGTTGGCAGGTTTCTGCCAGAGTATGCCAACTAGTGGTTGTAACCGGTTAAAACCGGCATGGCAGAAACTAAGAAATAAATAAGAACTTTAATGTGCAATGATTCATAATTCCCACATGTATTTGATATGTAAACAATTAAGTTAAAATTTAAAATTAAAGATTACGAATGTTATTCAAAGTTGCAAAAAAGTTTCAAAATGATCATATAAATATGCTTTATTTATACAGGCAAAGTTCTTTAATCCGCACAAGTTGGGACCAAAGGTTGTGCAGATTATGGAATATTGCGGATTATGGAGTATTATGGATTACATCTCATTTTCTTATTTCTGGACACTATTTTAATTCAATATTCAGTATAACATGAAAAGAAAAATATGAAATATAATAATTAATTTTTCTGGACATTATTTTAATTCCATATTCAGTGTAACATGAAAAGAAAAATGTGAATATAATAATTAATTTAATATGCTATCTCAAAAAATGCATTTTTCAAATTCTTGTATTAAAAAATTGATTATATTCACTTTTATATTTAAAATTTTCAGATATTTCTTTTAAAAAATCATTTTTGGATCAAGAATTTGTAAATTTGTTTAATTGTTTACATTCATTAAGCAATGCGAATTATAGAAAATTGCGGATTATGGGTGTGCGGATTATAGATCCTTGACTGTATAATATTAATTTTTTCTTGCCTTTTCTTTATGCTCATATGTTAATTTTGATCACATATACTTAGGATAAAGTAAATAAGCTAGTCAGTTATTACTGTATTATGCTTTGAACTGAAATATGCTGAAATATTCTTTGAACCTTTGTAGTTGTTTGTTTTCTAAGTGCAAAACGTGGTTAGCACATTTTCATAATAAAATTTAAAATTATAATTTGCTAAAAATTAAACAGTACATAAGCAAAAACTATAAAATTATTAATTTATGTATTTTATTTCCGATTATTTATTTCAACTGACTAAGTTTTAATGAATTTTTATTTATTTATTTATTTTTTAAATAAAATAAAATTCTGTGGTTTGTGTTTGATTGCAGCTTTCTCAGGGACGGGAAAATTTACGTTTACCTGTCAGAGAGGGAAAAAAGTTACTGGTCCTGTGGACCCCTAAATTTTTTAATTTAGTAGTCGGATTGAATTTTAATGCATTTTATTGATTGTTCTGCAGTTTTGAAGTTAAATGCATATTTATTTAATTTCTTTCTTTTTTATATTGCAGGGCTTTTAAATCAATCATTATACAGAAATCTTGGAGTTACGAGTTGAACAGCTATTTTTTTTAACGTAATAAGAAAAATATCTCTTTCTACAATGTGCGTCGTATCTTAAAATTTTTTCAGAATAACCTGATGAATAACAGCAAAGTACAACAGCTTCATGGACAGATATAGTGCCATTTTAAAAGGAAGATACTAAGGATTAGAATACATATAGACAGCGCTTAATTTAAATCTCAGCTCTGGTACTTCTTCGTTTTTAATAAATATTTAAAAAGTGATTGGAATTCACTGTACTTCGTAGCTGCTGTGCTCCTGAATCCAAAGGAACAACAACAACAAAAAAGCAAAGCCCAAAATTATCTTTCTTTGCATTCTTCCTTATCAAAGTGCTTATACAGCACGCCACACATGTAAAAGCAAGCGTTTTCTGTCTGAAAGCCAACGATGAATACCAGAATTAATTGCAACTGTATCAGCCATTTTTACTCGTTGTAGTTTTATGTTTACTCTCTACATTTTGTTCTGTTTATAAAATAGTCTTACTGATTAACATTTTAGTTTGACACAGTGTTAAATTTCATCAAAGCTCGTTGGAGCTTAGCTTCAGCGCCTCTTTAGATAATATTTAATTATTAGATGGAACCCATTGGCATTTTTAAATACTGTTCATCGAAGCCCACCAGAACAACGTCATGCACTGTGTTTTGCTAGTTGATTTAAAAAAAAAAAATTGTTGATTTTCTGGAAATTTCCTACTCCTAATTTTAATGTTTTTGCAGTTGAGAATACATTCTCATCTGTAAGAAGACGTGGTGAATTAAGAGACAATCCAGATTGCAGAGATTTTCGGTCATCTATATAATGTGTGATAGTTCACAATTTCACAAAAAAAGCAAGTCTACAAATTGTAGAAGTAATAATGCAGCAAAATTTAGGTGCAGTGTGTTTTATTTTTGCTTATTTAGTTTCACTTTGAGAGGACTGGCTAAAAAAAATATTAGTATTAATCTTAGGAGAAATATCTGTGTACTTCAGATTACATATATATAATGTTTTATTTTTCACATTTGAACTTTCTGAAACTTTTTTTTTTTTAAAGATTTGAATGACAAGTTAAAAATGTTTACAAAAGTTACTATTAATAAAAAATAGTCAAAATAATAAATATATATTAAAATTTAAACTGAATGTACTTTGTTATTATGTAGTAATTATTGTTTTGCAGGCTCGTACTGAGGGGGTAGAGCTGGTACAAATTACTGGGACCCAGCCCTACTAGAGGATCTGGCTTTGACCCTCGCTAGTTACAATATCCAACAAATAATAAAAATAAAATTGCTATTTTTATATTTACCTGTTTGTAACAGAATCCTGGTTCAAACAGAAAATTTCATGATCCTGCCAAAAAGTATATTATGCAATTAAACTTCCTAAGATACTACAACAACAACTATATTTTTATTGAATGTGTTTCGTCTTAGCATGTCTCATTGTATTATGATGTGGTGGGAGGCGGCCCATATTCGAATTACTACCCAGGCTAGCAGTCTTTCTGCACGCCCCTGTTTTGTACTAAATAGAATTCATAGCATTAGAGCATATGATAAAAAACATGATAATATGATAAAAAAGGGCAGAGTGCTGTATCCTTCAAATTTTTTCACATTTGAATATATTTTTCATGAGTTTTTTAAGCAAAGTAAAAAGAGAAATTAGAATAATTTCTCCACCCTAGCTCAGCTGAGTACTAAAATAAAATCATTTATAATAAATAATATCATTTGGTATATTTTAAATAACATAACTATAAATTTTTATTTATGTGTTGTACATTAAGGAAATTTAAATGTTTATTAAATTTATAATACAATTTTATTTCAAATATTAAATATAAATTTAGTAATAATTTGAATTTTCTTAACATGCAATACACGAAGTTATTTAAAATTTTCAAATACATTTATTAATTTGAATTTTATATACATTATAAAAATGATTTAATTATGCTTAAGTATTACACATTAAAGAAGTAGAAATTGTTGTTTTCTTGTTGTAAACAAGAAATTTCGAATAGTATCAAAGATTATAATTTGTGAAATGGTTGAGCAAGAAAAAAATGTAAGGGAAAGGGGTTGTTTTGGTTTTGGTTTAATAAAAAATAAAAGTTTATGAAGCTAGAAAAAAGATAAGGGAATATTTTTCAGGAAATGTATTTGTTTGATACATAAAAACTAGAAATAAAATATTATCAAACAGAATGAAAATTATAAAAGACAATTTCAAAATAGCTGAATAAAATCCCATTTACCTCTAGAACTGTATGAAGATATTGCTATATAAAATTTATGAATTAATATTCGGCTATGTGGCCAAATCACAATTTGTTACATAACTACTACTGTTATAGATAAAGCATAATAAACACCAGTAATTTTTGGAAATTTGTTAATGAACAGATTTTTCTTTCATTTAAACAGAAAAAGTATATAAATAATCATAAATGACTGACATAATGTAAAAAAGTTTCATAAAAAAAATAGAATGCATTGATATTATGAGAAAAAAAAATGATTTGTTGAACCATGTTTTTTTTTTTTTGTCTCTCTCCCTTCTCTAACAGATATTTACCTATTGCACTTTTTGGCATTTCATCATCAAATTGCCTAACACTTAAATTGTTGAACTAGATTTAGTACTTTTCTCTTTAATGGTATAACTTCATTAAACAAGGGGAAAAAGAAAAAAAAAACTAGAAGCTTACCTTATTTTTACAATTGTTCTTATTTTAAAAGTATGAAATTCTGAGTTTTTTACAAGATTCTATATGACAGGTTAAAAATGTTTACAAAAGCTACTAATAGTAGTAAATGTACAGTCAAAATAATAAATATATATTAAAAATAAAACCGAATGTACTTCATTATTATATAGTGTTTATTGTTTTGCAGGCTCGTACAGAGAGAGGTAGAGCTGGTACAAATTACTGGGGTCTGGCTTCGGCCCTCATTTTTAAAATAAAGCATAAAAAAATATAATTGTACTTATTTACCTTAAAAAAATTTAATTAAAATATCTAACAACTAATAAAAATGAAATGGCAAAAATTGCTATTTTTATATTTACCTGTTTGTAACGGAATCCTGGTTCAAACAGAAAAATTTCATCATCCTGTCAAAAAGTATATTATGCAATTAAACTTCCTAAGATGGAAACAACTATATTTTTACTGATTGTTTCTGTGCATGTTTCATTGTATTATGATGTGGTGGGAGGGGGCCCAAATTCAAATTACTACCACAACCCACAGTTTTTCTGCACAGCCTTGTTTTGCACTAAATAGATTTCATAACATTAAAGCATATGAAAAAAAAAAAATAATCAGTAAATAGTATTGATATATTTTGCTTTTCTCATTTAGAAATAAAAAGCATTCGCAGCTTTTGTCATATATTTTAGTTTCTATACCCCTTTCTGAGAAATTCTGCATATTATTGAAATTTTAAATCAACATAGTGTAGTAAATATTTTTTTCTTTCGTCAAAATAAATAAAGAATTTTAACTGTCAATTTTTGTTTGTGTGTTATTTGGAATTTGTATTGTATGATGTATTTGTTACAGGGAGAAAATAAATGAAATTCTGAAATTGATTATTCAATGGAGCACTTGTTATATGTTTATTTATTTATTTGTGTGCATGTGAAATTTAAAATTATCTTCAATGTAATTATCTTCAATAATCTCCATCGTGCAGATATTTAATAATGTTAAAATATTAAGCAATATTATATAAAATTATTTTATTATAGTGAAATCTTATGTATCAGATCTGTGTATTTACTTTCATTATTAAATATATTGCACCCTTTCTTCAAAAGTGCCACAACTCAAAAATTGTGATTTTTGAGTTATGGCTGCCATCCGGCTTTCTTTTCATGCCACTAACATTCACCTACAGTGCCAGATAGTGCACTGAAAATACAGCTAAAAAATAACAGAATTTTCTGAAAAATTTAGTTTTCGGAGTTATGGCACTTTTGAAGCATGGATACATTGTGTTGTGGTTGCATATTTTTAAGACAGTTTCTGAAAAACATATATAGTGCTCCACTGTGTTTGGCAAGTCATTAAAGATAATCGATTCTCAGTTCATATAAATATAGAAAGAAAATTGATAAAAATTGAAGGTGTGCTATATCTCTTTCATTCTTAATTAATCCCTACCAAATAATAAGCTGTCCTTTTTATAGGAATATATCCAATTGAAAAAATGTTGTGAAAAAAAATTTAAATTTCAAGTTGTCCCCCCCCCTTTTTTTTTCAGTCAAAGAATAATGAATATTATTTTCTGCGAGAGAACCACAAAATATGTCTTTTGAAATAAAAATTCATAGAAACAAGGAACCAAATATACACTTTTACGAAGATAAATATGTTGACTTTTGAATGGCTTCTAAGATGATTAACAATATTTAAAAAAAAAAAAAAAAAAAAAAAAATTGCAATTGAAAGTATTCCTTTAAAATTGACTGTTTAGGGATTTCCTATTAACCAGCAATAAAAGACATCATGCAAGGGTTCGGTTAAAGACAGGATTTTGTTATAGACAATTACTATTTTGACAAGTTGTATTCTATTCATATGACATAAATAACTATATTTATATAAAGACACAGAACTTGTAAAAATGGAACCTGCCTATAACAGAATTATGTCTTAAACAGAAATGTTCCATAGGGCTACGGAAAATAATACTATACAAATACACCTGATAACACGAAAATTTGTGTAAAACGAAATTTTTCAGCATTATTTACGATTTCATCTTGACAGGTTTTACTATATATATATATAACCTGAAGGAAAAATTCTGGACACCCCCCCCCTCCCCAACGAAATCCTGGTTACGCCACTGAAAGACACTTTGTATACAATTACAAAACCTCTACAGATTCCTTTTATGTAGAAAAATTAGATGTTCTTCACTTATATAATAGAATTAATGGATTATTCAAAAGAAATTACGATATACGTGAATTAAAATAGATCTAATTTCATAATATATATATAAATGCTCAACAGAACCTTTACTAAATCTGAAGTAACTTTTAAAATAATTTATTAAAGCCTTGTAATATGTTTGAAAAACATTGCAATTTATTTTAATCTTTGATTTATATATATATTTTTTCATATTTTATAAATAAAATTATTTTATTTGCCTTATTTTTAGATCATTAATTTAAATCATAATTTATTTTAATGTTCAGAACAAATAATTCACACAAACAGCGCAGTATTATATGTAAAAAGAATTTTATTTGATAAATATAAAAATATTAAAGCAAACAATATAAAATATATTTTTGAAAAAATTTAAGAAAAAAAAATCAAATTATCCTTTTAAACATGGAAAAAAAATTGCTTCGTTTTACCACAACAGTTATTTTAAAATAGTTAAATTCCGATTGTTTCCGAACTTCAGATTCATAAATTTCAAAACAAGCAGCTGCCGTTTTTTTTTTTCGTCCCCCATTTGTCGCCAAGTAAGCGATATATCGCCATATTAGCAACCCCGCTTTCGTTACGGCCGTAGTTCCCGCGTTATCCGCCGCGATCGCTACTGTCTATGCGTAATCCCACAGAGTATACCTATTCAGAGAATCAACTCTCATATACTACAATGGCAATTTCTTTAACATGGGATTACGCATAGACAGTAGCGATCGCGGCGGATAACGCGGGAACTACGGCCGTAACGAAAGCGGGGTTGCTAATATGGCGATATATCGCTTACTTGGCGACAAATGGGGGACGAAAAAAAAAAACGGCAGCTGCTTGTTTTGAAATTTATGAATCTGAAGTTCGGAAACAATCGGAATTTAACTATTTTAAAATAACTGTTGTGGTAAAACGAAGCAATTTTTTTTCCATGTTTAAAAGGATAATTTGATTTTTTTTTCTTAAATTTTTTCAAAAATATATTTTATATTGTTTGCTTTAATATTTTTATATTTATCAAATAAAATTCTTTTTACATATAATACTGCGCTGTTTGTGTGAATTATTTGTTCTGAACATTAAAATAAATTATGATTTAAATTAATGATCTAAAAATAAGGCAAATAAAATAATTTTATTTATAAAATATGAAAAAAAATATATATAAATCAAAGATTAAAATAAATTGCAATGTTTTTCAAACATATTACAAGGCTTTAATAAATTATTTTAAAAGTTACTTCAGATTTAGTAAAGGTTCTGTTGAGCATTTATATATATATTATGAAATTAGATCTATTTTAATTCACGTATATCGTAATTTCTTTTGAATAATCCATTAATTCTATTATATAAGTGAAGAACATCTAATTTTTCTACATAAAAGGAATCTGTAGAGGTTTTGTAATTGTATACAAAGTGTCTTTCAGTGGCGTAACCAGGATTTCGTTGGGGAGGGGGGGGGTGTCCAGAATTTTTCCTTCAGGTTATATAAATATAGTAAAACCTGTCAAGATGAAATCGTAAATAATGCTGAAAAATTTCGTTTTACACAAATTTTCGTGTTATCAGGTGTATTTGTATAGTATTATTTTCCGTAGCCCTATGGAACATTTCTGTTTAAGACATAATTCTGTTATAGGCAGGTTCCATTTTTACAAGTTCTGTGTCTTTATATAAATATAGTTATTTATGTCATATGAATAGAATACAACTTGTCAAAATAGTAATTGTCTATAACAAAATCCTGTCTTTAACCGAACCCTTGCATGATGTCTTTTATTGCTGGTTAATAGGAAATCCCTAAACAGTCAATTTTAAAGGAATACTTTCAATTGCAATTTTTTTTTTTTTTTTTTTTTTTTTAAATATTGTTAATCATCTTAGAAGCCATTCAAAAGTCAACATATTTATCTTCGTAAAAGTTTATATTTGGTTCCTTGTTTCTATGAATTTTTATTTCAAAAGACATATTTTGTGGTTCTCTCGCAGAAAATAATATTCATTATTCTTTGACTGAAAAAAAAAGGGGGGGGGGGACAACTTGAAATTTAAATTTTTTTTCACAACATTTTTTCAATTGGATATATTCCTATAAAAAGGACAGCTTATTATTTGGTAGGGATTAATTAAGAATGAAAGAGATATAGCACACCTTCAATTTTTATCAATTTTCTTTCTATATTTATATGAACTGAGAATCGATTATCTTTAATGACTTGCCAAACACAGTGGAGCACTATATATGTTTTTCAGAAACTGTCTTAAAAATATGCAACCACAACACAATGTATCCATGCTTCAAAAGTGCCATAACTCCGAAAACTAAATTTTTCAGAAAATTCTGTTATTTTTTAGCTGTATTTTCAGTGCACTATCTGGCACTGTAGGTGAATGTTAGTGGCATGAAAAGAAAGCCGGATGGCAGCCATAACTCAAAAATCACAATTTTTGAGTTGTGGCACTTTTGAAGAAAGGGTGCAATATATTTAATAATGAAAGTAAATACACAGATCTGATACATAAGATTTCACTATAATAAAATAATTTTATATAATATTGCTTAATATTTTAACATTATTAAATATCTGCACGATGGAGATTATTGAAGATAATTACATTGAAGATAATTTTAAATTTCACATGCACACAAATAAATAAATAAACATATAACAAGTGCTCCATTGAATAATCAATTTCAGAATTTCATTTATTTTCTCCCTGTAACAAATACATCATACAATACAAATTCCAAATAACACACAAACAAAAATTGACAGTTAAAATTCTTTATTTATTTTGACGAAAGAAAAAAAATATTTACTACACTATGTTGATTTAAAATTTCAATAATATGCAGAATTTCTCAGAAAGGGGTATAGAAACTAAAATATATGACAAAAGCTGCGAATGCTTTTTATTTCTAAATGAGAAAAGCAAAATATATCAATACTATTTACTGATTTTTTTTTTTTCATATGCTTTAATGTTATGAAATCTATTTAGTGCAAAACAAGGCTGTGCAGAAAAACTGTGGGTTGTGGTAGTAATTTGAATTTGGGCCCCCTCCCACCACATCATAATACAATGAAACATGCACAGAAACAATCAGTAAAAATATAGTTGTTTCCATCTTAGGAAGTTTAATTGCATAATATACTTTTTGACAGGATGATGAAATTTTTCTGTTTGAACCAGGATTCCGTTACAAACAGGTAAATATAAAAATAGCAATTTTTGCCATTTCATTTTTATTAGTTGTTAGATATTTTAATTAAATTTTTTTAAGGTAAATAAGTACAATTATATTTTTTTATGCTTTATTTTAAAAATGAGGGCCGAAGCCAGACCCCAGTAATTTGTACCAGCTCTACCTCTCTCTGTACGAGCCTGCAAAACAATAAACACTATATAATAATGAAGTACATTCGGTTTTATTTTTAATATATATTTATTATTTTGACTGTACATTTACTACTATTAGTAGCTTTTGTAAACATTTTTAACCTGTCATATAGAATCTTGTAAAAAACTCAGAATTTCATACTTTTAAAATAAGAACAATTGTAAAAATAAGGTAAGCTTCTAGTTTTTTTTTTCTTTTTCCCCTTGTTTAATGAAGTTATACCATTAAAGAGAAAAGTACTAAATCTAGTTCAACAATTTAAGTGTTAGGCAATTTGATGATGAAATGCCAAAAAGTGCAATAGGTAAATATCTGTTAGAGAAGGGAGAGAGACAAAAAAAAAAAAACATGGTTCAACAAATCATTTTTTTTTCTCATAATATCAATGCATTCTATTTTTTTTATGAAACTTTTTTACATTATGTCAGTCATTTATGATTATTTATATACTTTTTCTGTTTAAATGAAAGAAAAATCTGTTCATTAACAAATTTCCAAAAATTACTGGTGTTTATTATGCTTTATCTATAACAGTAGTAGTTATGTAACAAATTGTGATTTGGCCACATAGCCGAATATTAATTCATAAATTTTATATAGCAATATCTTCATACAGTTCTAGAGGTAAATGGGATTTTATTCAGCTATTTTGAAATTGTCTTTTATAATTTTCATTCTGTTTGATAATATTTTATTTCTAGTTTTTATGTATCAAACAAATACATTTCCTGAAAAATATTCCCTTATCTTTTTTCTAGCTTCATAAACTTTTATTTTTTATTAAACCAAAACCAAAACAACCCCTTTCCCTTACATTTTTTTCTTGCTCAACCATTTCACAAATTATAATCTTTGATACTATTCGAAATTTCTTGTTTACAACAAGAAAACAACAATTTCTACTTCTTTAATGTGTAATACTTAAGCATAATTAAATCATTTTTATAATGTATATAAAATTCAAATTAATAAATGTATTTGAAAATTTTAAATAACTTCGTGTATTGCATGTTAAGAAAATTCAAATTATTACTAAATTTATATTTAATATTTGAAATAAAATTGTATTATAAATTTAATAAACATTTAAATTTCCTTAATGTACAACACATAAATAAAAATTTATAGTTATGTTATTTAAAATATACCAAATGATATTATTTATTATAAATGATTTTATTTTAGTACTCAGCTGAGCTAGGGTGGAGAAATTATTCTAATTTCTCTTTTTACTTTGCTTAAAAAACTCATGAAAAATATATTCAAATGTGAAAAAATTTGAAGGATACAGCACTCTGCCCTTTTTTATCATATTATCATGTTTTTTATCATATGCTCTAATGCTATGAATTCTATTTAGTACAAAACAGGGGCGTGCAGAAAGACTGCTAGCCTGGGTAGTAATTCGAATATGGGCCGCCTCCCACCACATCATAATACAATGAGACATGCTAAGACGAAACACATTCAATAAAAATATAGTTGTTGTTGTAGTATCTTAGGAAGTTTAATTGCATAATATACTTTTTGGCAGGATCATGAAATTTTCTGTTTGAACCAGGATTCTGTTACAAACAGGTAAATATAAAAATAGCAATTTTATTTTTATTATTTGTTGGATATTGTAACTAGCGAGGGTCAAAGCCAGATCCTCTAGTAGGGCTGGGTCCCAGTAATTTGTACCAGCTCTACCCCCTCAGTACGAGCCTGCAAAACAATAATTACTACATAATAACAAAGTACATTCAGTTTAAATTTTAATATATATTTATTATTTTGACTATTTTTTATTAATAGTAACTTTTGTAAACATTTTTAACTTGTCATTCAAATCTTTAAAAAAAAAAAAGTTTCAGAAAGTTCAAATGTGAAAAATAAAACATTATATATATGTAATCTGAAGTACACAGATATTTCTCCTAAGATTAATACTAATATTTTTTTTAGCCAGTCCTCTCAAAGTGAAACTAAATAAGCAAAAATAAAACACACTGCACCTAAATTTTGCTGCATTATTACTTCTACAATTTGTAGACTTGCTTTTTTTGTGAAATTGTGAACTATCACACATTATATAGATGACCGAAAATCTCTGCAATCTGGATTGTCTCTTAATTCACCACGTCTTCTTACAGATGAGAATGTATTCTCAACTGCAAAAACATTAAAATTAGGAGTAGGAAATTTCCAGAAAATCAACAATTTTTTTTTTTTAAATCAACTAGCAAAACACAGTGCATGACGTTGTTCTGGTGGGCTTCGATGAACAGTATTTAAAAATGCCAATGGGTTCCATCTAATAATTAAATATTATCTAAAGAGGCGCTGAAGCTAAGCTCCAACGAGCTTTGATGAAATTTAACACTGTGTCAAACTAAAATGTTAATCAGTAAGACTATTTTATAAACAGAACAAAATGTAGAGAGTAAACATAAAACTACAACGAGTAAAAATGGCTGATACAGTTGCAATTAATTCTGGTATTCATCGTTGGCTTTCAGACAGAAAACGCTTGCTTTTACATGTGTGGCGTGCTGTATAAGCACTTTGATAAGGAAGAATGCAAAGAAAGATAATTTTGGGCTTTGCTTTTTTGTTGTTGTTGTTCCTTTGGATTCAGGAGCACAGCAGCTACGAAGTACAGTGAATTCCAATCACTTTTTAAATATTTATTAAAAACGAAGAAGTACCAGAGCTGAGATTTAAATTAAGCGCTGTCTATATGTATTCTAATCCTTAGTATCTTCCTTTTAAAATGGCACTATATCTGTCCATGAAGCTGTTGTACTTTGCTGTTATTCATCAGGTTATTCTGAAAAAATTTTAAGATACGACGCACATTGTAGAAAGAGATATTTTTCTTATTACGTTAAAAAAAATAGCTGTTCAACTCGTAACTCCAAGATTTCTGTATAATGATTGATTTAAAAGCCCTGCAATATAAAAAAGAAAGAAATTAAATAAATATGCATTTAACTTCAAAACTGCAGAACAATCAATAAAATGCATTAAAATTCAATCCGACTACTAAATTAAAAAATTTAGGGGTCCACAGGACCAGTAACTTTTTTCCCTCTCTGACAGGTAAACGTAAATTTTCCCGTCCCTGAGAAAGCTGCAATCAAACACAAACCACAGAATTTTATTTTATTTAAAAAATAAATAAATAAATAAAAATTCATTAAAACTTAGTCAGTTGAAATAAATAATCGGAAATAAAATACATAAATTAATAATTTTATAGTTTTTGCTTATGTACTGTTTAATTTTTAGCAAATTATAATTTTAAATTTTATTATGAAAATGTGCTAACCACGTTTTGCACTTAGAAAACAAACAACTACAAAGGTTCAAAGAATATTTCAGCATATTTCAGTTCAAAGCATAATACAGTAATAACTGACTAGCTTATTTACTTTATCCTAAGTATATGTGATCAAAATTAACATATGAGCATAAAGAAAAGGCAAGAAAAAATTAATATTATACAGTCAAGGATCTATAATCCGCACACCCATAATCCGCAATTTTCTATAATTCGCATTGCTTAATGAATGTAAACAATTAAACAAATTTACAAATTCTTGATCCAAAAATGATTTTTTAAAAGAAATATCTGAAAATTTTAAATATAAAAGTGAATATAATCAATTTTTTAATACAAGAATTTGAAAAATGCATTTTTTGAGATAGCATATTAAATTAATTATTATATTCACATTTTTCTTTTCATGTTACACTGAATATGGAATTAAAATAATGTCCAGAAAAATTAATTATTATATTTCATATTTTTCTTTTCATGTTATACTGAATATTGAATTAAAATAGTGTCCAGAAATAAGAAAATGAGATGTAATCCATAATACTCCATAATCCGCAATATTCCATAATCTGCACAACCTTTGGTCCCAACTTGTGCGGATTAAAGAACTTTGCCTGTATAAATAAAGCATATTTATATGATCATTTTGAAACTTTTTTGCAACTTTGAATAACATTCGTAATCTTTAATTTTAAATTTTAACTTAATTGTTTACATATCAAATACATGTGGGAATTATGAATCATTGCACATTAAAGTTCTTATTTATTTCTTAGTTTCTGCCATGCCGGTTTTAACCGGTTACAACCACTAGTTGGCATACTCTGGCAGAAACCTGCCAACCCTGAGGGTGGGGGGGGGGGGGGTCACTTAAAGGGTTAAAAGTACTTAATAGAATTTTATGTAGTGGACCAGTGACAATGTCTGCGGACCAGTAAACTCTGATGTATTTACTGGTCCTTGGGACCAGTGACTTTTTTTTCTTTCAATTCTACCGCTGTGTATATGCACAAGCACACAAAATTAGAGACTCTTGTTTTCATACAGATATACATAGAAATACTTTTTCATACTGTATATTTTAATGTGTTTGTGTTTTTTGCAGAGAATTGTAATTTTAGACTACTTTTTACAGAATCTGAGTTTTTAGCTCGAAATCATAGAAATTACGATTTTTTTTTTTTTTCATAGCAGTTGGCAGGTCTGATAATGTTAGAGTATGTATATTTTAAAGCAAGTAATGTTTTCCAAAAATTCAGAAAATCTAACTTAGGTTACAACATTGGTTTTAGAATTCACATAGCTAGAATCGAGCAGTTCTTTGTTTTCTTAACATTATTCAGAAAGTGAGACGTTTAAAACATTAATTTAAAAAAAATTAAATTTTTTACTTACACTGTATATGAATAAACTGTCTTGAATTTTTGTAGGTAGTTGGATAAAGATCCTCGTCCCTAATGTATTTTGGAACACTATATACTTCTGGAGTAGGGATGACAAGTTCACCTGGATGGCCATAAGCTAGTTGCGCCAATGTAAGCTCACTGACGATGATGTTCCTGAAAAATAAATATAGTAAACATTAACTTCTATTAACCTAGAAAAAAAGTTTTAAGTAAATAAAAATAAAAGAACAAAAATTTTAAAATGTCACATTCTCTGTCTCCCCCCCCTCCCCCTCCAAATTATTTAAAAAAGATGAATTAAATTTACAAAATAACTTCTCATACTCAAACAAAGAGGTTAAAATTGGAAAAGACTTACTCATGAAAATTATTATAAATACTTGAATTTTTTTTTTTTTTAAGAAAAGCAACTCTGATACTAAAATAACAACGAATCAAAGAAACCTAAAGGTCAAGTTACGATTATATTTGTGAATGAAATAAACAGCAAAATCCATATTTTTTTTCTTTACTTTTATGTAGTAAACACAGAAAGTTTTTTAGTCTGAAACCAAAGTGAAATTGGATCTTTATCAGAATTTTGGACAAAAATGAAACTATTTCAGAAGAAAAATGTAAGCTATTAATGTGTGCATACATATATAGATGCAAGATATTATTCACAAATACATATACCTGTCTATTTACTAAAATGCACTATACCATTTGAAAAATGGAGCTTAAATCAGATACAGTAGACTCCCTCAAATCTGCACATCATTGCAGATGTAACAATGAAACATACAATTAAGATATAGGTGAAAAATTCAAGGTTTTTAAAATTTTTATATCATCCTGCATCTGTACACATTTTAATATATAATTCGGGTCAATATGACTGAACTCATGCTTTCTCATTGATAAAGTATAAATTTATTTCTAAAAAAATTCAAGATAGCACTGATATCAGAGGTGATGCCGATTTTTTTTTAACCTAATACATTTATGTATTAATCAAGCTTTTTTGCTTATTAAAAGCCTTCTGGCTAAACATGAAATAAAACTTTGTTATTTAAAGTTTTTGATGCAAATTAACATACTTTCATGAGAAGAGTTTCACTGAATAATTCATGAAAAATTTCTCACATTGTCATCTATATTTAGTTATGCATTGTTAATTGTTAACTTGAAATTTACTTTTAATATTTTAATCATTTTTAAAATGTTCTTAAATTTTATTATTTTTTACATTTTTATTACATTTACTTACATTACATTTACATTTTATTACATTTTACTTTATTGTAAGCATTCATTATACTTTCCAGTGCATTATTAAATTCAAATTACCAGGGGTGGGGAATTTCTAGAAAATCTTACCAGCCAAGGAATTATTTTACCAGCCAGTAAACTGCAATATACAGTTGAAAAGTTGGAACAGATGTCATATTCGCCCCATATTGGCATGATTTTTTTCTGTCGCCAATATCATATAGGCAACAGGTACTTAACTTGCGTCAAAGTGTCGTTATTTTGTTTGATGTGGTAACCCGGATTATGTTGTTTATGCTGTTGATGTTTTCGCCAAATTGGCAACCGAAAAAAATCGCACCAATATGGGGCGAATATGACATCTGTACCGAAAAGTTTTATGACAAAATCACACAACTCAAAAATAGTTGGTTACTATTACTATAATGCATTTTCATATTTTCCTTCTATAAAATTAAGAAATATAAACAAGAGATGATAGTAGTTTTCGGCATATCTCTGTAGTTTGCAACTTTCAAAGACTACCTAAAAATTCACTCGCCCTGTCAGAAAATTCACTCACCAGTGGCGAGTAAAATGATGTATTTCCCCACCCCTGCAAATTACTGTTTAAAGAAATGTAAACAAAACAGTGACCAGAAATCCTCAAAATTCTAAAATCTGCACAAACTCAGGATTTAAGCTATGCAGATTTCAGGGAGTCAACTGTATGTGTAAAAGAGTTAATAGACTATTTTGATGCAAAGAACAAATTAAAGAAAAAAAAGAGAAAATTTTTGTTTGATCAAAAATGAAAATGACATCGATAAATCGCCCTCCCTCAAGAAATATTAACCCAACTTGCAGGAATCTACACTTAGCCTGAAATCGAACCGAACTGCAAACAGATAACCTCATAATTTGGTTGTTATAGGTTCTAACCTTCATCAAATCAGAGAAATATTTAATTTAGTTTTAAATAAAAATTCATGTTTTAAGTTTGTGGGGAAAAAAAATAAATAAAAGACCTTTTCAATGTTGGTGAAGATAGAATAGAATACAAATTAAAATTGAGAATGCTTTCAGCAAAATGTTACAAATGCAGCACAGTAACACCCAGAAGGGAAAAAAAAAGGGTATTTTAACTGATTTTATACAATAACAGACAAAATTTAGATGTTAAAGAATAATTAGAAAACTTAATTATGTATTGCAGCAAAATTACTAGGAGATGATATGACAAACAAAAATGAGATGAAAAATTGCGGTAATGTGCATATATGTCTATTAAATATGCAATTTTTCACACTGCTAACAAGGCGTATAACCAACAGAGTGAAAAATGTCCAACTAATGAAAGAAACAGAACATTTATAGGTAAATGGTCTTTTAATAAAAGTTTCAAGTGCACGTTTTGGATTTTAACAATTTTAATATCAAATTTGTGATGGTGGTGGAAGGGGGGGGGGAGGGGGTAAGCGCATATCTGCAGACAATATTTTGAGTTTTTAAATGCATTACAGTTTTCTAATCGATTACAACAGCATATTTTTTTTTCAAAAATTTGAATTATAATCTTATATAATTTAAGTAATTATTATAATAATTACACGATACCTATAAATTTCCTCTGTATTATGTGTGATAATAAAAGTTGGATCTTTTTTTTTTTTTAACTATAAACAAGCATGGGCCAATCCAGGCAAAATTTGGGCACACTTCACAAAATTCCATTTCATATACCGTATTTTATGGAAGAAACGCTGCACCCATCGTAAACGTCGCACCCGTTGTAAACGCCGCATCCATCGGAACGCTACTTTTGTCGACAGCGTCACATTGACCTAACATTAATCAAAGTTTTCTGAACAGTGTAGGATGCCTCGTTTTTAATATCTTAAGATGTCTGAAATTTTATTTAAAATATTTAAATCTGATTTTAAATATTTTTATGAATTTTTAAATTAAGGAAACTCAGTTGGTATTTAAAAAAATCATAAACGCCGCACATGGCGTAAACGCCGCACTTGGAAAAAAATTAACTTTTAAACTCGTAAACGCCGCGGCGTTTCTTACATACAATACGGTACTAAACATTGTTATTTTGTTACATTTTAAAATGTATAATTAGTAAACAAAACAAGTTCATCCAAAAGAAAAACTTTAATAGAAGGGCTTAAAGAAGTTATTATCAATTAACAATTGCTCCCAAAAATATCTTTTATACTTTTCACAAAATGGGTCCCAAGAAAAATTCCTGCATAAACCACTGACATGAATGGGGAATTTTCAGTGCAGTTGAAAATTAGTATGAAAAAATTTGTGCAGCAGCAGAAACAGTTAAATATTATTACTACAATACAGTCTCACATTTTTCTTTCTATTTAACTAAGAAATACATAACATTTAGTAACAGGGTTAGAAATTAGGAACTTTAAGTGCAATTTTTTTTCTAGGTATCAAACTACATTTCATGCTTTCAATTTTATATATCATATTTTCTCATTATTTTTTTTCGCAACCTTGTTAACAATAATATTATTTCTATTTTTATGCATTAAAGTGTTTAATATGTACAACCCACCCCCTGCCTTTACTTCTGTGTTAATCACTAAAACAAAATAAAAATTGGCTTTCTATAAAAGTATGAAATTTGATAAAACAACAATATTTGGATTCTAGAAAAATGTTAGCTTATTCTTTTTCTAAAGCATACAAAACAGATTATCAAGCAATACTATGTCCATTGAAAGAAAATATGAACTTTTAGATACAACCAGGGATAAGCTTAGTTTTTAAAAAATCCTGCGACTGACAATATACATCAGAGAATTAAAAAAATAACAAATAAATGAACCTTTGGATAAAAATCATGGTGCGGCATTTAAAAATATTCCCAAATCCATTTATTTTGAGGGGGAGGGGGGCGGTAGCACTAAAATTTTAAAACATTCTTGATACAGTATCTTATTTTATCAAAAACAGGTACTCTTGAAGTGAATGTGGCAGGCCCATTAGTAAAATAGTGCTATTAGTTAAATTATGCTAAGGTGCCAACGATAGCCTTTGTAAACAAAAATTAAAGTGAAAGAAAACTAGGCGTCAAATTTGACTACTATGCATAATTTTGTGGTCGTGAAATCCAATAATTTAGTTGCATTTGACGAATAACGACAGCTAATTTCTAACCCTGTATTAGTACCATGCGATAGAAAATGCATTATCAATAAAATTTTATACACAGAAAAAAAAAAAAATTAACTTGAGATTTATGGTACAACAGTCATTTTAACGATAATATAAAGTAAAAATTTGTTAAAAATCTGCCAACACTGAATCTATATAAAAATATTTCATACATTATGGAACTTGAAAAATAAGAACAAAAATAACACATGAAAATAAATCACAACTTACCGAACTTTGACGTCTTGTTCTTGCAAACAATATCACCGTATCTTCTTAACATTTTGTAGAATTTCAATGATCTTCAAAAAATAATTTAATAATAATAAATACGAAGAAATATTCGAAAAGGGAACGCAGAACATTTGCACACGTGAGAATAATGACAACAATAAAAGACGAAGACGCCAAGCAGAATAGGGTTACAGTAAACAGAAATCACGATGATAAAAATCGCCAACGCGATGATTTCGTTTGTATGTTATCCGCTAAGGCACTATTTTCAGGCGAAGTTGCGGCTCTGTATAAAATCTCCTTACTCTGTGCGTAATCCCATGTTAAAGAAATTGCCATTGTAGTATATGAGAGTTGATTCTCTGAATAGGTATACTCTGTGAGAGAGGTGTGCAAAAAGAATGTTTAAAGTCGAAATTAAGATGTATTAGTAATTTTGTAAATAATCTTTGTAAATATTAATATGTAAATAGCTTAGAATATAACCATATACCATTAGAATATAACCATGGCGTCTGTTTCTTGTGCTTAAAGTAGTTTTTTATTAGTGTCAACGAAGAATAGCTTCATTAATAGATCCATAATATGTTTCAAAACTGCATCTCAAAATTTACTCAGTTTTCATGATTTTTAATATAATTTTAAAGCAAGATTTTTTTTTATCCACCTGATTGCCACCTGACTAACCACCTTTGCAATTGAAATTTTTATCAATAACTTTTAAAGATTGAATTTCTGCATAAAATTTTATAGTATCACTGTGCATCATATAATCGCTATTTGTTTTTTCAGATTTTCATTTTATTACGCATATTAAAAACTGATTTAGATTAAGACATTTCTCCTAAACCAATTTTACACAGCTAAGTTAAAATAATTCTCACTGTCCGAAAATCTTTTTGACTTCAATATATATATAGTAAATCAGTATAGTTTTATTTTAACTTAATATCCTTATTTTTTTTTTATAATCTTAAAGGGACAAAATAAGCGATAAAAAAATTAAGGCTTACTACAAAGAATAGCCCAATACACACAAGATTACGGGATATAAATTTGGATCTGCATAAAGTACTGGGGAGCAGAACCGACTTAATTAACAAGGCATTGTTGGAAAAAAAAATAATGAACAAAACCTTGGAAGTAGCTTATCAACGCAGGATAATAAAAAGCTGCGACGTGAAAGAAAACAATAGCCTGCCTGTTCTAATCCCTCGGGAGTTGATAAAAGCACTTTTGTTTTGTACAGAGTAAATTCCACATGCTATCTTCTGGCGTATTCTGAACTCCCTAACATATTATTCAAGCCTCTTCTAAATATTATTTCTTGTTTCGTAGTTGAAACTAATTATTTAATTAATTATTTAGTCTTCAGTATTTATTAGTTGTCAAGGAAACTGCCAAAATGTCACCGGAAAATTTATACTCATAACATTATCGTAGTCATTGCATATATTTTACATTATTTTTAATATATTTATTTGAGAAGTACGTAAAACCTAAGGTGTTCTGAGATCTTCATAAATATATATACTATATATATTATACAGCAAAAGCAAGTCCTACAGCAACGCTGACGTTATATCGACGATGGCAGCGACCTGAAGTGACGATGATGGCAAGCGACCCGAAGATGACAATTTCCTTTTACCAAGAATTTTAATTTCTAAACATATCGTAATTTTACTTTTTACACTGCCGAATATGAAAGAAAGTACATTTATATGCAATATGTTTCATAATTGTATCTCTAAATTTACTTCATTTTAAAGATTTTTAAAATTAATTTCAAGCAAGATTTTGTTTTTATCCCACCTGATTGCAGAGGATTAATATCTTTTCAAGTGAAACTTTTATGAATACCTTTTATAAATTGAATTTCTGCACAAAATTTTATTCTAGCACTCTGCATCATATAATCACATTTTTTTCAGACTTTCATATTATTACGTATATTAAAAACTGTTTTAGCTTAAGACATTTTTTTCTAAATCGATTTCACCCTGCTAAATTAAATAATTCTCATTAACAGAAAATCATTTTGATCGCAATAAATATTTAGTAAATCTGTAAAATTTTATCTTTCTTTAATATTCTTATTTTTTTAATAATCTAAAAGGGGAAAAATAACAGCCAAAAAAAAATTAAGGCTTACTACGAAGAATAACCCAATACATAAAAGATTACGGGATATCAGTTTGTATCCGCATAAAGTACTGAAGAGCTGAACCGGCTTAAAACAATTAACAAGGCTTTGTTGGAAAAAAAAGAATGAATATGCCTTGGAAGTAGCTTATCAGAGTAGGATAATAAAAAGCTGCGAAGTGATAGAAAACAATGGCTTGCCTGTCCTAAGCCCTCGGTAGTTCATAAAAGCACTTTTGTTTTGTACGGAGTAAAGCTCTACACGCTATCGTCATAGGTACACTGGACCCCCTAACAAATTATTCAAGCCTCTTCTATATATTATTGTTTCGTAGTCAAAACTAATTATTTAATTAATTATTTGCCCTACAACATTTATTAGTTATCAGGGAAACTGCCAGAAAGTCACAGAAAAATTTATACTCATAACATTATCGTAGTCATTGCGTATGTTTTACTTTATTTTTTAATACATTTATATGAGAAGTACGTAAAATCTACGGTGCTCTGAGAGCGTCATAGATATGAATACCGTATATATTACACGGCAAAAGCAAGTCCTTGAGCAACGCTGATGTCATATCGACGATTATTACGCATATTAAAATTTTTTTCAGCTCATGACATTTTTCTAAACCGATTTCACACTGCTAAATTAAAATAATTCTCATTATCCGAAAATCTTTTTGACCTCAATAAATGTATAGTAAATCTGTATAATTTTATCTTTGCTTAGTACCCTTTTTTATCCTTTTTCTTTTTTTTTTCTTTTTTTACTTTATTTTCAATATTTCCATATGAAAAATGCGTAAAAACTACGGTATTATGAGAGCTTCATAATATATATATATATATATTATGAGAGCTTCATAATATATATATATATATATATATATATATATGGTATATATATTATGAAGCAAAAGCAGGTCCTTAAGTAACTCTGACGTTATATCGACGATGGCAACGACCTGAAAGGTAAATTTCTTTTTGTCAAGAAATTTTAATTTCTAAACATATTACAATTTAAATATTTACATAGTCGAATGCGAAAAAAATATGTATTCATATACAATTTGTTTCAAAACTGTATTTCAAATTTTAGTCCTTTTTTATGATTTTTAAAATAATTTTTAAGCAAGACTTTTTTTTAAAATCACCTTACTGCAGAATATAAACATCTTTGAAATTAAAACTTTAATCAATACCTTGTAAAATTTAAATTTTTGCGTAAAATTTTATAGTATCACTGTTTAGCATGTAATGACTGTTTTTTTTTTTTAGACTTTCATATTATATGCATATTGGAAACTTTTTTAGCTTCTTAAGCTTTTAGCTTCTTAAGCTTTTTAAGTTTTTTTCTAAGCCATTCACACCGCTAAATTAAAATAATTACCATCATTCAAAAATCTTTTTGACCTCAATAAATATATAGTAAATCTGTGTAATTTTGTCTTTACTTAATATACTTTTTTTTTAAATAATCTAAAAGGAGCAAAAAAAACAGCTAAAAAATTTTAAGGTTTACTACAAAGAATAGCCGAGCACACAAGATTATGGGACATAAGTTTGGATAAAAGTTGAGATCCGCATAAAGTACTGAAGAGCAGAACGGCTTAAAATAATTAAAAAGTCATAATTGAAAAAAAAAAATCAATAAAAGCTTGGAAGTAGCTTATCAAAGTAGGATAATAAAAAGCTGCCGCGTGAAAGAAAACAATAGGCTGCCTGCCCTAATTCTTCGGGAGTTGGTAAAAGCACTTTTGTTTTGTGAAAAATAAAGCTCTACACGGTACCGCCTCACGTACGCTGAACCTCCTAGCAAATTATTCAAGCCTCTTCTAAATATTCTTTATTGTTTCGTAGTTGAAACTAATTATTTCACTAATTATTTGGACTACAATATTTATTAGTTGTCAGAAAAATTGCAAAAAAAATCTGAGAAAAATTTATATTCATAACATTATCGTAGTCTTTGCGTATGTTTTACTTTGTTTTTTATATGTTTATATTAAGAATATGTAAAACCTACGGTGTTATGAGAGCTTCATAATATATATACATATATGTATATATGTATACGACTATACATTTTAAATAATATTTGAATTATGTGGTGTTTGTGATTTCATGATTATTGGTCATTTTCATTACTTTTCAATGGTGTTATTGTACAGAAAGTTTACATATATATATATATATGTATTAAAATGAACAAAGTGAAATTGAATAGCTAAAACGAAGCTATAATAATTACCAAGCTAGAATTACCTATTACTTGATAAAGAGAGTACCATTAAAAATGCCAGAATAAGGTTCTAAGACTAAGATAACTTTAGAACTTTATCAATTTCTTCATATATTTGTGATTTCAAATTTATTATATATATATATGTATATATTATAAAGGTAAAGCATGTTCTTGGGTTGCACTTACGTTATACCGACGATGGCAATGACCTGAAGTAAAAATTTCGTTTTAACAAGACTTTTTTTTATTTTAAAACATATCACAATTAAAATTTTTACATCTTCGAATACCTAAGAAAAACGTGCATGCATATGCAGTGTGTTTTAAAAACTGTATCTCAAAATTTACTCAGTTTTTATGTTTTTTAGAATAATTTTCAAACAAGACTTTTTTTTTTTCTTTAAACCTACCTGATTGCAAAACATTTACGTCTTTGAAATTGAAAATTTAATCAATACCTTTTAAAAATTAATTTTTTCCAAAAAAATTATAGTATCACGGTGTATCCTATAATCAATATTTCAGACTTTCATATTATTACACATATTAAAAACTGTTTTAACTTAAGTAATTATTTCTAAGCCATTCACGCAGTTAAATTAGAATAATTCTCATAATCCGTAAACCTTTTTGACATCGATAAATATATAGTAAATCTGTATAATTTGATCTTTACTTAATATCCTTTTTATTATTATTATTATTCTAAAAGGGGCAAATAACAGCTAAAAAAAATCCCTGCCGGCCCGGCCTACAGGCGGAGGCAGATTTCGAAGTTAAGTATACTAATTTCACCGACAAAAACTAAATCATGATTAGAGATTTATCCACTTTAACAATTTTATCTGGCTGCTTTTGACGAGTTTTTATTTCATTTTTATGTAGTAACTGGTTTTATCAGAATCATGTTAAGGAGGTATTAAAAAAAATATATTTTTCCATGCTCAACAACTCGAAATTTTCTGGCACATTTTCAGATTCATTTTTAATAGAAAATTATGAAACTTGCTGACGTGATTTTTGAAGAGATTTATAAGCAACCTGTGTTTTTATCTTTCGTTCATTTAATTAAAACTTGATTTAGGAAGAATTATTTTCTCAGTAGGACAATATTTTTCGTTTCTAACACAATCGCTTCCGGAAATTTTTGTTCAAAATGCCCACTTTGACATCATTTTTTGAAATATTTTCTGCCTCTATCAAAAAATCGATCATTACGGTACATTATATAGTTTCTGAATAAAAGAATCTATCAATTGGATGCGTTTGAGAGCAGAAATGAATTTAAAAATAAGTCAGAAAATAAGTAGTTTGGATTTGAATACACCCTTAATAAGATGATTTTTTTCTTCAACCGCTATGTATTTTCAATTTGTTTTTGCTCTAAGAATTGGTCCTATCAAAAACTTGTCGATATAAATGTTGTAGACATTAAGAAGGCATGCATTAAGAAGATATATGCTAAATTCATGGGAATTTTATGTCTTGTAAACTGACGGAGTTATAGATTTTTCCTTCTTCAACCCCCCCCCCCCTTTTTTTTTTTTTTTCGTTTTTATTTTATTTTTATTTTTATTTTTATTTTTTGCGGTACGAATTGATCCTATCAAAAACTTGTGAATATTAGAGTTGTAGATAATATTAAGGAGATTTATAATAAAATTAATTGGATTTCTTATCTTGAGAATTGACGAAGTTATGAATTTTTTTCTTACAAAGACTCTATTTTTTGCGCCCCTTGAGCCCATTTTTAATTTGATCAAAAATCTGTGATACATAAATTTTTGGACCTATTTTTAGAAGTTATAAAAACTTTGAACTGATTTGATATGTACAAAAATTAAGAAGTTATGGGTGTTTTTCGGTTTTCACAAAAGCCCTCCCTATTTCCATCCCCTTGGTCCGATTTTGTACATTAACGAATTTAACCGAGATGTTATGCCCCTTGATTTTATGTATCAGTTTGGAAGAGATTTGCGCAAAATTATGGAAGTTATCGTGTCCAGAAGAAAGTGATATAGATAGATAGATAGATAGATAGATAAAGTTTTTTACTGAGGGTGATTTTGGGTTCTAGGGGTCACGATCGGTGAAGATTTGCAAAAAATTTCAAAAATTCCAACATAGGGGAGAATGTAATAGGTAGTATTTGATACGAAATCTACCTAAAAAATTGAGGCTTACTACAAAGAATAGTCCAATACACAAGATTATGGGATATAACTTTGTATCCGTATAAAGTACTGAAGAGCACAAGCGGCTTAAAATAATTAACAAGGCATTGTTGGAAAAAAATAATGAATAAAACCTTGGAAGCAGCTTTTCAAAAAAGGATAATCAAAAGTTGAGACGTGAAAGAAAACAATAGCTAGCCTGTCCCTCCGGAGTTGATAAAAGCACTTTTGTTTTGTACGGAGTAAAGCTCTACACGCTATCTTCTCACGTAGGCTAGACCCCCTAACAAATTATTCAAACCTCTTCTGAATATTCTTTATTGTTTCTTAATTGAAACTAATTGTTTAATTAATTATTTAGTTTACTATATTTATTAGTTGCCAGGGAAACTCCAAGAAAGTGGCAGAAAAATTTATACTCATAACATTATCGTTATCTTTGCATGATTTACTTTATTTTTACTATATTTATATGACAAATATGTAAAATCTACTGTATTATAAGAGCTTCATTATTTAAAAAAAAAACAAAAAAAAACAAAAAAAAAAAACGCACACTATATTATAAAGCAAATGCAGGTCCTTGAGTAATGCTAACGTCAGATCGGCGATGACAACGACCTGAAGTATAAATTTCGTTTTATCAATTTTTTTTTAGTTTTAAACATATCACAATTTAAATTTTGACACCGTCGAATGCAAAAAAAAAAAAAAAAATGTATATTCATATGCAATTTGTTTCTGAAATCTGTATCTCAAAATTTACTCAATTTTCATGATTTTTAAAATAATTTTTGAGAGAGATTTTTTTTTTTCAATCCACCTCGTTGCAGCAGTTTAATAACTTTGCAACTGAAACTTATATTATCACCTTTCAAAAATTGAACTTTTGCATAAAATATTATAGTATCACTGTGCATTATGCAATCAATATTTTTTCTTCAGACTTTCATATTATTACACATATTAAAAACTGTTTTAGCTTAAGGCATTTTTTCTAAACCGATTTCACACCTCTAAATTAGAATAATAATCCTTATTATCCAAAAATCTTTTAGTCCTGAATATATGCATAGTAAATCTGTATAATTCCATCTTAATAATACTTTTTTTAATAACCTAAAAGGGGCAAAATAACAGCTAAAAATGTTTAAGGCTACTACAAAGAATAGCCAAATATATAAGGTTACGGGATATAAGTTTGGATTCCGATAAAGTACTTAAGAGCAGAACGGTCTTAAAACAATTAACAAGGCATTGTTGGAAAAAAATGAATAAAACCTTGGAAGTAGCTTATCAGAGTAGGATAATAAAAAGCTGCGAAGTGAAAGAAAACAATAGCCTGCCTGTCCTAATCCCTCAGGAGTTGATAAAAGCACTTTTGTTTTGTAGGGAGTAAAGCTCTACACGCTATCTTCTCACGTACGCTGAACCTCCTAACAAATTATTCAAGCCCCTTCTAAACATTCTTTATTGTTTCGTAGTTGAAACTAATTATATTTTTAATTATTTGGTCTACAATATTTATTAGTTGTCAGGGAAACCGCGAGAAAGTGGCAGAAAAAATATACTCATAACATTATCGTAAGTCTTTGCATGTTTACTTTATTCTTACTATTTTTATATGAAAAATATGTAAAACTACGGTGTTATAAGAACTTCATAAAAAAAAACAAAAAACAAAAAAACAAACTATATGATAAAGCAAAAGCAGATCCTTGAGTAATGCTGAAGTCATATCGATGATGGCAGCGACAGAAAGTATAAGTTTCGTTTTATCAAGAATTTTTTTATTTCTAAACATATCACAGTTTACATTTTTAAACAGTTGAATACGACAAAACAATATACATTCATATGCAATTTGTTTCAAAACTGTATCTCAAAATTTAGTCAATTTTTATTATTTTTAAAATAACTTTTGAGAAACACTTTTTTTTTTTTTTTAATCCACCTGATTGCCGAAGATTAACATCTTTGAAACTGAAACTTTTATCAATACCTTTTAAAAATTTAATTTCTGCATAAAATTTTACAGTATCACTGTGCATCATATAATCAATTATTTTGTTCCAGATTTTCATATTATTATGCATATTAAAAACTGCTTTAGCTTAGGTAATTTTTTCTACGCCAATTTCACACCGCTAAAGTAGAATAATTCTCATTATCCGAAAATCTTTTTGACTTGAATAAATATACAGGGTATCCGGTCTCAACGGTGTCCAATGGCTAATTCCTAAACCGTTAGTCATAGACATATAGTTCTAATTGCAAAAATGTTTTAAATGAGGTAAAGAAGTATTTTTAAAGCGACTTGGGTCAAGAAAAACATTTATTAAAAAATTACGAAATTTAAATTTTTATACGGTCCCCAGGTCCTATAAGTGATATTTAGTAAACTTTTCCTATTTCTCTAACAAGTACGGCAAAAAAAGTCCCATTCATCTAGCTCTGAAATTGACCGAGTTATGACATTTTCAATTTTATGACTTAAACCACTTTTCTGTAACTGAAAACAGATGAGTTGGACCAAGCTTTCAGGGGTCGTACACGAAGTGCTTAAAGTATTATAAAGGGCGTCCACTCCAAATGATGTTCAATGGCTAATTCCTAAACCGTTAGTCAAAGACATATAGTTCTAATTACAAAAGGGTTTTAAATAATGTAAAGAAGTATTTTTAAAGCGATTTAACTGAAGGTGCTGCCCCGTATAAATATTACGGTAGTGTTAATTTTTAGTAATTAACTTTCAGATTGGTTAAAATAATTGAAGAAGTGAGTTTTAAAACTCGCGTTATCGAGAATTGGAATTCATTGAAAATTTGGAGATTGTAGTTCTTGATTGGTACATTTATACCAATAGAATAGATTGATAGAGAAACACGATTTTTTAAATTTCGGATAAGGTGAGTTTCGAAACTGACGTCTTCAATTGTATTTTAACCTTTTTTTTTTTTTTTTTCTTTTTTTTTTTTTTTTTGTAAGGAAATAAGTGTGCTTCTTTTGATGATTTTATTTTAAAAAGTTGTATTATTTTTATAAGCTTTTAACTTCGACATTCGTATGTATGTCTTCCTAATTCAAAATTTGTATTCCAATTTTAACTCACTTCCTAATATCCAATCAAGATTAAATTTTGCTTAATTATGTAAATCCAATGACAATGTAATATTAATATGATTTTAGGTACCTACCATTTATATTTATTTTACAGGACCACTCCAAAAATTTCGTATACATTATTACCTACAAACAGAAATTTTAAAATTAAAATGAGTAACATTTATGTAAGGCACTAAGATTCACAATGTAATTTTTCCAAATGAAAGTGCGTTGCGTTTATATTTTTTATACATTGCCGCACAAAAGATGTCAGATAAATTGCGATGTATGAGCAGGGATTGCTTATTATACATTTTGAGGATATTATGCTTTTTTCAAATTCAACTTTTTCGTTCTTTATAAAAACTTGTTTGAAAAAAATATTTTAGAGACCAAAATCAAAATGTAATTTATACTTGCTAAACAAAAAATAAATATTAAATGGAGTGAAAATTTTTCCTATTGGACAAGGAAAATGAGGTAAACAACTTTATTTGTACAATAGATGTGCCAAAACACTTACGGCCTCGAATCATGCACATACAAATACTTTCTAAGGTTTAAAATGCATATTTTTCCCCAACCATGATTTACCAATTTGTAATCTGATTGGCCAGAGGTTTCGGCGTCAAAGTGACTCGTCTTGGCGGTATTCGTGCTTGGCAAGTGCAGAGGCAAGTGTTTGATGGCAAAAGTGATTTATATGCTTTTGAAACTTGCTTAGCGAGAAGTACGGCAAAATATATATATATATATATATATATATATATAAATTGTTAAATGTTAAAATTTAATAATTTAACATATGTTTTGATTTAACAGCATTTTCCCCCTAATTTTTAATTAAAAAAAATAACTGCTCTAATGAATATTTGCTGAGGGGAGAGACGGTGGAATTTTCAGAAGGGGTAATAAAAAAATAATAATTATTATTATTTTTTTATCATTACAATAAAATGACAAATGGAACAAGATCTTAAAAAAAGAAAAGTTAATTAAAAAGAGAGAATGCGGGCGGTTATATGATGTCCGACCTTTAATGGATAAATCTGTGCTCTATTAGAACAAAATATTAAAATATTGTAACAATTTTGTTATGTTTATTTAAATCATCGAAGTAATCGCACAGGTAGAATCATATAATTCAAATAATTGACGTTTAATGTAAAAGAAAATAAAAGTGATATGAGGATCGCTTTCAAAAACGGACATTTTAATTTCCTTAACATATTCAGAGCAGCCATTCAAAAGTTATGTATAAAAATATACGCATAAAAAAAAGTTTTAGATTAGGTAATCTAACTATGTATCATTTTCTAAAGAGTTGTGACTGTTGCTTTTATAATCATTTAACAAAATTTCTGTGTTTTTTTTTTCTTATATTTTTAGTACAAGTTGTATATTTTGTTTTAATATGTCAGAATGAACAAAAATCTCAAAATATAATTGTAATGTTAATTTACTCTCAATGTTTAATGTTAAATTTTATATCTGACGATTATTTTTATTTCTAGTAAATTTGTGACTGACCCCTATTTTGCAGCAAAAAAGATACTCCAACTTTAAACATCTATTACTCGGTCAGTTTTAATCGCAGAGGAATGGGGCATTTTTTGTATTACTTGTCAGTACAATAGGATATTTTTCCTAAATATCACTTATAAGACCTGGGGACCGTATAAAAATTTAAATTTCGTAATTTTTTAATAAATGTTTTTCTTGACCCAAATCGCTTTAAAAATACTTCTTTACCTCATTTAAAACATTTTTGAAATTGGAACCATATGTCTATGACTAACGGTTTAGGAATTAGCCATTGGACACCGTTGAGACCGGACACCCAGTATAGTATATCTGTATAATTTTATCTTTATTTAATACCCTTTTTTATAATCTAAAAGGGGCAAAATAACAGCTAAAAAAATTTAAGGCTCACTACAAAGAATAGCCTAATACACAAGATTACGGGATATAAGTTTGGATCAGCATAAAGAACTGAAGAGCAGAACCGGCTTAAAATAATTAATAATGCATTATTAAAAAAAATAATGAATAAAACCTTAGAAATAGCTTATCAAACTAGTATAATAAAAAGCTGCGACGTGAAAGAAAACAATAGCTTGCCTGTGCTAATCCCTCGGGAGTTGATAAAAGCACTTTAGTTTCGTGCGGGGTAAAGCTCTACACGCTATTGTCTCACGTATACACTGCACCCCTAAGAAATTATTCAAGTCTCTTCTAAATATTCGTTATTGTTTAGTAGTTGAAATTAATTACTTAATTAATAATTTGGTCTACAATATTTATTAGTTGTCAAGGAAACTACCAGAAAGTCACACATTAATTTATACTCATAACATTAGCCTAGTCTTTGAATATGTTTTATATTCAAAGACTATATAAAACATATAGTTTTTGAATATAAAGCTATATGTTTTATATTTTAAAAAAACATGTAGTTTTATCATATGTTTTAAGTATGTTATATATGTTTTAAATATGTTTTAAGTTATGTATCTTTAATCATAACTCTATTATTTCTGAGGTCTCTAAATATAAAGAACGTTTTTTGGAATTATTGGTAACTCAGGAGAGTTAGTTGCATCTTTCCGTCAGTATATGTTCTGTACACAAGGCATTATGTTTTGTAACCCTGAAAAATCCAAGTTGTATATTAAAACAATAAAAACATCTTAGGAAAAACAAACGTAGTTTTCAAAAATAAATTCCTTTTATCTCATCTCTATTGGTAGAAGTGTGAATGATGGATATTAAGTAACAGATATATCATAATACGATAGCCATAATAATTTTTTTTTAGTTTTTAGCGTGGATATTAGGCGGATTATTAAGAAAAGCATTACTCGTCCTTTTCTGTTATAAATAACATCTAAATCGCCAAACTTTCATTTAGATTAAAATAAACGGATTAGTTTGAAACCCAGAATCTTTATTTAATTCTTGATGCTTATTTTGCCCTCTCTTATTCAATATCACTTTCGGAACCTCAAAAACGTTTATAAAAATTGTTTTTTTTTCGCATGTCTGCATTTATTAGACATTAATCCAAGTGTGTCCTCTAAATATATTAAAACAATAAAAACATCTTAGGAAAAGAACGTTGTTTTCAAAAATCAATTCTTATTATATCATCTCTATTGCTAGAAGTGTGAATGATGGGTATTAAGTAACAGATATATCATAATACGACAGCCATAAAAAACTTGTTTTCAGTTTTTAGCGTGGATATTAGGCGGACTGTTAAGAAGATAAATATTCTCCTTTTCTGTTATAAATAACATATAAAACGCCATACTTTCATTTAGATTAAAATAAACGGATTAGTTTGAAACACAGAATCTTTATTTAATTCTTGCTGCTTATTTTGCCCTTTCATATTCAATATCACATGGTAACCTCAGAAATGTTTATAAAAATTCCTTTTTTTTTTTCGGATGTCCTCATTTATTAGACATTATTATACTGAATTGTAGACAGAACTGGCAGATAATCTGTGAACTTATTTAGCGGTAAATTGCTAAGTATTGAACTTACCAATCAATGCTACTTCAGTATTGAACTTATACATCAGTGTTGAATTGAATCATTTTTCTTCGTGGGGGGAAGTATTTTGAAGCTTCGTGGGAGGGGAGGGGTGTGACTATCGAGTTCCAAAGTGAAATTTGCTGTTTTAAAGAATTACCAAATACAAAATCTCAAGCTTATCGGTGTGGGTGTGGAGGGCAGTTTGATAGTCCAGAGAGTCTTTCCCCTCGGTTCACACCCTGAATTGATCACTGATATACAGGTTGAATGAAAATTATCTTTACAAGTTTGCCTGTTAATAAAATCTGAAAGAAATAAAACAGTCAAATTTTGTTGCTTTTACAAGTAAAGTTTTATTTGTAAGAAAATGTTTTTTAAGCAAACAAGGATTTCTAAATTTAGCAAAAAAATTAATTTGGAGACTGGTGGATTAGCCGTAGCAGTCTTATATATTCGACAATTGGATTAACAGATATATGTATACATATAAATATACATACAGTGAAGTCTCCCTGTGCGACCACCTCCTTGAACGATATTTTTTCATGGAATGAAATTTATTCCCATAGGCTCAATACTAATTTTACCTCCATTCACAGACCATCCCAGTTGGACTGCCTCCATGAGCGACCAATTTGTTTGAAGAAAATGAAAACAAATTCCGTTTTTTCCTGGTCGCTTGAAGAAGGTTTTATTAGAAAAATAATTCCGGAGAGCACATTATTCATCAAACATCTAAACTAAGTTTTTTTTTATTATTATTCCGGTAACTTTTAAGTGTTTAAACCCCTTTGTGTCTTTTTAGGCAATGAATTTAACTCGGATGACAAATTAAGAATGACTGTCAATAAACTTCTCTGCCCTATTCTGTCAGGAAACTCTCACAGAAATAGATAAATTAATGAAATTGTCATTATTTCTTCCCGTCTAAAAAAAATTGAATTTATTTACTGAACTTCGAAAGGGCTTGGAAATAAAAGCTATAAAAGATAAAACCGTAAAATCAAAGCAAACGTCAATGTATTCATTTTTTAAACTCTGCAGTAATTAACTTATGTAATTAACTTTTGTTTTGAAACTTAAATTTTTATATTTTTTCCTAATGTGAAAAATAATTTTTAAAAGCTTTAATTGTTACCTTTATTTCAACAATTAAATTCTAGATTTAAGAATGACCTCCATTAAGAGACCACCTCTCGGAGCGACCAATTTTTATTGGAACGGAACATGGTCGCTTTGGAAAGGTTTTATTGTATATATATATATATATATATATATATATATATATATATATATATATATATATATATTTAACCATTTGAAAAAATGGTTATTGCCCTCTTCAGGGTAGGAAATCAAAAGCATATCTGGAGCTTTTTATTGGTTGAATCCGGATTTTATTCGTTTTCTGATGGGTCTATACAGTAATCTGTATTTCCCTTTACTTTCAACAGAGATGGATACTACTGTTGACACTGTGACAAAAAAGTAATAAAAACTACAAAAAAATTAATAATTCATAAACAAATTGAGATACAGCTTTCAAACAAACTGCATTTAAAAATACATTTTTTTTCTCTATATGACGGTGTAAAAAGTAATATTGTGGGATGTTTAGAAGTTTATGAATGAAATTTCATTAAAAATGTGTCGTCAGATTTCTTGGAAATCTGATGATGGAAAAGCCTTTTCCCGAACAGCCATTGAAATGCTTGGATAATACATAAGTTTCAGGTGAATAATACGTACGTGTCGCAGGCGATTTTTGTCGCTTGCAGTTTTTACGTGTAATAGCACTATTAATGTTTAATTCATGGCGTACGTAATGTATGATCAACTCCGTGCGATTTTTTATGTCTTAAATTTTAGTCTTTGAAAATCCATTTTCCAAATGGTCGTTGTAATTTGTTAAATTGCTCTTTTTTTTTTTTTTTTTTTTTTTTTTTTTTTTTTTTTTTGCGATACCTTAAACACCACCTGTACTGTTTGTTTTTATATCAATGCATATCAGGTTATGATAAAGGTATCGGACAAGATTAAAGATTTGAAGACCAGAATTCCAATCGAAATCGAAAATTTCCTCACAGCCGTAACGTACTTGGAAATAATTGGGTTACCGCTTGGATAGTTAAAATAACCCATGAAAACATTTTGATTTACAAATAAAATTTTATGTCTTGCTGTTATATGTACTAGCAACATAAATTGCATAGCTTATTTTTTCTAATATTAGTGAGTATCAAAGTTGTAAAAATAATTCTCTATCATTATCTATTATTCGTAAATCATTTAACTACTAGAAGAGTTAATCTGATTAATATTATTACTAATCTAACATAAGAGTATTTTTGTATTTATTTACACACCTTAGTTTTTGTTTATTTTTTATTACTTTTTAGTGTCTAGAATATTTCGTTGTTGTAGTTTCACAAACTTTTGGCATATTTTGGCGATAGTGGTTTAATGTCTAATTAACTCCGTTGTTTTTGTAACTAATAAACAGTCGCAACCATAAAGAATATTTAGCAATTTATCCCTTGCGGCCGGCTAATGGACAATGGATTAGAATTCATTTTTTAATTTATAATTAAGTTTTCTTAAATATTAAACTGTTTTATTGTCATCGAAAACACATCTGCATAGGTAATTTTTAAGATTCCAGCGCATCAGGAAGTGAGTCGACAGTTTAACAAAATTCCATATTTAGATACAGAAAACAAATTAAGTTAAATAAAAGAGTCATCCGGGAGGAGCGTCACAATTTTGTAACAGATTTTACCGTCGATGATTTTGATATATATGCTAGATCAGATGGTACAGGTACAGGTAACAAAATTGCCATCAGTTGAGGTACCAATGGAAAAAATGGGGGGGAAGGGGTGTTGCCACAACAATATGGCATCAGTGTTGAATTCAGGCACTTTTTACCTGGATGGATTTCTGTGGCCCTGGGAGGATATTATTGAGATCCGGGAAGGTGGGGGTTACTTTTTGACCATTGAAAACGCAAAATCTTAAATCTTCCGGAGGGTTACACCTTATTGCTCTGAAGGATAGAATGCCTCCCCGCCCCCCAAGCCACACCGTGAATTGAACACAACATGGCATCCACTGTAAAGTGAAATGAATGGAAACCTTATTACAGGTCTTTGCTCGACACGTAGGTAATCATCAGTAATCGGATTGCCATTCATTTCACATTACAGGGAACAATATGGTGTTGTTATAGCGACATCTCCCACTCTGAGCCCTTGACTGGCAGTTTTCTTATCTGTATCGTATAGTCTATCATATATGTCAAAATCATGGATGCTAAAATTGGTTACAAGTATGTAGCGCTACCTCCCCTACTATAATTACGACAGTTCATGAAACATATACACTGTAAACTGCATAAGAGTTTCCGAAATAAATATACAGTGAAACCCCGATTTAACGTTATTCAAGGGACCATGCAGAAAGGACGCTAAATGCGGGAAAACGTTAAATCGGGGCAAGACGAGAACAAAACACTGAGCGTAAAAGAAAGACTAACTTAGGTAAGATACGTTTCATTTCTTGATTTACAATGATTTAGACATTAGTTTTCTAAATTATGTTTTAAAGAATTGGTTATTTTATTTTGCGTACTGCTTTTAATAGCTACAACACAAATCGTTTTCTAAACTTAAGAGGATTTTTTTAAAGCTTTTTTATTGGTCTTTACTATTTCAAAGGAATACACTATATTTTAACATCTAAAGCTAATAAAAAAAATTTCTAACGATCTATCAGTTCTGTTCTAGTATAAAAAGCATAATCGAATAAATTAAAAAAAGTACTGGTGCGGATGGAAGAGACGAGGGATTTCGAATATTGCACCCGCAGTTGGTAAGAAAGACAAAAACAGGAAAGATTCCGAATTTTGTGCATATTGATAAAAAATTAATTTATTTTCATCTCAATTTTTGACTATACAGTACAAAGTCTAAAGTTCGGAATCTTCGGGACTTTACGAAGTTCGAAAAGTCCCGGAAGTTTTTTTTCCGAACTTTGGGTTATCAAAAATATTGCTTTTCCAACAAAAAGAAAAGGAAATTCACTATTAAAAAAACAGAATATGACGTTCATATATTAAAAATTGAATATAACAAATATTAATACTAAATTAAACAATCATTTTCATTAAATAAATCATAACAAAATAAAAAGTAAAACAAAAACATTTATTTAAGGAAACTATATTATCGAACTGTGTTTTCCATTTTTTTTGCAAACGCAATAGATCTTAAAGAAAATAGTGTCAAAGTGGGCGTTTCGAACCGAATTCCCGATCGGAGGAAGAATAACTATTCAAGGAAGGGTGAAAAACGCATTTGTCACGTGATCAAAATCGCTTATAACTCAATAATTAATTTATTTATTTAAAAAATGAAAAACACAGTTCGATTCCAAATCGCTTCCATAGTCAGGCCTTCCAATTTTATATCTTTTTGTTAAAAAATGAATTTGTAAATGTGTCAAAACGTTTTGCGCGTGTTGAGCAGAGCAGTTATAACTTTCTTAACTATTGAACATTTTAGTTAATGTGGACTGCTTTAATAACTTAGGTATATCATTGTTTCTTTTATTCTGTACATCGGCATGAATTAAGATTCAGTAATAAGGCTTCTTTGCTCTAGATCTTTTTTGTTTCAACAATTTGTTTTTTCACTTCTTTCTTGAAAACTGCTGCTGAGAAGTTCGAACTTTAGACTTTGTACTGTATTAGAAAAAAATTCATTGAGTTTTTACCGCTGAAAAAACGTTAAATGCGGGATATTTCAAAATTATAGCATTAAATCAGGAATTTTTTAACTTTACAACCATAGGAAATTAATTGGTACTAGTGAAAAATGACGTTATATGCGGGGAATCGTTAAAAACGGTTTACGTTAAATTGGGGTTTCACTGTATTAGAAATTTTATGTTAATTAAGGGATCTAACAGGGTGATCTAACAAGGGATCTAGTGCTGAAGAAAATAGGAGAAAACCACTTTTTCATTTGAAAGCTGTAATAGACGTTTTACATTTAATACATATTTTTATATTGGTGCTAGAGTCCTGTATCGGGTCGAGTTACCCTCTTTTACCCGCACCCGAGCCAAAATGTGGTTCGGGTCGTGTTCGGTTGGCAATATATTTTCTCGTTCCGGCTCGGGTTGTCTTTCATAGTTTCGTGTTCGGGTCGGTTTCGAGTTGTGTTTTGACTCTTGCGGGTCGGTTTCGGGTTGACCGATTTTTCAAAATAATGTCCAACATATTTTGCCAGGTTAAAAATTTATACACAATAAGACCTCCATAATGGAATCTCATGAAAAGTGACACCTCTATTTAGCGAATACTTTTTTCAATTCTGAACACTTAAATATTCGTACGCTTATAAATTCTGAATAGTGGGCAACTCCCAGTCTACACGCTCATAACTTGTGTATGTGTGCATAAACTACCACAAATATGATTCATGTATTTTTGCGTGTATCAAAAACGAAATTTAGGTAATATGGTATTATTTTTCATACTCCGAGACACGAAAAAAGGGTTCTTGAAGAAAGAATAATCTACCACCGCATCTCTTATATACATTTCATTTCTCATGCCGTAAATTTAATATATACTCATTCATATTCAAAAGAGTATTTATTTTATTCTGAAACGTAGTTCTGCTCAAACTTTTTGTGAAAATCCATACAACCCTACTTACAAAAAGGCCTAAATATGGCTTGGAAGAAACATTCCAGGATGAACCCGACCCGCAGAAAGAAAATTAGAGTCATCCCGACCAGAAAAAGGAAATTAAGTACAACCTGATTCGATGAGGTACTCTATTCATAGGTCCCTTATTTAGATATTTTACTTCATTTGAATCATAAAAAATATAGATATTTGTCCAGTTTTCTATATAAAATCAAAATTGGTATTAGAGATATAATTGTAGATTACTTTTCATAATTGCATTAAAACATGATTTACTTTCTTTTCATTTCGGGTTCGGGTCGTATTACGGGTCACCGAAAATTATTTTCTCGGGTTCGCGTCGGGTTGCGGGTCGAGGAATTTTTTTTCGTCGGGTTCAAGTCAAGTTGCGGGCTGACTTCAAATGGAATTTTCGTGTTCGGGTCGGGTATGCGCTCTACTCTAATTGCTAGATACTAACAACACGAAAATACATTTTTATGCAAAAAAATGTCAGTAATGTATTCAAATGAAGTTCTGGAAATTATTAAAAGCGATGCTTTCGCATTAACCGAAGAAATCGCCAAAAATTTCGCTACTTACAGCAGCCTTTTTGATTCTGATAATTTCTGTTATTTAAGTGCGTAGTATTTTTTTATGCCTATTAAATTTCTGCTTTATTTATTTTATTTATTTGATTGCGAGAAGCTGAAAGCGCGTTTTCAGCTGCGGTATGCACTTTTTAACATAACTAATTTTTAAGTGTATTATGTGGTATGGATAAATTCTCTAGATCATATACAGGACACCATAGAAGAATTCAAACATTACCGACTATGGACAATAATTGTTGAAAATGAATTTTTAATGCGTTATGTGTTTTATTGTTTATTATGGTATCTCATTTCCTTATATATATAAAAATATATATATAGTGAGAGAGAGAGAGAAAAACAAAAGTCGGAAATTGTACATCAGGTGTGGCAAATGGAATGCGTTCGTACTTTAACTAGTTTTATAAATATTCAGATCTTGGTGCCATAGCTGTTGCACTCTAATGAAAAAAATACATGAATACAAAACCTATTAAGATTCTATACATTAAATTCAGGAATAGAAAAATAATAGGACTCCATCTTAAATAAGAGTCATCACCATGGCAACCAAGAATCATTGCCTATCATGGGATATCATTGAATTGATGACGTATGATAGGATTTAATGGAATGAAGAAAACTTTTATTAATACCTTTTTAAGTTTTGATTCGATTGTCATAAAATTTGAAATGACACGACGAAATTTTGAAACGATTTTATATCTATTAAATTTCAGATCATTCGGCTGGGTAGTTTTTGTTCTGACGGACAGACGGACAGAATTGTCCGTCTGTTCTGTTCCGTCTGTCTGTTCTGTCCGTCTGTTCTGACGGACAGAAAAACGGACCAGACGACGACTATAGGTGCTACGTGTTTATATAATTGCGAAAGAACCTAAAAAGGAGAGAGAGAGAAATTAAAACAAAATGAAAGAAATAAAAAATGAAAGAAATCCCTTAACAATATCCTGAGAGACTACGAAATTCCTTCATAATCTGTTCCCGAATGAAGCATGATTTTTTTATTGGCAAATTGGCATTTATTTAAACGCATAATATCCTGTAAAATGTTCGGAAAGTCGAGTGGAGTTATTCCAGATTTAGATTGACCGTAAATTCTGTTTCATTTTCGTTTTCGGCCCAAAATCTGAGTTTCGCCTAAAATTCGTTTTCGGCGAAAATGCTGCCAAAAATTTGTCCAAACCGAAACTCGACCGAAACTATCTACATTCAAAAAATTCCATTCGGAAATTTTCAACATTACTCATTGACAGGAGCTGTATCGGCTCAAATGAGACACATTTATTGCTATGAGGAACTTCACTGTTTGTAATTATCACTCATGACTGACTCACAACATGACCAAAAATTAGTCCAAACATTTATTGCTATGGGGAACTTCACTGTTTGTAATTATCACTCATGACTGACTCACGACGTGACCAAAAATTAGTCAAAACCGAATTAGTCCAAACCGTGGACCAAAAATTAGTCCAAACCGAAACTATCTGCATTCAAAAAATTCCATTGCTCATTTCGGAAATTTTCAACATTACTCATTGATGTGAGCTGTATCGGCTCAAATGAGACACATTTATTGCTATGGGGAACTTCACTGTTTGTAATTATCACTCATGACTGACTCACGACGTGACCAAAAATTAGTCCAAACCGTGGACCAAAAATTAGTCCAAACTGAAACTCGACCGAAACTATCTACATTCAAAAAATTCCATTGCTCATTTCGGAAATTTTCAACATTACTCATTGATCTAAGCTGTATCGGCTCAAATGAGATACATTTATTGCTATGAGGAACTTCACTGTTTGTAATTATCACTCATGACTGACTCACGACGTGCGTGCAAATTATAAAGCAAACAATGCATATATGACTAAACTTTGAAGGCGCTTTTCACGTGCTCTGTAAAAGTTGCAGAATTAACAGTAACAGAAAAATGTTAGTTTGAAACCGCAGAAGTGTTTCGAGTACTCTTTGAGAAAGCTCTAGTACAAGGATGGCGAACCTATGGCACGCGTGCCGAACTTGGCACGTAAGAAAACTTTTTTGGCACGCGAAAAAAATTATAGATTATATTCAGTTTATGGAGAACAATCCATTTTATGTTTTTTAACAAAAAGTATAGTTTGTGTTACAGGTATATAATTTACTTTAAAATAATCCGTAAATTTTGAATGAATTAAGGTATTATAAATTTCAATGAAAGCGCTTTGTAGCGTCATTTTCTCGCCAAACCATTCAACATATAGTGTTTTCCAAACCATTTTGCTTCTTTATGAAATTTCAAAGGCTTTTGAAAATTGAATTTTTAGATATAGTTTGCATACCTAATTGACACGCTTCTGCTTCAGATTACGTTTTATTTAATTTAGGTTTAGGGTTTTAAGTAATTTTAGGTTTTATTAAGGTTATAATTTTGAAAATTAAATTTTAACTGTTACTGTAAATAATATGTATCTCTTGAACCTGTTTCTACAACTAATATGATCTGATTTGGAAGTATACAGTAAAAGAAAAACTCATTTATAGGTTATTAACACGGAATTCTATGCGACATGTTTATATCATTGAGTAAATACAGCAAAATAAATAGCTTAGGAATCGAATTTAGTGTAAAATATTTGAGTAAAAATTCTATAAAAACTAATTATTGAATTTTGTCTAAGTTAAAATGTTTCTGGCACGTTAGAATGTTGGTGCACAATAATTTTGAAATTTTTGGCACGCATACCCAAAAAGATTCGCCATCCCTGCTCTAGTATAACAGACGTTCATTTACAAAAATCATTATAAAAGATAAATCGCGGTATTTATACCTAAGACATTTTTTAACTAGATGATATTCGTATAATTAATACGAGGGTGTATCAGTACGTTTTTGCCCCCACATAGAAATAATTGAGTCAGATTTATGAAATTGCTACATTGTATGAGTCCTTTTCTACATAGTCACCGTGCACAGTAACACATTTGTTCAACCAGTATTTCAAAGAGAGGGGCGATGATGTATTCCAGGAGTCGCGATAGTAGACCCAAAGTACTTTCCGAGCCCCTTCCCCCCAAATTTGACCCCCCCCCCCCGGGAGCATGAATGATTTCAGCGAAATTTAGAAAAGTGCCCCCGGAGCTCAAATTTGGGGGGAGGGGCTCGGAAGGTGCATAGCATGAATGACTGGTCACAGGCCTTTCCAACAATATGTCACATGTGGGGGTCGGTAAAAGTTAGAAAAAGTCCTCTTTTTGGGTCTACTATCGCGCCTCCTGGAATACATCCTCCCCCTTCTCTTTGAAATACCGGTTGCTCAAATGTGTTACTGTGCACACTGACTATATAGAAAAGGACTCATAAAATGTAGCAATTTCATAAATTTCGCTCAATTATTTCTATGTGAGGGCAAAAAATTATTGATACACCCTCGTATCATTCTGTGTCGTTGATGAATTAATTACATTTTATTTGATATGAAAATAAAATGTTTTGGTCATAAGTACAGAGAGCCAACTGGGCTACGCGTATAATTACACGTGTAGTCAATTAATAATTCTGTATACTTATGTATGTATTATTTACTTTTAAAACGTTTTGGAAATTTTCGTTTTCGGCCGAAGATAGGAAGATTACCAAAATTCGTTTCGGTTTTAAAAATCTGTTTCGGCCGATCCTTAATTGTTATTAATTTTAAAGAATTTTTAATTTGAAATTATTTTCTTGTTTATACACAGTTACTTCTATTTACTCCTTTCTAGAAAGCAAAACGTTTAATTAGAATTTAGTGTTTTGTTTTTTATAAGATAATGTGCGAATCCTTTGTTAAAATTTTTATAGCTCCTGCCTCTTTACGCCCTTGGCCACATACGTAGACGTTTAGAATTTTACAATTGTAATTACTGTCAATAATAAATAAAAATTTAATTTAAAGAATCAAAAAACCCGACTGCGTAAAAAGTGAATTAATTAATTATTTCTCATCAATGTGAAACTATTTTTTATATTACTTACCTATTTTTTTTATTTACTTGTATTGATGACTTTTAAGTTGTGTTTAATTCTTAGTTCCCATCTATAAACACTGTTTTGATGAGGACTATAGATGTCTATGAAGGTTAGAGTTGCAGTAAAGCTAGAGATCCCACTTAAGCCGCTATCAGATTCACCGACTTTTCGAGCAACCAACTTTACAGCCGATTTTAACCCCAATTTTTTCCAGTTGAAAAGGAGAAAAAGGTTACAATTGTCTTTGCTAAAGTTGGAGGAAAACCCGGGAAAACCAGTACTACTAGTACCAGCCGTCAATATTTATCGCATTTTCGTATCAATCGCTTATCTCTGATTCGCTGAAATGTTGAAAGGAGGGAGGAAAAGTTGCGGCTAGGACAGACTTTTTTGAGATGCGGATAAAAAGTTGGGGATATTGCTGTTTGCTATCACACTGTGTGTCGAGACAACATTTCCCGAAAAGTTGGAGGAAATCAAGAGTTGGCTCAAAAATTGCTCGAAAAGTTGGTGAATCTGATAGCGGCTTTACACAACTTCCAGGTTGTGTAATATTTAAACGGAGCTTCTGACTCTAATATAGTCAATAAAATATCGTCTTCATTTTGAAAGACCTATCCAATGATGTCACTCAATAAGGTGCGTAAATTTTTTTTTCGTCTCTACCGCCATTTTTTATTTTATGGCCGCCATTTTGAATTTATAAAAACAAAACCTAGCCTATAATCATCGGATGGTTAAGACGAATCGATAGAGACTTCATTCATTAAAATCCATCCAACCGTTGGGATGTTTCGAGGGTATAAAGAAATCCACTTACGCAGATAAGCGTGAAACACATAACCATTCTTTTCAGTCGGGTAAAAAATTAATTGCAGCATATTATATTACAATCTAATTAATTATGATCTCAAAATTTTTTCAAACAAAGACAATATTTGAAAACCCAGATACGCGTGAAACACATAACCCTTCTTGGCAGTCGGGTAAAAAGAACAAAAATTTTATAGTAACTTATTCACTACAGAATCCTTAACAAGAGAAGTAAAAATTTTATGCTTTGGCTACACTGATGGTGAGTTAGTACAGTTAAAGATTAAAAACAAACAAACAGTGAAGTAATTTTTCGGCAATCAGTATTGTTGGATTATTTGAATAAATCGTTAATATTTGATAAAAATAATATCAAATATATTAACTTTTAATAATTTGTAGAAATGTAAGAAAGAAATAGTTTTTTATCTAAGATATAAAAATGAAAATCTGTCTGTCTGTAATCCTATACAAGTCCACAGTTTGGAAGCCAAAATTGTGAAATGTTACGTGCATGTGTACTGAAACACAGCCGAGGCAACTAAAGTAATCCGGAATCGAAATGATTTATAGTAAATTTTAATTAATAAAAAAACACCAATTTAACAGTAATTTCCTATCAAATGTTTCGTTACAGCAGTTGCCAACAATTAAAAATAAACCAATAAAATTCTTGCCACAGCAATTTATTTTATATTGCAAGATTTTTACGTGAAAAATAAAATGAAAACGAGTTCGACAAACTAAAAAAAAAAAGTGAATATTACGTCATAACTTTTCTATTTTGCAAGATTTCCACGTGAAAAATGAAAATGAAATAAAATAAATAGTTTGACGAATTAAAAAAGAGGAATATTAATTACGTCATATTGGAAATATAATGGACGTCAGCAAGTGAATATATAACGTCATATGAGGTTGAAAAAACCTATTGAAATATGATAAAAACTCGATTATGAAAATATCGGCATATTTTAACATTTTGAGGTTCTCTGAATTTGTTTTCTCCACTTTAAAATAAATTCTATATATATACGTGTGTGTATGCGTGCATATTAGAATTTCCACAAAGGTTTAGTTTCCTAGGGTTCATTCTCAGCGAAGAACTGAAATAAAGATTTCATTTTTTTTTTTTTTTTAATAAAATTCATAGAATTTTTGGACTTGCCATTTTTTTTTAATCGCGAAAAAATTATTTAAATAACAAAATACTCGGAAACAACTTTCCATCAAAATGTTTTAATCTCGGTCTCAATCCAGATCACAGATTATATTTACTAAGTAAGTATGATATCTGTCGTCTGGATTAAATAATTAAAAAAAAAAAAAAAAAAAAAAAAAAAGAGTGAAAATTAAGTAAATTAACACAGAATCGTTGACTTTTCAAAATTGATTTTTCAAAACAAACAATCTTAAAATTCCGGAAAACGCCCGGTACTACTTTAGCTAGTTTTATATGAAATCATTTCAGTCCTAAATTACCATTAACCTTCAGCGGCAAAAAGGGGCGTTATTTATTTATTTATTTCTGAATTTTAATTGTTTTTCCCATTTTTTTTTTATCCCTATTAATGTAAAATAAAACTCATTGTTTTTGTCGTTATAAAAAAAATCGTGCCTGAAGAGGTTAATCAATCTAGAACACCTCTTGTGCCAGTATGTCTAGATTGGTCTAAAAATATAAATTCATTCACTTTTTATTTAATGACGACTATTTCAAAGATAGATTTATTCCAGGAAAAACTTGGCAGAAAAAATAATAAAAAAAATATATCCGTGACCGATCGTCTTATTCTGGTCAAGTTTAAATCCATTGCCTCATGACGTCGGCTTATAATACCGGGACAAGCAATCGCGGCATCGTGTCGTCTTGTCGAACCATTCTACTCTGGCGTCGAAAAATGAAATGAAATAAAAACAAGGCCTTCCTTTCCCCCTTGTAAACAATCTCAAAGAAGTCTAGAGTCGGCCCGAGTAGTGGCCGACTGCCAGGGCGCAGTAGATAAATGGGGCTGTCCTCTCCGGGGCTTTCGGCGCCAAAGACGGACGCCCGGCCGTCGGACGCTGGACTCGCTGAGAAGATGAAGGCAATGATGAGAGGGATCAGCATGTAGTGCTGCCCTCTGATGGGGAAATTGAGAACACATTAGAGATTTTTGGCCGAGTACCGAGATTTATTGCATGATGTACAGCTTTAGAAATAGTTTTTTCTTTCCTTTTCTTTTCTTTAGTTCTTTATTTATTTTATTTATTATTATTATTATTATTCACGTTCAACAATGATCAAAACTTTGATTAATTTAGCAGTTTCTCCTCTCGATTTCTGTGTTTTGCAAAAGTAATGATATGTTGTTGAAGAAGTTACTTTTAAATAAAAAGTTTTACACATAAAATTTGGGAGAGATTTAATGAAAACATTTATGAAAAATTCTAGAAATTTTCAACTTTGCGTAAACAGATTAAATAAAATAATTATATTAATTAGAAAATTTGTAGCTTTTGGAACTGTAATAAATATTAAAAATAAATTATTTTCTATGCTTTTTTTTTTTTTTTTAAATGAATATTTACTGCTTATGTTATACTTCTGAGTTAAAGCAGTTTATAAGCATAACTGAGACAAATGTCAAAGCATTTTAAACACAATTACTCTTCTATTGAATTATCTTTGCACTATTTAAAATAATTTTCAACTGCAATGAATTAAATAAAGAAAAACAAACAATATAATGTATATACAGGGTTCGTACGGGTCCTAGAATTTCCAGACCAGGAAATTCTTCGATACCAATATTTTCTTATAGAAAATCTCTACTTAAACAACGCGAAATTTTGCGCGTTTAAACTAGATTTATTTTTTTTTATAAAAAACAAACAAACAAAAAAAAAAAAATACTGATATTTTACCTGGAAAATATCGGGACCCTGAGATATATTTAGGTGTTTAATGTATAATTTTCTGTAAATGCTTTTCAAATTAAAATAATCGGTTTTAAAAAAGAATAAATAATTCAGCTAATTTATATAATTAAATGTTATCAATTTGTATACATCTTTTAATAAGTCTTCATTTTTGTTAATCTTCATCAGTGGCTGAGAGATTCTGCTTTCAAAACTGGTAGATGGAAGGTACCGTTCTGCATCGAGCCGCTAACTGGATTTTACCGGAACCTGACTAGAACCGCATGTCGGGTTGATGCTAATGTCTTTCATTCAAGGTCCGGTTTTGCTTGAGTTTACTTTACATATATCGCGTTCGGGTCGGTATTGGGTTCAGTTTGGATTTTTACGGATCGAGTTCGGGTTGATGTGATTTTTCAACGAAAGATGATAATTTTATAATTCTGACGTATAATTGCGATTTTTGAAATCCAACTGCCCTTAAAAGGCTGAAGGAATTTTACTTTATAATTCAAAATTATAATTATACTTTAAAATTCTAACTGTATAATCACGTTTTTTGCCTTTCAAATACCTTTAAATTCTGAATGATTTTTACTTTATAATTCAGAATTACAATAAATTTCAAATTCTAAATGCATAATCATGTTTTTTGCCTTCTAACTGCCTTTGAATTCTGAATGGTTTTTACTTTATAATTTAGACTGATAATAAATTTATCCTCCTAATGCATAATTACCATTTTTGAAATTCAACTGCTCTTAAAGGCTGAATGAATTTTACTTTATAATTTAGAATTATAATAAATTCATTAATATTTAATAAATTAAATTAATAAAATATTAAATTTTTAAATGTATAATTACATTTATTTATCTTCTAACTGCCTTTAAAGGCTAGATAAATTTTACTTTATAACTGCCGTTAAAGGCAAGATGAATTTTACTTTAAAATTTTGGTGTATAATAAGTTTATTATGATTTGTTTTATGCTTTTATAACATACACTTTATTTTTTCAGTGGACGTCCGCTGCTACTGCAACCTACCAATGTGTGTATCCACCAACTACATGTGCCGATCATCTGAGGGCGTTTGTGTTTCCGAAAGAGGGGCAACGGAAGCGTGGAGTTGGCGTCACGCATGCATCGAACTCATAACGATAGATGCACGACAGATGGTAACACTGGATTGCAAAAAGAATGAGACTCGGCAGTGTTGCATGAATGACATGTGTAACTATTTTTGGAAAGTTCCCAGTAATCGGAATCAAAATCACACTTATATAACTGGTGAGTACTTCTCTAACTCCCTCCTCCAAATATATATGTGAGTTGTGGTTTTAGATTCCCATAAAACCCTACTCATAGCAACAGATATGGTCAGCCCTTTTCCATGAGAACTTGTTACCGCAGAACAGCAGATGTTTGAATTTGCTGATATGCAGTTTGCATTCTCTTCGCCTGGAAACAAGTAACAACCGAGAGCAGATTGCATTCTGACGCGGCCGATGGTAGGCATATCTCGCTCTAGACGAGAGCAGAGGCCGAACTCCGATGATTCTGCGGGCGCGTATGCTGCAGAGAAAACCCCTACCCTCCCGTACCTGTAAATATAATTTCTATTTAATATGTAAACTATAACCTAGAATCATTAAACTCCTTTTTTCATTAACTAAGGCCTTATCTTTATATCATCCCTATATTACATGGGTGCTCTAGGCCGATTTGAATCCAAAACGAATTTAAAAAGTAAAATCCCCTAGGCTTTCTTACCGATCTACGTTTAAAATCAGAGAACTGTTTCGTTCCGTTATCAACCCTTGCATTTCAGCTGATGTGATTCATCTACATCTGATGTGAGCCATCTGTGTGAAGCTCAATCTCCCGTTTATTTTTATTTGTGCAAGATAGTTATCGCTATACAAGGAATGAATCTTCGACTGCATATTTTTTTTTCTACGGATCATTAATTGGATTACTTCAATATATCGTGGCGAGGAATTTATTTTTCAATTGGATAACTCCTTTTAAAGTAAGTTTATTTTTTTTCTCTTTCCTTTCTTGCCTTTTAATATGGAATTGCAAGAAATTGACTTTATTAAAAGCCAGTTGAAAACGGCTAAAACAGATAAAATCAAATTATTGCATGAATTTATATTTGGTTGCGATAAAAATCGCCAGAATAGAGCGAATTTAAGGAAATTTAAAGGTTTTTCTTTTACTGACAAAAGCGATGAGTATGAAAATAAACTCAAAGTAATTTTGAACGATTACGATCAGATACAATTGATTACTATTGCTAATATCTTATCCATTGACATCCATGGATCAAAACAAGATATAGGGCAACGTATTTTAAGTGCACTAGTTGATATTTCGGCTTTTAAAGACACGTTTACGGCAGTTTCCGAATCGGATACCGAATTTGATGATAGCCACAATAGTAGTGGAAGCACTGGTTTATCTTCCCCTTTGGCAGTACAGCCAGACCAGGCGCGTGTACACTGTACACACTCCGCGCCCAAACAGACAATTTCTTTCCATGACATTGATCATTTAATTACACCGTTTAGTGGTGATAAAGCTGAAAACGTTCAAACATGGTTTCAGAGATTTGAATCTCTGGCCCATTCATTTCAACTGTCCGACATACAGAAATTTGTGTTTGCTGAGCGGGCATTAAAAAGTTTAGCATTATTGTATGTACGTAGTGAAAACAACATTTCTTCATATACATCACTCAAAGAAGCATTGTTTCGCGAATTTGGACAATCAGCTTCGTCCGCCCAGATACATCAATTACTAGCCGCTAGAGGCTGCCGCCCAAACGAAAAATTATTGGAATATTTTCTGAAAATGAAAGAAATAGCACAAAGAGGAAACATAGATGATATATCTTTAATTCACTATATAATTAATGGGATTAACGATACACCACATAATAAAGCTATATTATTCGGGTGCGCCACGCTTGCCGAATTTAAAAACAAGCTCCAAATTTTCGAACGAATTTGTGAACAGAGCTCTAAATTTTATCAATCAATGTCACCGACTACACCCAACACTCCTAAGATTAACCAGAAGGAGAAAACTGCAAAATTAACTTGCTGGAATTGTTTAGCCCCAGGACATCTATCTACCCATTGTGTGCATTTGAATAAAGGAAAAAAGTGTATGAAATGTGCACGTTTTGGTCATGTTTCCAACCAGTGTACAGAGCAAAATCCGGGGCGTAAGCGTTCGACTCAAGGCACCTCCCCTTCACGCAAGACGTCGCCGCGCAGAGACGAACAAATTAACGTAGTCGAAATGTGTCATTCTCCTCCGCGCATGCAGAAACCTGTAAAAATTTTTAATTTACAAATCAATTCAATCTTGGACACTGGAAGCTCACTGACGATACTGAGAGAAGACATTTATGAACAAATTGGGTCTCCCCCCCTCACCGGAGCAACTGTACAATTGTCGGGTATCGGTAACCGTGTTATTCAACCTATAGGATCGTTTTTTACCAATATACAAATAGACGATAATACTTTTTCTACTTCTGTTTACGTAGTTAAGTCTTCTCAGATGCCCATGCCACTTATCATAGGGACAGATGTCATATTTCAGGGTACTCTCACATGCGACAAAAACGGAGCTACTTTAACTAAATCTCCACCCACAAGTATTTTTATAAGCTGCATTACTGTGTCTGATAATGTATCTGCAACGAAATCTCAAGATAAATCCTATGTACCTGCATTTCCCGACGCAAGATGCACTACGGAAACATTTGTTTCAAATTCTTTCCCCCAAGATCTAAAACCGCCAAAAGTAAATAAAGATTTTTCGAATGAAAATATTCCTACTGACATAGAAATTGACTCAGCATATCTGAAACATCTCGCAACATTATCGCCAGACTGTTTTTCCTTCGATTTAAATTTCTTATCCTACAAGCTGTTCATGACTGTGCTCCTCTTATTGACCATCTATTTATTACTGTTTACGTCTGCCAACGGACTCATTTATCAGCATTCGGCGTTCCATACATCCCAACCATCTCCAGATTCGAGTGACGTTACTAATTGGACCGAAATTCTGCGTTTCCTTATCATTCCTTTTTTATTTTTTATACGCCGACATTTTGTGAAGTCAACAACGAGAAAGAGAAAAAGTAGACTTAAATTTCCAAAAAGAAATATGCTTCACGTATATAGGTCACAAGTGCAACCAACGAATCTATCATAAATGTGTTTTTTATTATTACTACTATTTTTTTTAACTGTGTTTTTATATATTATGTGTTTTACACCTATATCTGCTTATTCCTGAGAACATTTATATCGTACAGACTGTAGACTGCTACTATCTGTGACTTTCTTAGTAACTTTATTTCAATATCTTCGTTTTTTTTACGATTACAGCAAGCATCCATGATCATTTTTTTTCTGGACGAAACATTAGATTGAGGTGTTTACCAGTGTAACTCACCATTTCAAGAGTCCAATCATTGATGGAAATCTTCAACACAGAACGTTTTTTTTTCTTCTTCGTATTTTTGTGTGTCATGCCATTCTTCAGTGCGATAAACTTCAAGTGCTTTTTTTTTTAAGAAGTTATCGCGTACCAAGCATTTTTATCAACAGTGTTTATTTTAAAATTATCCTTAGTTTGTGGAATATGCAACAGATTCTTTATTTTTTCAGCTCATATTAACAGAATTTATGTGCCTTTTTTTTCGAAGTACCGATCAACATTTTTTTTTTAAATCTCTGAGCGATATATATCTGCTCAAAACTTTTTTATTGAACCCATGCGGTGATTTTTTTTTTTGCGCATGGCAAGTTATCTTTCTCTTGGACTGCAAATGGTGCATTATTTTTTTCATTTGCCTGTTTCGCAACACGTGTTTTTTTTTTATGTTGCGTAAACAACAACTTTATTTTAGATGACTATCTACACAGGACTTTATTTTTTTTTAACACTCACTTTTGACAAGAAGAAAAAGAATATTGTTGTATTTATACTTTTAAAACTGCATTTATATTTTTAAAACTGTATTTTATGTGTAAACTTTTTATTGAATTGCTATATATATGTATGTGTCCCCCCCCCCCCACTCGCATATTTTTTTTACAGAAGTAAGAGCTGGCTGTCGAAAAAAAAAAAAAACCTTTTGGTGGGAAATCCTTTTTTTTTTTTTTTTTTTGCTTAGACGAGGCAAACCTCTTTTTTTTATTTTTTATTCTCGGGATAAAGATGTTTTTTTTTTTACGAAATTCTACCTAAGATGAGGCAGATTTTAGTATGTTTTCGTGATGATAATATAATGGGCAGACGGCCTTTCAGATTATATTTTTCATCCCTGATGATGGCTCATGAGAAAGACGGTCTCATGACGCAAATTGATGTTATCCTGAGATTTTTTTTTATTCTTTTGTTTTTTTTTCTCTTTGGAGATACCCCACCGCAGCTCAGCATTAATTTACATAAAATTTAGAATTTTTTTTTTATTTAGCTCAATTCTCTTAATTATTTAATGACAATTTTTTTCCTTTGGATTTTAATTATTTTTAGATAGTTTTTTTTTTGTTGTTTATTTTGTTTTTGACATATCTTGTTGCTTATTTAACGCGCTGTCGAGGTCGACAAGCGGACAAGATGGCCGAGTGTGAGTTGTGGTTTTAGATTCCCATAAAACCCTACTCATAGCAACAGATATGGTCAGCCCTTTTCCATGAGAACTTGTTACCGCAGAACAGCAGATGTTTGAATTTGCTGATATGCAGTTTGCATTCTCTTCGCCTGGAAACAAGTAACAACCGAGAGCAGATTGCATTCTGACGCGGCCGATGGTAGGCATATCTCGCTCTAGACGAGAGCAGAGGCCGAACTCCGATGATTCTGCGGGCGCGTATGCTGCAGAGAAAAACCCTACCCTCCCGTACCTGTAAATATAATTTCTATTTAATATGTAAACTATAACCTAGAATCATTAAACTCCTTTTTTCATTAACTAAGGCCTTATCTTTATATCATCCCTATATTACATATATACGTTATTTTATGACGGCCGATTATCTGCACAAGGGATATAGGCCCGAGCGGGGATGCCCTCCGTGGGGGGGGGTCTTTCTAAGGGAACCTAACTCGTATTTACGCATGGTAATCCAAGGTTCGAAGAAAAACACGGAAAAAACCGAACGATTAGGCCGACGGGCGCGAATGTGTTCGAACCCAGCACCTCCGTCTACCAGCTTCGAGAGCAGAACCTCTCGGCCACTGGTGGGGCCCAAATATATATACATTAAATTTCATAAGACACCAATTAAATTTAGAACTATTACTATTGGATGCATTAATATAATAATAAAGCTAACAAACTTCTACAGGGTGTCCAGCGAATAAGACCCTGATTTCAAAATTAAATATCTCAAAAACAAAGATCAATAGAATTATGCGGTAAACGGTTTGTTTATTAGCTAAGCTGTAAAAATGTTGCACAGACGTTTCAAAAATTAGTTTCAAAAACCGCTAACAGACGGCGCTGTAATCGTAATGCCTATAAATTGTGTTTTGAAGCCAAGAGCCCTAGCGTCTCATTCCTAGATGGCTTCCTATGGAAGAACGAAAATTGGGAAAGACCGCTTTTTCGTTGGGGCGATGTGCAGAAGTTGAGGCATCTGGTCACAGAATTATTGCATCAGCTTCAATTTCGGAGAATTTCAATTAATAGAATTTTCAATAAAAAGTTTAGCAATCATTATATAAGAACTTAAAAAATATTTTATTTGGGTAATGTGCAGAAGCGGAGCCATGTGTTGACAGAATTGAGATTTGTTTCAAATTTTGTTATAAGCTACTTCGGTCCGGATACCAATATCTCTGTGGTATGTCTTTTCTCTCCTAATTGGTAGATCGTGGAATTGAATCCAAGTAGAGGAGGATTTGAAAAAAATGGAAATCTTTACTTTTTAATATTTATTTAAACTGTGAAAAAAGTTTGAATAAAAAAATCCAAAGTCTCTCGTTTTAAAATTTAATTAAGCTAAAAGAAACTTCTTTTTTAAAAATCATTGAGCATTTATAATAATGATTCATAAATCATTTTTTTTAATTGTAGAGAATAGTTTGAATGAAAAAATACAAAGTTTCTATTTTTAAAAACTTAATTAAGTTAAAAAAATAATTTTTATTTTAAAAACTCGTTTTCATTTTTTTCTTATTATTGAGTACAGAAATATGGTGCAGCTTCTAGCGATAGGATCCGAAGTATTCGAAAGGAATGCAGCATCCAAAATACTTTTGCTTTGACGTTGATGATATGACTTATCATCAATTCCTTTTAAAAAAGAAATAATTTAATGCATATTTTCTGTCTCTAAAACTTTGTTTACAAAGAAAAGAAATATATGTGTTGTGCTAAAACCAAAGTATTATGCCGTGATTTAAAAATAAACTAAAAGTGAAAAATTACTTTTTATTTATAATAATTCAGGTATAAAAAATAATACAAAAATATTATGCCGTGATTTAAAAATATAAAAAATAAATAAAAAGTACAAAATTATTTTTCTAAATATATGCATTTTGATTTAAATAATTATATGGCATTAAAGATTGAATTAAAAAAAAAAATTTTTAATTCTTATAATGATTTCTAAACTTTTTATTGAACATTCTATTAATTGAAATTTTCTAAAATTAAAGCTGATGCAATAGTTCTGTGACCAGATGTCTCCACTTCTGCACATCATCCAAATGAAAAAATGGATTTTCCCAATATTCGTTTTTACGTAGGGAGCCATCTAGAAATGAGACGCCAGTGCTCTGGACTTCGAAGTTCGAAGCAGTTTACAAGTATTGCGATTACAGCGCCATCTGTTAACAGTTTTTACAACTATATTTTGAAACTTCTGTATAACATTTTTACAGCTTAGCTAATAAACAAACCGTTTACCGCATAATTCTATTGATCTTTGTTTTTGAGACATTTAATTTTGAAATCAGGGTCTTATTCGCTGGACACCCTATATTAAAAATTCATAATCAAATACATGGGAACGTCCATTGTTACTCTTGTGACCATTAGAGATAATTTTCACAAATACTTCCAATTATTTTATTACAAAATATAATTAAAAGAAAAATTGATATAACCAGTTAAATACACTTATGTTCCACTCGCATAAAATATATTTAATTTGTAACAAAAAGCATTTCCCTTGTCTTTAAAATCAATCAAAATTTTGTTACTCTTGTGACCAGGGTGTCACAAGAGTTATTTAATATTTACATAAGTAAAATGCTTTTTGTTACAAATTAGATATATGTTTGTGTTTGGAACACAGTGGTATTTAGCTGGTTATATCAATTTTTATCTTAATTAAATTTTGTAATAAAATAATTGGAATTACATATGAAAATTTGCTCTAATTATCACAAGAATAACGAATGGACGTTCCCATATACACTTACAACAACAATATATAATACACATTGTATAAAAAATAGCTATCTACTGGTTAATATTCTAAAAAATCTTAAATGTGTAAAAATATAACGACATATGAGGATACCCAGTATTTCAGATCATAAACGATAGTACATGTGATTGAAATTTTACGCATTGTGAGGAATTTTCAGTAAACCTTACCAGGCAAGAATTTATTTTACCAGCCAGGAAGATCCAACGCACAGTTGAAAAATTTTCTGACAAAATTTGCGCGCCTGCAAAAATTATTCAATACTACAGTACATTTTCGTAGTAACATTTTCTTAAATTTTTTCTTATTTCTTATTTTTTTTTTTTATATATATAAACTTAAGAAATATATGCAACAGATGAAAATTTAGTGTATAGTTTACTTGCCATGTGCCAGGCCAGACACTGAGACGACAGGAGGAAAATGAAGTGCGACTTAGGAGAAAAACTCTTCGAAACAAAGAAGAAAGCTGTTTCAAACCTGTTTTATCTCCGAAATCAAGCAGCATGTTGCATGTGTCGCCTCAGTGTTCGACCTGCCTAATAGAACTTATTATTATGTTTACATTGTGAAATTAAGAGAGTTATAAAATATGGTAACAAATAAAAATGTTAAGTTTTTGGTATATTTTCTAAAGCCTGTGGTTTTTAAGACTGCCTAAAAATTCCCTTGACATGTCAGAAAATCTAATCCCCAGTGGCGAATACAATGATACAATGATGTAATTGTCCACGCCTGCACGATTATTATGTTCGTGAAAATATTGTAAACAGAGTCGTTTCATTTCCGTGTAAAATTTATCTTCCCTCCTTATTAAGCTAAATAATGCTATAAAAAGGGATAAAATATTTTTATTTAGATTAACACCACACTAACGGTGACACTTTCAAAATCATTCATGATAGAAATATTTTCACAAAATTTTAAAAACAATAACTTGGTAAACAATGTCAAGACATCATGCATGATGAAAAACAGTGCAAACATAAAATAAAATGAAATTGGATATTTGTGAGCGTGGATTAATTTTTACTATTGTTACTAATATTGCATAGCATCTCTTTCCAAATTTTAGATAAATCAGGGGACACTGAATCATTGCAAATATTATCTTTTCGTGAAAATATCTCTATTGATTCCCGGATAATAGATGGTAAATAAAATCTTGATGGATAAATTATTCTGCTATTTATAAAATTGATCTGTAAAGGTTCTTTGCTGCATAATCTGGCCAAAGCTGTGGTTCTCCTGTTGTATTTGATGTCTGCTATATGTTCTTTGATTCTAGTTTTAAGTTTTAAGAGCCATTATTTTGAAATTCAGACAAAAAAGTGATATTTTGATAGATGTAATTTTTAATTGGCTTGATTTTTTTTTATGTTGAAGTAGATCATATTTAATGAATAATGTGCAATTTTGAAGCCCTGAAAAAATTTCCTGTTTCCTATAGAAAATGTCCAATTTCAAGATCACGAATCCCATTTTTCATGAAAAATGAAATGCCAGTATGTTTGGATTGCTATATCTCTGGAAAGCAACAACATCCAAAAATTCTTTTGCCATAAACTGTTAGTATAACACTGCTTGCTTAGTAAAATTTACTTGGTTCCATGGGGCATTGTTAATTTTCATTGTTATGTTGTGACAAAATACAATCAAAATGACGTTTTTGTCCGTTTTCTGCACTTATTATCTTATTTAAGCAATAGTACCCCAACATTTTTCTTATAGAATATGAAAGTTTACAATTAGGACAAGCTAAGCCATATAGAACTTTGTCGGGATATCGGTGCTGTTAGGAGATAGAGTCTGTTAAATATTCAAAAGTTTCAAAATCTGCAACTTTTGAATTAGTCCCATCTTAAAAAAGCATCACAGTTGAATAAAACAAAATATATCAGGTAATAGTTGAACATATCTACAAAAACATGGAAACGAAAAAGAATCGGGCTCTCTTGCTATTTTCAGAAAAAAAATGACAAAAGTTACAAAAAGGCAGTGTCAATATCAGGCCTTTTCCCCTATCAAACAATGAAATATCCCGTTTATCTTTCCCTTTCCTATGTTTTTCCCTTATGAGGAAATGGAACTTCCCTTCTCGCTTTCTCCATCTAGGGGAAAAGTCTGATCATTGCACTGCCTTTTTGTAAATTTTGTCATTTTTTCTCTTCTGAAAATAGCATGAGACCCCACTTTTTTTTCGTTTCCATGTTTTTGTACATATGTTCAACTACTACATGATATAGTCTGTTTCATTCAACTGTAAAGCTTTTTTGAGATAGGACTAATTCAAAATTTGCAGATTTTGAAACTTTTGAATGTTTAACAGATTATATCTGCTAACAGCATCGCTATCCCGGTAAAGTTCTATATTAATTAACTTGTCCTAACAGTAAAATTTCATATTCTATAAGAAACATTTCGGGGTACTATTAGAGGTTTGCACGGGCCGACCCGTGGCACGGGCACGGCCCTAACCCCGGCCCGCCGGGCCGATTTTCATTCACGGCACTCGGGCCGGGCCGGGCCCGGCCCATACTTCTTTCTGAAGGCTCGGGCCAGGCCTAGTCACTACTCTTTACGGGCCGGGCTCGGGCCTTACTTTTTTCCTGAAGGTTCGGGCCGGGCCTAACTTATTTTTTCTGCACAGATCCGGTACTGGTTTCATTCTTAATCTTCACGGCCAAAAATTTTCATTCCTAGTTTTGACCCAACCCGTATGAAAATCATTGTCTCGCCGTGGCCAAGTCCGTTGAAAGGTCAGTAAAATTAGGCATGGCACAAATTTTTTTCAAAAAATGCATACATTTTTAAATCACCATTATTCTACAATTAAACATTCAAATTCATTCTTTTTAAAGAATAGTAGATTTCTACGCTTATTAAAATATAGAAATATAGTAAAACGTGTGAAAATGAACCTGCCTATGACGGAATCTTGTTTTAAACTGAAAAACGTGTTGATCCATACAAAATTAATGTACTGTACTACGTAAGAAAAGAATATATAATACATTTACACTTGTTAAGAAGGGAACTTGTCTATAAGGCGTTTTTTTTGCTTTTCTATGCAATTCCGTCTTAGATTTTACTGTATAGCATTTTTCAGATTTTTAACACATCAATACATGGAATATGGATTAACAATATTAATGATAACTGAAACATTTACATACAAGAAATAGAGATTCATTAAAAAAGAAATATCGCACCCTGCGGCATTCCAAAAAAAATGAAGAGTATAAACATGAAAAGAAAAGTTTAAAGAAATATTTTTGACCTGAACTCCTCGTACGTGACAAATTTTTAACCAAATCGACGTAAAAATCAATGTTTTGTACAAATTCACTCTGGCCGGGCCGGGCTCGGGCCGAAATTTTAACTTTTTTTCGGGCCGGCCGAACTCTTAGCTGTTATACCGGGCCGGGTCAATAAATTTTTTTACGGGCCGGGCCGATTTTTATTTCTCTGAGTCGGGCCGGGCCCGGGCCTGGAAATGTCGACCCGTGCAGATCTCTAAATACTATTGCTTAAATAAAATAATAAGTGCAGAAAACGGACAAAAACGTCATTTTGATTGCATGTTGTGGCAACATAACAATGAAAATTAACAATGCCCCATGTAACCACGTAAATTCTTCTAACCAAGTAGTGTTATACTAACAATTTATGACAAAAGAATTTTGGGATGTTGTACTTTCCAGATATATAGCAATCCAAACATACTAGCATTTCAATTTTCATGAAAAATGGCATTCATGATCTTGAACTTTGACATTTTCTACAGGAAACAGGAAATTTTTTCAGAGCTTCAAAATTGTACTTTATTCATTAAATATGGTCTACTTCAACATTAAAAAAAAAAAAAAAAATCAAGCAAATCAAAAAATACAACTATCGCACTTTGTCTGATTTTCAAAATAATGGTTCTTAAGTAAAGTATCTCTCCTTATATGAAACTACCCAAAATCATATTTTCTTAATTAATCCTTATTAACTATTTTCATATTTCAGGTTATTTGTCAAACCACGATACTTCTCTTCTGAGGGGAGGTCATTCAGTAGATCCCCTTTCATGGTTCAAAGTGACAGTAGTTGCAGTTCCTGTGGCGGGAGGTTTGATCTTGATTACGCTCATTGTTATGGCTGTCAAGATGCTGCGAGCCGAGAGCCTTCGGCAGACCAGATTGAAGCCCATCGAAACACACCACGTGGTATACCAAACTCGAAAAAACTGTTTTCCTAAATCAGCCAGCTGCGTATTATTAAGCAGCTGTCACACCGGCCATATAGTCCGAAGTTATGCATCGATGGGTACACTAGAACGTGTGGACAGCTTCTGTCGTAGTTCATCTTTTGCTTTGTCCACTGATAGTGGATGTTCAGATTCTTCTAAGGACAAGTATTTTGTGTTTGATGTGTAATACACATTGCGATATGATACTGCCTCTGGTTAAAATGTTGCCCACTGGAAGAAATTACTTTTCAAACATTTATATTTAAAAAATGTGTCACTAAGAAATTCAAATTACTGCACTGAAAAAAAAAAAAATGGGTTCTCAAAATTGAATTAAAAGTACTCAATTTTAAGTACATCGCATTCTCAAAATAGCACCGATCTAAATGTACTCAAAATTAAGAAAAACGTGTACTTTTTAAAATTTTATGGATGTATTCAAATAGGAACTGTTATTAACCCATTTTTGATTGACATTCATGAAGCACTCATAACATCAATGCAATGTAATTTTACGCATTATAAATGAGACGTAAAATATAGTTCATTCCGAGGAATAAGATCGTAATATGATTACCTGATTTTCAGGGTAATATTGCATTGCTTTCCAATTACTGAACGTCTTTTATGCAGCCGTGAATGAATTAAACCATTACAAGTATAAAATTATCCTTTCACTTGTGTTTGATAACATGTGATGTTTCAAATTTGTGAAAGCAGAAATTCATTTTTGATCGAAACATGCTCAGTTTGATAGGAGTACATCGATTTACTCATTTTTGAATACTTCATTTATTTTCAATGTGACCTTCTCTGTAAAGATGATCCGTGTCTTTAAGGCTCTTCTCAAATCCCAACATGCTAACTTTCTAGAATATTTCTGAATTCATTTTTGTACGCAAACGTATGACACTGACACGTTCTCTCATTTAAGTACAATGTACTCAAATATTTTTTGCCGCTTTTCGGTAAAGAGAAAAGATCTTTCAAAGTTAGCGTTTTTACCCGAACTTCCTTACGTGACCGAGCGGGAAAAGTTTAAAAAAAAACGCCGAATCATAAACAACAATCGTTTATAACTGAACATCTAAATTATTTATCGGCAAATGAAAAAACCGGTTCGTTTACAAATTACATAAACAATCATGCCTGTAATTATGTCATGATTTTGCGTTTAAAACTGAGTCAGAAAATGTGTCAGAATGCTTCATTTTGTTGAGTGGGAATTAATATTATTTTGAGAACTGCTTTAACATCAACCAAGTGCGGCTCACTTTTTGAAGGGTTGGTTTGTAGTAACTTGAAACTCTCTTTTGAGTTTGGTGTTATCAGGAAGGAATCAATGTGCTTTTCGTTTATCTCATATACCAGGGATGGCGAATCTATGGCACGCGTGCCAAACTTGGCACGTAAGAAAACTTCTCTGGCACGCGAAAAAAACTTATTGGTTATATTCAGTTTATGGAGAACATTCTATTTCATGTTTTATTACAAAAAGTATAATTTTGTGTAGCACATATATAATTTACTTTAAAATATCTGTTACTTTTGAGTAAATTAAGGTACTGTAAATCTCAGTGAAAGTGTCTTGTAGCGTCATTTTCTCGCCAAACCATTCAACATATACTGTTTTCTAAATCATTTTGCTTCTCTATATAATTTCAAAGCTTTTATTTTTGAAATTTGAATTTTAAGAGATAGTTTGTATAGTAATATGCCTAATTGACACTCTTCTACTTTAAGTTTTATTTTATTTGGGTTTCGGGGTTTTAGGTTATTTTAGGTATTATATTTAGGTTTTATTTTTGAAAATGTAATTTTAACTGTTAGTGTAAATAATTATGTACCTGTTGAACCTGCTTCTACCTGAAGAACTAAAAATGATCTGATTCGGTAGTATGCAGTAAAAGAAAACTCTTTTATGGATTATTAATACGGAATTCGATGCGACACAGTTATATTATTGAGTAAACACATACTAATAAATGAGTTAGGAATTGAATTTAGTATAAGTGTAAAAATATTTAAGTAAAAATTCTATAACAATTAGTTACTGGATTTTATCTAAGTTAAAATGTTTCTGGCACGTTAGAATGTTTAGTACATAATAATTTTGGAATTTTTGGCACACATACTCAAAAAGGTTCGCCATCCCTGTCATATGCTATCCTTATTCATAAATCGAACGTTCGACATACGCCCATCCCTCAAACGGTTTCAGGGATCATCCATCCAGATTAGGACAGTATATATTTTGAACTGAATTTAACATAGTTCTATAAGAACCTAGTGAAATGGGTTATGAAACAAAATGTGTACAATTTAAAGACCATAATCAATTTATGAGAAACTTAGACGTTGCACTGTATGCCGATGAATTTATTGTTTCTGCGTAAAATATGAAATATTTTTATCAACAAAAGAAATCATACCATTCTTTTAGTAGGCCGCATGTTAGGGATGACCAATCTCTTTCCTTGAAAGTTTCCTTTTACCATCACAATTTCAGAAAGATAATCTTCGCGATATTTAATCGCAAATTGTCTGATATTCAATAAAATAAGTTATTCTTTTCTAAATAGTGATAACTCGGTGATTCGCGGGCCACAGTTTGGATACCCCTAACTTACATAAACTGTTTTAAACTTGTTTTTTTTATTATTTATTCATTAGTAATATTTTGACACAAGGTTTTTTTTTTCGAGTTAAAAAATATTGTTGGTAATATTAATCAGAATATCTTCTTGAAAAAGGCTTACGATAACTTGATTAGTTCAAACGTTTCGAAAATTTTAATAATCGAAAAGTACTTTTCATAGTTTATGTGGTAATGAATTAATGATATCACTGTACAAAAATTAAAAGAAAATTATGTGTAAAAGTTGCTTAAAAGTACAATTTATGTATTTCACGAATATTTTTTTTTCCGCTGAAATGATTTTCGTGAATGTGTCAGAAAATAACGCAGACGGATATTAGTGAAAGAGTCTAGTTAATTTGCCACTTTCGCTAAGTTCGTTAATTTGTCATTTCTGTTGAATACTCATATAAAAAAACACAAATACTTAATAAAAACTCAATAAAATACTCCAAAACACTGATATTTATTCACAATATAAAAATATAAGCCGCTTATGGCTAGCTCTTGAAATCAAAAACATTCCATCAACTCGTAAACAGAACGCAGACGATCATAAAAACATTGCCAATAATACAAATCATAAATATGACCGATCAATTTCAGCTTCAGATAAAATTAAAGTTTAGCATTATCTGCCAAAGGAATTATTAAATACATAATTTTTGACACATTCACGAAATAGTTTTCAGCGAAAAAAAAAAACTTTCCGTAAAAATAAGGAAATTGTACCGGCAATAATTTTTTTTTCACTATCTGCCAAAGGAATTATCAAATCCATACTATTTGACACATTCACGAAGTCGTTTTCATCGGGAAAAAAAAAAAAAAAACTTCCCATAAAAATAAGGAAATTGTACTGGCAATCATTTTTTTTTCTTTGCAGTGTTTGTAACCAGTGGGCAACAATTTAATCAATTTTTATGACTGAGGTTTAGTAGCCAGTCACTTTGTGATACTTTATTCGAGTCGTTCGAGTACAAAATATAGCAACATTAGTGATTCCATATTTAATTTGCCAATAAAAGAGCTTAACATGAGACAGGTTGGTGTAGACTTGGCCTGCCTGCCTCAAAGTCCATTGCTAATATGTACATATTTAGATATTTATAAAACAATTAGTTAGCTTGTAGTCTATTTATTTCCATTATATACCAATACAGTATATACTCATCTATTTGATTAATAACATAAAGTATTTTTCCAGCTATCACCAACTTTTAAAATGCCTAAAAATATTCCAATTACAGAGTTATGTGAATTTGTATTAAAAAAGTGCTCAAAAATGGTGCTGGTATTAATTACTGAAACATTTAGTTTATTGATTGGTTGCTTCCTTTTGTAATTAACTGTATTATAAAACAGTATTAATAGAACGGGAGCAGGCAGACACATGGTTCCTACGGATATCGTTATTTCTCCAGGAAAACTACCAGTATCTTTTTATAGAAAAAGAAATCTAGGTTAAATGCTCAAAATTTCGCCTTCTTTTAAGAAGAGATTTTCCATAAGATAATACTGGTGCCGAAAAATTTTCTGGTCTGCAAAATTCAAGCAGGCGTACGAACCATGAGACAACCACCTCATCGAGTTGGAGGCTGAAATTCCAGAATTAGCTAAAACTCGATTCCCATATTAAAACGCAATCGGTCTGCCAAGTCATATCTTGGTGAAAAACACCTAAAAACCTGATTTTACCGGTTGACTCGTAGGTTTACCATTGTGTTTTCCTGCTCCCAGTCCGCCATGTTTTCATACCTTTGGCTGCAGGAAAACGCAATGGTAAATCTATGAGTCGACAGCTAAAATCGGGTTTTTAGTTTTTTTCCACCAAGATATGACTTGGCAGACCGATTGCGTTTTAATATGGGAATCGAGTTTTAGCTACTTCTGGCATTTCAGCCTCCAACTCAATAAGGTGGTTGTCTGTGCTGCCGGCTCCCAGTCTATAAGTTTTTGTACTTTTCCTTAAATAATTCAAATTATGATTATAAATTATTTTAAAATTTTTAGTAACAACAGTTTTAGTCAATTAATTACAATGAGCGTTCACATCAGTTTATTGTTTTAAGGTGTCGCACTACATTTGGCACCCATTTTTACAATATATTATTTAACTAACTTGTTCTTCGTATGTAAAGATAGAATTTTGCAAACGATTTTTAACTTCCTTCCTGATATTATAGAATTATAAAAATTATGTATAATTGTGTGTTTCCGATGTCAATACAAATGTAAAACAACTTTAGGATTTAATTATAAAATAGCAACTTAATGTTGATGCATTTTTCTCTTAGCTCGACACGTCATAAATCGACAAATATTGTTTATTGTGACAATTGTATAGAAGTTACAACAATAACGGATTTAATTGTGCGCTAAACAACGCTGGCCAAAAAAAGCCAACTGCCTATGAAGCGGCAACAAAAAATTATTTTAAACACTATAATGTTAAAAATATTAATAAAGAATAAACATTGTTTATATGCAATTATGAAGCTGTTGAAATATCGGAAAATAATGATGTTGGAGGCCGGTTTATATGGAATAAATTGATAGTACAAAAACGCTGTATATTTCGCAAACCCCAATCAGGGATCGGTTTCCTGTAAAGAATGTCCACCAGGCAATAATTCAGGAGACAGTTCCATGGAAAATCTTTATTAAGGCTAAGATGTAAAATTAGTGGTGGCCCCCATTACTCAGCAGATTTTAAGCTCTTTACAGTAAGACTATCAGAGAGCAACTCCCTTTCAATCTCCGTAACTTAATACGCCAAGAATACATCTGTCTTGAGCCAATACGCCTGTCACAAAATAACCGTTAAACTGGGAGATATATTAAAATTTGAACAAGAAAAACGCCAAGGACAGAACCACATTTCGCAAAGAATTATTAAGTGAAATAATAAAGCAAACCTATTATTGCTTACATAAAGTCTAACGGTGGGATAATTAATGACAAATATCTATTTGCAAGCAGATGAAAAAAATGAAATTTATGAGTATTTTAATGCATTTACGGGACGCCAGCAAGATTAAAATAACTATATGATCTTTAGATTCTGTAAACAGATTTGTAAAAGAAGCGGCGTTTAACAAATAAAATATCAATAAAGAATATTTACGCGTGGAAAGGAAATGTGTTTAAATTATAAATAACAACTTGTAACAAAATGACTGCCTTCCCTTATTTTTATAGCATATAGATGGCGCTGTTGCCACTGTCGGCAAGATATCCTGAGATATTTTGCCAAACATGAAGTGATGAAGTGAAGTGAATGTATGTAATCATGATTTGCGCGGGTTTAAGTAAAGTTTCGGCGTATGTTCGAAATGTATCTCCCCTAGAGATGTTTGTATGGAAATATGTATGTTCCAAAGTTATTTTGCGCTTTTCGCGAATCTGTATATATTTTGTGTGTGATTCTTATTAAAATGTGATTGTTTAAGTGTCGCACGAGTTAATCCTAACCCACAACGGCACAAAATGACGCCCAACGTGAAAAAATCTCCTTCTTCAAAAACGAAATAAAAAGGAACCGCTATACCAGGTTCAAAATATTGTCATCCGGACAATAATGATAGTGGATAATTGTGTATTTGTCATCCTGACAAAGTAAGTGATTAAAAAGAATCTCCAAATTCTAAAGTTTGAGAAACCATTCTCAATTCTGTGAATGTGAAAGCCTAATTTCAAGAAAAGCGTTTTCCTTCTATAGTGTATTGCCGCCCTGGCAAGTGAATAAAAAGAATCAACTAGATTCTTAATTGTGAGAAATCGTCATTTCAAGAATAGTTTTAAAAAGAACCACTTCGGTTCTAATGTGTGCATTCTTTTTTGATAATAAATCAAGTAATTAGTGCTATCCTTATGGAATAATTATTTGTGGGGTATGCTTCAAGCTTCAAAGTTCTCAAGGCGAAAGTGTGCTGTTAAAAGTGAAAAAAAAATCTTTGAGTTTGTTACATAATTGCCGTTTGTGATCATCGAATACTCGTTACGCAATTCTAAAATGTTTTCGGAATAACTTTCAGTGTTCTGCTATCGCCGATATTCTGTGTGTTTAAAAGAAATCTGAAACTGTCACGTGACCACCGAAGAATGATTATCTAAAGATAAATTTTGTTTTGTTACCGGTAAAAAGTTGAAAAAATTTTTGTTTTTCTGTTTATTGCTGGCCAGCTGGTGGTTTATTTATTTTTAAATGCTGTTTTATGTATGTGTTCTTTTTTTTGTTTTTGTTCTTTTGAGTATTATGAAAGATTAATTTTCTGAAAAAGAGATTTATATAATTTCTTTTGGTAACATTTTTTTCTTTTCTTTTTTCAATGCAATATTATTTGAGTAAGTCAATTTTATGATTATTTGTTCTAACTGTGCACAGCGTAGTATATTAGAAAAGAAAAGTGATTTCAGTAATCGTCAATAATTATTTAGAATGTTGTTTATTTTAAAGAAGTAAGTAAGTACTTTATTTTGATATTTTTGCTGCTTTCATATTTATTTGTGAATGAAAATTTTTTTCACATCAAATTATCGATGGTATTTCATATACTTAAAATTTTATGATTTAAATATTTCTGACAGTTTTATGCGGTAAGTTATATTAGAAAAAAAAAGTTGCATATTAACTGATTATAATAATTTTGCATTAATATTTACATGAGCTCATGTTTAATTAGAGATAGATTTTAGTATGGTATTAAATTATTTTTTGTATGTTTCATCAATTGTTTATGAAAGTTTATGCATATTTACCTGTAAGGGGAAGGTAGTTATTTTGTTATTTGATTATTTAATGAGTCAAGTATTGCATATAATTTTGTAATTTAAGCATAAATTTAACTGATTTGAGGAAAAATGGCGTTTCTTTCTAAAGGGAAAAAAATCGATTTATATAATTTGGCTACCGAATTAGAGCTTCAGGTAGATGCAGATGATAAAATAGTAGTCTTGCGTGAAAAAATTATGAAGTGCGCCCTTTTTAAAGACGATGAACAATTTGTAAAAGAGGCATTGATTGCTATCGTGGAAGATAGAAAAAAACAAGAGAGCATAGAAGAACAAAATAGGAAAAAACAAGAGAGCATAGAAGAACAAAGGGTTGAGGACAAACGTATCGCAGAGGAAAGAGCTTATGAGTTAGAAAAACTTAAGCTGCAAGCTCAAAACCATACCGCGACAACTGTCCCACAAAATCAAATGGACCAGATGCGTATAGATATTAAAAACATCCTACCACCATTTAATCCGGAAAAAGATAATATGTCGTTGTTCTTGACAATGTTTGAACGTCAAATGAAAATGTTAAATGTCTCCAAAGATTTTTGGGTCTCACAATTAGTCGCCGTACTTCCGAATGACATTGCTAAACTTATAGCAAGAGAGCCTGAAGAAATGTTCAAAAACTATGCACATATTCCTGACATTTTGTTAAAAAGATTTAAATTAACAGCGGAGAAGTTTAGGGTATTATTTAGCCGACATCAAAAAAGAGAGAATTCTACTTGGAAAGATTTTTACTTTGAAATTAGAAATTATTTTGAAGGTTGGTTATCCGAATTAGAAGTTAATTCATTTGAAAAGCTCTCAGAACTAATAATCGCTGATCAGATTAAAAAAAAGTGCCCACCAGAATATAAAAATCATTATTTAGATGGTTGGGACAAACTAAATGACCCTGTCTTGTTGGCCGAAAAGCTTGACATATATGAAAATATTAGACCCCCTTTTCAAAAATCAGCACGTAATTCAAAATCGCGTGAAGCACAGAAACATGTTTTGTCAAAAAATTCAAATGGTCAGGAATTCTGGAAAAATCAGGTAACCAAAAATGAAGCTAGCGAACATTTTGGAAATTTCAAAAATACTTCTACCTCAAAATATATGAATTCACGCTTTGTAAACGATGATAAGCGTCCAGTTATAAGCTGCTATGGCTGTGGGAAACAAGGTTTTGTCAAAGCAAAATGTCCTAATTGTTCCCCATCTACGCAAGTAAAATCAGCAAATTTCAGTTCCCTACATCTCCAATCTTGTTATATTAATACACAGGCAACATCTATGTTGTATATTAAGGTAAATGGTATTACAGGGGTAGCTTGCGCAGATACCGGAGCTACACATTCCATTGCTGGGGAAATGTTGTTCAAGCTTCTCCGTGACCAAGGAACTTCGTTCGAAGAGCCCAGTGTAAACATAACGCTCGCTGATGGCATACGAAAAGAAACTAACGTTCTTCAAGCAACAATCACTGTTGAAATAGAAGGTCGTAGAACTAATACAACGATTTTTGCGTTACCCGGAGCCACCGGAAATAGAACATTGTTAGGCATAGATTTTTTGAATAAAATGAGGATTGTCTTGGATATGCGAAGCCAAAGTTGGTATTTCCAGAACAATCCAAGATATAAAATTCCTTTTGTTGATGATCCTTTCAAAACGACACCTGAAATCTCAACACCAAATGTCAAAGCTAACACAGTTATGTTAAGAGAAAATGAAGGTCAAAACCTATCTGCAATACAACGAAAGAGACTTAATGACTTGCTTGAAAAATTTTCCAATACCTTTCAACCAGGGGGAGAAGCAACACCCGTCGTCGAACATCACATAAACACTAGAGAACATCATCCAATATCATTACCACCTGACAGGTTATCACCAGCTAAGAAAGAGTTGTTGAAAACAGAAATTGATGATCTTCTTGCCAAAGGAATTATTGAGCAATGCTAATCTCCATATTCTGCACCAATCGTGCTCATTCCTAAGCCAAATGGTAGTGTACGTCTATGTGTAGACTACAGGAAGCTCAATGAGGTGACTATACCGGATACCTATCCACTTCCTCGTATGGACGATCTTATACATCAGGCAAAGACTGCCCAGTTCATGGCCACTCTGGATCTGAATGCTGGCTACCATCAGGTGAGTGTCTATGGGCCTGATCGTGATAAAACTGCTTTTGTATGTCCTCTCGGAACATACCGCTTTCGAAGAATGCCTTTTGGACTCCGTAACGCTCCTGCAACGTTTCAGAGGACGATGGATAACTTTCGCAACGGACTCCCAAATGTAAATATTCTCTCTTACCTTGATGGCCTCATTTTTTATCATCAAGTTTTGAACAACATCTATCTGATCTTGAAGCTGTTTTTCAAAGATTAGACAAATGGAAACTTTCTGCAAATCGAGAAAAATGCAACTTTGCATGTTCCAGAGTAAAGTACTTAGGACACTGGATCACTCCAAATGGCCTAGAAGTTGATCCTGGGAAAATTGATGCTATTGTGAGGATCCCGCCTCCCAAGAATATAAAACAACTGCAATCGTTTCTGCAGACATGTTCATGGTATCGCCGTTTTATACAAGATTTTGCAGAAATATCCAGACCACTTAGTAACCTCACTAAGAAGAATGTTGAATGGCATTGGGGTGCCGATGAAGAAAATGCATTTCAAACCTTGAAGCAATGCCTGGTTTCAGCACCAATATTGAAACAGGCTGGTGAAACAAAACCCTTCACCATTCGAACCGATGCAAGCAATTATGCTCTTGGAGCAGTACTTCTCCAGGGTAAAGGTGCGGAAGAGCATCCGATTGAGTACGCCAGTAGATTACTGACTCTGCAGAACGCAACTATCACACCACGGAACGGGAAGCTCTTGCTGTTGTCTGGGCTCTTAATAAATTCAGAGGATACATTGACGGAACAGAAGTTACTGTGGCATCCGACCACCAGCCTCTCTGATGGCTCATGAGCTTAAAGTCCCCTTCTGGAAGACTTGCCATATGGGCTTTACAGTTGCAAGAATTTAATGTGAAAATAGAATACATTCCAGGTAAAGCGAACGTCATAGCTGACATGCTTTCTCGTCCTGCGTGTGACCATATCAGTAAAGAAGATTGTGATATTTGCACCATAATGATTGATATCCCTGCTAAAATGCCTAGTGATCTACGTGCTGAACAAATGAAAGATGAAGAATTAAAGAAAATTATTAAAAGTTTCGAAGATGAAGAAAAAACTCTAGACTACACTAACTGGACTGAACGCGGTTATGTTATGAACCAAGGAGTTTTATACAGGTATTCCCCAACTTCGGAATCTGAAGAAGCACAACTAGTAGTCCCCTCACATGAAAGGGAGAAAATTTTAAAAGAACACCATGACTCACCTACGGCTGGTCACTACGGTGCTGAAGGTACATTTAATAGAATATCCAAAAGATATTATTAGACTGGAATGCGTTCATACATTGCAGATTACGTCAAACATTGTGCTGAATGTAATAGGTACCTTCTAATCAAAAACCATCCGGTTTGTTACAAACATCAGTGTATTCACAACGATTTTTTCTATCAATTGATCTTTTTGGCCCTTTACCAAAAAGTAAGAATGGTAAAAGATGGATATTCATAGTAGAAGACTGTGCAACAAGATGGGTTGAACTATTTGCCCTTACAGAAGCTACTGCAGCACAGTGTGCAACTACGTTGCTCGAAGAAGTTATCCTTAGATATGGTCTACCCAGACGTATAATATGTGATAATGGACCACAATTTGTTAGTAGTGTAATGCAACAACTTTGTTTTCTTTTAGGTATCAAACAAAACCCAACTCCCATATATTATCCTCAGGCAAACCCTGTGGAGAGAAAAATAGAAATCTCAAGCCGAGATTGGCTATATTAGTAGAGAATGGCCACTGTTCATGGGAAGAGAAACTTCCAACAATACGTTTTGCAATGAATACTGCTAAGTGTGACACCACTGGAGAAACAGCAGCATTTTTACAATTTGGGAGAGAATTAAGAACGACAGACGATGTTCAACACGACATTCGTGCTGTAATTCACAATGACAACTTTGTACCTGAAATTACACCATACCTCAAGAAATTTGCAAACTTCACCAAAGACATTAAGGACAAAGTTGAAGCCAAGCAAGATCAAAGAAAGAAATACGCTGACCGTAAAAGAAAATCAGGACATTGTTTTGCTCCAGGAGACAAGGTTTGGGTTGACTTACATCCAGTAAGTAAAGCCTCTAGCAATAAAACTGCAAAGTTCATGCCTAAACGTGACGGACCATACATTATTTTAACTCAAAAATCACCCACCACATTTGTTATAACAAGCATGGACTATCCAAATGAACCGCTTGCTACATGTCATACGTCAGCTTTGAAACTGTGTAATGACTCTGACATTGTGCCTATTGCACCTATTAGGAAACGTGGCAGACCACCTAAAAAAGTTACTGGTTCCTCACCGGGACGTCCGCAGAACCAGAGGGGGAGGTTGTAACAAAATGACTGCCTTCCCTTATTTTTATAGCATATAGATGGCGCTCTTGCCACTGTCGGCAAGATATCCTGAGATATTTTGCCAAACATGAAGTGATGAAGTGAAGTGAATGTATATAATCATGATTTGCGCGGGTTTAAGTAAAGTTTCGGCGTGTGTTCGAAATGTATCTCCCCTAGAGATGTTTGTATGGAAATATGTATGTTCCAAAGTTATTTTGCGCTTTTCACGAATCTGCATATATTTTGTGTGTGATTCTTATTAAAATGTGATTGTTTAAGTGTCGCACGAGTTAATCCTAACCCACAACGACACAAACTAAATAATTTATCTGAATGATAGTTTTTAACAGAAAGAAAAGGAATATTTATGTGGGTATAGCGATTGCACTTAAATTAGACCAAAACTTAGAAATGATTTTTGAATGCTAGCGTTAAACAGAAGAAAGGGAAATAAATTTTGAAAACAGATTAATTTCGAATACAAATCTAATACAAATATATGGCCTCGCCATAGCAATTCTAAAAATACGCTTTAATCAGTTTATACCTTCATATTAACACATTCACGTCGGGAAACCAGAATTCTCGTTTTCATTCAAAAAACATCATTGGCTGAGGGCATGGCTTCTACTTTACAGAAATGCATTTATATCATGCTGTCCATATTTTTTTTAGATTGTAAAACAATTTATATTAAATTCGTACATTAAAAGATATTTACCGATGCATAAACTTGGAAAATCTATTTAGAACACCAATTTACAAAAGACTTTCAGAACAGGGAGGAGTTTCTACTGTTTTAAAATTCAGATTGGATAAAAATTGCTATCGGCAATGTGTTAAGTAAATTATGATTATATGTTGAGAAATAAATTTAACAAATCCTAAAAAGATAGTTTAAATAGTGTTTGTTTTTTATTTCCTGTTGCCATATATTAAAAAAGGAACAGAGAAAAATGTATATATTTTAAAAAATAGATTCCCTAGCTCTCCTTTTCGATCAAGCTTAAAAAAAGCGGTCAATTTTATACAATCAAGTGTGATGGCCATACCAAATTAGTGTATGTAACATAATTTTTTGGTTATGCTCAAAATTGGCTATTTAAATGTAGTGTGATACATTAAATACAGATTTCAATGTAGCATTCATGTTTTCATGATTTTTCAAGTTCCAACATAGTGTTTAAAATCATTTACTGTAATTAAAAGCATAAGTACCTAAGTTTAATATCATTAATTTACTATTTGTTACCAACACTTTTTACATTATTCACAAAAAATAAATATTTAGTCTAAATGAATAGGTTGCTTCTAGAACATTTTATTAGTTAGTACCAGCGCCATTTTCTAAGCAATGCAAAGTTTTGAAACAGAAATCGTTTCAGTATTTCAGCCATCTTTTTTTTCATCAGCAATCAAAGATCATGAGTACTACTAGTATCTTCATAAAAAAATTCTAGTACCATTGTGTCATCGTTAAGCTTCTCATCAAGGATGGTAGCATTTATTAATAAACATGTTTTAAAAAAATGCTTGAAAGTGTACAAATACAGTAGAACCTCGCTAATTTGAACTATGTTGATCCGAAATTCCAGTTAATCCAACCGATTTTATTTTCGAAAATTAAACTTGAACAGATTAAAAAAAGAATTTAAAAAACTCAATAATGTAAAAGTAGAACATATGTACAATGTAAAATGAAAACGTACACTCTAGGCCTACTCGTAGGAGCCATCTTAAAGAAATCTCGAATGTCTTTTTGTTTGCCAATCACTATAAAATTCTTTTCTAAAATGCAAAAAGTGTTTTATTCAGATGATAAAAATTTATTTTTCATTTCAACTGTTTGATTTTGCAAATTATCTGCAGATGTTTTTTTCTTCACCCTCGTCGACGTGTTGATTGAGCTATTTATAGATTCACTATTTTGAACCGTGTGTAATACGTTGTTCCGTAATTCTTCATTTTGAAGTTCCTTTGGATTATTGCAAACACCGGGACTGATTAAAACAGGAATGCTGTTTTTTTTCCGAAAGTCGTGCCGGTTTATCCAGCATGCCGGGCCTTAGGATGCCGAATTACAGGATGCTTACTATAAGACTGTGTACTTATAACTTACATTTTTTTATAGCACGCATCTTTTTCTTTTCATTTTTATCTGAATTTTGGATAATCCGATTTTTTTGTAATCCGAACTGGCACCGGTCCCAATTAGTTCGGATTAGCGGGTTTCTACTGTAATTAACACTTTTTGTTGTTGTTGTTGTTATTTTTCATACAAGATTTGTGTTTATGACTTTACAATTATGAATTACCAAAGTATTGTCAGAGAAGAATTTGCTTATGTTGTCAAACTTAAAATAACGTTCTTACATAGAGCAAGTATCTTCAGCAACTTATTGTGGGGATAGATTATTTTCATGTAGTTGAGTTTTTGTTAGTAAAAATACTCTAAACGTAGCACAAGAGCAATAATGCTAGATTGGGCAATTTTTTTATTCAGAATGTCTACCACTTTTTCCATCTATTAAGGTTTGCTTTATTTAATCGTGGAATACCTGTCATTAAATAAAGTGAATATTACTATTGTGAAATATTGGTAGATTTTATGAAAAAAAAATCTTCGTATCGAAAATCTGATATTTAGATTTGTAGAACAAAGTACTCTCCGTATTAGATAAAAAAAAAAAAAAAAAATCTGGATTGAAACACCAAAATTAGAAAAGAAGAAGGACTTAAAAAAGTCAACTTTTAAAAAATGTATTAACTTATTAACCCTTTGTATCGCAACAACTCCGATTTGAAAAACATCTATTCAGATATTAAAAAAGTCTTTTGAAGCATTCAAAAAAAAAAAAAAAAAAAAAAAAAAAAAAAAAAAAAAAAAGGGGGGGGGGGGAAGAAAAAAGAACGTAAAAATAAAAAAATATTGGCTAAAATTGAACTTTTCATATTTGCAACAAAACAGAAAATTACATTTTATTCATAAATATTGTCACATTTCCAAAGCAATATGTAAAGTAAACATATCTTTAGCAACTTATCTTTGTAAAAAATCTGTCCTTGGACATCTACAACCTTTTTAATTTTGCAAAATTTACAAAATTTATTTAACCAATAACGCCGCAAAAGTGCTCAAATGAAAAATAAATCTTTGGTATGAAAAAATAACTCAATATCATCGTCTGTTGAGAATAATATTAACAATTTACATTAACCACTCACTGTAAACAAAAACGGACTAAAATACGGAAATACTACTGACAATCCAGACGGCAGTATTATTTCCGTATTTTAACGGAAGTTTTCCCCCGTAAATGCCAAAAGAAAAAAAAAACGGAAGTTTTTCTGTAATTGCCTGGGAAGAAGTTCCGTTAAAAGAAGGAAATAATACTGGTGTCTCGATTTCCAGTAGTATTTCTGTATTTCAGTCCGTTTGTCTTTACAGTGCTGCGTTGGAAGATAGCAGTAATCAATAAAATCGTCTTTTAAAGCTCCCGGTAGAAGCAACGTTGACTTTTGGGTATGTTGCAAATATGCAACAGGGTGATACAAAGGGTTAACAATTTAAAGCATTTTATTATGTGTCATGATTTTGCTTTACTGAAACATGATGCAAAACTTTACTATAGGTGTTACTTAGAAAATAAATTTGTTTGGTACCGAATCCATTAAGAGAAAAGTGAAGTTTCAAAATCACGGAATTGAACTTTTTTTTTATGAATCATAACGCTAAACGTTCAAATTCATCTGACGCAAGAATAATTTTTCAATTCTTACGCTGTTTCGCAGAGATATAAGCTTTTATATTTGTAAAAAAATATTTAAACAGATGTTTATACTTAAAATGCTATTTTTCAAAATTGAAAATTTCGCGCATTGCTAAATTATGAAACATTCCATGTGCATTTCGAATAATCAGATTCTTTTGAAAATTGTGCTACATATTCTCCATACGATAATAAATAAATTTTAACATAAAAATTTGCATTTCAGGGGTATTTTAGAGTTAAAATTTGATGTGCATACGGAAACATATAGCTTAAGAAAAAACAAACCATAATTATTTAATTATGTTATTATATTATTTTTTTTTCTTCCTATATATTCAGTGAACTTTTACAATTTATGCCAACTTCCACTGCAGTACATGAGAAGTGTCTCATAAAATAATATTGTCATATTTTATGCAAAAGAAATGTGCATGGAACATTTTGAAATGTCAATTTTTTGTCGTATGAAAATATATAAAATGCAATAACTACAAATATTTTTAATCTTTTAAAGTGAAGTTATGTACATAGGTATATTTTGAAATATGTATATTTGAAAATTTTTGTCGCAAATTTTGTAATATTTTGAAATATATCAATTTTTTGCCGTATTTTAATAATTAAAATGCAATAACTAAACATACATTTTATACCTTAAGTTGAAGTTTTGCACATAACAACTCTGCCTAATTTCAAGTGAATTCATTAAATATTTAAAAATTTAGTTTTCAAAGTCCACTTTTAACTTAAATTTTTTTTATGCCTCCTTACTAATGGCGGATTTTTGTTTTTTTCGGCTTCTTTGAAATCACTGCTAAGTTGCTGAAGAAGTTTGCATTTGTAATAATATTTTTTCTTGCCTTGAGATCTGTGCCAAACACTTTATTTGAATTCTTGTATTTACCTAAAGAGAAAAACTTCAGAGTGATCCAGAAGGAACCTTGTTGTGAAAGTATCGAATTCTGATCTACACCTTATTAAATGCTTTTTTCAGTCATGTATCCAAATTTTGAAGATACTCATTAAAGCTTGTTGAAAATAAATGACTCGAGTGTTTTATACCTATTAACACAAAGCACATTACATACTGCTTCTCAATTGGTTTTGGCTTGAAATCCGTACCAAACACTATATTTTTACCTAAAGAGAAAAACTTGGAGTGATTCAGAAGGAGCCATGTTGTTGTAGTATTGAATTCTGATCTACATTTTATTAAATGCTTTTCAGTCATGTATCCAAGTTATATCCATCCCAAGACAAGAATTATATCCATCCCGAGACAAGAATTATATCCACCCCAAGATGCTCATTAAAACTTGTTGAAAATAAATGATTGAAGTGTTTTATTCCTAACAGTTAAAATAGAAAATATTACAGATTGCTTCTCAAAATTAAAAATTCTTGTATTTATACTGTAAAAGCACTTACTTTCGCGAGCCGTACTTTTCGCGAAAATGAAGATATCGGTGATTTCGAGAGCTGAAAATTTCGCGAATTTTATATGAACTGAACCGAAAGTTGAAAATTTTCTAAACTACCTAAATAGAACCCCTTTTGCATAAGGCAATTTAAGAAACTTCCTTTTGTCAGAAAGGTTCTTCGCACCCCCTCCCCCCCCTGTCCCCATCGCTCTAAAAATGAATGGCTTCAAAAAAGCTGGTAAGTGAATGAGCTGCATTCTATTAGTTGTATTATTGTTTTTATTCAAGAAATAGTTGCATAGTATTCAAGAAATAGTTGTAAGTATCCAAGAAATATTTGTACTCATTTCTTATTTAAGTAACTGTAATAATTAAATTTCGAAAGTGGAAAATTTCTGATTTTTCATTATTATTTGAGGCGAAAAAATATATATATTTCGCAAGACATAAATTTTCTCGATTACGGCGGGCTCGCGAAAATTAAAGCCTCGCGAAAATAAGTGCTTTTACAGTAAATAAAGACAAAATGCCTTTAAATGTGCCAGTTCCACAGAATCTCTTTTCAAATAAAAGATTTGAGAATTTGTTTTCCCTGTTAATGAATTGAGCATTTTATTCCTATCACTTGACACATAACACATTACATACTGCATCTCAATTTGTCTTGTCTTCAGATCGGTGTCAAACACTTTATTTGAATTTTTGTATTTATTTACCCTAAAAGAAAAATTTCTGAGTGACGCAGAAGGAGCCTTTTTGTTAAAATATGGAATTCTGATCTACATCTTATATTAAATATTTTTTTCATTCATGTATTCAAATTTTGAAGAGAATCATTAAAGCCTGTTGAAAAAAAAAAATACTCGCGTAATTTATTCCTAACAATTAATACAAAAAATATTACAGACTGATTCTCAAAATTAAAAATCCTGGTGTTTATAAATAGAGAAAAAAAATATCTTTGAATATGTCAGTTCCACTGAACTCCTTTCAAACAAAAGATTTGAGAATTTTTTCCCTGTTAATGACTTCAGCATTTTATTCCTATCAATTAACACAAAACACATTATATACTGCATCACAATATGTCTTGACTTCAGATCGATGCCAAGCACTTTATTTGAATTCTTGTATTTACGAAATATATTATTATATCGTAAATCTTGTATTTACGAAATTTACTTGTATCTAAAGAAAAAATCTTCAAAGTGTCACAGAAGGAGCCTTGATGTTGAAGTATTGAATTCTGATCTACATCATATTAAATGCTTTTCTCAGTCATGTATCTAAATTTTGAAAATACTCATTGAAACTTGTTGAAAATAAATGACTCGCGTATTTTATTCCTAACAATTAATACAGAAAATATTAGAGACTGCTTCTCATAATTAATAATCCTGGTACAGTACAAAGTCTAAAAATTCGGACACCCAAAGTTCGGAATTGTCCAAAGTTCGGACTTTCCAGCGGCAGTTTTCAAGAAAGAAGTGAAAAAACAAAATCGTTGAAAGAAGAAAGGTCTAGAGTAAAGACGCTTTATTATTGAATCTTAATTCATGTCGATGTACAGAATAAAAGAAACACTTTTTAATGACATACCTAAGTTAATAAAGCAGCCCACATTAACTAAAATCTTCAAAGTTAAGAAAATTACCAACTACTCTGCTCAATAAGCGCAAAACGTTTTGTTCATTTACAAATTCATTTTTTAACAGAAAGATATAAAATTGGAAGGTGACTATGGAAGCTATTAGAAATCGAACTGTGTTTTCCATTTTTTTTTTTATAAATAATTACCCATTGAGTTATAAGCGATTTTGATCACGTGACAAAGGAATTTTTCACTATTCCTTGAATGGTTATTCTTCTTTCGCGAGGGAATTCCGTTCGAAACGCCCGCTTTGACACTATTTTCTGAAAGATCTATTGCGCTTAAAAAAAAAAAAACGGAAAACACAGTTCGATAATATAGTTTCCTTAAATAAATGTTTTTGTTTTACTTTTTATTTTGTTATGATTTATTTAATGAAAATGATTGTGTAATTTAGTATTAATAGTTGTTATATTCAATTTTTAACAGATGAACGTCATATTCTTCCTTTTTAACTGGTGAATTTCCTTTTTCTTTTTATTAAAAAAGCAATATTTTTGATAACCCAAAGTTCAGACTTCGTAAAGTCCCGATGATTCCGGACTTTAGACTTTGTACTGTACTTATAAATAGATAAAAAATAAGTCTTTAAATACGTCAGTCCCACAGAAACTCTTTTCAAATAAAATATTTGAGAATTTGTTTTTTCTTTTAACCCATTGCCCGCTGGTGCTGCGTTGATGCAATGGTAAAAACAAATGGGCATGCTTAAATTAACTATGAAGCTACCACTATTTTTGAATTAAAACAATTGCCTTATTTCATAACCGAAACTTTGACTATTAAATAAACAAAGATTATCATTCAAAATTTGTGGTGGCAAGCGTTTTTCAGCAAAAAAGATGAAAATCCTTATCTTATAGTTTTTGCGGTTAATGGGTTAAGGTATCCACATACTTTTGGAGATGATTTTTTGAAAATTTTGAAATTCTGTCTTTACGCCAATTTTTTATAATAACATTTATGTTAAAACTTTGAAAAATATGTAAATATTTTAGCAGTTACACAGAAAAAAAAATTAAATGTGAAAAATAGTCAAAATTATGTAAAAAACTGGCATTTCCACAAAACATGATAACTCAAAAACAAACCAATGTATTGATATTTCGTTAAATTGCATGATAAAGAGAATAACTTTCTCTAGGACATAGACTATTCCCGTTATATTAGCATACATATCTCAGATGCTGTGGTTGTTGAAGTAGTGATAAAATGATTAAAATTTTTTAATTCGTAGCAACTTTGCCACTTATACCACTATAAATATAAAACAAATTAATATATTATCATGAGTGCAGTCTTGTACAGTAATGAGATGGGTTTGGGAAATAAAATTTTGTTCTACAAGTCAAGTGCTTCGTCCCATTCTCCTCTACTGCGCTCAGATCTGGGGTGCTGCGGCAAAAACCAATCTTCAAAAGATTCAGGTAGTACAGAATAAAAACCCTTCGTGATATTACTCATGCTCCATGGTATCGTAGAAATACTGCTATTCATCATGATCTAAAAATTCCTCCTATTCGTTCGGCCATTAAAACCCAGCCAACAAGTTCTTTAATAATATTCACAAAATCCCTAATCCTGCTATTCAAAATTTAATTAATTACACTGGTTATCAAAAATTAAGGAAAAGTCACAACATGCTAATTTTCAAATACGCGAACACTCAAAAGGAAATAATATAATTCGAGTAATTACTATCTCTACAACATAGCTAGCCCACATAACATCTCATTCATGTCACACATGGTCACAAGTGTCACAGTCACTACGGTGAAGCAAAAAATTAGGAAATTCCCTACATCTCATTATGAGTCTCAAATGATCACTATATGTGACTCCACTGAGAAGTCAATGTAACTGCTGCTTCGTGACGAGTCACCAGGTGACTTTACAATGTAGTTAAATTATGACTCTCATGTGACTGTCATTTTGAGACTCAATTTCATAGTCATCATGAACGTTGCATTATGATAAGTCACCAAATAATATCATATTATAGTCACATGGAGACTTTTCCCAAAAGAGCACAACGGTGACTTCACAGTAGTCTCTCTGTCACCTGAAAGTTATTATGTGACTTTAATGTGACATTATTTGGTAACTTATCACAATGCTACGTTCACGATGACTTTGAAATTGAGTCTACAAATGACAGTCACATGAGAGTCACAATGTAACTACATTGTAAAGTCACATGGTGACTCGTCCCAAAGCAGCAGTCTCAGTGGAGTCACATATAGTGATCATTTGAGACTCATAATGAGATGTATGGAATTTCCTATTTTTTTTCTTCACCGTAGTGACTGTGATATTTGTGACCATATGTGACATGAATGAGATGTTATATGGACTAGCTGTGTTGTAGAGATAGTAATTACTTGAATTATATTATTTCCTTTTGAGTGTTCGCGTATTTGAAAATTAGCATTTTATGACTTTTCCTTAATTTTTGGTAACCAGTGTATGATGAGAACGTCCGTTGACGTAGACCAAGGGCAACACCCCATCTCCCGGAAAACATTGACCCAGGATAACTCCCCAGTTTTATTTCCCTTGATAGGGCTTTGCCTTCCTGAACGCTTATATTCTTTTGTAAATTTTGTATATAATCCTTGTAAATATTCTTTTCTTTTTTGTTTAATCGTATTAACTTTCTCCTTACCTTAATTAATTCATTCTTTTATTGTAACCTTTTATGTATTTAAAATGTATGGCGTCTGTAAAGGCCTTCGGTTTTTAGCCCCGGTACGGTATGCTATTTCTTTCTCCCAGCTTATTTTGTGTCCAAAAAATAACGTTAGCTTACAGACGCTAGCAATAAACAAAGTAGATGTACCATTGTACAATTAAATGCTCTATAGCATTTTTTAAAATTTCTAAACATCGCACATTTTCAGTTTTTATACCATCGTATTGGAAAAAAAAAAAAGTACTTTTTAATGCAATTTGTTTGAAAACTGCATCTCTATTTGTTTTTGAAATATTAATTTTTTTTAGTTTTTAGCGACATTTGTTTCATTTTGGCAACTCAAGTACGCCATTTCTGTAGATAGTAAAGAAAAAAATGCTGAAAAATAGCAATTATATCTTTTTGTTGCCATTTTCTCATTAAAAAAAATTAATTAAAAAAAATTAAATTGAAAAAAAAATAATTAAAATACGTGCTACTTTGAGAAAAATATAAATGAAGGATATATGATAAAACAGGGAGCTATTATATACTATATTTAATTTTAAGTTTCTACATTAATGCAAATGACGTCATTTTACATAACATAAAAGCGTGTGCTTTAAGTCTTAAAACTGAAATATGTTTTGCAGTAGAGTCCCGATTATCCGAGTCACGCTTAACCGAGTTATTTTCTTCTGATGGACTGGTGGCTTCTATTATTATGAAACAGCCGTTATAAATAAAGCGTTAGGTGAAGATTAAAGAGCTGCCGTAAAAAGTTAAAACTCTGATTTTCTGGTCACAATGGAAAAAAATGGCCATAATTTTTTTTAACGCTTCATTTATAATGGCTGTTTCATAATAATAGAAGCCACCAGTCCACCGGAAGAAAATTTGGAGTAATGGAAATGCCGGGGCGACACTAAATTCTGAAAAAGCAGAATTCCTGTTCTCTAGTTTACTTTTATCATTACTTTTATTTTGCCGTCTTTTTCCTTTCCGCGTTACTGGTGTTCTGCTTACCAGACTTTGGCTATGACATTAAATTGCTCCACATTTCATTGCTTTATTAGAGGTACGGAGAGTCTCCAGGCACTCTGTTCCAGTTTCTTGTCCAAATTAAGTCCAAGTACTCAATAAACATTTCTAAAAGAAGTACACAAAATTTCAAGACATTTCACGCATAACTTTTTGCTATAAGAAGTTTTGTGTATAATTACAATTTTAAAAACTTCATTTTGAGAAAAAGCTAAAAATAACTTTTAAACGCAATCTAAAAGCTGTAATATCTGTAACTTTAAACGGCTGTAACTCTGATTCTAATTAAGACACAGACACAATTTAAAGAGTCTCAGGAATCTTAAAATTGGAAAAAAAATGAAATAAAATAGAAAAGTGCCCAGCTAAACTTATGCCATTGAGCTCACAGACTATTCACACTAATTGTACAGAATACTCTTATTTTAAAGAATAATGTCGCTCAAAAAAATAAGTAAAGGAGGATTAGCCCCCATTTCCCCTCTTTATACTTAACCAATTAACCTCCAAATCTAATCAGGGAAGCTCCTTAACATAATAAACCGGTATACCAAATTGGAGCAAATCGAATAATTCTGTATGAAAAACTGATTTATCTATATTAAGGAAAGTAGACGAGCCACCCACTTTCCCCTCTTTATCCTTAAACAATAAACCCCCAAAACTAATCAGGGAAGCTCCTTAACATGATAAACCGGTATACCAAATTTGGAGCCAATCGAATAATCCTGCATGAAAAACCCATTTATCTAAATTAAGCGGGATGAACTAGCCCCCCTTTTTGCCCTTTATCCTTAACCAATGAATCCCCAAAAGAATCAGGGAAGCTCCTTAACATAATAAACCGATATACCAAATTTGGAGCAAATCGAATAATTCTGCGTGAAAAACCCATTTATCTCAATTAAAGGGGGGTGGACTAACCCCCTTTTCCCCCTTTATCCTTAACCAATGAACCCCCAAGACTAATCAGGGAAGTTCCTTAACATAAAAAAGCGGTATACTAAATTTGGAGCAAATCGAATCATTCTGCATGAAAAACCCATTCATCTGAATTAAGGGGGGGGGGACTAACAACCCTTTTCCCCCTTTATCCTTAACCAATGAACCCCCAAAACTAATCAAGGAAGCTCCTTAACATAATAAACCGGTATACCAAATTTGGAGCAAATCGAATAATTCTGCATGAAAAAGCCATTTATCTGAATTAAGGGGGGGGGGTGGACTACCCCCCCCCCTTTTCCCCTTTTATACTTAACCAATGAAACCCCAAAACTAATCAGGGAAGCGCCTTATCAGAATGCACCTGGAAAAAAATTTTGAAGCAAATCGGATGTTTCTATCAAGAGTTATCGCGTTACGTACATACGTACATACGTACGCACATACTTACATACATACATACGGAACCGGCGGGCACATTAGCTCTCAGGCTTTGATAGCCTGTGAGCTAAAAAAAAGACGATTTTCAACATTTAATTTCTTATATATTTGATTTTAAGACACAATTTTGGGGGAATAAAATATATAAGTATGTTCTTACATTTTATTCATTTAACAAATTGCAAGATGCAGAATTAGCATTTACAGAGGCTTCAAATTGTCAGACATTTGACGACACAAAATTGGCATAACAGATTACGCGCAGGAGTATAAAATAAATTTTACAACTAGAATGAAAATTTTGGTGCCTACTTATACTTCAGATTATAATAATTACTCTGAATCTAATTAAATTTGTATTTAAAGCATTTTTATATTTACTAAGTTGTATTTAGCTAATGTAAAATTTTGAAAATTTTAACAGTATAATCACCTAAAAAAATTTTTAACAATAAAAGGAAATTTTGGGTTCAGTTTATACAGACTAACATGAAACATAGGTTTTGAAAATTTCATGAAAACATATTCGGAAGTTTTCGAGTTATCGTGCGCGTTATGCCCAAGAATTTTTGAAGTAAAATGTCTTCAAAGTTTCGTAAACGCGGATTCAGTTATTGAGCGGGTATAATTCTAAAAGCCATAACTTCGGTTCTAATGGGAATTTCAAGGAAACAATTATATCAAAAGGTCCAGAAAAGATAGGAGTTTAAAATCTAAAAAAAAAATTTAAATTTCGAAAATTTTAAAGTTTTAAGAATCTTGAGACCCTTTAAACATAATTAGGCTGTTAATTTTAATATTATTGAAAAAATGAAAAATATATATTTTGATCGAAGATGACGTTTCAAAGGTTTGCGGACACCTTAATGACTTGAACATTTTATTCCTATCAGTTAACACAAAACACATTACAGACTGCATCTCAATTTGCCTTGGCTTCAGATCAGTACCAAACACGAATTCTTGTATACATTTACCTAAAGAGAAAAACCTCCGAGTAATGCAGAAGCAACCTTGTTTTTAAAGTATGAAATTCTGATCTTGTATGGTGTTAAATACTTTTTTCAGTCATATATTCGGATTTTGAAGATACTGACTAAAGCTTGTTGAAAATAAATGAGTCGAGTGTTTTATTCTAAACAGTTAACAAAACATTACATACTGCTTCTCAAAATTAAAGATCTTGGTATTTATAAACAGAGAAAAAAATTCCTTTAAAGCACACAGTTTGAAATCCCACTTTCAGTTCTACAGTAACTGATTTAAAATAAAAGGGTCGTGATTATTTTTTCCCACGAATTAACACAGAACATGAAATACAGTAGAACCTCGATTATCCGAAGTAATTGGGACCGACCCTCTTTCGGAAAATTGAAATTTTCGGATAATCGAGAATGCTTCAATTTTAAGATTAAGGAAAAATATTTCTTGTTATGGCAACAAGTATTTAATAAAAATAAAGCAATAGCAAAATAGAAACAAGAATAAATTACCTGAATTTTAATTAATAAATTAAGTACCTTTTACATATATCACAAGGGTTTGAAAATAATGTTTTGTTTGTCGCAGTTTCGATTGCCTTTGCTTTAAAGCTCTATCGCGGATTTTTTTAATATTATTAGTTCACCAGTATCTTTGTATACCTTTCTGCTGTTTCAGCCATGCCAAACCTTTTGCAAAACATTCAAAATCTTCAGAATTGCTAATTTATTCGTTTTCTTCGTTCCATCTACTCTGCAGTTTACGCAAGCTTCAGTTAAATTCAAAGGAGCTTCAAAGAAAGGGGATCGAAAATATTTATATGTACTCGTAGTTCGAAACAGACCGCTTGCACAAAAGGAATATTATTGTTTAAAAAAAAACAGCTTTTAAAATGGATTTTCCACACAAGAAATGTAATAGTTAAAAAAAAAAAAAAAAAAAAAAAAAAGCTTTAAAAATGGATTTTGGTTAACCAAGAGTTTCGGTTAAAAGAGTTTCGAATAAAAGAGTTTCGGATAAAAGAGGTTCTACTGTAATATGTTTCCCAAAATGATATGTTCTGTTATTTAACGCAGGACTAGAGGTCTGCAAGGGCCGGAATTTCCAGGCCTTATTTCAGATTTCTGTTCGCAAGCCATAGAATACAAAATAGCACCAGTATCGGTTCGCCATGTAGGCCCAGTATGAAGAAAGGAAATGTAAACCTGATCCTGGCCCGGCCTGAGTCTTCTGAAATAATTAAATCCTGGTCCAGACATGATGCAACTGCCAATGTCGATATCTATGCTAGACATGTTATATTTCTGTACAGTATATTGTCAATCAAACATCGGGTCGTACAGCATATTTATACTCATCTTCCCCTCAGTCATGTCCATTTAAAATGGTTCATATTTTATTATTTTAGTTTGATGCCTTTAAATTTTTATATCGGGCCGAATATTTTTATCGGCTACTCCCGACCCGGTCCGTTTACTTTTTCATCGGCCCAGCCCGGCTCGTTAAAAAAATTTCTTTAATCCGCCAGCCGGCCCGTTGAAAAATGTCCCTTCATTTTGGCGGGACCAGGTGAATATTTTGTGAATTAAAAAAAAGGATCTTTTAAGATTTTTTTAGGCAAATTTTATAGAATCCATCCCTGACAGTTGTTTTTGTTGGAAATATTGTCAAAACCTTACGCGAAAATCTTTCTCCACAAATACTAGTATTTAAAAAAATAGCTTCAGTGGGAGCTGCTCCAGCAGCAGGAAAAAAGAAAAAAAAATCTGCAGCCTTTAATGAAGAAAAATAAAGCATTTCAAAAAGTATTACGCTGTTTAAATAAAGCATTTCAAGAAGTATTACGCTGTTTAATTAAAAAATGCATGTGCACATACGGTACATGTTCTAATGTGGAACATACAATAGAATTGAAACTTCCATTTGCGCCCATGTGTGTACGCGTATGTAATATAAAAATATTAGCAGATTGTTATTAGGTACATATAAATAGATTTACTCGAACCTCATTGTTGACTAAACGTATTTATTTATTAATAGCTTAAAGATACATTGGCAATATGCTCACTTTCACAGAAGGCCTCGGAAGCCGTAAATATTATTTACTGCGTGTTTGTTTGTTTTTACCCACGACTGCACATGCGAGTTTGCGTATATATATCTGTGTGTGTTTGTGTTAATATATGTGTGTGATTATAAAAACTTTTCAAAATAACAGACATTACATTACATTGCATTACATTAAAGGATAAAAACACTAAAAACAATTTAAAAGGACGTTTCGGATTCATTCTGAACACCTCATCAGCTAATTCTTAACGTAAAAGTCATACTAGGTTTTAAAGTTCAACAAGTAGAAAAACATTACATCAAGTTGCCAAAAAATTATAGTTAAAACAAAACTCAATATTCTATTGGTAGAGATGCAGCCTCGTTAATTGCTAAATCAGCAGTTCTCGTGTACCAAGCTTCCAAAAAAATACGACTTGCATAAATGCTGTAGCCTGATCTAATTATATAAGCATTCTCAAAACTCGGAAAATAATCAGGTTTCATGGCGTGGTCAACAATTTTAGAATTTAAATTTTTATTACTAAAAGCATGTTTATGCTCCTTATGTCTTGTTTCAAGTGTACGGCTGATTTCACCTATGTAGACTGACTGCATTTCACTGTTCGCACGGAATTCCATAAATAACATCTTTAAACTGTGAGCTTGGACATCTATGCTTAAAATTGCTTAAAAGATGCTGTTTTGTCAATATAATTTTAATTTGTACCTTATTTTGAACACTGTTGCAATTTACATATGTATCTCTAACAGGTTAATGATTAAAGTGTATTTCTATCTTTGTATTGGGACACTCTGTATACTTAATTTTGTACAATATATTAGTCGAAGTTTGCCAAGCTTTTCATTTTTTCTCTGACATCAAACACAAATACAGCAAAAAAATAAGGACAAATTCTGCATTTGTGATCGGCAGAACAATAATAAGCAAACAGCTATTATCTTCTACACTTAGTATTTGAAAGTGATTGGAGAATGTGTTGGATAAATAACACAATTTATAGTATTTAAGTTAGTTCTATTAATTTTTACGAATGTTTTAAATTTACATTTATGAGAAAAGAAAACTATAAATTACAAAATACGCGAAATTAAATTCTACATTATGCTACAAATGAGGATTGAATCAAATTTATTTTAAATAAATAAAAGTTAATCACAAATGTTTTAATTGTCTTTCTTCTTCTAATTTATTCATTTTGCCGTTCCCTACCCCCCCCCCCTTTTTTTTTAAACTGTGAACTTCAGGTGCTTTTAAAATATAGGGTTTATCTCTTATGGGTTTGGAAATTGTACGGCATGGCTCAATTATTTTCGGTAGAAGACAGTCAAAAAATATATCTTCTTTTTTATTTCTGTCTCACGGAAAGCGTGTATTTATTCAACCTTTATTCATTTTGAGGTCCAAAAGACAAAAGCACAGGCATTCCTTTTTTTAAATATGCAGTTGTCCTTGCAAGTGATATTTATGTTTTTTATTTATTTATTTTATAACAGATTTCGTTTCAAAATACTAGTATTCTCTTAAAAATAATTCGCAGAGCAAAAAATTTTACAACTCTATACAAGCTCGGACTTTCCACTCTTATATGATTGTGCCAGAAAATACCCCGCTGCGATATTCGACCTCTTTGATGTCAAAGGTCAACTCCTACCCTCTCTCCTCGTTGGAGCGGGAATTCTAAAATCTGAGTGATAAGGGGCCTTAAGTGGTTTTTGTGGGATGAAGGACGTGTGTGTGACAATGTGTGTGATTGTGCACCAATGAGAGTTTGAAAATAATTCCAATGAGACAATACTACAATGAATAATTTACATATTCCAAATTTCATCCAGATTTTGAGTATTACCTCATCTCAGATTTTGTAAAAAGTGCTTTACTAATATCGCTTAAAAATATATAACGGTTATTCCAATATTTTTATAGCATGCATTATTATCAGATGGATAACAAATCAATAAAAATGATTAATGGGTGTTTTCCAAACGGGCGTGTCAACTTTCTGATGTGAAAAATTAACTAGTAAGATTTAAACATCTTTGCTACAGTAATAATGCATTATTCGAATTGAATGAAGGTCTTTTTAAAGAAATATGTACTTTTTATGCACAAAAACATATTAAGGCCAGTTGGAAGACCCTATACTTACCATTTTAATTAATGCACCTTCCCTCAGAAATTAAAAAAGGTATCAACGTGACACTTTTTATATACATAACATGAATAATTCCTAACAACTTGAGGTCAACTTTATAAACAGCTATTTTTCTTTTTTTTTTTTTTTTTTTTTTTTTTAATCTGGAATAAAAATTACTTTTAAATAACAAAAAAAAATTGCATTGTTCAAAAAAAAAAACATTTTGTACAAATTTTGTACATATTTTTGCAACAAAAGATCACTTCAGATTGGTCAGGGATGTATGTAAAATATTCAGTCAAGATTACAAACAATATTATACACTAGTTTCTATAAAAGGGTACATCGAAGTTAAAAAAAAAAATATTTTGAGAAAATCGAGTTTAAAATTTATGTATACTATAAGGTTTATATATGATATAAATGAACTAAATTACAGTGAAACTTCTTTTAAAGGCCACCCTACTCAAGGGCCACATCTATTAAGGGTAAATATTTTTAGGAACGAAAATTCTTCCGATAGACATAATCAGGGATGTAGTGGAGGGCATACGCGGGTATACGCCGTATACCCTCTGGATTTTTTTAAGGAGTACCGTATACCCTCTGTTTCTCATGAAAACTACAGTATATACAATCTAGGGTATACTCTATGCCTTGAGCGTATACCCTCTGCTTAGAGCGAATACCCTCTGTCTTTTTTACGACTACATCCCTGGACATAATGTTAAATTAACGCCTATTATGGGCCGAAACTACCCTCATAAATGCCTTTTTTTAACATGTGCCTTAAATTCTAAACAGGTGTATTGAATTCCTGAACCAAAAGATAAGAGTTCAGCAAACAATTCCACTTGCACAAACAAGGCAGAGGGAGATGTGGAGGGTTTAGTAACGCAATGAAGGACCACAAACTTTCCACAAGTGAGACAAACAGGTGTTCATCACACTTTGTTCGACCTTTCAACCTGTAGGGGTTGGGGTGGAGGGGAAATTTGACCCTTTCTTGTGGGCACACAAAGGGTAACAGGTTATCTTGAAAAACTGATTCCACATTTACTAAAACTGTGGCTGCATATTGAAGCACAATTTTTTCACTAGAAATTTTATGCTCAGGCTTATGCAACATTTAAAATTATGGAACCTAAACCAAGCCAAAGAATACATTTAGATTTTAATGAAAGATTTCAAAGTTCTTAATTGTCGTGATCAAGGAACATCTGCAAGAAAATTGGCTTCACAATTTAATTGCAGCAAGAATCAAATAAACAATATTGTTAAAAACAAAGAGAACTTACTGAAAGAATACGCAGATTTTAAAAATCGCGGTATAAAAAGAAAGAGAAATGAAAAATTTGGTCACCCCTATTCAAGAGCCAATTTTCAATGGAACGGCTAGTGGCCCTTACAGAGAGGTTTCACTGTACTTGAAAAATTTTAACTTCTCTTTATGGTAGGAAGCAAAGCAATATAACATTCGATAGGGAGAAAATGAAGAATTCAAAGTACTATTTAAAAAAAAAAATCCTTTTTTATGAATTTGCCTTCCAACTGCTCTTAAAAGGAAAAAGTGTATTGCAGGTTATAACATCATTTTAAAAGTACACCTTTGAGAAAACTAATATATTTGGGCCCAAAAACAGCATGTGACAAAGCTACCTTTTCAATTGTGAAATAAAAAATTAGAAAAATATTCATTTTTGTATAATACTAATTGACAACATGACCATCTTGTTAATGTAAATAAAACAGCTATACCTGAATTAGAATTAATTGTATTGCAGGTTATAACATCATTTTAAAAGTACACCTTTGAGAAAACTAATATATTTGGGCCCAAAAAGAGTATGAGACAAAGCTACCTTTTCAATTGTGGAATAAAAAATTAGAAAAGTATTCATTTTTGTATAATACTAATTGACAACATGACCATCTCGTTAATGTAAATAAAACAGCTATACCTGATTTAGAATTAAGTAATAATAATAATAATAATAATAATAATAATAATAATAATAATAATAATAATAATAATACGATAAGGTTATTGGAATTTTTCTCCCACATTGTCGTAAGTAACATGCAAGAAAGCATATTGTCTTTTAAACCATATTTATGTGTAACAGTTGCTAGACAATTTAAAGCTACCGTGTATTTTAACTATTCTTGTAATTTATTTACAGTAATTTCCGACGAATCCAACACACATCTTCAGATCCAGAAATTTTATTTAATAAAATGTAACTAACTAGCTACAATTATTAAAAAAAATTATAAAGTCTTAAGTAACCGGTTAACTGAAAGTCACTGATCGCGAAATCCCATATTAACCTATGGGAAAACTAAAATATGTGATACTCAATATAATTCTACCCTACAGTGGCGCCAACTTATATGGGATAATGGGGCCCAAGTCCACCCAATAATTTGCTCTTAGCTCCCTCGATTTCTATTATTCTGTTACTTTTTTTTATCGCTGAAAAAATAATTCTTCCATTGAAAATAATTTTGTTTGAAAACACTGTAAGGATAGCAATAACAGGCACAAGCACACAGGACCCTAACTCAACCCATTTAAACTAACACAAACAATCCAGTCAAAATATTACTGTCTTTATATGATACAGATAGTAATAAATGGTCAGGGGTCGATCCAGACAAAATTTGGGGTCTGTTTAGGGTTCTTTCACAAAAATCTAACTAATAAAATAGGCCTCTTCACAAAAATAAATTTAATAAAATGGGCCCCTTCACAAAAATGAATTTAATAAAATGGGCCTCTTCACAAAAATGAATTTAATATAATAGGCCCCTTCACACAATTCTTTTTAATAAAACGAGCTCCTGCGTAAAATTCCTTTTCATAAAAACTGTTTCAAAATGTGTAATTTTGTAAATAAAACCAGTTCACCAAGAACAAAAACTTTAGCAACAGGATTTAAAGAAGTTTTTATTATTGAATGCTTGGTTCGAATTTGAGTAACTGTATTTCAACTTCCTCTGCAAAATGTTATTTTTCGCAAAAAATATTATAAAATTCACAAAAATAACTTTTACTTTTCACAAAATGAGTCCCAAGAATAAAAACTTGCATCGACCCCTCTGATGGTTACAATGTATAGATCTTCTTCGCAAAGAAATTCTCTGTGAAAACATTCAGACTGATTCTTTTTATGTGCTATAGTCTAAATTAGCAAATAAATGCATACAAAAGAAGTAATGCTTGGCTGTTTTCAAATAGATATTGGATATTTTCTGACACATTTGCGAATTCCTTTTTCATCCTAAATGCACGAAAATCGTAGGTGTTGAAGAACCCAGAAACCAAATACAGTTTTCCATTCTTTTTTTATAAGATGAAACGATTTTGCAGTACATGCATCAAAGACTTTTAAACTGATCTTTGACATGCGTCTTGTTTTAGTCTTGAGTTTTACAGTTTGTAGTTATATTCATAGTATAACAGTAAATATTAGAGTTCTTAAAATAAAAAAACTCATGCGAAAATATAATTTAATAAAATCAGAATTTTACATTCTGTTTAAAGAAAGTCTAAGTTTACTGTCGTAACTTTCCTATCCATATCCTTATCTTCAGAGAAATCAAAATGTCCATGTCATTTTACCCTAAAATGATTGAGCCCACCCAATATTTTTCAAAAGTTGGCGCCACTGCTACCCTATATATATAAAATCCTAATGAAACGAATTTATGAAACGGAAGTATGAATCGACTGATTAAACAACTGATTATGTTTCAAGGCGATTTCTCCTAAAATATGGAATACTTTGCGATGAAATTAACACCAAAAATCAATATTGATCCGCAGATATCAAAACTGGTATTAGAATTTTTAAATTCGAATTAGTTTTCGAAATATTAATTTTTTTCTAATTTTATATACATTTTGCTAATGATGGCAACTCAAATTTTAATCATAACAGATATTTTGTTTTCAGATTTTAGAAAAGGTTACTATTTTAAACTAATTTGGCGAGAAGTTTGGGTCTCCTTAAATGTATGCTAAGAAATGTATCATGTTACTTTTCTTCATAATTCATTTTGTATTTCATTATCATGTTATTTAATACAAATATCTGCACATATAATATATACATTTAAAATAAATGGCTTTCATTTCTTTATTTTTTTTAAACAAAATGAAAAGAAAAATATTAGGCACAGATGTCATATACGCACAGGGGTACCTAATTGGCGCCAAAATGGCATTATTTTGGTTGACATGGTAACCCGGCCATTGTTGTTTATTTACTTTATTTTCTTTTTTTTAATTACATAAATTGTTTTGTTCTATAGTTAATTATTTTTTTGGTCATTTTTCTTTAAAAATAATATAAAATAATTAAAAAATACAGTACTACTTACTTATTCCGTCGACCCATTTCACCAAATTATATAAATCGCCAAACCACTCGCCAAATTACACAAATTGACATAATTTTTATTTTAAATAACGAAAGAACAAAGAAACTAGCATAACATTAATAAATATACAAATAAAACGTCGAAATAAAAATCACTTGATGACGTAAAGACGTGTGACTTGCTTAAAGTCAAGTGAATGTAACATTTACGATCAACCATTATTGGCATTTAATTTTATAGTTTGGTGACAGATTTTTGGTCGACGGGATAACTAAGTAGTACCAAAAATACATACGTAACTGGTATTCGAAAACGAGGTTTTCGCCAAATTTTCGTTAAAAAAGTCACGCCAAACCCGGTGCGCATATGACATCTGGCCAAATATTAAATGATTTAACAAACGATGACATTTAATTTCGACTTCGAAGCAATGTTTTAATTTACCACTCGAAAAATAAAAAAAAATGCTAATTTGCGAGTTGAAATATAGCTATTAACGAGATTTGCACCCGGCTAGCGTAACAGTACCAAGAATTCTTTGCGACCATTGAAACTTTCATGTAGTTTTATTCTAAAAAGAAATTTGATTTTTTAATCAAAAGGGAAAACTTTCGGCACAGATGTCATATACGGACCCATATTGGCGCGATTTTTTTCTGACGCCAATGTCATATACGCAACGGCTACTTAACTGGCGCCATAGCATCGTTATTTTGCTTGATTTGGTAAGCCGGACATTGTTGTTTATGCTGTTGATGTTTTCCCCAAATTAGCGTCAGAAAAAATCCCGCCAATATGGAGCCGTATATGATATCTGGGCCAAACTTTCACATGAAAAGCTAAGGGATTAGACTGTATTTAATTATGGCAATTACATGACTTGGACTATTATAATATAGATGAAATGATGGCGATAGAATAATATTTGGCGACTTATCACATGTACCTGGCTAACATTAAAGTACCAAAATGGCACCAGGAATATAAAAAGCAAAGTGGTTCGGCCGGAACTGTTGATGATAATCACATGACTTAGGCTATTGTTATAGAAATTGTTTTAAAATACCGGGAGACAAAGACTCTGCACGCTTAATTCATTTTTTTAGCTTCTTTTCAAATATTTAACAGATCCTCTTTAATCAAACACGAAAACAACCATTGGATATCTTAACAGCAAGATTCGGCCTTAAATTTTTGAAATCAGAGGAATTTGAATGGAAACCCGTTTACAGGGAGATTTGCACATCTTTTTTCAGTATAAGTCAATCTTCTATAATATTTTAAAAACCTATCAGATTAGCGTGTTTTTAGATTCTGCGGTGTCTGAACGGGGGTTGGCGAGCGTAGCTTGCAGGGGGCAGAGCCCTCTAGTATCCAAATAAAGTTTTCACCATCAAAATTGTCTTCTTAAATTTTAATTATTTTTAAGAAGATGATAAGATTTCATCATATGAAAATTTCAAAGGTAAAAGGATTTTTTTTTTTTTTAATACCAAAAACTTAAAGAGACATTTTTAAAAAGTGGCATCTGACGTCTATACTCCCTGATGGGGGAAACCATATTTTGATAATTGTTTTAGTCAATGTATTTAAGTTTTAAGTTTTCATATAGATTAAACTGGAATTTTGCGAGACGATACTTATAAGTACCATTAAAATAACTTGTTATAAAATTCGTTTAATACATCGATTAGTTGTAATACAGTTTAGAATGATTTATAGATACATCACTTTATCTTGTTCCAAAAACATTATTGGTTACACAAAACAAAAATATTTTTAAAAGGCCTTTTGCCTTTGCATCTTTTCAGCTTTCTTGGCATTGGGTGGGTGGGTGGATGATTTTTCAATTCGGAAATATTTCTATATTTCTATTGTAAGAACATTATATTTGTACATTTCCTAATTCTACAAAATACTAAGAAAATTATTTAAAATAAAATATTTGAGTGGGGTTTTAAATATTGCACAAAATCTCTATAAATTCAAATTTAATAATTCTTCTAAATCCTTCAATCCTTGTAAAATTTATTAAATGATTATGTAAATCTCCTAATGTACACTGTAAAAAAAATCCGACCAGTTTTCCTGTAGGAATCGGAAAAATAGTTGCCCTTATCGTACCGGAAAATTTTCCGATCCAGCTGGGAATAAAATCCGTAAAAAAAGGGAAATAGTCAATAAAACGGTATTTCACGGATTTTATTATGAGCTGGGTCGGAAATTTTTCCGGTACGATAAGGGAAACTATTTTTCCGATTCCTACAGGAAAACTGGTTGTATTTTTTTTACAGTGTAGTTTAAACAATTCACGAAAAATGCTTTAGAAGATAAAATTTTCATGAATTCATAATTCAGTACATAAACAGTTAAGTGAAGTGGCCCCTAAAATATGTATTTGTTTGATCAAAGGCTTAAACACCTGAAATTGCGGTAATAATACGATAATAGATTAATTTCCTTTTATTCACTGGGAAAATGTTCTTTAAAATGAGAAGTAGAGTTTACTTATATTTTCTGACAATTTTGTCTTGAAAATATCCATACGCTGTGTGTGTTCACAGTTTTAAATGCATAGGTACTTAAAACTTGTTACAGAAATGACAAATATTATTTTATTTTAATTAATTAATTATGTTGCAAATTTATGTTCATAATTTATGTAATTTTTTTCCTTCTTTTGCTATTTCATTTACAAAATTTAAGGAACTACTTAAAGAATGTAGCGTCAAAAGTTGAATCACGTTGTAACCTGTTAAGCGAGTAATTTATTTTAAAAAAATCAATACCTGGTGCGTACAGTGTTGCCAGTGGGATACTTTTTTTCTGATTGCTTGTTTCTCATCACTATTTTAAAAGAGATTTATTCTCGGATTAAATAAGGTGAATATTTCTACTTAAAACATTGGTGAGAATGAAGCAATCTGAATTAAAGAAAAGACTCATTGGAATTGGTGATGACGTATATATACGCCAAACTCACTACATTTGAACTTTTGAATAACGTATATATACGTCAAACTCTCTTAACAGGTTAAAAGTTTGTGCTTCTTAAAAGTAAGAACGTTTGTTTTTCAAATTTCAGTTAGTTTGTATCAAAAGTATTCCTGGTACATAAAGTGTTTGAAATACGAGCAATTATGTCTCAGTTTCATCCGTGTAGACATAAACTTTTATCATCTGATATAATGAAAGAATTTTATAATAAAATATAACTTTGAAGTTCAACTAACACACTGCATAATTCCTTGTTTATTTTTTTTTTCTAGGACAAATACAGTTATTTGAAAATTAAAGAACTACTTATCGCTCGTTTATGCAAACCAAGACCACGGAGAATCAATTTTCTTAGAGAGTTGTCAAAATTGAGTAGTACGTGTTGAATTCATATTAAGATTATGGTGTATCATAAATGAGTACATGCGGATTCAGTTTTGAAAATATGGTGTATTTCTCTATCCTAAAAAAGAAATAGCAAACGCTACTGCTGTTGCTGTTTTTGCCATAAATGTATTTATTTTGTCCTGGACTCTTTTCGCGGGCTAAATTAAAAAGTTGCTTGCACATAAAAATATGGAAACCGGTAATTTATATTTTTCCTCTTAAAAATTACTTATTCCTTTTGAAGTCATTTTTTGACTATCAGAAATTTGATTTGATCTCCTATTTGATCAAAATGAAGGGGAAAAAGAAATCGTTGAAAAACAGGGGAAATTTTGTCATAGTTTTAGATTTATGGTCTGGGTATTGTCGGTGGTACGGTGGTGGTCGTCGGTACATATGGCGCCAACGAAAGAGGCGCGAATAATGAATTTGTTTTTAGTTAGATTTTCGTTTCGGACAGAGATTATTTTTTAATTGGATCTTTTTTTTTTTTTTTTTTTTAATTTAGAGATCTACGGGAAGAGAATACTTTCTTCTGTTTTTCATCGACCAGAATTACCTTGAGGTTTGCGAATATTTTAGTCTTCTATTGTACACAAGTCATAATCGCTCTTCATATGAAAATAACTTTAGTGATTATTATATCTATTATTATCTCTGTTCATACTGGAGCACACACACTGCACATTTACGAGGTCACTTTCAATTGAAAGTATATATGAGGACGTGAGTTTCAAAACTCGCTTTATCCAAAAAATCAAATTTTGGGAAATCCCGAAAAACCTGTAACTGCGACCCCGTGCATCGAATACCTCCATTTTTTTGTATACTTATAGCTAGTTGCTCTGTGATATCATTGTGTTATGTTGGAAAATCTACTTTAATTCATTTAATTAATTAATTGGAAAAAAGTTTCGGATAAGAAGAGTTTTGTTGCCAACCTATGGGTAAGAAGAGTTTTGTTGCCAATCGTCTATCATTCTTGCTGAAAGAAATTAATAGTTTGTATTTTTGGTCATCGGATGACAATATTTTGAATTAAAAAATAAACCTTACGAGATCAATAAGTATGATTAAAATTTAGTATTACGTTTTATTATAAAAAAGCAAACATATCAATAATCAAATAAAACTTATCATAATTAGTTTATAATTAAAATAACTTTTTTTTTAAAGAATGTAATATAATATAATCTATATAACGTATAATATTATATATATACACCATCTCCTTCTGTTCTGGTTCCCTAGAAATAATATTTTTATAGAAAGTAAGCACCTCCATTTCTGACCAGTTTTCACCAAAATGTTTTTTAACAATCCGTGGACACCCTTAAGTTTCTCTTGCTTCACGGGCACTCCCTCCCCCTTCTTTTTAAAAAGAAAGTCCAGTCTTTAGATGCCTCTAGCACAACTTTTACACTCTGAATTTTGATATTCCAAGAATTTTCCGAAATACGCTTCCACAAATTTGAAGATGGCCATGGTTCTTAGTCTTTATATAGTACCTTAACATAATGCTTTTAAAAGCGCACTGAGATACACTTAAAAAACTTTCATGGTGAAAATTTTACTTTTCTGGATGTTTCATGGAAGGAAAGAAACCTGGACGGTTTCTTGAAGGAGATGTTTGAGATGTAAACTTCAAAATAAAGTTATCTTATGCAATTTTGTCTTTGCTTGAAAAGAAAAAAGCTTAGTGGAAGCGTCATACATCTGCGCCTTAGTTTTATGCCTGAGAATAAAAATTAAATCTTTTAAAACCTTCTGATAATAAGAAATATAGAAAGCGATTCTCCATTTTGAACTTACATTTTAATCTTCTTTTGCGTGTATTCTTTACTAGACCATATGTTCGTATTTCCTTCTCTTCTTCCCCCTTCCCCCACAAAATGTAAGAGTTTATTCACTGTCCATTATACATAAGACATGCTGTAAAAATTATTTAATTAGCTTGTATGAATAGCACAGGTAAAAACTTTAATCGAAAATAGCAACAGGTCGCAGAGAAATGAAGGAAAATTACTGTGACAGTAGCTGATAAGCGAGTCGTCCGTTGGTCTTACGCATGCGCAGGGATAAAGCTAGTTTTGTTGTCAACTCCCTAGTGGATAAGGCGAGTTTTGAAACCAAACCGATATTTTAAGAACCCAAAAATAAAGGATAAAATAATTTTTTTTACAGATTATAGTGTTTTTTCTGTGGAGGTTTACCAATAGACTAGATTGGTAGAGAAAACTCGATTTTTTAAATTTTGGATAAGGCGAGTTTTGAAATTCACGTCCTCATATAATTACCGTGTTTTTTCTATTGAAAGAAACCGAACAGTGTTTCCTCTTTCCCTATAAAAGCATCGGAGCATTCAAATTTTTAAGTTTATTTTCAGAATCACGTCAATCACAAAAGATTGTTATCAGGGAGGAATAGATATAGTTAAAGATGTACATCTTGAAAATTGAAAAAAGGTGTTCGATTCTTCGGCATATAAATAGTAATTTCTGCAAATTTCATGCATTTAGTCATTAAACACACTTCGTTAACGTGTCCATAAGATTTGCTTCTAAAGGGAAAAAAATATGAGAATCGTTTTAGGTATGAAATATTTTTATTTGATACCAAACTTATCTTTTCATAATATTGAATTTAAATTTTCCTTTAACAGTTATTTGTACGTAAGAAGTTGTTTAAAAATGATATACTATCAATTTTAAAACAATTTTTAAACATTATGCAATTTTTTTTCTATTGTATATTTTTGGAATCGAGGTCGGGCCCTGAATGACACAAAACGTTTCGGGCCCGGGCGGTCTTGGATTTTAAATCGTCGGTTTCGTGCGGGGCCGAGCTCCGAAAAAAGAACCCGAACTCATCTCTAACAAGCCCAATCGTTTTTTGTTTAATTTTTCTGGTAAAGGAAAAATATTTACCTTATCACAGAAAATCATACATAGTAAAGACAACAGACAAATTCATGATCAATTTCAAATCCGTCATAAGGTATTGTTTAATCTTGACCAGGACATGTTATGTAACAGCTAACATAGGATTTTTAAATAAAATACTGCAAATTGCTACAGCAATCGAATCCGTGCTAATCTAAATTATTGTAATTTTTCATAGTTATTTTGAAACACTTGACTCGTTAAACATCTTACATCTGTCATTATGGACCAAGTCATGTTGTTCAATTATTCAGTATAAATTCCAGAACAATGAGAAATTTGCTACTTCGATCAAATTCGCGACTGTTTAAATTTTGTATTTCAAAGTTACTTTACACCTCTAGACTTCTTCAATATAAATTTCCAATCAGCCGTAAGGTATTGTTTTATTGGGACCAGGCTATGATGTTCAATTACAAACAATGGATTTAAAGAGGAACACAGGAAATCGTTCCGATGATCGAATCCATAAAAATCATAATGTTATGTTATTTTGAATCACAAACAATGGATTTCTAGAGCAGCACAGAAAATCACCCCGATAATTGAATCCATAAAAGTCATGATGTTATTATTTTGAATCACAAACAATGGATTTACAGAGCAATACAGAAAATCACCCCGATGGTCAAATCCACAAAAATCATACAGTTGTTGTTTTGAATAACTTGGCTTATCCAAAATGCTCTCAAATCTCCCGCGTGTTATTGTTTCAGGAACATGTACCAGACTGTGTTGAGCTAAGCAGGGTTCTCATTGGATTTTGACTAACTTTAGCAATTTGGCTAATCATCAAAGAAAACTCTAGTCAAATGAAAATAATGTTAGCAACAGATTCCACATGAAAACACTAATTTTAAAATCTTTCTGTAAACAATATGTTCCTTTTCAATATGTGTTCCCATTTTTTGCAATTGTTTTTAGAGTAGTCATAGATCTAATTTGAACTATAGGTTATAGAAATTAATTAAACAAGCTGGTACATTTATGTTAGTCGGCCACAATCTCGCGAATGACACTTTTTTTTTTCTCGCCATTATCAGCTTTGATTTTTCGCGTGTGTAAATTAGAAACAGATCTTTGACGTTGAAACAAAAGATTTTTGGGTTGTGATATTGATTCTTGTTCTTTTTCTCTTTTTTCACGAAAGATGCAAAAAGCATCTATATAATATATGTATGTAATATATATGCAATATATGTATATTAAATATATGTATTTTAAATAAAACGAGTGAAAGGTTTCTTGTTTACAGCACCGTGCGAAAGGGGGGGGGGCAAAGGGGGCGCTCGCCCCGGGCGCAGAGATTCAGGGGGCGCCAAATTTATACTATCAACTTGGTTTTTTATTTGTTAATTTTTACCGTTGATTATTTTTCTGGATTTTTTTTTCTTCAAGGTCATTCTTTTTTCTCTTTTTATTTGTAAAAAAAATATACATATTATATGCAGATCTGGAATCCCCCCCCCCTCCCTCCACCAATGTAATTACGTACATTTTTATTTTCAAAGTTATTGCATCGTCTCCTACCCTAACTCCAAAAAGAAATTTCTGACTAAGGAAAGGACTTTTTCCATTTTAAAACTTGTTTTAGGTTTTTGTAAGTCTCTTTTTTAGTAGAACATTCTACTTCACTTATAAGTAAATTTTTTTATTGATCTACATTTTTCCTTGGATTATATTTGTAAGTTCATATTTACTTGTCATTAAGTTCTTTAAATTTGATCGTTTTATGATGTACTTTTGTAATATCTTATTGCAGTGTTTCTCAAACTTTTGCACTCTGCGCCCCCCCCCCCCCCTTTACATCATCTACGAAAGTCGCGCGCTCTCCCACCCACCAATAATAATGAATTTTACCTAATTATGGGAGGCATTTCCTTTTTTTTTCCCCTTTTTCTTAAGAAATAAAATAAATTATTGAAAATATAATTTTCTCATTTTGGTAAATCTGATATTTATTTATCTAAATTTACTCAAAAATGTAAAAAGTTGAAAAACAATTAGCATTTTCCACGTTTTATATCTTATAATACATATTTTAAAAGAATACTTTTTGAGGGAAATTATTGATACATAAATGTAATTTTACTTTGAATTTTTTAAGGCATATTTTGAAATACCCATATATATATATATATATATACATATATATATATACTTTACATAAATGTATAGTTTTGTAAAATAATAATAATAAAACGTTAACGCCCGTATGGTCACTTAACAGATTTGTTTTCTACTTCTGTTCATATACTGACGATTTTTGTAATGGGTCGAAATTTAGCCGATATCTCTTGCTGTTGGAGAATCATTCTGGATAAAATGTAAAACTGCAGGTAACTTTAAATTTCAACACTGTCGTATATATAATATTAACAAACTTTAATAGAATTTATTATGAATTGAATATTGGTCTCAGAGATTTACACTTTCCTTTCTTTTTTCCTCTTCATAATAGCACGAAACAATTTTAGGGCATTTCGTTTTCAAAAAGATAATTCATGTCATAGATTTTTTTTTTAAACGAAAATAAGTTTTGTCCTCTTCAAATATTGTATTGATTAACATCAAATCAATGATCAAGGAAAAAAAATAATGAATACATGTTTTCAAAATGACATATTATTTCAATTTTCATACATAAATTAATGACTAATCTGGGTCTTCTTAGTATTTTTTACGAACAACAAATAAAATTACAATAAAATAAGACGATGGTTTTCAAACTGTGGGGTGTAACCACTAGGGGCGCATTATATGCTGAAGAGGACGCGAGATATTTCCAAAGAGTTAAAATGTAAAAAAAGATTCCTTTACATTATTACTATAAATTTGGCAGCGTATAGCTACCAAATTTAGCTATGTAGTTTAGATGTATCAAGTTTAGTTATGACGTATACTACGAAGTATTTATTATTATTATCATTTTTGTTATTTATTCTACTCAATTCAGTGTTATTACATTTTCCTACTCGGTGGTAGGAGTCAACCGGTACGGGTAAACTGGTTGCTAAAACCTTTTTCTAATCATATTTTAATTTTTTCATGAAATAATCATTACATTCTTTTATGAAATTATCATAACTCTGTAAAAGATTAATTTTTAACGCAAATATTCAATTGGCAAATAAATCATAACAATTGTAAATTTCCAAGTGGGTGAAAAAGTCTGATCTAGGATTCGAATCAGGGATTCAGGGAGCTGATTAAGTTATCAGACCAGATGCTGTGTTCCATTAAGTTCAGTTGGGTGAATTAGTCCTCCAGATTTGTCCGAAATGGCTCAGTTGATAGAGCATTGTTGGCTTCAGCCAAGACTTCCCTGGTTCGAACCCTTTTTCATCCACTTGAAAATTTACAACTGTTATCATACACCTGCTTTATGGAAATTATTATACCCATATGTTAATTATTGGAGCATATTTGAGTCCCATTACTCTTCTGACCCGGAAATTTTGAAAAGAAGAAAGAAAATTCATTTTTTTCTGACAGATTTCAGTTTAACATTAACCTTAAAATAAAGTTATATAAAAATTTTTGAAAACTTTTGTTTGTTGTTTGTTTATATATGAAGTTTTGTTTTAAAGATTCCCCTCGCTCCCGATTTTTTTTATTTTTCCTGCTCTACTGCACATGAGGTACAATAATATTAAAAACGGCCTGCAACCTCAAATGAGTTTGATACCTCTGAAAAATGGAGCTATTTAACATAAATTAACAGGAGGAGACAAAAGTGTAGTGTCTACCGGATGCGAGTGAATAACGGACGAGGTAATTACAAGATGACTGTTGTTGTTTTTTTACATCGGAACAGAGCCTAATTAACGCAGGATTCAACTTCCACAAATAGAATTTTTTGCCTTATTTAGCACAGAAATTCTGTAAGAATAAGGCGAAAATTCTTATTCAAATTTACATGTGGAAATTTGCCATAGCGGTAACCGAATTCGCTGACATTGACTGGAGGATTGTTTATGTAGTCAAAATATGGCGGAACCACGGAGTCTGGCTATCGCGGGGACAAACTTCCACCAGAAAAAACGAATCAATAATTTTGCGTTAATTATGATATAAATACTGCATGAAAAAGGCTTTTAAAAAAAGAGGAAATTTCTATCAAAATTTACTGGTGGAAGATTCCCGATTGTAATCTGGCCCTGCGGAACCAGTTAGAGTTAAAGTTTCACCCCTTTTAAGGTATGTCAATTCCTCGTTATTCATAATTCCATGCTCTGAACTACTCTTAAGAGTTCAAGGGTGACTACGAAGCTCCTGGTGTAAGTTACAATTTAAATTAAAGTGAAGGATTTCGTGTTACATAGATAGAGGCTATCGACACCATAATCGAGCAGCTGAACTGGAAGATTCACCAAACTGCGAAATGTATCACAAGATTTTGAGTTTCTGACTGGTGTGAATCTAAAATCTGTTAACGAAAATCTATTAAGTAAATATTGCATGGATCTTGCAAATAAATATACTGCTGGTATAAATGAACTCGAATTGATAAGCGCAAAATAATCATTTGCAACATCGGATGAAAATTTTTATAAAATAGAGATCATTTAGAAATCCGTCAACTGCTCCATAATTTTGACTTAACAGGGAATTACAAAAACATGGAGACAGCGTACAGAATTTTTCTAAGCATTCCGTAACCACCGCATCAGCAGAAATATCTGGATTTACTTTCTATCGAATTCAGTATTGCGCAATCTTTAGGTATAAAAAAAATAATAGACGATTTCGTTACCCTAAAAGCGAGAAAAATAAAATGGTAGTAAATGTATCTGCCCGATATTATATATTTTTATTTTATGTTAATTAAAACATTGCATTTGCTTGTTAGCTATTTTTATTTTGCGAATTTTCCCATTTTCTCCACCTCAAATACTAATAACAAATGAAAACGGTTAGAAAAAAACTGTGGCAAAACCTCTCCTCTTACGTTACTTTGTTTTTCGGAATTTTTAAATTAAAATTAAACTCTTTTAAAATTCCAAAATACACACGAAATATTTATTCAATGGAATTTATTTTTATTTCAGCTATTTATCAAGTTTGTGACATCTGTCACAAAGAGAGGGAGGGGGATTCGGGAGGGGGGGGGGGGGGGGGGCGCCAAATTGAAACTTCGCCCGGGCGCAGTTTTCTCTTCGCACGGCCCTGCTTGTTTAAGTAAAATTAATGTAATACGAATGAGTACAATATTTGGAAATTTATCACTTGCGCCCGGCTAACATAAAGTAGCAACAATGTTATTATAGACACTTTCCAAAGACGAGAAAAAAAATCCAATCTCTTCATTTCAACGTAGTTTTATAAAACAAAACACGAGCTTAACTCAGGATTGCGGATGACCTGGGGGTAAATGATAGCAAATAAATAAATAAAAATTATTTTAAAAATTAGAATGAGTTTTAAAAAATATCAAATACAAATAAATTACACAGAAAAGACAGAATTATACAATTACATCATTGAGAGTGTCACTGAAAACAAAAAATGAAAAAGTATAACTCTCGTAATTTGGCGATTGTAATCTTTCGTTTCATTGCCAACTGAAATATTTTTAATATAAAAGACATGAATTATCACTTTTCTACCTAAGCGTAAACCAACAGAGTGAAAAATGTCCAAGACGGGAATCGAACCAGGGACCCTGGAATAGCACTCCAATGCTCTACCACTAAGCCACGAGGACAATGCCCAGCTTGGCATCTCTCACTCACATAAATTGGTAAGACTGCTACCGCAGCTATTAGATGGAAAGTCGTCATGAGCACACAATCTTGAGGCATAACATGAGACGGAAATGAACCCAGCGTCGGTGAATATACAATTTAATTAGTAGTTGAATAATTAATTAAATTGAAATATTTTGTCACAATTTGGCGGAATGGCGATCAACTGCGAGAACCCTGGTATCAACACAAATGATTTATCCCTGAACAATGCAGAAAATTACTTATATCATCAAATTCGTGGGAATCTGATGCTAAATTTATTTTGGTTCTCCAGGTATCACATATCCCGGAGGAACAGAAAGCTGAGTGTTGAAATATGGAAGACGAATCGTTGAGATGGGTTGTGGAGGCAGATAAGCTGGACGAAGAGGCCGTAGCGGGGTGGGCGACCACTCGCTGACCAGATGACCGTGACAAGTGTGGACCTGAGTATAGAAGGAAACATCGGGCTGAATAATACCTTCTGGTGCTAAAACTGTAAGAAACAAATTATAAAAATCAGACGGTTTAGCAAACTTAAACAGTTATACAAGAAAAACTATTAATTGCTGCAAGACGTACATAAATTCATAATTATAATTTTCGTATTAAGAAAAATCAAAGACAGGAATACTGGAAAACACCACCAGGGTTCGTACGGATACCATTATTTTCAAGGCCCAATATCAGAAATCGTTTATAGAAAAATAAATCTAGTTTAAATGGATGAAATTTTGCCTTATTTCAGGAGAGATTTTTCATAAGTAAGTACTGGTACCGAACAATTTTTTAGTCATGAAGCTCAAGCACCCGTACGAACCCTGCACCACATAGAATTAAAGGGTTCGTACGGGTACCGTTATTTTCAAGGCCAAATATCAGTATATTTTAATAGAAAAATAAATCTAGTTTAAGTGGACAAAATTTCGCATTATTTTAGGCGAGATTTTCTTTAAGAAAATACTGGTACCGAAGAATTTCTTAGTCAGAAAATTCAAGGACCCGTACGAACCCTGAATTATTGGAAGTTTCAATCTTACTTTTGACAGTATAAAGTTTAAAGCATTTTTGTTAGGAATTGTGGAATCACTGTGGAAAATAAATTAAAAGTTAGACATAGTATTTCTATTAATGTTAAAATTGTTGCATGATTGTCGATCTTAATCCTTATATTCTTTTTGTTCTTATAACTGAGATATTGGAAGGATTGGAAAGGAAAGGATTGAAGGATTGGAAATTTCTTTAACTCTTTGTTGCATACGTCAAAACTAGCAAATACCCAACGTTAAACTTGCTATCTCCTATTTGATAAGTTACCCGACTTGTATTGCTATCTCAATTTTTTTACTGAAAGCATAGATGTCACAGAGTAGCATAAGATTTGAATAGGAACTGTAAATGAAACAGTTTAGACAGGAGAAAAAATAGAAATTGTGTCCACTGTAGTGGGTGGTATGCAACAAAGGGTTAATAGTCACAGTTTTGGCTAATACAATATGTAGAATAATGCCTGCATAATTACATATTTGGAAAGCCATTTTGTTATTAAAAAAATACGTACAAATCATGTACTTTTCTACTGTGGTGCCGCCAGGAATTTCTCTTCTGTGAAGGGAAGGGGGGGGGGGGGACTTTGAATTGAACAATATCTTTGTTATATATTTTAGTGGTTTTCTTCTTTTTCCCAAGTAAATATGTAATCTGCAATAAACAATATAATCAAGGATCTAGTGGAGGGTATACGGAGGAATACGCCGTATACCATCTGGGTTCTATTAAGAGCTCCGTATACAATCTGTTTCTCAAATAAAGCTATAGCGTATACTTTGGCCATAAATGTTCATGACTTTAGAGTATAACCTCTGCCTATAACGTATACCTTCTGGGGTATTTTACGACTAGAGCACTGAATATAACGTAAAACAGACATCTAGCTAGATTAAACTAGCAGCTAGATCAAAAGCTTGCATCTGTTTCAAAACATCATATGGAACCCATAACGAAATCGAAAAAAGATAATAATATTTTTTACTTTCTTTTATCTTTACAAGAAGAAAGTATTGGATTCATGAAAATTTTCGAATTCCGGTTTTCGACGGATTTACAAGTTTTAGGGGTCAGAGATTCCAAAAAAAATGTTTTTACAAAATGTCTGTCTGTGACTCTGTGAGTCTGTCTGTCTGTGTGTATGTGACACAAATTTTGTGGGCGCCCTATCTCAAGAACTAATGCACGGAATTTAATAAAAATTTATATTCAGTGAGTCCCTAATACAAGTTGATGCTGATTAGTTTTTGGTGTAAATCGCTCAACAGGTGGCGCTGCTATGCTGCATTTTTCAAGATTTTCGCAATAGCTCTATCTCACGAACTAATGCACGGATTTTGATAAAACTTCAGATTTAGTTAGTCCTTGATATGAATTGATGCTGATTATGTTTTGGTGTAAATCGCCCAACAGGTGGCGCTGTTATGATGTATTTTGCAGGATTTACACGATTTCCCCAATAGCTCTATCTTAAGAACTAACGCACGGATTTTCATCAAACTTCAGATTCAGTTAGTCCTTGATATGACTTGCTACTGATTATGTGTTGGTGCAAATCGCCCAACAGATGGCGCTTATGTGCTGCCTTTTTCACGATTGCCTCAATAGCTCTATCTATAGAATTAATGGACGAATTTTCATCTAACTTCAGATTTAGTTGTATGGTGACATAAGTTGTAGTTAATTAGGTTTTGGTGTTAATCATCCAATAGGTGGCGCTGCTATGCAGGAATTTTCACGATTTTCGCTATAGCTCTATCTCAAAAACTAATGCACGGATTTTCTCCAAACTTCAGATTCAGTCAGACGTTGACATAAATTGTTGCTGATTAGGATTTGGTATAAATCACCCAATAGGTGGCGCTGCTAGGCAGCATTTTTCTGGATTTAGACGATTTCAGCGATAGTCATATCTCAAGAACTAATGCACAGAATTTAATATCTTTAGAATCCTCATGAGATGCATAGATTGCCATTTAATTTTGGCAGTGTGATAGCGAATTTTGAAGTATTAATATGTATGAGATAGAAGAAAGTTTTGGGATTGGTACATCCGACTAGTTTTCCGTTGCAGTAAGATACAGGTACTGCAGTTTTTTCTCTTTCTTTCGCACTGAAAGGGTTCCTTTTTATGAAGCATAGAAACAATTTGATGTTATATTTTTTTAGTTATTTTTCCTTTTCTGTATGCTTTTTTTACAAGATATTCTTAACACAACAATTTTTTTTCGTAATTATCTTATCCCTTTAAATTCATCGGGGAGGGGTTTTAACCCTTAAAACCTTCTTTCGCTGCGCCAGTGTTTCTTTTTATTATCCTTAATCAGAATTAGATTTTCATCTTTTTTTTATTCATATATTTTTTCCAAAGTCTATTTAACATATGCACAGCTGCTAACTTTTACGCTTTTTTATATCTTCAATTAATAAAAAATTTTCTTTTATGTAATCACCAAAATCTGTGATTAGTTAAGGCAACAATTTCTATTAAATTTTAATGGTAACAAAAAAAGAGTAACAGTTGAGACAGTTATCATATGTATTCCTATACGTTAAATGTTTGTTTGGGATTGATAAGCATTTGTATTGGCTTTTTTATAGCTTCAATTAATAATAAATTTTCTTTTACGTAATCACCAAAATCTGTGATTAGTTAAGACAACAATTTCTATTAAATTTTAATGGTAACAAAAAAGAGTAACAGTTGAGACAGTTATGCATATGTATTCCTATACGTTAAGTATTTGCTTGTGATTGATAAGCATTTGTAATGGCTTTTTTATACCTTCAATTAATAATAAATTTATTTTTATGTAATCACCAAAATCTGTGATTAGTTAAGACAACAATTCTATTAAATTTTAGTGGTAACAAAAAAGAGTAATAGTTGAGACAGTTATGCATATGTATTCCTATACATACGTTAAGTATTTGTTTGGGATTGATAAGCATTTGTATTGTATTAAACAAACACTCTATCCTTTACTTAGAACAGGTTGTTTATTTCTTTTTCGATATTTCTAATTAACGGTGTAATTTTAAAATATTTAAACTATTTTCAAAAGTACTTTTAATTACGTATATATATGCAGTTTGATTATCAACATGAAAAAACACCCATTAAAAAAAATTCAAGTAATTAATAAAAAAGAAAATTTTTTTACATTAGATTCTAAATCTTACAATCTCAAACCAACGATTGTGCCTTAAATTTCTAAAAAAATATGTACTTCACTTATTTTCTTTTCTTGTTATTGTAGTAGTATAAATACGAGGCAAAGTCAGTAAGTAAGTTAGAAACCTACAGGGTGTCCCAAAAAGGACCACCTATTTTTAAAAATGAATAATTAACGAACGAATAGAGTTATTTAAACAATTCTTGCGGGAAACGAATGTGTGAAGTCTGGAATTTTGTTTAGAACTTTTTATTAGAATAGTTCAAAATATGACCGACAGATGGCGCTATAGCACTTTTTGGTGGCTATATAGCCAACGAATACACCATTTTGAAGAATTTACGCAACGACAACTACTATTTCCCTTGAAATGGTTACTACTGAACTTTCATTGACCATGTCTACTTCTATCTGGTCTTCACTCATGCTCTTTTTGTTCATATAGTCATCAAAATGTGTTGCAGCGCCATCTGTCGGTCAGATTTTGAACTATTATAATAAAGCATTCTAAACAAAATTCCAGACTCCACATATTCGTTTCCTGCAAGAATTTTTTTAATAACTCTATTCGTTTGTTAATTATTCATTTTTGAAAATAGGTGGTCCTTTTTGGGACACCCTGTATATGAAAGAGCGGAAATTAGTAGCAAATTGTTGCCAAATATGCCAATAGGTAACAGCACTATCCTGTTGTAAGATGTTAATTTCGAATATATGAGACAACAATTGTACAAGATGAGCAGAGACGTTCAAAAGTTGTTAACGAAGAACGAAATGGTCGTCCAGTTGAAATTACGACAGAAGAAACAGTACAGAAAGTTGAAGAAATTGTTAGCAGAGAAATTGCAATAGGGTGTTCACAAGTTTAGCCTACAGTCGACTAATGCAGACGTTAAAGGTGAGGTATACACAAATGGCTGACAGAGCTGTCCAAAGGCTTTTTTATGCAGCAGGAAACTGATTGGAGAAACTCATAAAGAGATGGGACAAATATATCAATGGAAAAGCGATTATATTGAGAAATAAACATGCTTTTCAAATATGTATCTTGGTTTCCCTTTTAGGTAGATTTCGTATGAAATGCTACCTATTACATTCTCCCCTATGTTGGAATTTCTGAAAAATTTTTGCAGATCTACACCGATCATGACCCCTAGAACCTAAAACAACACTCAGTAAAAAACTTTATCTATCTATCTATTTATCTATGTATCTATCTATATATATCACTTTTTTATGGGCACTATAACGTCCGCAATTCTGCACAAAACTCTTCAAACTGATACATAAAATCAAGTGGCATAAAATCTCGGTAAGTTCGTTAATGGACAAAATCGGACCAAGGGGATGGAAATGGGGAGGGGTTTTGTGAAAACCGAAAAAAAACCCCATAACTTCTTAATTTTTGTACATATCAAATCAGTTTAAAGTTTTTATTACTTCTAAAAATAGGGCCAAAAATTTATGCATCACAGATTTCTGATAAAATTAAAAAAATGAACTCAAGGGGCTCAAAAAACAGGGTTTTAGGGAGAAAAAAATAATTTATAACTTCGTCAATTCTCAAGATATCAAATCCAATTCAATTTATCATAAATCTTCTTAATATTATCTACAACTTTTATATTGACACGTTTTTGACCAATTGTACAGAAAAAAAAATATTAAAAACGAAAACAAAAAGGTGGTGTTGAATAAGAAAAAAATTCATAACTTCGTCAATTAACAAGATATAAAATCCGCATGAATTTAATATATATCTTCTTAATATTATCTACAACATTCATATTGACAAGTTTTTGATAGGACCAGTTCTTACAGCTAAACAAATTAAATGTATATAGCGGTTGAAGAAAAAAGTCATCGTATTAAGAGTGTTTTCAAATCCAAACTGCTTATTTTCTGACTCATTTTTAAATTCATTTTTGCTCTTAAACCAATTGGTAGATTCTCTTATTCAGAAACTATATAATTGATATATGGTTGATTTTTTGATAGAGGCAGAATATATTTCAAAAAATGATGTCAAAGTGGACATTTTAAACCGAATTTCCCGAAACGATTGTGTTGGAAACGGAAAATATTGTTCTACTGAGAAAATAATTGTTTATAAATGAAGATTTATTTAACTGAACGAAAAATAAAAACACAGGTCGCTTATAAATCTCTTCAAAAATCACGTCAGCAAGTTTCATATATATTTTTTTTTTTTTTTTAAATGAATCTGAAAACGTGCCAAAAAATTTCGAGTTGTTGAGATTGAAAAAGTATTTTTTTGAATACTGCCTTAACATGATTCTGAAAACCATTTCTTATATAAAAATGAAATAAAAATTCGTCAAAAGCGGCCAGATAAAATTGTTAAAGTGGATTTATCTCTAATCATGATTTGGGATTTGCTGTCGAAATTAGCACTTAACTTCGAAATCTACCTGCGGCTATAGGCCGAGCCGGCAGGGGTTTTTTTTAATTGCCTACTTGCTGACTTGCCCTCGTACTTTGACTTCCTTACACTGTTTGTTAAATATTCCAATTAGTCCACCTTACCTGTTCCCGGACATGTGGGTTCTGGTTCTGATAACTGGACAACTTCTAAGTTTCGAGGTTTTGCTGTAGTTCGGCAGCATAACAAACATGATAACGAAAGGATGATGACAGCACAAAACAAAACACTGACTGATACCCTGCAAAAGCCATAAGTAAAAAATTAATGAGCTTTTATTGGAGTTTTCTCATCATTTCAAATAAGGAGTTATAAATAAAGAAGAAGATACATATAATGTAATGTCTATCACTTGCGAATGAAGTAACTGAAGATGTAGTCATAAGATGGCGACTGTTTTTTTTACATCGGATTAACAGTTTTTGATTACCGTCGGAGTAAACTTACACCAGTAAATCTGAATAGAAACTTTATTTAAATAAAACCTTATAATAATAATAACAATAACCTAATAATAAAACTTTGAATAAAAACCTTATTTAAGCGCTTTACTTCTCTCACAAATATGGTAAAAATTTCTATTAGTTTTTACTGGTGGAAGTTGGTCCTGGTATTATAATCTGTTTCACTGACACTGACAGCAGTTTATTTAGATTGTCACAATATGCGGAAATGCAGGACCTGACTGCCATCGAATTTTTCAGTAAATGTGTCTGAGTAGTTTGATATCATTTTTTTTTTTTTTTTTTTCATAAATTGACAACAAAATTCTCTTTTCTTGGAGAGTGTTTGCATTATTTGAAATCACAGATTAAAATAGAAAAGCTTTCATGAGAGTCTTGATATTATTTCAAATCACGTGGATCCTTTACGAGAATTTTGATACATTACAAACTGAAAACTGGGAATGGGTGTCAATGAGAAACGTAATCTATCATATAGAGACTTAATTTCAAATTACTTTGCGTTTAATATTACTTACGATCAAATTCTGCTGAAACATTTTACTCTGTCTTGACTCGCTAAATAGCAGATTATTATATTATAGTATAGTATTGCACAGTAGAATACTACGAGAAATCCTTTAACCCTCTCGCTGCGCAACCCGAGAGTTTCTCGGACAACGTAAAAGTAGCAAAATTTGCGCAACCCGAGATTTCATCGGGGATGCATTTTTTTCGTCTAATTAACCCTCCTTGATCATTCCCACCAGTTACTTTTTATTGTAAATTTTGCCTTATCTAATCAGAGCATTTTCCCGATTAAATCAGACGAAAATTTTTGTTTTCAAAAACCGGTGATAAAAGAATAAAAATTCTTAAAAGACGCTCGTCGCGAAGGAATTAAATGCGGAATTTTTAAAGCTATTTTGATAAAACAACTACGCAGCGAGAGGATTAATAGTAAACACGGAGAATTACTACAGACAACAATTACGCAATAATCAGTTTTGAAGACGCCACCAAATGCTTATACCGTACCCTTCGGCAATTAGGAGAATTCCTCTGCAATCGACAGAGTAGCAGCAAGACACTAAGGAAATATTATAAAATAATTTATAAATCAACCCTAACATGCCTAATTAATAGACTTTGAGAAACCTGGGATACAGCTATTTCAGATATAATATGCATTACTTGTAGTAGATTGCCTCGTTACTCTTTTATAAGTATACTCTAGTGGACAAGTGAGTTTTGAGATTTTGCGTGGGATCATGGTATCCTGAATTGTAACATTTTGGAATAAATAAGACCTATCCTGTCATTTTTTAAAGTTTCGCAAAGTGCGTATTTTCGCCGTTGTTACAGTCATTTTTAAAAGGATAAGTTAATTTGGTAACTGTAGTTGCGTAATATCTGCATATAGTGCGGTAGAGGATGCAATCAAGGCAATCATTGGTTTTTGAACGCATTTCTGCACACATGTCTGAGAGTTCTCTTTTGAAATTGAGCCACGTGTTAACTTCAAGTGGAGTTACGGAGCCCACAGTGGCTGAGTGGATAAGACACCACGCCACTAATCGCTTGAGAGTGTAGGTGGGGGCGGGTTCGTATCCCGCCGGTTCCGTTGCGCACTCTTTGTGGAGCCCCCAGGATGTAATTCTCTGGTGTTGTAAATTTCCTTGTGCTATCTCGTCCCTGTATATTGACGATGATTTATATGTGGGCCCTGGTGTCAAGCACACAAGTCTGATGTATGTGTTCAATAAAACAAACAAACAAACAAGTGGGGTTACCGACCAGCAGTTTTGACAGCGTCACAAACTGTGTGCTTTCGCCAGTTTGGTAAGAATTTGAACTTTCAATTCGCATAAAGAGTTAAATCGAACCCACTGAATTCCATTTATAGTGACATTATTTACTAAAGCGAATTTCTTAGGTTCGTGCAGAACAGTGAGGTCATTCAGAGCCGAATTAAGTGAGTTAAATTAAACAAGATTTTGGGAAAAGATTTTATCCTCCCAAATTCTCATGGAATTGAGCATTTTTTTATCATCTACATTAAAATATAGACGCTTCATTGCTAACTCCTTGTTTACTGTTATAAATAAATTGTAGTGTTTTAGTAAAATCTGTGTCAAGGCTTCATTTTCTAATGAACAGTGCGGAAGGGTATGTCACATACTTTAAAAGAGATCAGTAATTGTTCATTGACAGTTATATATTCTTCTAAATCATTTATATACAACATACAACAGAATGTCGAAAAATGAAAATATATTTGTAAAAATCAATAAAAATGGGAAAATACATAAATATAATATAAACTGCTGAAAACAATTAAAGGATATTGTAAGTCTTATATAAAATAACGGGGTAAGCGAATTTTTTTGCAGAAAACAGAAGAAGAGAGTCACAAATGCAATTTTTTCTAATTTTCAAACTTTGGAGTATGAAAATTTTGAATTTGACGTCAAAAACGACGCTTTAGCGGCAGCGAATGAAATTTGGCTTACAACTTACTGAAAAATAAAGCAAAAAACAGTGATCGACATTCATTAAGTGCTTTGTTTCGATGAGTGCGATACCTCCACAAAGTCATTTAACCGAATCAGAAGCATGGAGAGTTGTTGGTCGGTTAGAGGGGGACCAAACACAAGCCGAAGTAGCAGGAGCCACTGGGGTTTAACAAAGTTGATTTACAGGATCTGGAACCGTTTTTGGCGACTGGAAATGCATGCCGAAGACTAGGGCGAGGTCTTCGACTTGCTACAGTGCCCAATGAAGATCGATATTTAACGCTAACGGTTTGGAGACAGCGAAATATAAATGCCACTCTTCTTCAACAACACATTCGCTCGTCTACTGGCACGACAGTTTCGACTCAAACTGTCCGAAAACGTCTCCACGCTGTAAGTCTGTGTGATCGCAGACCAATGGTATGTATTACGTTAACAGCAAGGCACCGTGGCGCCTACAGGGAGTGGGCAACAGAGCATGTGAACTGGAGAAGAAATGAATAGCGCAGTATTTTCTCAGACGAGTCCCTTTTACTGTTCATCCTTATAATAGGCATATTTTCATCTGGAGGGAACGTGGCACTAGAAACAATTCTGCATTCGTGTAAGGAAGTTTCAGATTTGGCAGTGGGGGAGTGATGATCTATGCTGGCATCTTCATTGATGGGCGCAATCATACGAAATGGAGCTCTGACCGTTTCGCGATATAGGGGTGAGATCCTCAGACCTATTGTAGATCCTTACGCTGTAGCAACTGGAGGTGAATTCATATTAATAGGCGGCAATTGCAGCCCACGTCGTGCTCATTTGGTGGATGATTTCCTTTTCGAGAACGGAATCATACGACTGGAATGGCCAGCGCATTCTCCGGACATGAACCCAATACAGCATGTTTGGAACATTCTAGGCAGACGAATTGCTGGCCCCATAAACCACAAACCCTCCAAGAACTGGGAAGAGCTCTTCTGGAGGAGTCGGACAGAATACCCCCAGCTTCTCATTAATAGCCTCATTGACTCCATGCCTCAAAGGTGTTCAACGTCCCTGGCCGTTCAGGGAAACCATACCCCCTACTAAAACGATTTCTTTTGGAGGAAACATCTTTTTTTATTCGTTTTTCTCATAAGCACAAATCGTGTTTTTTTTTTCTTTTGTACCCAAATGTTCAATACAATGCATTTTTTCTGACAAACATGTGTAATTTTTTTCTTATACAGCCTACCATGCCTGTCGATCATGTATCAACCATCTAAACAATTCTCAGTTGCAAGATCCATCCACAACTTCAATATCCTTTAAATGTTTTGAGCAGTCTAGTTTTATTTATAAGCTAATATGTAGCAGAGCTCAGTCAGCATGTAAATCTTGGAATTAAGTACACGAAAAATAAGAACATATCAATAAATAAGAAAATATAAATAAGAAAAGATGATAGACAGAAAAAAGATAGCTGTAAATTTTTTTCAAATTATAATTTAAAAACAAAAAGGGGTACCTCCGTGCATGTATGTTATACAAATATCTTAATGAAAATCTGTTGAATGTTCGAACAAGTACTAGAAAAGACTAAAATCTCCTTCGATAAGTAAGATAATTGTACCATTGGTGAATTCTGTATCAGTGGTAGACACTTAGATTTCAATACAAAAAAACGTTTTGAAAGTCGAACCCCTTGTGAAGCTGATAATACACGCCTTCTGTTAACGCTTCTAATTACAGAAATCCCAAGCTGGTTCAAGGTGATTTCAACTCAAACAATGCGACCGTGCGATTGTCCTATCTGGATTTATAGTAGTTTCCAATAAGGTAAGGTCTTTTGTGGTTTTTATTTTTATTTCTGTGCGTGTGTGCCTACATTTCAGAAACATTTTTGTACTTTCGGCTTTAATATTATTAAAATTAATGTAGAAATTTTACTTATTGTGTTTCTTTTTAATTTTTTATATATGTGCAGAGGCCCTGACTATCGCACGGGCACCAGGGGCCAGTGCCCTGGGCACAAAATTTATGAGGGGCACAAAAGTTTTCATAATTCCATGTAAAACATCATAATTGTGCAAAAATGCAATACTTGATATATTACTAAGATGAAATGACAAAAATATATCTCAATGTATGGTTAAAAGTGCATTTCAATAAATAATAGAAAAATATTTTATTTTTATTCCTGGAACCGTTTTTCAATTTCCTGGAAAACTTAATTTTTGGAGTTGACACTTTTCGAATAAGTGTGTAATATGTAAAAACAAGTTGGAAATTGCATGCCAAACGTAGCAAATGTGATGCGTTCGTACTATAACTAGTTTTATAAAAAAAAAAAAATTGCACAGCATATTATATTGAATGTATATTTTAGTGCACTTCATAAGTGCATATCAATTTTATTCTGTTCGAAAGGCTGTAACATCATTAAAATGCACTTGCAATAATTTTTTCCCATTCGCCGTAATGTTGAAATTTTGACTGTTCCTGTAATTAAACTATACATCCAATTTTCATAAAATTTGAAATGACTCGACAAAATTTTGCAGCAATTGTGTATTTAAAATTTCAGATCATTCGGTTGGGTAGTTTTTGCTCTGTTATAGGCGGACGGACGGACAAACAGACGGAGCGAGCGACGACTATAGGTGCTACGTATTTATATAATTACGAACACACCTAAAAACTAGTATCAGTAAATCAACGAATCTAAGGGGGCACGAAAAATTGAAAGTGCCCTGGGCACAAAAACTTGCTAGTCGGGCCATGTATGTGCATGTGCACTAATGTTACCGCGACATATCAGGATAAACAGTAGTGGATAGCCCTGGCATTAGATCGAATCCTGGTGACAAGGGATGACCTCGCAAGCAGTACACGATAGCTAAGGAAGGAACTGGATCCGATGAGTCTATTTTGTGGATAACCGGAGAGAGCACAAAAAGGTTTAAGAGGCTACTTCAGTCAAACGAAAGGAGCCGTCCGGTAATGCAATCCTATGGAAGAAATTTATAACGATATCTCGGTTGCATTTCAATATTTTTAAATGATTTTTTTTGCACTGGATAGCTGAAATAGTTCTGTACAAAGGCCGCTTTTAACCTTTTTCGATTTTGTTTACAGATATTTTTAATGAGGACACTTTTATTTTCGGAACCGGTTCTGAAAGTGAAAGCATCCTCACAAAAATAATCTGCAATCAAAATCGAAAAAGTAAAAAACGGCCTTTGTACAGATCGATCTCAGCTATCCAATACAAAAAAATCATTTAAAAATATTGAAATGCAACCGAGATATCGTTATAAATTTCTTCTATAGGATTAGCATTAGCGAACGGGTCCTTTCGTTTGACTGAAGTAGCCTCTTAATGCATTTTTGCGAAGTAATCCGACAATTTTGTCTCGCATAGCTCAGAATTTACAGCAACAAGATTTATATCAATGACGAAAAGCTGTTGAAATAATTTTTAAAAAATCCATAGCTAAACTGTCTGAAAAGAGTTTTCACTCGATACTTGAAGATTCAAGCAAAACGTCTTCGCCTTATTTCACTACAGAAAAATAAGACGAAGATCACTATTCTTAAAGAGTGGTAGCGTAATTCAAAGGTCCGTTCGAACAATGCAAAAAAATCCTCTCTACGACAGCCGCCATTTTTGGAGTTAGCGCGTAGCTTAGCTTTTACGGTACAGAGTTAAGCCTTTTTACCCGACTGCCAAGAAGGGTTATGTGTTTCACATGTATCTCGGATTGTGGATCTCTTTATACCCTCGAAACATTCCAAAGGCTGGATGGATTTTAATAAATGAGATCTCTATCGATTCCACTTAACCGTCCGATGGTTATAGACTAGGTTTTGTTTTGATAAATTCAAAATGACAGTAGAGGCGAAATAAAGTTTTTACGCATCATATTGAGTGGCATATCATTGGATATGTCTTTCAAAATAAAGACGATGTTTCATTGACTATTTTACAGTCAGAAGCTCCGTTTAAATATTACACAACCTGGAAGTTGAGTAGGTAGGATCTCTAGTTTTACTGCAATTCTAACTTTCATAGACATCTATAGGCCTCATCAAAACAGTGTTTATAGATAGGAACTAACAATTAAACACAACTTAAAAGTTATCAATACAAGTAAATAAAAAAATAGGTAAGTTTTATAAAAAATAATTTCACATTGATCAGAAATAATTAATTAGTTTGTTTTTTACTCAGTCGGTTTTTTTATTTTTTAAATTTAATTATAGTTACTACACAATGCTATGATTGAAATTCCACCTATGTATTAAGACTTAATTGCTATAAAATGCTGTGATAAAAGTGATGTTATTACAATTTGTCGTGCTATAAAGTTTAATTTGTTAAAACATTTTCGCTTTTGATATATGTTTTTTTTTCCGTTGTATTAACTCATTAATGTAACAACAAATACTTTCTTGTAAATAAAATACAGTACAGAACCATTTATCCGGAATGGTTTGGGTCAGATGTATTCCAGATAACTGGTTTTTCCGGTTAACTGGTTGTCATTAAAGCAACATCCATTTGATAAGTTTTGTGGAATATATGTGGTTGTGGTATTAGGCCTGATTTTAAATTATTAGATTACTTGGATTAAAAATCAGATGCAAGAAAGATCAATAGTTAATCAAAGTTTGAAGGAAAGTAATTTATGGGAATCCCTTGGGAACAAAAATTTTTCTGCATAAAAATTAAAACATCTAATATACAACTAAATATGTTTCCATTTCAAATACTAGATATTGTCATCAAATTATACAATTGTTCCAAGCAATGCATATGTCAAACTGGCAGTGTATGACACTTTTTTCTGCAAAGATTCTGAAATCAGTCTATTAGAAATAGCATTCCGGATAACTGGTTTCCATATAAATGGTTCCATACTGTATATAGTATTTTCTACCGTTTCGTCTTTTATTTGAGGTTTTCTCCAATAATTCAAGCGTAGACCAAAGCTCCAGCAGAGAGGTGTCCCTATTAGATTTTGCACGTCTATTACTTGCGCACTATAAGTTCTCCGGAAAAAAAAAAAATCCAAATTTTGTGGGAAAATGTTTAAAGAAGTAATTTTCGCAGTATAGTCAAGTGCAGAAAGAGTTAATTACTGAACCCCCACTGTTATCGAAGGCACCAAACGTTACAGGGGTACATTAAATATAGGCGATAAGTGCTCATACACAGCCGACTAATGGTACATATGCCCTTTCTAAAAAAAAAAAAAAAAAAAAAAAAATGTGCCACATATTATAATTTGTTAATTATACATCTGGTAACAAATAAGTTCTGAAACATGTTAAGATTATGACAAATCACTGATTTTATTTATTATTCATATAATTTACCTGATAAACTTCATACCTAATATCGAATAATATTTTGTACGTTTTATTACTATAATAGGTACAAAACATGTTCATCTGGTCTTAAGCTCTGAAATATAGTATTAAAATACTGTAATAATATAGCGCAGAACTTTCATTTGCAATATAAGTCAAATAGTACCTACATTTATCTAAGTAAGGGGAAAAAAAATAGAACTTTGACTGACCAGAAATACCACTCTATATAAACAGGTGTAAGTGATAGAACATCCGGCACCTGGTCAGGGGATAGCCAAGTCCCACCTTCAGTCCCTAAAATCAACATACATATCAATTTACAAATATAATCATTACATTAAAACAGCAATTAAAGCCTTTGTGCAGGAATATTAAAAAGCAGAAAACCAACGTTTAAAAATGCGCAAATAATACGTGAAAAGCAGGAAACATCTGTTTCGAATCTACCAGCGATATTCTTCTTCAGTGCAAGATAGAGCAAGAGAACCGTGCTAGTTTTGGCTCAGTCTTGCTTTTTCTAGCACGCCGTGTCTTGCTTTATCTTGCACTGAAGAAGAATCTCGCTGGTAGATTCGAAACAGTTGTTTGTTGCTTTTCACGTATTATTTGTGTATTTTTAAACGTTGGTTTTCTGCTTTTTAATAATCATTACATCATAAAATTATAGTAACATTTTGCATTACATATTATTTCAAATGCTTATTTAAACACGTTATTGCATTTTTTATGACTTTTACATCAGGGTTAGAAAACAAATGCACTTAGTACGATTATTGCACAAAGTGTGATATAAAAAAAAAAAAAAAAATCTGGATTGATATTTCAACTAAGCAAAAAATATTTATTGATCTTGCATTTAAACCTTATTCAAAATACTCAAAACTAAGTACAGTTGAATACCGATTACTCGAGCCTCACTTAAACGAGTTTCCGTTTTAACTGAGTTACCGAAAAAGGTCATTTTTTTCATTCTAACAAAAAAATGAAAGTTCTAAATTTTTACGACTTCTCTTTTATCTTCATCTAGCATTTCATTGACAATGACGGTTTAATAATCCTATGTTCGGGTTTTCAACTTCAGTAATATTGCAATAAAAGGTAAGAATATATTTTGACACCAAATGAGACCTCACTGATACAGCTATTAGATCAAGATGTTCCTTAGAACTTGAAAAGAAACTACAGAAAGAATCTCTTAGGGAAGCAGATTGAAGGTTTTAAAGAACAAGGAGATATAGAGACGATGTAACAGAGGGTATATGGTGGTATACGCCGTATACCTTCTGGATATTTTTAAGGAACTCCGTATATGCTCTCTTTCTGAATAGAACCTGCTTACTAAATTTAAATTTCGTAATTTTTCTTAAGAAATGCTTATATTGACCCAAACTGCTTTAAAATGCTTCTTTACCTCATTTAAAACATTTTTGCAAGTGAAACTATATGCCTGTGACTAACGGTTTAGGAATTAGCCATTGGGCACCGTTGAGAGTGGACACTCTGTATATTAAATGTGAAAAAAAAATCGATTAGCATTTTTTATTAAACAAAATGATTCTTAACTTTATTCTGTAACCCGGGAAGCGCGGATTGGATACCCTAGTATTTAAAAAACACAAAATTAAAAGTTTGCTTTCTTTTTTCAGATAAGGCAATATTTCTAGTATATATGAGAGATTTGATTGGGCAGGAAAAGAAGTCTTTATTTTACTTGCATCCAGTGTCAAGCATTATTTTATAGAACAGAGAAAAGAAAAACGACATAGTGTATTAACTCTTTGATTCACAATTACTATCAGTTAGGTGGGCTAAAAATATCCCTCCACTCTTCGAAGTGTTAAGTTGTACAGCAATGACTGAACATTTTAAGGTACACAGTACCCTAAAAATGACAAAAATATAGAATATTTTTTTATTGCACTTTTCAGTGGTCCATGTGAATCATGACTCCAAATTGTAGATCTGAAATCCAAATAGTTTTAATGATATTTGAAATTTTCTGAGTGAGCTTTAGCTTTTGTCTATGCCATTACAAACTTTAAATGCATTTTCTCTGACTTTTATTTTTGTTGATGTTAGTGTTTGCTAATCCCTAAGGCTTTTTTTCTGTTGCAGACAGAATATTGAAATTTTTTGTAGGCACTTATATATATATATATGTGCTACAATAGTTAGTACGGGTTTAGGTCTGAGGGATATAGTTATTTTTTTTTTTATGTCAAAGTTAAAATTTCCATATTTTTCGCGTTTTTTTTTCAGGTTTCGCGCTACAATTTTTTTTAAATATAAATAAAAGTTATATCTTTAATTCCATACTAACTTTTGTTCCCAATAATCCAATGGATATAAGCCACTTAAAATAACTAAAAAATATTAAAAATTAAAAAAGCCTTAGAAGTTTTAAAAAACTTCAAAATTTTTAAAAACATATTTAAATTGAAAAAAATGATGATTGCTAAAATTATTATTTTTTTTAAACCAGAATCAGTTTAATTTTATATTCTCAAACAAATTCATTCATTTTTTTTTAAATATAACTGTCTCCAAAAATTTTTTTTGAAAAAGGGTACTGTGTAGCCTTAAATGAAAAATAATTTAACTACACTTATCATCGAATAATACTTACTGTTAGTAATATCCAGGATGGCAGAGAGGCTGGCAAAAACAGCAACATCCCCATCTAAGGGGGTTTCATTTTTCTACTTATCATAAATTACCTGTGAAATAAAGTAAAAAATAATGTGCACTTGAATTTTAAGATTATTTCTGTAATTTCAAATAAAATACGAGGGTGAGTCGGAAAATAAGTTTCCCCTGGCAACTGTGGACAGAGGTGTGTATGAAAGACAAAAAATGTAATGAAACATTAAAGATAAGACGTAACTTTATTTTTCTACATAAGTGCCAAGTGAGTTGAGACATTTGTCATACCATTTATAAGCTTCATAAAGCTCTCCAGGAAAAAAACAGGGCTCTGCATACAAAAGAAGTGTTGAACGGCTTGTGTGACTTCAGCATTGGCGCACCCACGGGGGAGCTAAGGGGGCTGAAGCCCCTCCCAGACTAGACTAGATATTTAATTTTTTTTTAATTATGAAAGAATATTATTATTATTTTTAATAAGTCCTTAAACAATCGGAATTTTTGAAAAATATCAATTTTGTCCCACAATTTTTTCTTTTTTATAAATTTCATTATAAAATTCGAAATATTAGCATGGTTAAAATTCACTTAATTAAAAATTTAAGACCCCGTGCAACATCTTGCTTTCTTTAACCTTCATAATATTTTGATAATTTAATAATTAAACTTTAAATTATTTTTCATTACAAACACACTTTTAAATTTTCCAAATACAGAAACACACCAAAAAATTGCAAAAGCTAAGATATATTTTAGTACAGTATTTCATTATTAACATGTTAAAAGCATTCAGAATTAGACCCACCAAGACTTCTCAAAGCTTCCTATGGCTGGTTATGACTCTGCTAAAGTTGCAGAAAAAATGTAAGTCAGGACCTAATCTAGTACGTCCCATCAATTCAAATGGAAGAAGTACAGATACAGAGCTCGGCAGCGGACCGGGCAGATCTGGGCACATATAAGCCGCTAAAATATGTTAGACACCCCTCTAAAGCGTAATACTGGATGCGCCACTGGACTTCAGCATTGCTTACAAAGAAGTAGTCAAGCATTGCTTTCGTCTGTAGTGGCCGTGCACGTCCGTCCAGGTCTTGGTCTGTGCAAAACTTGCTGACGCCACTCACTGAATTGGCGGCACCATCTCCGCACCATTTGTTTCGACATCACAACTGGCCCATAGACTCCCACGTGGCGATTAAGGATTTCTGCTCTCGATACTCCACGTGCCCATTCATAGCGGACAACCGCTCTCACTTCATCCTTTGACCACGAATTCACAACGTACTTTCTCTCCTTATCTACCGGGAACAAAATGATGCAGAGCCAAGGAGCGCTTTTTGAAGCTTATAAAGGGGTATGACAAATGCTTCAACTCACTTGGCACTTATGTAGAAAAATAAAGTTACGTCTTATCTTTAATGCTTCATTACATTTTTTTGTCTTTCATACACACCTCTGTTCACAGTTGCCAGGGGAAACTTATTTTCTGACTCACCCTCGTAGTAAAGTAGAACTTAAGGGTATATAAAGATGCTTCCTGCCGAAATAAAGCCACCGTGATTGTGTGCCGTAACTGGACACGAAACAAATATAGTAAGGGGGCACAGGACCTTTGAGTTTGTCGAAAAAATCAAAAACATCGCCTTCTTCAAAGTACCAAAACACAAACAATATGCAGTTAAGATATTTTTTCTTCTTCTTGCCTAATGTATATATCCTTAACTACATTATCCAGAAAAGTAAATGGTGTATGTACAAAATTAATATTTAAATTTTAAATTTAAAAATTCATCTCATTAATGCGTGATTAAGTGTTGCGCGCATGATAAAACTCTAAATTATGCAAAAAAGAAACAATTTTTGAACAAAATAGAATCATAACACACCTACGTCTAACTTAAAGCCAAAATATACGCAAAAGTTTTGTTTAAAATTTAATTTTAGCACAAAATGGAAAAAAGTTCAAAAATCTCAATTTCTTTCAAGTTTTTCAAATGCAAAAAAAAAAAAAAAAAAAAAAAATTACTAACCAAAATATGTGAATTATTTTGGTTTTAGTCTGTAGACTATAAAGAAACGCATGTTTGGTTGATTTTTTTTAAGCTGACATAGTTTAAAAGTAACAGTGCGCGCAAACTCCAAATTTACTAATCTGAGAAAACGCCTTTTAAAATTTCAATATCTATGGACCTTCCATTATACTCACAGTCTATAAAGGATTATAACTCAGGAAATAATGAAGATTTTTTAATGCGGTTTTTCGCATATTGTTGAGACATTTTAAAACATTCAGAATAAAGCAAAAACCGAAAACTGATTTATTAAAAGTTTAAAGGCCCTGTGCCCCCTTAAGAAAGTCTATATACGAATAGATATTTACAAGGAGTAACTCACTCTTTAACCCACCTGGATAGTGAAAAAATGAATGTGTAAAAGAGGGGAAAATGTATCCCGTTGAAATAGAGCCAATAATGTTAATAGCCAATATAACCGTCTTGCTTATATATGTCTTGGAATATTCGATGTGGCATACCATTTACCAATCCATGAAGAACAAAGACTGGGAGCCGGCAGCACAGCAATCACCTCATCGAGTTCATGGAGGAAATTCAAGGATTAGTTAGATCTTGATTCGCATATTAAAACGCAATCGGTCTGCCAAGTCCTATCTTGGTGGAAAACACCGGAAAACCCGATTTTAGCGGCTGACTCGTAGGTTTACTATTGTGTTTTCCTGCTCCCAGTACTCCATGTTTTCATATCTTTGGTGCAGGATAACAGTAAGCCTACGAGCCATTCGCTAAAATCGGGTTTTCCAGTATTTTCCACCAAGATATGGCTTGGCAGACCAATTGCATTTTAATAGGTGAATCAAGATTTAACTAATTTTAGCAGTATAAGCATCAATATTATCCCAGCATTCAATGATGGCGGCCTTCAATTCTGTCACTGGTATATAGAGTGAAACCTCCTTGTGCGACCACCTCCATTAAGCGACCACTTTTTCATGGAACAAAATTTATTCCCATAGGCTTAATACTAATTTTACCTCCATTTAGATACAATCCCAGTTGAACTCCCTCCATGAGCGACCCATTTCCTTGAAGAAAACGAAACAAATTCCGTTTTTTCCTGGTCGCTTGAAGAAGATTTTATTGGAAAAATAATTCCGGAGAGCACATTATTCATCAAACTTCTATACTAAGTTTAGAATTTTTTATAATTCTGGTAACTTTTTAGTGTTTAAACCTCTTTGAATCTTTTTAGGCAATGAATTTAACTCTGATGACAAATTAAGATGACGGTCAATAAACTCCCCTGCCCTATTCTGTCAGGAAACTCTCAAAGAATAGATAAATTAATGAAATCGTCATTTTTTGTCCCCGTCCAAAAAAAAAAAAAAAAAAAAAAAAAAAAAAGCATTTATTTACTGAACTTCGGAAGGAATTGGAAATATTTGTAAAAGGTAAAACCGTAAAATCAAAGCAAAAGTCAATGTATACATTTTTAAAACTCTGCATTAATTAATTTTTCTTTCGATACTTAAATTTTCATATTTTTTCCTAATGCGAAAAATAAATTTTAGTAACATTAATTGCTACCTTTTTCGACAGTTAAAATCTAGATTTAAACATGACCTCCATTAAGAGACCACCTCATGAAGCGACGCATTTTTATTGGAACGGAGCGTGGTCGCTTTAGGGAGGTTTTGCTGTACAGCCTTGATTCCATAGAAATCATAATTGAGAACATTTTTTTAATGTTTTTCGCTCCTTTCACCATTTTAAATTTGAGTATTTTAGAAACTGTTCTTAAAGAGCATTTACATCTTATAAATATCTACCATGCCAAATTTGAAGTTTCTATTTTTAACAATTCCATAGAAATCGTAAGACGGCTTTTCGCGCATGTTCAGCCCTTTTAAACTTCACTTTTTACCCGACTGCCTAGAAGGTTTATGTGTTTCACGCGTATCTGAGTAAGTGGATTTCTTTATACCCTCGAAACATCCCAACGGCTGGATGGATTTTTATGAATGGGGTCTCTATCGATTCGTCTTAACCGTTTGATGGTTATAGTCCAGGTTTTCTTTTTATACATTCAAAATGGTGGCCGTAAAAAACAAAATGGCGGGAGAGACGGAAAAAAAATTACGCACCCTATTGAGTAGCATATCATTGGATAGGTCTTTCAAAATGAAGACGATGTTTCATTGACTGTTTTACAGTCAGAAGCTCCGTTTAAATATTACACAACCTGGAAGTTGTGTAGGAAAGGTCTCAAGCTTTACTGCAACTCTAATCTTCATAGACATCTATAGGCCTCATCAAAACAGTGTTTATAGACAGGAATTAACAATAAAACACATCTTAAAAGTCATCAATGCAAGTAAATGAAAAAAAATAGGTAAGTAATATAAAAAATACTTTCACATTGATGAGAAATAATTAACCCGGGAGAACTTCTGCATGAGATTTTCTCTCACAGTCGTACTTTTTTAAGACTCTTATTTAAATCATTTTTTATTTTAATTAAAATTTCAAAATGTTTTACAATTATTTTACCTATTTTGTGAATAAAAGTACTAAGCCAACCAAAAAAAGTGGATATTATATGAATGTAAAGTAAAAGAAAAGCAATTGGGCATTCTCACTAACGAGTTTTCCCGGGTTAATTAGTTCGCTTTTTGCGCAGTCTGGTATTTTGATTTTTTAAATTTAATTTTTACTTGTTTAGAAACTGTTCTTAGAGAGCACTTACATCTTATAAGAAACAACCATACCAAATTTCAAGCTTCTTAGCCCCTTCTATTGTTGTTAAGTCTGAAGCTTCTAATGAGCACATGGAAAGCTTCTTCAAACTGTAGCCATATAGGCATTGCTTGCTTTATAATTTGCATTCACATCTTGAATCAGTCATGTCATGACTGATAATTATAAATAGAGAAGTTCATAGCAATAAATAAAGAGTGTTTCATTCATGCCCATACAGCTGAAATCAATGCGTAATGTTGAAATTTTCCGAAGGATGAAACGAGACTTTTGAAATACAGATAGTTTCAGACGAGTTTCTGCCAGCCCGAATTTTTGGCAGTATTTTCGCCGAAACTCAGATTTTGTGCCGAAAACGTAAACGAAAACGAATTTTCGGTCGATCTCTAGTTTTTACCTACGATTTGTAACTCGGGAAGTACGGTTTTTTATTTCCTAATATCAATAAAAGTGAAGTAGGGGTTAGAATGAAACCAAACAATTTAAATAGCCACAAAAATATTTAACAGTTGAAAAATTTAATCTAAACTTTGTATCTTGAATTCATACCCAACATGCTAAAATTTATAGCCAGCATCATAGTACAAAATTAAAATAGTTCAATTTGAATGAATGCTTTTAAAAGACATCAAAATAAAACGCGGAAAGACTTTAAGTTAAAATATTTTTTATGTGAAAGAAAAACTCTTTATTTTATATTTTCCTAAAAATAAGTACCGAAATGACCTTCTGGCACCAGCGCACACATTGCTGTTCCTTGTAGTAGTCATAGTAAAATTTAGCTTATTTATTACAAGAAGACTGCAAAATTTGGTGCTGCCATCTATGGATAGAGTATGAAAATGAAATTAATCTCCTATAAATTAACTGAAAAGATTAGTGCTGTCATCTGTTGCTGATAGTTTAAAGTTAAGTTAAAAAGCAGCCATTTCCAGCAAACTCATAGGAAATCTGTTTTGTTTTTAAATATTAGATAGCAGAGAAATTATTTTTACAAAATGCTTAAAGAATGCATTATTATTATTATTATTATTATTATTATTATTATTATTATTATTTTAAAAATAGAATGCACAATTTCATTTAATACCAATTTTATACTTTCCGATATATACTTCCGTTCTGATACTGTTAATTTTAGGAATTTTCCGTATTTTCAGATACTAAAATCGGAAAAAAGGCGTTTTTAATGTTAAAAAGTTCGTAAAATTCTGAAATTTTAGTCTCAATTCGATATGTTTGAAGGCATACTTAAATATTTTTTTTATTATTTTACTTCCAAAAAGTTTATTTTTCTAAATATAATTATGACCTAGTCACTGTATAAAAATTTTAATTTCGTAACTTTAAAAAAATAACATTTTGAAGTAAATGGCTTTTCATATTGGGAAATAAAACATTTGAAAGATTTTTTTCAACTGGAAGTGTAGCAAATTCTGGCCAAGGCGGTATCGATCGGGACAGGGAATTTTTTCGTCGTTCACAGTATTTCGCCTCAAACAAAGTTTACTGTATTGAAAAGCATTCTGGCGGACTTTTAAGTCTTTCTGCGTTAGACTGATTTCCGTATTAGCAAGGTTAGGTTTAGACAGAGTTTGTTGTATGTTTGTCCTAAAACTAACGGATTAGGAAATAACTTTGACCAACGGTTAAATGAGTCATCCTCTATATACATATGTGAAACGTATGTACAGTAAACTGTATCTAAGGCGTAAATCTGTGACACGGAACGAGTTTCAATAAAGTAAAGCCTGTCTAAGGCGAACTCTGTGCAGGGTGGAAATTTATCTAACGCGGAACGATTTTCAATGCAGTAAAATCCGCGTAAGGCGAGATACGAAATCTTCCTAACGCGGAACGAGTTTAAAATACGAATTTGAAAGTACAGAAAACTCTGTATAAGGCAGATTCTGTTTAAAGCATAAATATGTCTAAAGCGAACAATTTTAAAATCTCGCAGAAATATTTTCATTACAGTAATCTCTGTGTAAGGCAGACTCTGTATAAGACGGAAATCTATCTAACTCGAAAAGATTTTAAAATCTCGCAGTACGATTTTCAATACAAGGTCTTTGTCTAAGGCGGACTCTGTGTTTGTCGAAAATCTGTCTATCGCGGAAATATTTTTAGTACAGTAAACTCTGTATAAAGCAGACTCTGGCTAAAACGTAAATCTGTCTAACGCGGAACGATTTTAAAATATCGCAGAACGATTTTCAATACACTGAACTCCGTCTAAGGTTAACTCTGTTTAACATGGGCGTCTCTCTAAAGTGGAACGCATTCGCAGAACGATTTTCAATACAGTATCTCTGCCTAATGTGGACTCTGTTTAAGACGGAAGTCTCTCTAACGCGGAACGATTTTAGAATCTCTCAAAACGATTATCAATACAGAATCACTGTCTAATGTAGACTCTGTTTAAGACGGGAGTCTCTCTGAAGTGGAACGATTTTAAAATCTCGCAGAACGTTTTTCAATACAGTATCTCTGTCTAATGTGGACTCTGTTTAAGACGGAAGTCTCTCTAAAGTGGGATGATTTTAAAATCTCGCAGAACGATTTTTCAATCAGTATCTCTGTCTAATATGGACTCTGTTTAAGACGGAAGTCTCTCTAAAGTGGAACGATTTTCAATACAGTAACTCTGTCTAATGTGGGCTCTGTTTAAGACGGAAGTCTCTGTAAAGTGGAATGATTTTCAATACAGTATCGCTATCTAATGTGGATTCTGCTTAAGATGGAAGTCTCTCTAAAGTGGAACGATTTTAAAATCTCGCAGAACTATTTTCAATCAGTATCTCTGTCTAATGTGGACTCTGTTTCAGACGGAAGTCTCTCTAAAGTGGAACGATTTTCAATACAGTATCTTTGTCTAATGTGGGCTCTGTTTAAGAAGGAAATCTCTCTAAAGTGGAACGATTTTCAATACAGTATCTCAGTATCTCTGTCTAATGTGAACTCTGTTAAAGACGGAAGTCTCTCTAAAATTAAACGATCTTAAATGCAGTAACACTGTCTAATGTGGACTTTGTTTAAGACGAAAGTCTCTATAACGCGGAACGATTTTCAATACCATGAAATATCTATTAAATTCTTTCGAATATTCTTCGCACATAAACTTTGTCTAAGGCGTCAATACATCACTGATAAGGTGCATTAGAGCTGTATTAAGAATCGTTGAACGTGTAAAATTGCCAAATGTGTGGAACGAACTGGATTAGAGATTAGATGTTTGTCGGTCGTGTCTTGGAAAATAAGTAGATGAATCTCGAACCAACCTGGCTATTTGAAAAGAACATAGGCTCTTTGCAAAGAATCGGATTTCCCACTAACATGAAATGTCTCCTTAAGAGGTTACTTCAGTCAAACGAAAAGACGCGTTCACTAATGCAAAATATGGAAGACATTTATAAAGATACCTCGTTTGAATTTAAATATTTTTAAATGATTTTTTTTGCATTGAATAGTTGAGATCGATCTGTACAAAAGCCGTTATTGTTTACTTTTTCGATTTTGTTAACAGGTATTTTTAATGAAGACACTTTCATTTTTGGATCCGGCTTCAACCACCGCGGCGAGCGGCCTCTCTTCGTCCGCAGCCCTTTATTCTTCCACTTATTCCGACTCTTTTGCGGAAGCAAGGTTGGTGGGCCTCCAGCCACGTCCCGAGTAAAAGACACTCTATCGAAAGCCAGATTGAAAAAAAAAATCAAAAATTGAAACCGGACAGGAAAATCATCCTCATTAGATTAAAAAGAAAAAAAAAAAAAAAAAAAAATCTGCAATCAAAAAAGTAAAAAATGCCCTGCACACAGATTGGTCTGAGTTATCCAATGAAAAAAAAATCATTTAAAAATATTGAAACGCGACTGAGATATCCTTATAAATTTCTTCCATAGGATTAATATTAGCGAACGCGTCTTTTCGTTTGACTGAAGCAGCCTCTTAAAACGCATACTCAGAATATTTTGAAAAGAAAATGCTAATGAAACTACTCATGAACAGTCGTGAAAAAAGAAGTAAACACACCCTACTAACTCTGCAAATAATTATAATAGAAGAAATTTACTGGTATCAAACGATTGAAAATAAATTCTACTTTTAAATGATGCATATAAAATTTGCTGAGGGGCCATCTATAAATCAAAATAAGACACAACTTTGTTTTTTTCAATGGCAACACCCAATTTTGATACTATATTTTAAATTTTCAATTCAAACTATGCCTAGAAACGAAATTTGATGTTTTTGCATTATAAACATTCCCAATTTAGAGCTTCTAATGTTAAATTAAATTTTCATATTTTTATTAATAGCTCCTGAAATTATAATCCTAATGTGATAATTTTGTGTGTGGTTATAGTACTAAAAAACCAAACATAAATACATTGAATTTGTAATTAAAAAAAGTTATACTATGAATTATGAAATTAATATTCGAAAAAAATATGAATTGCAACTTGCATTTTTTTTTTTTTTTTTTGATAGATTTATATTTATTATGTACTGCTTTATGCGAATTCTCAATTTCAAATTTTTCTTCCAAGTAGTTTTCGAATTATGCTTAAAAAACTTCAAAGCGCTGGTTTAAGGGACCGTCTATGATGCGCAGAAAAAAAATAATTTGAAAAAAAAAACGCATTTTACTCATTTCATTGAAACATTTGGACTGGCTGTAGTCTAAATATATTAAGCGAGTGAAATGTCCATATTGGCAAGAAATAATACATTAATAGAAGCGACATAGTCATTCTGTAGCATTTCAATCATCGAGTACAGAACTTTCATTTGGATACAGCCCCTAAAATAGGCTCATTTTGAAATAATTAATTTCTATGAAACTAATGGTACGGATTTTATGAAAATTGGTTTTCAGGCTAATTGAAGGTGTAGAATTTATTTATGGAGTCAAATTTGGGTATTAATATTTTTTAAAAAAACCTTGGGTTCGTTTTGATATGTAGGTTGCTCTCAAAGCAAATTTTATATACAGTCGAACCCCGATTTAACGAATCGTTTTGGACTAGCAACTTTGTACGTTAAATCGAGATTATTCGTTAAATCGGAATAATCAAAGGAATATTTTTATACACCAGAAGAAGTTAAAAAATAGCAATAAATAAAAAGAACAATGCTCAGTTATCTTAATAATGATGTTAAACCTTTGTTGCTTTTCGAAAGTACTCTGTATAAAAATTCTTTTTTTTATATGCTCTACTATAAATCAAAAGCATTGTAATTCATAAAAAATCTCATTTATTCAAATTTTATCGATAAATTATAAAACATCTTTTATTTTTCTTTGCTTTGTTTCGATTTTGTATTCCGAACCTCTTTATCGATTTTTTTCTGAAGCTGTGAAAACAGTACCACCAACATCATGAGCCATCAACTACCGTTCCAAAGTATCCAAACTGCTAACTGTTTTTTTTAAACGTTACATAGCCACGCAATTTGGCGAGCAGCGTTTTACCTCGCGGGATGTAAGCGATTTTAACGAATTTGGAGATTGCTAGTAAAATGACTATTTCATCGCGCAGTACTTAATGAAATTAAACAATGGAAGGGTTTATTATTATTTTTGTCTAAGCTTATATGATATACATACTAGTTGCATGTTGCTGAAGTTATTTAATTTTACAGGGTTTCATTCACTGGATAAGTTTTAAGTGTATTTTAAAAGTAACTGTCCGATTTAAAAAAGCTCCCCTGATACAATCCGATATTGAATAAATCGTTTCTTCTATGGCAACAAAACTATTATCTTGTTGTCTCCGACACTAACATTATCGAAGTCAAATATACTGAATTTGGTCCCATATTACGTCGGAAACCTGCAGCGGGCTCGATGGGCAGCATCTTACCCTTCCCGTAGAAAAAAAAAAAATGTTAAAATGGTAATTTCTTCTTGTAAAATGAGGTTGTAGTTAAGAGTCATCGGCTCAAATTTATGGTTTTTTTTAAAATAAGAAAAATGAGCTATTTTGAAAAAAATTTCAATTTTTCGTTTAAAATTTTGACTTTATTAGAAAAATATAAAAAAATAAAATTTTCAAAAAATAGCTCGAAGGCCCTTAGACAATTTAATTATACATAGATGAACATAAATTATATTAAAAAACGTTTAAAAATGTTCAAGTTATTATGCTGCCCATGTTGAAAAATATAGTTTCCAGAAAACCGCGTTTAAAATTTTAGGTTTGAATATATTTTGATTGTACGCATGCTCACATTTATGTTCATACCTTTTTAAATAATTGAGATATCACTTTAAATCTTTTTGCTCGTGATTACACTACAATGATTTATTTTCCGTGAAAAACAAAAAATCAATTTTTTTAAAAATTTGAGAGCGTATCTAAACAATTTTCTCAACCTCGTATAGGGTCAAGTGCCCATATTTCGTCCCCTCTCCCAATTTCGTCCCCCTTATCTTCTCCGCTTCTGCGAAAGTGGCGCCACTTTTGACGCAAGGCACACGGGACGGAAGGTTAAAGAGGTCAGTTCTCAAAGCTTCGTTCGCCAAGACGCATACCTAAATTAAAGACGCCGAATTTCCTATTTTTAGAAGACCTGAGTTCTTATTACGTCGTTTGTAGAACGTTATTTACAGTACTGTAAGTATTTGTTTCTTATTCATTGCATGTATTTTACGTTAGTAAGATCCTGGCAGTAGCATATAGTGAGTTTTAGGACGCTCAGTTCATCTTACGGGAACTGAAACTCCGTCATATTAGGAAGTAGCGTGGTTTCAATTTCGTTCCCTTTGCAGTTCTTATTTTCGTCAAGGGACGAAATTAGTAATGCTTTTTCATGACATTTTTTTTCAATTTTTTTCTTCATGTTTGGATGGCTAATGTTTCGTTATGATATATATCACTGATAATTGGTACATTTCTTTGTTCCTTACTTTAATGTAAATTAAATTACTTACTGATTTAGAAATAAGTTTTGATTTAGTTATAAGTTAAGACTCGGCGTATTGGATTTTTTTTTTTGGAGGGGGGTGGGGGGGGGGGTGACGAAATTGGGATCAATTTTTATCTTTTGCATACATTAGATACTTTTGAAAAACCGTTTTTCGCATTGTTAAAAATTTTTTGTACGATATTTGCCTATGTTTCAATGTGCGTGGGTAGTTAGCCTATCTAAAATCCAAATTTGGTAGATTTTCACTGAAAACTACAACTTCCAAGGGCCTAAAAGTGACTGGGGGACGATAATACGGCACCTTACCCTATAGATTTCCAGATGATATCAATTCTCGAGGAGACAAACATTTTCATGTTCAACAAAAGCATTTTGCAGACGAACATGATAAATTAACAACATTAAAATTAATAATATTTTGTTATTTTTTAATGGAACTCTATATGGAACTCTAGCGGCCGTTCCGTTTAACCTATCGAGATGAGATTTCAGACATAATTATTCAGAGGTATGAGCTCGGGATTCTGTGAACGGCAACAAATTGACGCCCACGGTTACGGTTATAGGTGCAGAAACTTGAAATTTTCGAATGGCAACGCCCATTTGTTTTCGTCACAAAATGCTCAGCGCATGCGAAAACCCTAAATAACGCTGGAACGGTACGTGTATCGCAATAAATGAACGCGTGTTATGCACGCACAAAAAAACAGCTCAGCGAACGGCCAAAAACATCACGTCGAGGGGTACGGAGGAAATTTGCATATGACAGAGGCAAGAATCTGTTTTCTACGCTGATTATCTGTTGAACGACGTTCTGTGATTGTTGTATTGCCTCTGTCATATGCAAATTTCCTCCGTGGGCGATCGTGTTGTTTTTGGCCGTTCGCTGGGCTGTTTTTTATGCGTGCATAACGCGTCCATTTATTGCGATACACGTACCGTTCGAGTGCTATTTAGGGTTTTCGCATGCGCTGAGCATTTTGCGACAAAAGAAAAAAAAAAAAAAGAAAAAAAAAGGGCGTTGCCATTTGAAAATTTCGAGTTTCTTTGCCTATAACTGTAACCGTGAGCGCCAATTTGTTGTCGTTCACAGAATCCCGAGCTCATACCTCTGAATAACTATATCTGAAATCTCATCTCGATCGGTTAAACGGACCGGCCGCTAGAGTTCCATAGATCAGCAAAGTTTTTTTTATGACCACCCTCTATATAAATAACTATTGCAAAAAATTTCAGTTTTAAGACTTAAAACACACGCTATTATTTCATATAAAATGACGTCATTCGCATCCAGAGGAAAAATTCTTCGTTCACGATCTAGTCTTAAACAACATCTACAGTAAAAGTATGCATAGGACGTTAATATCGCTAAATAATACACACATCCAAAAAAAAAAAGAAAGAGATGTCGTCATTCAAGAAACTCTACAAAAAAAAAAATCGGCTGTCTAATGATTCATATGCTTTCATTTATTTGTTATATTAATACACATACTTAAAATTAAATACAGTTTATAATAGCTTCGTGTTTTATCAGAAATCATGCATTTATATATTTTTCAAAATAGCAAGTATTTTAGTTACATTTTTTTCAGTTGTTATGGGAAAATGGCAACAAAAATATATAATTACTATTTTTCCTTTACTTTCTACAGAAATGGAATACTTGAGTTGCCAACATTAACCCGGGAATGCTCGCACGTATCCAGGATATGAACGATTAACAACTTGCCACCAATAAATTCAAACAAAAATCATCATTTTATTTAATCGTTGACATTGTTTACAAAAATAATTTGACGATTACTTTTCGAAAATTAGTGGTGAGAAATGTAATAACCGTGCCCAGCCTGAGTATGACATACCCTGCGCGAGCAATCTCGGGTTAAATAAAGGGTGCTAAAAACTACAAAAAAAATTAATATCTCAAAAATAAACTGAGATGCAGTTTTCAAACAAATTGCGTTTAAAAGTACTTATTTTCCCAATACGACGGTCTAAAAATTGAAAATGTGCGATGCTTAGAAGTTAAAAAAAATTGCATTAGAGTATTTAACGATACATTGATACATGTGTTTTGTTTTACGGCTGGCTTATACAATGGAACGTTATTTTTTGGAGACGACATTTTAATTGCTGGTCGAAAGAAATAGCATATTGGGGGCTAATAAAACTGCGCGGAAACGTTTCCGAAAATCAGTGGCGGGAAAAGAAACTTTGTTTTTATGTATGATTTTTTTAAATCTTAAAATTATTTCTGTTACTGATATTTCTAATGACAAAGAATATTTTTCGGAATCGTGGATAACTTTGAAGGAATTATCATTTATTTTCGTTCGAAGTTATATTATATTTTCGTAGATTATAAGTAACATCTGTCTTTTGTTAGAGCATATATAACTAAAATATTAGTAGCTCAGAGGTAACTTCTTCAGTTTCAAAACAAGAGGTCCTGCGTTCGAATCCAACCAATATCATTGGGTATGATATGTAAATATTTTTTCCTTTCTTGACACATATGTCAACATTCGGAAAGCGGAGTGTGAGGGAGAATCCTAAATACTTATGGAGGCGTTTGATTCTCCATGCAGGGGTGGTTCACGGGTTCGATGAAATGGTGAGATAAATAAAATACTCCAACATTATAGGTAAAAGTACAGTCACTGTTTATTCATTCTCAAATGAAAAAAGACACTTCGTTAAAAAAGAAGCCTCAGATGTGAAGCTATGTAAAAGTATATTTATCCATGACAAAGTGCTCCATAACGTCACAACACAGGAAAAACAACGGCGGTCCTTTCACGGACCTTACAGCAGAGGGGTCGGGAGCCAGCTGAACTTAATGCGTACTGAATCGCATGACTTGACGTCTTGCATTATCGCAGACAAACAAAATTTTTGACACCGGCATTACAGAGAGAAAGCATTGGCGGCAGATTTATAAGACAAATAACGTGGCAGCCCCCCTTTTCAGCGCATCCACAGAATGTGAAGCAACCCTACATGTTTCAAGAATATGACGACATGAAGTCTGGCTTTGTTTACTTTAACAATAGATTGCAGTTAAATGTGATTGTGAAATCTTTAACGAATGTATGTAAAATGTTGAAGGCATGATGATAAATGAGATGTAATTTGAAACCGCAATTCCAATAAAATACTTATTTTCTTTATATCTTTTTACCCGTCAAATTCTAATAGGAAATAAGAGTGGTTTATTTAAAACGCAGATAAAATACGATAAAGAAAATGAACCGTTAAAAATAGTGCAGATGCACGGAGGTATATATGTGTCCTTGATTGCTTTTAGCAAAAAAACGTTAAGAAAGAAAAATAAATATGCGAGAATGATAATTTTGAATAAGTGGAAAAAATATGAAATTATAAATCTTTATACGTGCTGAGTAAAGTTCATTGTGAAAGGAGAAAGATAAAAAGTAAATATATGAAGCGGAGAGGTGTCAGTCCAAAATTATTAATAAAAATTTGAAGTTTAAATATAAAAATTAATTTGATCTATCAAAAAAAAAATCAATTAAAGTAAGAAATTTTGCACTTTTCATTCGATTTCCATAAAAATAGCTGCATATTTTTCGTAGGACAATTTTACTGCTTTCCCAGATTACTGACCTTTCGTTCACATTTAATCTGCCACACCCATTCTGAAAAGCCGAAAGATTACTTGTAAAATAACAGTAACATGTAATAGCTGTAATAACAAATCTTCATTTAGCAGGAATTTAAATATCTGGCCAGAACGGAAATTAATAAGCACGCTAGACTATGCTCTTGTCATAATATGTCAAAAGTCATACAATGTAAGAACTTTATGTTTTTTTTCACTAACATGGAGAATTAATAAAGTGGTGTATTCTGATCCTTTTCAAACTTTGGTGGTTTAAGCATTTGTGACTCAACAACTTCGATATTTAAAATATTTACTCAGGTGATAGAATATATCATTTTAAGCATGTAAAAAATAATAAAAAAGAACATAAAAAAATATTGACAAAATGGTACTTTTTTCACATCTGCAATAAACAGAAAATTGCATACTTCTCATATTCTGTGTCAATTTCCTAATATAAAATTGTAAAGAATACGAACTCACCTTTGTAAAAAATCTATATTTGAACGCTTCCAGCCTTTTTAATTTTAGAAAATTTACGAAGACCATTTTAGTAATAATGATGCGAAAAAGCTCGAATCTATACTAATAAAAGAAAGTTTAGCTCTGCGTGTCTGTCTGTCTGTCCATTCGCGAAATCTACGGCAAAATCTACGGCATATTCTAGCAAAATCTACGGCACGTATGAGGCTCAAAAGTTTTGTGAAACTAGCCCCATGATGCATCTAAGATTCAGAATTTTAAAATTCTAATAAATAGTTAAGAAATTTATTAAAAACCCCAAATTAAAAGAATGGAAAAGTATTCATAATTCAACAAAAGCATAGGTTTTTATCAAACGCAACCCGTACGAAACCGAAATATACCCCCTTCAAACCGAAACTGAAATATTCAAACCCGAACTGAAAGAAAATTAATCTATAATTTAATACAATTATGGAAATGTAGACTACATCTCTAACTGATAACTACACTGAGACTACATCTCTGATGTAGACTCTAACATCAGATTTATTAATATAATTTTTCTGTATACAAATGAACATATACACAATCATTAATCCTTTATCTACTGACGGTACTTAGAAGTACCATTAAAATAACTTATAACAAAATTCATTTAATACATCGATTAGTAGTAATACAGTTTAGAATGAGTTATAGGTACTTTAATTTATCTTGTTCCAAAAGCATTATTGGTTACGCAAAACAAAAATATTTTTAAAAGGATTATTTCTTTTGCCTTTGCATCTTTTCAGCTTTCTTGGTGGGAGGGAGGATTTTTCAATTCGGAAATATTTCTACTGCAAGAACATTATATTTGCATTTCCTAATTCTACTAAATACTAAGAAACAGATTTAAGACAATAAGTAATGTTGTAAAGACAATAAGATTTAAGTAAGGTTATAAATAGTGCACAAAATTTCTATAAATTCAAATTTAATTAATCCTTCTAAATCCTTCAATCCTATTCAAATCCTTCTAAAATTTATCAAATGATTATGTAAATCTTCTATTGTAGTTTCAAAATTTCACGAGAAATGCTTTAGAAGATAAAATTTTCATGAATTCATAATTCAGTACATAAAGGGTAAATATTCAAATATACAGTTTTTTTTTTTCATCTAAAAATTATTCAAAACTTTCTTTTGAAAAAAAAAATGGTTTATCTGCAAACGCTATCCGAAAGAGTCAAAACCCAATCCGAAACATTTCAAATCAATCCGACCCCAATTACGTTTTTTCAATATTCTGATATCTTCCACTCTTCCCTTTCCTTTATCTTTGATATCATGTATGTATTTGAAACAATTGAGTATAAACATATGTAGAATAGGTGACAATTTTCATGAAAACTCATAATTTATACCATTTACAGATTGTCAAATTTAATCCGAATATCCTGTAAAACATACTTTGAGATACAGAGAACAATCAAATGGATTTCAAACTCAATTTGCTTGTCCTCAATTCGCTTGCTTTCAAACACAATTTGCTCAATTTTAATTCGAGCATTCTGTAAAAAGCTACTTTGAGATACCGAGCAACAATCAAACGGATTTCAAACTCGATTTGCTCGTCTTTGTAAGACAACCACACCAGAATACTTGAGAGCTTTCAACACAAAATTGTATTAACATGACTTGAAAAGTTCAATTTCTACGTAGAATATAGGTAATTTGATTAGTGGCTGTAAGACATATCATCCCTACAGAAAATTATATAACCAAATTTCTGCCCGAAATATTTAAAATCAAACCGACCACAATCACTCTTTTTCAATATTCTGATAACTTCCACTCTTCCCTTTCCTTTATCGTTTATATCATGGATGTATTTGAAACAAATGAGTATAAACATATGTAGAATAGGTTACAATTTTCATGACAACTCATAACTTTATACCATTTACAGATTGTCAAATTTAATCCGAACATCCTGTAAAATCTACTTTGAGCTACAGAGCAACAATCAAATGGATTTCAAACTCAATTTGCTTGTGCTCAGTTCGCTTGCTTTCAAACACAATTTGCTCACTTTTAATCCGAACATTCTGTAGAAGCTACTTTGAGATACAGAGTAACAATCAAACGGATTTCAAATTCAATTTGCTCGTCTTTTTAAGACAATCACGCCAGAATACTTGAGAGTTTTTAACACAAAATTTTATTAACATGACTTGAAAAGTTCAATTTCTACGTAGAATATAGGTAATTTGATTAGTGGCTGTAAGGCCAGGAAGGCTGTAAGGCTACATCCCTACAGAAAATTATATAACCAAATTCCTGCCCGAAATATTTACAATCAAACCGACCCCAATCACTCTTTTTCAATATTCTGATAACTTCCACTCTTCCCTTTCCTTTATCTTTGATATAATGAATGTATTTGAAACCAAAGAGTATATAAATATGTAGAATAGGTTACATTTTGCATGACAATTCGTAACTTTATACCATTCACAAATTGTCAAATTTAATCTCAACATCCTGTAAAAGCTACTTTGAGATAGAGAGAAACAATCAAACGGATTTCAACTCAATTTGCTCGTCTTTTAAAGACAACCACTCCAGAATACTCGAGAGCTTTCAACACAAAATTTTATTAACATGACTTCAAAGGTTCAGTTTCTACGTAGAATATAGGTAATTTGATTAGTGACTGTAAGGCATATCATCCCTATAGATAATTCTATAACCAAATTTCTGCCCGAAACATTTAAATTCAAACCAACCCCAATCACTCTTTTTCAGTATTCTGATAATTTCCACTCTTCTTTTTCCTTTATCTTTGATATCATGGATGTATTTGAAACCAAAGAGTATAAACATATGTAGAATTAATTACATTTTTCATGCCAACTCATAACTTTATACCATTTAAAAATTGTCAAATTTAATCTCAACATCCTATGAAAGCTACTTTGAGATGGAGAGCAACAATCAAACGGATTTCAAACTCAATTTGCTTTTCTTTATCCTAGAACCACTCCAGAAAACTTCAGAGCTTTGAACAGAAAAGTTTATTACCATGACTTGAAAGGTTCAATTCCTACGTAGCATATAGGGGCCAATACCTGAAAAATGGACAATTTCATTACAAAATTTTTATTTTTTAAAATTAGCGTACCTACTACCATATACAATTATATACTATGATACATGTTTTGTCATTTAAATGCTGTCGTGTTTTGAGATCAAGTATGTACATTTTATGCGTAGGATGAACTTTTATGGAAGAAAGTGTCTGTTAACATCACAATCAGTGTCTAATAATTGGGACTGAGGTGATGTTTTTGTCTTAACAGCTGTACAGTCATTTTGTTGAATCCTTTTGCACACTTGTAAATTCTTAAATATGCCATGTGACATTTGTATGTTACATAAATAAAGTTGCAATAAGCTTTTTTTTTATAAATAAAAAGTTAAATATGGGGACATGAATGATGCTAAAAAAAAATACTCATTCCTATTCAGAACAAAAACTAAATATATCTAAATATGAAACAAAGAGAAGAACAACATACCTTCATCCATGGTGGATAGTATAACTTTAGTTGCTTTTGTAATGGAAATAATTCTACCAGCTCCACCTAGTATGTGTTAAACTAAATGTGTGTCTAGAGGAACTGAGACCTAAGGGTCAACCTAAGGGACAAATATATTGACTATATTTACGATACAATCTATACTAATAAATTAGAATTATATTTTCCTATACTGTATATATATATAGATATAAATATATAATAGCAAATGTTAATAATTTTTATAGAAATTTTCACAGCATACATTTAATATTGGATAATTGTGCCGGGGGACAGGGACTGAAATGATGATTTCGTTTGTTTAAAGCTTAAAAATTAATTATTATGCATCATTATATGTCCATTTATCACTGGTAACTGTTATAACAAATGTTACAATCTATAACATTTTTCACTTTTTGGTTTTAGGTAGCTTTCATTACAAAAAGCTACCTATTGCAGCCGTTCGGAGGAAAGCGATTTCAAAAAATTTTGGTATATTTTCATCGATCATGACCCCCAGACCCCGAAACCACCCTCCGTTCAAAAGTTGATATATATATATATGTATATATATATATCCATATATATATATATATATATATATATATATATCTGACCTTTGTCATACTGTAACTCTCGAATTTATGAACCGATTTGGATGTAATTCGGTATGTACATAGTACATACCAATGTCTCGACCGAGTTCGTTGGCCAGCTTTATCCGCCATTTTGTTTCAAAATGGCGGCCATTTAAAATTTAAAAAAAAATTTAAAATTTGAAATGTGGTACCAAAAAATTAAAAATGGAAGAATATTTTTTCTTATGTATTTGACCTTTATACAAAGATTCCGGAGCAGTTTTTGTTTCGTCTATATCTTAAAAAATGGCTGAGTTATAGCATTTTGAATTTCTAGCGTGGCTGACATTTTGAAACGTCCTGATATTTGTCACGTGATAACAGGCATATTTATGAACCGATTTGGATGTATCTTGGTGTGTACATAGTGCATACAAATATCTCAACCGAGTTCGTTGGCCAGCTTCATCCGCCATCTTGTTTCAAAATGGCGGCCATTTAAAAAAATTTTAAAAATTTTAAATTTAAAAGGAGATACCAAAAAATTGGAAAATGAAAAAGTTTTTTTTGTATGTGTTTGACCTTAATACAAAAATTCCGGAACAGTTTATGTTTCGTCTATATCTAAAAAAAATGGCTGAGTTATAGCATTGTGAATTTCTATTGTGGCTGACATTTTAAAACGACCTGATTTTTGTCACGCGATAACAAGCGTATTTATGAACCGATTTGGATGTTACTTGGTCTGTACATAGTACATACCAATGTCTCGACCGAGTTCGTTGGCCAACTTCATTCGCCATCTTGTTTCAAAAGGGTTGCCATTTAAAAAAAATTAAATTTAAAATTTAAAACGAGGTATTAAAAAATTGGAAAATGAAAAAAGATTTTTTTATGTGTTTGGCCTTGATACAAAGATTCCGGAGCAGATTTTGTTTCTGAAAATTTGTTCTTTTGTTTATATCTTAAAAAATGGTCGAATTATAGCACTTTGAATTTCTAGTATGGCTAACATTTTGAAACGATCTGGTATTTGTCACGTATTCGCCTATTTCCATGTAAGAAGGCATGTGGATAGTATACATCAACATCTCAGCCAAATATAAGTTACTTTAAATCAAAGCAGCTTGGGTAAAGCTGACTAATTTCGCGAAATTCTCATTCATAATGATTTAGTATTGATAAAAATTAGTATTGAATCTCCTATATTCGGTTTCCACTAAATTGAGCTTCGTGTGTTTGAATAATATAAGTTGGCTTTTTTAAAATAAGGAATTTGAAAGCTACCTCTTCCTCCCGGCACTGGCCGGAAGGACTTTTTGGTTTTAGTATAGTTAATGTATATTATTGGCAGTGGATGCAAATTGTCCAATTTTCAGATTTTGGCCCATAGGTAATTTGATTAGTATCTGTAAGGCATATCATCCCAATAGAAAATTCTATAACCTAATTTCCGCCCAAAACATTTAAAATTAAACCCACCCCAATCACTCTTTTTCAATATTCTGATAATTTTCAATCTCCCCTTTCCTTTATCTTTGACATCGCGGATGTATTTGAAGACAAAGAGTATAAACATCTGTAGAATATGTTACATTTTGCATGACAATTCATAACTTTATACCATTTACGAATTGTCAAATTTAATCTCAACATACTGTAAAAGTTACTTTGAGATACAGAGCAACAATCAAACGGATTTCAAACTCAATTTGCTCGTCTTTTTAAGACAACCACTCCAGAAAACTTGAGAGCTTTCAACACAGAATTTCGTTATCGTGACTTGAAAGGTTCAATTCCTATGTAGCATGCAGGTAATTTGTTGAGTGTCTGTATGGCATATTTTCTCTATAAGAGTATTCCATAACCAAATTTATGCATAAGTCATGAAAGGAAATATAATATGAAAGGTGTTTAAGTAAATTAAGTACAATTTGGCAGTTAATCCCATTAAAGGGGAATATTGTACACTATATGTCCAATGGTGACCGGTCACTTGCAATTTTAGACGTTTCGTTAAATATCTAGAAAAATACATGAGGAATTAACCTGAAACTGTAGGTGCGTAAACAGTATAGTGCAAGTCATATATTTTCGGGAAGATTTTTTTCCGAAACCCCATAGGGGACCGTCAAGAAATTGAAAAACAACGAATATCTTTTGGATAACCCTGTAAAAACTAATGTAGCAAAAGCGTTCAAACTCGAGATTATTAATAAGTGGCTTATTGCAATATAACGTGTTCATTTTTATGAGGATAGCATGTATACTCGTAGAGAAATTACGGTTTTTATAAAAACAGTCCCAAATTTCGCCAAGTTTTTTGCTTATAATTTTCAGAGTTCTCAATATAAAAAAAGTTCTTTTCAGAAAATATGACAAACAATATTGCACACAATACCCTGCAATCACAATGAAAAAATAGTAAAAATTGTATGAAAAATGAGCAAGTTTACTAAATAATGATTCACTGCGCATGCTCGAACGTAATCAAAATGTAATTTGCATAATGTGTTAGCTAAATGTATTGAGCAACTTTTGTGAAAGTCTCAAAAGCATAGTTTGAAAAGCCTGATAATAATCGTTTATAGAATAAGCTCAAAATCCGTTATTCCCCAAAAAAGCAAAAAGATGAGGGGCTGTATCCAGATACAGTAGTACGTGCAATATTGTGTATCCTATATTGACACTAATCAATGGAAATATGGATACAAACCCTCATCTTTTTGCTTCATTTTGGGAACAACGGATTTTGAGCTTATTCTATAAACGATTATAATCAGACTTTTCAAACTATGTTTTTGAGACTTTCACAAAAGTTGCTCTATATATTTAGCTAACACATTATGTGCCATTATATGTTAATTGCATTCGTGCATGCGCAGTGAAACATTTTTTAGTAAACCTGCTCATTTTTCATACAATGTTTATTATTTTTTTAATTTTGATTGCAGAGTATTGTGTACAATGCTGTTCGTCATATTTTCTGAAAAGAACTTTTTTTTATATTAAGAACTCTGCAAATTCTAAGCAAAAAACGTATCAAAATTTGGGACTATTTTAATAAAAACTTTAATTTCTCTACAAGTATACATGCTATCCTCATAAAAATTATCACAATATAGTACAATAAGTCACTTAATAATCTCGAGTTTGAACGCTTTTGCTACATTAGGTTTTACAGATTTATCCAAAAGATATTCGATCTTTTTCAATTTGTTGACGGTCCCCTATGGGGTTTTGGGAAAAAATTTTCGCGAAAATATATGACCTATACTATACTGTTTACACACCTGATGTTACAGGTTAATTTCTCATGTGTTTTTCTAGTTATTTAACAAAACGTCTAAAATCGCAAGTGACCGGTCACCTTTTACCATATAGTGTAGTTTCTAACAGTAATGTAATTTTCGACATCTCGCTGCATTACTTAAATTCAATTCGTCAATCCAAAACCGTCCCGATCTAGGCATATTCAAACACGAACGCGGAGTGATAGAAAATAAATTTATTTTGTGGTCTACAAAAATGTGTCTAATATGAAAGTTCATCTTCTTTTGTATAAAAAGAAACGTATATAGACTCATTAACATTGAATTATATATTTTGCAAATAGAAAATAATATTCAAGACATTCTTTTGAAAAATCGAGTCAACTCGAACACGATCCGAAAGATTCAAAAGTTAACCGGAAACATTTCAAATCAATCCGACCACAATCACTCTTTTTCAATATTCTGATATCTTCCGCTCTTCCCTTTACTTTATCTTTAATATCATGGATGTATTTAAAACTAAAGAGTATAAACATATGTAGAATAGGTTACATTTTGCATGACAATTCATAACTTTATACCATTAACAAATTGCCAAATTTAATCTGAACATCTTGTAAAAGCTACTGTGAGGTACAGAGCAACAGTCAAACGGTTTTCAAACTCAATCTACTTTTTTTCCGACAACCACTCCAGAAAACTTTAAAGCTTTCAACACAAAATTTTATTACCGTGACTTGAAAGGTTCAATTCCTATGTAGCATGCAGGTGATTTGATTAGGGGCTGTAAGGCATATCATCTCTATAGAAAATTCCATAACCAAATTTCTGCCTATATCATGGAAGAAAATATATCATAAAAGTTGTTCAAATAAATTAAGTGCACTGTAGCAGACAATCCTGTTAAAGGAGAATATAGCAGTTTCTAACTGTAACTTAATTTTCGACATCTCGCTGCATTAGTTACAATTAAATTAAGTGATGAAATATAAATAATGTGTGATGAGCAGTATGTAATTTTCCAGATAAAAAGACTTCGTAGAATTACTGTGCATCTTAAAAAGGACATTGATAATGTGCCAGCTTAACATTTAATCGACTATTATTGCTTACAATAACACGGTCATTGACCTAAGATGATTTAAGTTATTAATATCACAATCCTTTAACTCTTTTAACATGTGATAGCATTTATGATATATTTTAATGATTCATAAAATTATAGGTATGCCAAGTATAAGTATACAAATTGTTAGTTTAATACCTAACGTATAGATTTATATCTAATACAGTAGAAAAGAAGAAAATAAATTTCAAAATTCAATTATTTAATTTCTAAATTATATGAACGAAAATCATTACCGTTAATAAATAATTGAATAGAAATGTTACTAGCATACTTACGTTAATTGCCACAATTACACAGAGTAATAATAATAAAAAAGATTGTACTAACTTTAAGATAATTTAATGCGCACTAGAGCTGGCACGACATGAGCTCGGACTCGATTTTCATACAAGTCTTCGGGATCAGACTCAAAGTAGTTTTTATTTTATTTTTCGCAAAAATAAGAAGGGAATAAAAAACTTTTTATTTCAGAAACAAGAATAGTCTAAATTTCTGAAAGTTTTTACAAAACTTAAGACAAAAGAAGACATTAGAGTTTAGACAAAAGAACTTTTAGGCAAAAGTTTAGAGATAAAAGAGATTTTAGACAAAAGAGTTTACAAAAAAAATGTACAAACTTTAGGAGAATGTAATGCGAGGTGAAGATGGCCCGACATGAGCTCGGACTCGATTTTTATACAAGTCTTCGGGATCGGGCTGAAAATTTTTATTTTATTTTTCACAAATTTAAAAAGGGAATACAAAACTTACTATTTCTGAAACAAGAATAGTCTAAATAAAAATAAGAACGGCTAATCAGTGTACACAATATATTAAACAAATTTTCAATTAAAAATTAAATTAAATTTTTAATTGAAGATTTTTTTAATATATTGTATACACTGATTAGCCGTTCTTATTTTTATTTGTTGTAACACAGTGTAATGAGTCCTTTTAGTAATAAGAATAGTCCAAGTTTCTTAAAGTATTTACAATCCTTTAAAAGTGAGTTTGAAAGGAGAGTGAATCATTATTGATGGAATATAAGGAGAAATAATCTCTCTGATTCTGAAGCCTTTGCACGGTTAACTTATTTGTGCCTGAATTTTTGTTTTCTCAAATTTGTTGGTAAAATTACTTTAAAATGTCGCAAAATAAACGGAACAAATGAAAAAAAAAAAAAAAAAAAAAAAAAAAAAAAAAAAAAAAGCTAAAATTTTTTTTATTTATTTGATAAAATGTAAGCGTACAAGTATGGGAAAATTCATAATATTTATAATAATATAATATGCATAATTATATGTTTTGTCGAAATTTATATAAAATAACCTTCTAAATTGTACATTATATACTATAATTAGTATTTTTATGAACTACTAAAAAAAAAAATATTTATTTCTTTACAGAGGCTGATAACATTGTAAGTATTAATAATAAACTAAGAATAATCGTATATGAGGCTTAAACAATTTATTTCTTAATCATCTTGAAAAAGACTTCACATAAATAACTGTGCATGTACATACATGTCTAACATACTATATTTAGTCACAGAATAAGTCTGTAAGAGATAACACCAAAATTGACGTATAAAAATGGAGAGCAAAAGATATGTGATATGTCAAACTCGTTTATTCAACTTTGGTGTATTCATTTCGACGTCTTTTACAAGCTCTACATACATGTCTAAAGAAACACGCCTTTCGTCCCACTGTGTGGTAGTGAGATTTTTCGTCATTATTTTTCGCTCAGAAACTGAGTTGATTATAATTAGCTTAATAAAGACTAAAAAGATTTTCATTTTATGACAATACAGCCTTAAAAAATAACTGAGAGGCAGAAATGCTTTGCAACCTAAATTTACAGGCTAATGTAAAAGTAACCACATATATTTAAGTGTCGCAGTATCTTTTATTTTTTATATACTTGCGACCATCAATTTCAAACAACAAAAATCGTGGTAGATTTCTTTATGTGTAATAGGGAGTTGTTACGAGGATTTTTTTTTAAATAGTAGTAACGAATATATCAAAAAAATTGTAGGACACTGCGTACAATTGAGCATACCACGTGCTCGTTTTGAAAAACTTGTAGGACACTGTGTACATTTGAGTATACCACGCCCTCGTTTGTGATAAAAATGTAAGAAGGAAAAATTAATCATCAGATTATGAAATATTACAGATTATGAAATGCTTTCCAAAGCTAAAAGAAATATTATAAAAAAAAAAATCACTTTTTCATACATTGAAATGAGAAAGCTAAAAAAGCAATTTAAAATACCGATAAAAAAGTAAATATCCATTTCAAAATTTGCTGCCCATATCCAGTTAATGAGTGCAAATAATATTATGCAGTCATGTATATGACCTATAGAATTTATACACACAAAAAAGAGCTAAGTTTAAAAATGCATACCACAGTGGAAAACGCATTTCCAACAATTATCAATAACAGTCAGTACTTTATCCGAATTCTTTTGTGGGTCTCTGTAAATGAACTACCAGGAAAAGTCAGAAAGTAGGTCATAAACCGATATGAGAGGTTGGGAATTAGTAGTAAATTGTTTCCAAATATGCCAATATGTGGCAGCACTGTCCAACTGTAAGATGTCAATTTCGAATTAATGAGACAACAGTTTTGCAAGGTGAGCAGGGGCGTTCAAAAGTTGTTGACGAAGAACGAAATGGTCGTCCTGTTGAGATTGCGACAAAAGAAACAGTGCAGAAGGTTGAGGAAATGGTTAGAGCTGACAGATGAACAACAACAGACAGCATTAGCAACTGCAACAGGGTGTTCACATGGTTTAGACTACAGCCGACTGCTGCAGACCTTGAATGTGAGGTACACAGAGGGCTGAGAGTGCAGTCCAAAGACTTTTATCCAGCAAGTATTAGAAAACTCATAAAGAGATGGGACAAACGTATAAATGATGATTATATAGAGAAATAAACATGCCTTTTAAGTATGTATCTTGGTTTCCTTTTTTAGGTGCGTTCGTAATTATATAAATACGTAGCACCTATAGTCGTCGTTCAGTCCGTCCGTCCGCATATAACAGAGCAAAAACTGCCCGACCGAATGGTCTGAAATTTTAAAGATATAACTGTTGCAAAATTTTGTCGAGCCATTGAAATTTTATGAAAATCGGATGTATAGTTTAATTACAGGGACAGTCAAAAGTTTCCCGTTACATTACGGGGAATGGGAAAAAATATTGCAAGTGCATTTTAATGATGTTACAGCCTTCCGAATGGTCTGAAATTTTAAATATATAATTGCTGCAAAATTTTGTCGAGCCATTTGAAATTTTATGAAAATCGGATGTATAGTTTAATTACAGGGACAGTCAAAAGTTTCCCGTTACATTACGAGGAATGGGAAAAAATATTGCAAATGCATTTTAATGATGTCACAGACTTATGCACTTATGAAGTTAAAAAATATATACATTCAGTGCAATATGGGGTGCAAAAAATAATTATAAAACTAGTTATAGTACGAACGAACCTCATTTGCCCCGTTTGACGAGCAATTTCCAACTTGTTTTATTCGCTTTTGTGACCTAATCACTGGCTTGCCCTCGTATAAATGCTAAGCACTTCACAATTTGTAGAAAACATGTTGTAGCGCCACGTTGGCCTTTTAAATGCTATTATGTTTGACGTATCATAACTAAATTAAAATACACCACAAACGATTTTTTAAAATACAGGATGTTCCAAAATCGACCGACAAATTAAAAGGGTGATAGAAGGCATCAAGAGGATGAAATATTGCCATAGAACATGAAATCGCAAAACACTCATTTAGTCACAAATATAGGGTGTTTCGTACAAATTGAACTTGCGTAGACGTCAATACTTTTGAGAAAAATTAAAACATTGCAATGAAAAGGCAGCGATGTGTAGGGTAAGGTGGCCTAAATTGATCCGAGCGGGCAAAACGGTCCACATATGTTTTCTTCCAGACAGGCCACGCTATCTACAGAGTAACACGTAAACTAGTTGTGTCAAGTGAAGAAGAAGCAATGGTGGTATTCAAGCGAACGCAGTATTACACGTCTGAATAGAATTCTTTGAAAAAGTGGGTTTTATAACATTTGTTATAAGATAAGCACAAACTTTATATTTATTTAGATATACAGTCTTTCATGTACAGAAATATGACTTGGTTTACTTATTAGAGTATGTTTTTAGACTTGAATTACACTTGTGTAGTTCGTTATGTTTCTCGGTGACATCCAGTTATATGTCCTAAAATGGACGGTCATGTTGCCGGGTAAAATGATCCATTATGTGGATCCTTTTACTACACTTTCATAGGCTGAAGAAAATCTGGTACCGAGTCCGAGCCATCATGGGAGCCAGATGTGTGACTGCCCCAAATCTTTCTCTTTGAGTCCATGTGTTATCCTATTGTTTTTGGATCATAACTTTGAAATATTCCATTTTTTTTTCAAAATTATTTGTGACACTTTTTATTTTAAAATTTACATAAAATAAATAATGTATGCTATTTGATTGTAAAACTTATATTATTTCATCATGTATTGTCATAATTACTTTTATAACCTTTATTTTTCCGATAAAAAACAATTTACAATTATTTTTAAATGAAGGATCATTTTGCCCTTGGGTGAGGGTAAAATTATCCTTTGGACACTTTTTCAAAAATCTATTTTTTTCATTACTCATTTGGGTTTAAAATATTATTAAAATATGTTTATAATGCAAAATATAGTGTAAAACATATTAGCATAGGGCTAAAGTTTTATTTAAACAGTTATGTTATTTTACACAAGTTTTTCACTTAAGTTGATCATTTTACCTTCCCCTACCTTATTTTGTGTGAAATATTTATTATAACATCACGAAAAGTTCTGGAAAAACAAGGTGCTCATGCAATCAATGACGCCATATGAATTGGCAATCGCAGTCCAAAATGTAGAGCACCAAGTGCATACTGCTGCCTCGCTTAATGGAAACTTCTACCCCTTTTTTCGATATTATCACATTTACAACAAAGGTGAGAATGTGTATTAAAATTTCATTATAATATATTTCAGTTTTCTGAAAGTTATTGCCATCAAAACAAATTGAGTTAGGGCATAACATTCTGCATTTTTGATTAAATATGTGGTTTGCGATCCCATGTTCTATGGTAATTTTTATTCTCTTAATGCCTTCTATCACTCCTTTATTTGTCGGTTGAATTTTGGAAGACCCTGTATACCGGGTGACCTAAAAGTTCGTTAAAACTTTAAAAACTCATAAAAAAGAAGAAATTATGATAAAGGAGAGCAGTTTGCAAGAAAGGGCTCACAAGGTAGTCGGATTTTTTTAACATCAAAAAGAAATTAGCTAAAAAATCACATGTAGAGGGCGCTGACAACCCAAAGCACAATGAACAGGACAACAATACGCTCCATTCATTTGTTCTTCCAAAAACAAATATTCAGCATGACCTCCAGAACATTCTACGACACAACATGGAGCGTATTGTTGTCATATTCATTGTGTTTCGGGTCGTCAGCGCCCTCTACGTGTGATTTTTTAACTAAATTTTTTTTGCTGCTAAACAAAATCCGACTACCTTGTGAGACCATTCTTTCAAACCGCACTCCTTTATCATAATTTCTTCCTTTTTTATGAGTTTTTACAGTTTTAACGAACTTTTGGCTCAGCCGGTATAATAATGTAACGGTAACTTTTTGTGTGTCCCTGTATGTAAACTATAAATGTCACTCACTTCATTTTCAATACGGAAAATTCTCTAGTAAAGCTCAATAACATATAAAAGTTAAATGGCAATGCGAGTGTATTTGCTAGAAATAGACCACTGCCAAATGGCCGTTCGGACAGACGGACAAACTAACCGAATTGACAAACACTTTTCAACTAAGTTGGAAAAGATTATATTTATGTTCACATTCTTTTTAAAAAACAGCAGATATGCATAAATATCTGCGAAAAAGATAAAATTAAAACAAAATGGCATATCATATAAAATAAAAGACTAACACGTAGATGCCTAATTAAAATTTAGAAGAAAAAAGAACATTCTAGATTTCAATTTTATCAAGAAAAACTGACATTTTTTACTTACTTTTTATTATTATTATAGCCATTCTAACATGAAAATTTCGTTTTATAAAAATATTAATAAAAATTTAATATCGCAAGAAAGAAATAAAGTATAACCCAAGTTTTATCGAACAGAATTTCTAAATTATTATTTTTTTTTTATTCCTTATATTAAGCAAGGAATTTACAACAAAGAAAAAAAAAATCTTGTAAAATATAAGTTAGTTGCTGTAATTAATTAGAAAGTTGTGGATGCAAAAAGTTAGAGAAGGTTGTTGAACTAATTAGTTACACAAAATTATCGTTGCGTATTAATTAAACCACAAAATAATGAATAACTTCATTATCGTGTTTTATTAAGTCTTTATCACAGAAAACATTTTCTCTAGTGTTCGTCAGTAATTTATGTGAAAAAATATCTTCGCTATTTTATTTCTACGTGTTACTGCATATTAATTTTTATGAAGGTGAGTTGTATTTTATTTTTTCTTGTTTACTTTTATGCTCCATAACTTCGCAGAAAGGGAATATTGCTTATAATATATTTTATATTTCAAAGTTTTAAAATATAGTTCTTGCAATACAGGATGTTCTATAATTCAGGGTTCGTACGGGTGCTTGAATTTCATGACTAAGAAATTCTTCGGTACCAGTATTTTCTTATGGAAAATCTCTCCTGAAATAAGGCGAAATTTCGTCCGTTTAAACTAGATTTATTTTTTTATAAAGATATTCTGATATTGGGCCTTGAAAATAACGGTACCCGTACGAACCCTGTAATTATTTCAGCAAAACTTTTTCTTAATAATTTTTAAAACCATACCATAGCTGTCAACCTCCCCCCCCCCCCCAAGTCAAATAAATCCAGAAATTTTATTAAAACAAGTCAGAAATTGCATGTCAAACGTGGTAAATGAGGTACGTTCGTTCTACAACTAGTTTTATAAATATTCAGATCTTGGTGCCATAGCTGTTGCATTCTTATAAAAAAATGCATGAATATAAAATTTATTACGACTCTATATATTAAATTCAGTAATACGGAAATAATGGGACTCCATCTTAAATAGGACGTTATCATCATTTCAATCTAGGATCGTTACCCATCATTGGGATACCATATGATAGGATTTAATAGAAAGAAAACTTTTAGTAAATAAATAAATAGAAATGCCTAATTGATCTTTAAAAAGTTAAACTTAACACTATGTGCAAAACTATTTAAAAGTTGAGACAATATTTAAAAAGATGTTAAATTACTTTAATACCTTAGTACTTTCAACTATAAAAACGTAGTTTTCGTCAGAGAAATATAAGCAATTTAATAAAATAATATAGATAATAATAAATAATATATAAAATATAATATATAAAGTATAAATAATACATAAAAATAAAATAAGAAGAAAAAACTACGTGAATTTTGAAAATTAGACGTTAATAAAAATTGTATTTCTTATATTTCTCTGACGAATACTATGTTTTTATAGTTGAAAGTACTAAGGTATTAAAGTAATTTAACATCTTTTTTAAATATTGTCTCATCTTTTAAGTAGTTTTGCACATAGTACAAGTTTAAGTTTAAGAAAACTTTTATTAATAACATTTTTAGGTTTTGATTCTATTTTTATAAAATTTGAAATGACTCGACACAATTCTTCAACGGTTATGTATTTTAAATTTAAAACCATTCGGTTGGGTAGTTTTTGCGCTGTTGTGTGCGGGTAGACGACAGACAGATGGACATACAGGCGGACAGACCAAAGACGACTATAGGTGCTACGTATTTATATAATTACAAACGCACCTAAAAGATAGCCTACGATTAGATCTTCTTTATATACAAATGCACACATATACACTCATAATATTGTAATATATAGGGTTTTTTTTTTCATTTAAAAAATATGCAGGACTTTCTTTTGAAAAATCAGGCCAACCTGAACCCGAGCAAAAAGAATCGAAATCCAAACCAAAACTGACCTGAAAACGAAACGTTTAAAGTCAACCATACCTCAACCCGATCAGTAACGAAAAATATTAACGTCAACCCGACATTAACCGCGGGTCGGTTCGACTTCGGGTAAAATCGTACTACCCGACCCGATGCAGGACTCTATCTCCGACCCTAGCAATAAAAAAAATTCGCATTATTGAACAGTGATTAAAGATAATACTTAATTTTCTTTCGTTTTTACTCTCTTCTATCTCCAATAGAAGAAAGTATTGTAATGAAATTTTTTTTTTAGATTTCCGGTTTTCGACGGATTTACACGTTTTAGGGATCAGAGATCCTTAAAAACATGTTTATCGAAAATGTCTGTCTGTCCGTGTGTTTGTGTGTCGTCATTGCACAACCGAAAAGTGTATGAAGTTATGCATGAGAATTGAATGAAACCCATTGTGTATATTTTTGGCTATGGAAAGCAGGGATGTAGAGGAGGGTGTACGGTGATACGCCGTATACCCTCTGGATTTTTTTAAGGAACACTGTATATCCCCTGTTTCGCAAGAAAGCTATAGTATATATACAGTAGGGTATACCCTCTGCCTTGAGCGTATACCCTCTGCTTAGAACGTATACCCTTTGTTTTTGTTTTTTTACGACTACAGCACTGATGGTAAGCAGGTCCTCCCTGAATTTGGCAAAATTCCGCCAGAAGGGGGCGTTTTAATAGAGATTTATCTGACATTTTCATTATTGTACCATCGAAAAGAGTATGAACTTATGCATAGAATTCAATCAAATTTTTTGTGTATGTTTTTAATAAATGCTACACGCTTCGTTTACAATGTCAAATATGTCGAAGTAAACCTTAGTATCATATATCAATTTTATCCAAATCCGAGTATATTTACGCGAGTTAGAGCATGGGCAGAAGACAGACAGACAGACAAACCGAATTCATGAACACTTTTCAACTATGTTGGGAGATGTTAAAAATGGTTAAATTGAGGCAGTTGGAAAAATAAATATTTGAATATTTTATGTATTTACAAATGTAAATTTTATACTACTCTAAGAAAATAATAGTTAGAAAGCGACCTCCTATATCTGTATTTAAATGATTTGAACATTGAAAAGAAATAAAATCGCAGGACTTAAAAAAATATTTTTTACTATAACCTTTTATTGCCATATAAACACCCCATTTAGATACTTATTTTCTAAGTTTTCTTGCTCAGTATTTATCTTAAAAATGCATCAGATGAAGTCGTGAAGCCTACATCCGTCCGATCGGATTCATTAACCGCCGTTAATGGAGCGTTTGTTACTCTTTACTGTTGCCAGGGTAACATAGTGTAATAGTATACATAATAGGCATAACACTTCTATTTTCCCTTCACCTGAGATAATCTTCATCGAAATATTTGAATTCATCTTAAAGGGAGAGGGGACCTTTAATTTTTTTTTTTATTTTTTGGAAATTTCTCTTTAAATATTATTCAAGGGAACATTATATGCATTACGGCATACATTTATCAAAAAAATTGAAAAAAAAAGGAATTTTCCGTAATATTTTAGATGTTATGTAGAACTTTTCAAAATGCCACATACGCATTCCATATCAATGAAAATCCCCAATATTTTATATACAAATTTGTTTCATATATATATAAATAAAACTGTTTATTGAATTTTATATATTTGAAAATAAAGGTAAGAAAAAAAAATATTTTCAAAATTTTTTGAAATTGCGCATACAATATTTATATATACAAAACAAAAATGTATAAAAAATATTGGGGTTTTCATTAATATGGAATACACATGGGGCATTTTGAAAAGTTCTCCGTGACATCTGAAATAGTACGGAAAATTCCTTTTTTATCTAATAATAATAATAATAATAATAATAATAATAATAATTTCTTTGTGGTATTTGTATGCTATAAAGCATATAATGTAGCCCTGAATAATATTTAAAGTGAAATTTACAAAAAATAAAAAAATGATTTTAAAGGTTACTTGTCCCCTGGTATCTGCCCACGTTCTGAGCGCTTAAAAAAAAGTACAATAGTGAGTAAACAAACATATTTTGAGTTCAACTGTAATACAGAATAATGGAAAAAACATAAAATCCTAATACTATTTTCATAACATTTAAAAAAATCACGGTTTTTTGCTATTTTTTTGGTAAAATATCATGCTTACGCCAGACAGCGTACACTCAATTGAACTGAATATACAGGGTGTACATAATTAAACGACTCTACTTTAAAGTTGTCTACGGACAAAACTATTGTTTATAAAGTTGGGAAATTTTGTGAAAGACATAACAAAGGGATGGGAATTTGTTCAGGCTAAAAAAATTGTAAATAAAAGTAATTCAAAATTTCGCCACCAGAGGGAGTTTTTTTAATAAATTACACATGTAGCATTACGATAGTTTAAAAATTTTATTTATTAACTTAACCTTATTCTAAAGACAGCTTTTCACGCCATTTTCCTAGCTTTTCCCTCAGCAAACAGCAGTCAACTGTGGAACGTGCTATCTTTACGATTCCAGATGGTATCTGAAAATGGTGAAAATCATGCAGAACATGTTTGGTTATAACAAAATTTGTTAAACTATCGTAAATGTATGCTTAATGTGTAATTCGTTAAAAAATGGCACCCTAATTTTTTTTTTCGCTCACACATATTTCCATACTTTTATTATGCCCTCCAAAAAATTTCACAACATTCTGAACAACAGTTTTGTCTGTTGACAACTTTAAAGTAGGGTCGTTTAATTATGGACACCCGGTATTTCAACATCCTTTGTACTATATAATACAATTATATTTACCTGTGCACTGAACTAGGAATTTTACAATAGCTTCAAAATTAACTGAAATATTTGAAAATAAGTCAAAATATATATATCTTTTTATAAAAAATTAACATTTTTTTTTAATATTCGAACACCTATAAAATAATTACTTTAACACACAGAGCTTAGATTCTACCTCAGATCTATATAGTGAGTAACATATACTCGTAGAAAGCATTCTGAGAAAAATTGACTGAAATATATTTAAAACATTTTGTTTGATGGAGTTAATCAAAGATGGAAATAATGAAAAATTGATTTTCCAAAAATCGCATTTAAAGATTTCTCATTTATATTGTTTCTGATCTATAAAATTAATCTAGAGGTGTTAATAAGGTTTATTGGTGTTTTTTATGTTAAAAACGTAAGAAAATGATGCATAGAAACATTGTTTATATTTCTCCTGCTCTTCCTACGCCCACTTCCGGTAGTTGACTCATTACTTCCTGTTTATTAAATTCGCTATTTAGTTTTATTGACAGTGACACTTTTAAAGTGCTACTCCAATTTTATTATATTATTATTATTATTATTTTCCTTTTTGGTTCAGTATTTTATGTGTTTTCAATTGCAATGTTGTTAAAATTTTAAAGAACAGATTTCGCTTAACGATAATAGTTTTCAAGAAATTAACTGAAAAAGCATATTAAACAGGCGCGGAGAGGGGGGGGGGGGGGAGATGAAAATTCATACATCTGCTTGTAAAGTCAAACATCTTTCGTAGAGGAAAAAGTATTTAACTGCCGTTCCATTCATTTTTTATATGCCACTTTCGTTTTTAAATACGTAGCATGTTGCATTAAAATGAATGGATCGCCAATTAATATATTTTTCCCCATAAAAAAGTTTAATCCAGACCACTACTACTTCTACTTCCAATTATCCTAAGTATTATAGACTCTCCCATTGCAAACGAAGTGATGTATTTGAAGTAATATAACGGTAATTAATGAAAATATTCTCTGGCGATGGCTGCGGGATTGCATACAGAAAGTACTAGGTAATTTAAATAAAATGTATAGTTTAAACCTGTAACAGCTGTATTATTATTATCTGTCATCTTTTAAGTAAACAGAGATTTTTTTAAAGTCCATATTGTGTAGTTTGTGATTATTCAGAATTTCAAGTGTGAATTCGGAATTTCTGAAAAAAAAAGAAATTCCTGAAATGCCCGCTTCGTATGAAAATTGGTTAACAAGGTAGAATTTTAGAATGTGAACTGCTGTTGATAAATACGAGGGTGGATCCAAAATAAGGTTACAAGCATCAGCATTTAAAAAGTAATTAATGTTGAGTGCATATTTTTTAACAGAGTGGATAAAGATGGCGCTAGTTGTCTTACAGTGGTTCAGCTAGTTGGTAGTGTAAGTTTGCACACGCGTCAGAGCCATTGAAAAAACTATACGCTTAGAAAAGGGGTCTTGCTTGAGCCACTTTGACAAGGTTACGTGAAGCCATCCGATGCAAACGCCCTAGAATGTTGAGTGATGGTATCACCCTTCTGCATGACAATACCAGATCCAAAGCTCATGCTCGCCACTCTCAAAAATTGCTGCAAAAGTTCAAGTAGGAAATCCGGTACCACCCCCATATAGCCCAGATTTGGCACCTAGGGTCTATTTCCTGCTTCCGAAATCGAAGGAAACCTGCCTTAAGAACGCCCAAGTTCTTTTTTTTTAATGAATTATCAATAATCCCATTTCTTGACAATAAATTGTCTTCAATGATAAATACTGATAGCACACTTACTGATGTGGTATAGCTCGCCGGGAAATGTTGCTGGCATACATATTTGTGTACCATGTCAGCCAATGTATTAACATACAAGAGCAGAAGACCGAGCTAAGCTCGGTTAAAATTAGCTTTGTGTCCAACTCTAACAATGAATTCTCGCTGCATTATTGCTATAAAGCCTTTCGTTTTATAACAGTTTCTTTTATTTACAGAAACAATCAATATTAAAACTAAGTATTACATATTTCTTAATTTTATATCACTTGGATATTTACAACGAAAGGACATCCTTCCAAACTACATTTTTAGTTGGACTCTGGTTGAATAATGTATCTCGGCTCCTATTGGGAATGTCTAGAAAATTTCTTCAGATTCTGAAAGCCAATTTTTTCGTCAAATGTCTCGAAAATCTCGCCAAATAACGTCACATTTGAGAAAGTCTTTCATTTGGCGCCAAGTATGTGTTTCGCCGTTGGTAATCTTGAAAGTCGAGTTTCTCGGCAAATTCGGCAAAATGTTGCTAACTTTCCAACTTCGTTTACTGCCAACTGTTCAAAAACTTAATAATTTATTAAAACGCACATACACATATAAATAACGCCTGTATTCAACTCTTAAAGGTATATACAAATATTATACAGACATACATACAATAAATACAATAAACCCAACTGGAGTGAAAATTTAGCCAGAGCCAGGAATCGAACCTGGGTCCTCAGTGGTTAGAGCAACAGCTGGGTACGCTGTGGACCCAGGTTCGATTCCTGGCTTTGGCTAATTCTTCACTCCAGGTGGGTTTATTCAGTGATGCAAGCACTGCGCCACAAATGGCTGATTTTCACCACTAAATTTTAATAGTATTCTTTGCCTTATTAAATGTCAGAAATTGTGTCATTAAATAAGCCAAGAAATACTATTAAAATTTAGTGGTAGCAATCGGCCATTTCTGGCGCAGCGCTTGCATCCTTGGGTTTATTGTATTTATTGTATGTATGCCTGTATGATATTTGTATATAACTTAATAATTGTTCCAACCTTCATGTCCATTCAAATCCATTGACCCGTATTGACCCTAAAATGACCTATTAATAAAATTTTCTCGAACATGTGACCTAGCCCAATGGTCTTCTCGTACTCCAAAACGGTAGGACACAAAATTTAGCCAAAATCGTTTGAGCCGTTTTTAGATAAATTTGCATATAAACACACACACAAGTACATAGGCACAAGATTTGCTCGTGTAATAATTAGCTAATAATTGAAATATTTATGATGAGATGAAATTCAATTTTGCTTACAATAAAAACATAATGTACAAATATAGTCAGAAATGCATTATCACGTGTTATTATTATTTTTAACAATTATTGGCGCATAATATCTTCTCTAATTTTGAAAAATTAAGCAATTTTTTGTTAATGAAATACCCATTAAACATTTACATAATGATTTTTATTACACTAATAAAGTTAGCAGTCTGCTCTAACATTTAATGTTCAAAAACACGTTCATCTCTAATTATTTTACATTCTTAAAAACAGCAAAAATATTTTCTGAGCATAAATTATTTAATGGTTTAAAATGCCGAAAAAGCATAAATTAGATGTTATCGTAGTGAAAGTATCTTATAAAAACAAAAATAAAAGTCAAATGGAAATAACTTTAGTTTTAAGCTGCGAGGTTTAAATATTAAGTAATTACAACCAAAAAAATTACATAGTGGATGATAAATTACTCAGATATAAAAAGAGATATTTTGTTCGTGTATTGCTTTTAATTGAAAGCGAATGCATATAAGTATAAGGATTATTTTTAAACTTTGCTGGATTTAGTTCATAAATGCGACAATCCATGTTCCTAAGTAAGTTGCACAAAATAGTGAATCTGAAATTTTACTTTTTTATTATTATTATTAAACAGGATAGCTATTATTTCGTTTAATGCACTTCTCATTCTATAACTTTTATTTCTGTACAGTATAAGTTTGTCAATTACATTATTTTATTTTGTTTTAAGTTATAAATGTTGAAGAAGTCATTTTGTGAACTTCATTTTGTGAAATGAAGTATCATCAAATTTTATTATTAAAAGATGATTATGAATAGTTATTAAAGGGTTTTTTTTACTCGAAAAATATTTTAATTTATTTAAACAGAGAAATAGTAAAAAAAGAAAAATCCCTGCCGGCTCGGCCTACAGGCGCAGGCATATTCCGAAGTTAAAAGTTAAAATTTTTATTTTAAATAACGAAATAACAAATAAATTAGTATAACATTAATATAAATACAAATAAAACGTCGAAATAAAAAGTCCCCCTATGGTAACCGCCTCTTATATGTGTGGAGATACGATAGCGTAATATATACGTAGATTTTTATTTTTCACGTGGAAATCTTACAACAGAAAAGTAATTATTGTAGTAAGAATTTTATTGTGCTTTTGTTTAATTGTTGGCAACTGCTATAACGATTTTTTTTTTCATTGTCCTGTTTTTTCTGTAAGAGCTGGTTTTATCAGAATCATGATAAGGCGTTATTCAAAATGTTTAACCTTCCCCCATTTCTACTGCCTTGGGCCGATTTTTCACATTTGCAATCCCTGCCGAGTTATTAGCCCTCTCAATGTGTTTGGCGAGTTTGAAGACGATCCGTGCATAATTGTGACTTTTATCGTGCGGACAAAATTTAGTACATACATACATACATGTATGTAAACTTTTTAGATGGGGGGTGATTTTGGGTTCCTGGGGTCCTATAATGAAAAGTTATGAAGGAATTTTTCAAAAGTCGCACCATGGTAACGACTGCAATAGGTAGTATTTCATACGATATCTACCTAAAAACTTTAACTCTGTAATATATTTTAACCATTATTTAGGGGGGGGGGGGGATATGGATGGAAGTTTGAACATTTCCGTGAATGCTGACACATTACCGAGAAAGTATGTGTTTCACTGTTTTCATTTTTCATATGAAATTAATTTAAATAAATACAGGTGCTTTCTAGTGTAGGGACTTGGAGACAGTAAGAGATGTGACAACATATTTTCTGGCAATTTATCCACTATTTCATATATACAAGCAATTTCTAAGTATTTTTACAATTTACTTAATGTAAAAAAGCCATTTAGCTATTTTTGTATAGAAACAGAAGTAAATTCTATATTAGAAAGTAGTAATAATAACAATAACAATAATAATAATAATAATATTATATTACAAATGCAAATCAAATTTTAAAGTAATTGCTTAAAAGACGCAAAGACCAACATAGTGAAAAAGATTCCAGGCCGGGACTCGAACCCGGGCTATCAGTATAGCGCACTGACGTTCTACCGACTAAACCACTTGGAACGATACCTAGCTCGGAAAATTTCTCACTATTATATGTTGGCAAGGCTACAAACGCAGCACAAGATGGAATATTTATCGTGAGTCACCGACCTGGTACAAACACGAAACATAATTAAATCCAGCATCGATAGAAACTATATTAATACATGGAAGTTATTCCAGAGAGAAACATTCGCCTTGCATACAATATTACAAATGAAAATCAAATTTTAAAGTAATTGCTTAAAAGACGCAAAGACCAACATAGTGAAAAAGATTCCAAGCCGGGACTCGAACCCGGGCCATCAGTATAGCGCACTGACGTTCTACCGACTAAACCACTTGGAACGATACCTAGCTCGGAAAATTTCTCACTATTATATGTTGGCAAGACTACAAACGCAGCACAAGATGGAATATTTATCGTGAGTCACCGACCTGGGACAAACACGAAACATAATTAAATCCAGCATCGATAGAAACTATATTAATACATGGAAGTTATTCCAGAGAGAAAACATTCGCCTTGCATACAATATTACAAATGAAAATCAAATTTTAAAAATCAGTGCGCTATACTGATGGCCCGGGTTCGAGTCCCGGCTTGGAATCTTTTTCACTATGTTGGTCTTTGCGTCTTTTAAGCAATTACTTTAAAATTTGATTTTCATTTGTAATATTGTATGCAAGGCGAATGTTTCTCTCTGGAATAACTTCCATGTATTAATATAGTTTCTATCGATGCTGGATTTAATTATGTTTCGTGTTTGTCCCAGGTCGGTGACTCACGATAAATATTCCATCTTGTGCTGCGTTTGTAGCCTTGCCAACATATAATAGTGAGAAATTTTCCGAGCTAGGTATCGTTCCAAGTGGTTTAGTCGGTAGAACGTCAGTGCGCTACACTGATGGCCCGGGTTCGAGTCCCGGCCTGGAATCTTTTTCACTATGTTGGTCTTTGCGTCTTTTAAGCAATTACTTTAAAATTTGATTTTCATTTGTAATATTGTATGCAAGGCGAATGTTTCTCTCTGGAATAACTTCCATGTATTAATATAATATTATATTATTATTAAATAAATAAGTATATATATATATATATATATATATACCAATGTATAAACAAGAATAGAAGTTTATTAGGTTTGTTTCCATGGTTGTTCATATCATTTGGCAACAAATCTTACCTTTTGAAGACCGAATTGCGCCAAGTTAAAAAAAAACCTAACAAATGAACAACAATAACAGAAAAAACCCTAAGCTCTTATAGTAGAAAAGTACCGAAATATCTACATATATTAACCCTTTGGAACTCAACAACTCCGATTGGAAAAATATTTTCTCAGATGTTAAGTTGTTTCTCAGACATACACCATTTTAAAATAATTAAATAATTTTAAAAATATAGAACATAAAATAAAAAATAAATATTGACTAAAAGGTATATTTTCACATTTACAATAAACAGAAAAAGATATACTTCTCATACATATTGTCAAATTTCTAATACAAAATTGTAAATTATGGGAAATTACCTATGTAAAAATATCTGTCTTTGGACGTCTCCAACTTTTTCAATTGGACAACATTTACAAAGTTCATTTTAGCAACAATGAGGTGAAACTGCTCAAATGATAAGTAATACTTTGGTACGAAAAATGAACTTCGTATCGTCGTCTGTTAAGAAATTTTTGAAAATTTTATATTAAGTGCTGTGTTGGAAGATAGCAGCAATCAATAAAATTGCCTTTTAAAGTCCACTATATAAGTAACATTGACTTTTGGGCATGTTGCAGATGTGCAACACAGGGATGCAAAGGGTTAATAAAACAGATAGTTTGTGAGTATATCTGTCCGTGTACATTCTCACGTTGTGATCGATAAGGACATCGCTAAGATACTGGTCAAAGAGGTACTCGAAACTGTATCCTTAGAAACTTGTTGAAAATTCGATTTAGATTATTTTTTTAATTAAATTTTAAGCGACTTTTTACTCAATTTTTGCAATAGGCATTTTCTTTTACCATTCGCATCTTTGTTTCTAAATATCGCATAATTTTCACATTTACAGCGCAGAACAGAACAACAACAAATGAAAAAAGAACACTTTCAGATAAAGTTTATGAATATAAAAAGATAAATATAAGTCAGAAAGGGGTTTGCATTTATTAACGCATTTTCGTATGATTAACAATGTGCAGTGATATTTTTTCTTTATTTTTTGAGGTTTATACAAATTTTCATTTAAAATATTCATTAAAATTTTATACAATGGATTTTATTGTTCTAAAAAAGTTACATATCTGTTAAGGCTAATGCTCAAAATATCTGTATTGTGTTATATTTTTTAAAACAACAAAAAAAGCTGTAAATATTAATCATTTAAATTTTTAAACTACCCAATTTTTTTTATTTTTTTTCTTCAGAATTTAGATATAAATTAAAGCCTCATTTTCAAAAAAAAAAAAAAAAATAAATAAATGACCAAGAAAAAAAATCATGGGTTAAGCATAGATTATGAAACACTTTCCAACACATCCCGAATACTTTAACAAAACTTCGTTATTTATGAAAATAGGTAAATAAGATTCCTAACAAGGAAGGTCTCCATACGAACATGCTCCGAAAAATCTCAAAAAATTATAGAATGTTCTTCTCATGAGGATAGATATATTTATAAAAACATTTCGGTGGAAACCCTATAGACTGTTCGCAAAAAAATAATGAAAATTTTGTCATTTGGCGATTTATCATTGGTTGGTGATGGAATAAAATTTTAAAAAATACTTTTTATGTCAAATTCTCATTAATGTAAAAATGTTTCACGTTCAACTTGTTTAAATAAATTTAATTTAAATAACTTTAGTTTTGTTAGTTTTAGTTTGTTTTTAACTCTAATTTTATCATATATACATTTATAATGAAAGTTAGCTATGAAATTTTATGAATTAAAACAAAATTTAAATTAATTAAAATTGTTTCAATCTCAAAACTAAGTCCAATTGAGCACTGTTTATTCAATTTTATTGCTTTGGAAACAAAAACTTCTCCGATATTGAAATGGAAACTTGCAGCATTTTTCATCTGGCCTTCATTTTGGAATACGCTTAAATACATGAAAATATATTTTTCAATATGAAAATATTTTTTACATATGAAATTATTTTTACAGTGATAAATTTAAATAACTGCAGCAACAAGCAACATAAATATGTAATACAAAAAAATATATGCATTAAACTCTCTCATTGCTTAAGTTTAAATTCATTAAATACTACTTACACGCATTAACAAGCAATTTTCAGATGTATTAAAATCATTTTCTTTTGGCGAGAAAAAGTGCTGTTTCCCAAATCGCCTGACGCTTTTGTCTTTTCACGCCAAATACTTGAAAGTATTTTTATTTTTTACAGACTTTCTACTGTAATTCTGCCGCTAAATTTGACTGATCCTTTATTACATGCATAAGTAGTTTAATTGGTATTTTTTCAAAATATTCTGAGTATGCCCGGTAAGGTAACCTTCCTTGTGAGTAAACATTTTAGAAAACGCATAAAGCACGTTTAAAACTGATTTCAGCAATTGCCGTCCATAGCCCAATATATATTCCAATTCTCTTGTACAACCTTGTAATTGATCTATAGGTTGGTATATACAAGGAGTTTCAGCACATAAGTTAAAAAGTTTCATGAGAGATACAGTACACCTAGATCAGGGTTGGTGAACCTATGGCACGCGTGCCACTTTTGGCACTCGAAAGAATAATTTTTGCACTGCGCGGCGTTGATTGTGTCTCTAAATCACGATACAGTGATTTTACGCAAAATGCACGAACTTATATTATCTGATTCGATTAATTGGAAATTGAAGACTTTTAATCTTATTCAATATGGTTTCGAAAATACACCAAAAAAAGAAAATATTTGAAAACTATCAGACGGGAAAGATTATTATGGCAACTTGAAAATTAATTTCAGAACCGTTTAAAAAAACTGCCTTTATCCTTTTAATAATTTTTTCCTAATATTTATACCTCTAAGAACATGATATTAATTATTTTTCATCCAATGTACAACACAATTAATCACATTTTTTTTAAAAATTTATTTCTAAAATATAATTGTTTGTATAATTGTTACAATGAATACTTACTTGTATGTTATCCATTTTAGAAAAAATCTTAATAAGTAATTTTCAAGTAGTTTTGATTCATTATTTTTCAATCCAAAAAAATTTTTAGTTGGCACGTCAAGGTCATTTAAGATGTTTTTTGAAAAAATAAAATGGCACGCGACTATAAAAAGGTTCGCCAGCCCTGACCTAGATGATGCGAAACCACATAGCAGTGCATGGTCGGAAACGCTTTCCTGGCGCGGTAGTGATGACACAGAGCACAAGAAAGGAAGAAGACGAACAGGGTGAGAAAACCTTTTAAAATTATACTTACAAGGGAATAATTTTTGGTGCTGCTTGCACCTAGCATTGAAACCTAGTGCATTTTAAAGCCCTATATTACGAAGTTTGAGAATCGATAAAAATTTTCTGTTAAAATAATATTTCTTGATTTTACAGCAGCATAATTTTCTGAAAATGCAATTTTCGAGACCACTTATCGAACTATTAACATTGAGGTTTTTCAAAGAAAAGCATTAAAAAATAAGTTAATAATAAGTATAAAATATTGAAAAAAATTTAAAAATTCCTTCAAAAACCCACGAATTTGATTTTGAAAAATTGCAACAATATATTCACATTTTTGTCGGAGAAAAAGTTAGCGCTTTTTTTTTTTCAAATGTAGAGCTTTCCGATAATCCTAGCCAAATGTCATAGCTGTTTGTCTTGTGTGAGGAGAGGAACTTCACTAGAAATTGTAATGTCCGACATAATTAGCCACAGTAATTTTTCTAAATTGTGTAAAAATATTAATTTACTTTATGATTATTTTTACCAAAGGACCATTTAATACAGCAACATTTCATTTTAAACATTCGAAACTTTATTCCACTCGATTTCAAAAGAAAATAGTTTGCTTATTTTATTTTTCATTAAAAAATTGTTTTCAATGATCTTGAAATCTTTTATAGAAATATATTTACTATTTATATATTTATCGTCTGCATAGAAAAAAAAAGAAAAAACCAAATTCTTGTTTCTTATGATATCAATTATTACAAACAAATCACAATCTGATATAATACTAATATGTACTGTATATTCCCTCCCTGGATAAAGCGGGCGGGAAAATTGTAGCGTTATTTTTGGCGACATAACTCTCTTTTGCCGTGAAATAAACAAATAAACAAATTAAAAGTATAAAAAAGTATATAAAATATGATTTTAACAGAGAAATTTTATCGGGTCTCTAACTTTTATGTATAGGGATACAAAATGCACCAGGTCTCGATGCTAGGTGCGAGCAGCACCAAAAGTGGTTCCCTTGCTAGTATTAGAAAAATTCCGGGACAATGATGGAAAGTACTGAGGAACTTGTTGCACGCATCGTGAAAGCTTCTGGAGAAATCTGGGACACATGCGATATTTTCGAGAAAATTTGATCTTCCATGCGCCGGAGATGTAAGGCATCACAGCCCGGCGTCGTAATTTCGAACACCATCTTTGATGATGATTGTTGTCTCTCTTTTTGCTCTTATTTCTTAGTTTTTTGCTGCACTAAGAACTAGCTAAAGCCATACTTTGTTTGGATTCGCGAACCATTATTTAATAAGATAAATATTTGAAAATAACAATATTTTTTATATTACTTTTGCATCTTTATTAAGCAAAAACATTATTTCATGTTTTGGCGCATTTTAATTTTAGAAACGTAAATTCAGCCAAATAACTAAGAATTTAATCGGAATTTTTTATTTATGATATAAAATTTAACAATTTTAATTTTATTTGTTTACAATTCTTTTGTTGCCACTTTGCAAAAAAAAAAAAAAAAAAAACATAATATAATTCTTTTAAAGTGCGTAAGTATCGTCTGCGTAAATGATGTCACATAATAAGAATAAATTGTGTATTGGAATTCTTAGCACTGAAAAATACTTTTATAATTGAATGTAAATAATTGACTTTTAGGATATTTTCCTTAACGACACTAGTATTTAATACAGTGTTTTGACTCTATTAAATAATTGAATTTTCAGAAATTTTAATTCATTAAAAATATGCTATAATTTTTATAAAAAAGGGTATTTTAAAAATTTCATAAAAGAAATCGTGAAACTATTTCATTAATCATGATTCTACTTATAATGACTAACTCCATGATTTATTTTTTCTTCTGAAAATATACGTGTTTTATTTTTTATTTGCAAAAATGCATCCGTAATGGAAAAAACATGTAAATTAAATTAATTAAAATAATAAATTTTCTAAGGTTATTCTGTAAAAAAATAATTTTGTGCAAATCTACAGATCCTAATTTATTTTTATGTTTAATTTCAAATAAAAAAAACTGGATAGTTTTTTTTTTTTTTTTTTTTTTTTTTTTTTGTAAAGTGTACGACAAAATGTAATTTGTGTAACCTAGTAGAGGACTTCGCTCATCCTAATAATAAGCATGTTTTCTCACCTTGTTCGTGTCCTTCCTTTCTTGTGCTTTGTGTCGTCACTACCGCGCCAGGAAAGCGTTTACGACCACACATGCTATGTGATTTCCCATCGTCCGGGTGTACTCTATCTCTCCTGAAACTTTGTAACCGCTGTGCTGAAACACCCTGTAACAGGGTGTTTCTAAATGAATATCGGGATTTAACGCTTTGTAGTACAGTGGAACCTCTTTTATCCGAAACTTTTTTAACCGAAATCCATTTTCAAAGCTTTCTTTTTTCTTTTCTTTTTTTTTTTCACTACCCCATTCCTTGTATGCAAAATCAATTTTAAAAGCCTTTTTTTAACTGTCACATATAAATATTGTCGATCCCCTTTCTTAGAGCCCCTTTGAATTTAACTTGAGCTCCCGTAAGCTGTGGAGTGGAGAGAAGAAAACGAACAAATTAGCAATTCTGAAGCTTTTGAATGTTTTGCTAAAGGTTTGGCATGGCTGGAGTAGCAGAAAGACTGTGATACTGGTAAACTAATAATTAAAAAAAAAAATTCTCTGATAGAGCTTCGAAGCAAAAGCAATTGAAACTGCGACAAACAAAACATTTTTTCAAACCCTTGCGGTATATGTAACATGTATTTAATTTTAAAATTGAAATTCAGGTAATTTATTCTTGTTTCTACTTTGCTATTGCTTTATTTTTATTAAGCACTTGTTACCATAATACGAAATATTGTATATATTTCTCCTTAATCTTAAAATTGAAGTATTCTCGATTATCCGAAAATTTCGGCTTCCCGAAAGATGGTCGGTCCCAATTACTTCGGATAATCGAGGTTCTACTGTATCTATTATGTAAAACTTAAAATTATACTTAATACATAAAATGAAAGAGCAACTTAAACAGTTTGTTGGTACCTGTGCATGCGCATGCGCACGCAATGTTTCTTCCGTCATTCGTTAGAAAGCGCTAGTATAAAAAATGGCGACTAGTGAACAGAAAAAAATTTGCGTTTTGCAGTTTGCAAAGACCGAATCTGCAGTTACCGTGCAAAGTGCGTTCCGGATTAAGTTCAGATGTGATCCCCAAAGTGATAATAACATCCGTAGATGGTATCATCAGTTTGTAAATATCGGCTGCCTTTGCAACAATGACCCCACAAACACTAATCAACGTTTGGGAAGAGCTTTGCTATCGACTTGATGTGTGCCGTGTGACGAAAGTTGCTCACATTGAACACTTGTAAGCTTGTAGGTAAAACTGTCTGAGTTGCTCTTTCATTTTATGTATTAATTGTAATTTTAAGTTTTATGTAATAAATACTACCCAGCGTTAAAACCCCGATATTCGTTTAGAAACATCCTGTATAATGCGGAAATTTAGCTTAGCCAGAAAACGCAAAATAGGTTGAAATTTCACGTTCAGCAATAGGCGAAAAAACAATAGACAGAAACATACTTGAATACTTTAGTGCAGCCCTGTATTTTATTTAGTACCATTACATACACGCTAGCATTTAGCTAAAATTTAATGCAGACTAAAACACTCTGAAAACTACTGACATCACACTTCCAGAAATTATCATTCATAGACGGCCATGTATCCACTTCTTTGTGTGGCTCTGTATATCATTTTATCTATATTTTACAAACACCTTTTCGTATGCTAAATGTAGTTCAGCGTAAAAATGCACAACTCATTTAAAAACCACTTTTAAGCAATTTACGCTCATACTCGCTAACGTTTACGAATTCTTTTGCGTAGCCCTGTATATGATCTATAGCATGACACATAGATATATAATTAGTATGACACACCACATAATATGCACAAATTTAATTAAACTTAAAAACAGATATCATGACTGAAAATACACTTCCAACAATCATCGCTAATATACAGTACTTCGGATACAGTATAGAGTCGAAATTCTTTCTGTGTCCCTGTAAATGCTATGCACTTCATATTATACAGGAAGTAACTTGTAAAAAACCTCATCAATGTATATCAATTTTATTATTTATGAAATAGTTTAACATAATTAAAATGCGCCGCAAACAATTTTTCCATCTATACCATTATGTAACGGAATTCTTTTGTGTGTCCCTGTAAATTAATAATAAATATTCTTCGCATCACATATTCTATAGAATTCATATTTTAGTACACTTCATAAATGCATGTCAATTTCATTATGTCTGAAAGGGTGTAACCCATTAAAATGCACTTGAAACGATTTTTTTCCATTGGCCGAAACATAGCGGAATACTTTTGACTGTCCCTGTAAATGAACTATACCTGCTACAAACTTCATTTTCAAAAGGTATCATGCTATAATATCATGCAATAACGTAAAAAAATTCAAGGCTATCCGGTTATATTTATGAGAGTTAGAGAGCGGACAGATGGACAGATAAACCGAAGTCATAAGATTAGAAAACAGGAATTCTGCTTTTTCAGAATTTAGTGTCGCCCCCGATGAAATATATATGTTACTGTGAAGGACCGAAATCTGGAGAATGTCGACTTTCACCGGTGAATGTCAACATTCACATAGGCGCTTGGTATATGTCCGAAATATTTGTTAAATATCCTTATTTCTGACTTACACCGGTGAAAGTCGACATTCACCATACAATAATGATGAATGTTGAATATGTCGGAAATTTGCATTTACTTCTCCGTGTTTCAGGCTCGATCATTAATTTTTAAATCATAAAAACATTTTAATCGTCTATAATCTAAAGGTATGCTTCGACACAGGTATCTCCGTATATTTTTCTGGTATGAAATTTTGAATATTCTGAAACATATATACAGACGATTGCTATTTCACACAAGCTTTGAATTATTATTTAATTGGTTGAGTGCGGAGCAGCACGATAGCGCTCCTCTTGTTATGTGCCAAAATTTCAGGGAGCGCGATAGCGCTCATTTTAGTTTATGCTAAAATTTCGAAGAGGGTGTTAGTGCTCCTATTTGTTGTGTCAGTGTGGTGTGCATTTAAGTTGGTTGCACTAGCGAAGCGTGCAATTTCTGTATATATCGTCGGCTTACAAGTAATGTTTTACTATACAACCCATACACATTCGCATTTTTGGCATATATCCACAAGATTTGTTCCGCAGTCAAACGGTTAATCCATTCGGGGCCTAACGTCGTATTAAGGATCTCAGGACTCGTAATCTTTAAAATTTTCGAAACTTTAATTTTTTTATGTGTTAAACTCGTATCTTTTCTGAACATTTTGATATAATTGTTTCCTTGAAATTCCCTTTTACAACAGAAGTTATGCCTTTTAGAATTATACCTTCTTAATAGCTGAAGCGGGGTTTCCAAAACTTTGAAGTCATTTTTCTCGAAATGACGTTTTTGACCATAATGCACACGATATCTCAAAAATTCCTGATTCTTTTCATGACATTTTCAAAACATGTGTTTCTTATTAGTCTGTATAAACTGAACCTAAAATTTCCCTTTTACTGTTCAAAAAATATTTTTTTAAGTGATTATACTGTTGAAATTTTCGAAGTTTTGCATTAGCTAAATACAACTTTGTATTAAAAATAAAAAAATGCTTTAAATACAAATTTATTTACGTTCAGGGTAATTATTATAATCTGAAGTACAGGCACCAAAATTTTCGTTCTAGTTGCAAAAATTTATTTTGTAATCGCGCGCGTAATCTGTTATTCCGATTTTCTGCATCTTTCATCTCAATAAAAATTGTGTTTTAAAATCAAATACATTTTCAGATATTAATTGTTGGAAACGGTCTTTTTTTTTTTTTTTTTTTTTTTTTTTTTTTTTTTTTCCAATTTTAAGAGTTCTGAGACCTGAAATGATCATGTCTTTCCACTGAGTATTATTTTGTCTTAACAAGTACTTTTGTTATTATCTCCATGTAATATTGATAGAATCCTAATTCTAGTAATGTATCCATTATCCATTCAACTCTCTCTCTCTCTTTTTTTTTACAATATAGAAATAGTTTACTTAAGTTTTATAAATTTTACATATTTAATAGAGTAATTGCTTTTTTGTTTTTGTAACTACTATTTTCTCCTAATAGTATTTTTGCCATAAGAATTCTGATAACAAATAAGGCAAAGATTGCTATTTGTTAATAAATATTATAAAAATCTAGAAACGTAATTACCCGAAAAAACTGTTTCAGGTTTATTGGTTGTATTGGCCAATATTTTTAGTCATCGCTAACAGAGTTGGCAATTTAGCGGAAATTCTGAATTCAAAATATCTACCACTTTTTTTTTAAATGGCTATTTTCATTATATTTATTCAATGAAAGTCTGCCATTAAACAAACGAAAATTATTATTAAAAAATTCAGGTATTTTTTTTAATATCAAATTACTCTTAGTTTTCAATACTAATCGATAAAATTTGAACTGAAATACCAATATTGATAAAATATTAGGTTTAGTTTGGAAATATTTGTAGTGAAACGTGAATGCTGCATAAAGGTTGCTGTACATTGTAATAATCTCTAACAAAACATCAATATTGTAAAAATACTTTATGTTGGAAATATTAATAGTGAAATCGCAAAATATGTTTTGAAAGCACTGTACAAATATGTACAATCTGTAGATTGAAACATTTGACTCAAAGTAGTTTTTATTTTTATAAGTTTTATTTTATCTCATAGAAACAAATAAAATATGTAAATTTTATTAATGTAAGCGAAAATTTTGCACATTAGGGAAAAAAAATGAATGTAACGGATAATGAAGTCAAAGGCATTTAATCATATGTTTTAATATTGACTTCAGCCATACCTTTTCACACTTTCACATGTATTACATTATTAGAATTAGAATACTATCATTACTAGATGGAGATAACAAAACTAATGGTTAAGGCAAAATAATACTAAATGAAAAGACGTGTTCTCTTAACCGCTTGAGGGGCGGTGGAATATATTATCCCACCTAATTTTAATCAAGATTTGCACTAGAAACATGTAATTGTACATTTATTTTATAACTTTGATGGGAAGAAGTTGTAAAATAGCTTTTCCTTATTTTGAAAAAAAAATTTGCTCATTCCGGTGTGAAATCAACATTACGGAAACACAATTATTTGTGCCTGAATGGGTTAATGGGACACTTCACCCCGAACGAGTCAAATAACAATTTCATGATTCTATGAATAGCGATCAGCTTCATATCACAAGTAATTCAGAATATTCAATATTTAATACCAGAAAAATAAACTGAGAAATACATGCGTCCAATCCGAACCGATTAAGCATTGTGAAATATGCACGTTGCACTTAGTTTTAGCAGAAAACACTTCAGAAAGTATTTTAGAGTAGTGTACTTAAAAAAAAAATTGTTTTCTCGTTTTCTCTCAATTAATGTATTTAATTTTTCCCAAAAAAAAAAAAAAAAAAAAAAAGATCACGACTCACTGCAGTATTTATTCAATATAAATTAGGATATTGAGCAAAAAAAAAAAAAAAAAATTAAGAAAACGTTGCTCGCACCATCAAACCTAGCATAAAACGGACAAAGCTGACTGATTCGCAGTAGAACAAAAAATTTGGCGACAGACTGTAGCCTCTCTGTTAAATACCGCTTCTCTTTTCGACCTTCACCAATGCATATGTGTGATTGTCGACATTCCCCGGTGATAGCCCGAATGTACAAGTATATAATCAAATATTCGGTCTTTCACCGACGTTTTTGGTATATGTTGACATTCACCGGTGAAAGTCGACATTCTCCAATTTCGGTCTTTCACAGTAACATATACAGGGTGTCCGGTCTCAACGGTGTCCAATGGCTAATTCCTAAACCGTTAGTCGTAGACATATAGTTCCAATTACAAAAATGTTTTAAATAAGGTAAATAAATATTTAAAAAGCGATTTGGGTCAATAAAAACATTTCTTAAAAAATTTCGAAATTTAAATTTTTATGCGGTCCCCCGGTCCTATAAGTTATATTTAGTAAAATTTTCCTTTTACACTGACAAGTAATACAAAAAAAATCGCATTCATATAACGCTAAAATTGACCGAGTTATGAAAATTTAAAAATACATGACTTATGCCACTTTTCTACTCTGAAAACAAATGAGTTCGGCTTGGCTTTGAGGGCCACATACCAAGTGCTTAAAGTATTCGAAGATCTTATTTCATGTGTATCTGCACTTTGAAAAAAATTGTACAAGTATTACGATTAAGTTAACATTCATTAAGTTTCAGATTGGGTAAAATAACATGTTTTATTTTATCAGGATTTGAGACTGTTTCTTTTATGATTTCTTTTAACAAAAATTATGTTATTTTTATAAGTTTTATGTTACTTCAACGATTATATGTATGTCTTTCCAGTTCAAAATTTGTACTCGAACTTTATCTAACTTTCAAATATCCGATCGAGGTTACATTTTAAATACTGACACAAATCTGTTAACAATATACTATTATTCTGATTTTCGGTGGTTACCATTTATTCTTATTTTACAGGATAACACAAAAAATTGCGGATAGATTACCGTCTAGTAGTTTAAGAAAAAGTTCTAGATTAGGTAATACAAGACTGCCAGATTGTTGGGTTTTTTAACTTTTATGTATTTTTTAGCACTGAATCCAAAAATTACCTTAATGTTTAACCATCATGTCAGGATATTTCGTAAATCATAAATTGTCAAAGTAAAAGAATAACAAAAATCGGGTACTATAAAGTAGAGTAGATGGCTGTTTTTTTTTAACTTTTGATAATTGATTTTTACGGACTTTTTAGCGCTGAATCTGAAAATGACCTTCATATTTAACCATCACGTTAGAATATTTTTGCAAATCGAAAATGTGTAAGTTAAAATATAGCGGATATCTCATACTATAAAACATATGTAAAACTTTTTTTATTTTATTTTATGTTATTTTATTCAATAATTTATTCAGTGTTTTTGCTTATCCTGGGACTCTTACAGCTAAGCAGCTGAGTGGTCCGATGAGATGGGGGAGGAGGTTCAATTTTAGCTTTGAAATTTGCAATTTGAGAAAAATCCTGATGTGATGGTTAAAAAAGAAGGTCAATTTCGGATTCAGCTGTACATAATACATAAGAATCAATTATCAAAAGCTAAAAAACATGACATAACCCAACTTTTGCAGGCTAGTGCAATCTAATAATATTTTTAAATACGTGTCATTTTGTAAAGAATTGAGGCTGTTAATTTAGCATCATTTTATTTAACAAAAATTCTGTTTTTTCTTTCTTCTTAAATGTTTATTACAAATTGTATATTTTGCATAAATATGTCAGAATGATTAAAGATTTCAAATTTATATTGCAATGTTAATTTTACTCTCAACCTTTTTTTTTTTTTAAATGGATCTGACGAAATAATATTTCGACTAAATTTGTGAATGACCCCCAATTTGCAGCAAAAAATATGCTTCAACTTTAAACAGCTATTATTCGGTCAATTTTAATCGTAGAATAACGGGACTTTTTTTTATTACTTGTCAGTGTAAAAGGAAAAAATTACTAAATATAACTTATAGGACCGGGGGACCGTATAAAAATTTAAATTTCGTAATTTTTTAAGAAATGTTTTTATTGACCCAAATCGCTTTAAAATATTTATTTACCTGATTTACAGCATTTTTGTAATTGGAACTATATGTCTACGACTAACGGTTTAGGAATTAGCCATTGGACACCGTTGAGACCGGACACCCTGTATATATATAAACAAATGAAGGCATACGACTCATGAGATAGCTAATTTTTTTTCTCCAGTTTCTTAAATGACGAAATCTCTTTTTTTGGATTTGTACATTATTCAGCGATAGTAATGTACAAATCCAAAAAAAGAGATTTCGTCATTCAAGAAACTGGAGAAAAAAAATGAGCTATCTCATGAGTCATATGCCTTCATTTGTTTGCAATATTAATAAAGATACTTAAAATTAAATATAGTTTATAATAGCTCCACGTTTTATCAGAAATCATTCATTTATATTTTTTTCAAAATAGCACGTATTTTAATTACATTTTTTTTCTCAGTTTTTATAAGAAAATGGCAACCAAAAGATATAATTGCTATTTTCCAACTATTTTCCTTTTACTTTTTAGAGAAATGGAGTACTTGAGTTGCCAAAATTAAACAAATGGTGCTAAAAACAAAACAAAAAAAATAATATCTCAAAAATAAATGGAGGAGCAATTTTTAAACAAATTGCATTTAAATGTACTTTTTTTTCCCAATACGACGGTATATAAAAATTGAAAATGTGCGATGCTTAGAAGTTTAAAAAATTGCCGTAGAAATTATTTCGTACAATGATATATCTAATTTGTTTTATGGCTGGCTTATACAACGGAACGTTATTTTTTGGAGGCGACATATTAATAGTAAGGAGAAAGAAATAGCATACCGGGCGCCAAAATGTGTTTAAAATGGAAATAATTTTTCTATTAAGCTATAAGGTTTAAATATTAAGTAATTATTACCAAGAGAGATTAAGCATTGAATGATAGAATATTGAAATCGATAAGTGTTTTTTTTTAAACATGAGTTGCTTTTATTGGCAACAAATACATGTAAGTAGTATAATCATAATTAATTTAAATTACAATTTTTCAGTTCATATATCCAGTTATCACTATAATTAGTATGACTAATATTTTCAAATTTTATTATGTAAACAGAAATAAATAAAGGAAAGATGGAAATAATTTTACCCTTAAGCTATAAGATTAAATAGTGAGTAATTTTTATCAAAGAGATTAGATCATAACAGTAGATCATAACATCATCAACAGTAGATCATAAATGACTGAGATTAAAAAGTGCTATTATTTTTCGTGTGTTGCTTTTTCGGAACAAATGCATGTTTAAGTACAAGAATTAAGTTAAATTATAGTTTTTACCGTACCATTAGTTTCATAGAAATTAATTATTTCAAAATGAGCCTATTTTAGGGACTATATCCAAATTGAATTCGTTACTTGATTGTAGAAATTCTACAGAATGACTATGTTACTTCAATCAATGTATTATTTCTTGCCAGTAGGACCATTTCACTTCTTAATATGTTTCGACTATTGCCAGCCCAAATATTTTTGAATTTATGTTTTTCTGCACATCATAAACGATCATTTTGCGTTTTTTAATGATAACTCGAAAACTATTTGAAAGGAAAATTTGAAATTGAGAATTCGCATAAAGCAGGACATAATAAATATAAAGCCATCAAAAAAATTGTAAGTTGCAATTCATATTTTTTTCGAATATTAATTTCGTTATACATAATTCATATTATAATTTTATTTTAGTTACATATTCAATGAACTTATGTTTGGGATTTTTAGTAATATAACAACACACAAAATTATCACATTAGGATTATAATTTCAGGAAATATTAATAAAAATATGAATGTAATTTAACATTAGAAGCTCTAAAATTTGAATATTTATAATTCAAAAACTCAAGATTCAAATGACTAGAAATTTCGTTTCTCGGCATCGTTTGAACTGAAGATTTAAAATATATTGCCAAAATTGGGTGTTGCAATTGAAAATAATCAAAGTTTGGTCCGGTTTTGATTTTTAGATGGCCCCCCAAGAAAATTTATATACATCATTTAAAAGTAGACTTTATTTCCAATCGATTTGTACCAGTACTTTCTTCTATTATAATTCGCTGCAGAGTTAGTAGGGGGTGTTTACTTTTTTTTCCACGACTGTAGTTTTAAGTATAGTTTTGTGTGAGCAAGTCTTTCATATAGTATACAATACGGAGAATAGAAGCACGTGGCTCACACAATAAATAGCTGGAAAACGGCTATGAATAATGTGTAATACAAAAATACTTGAAAAGATATATTTAAAAGTTTTTAATATTAAAAAAAAAAATAAAGTGGACGTCGATTACCTGAATACGGTTTTTTAAATTTTGAACGGGAACTTTTTAAAATTTCAGCTAATTCATTTCTTTCCTTTTATTTTTGAAATTTTCACGGATTATTTTTATTATTTTACACTATACCATTACTTTTTCGGGAAAATAAAGACAAATTATTGCAAGAAAAAGAATAAAACAGTAATTGAAAGTCAGCGAAATTTATTGAAAAAAATCTAGAGAAATAGTTAAAAGAATATGTTAATAAAGTGTTTTAATATTTTTCTATATAGGTAACTCCTCATAATTTTACATAGTTACAAACAAGAAAAAAATTTAAGAAAATTAATTTAAAAAAAAAACTGCCTACTTACTTCATCTAATTCATTTGCCCTCAGAAATCTCACGGCCGAAAGTTGCTGGCCATCCAACTCGGATGGACATTGGTCATTCTCTGTCCAGAAAAACTTCGGGAGAAATTTTAGAATTCAGCCCGTTGCGCCCTCTAATGATTTAGATGTAGTATTGCTGGGCTCTTTTCACTAACTGGGAGCTTTCTGTTTCATAATTTGTGTTGTCAGATATACGGGTTCTGCATCAGGCAATACGGCGTACGTGTGGCCTTGTATTTATTTAAGGGTAGCAATGCAGTGGTAGTGTACACATGTTTCCTGAAACGTTGGTAATAAAAATATTGCAGACGATTTTTAGGAATATATTTTCAAATATCCTCAAAATTCTAATCTAAAAGCGAAAACATAGGGGCTATAACGTTATCATTTTAGGGGGGAGGAGGGGGGGGGTCTGGCACGTGATATCGTAAGATATCTCTAGGGGGAGGGGTGGTTTGTCATTTGATATCATTATCCTTTTTTGATTCAACCAAAATTTTCTCTTTTTATTTGTAACTTGGTCTTTACATCAAAATAGTATGTTATCTATTTTTATTAAAATACAAAGTTATTATAAAAATCATTAAATGATTATAAAATTATTTAATTCCAAAATATGGACGTTTGGCATTCCCATTCTTCTGTCACACGTGCATGCATACATAATCCGCTGTTCGACAAACCATATATGAATTATGTTTGAAATGATACTTATGTTTACTAGTAAATAAAAGTGAAAGAATGCTGTCCATCTGCTTTGTTGATGGGCGATTCCATGCGGAGAGTCACACACGTAACGTAGGCTTTAATTTCCATTTATTCAATTATTTATTATATTTTAATGTTAATTCTGATTTTAGGTGGTATGGTAAATAAGTTATTAACATATTTTTTAGTTTAAATGTGTGTAAGGAAAACTCGCAGAAATATATCATTTAATTTCATACTCAAAATGTGCTTTTTTTCTGAAGTAGAAAAAAAGCATATTTTGAGTAATGAAATTAAATGATATACTTCTGTGAGTTTTATTGCCACACATTTAAATTTAAAAATATGCTAATAACTTATTTACCATACCACTTAAAATCAGAATTAACATTAAAATTTAATAAATAATTGAATAAATGCAAATTAAAGCCTGCGTTGCGTGTGTGACACTCTCCACGGAATCGCCCTGATAAGAAGTTCTGTCTGCCCCAACGGAGTGTGCGGAAACAAATGCAAAAAGACATTATTACTGTAAATTATGTAACAAAAAGCTATTATTAAATGCTTCTAAACAGTAACTATTTCTTTAAAGTGATATTTGATATAAAATTATTTCATATATAAAGAGATATTTCATTGACTTTTCTTCATCTGAAGCAATAAAGCATGCGAAAAATAAATATAATCATATTTGTATATCACTTCAAACAAAAGAAATAAATTCCAAAATTCTAAAGAATTTTTATACATTGATAACGATATCATTACGCGGTGGAGGGGGGAGTGTTCCAGTGATGATAACGTATGATATCGTAAGGGAGGGAAGGGGCTCCAAAATTACCTAAAAGTTGATAACGTTATATATATACAGCCTCATATAGAAACATTCTTCGTGACAAAATCGGTTAAAAGAAGAAAAAAGTAGTACTTATTCCATTTTATAACCAAACGATCACAGAGAGATGCAAGAAGTACCTTGAGCTCTGAATTGTGTCTTTTTTTTTTCCTCCAAATATGAATGCAGTATTGAAATAGGGATCCTCTATTATACATTAGAAATTACATAAACTTTGATTTTTCAAGTGATAGCACACACTTTTGAAGCCATAATTTTAAGCTCCCAAGATCAAATCATCTCGAAAAAAGGAATAGCTTATTACTTTCTCTTAACCCTTTATCTTCTGGCGGTACTTATAAATACCATTAAAATAACTTGTTATAAAATTCATTTAATACATCGATTCGTAATAATACATTTTAGAATGAGTTTTATATGCATTACTTTATCTTGTTTCAAAAGCATTATTGGTTACACAAAACAAAAATATTTTTAAAAGGATGATTTCTTTTGCCTTTGCATCTTTTCAGCTTTCTTGTCGTTGGGGGGGGGGGGGGGGTATTTTTCAATTCGGAAATATTTCTATTGTAAGAACATTATATTTGTACATTTACTAATTCTACAAAATACTAAGAAAAATATTTAAAATAAAAGATTTGAGTGGCGTTAAAGATATTGTACAAAATCCCTATAAATTCAAATTTAAATAATCCTTCTAAATCCTTCTAAAATCCTTCAAAAATTTATTAAATAATTATGTAAATCTTCTAATGTAGTTTCAAAAATTCACAAAAAACTCTTTAGAAAATAAAATTTTCCCGACTTCATAATTCAGTACATTAAGGATTAAATATCTGTAAAGTTATAAAAGAAAATGTGGTAGTACTTTATCTACAGTTTTGAAAACTTAATTAACCCGGGAGAACTCGCTACATGAGATTTTCTCTCACAGTCGTACTTTTTAAAGACTCTTATTTAAATCATTTTTTTTATTTTAATTAAAATTTCAAAATGTTTTTCAATTATTTTACCTATTTTGTGAATGAAAGTACTAAGCCAACCAAAAAAAGTTGATATTATATGAATGTAAAGTAAAAGAAAAGCAATTGGGCATTCTCACTAGCGAGTTCTCCCGGGTTAAGATATTATGAAAAAAAAAACGAAAACAACAACAGTTACCTGAAAAATTATACAGAAACTTTAAATTAAAGAAAAATCTCAGTTTTTCCCAGAAAGAAATTTTTACAATTTTTTTTTCGCCAAATATCTAAGATTTTTTTTTCTCTGGACCCTTTGGCAGCAGAAGATTGGCAACACTATGTGAGAACTGAAAGCTTAAAAAAATATTTTGAGACAATTCAGATCTCGAGTGACATTTTTGTCTTAAAGGAATTTAAAAAGTACATAGAAACTTATTAAAATTCAAGTAACTAGTAATCGAATATTCAGATTTAACTCTACATGACAAGTGATTCTAAATATATGTTGGATCACGTTGAAAGCTAAAAAAAAATCGATTTTTCAAAAATTTGAGCTTGGATACTTTCAAATATTACAAATGGAATGCAAAAACAATTTTACAAAAACACCGATCAGAACAGAAGTTATCGCTAAAAATATCTTGCATAAAAGCATTTGCTGTTACGCTAGCTATAAAGTTAACTTTGAGTTGCGTGCGCTATCATTTAAAAAGTAACTATCATAGAGCCTTGAAATTTTGTGTATTACTAGATTCATGAGTAATTTTATGCTGAATCTAAATTTAGTCTAATTTTTGTCGCAGGAAATTGTGCATTGTAAAATTAACTATAAACTTTTTGATAAATTTAATGAATATGATTATAAAACCCATTAGTTATGCTATGAATTTGAATATACTTTAGGTTCAGTGTAAAATATAGTAGCACAAGTAACAATGTGAAATATTAAACATATATTTGATGTATAATTTTTAAAATCTTGCGCGCAAAATTAATATTTCAGTATTCATATTTTTAAAAAGACATTTTTGTCTCTATGATTTAATTAATTAATGTTGAAAAACATATATTTGAATGTTTTTCTTCAAACCAGGAGAATGTGTGAAAGTATAGGAAAAAATTGTTGTATTCCATTCATTGGTTTTAAGGGGTTCCGGGACACATTTTCAAAAATTTTTTATTTATTGAGTTAAAATTTTGAAATTTTTTGTGATGGTTAACCATATCATTTGTAAACAAAATCGCATGATAAAACTTCTCGTAATTAAAAAAAAATTTAATTTTAAATTTTGTTAAAAAAGTGGGGTAGTTTAAAATCATTATAACTCGAAATATTATTTATAGAATTTCAATTTTTTTTTCATTTAAATAAACATAAATATATATTTTTTAATTTAGAATCAGCATTTTAAAAAATTTTAACTTATAAAAAAATTAAAAATATTTAAAGTAAAAATTAGAAAAAAAAAATGATGTAACTTAAAAAAAAAATCATATTTTCAAAAGTGATATAGGTTTTTTAATTTGCTGAATTTAAATAAAAGTAAAAGTATTGAAAAAGGTATGTTCCAAGTTTGAACCATTTATCTGTAACGGTTCTTCATTTATAACAATTTAAATATGAGTAATGGTGAAAAAACCCATCATGAAGAAAAACGCAATTTCACAAGAACTCGTTTCCTTGACAACCATAGCTTGAAAGGTATATTTTGGAAACAAGCCAAAACGAAAAAAATTAATATTTCCTGTTCTAATTAAGATAGAAACATGATTTAAATGTCATTTTAAGCAGAAAACGGCAGAGAAAGTTTTAGTCCAATAAAAAAAAATTGAAAATTTGAAGATTTTTGTGTCTTGGACCCCCTTAAAACTAGTAAGTAGGAGTTCTTCGTACTGCTTTATATAAGGTCATTTTCCGGTTATTCAACGTTATCTCCCCCCTGAAGCCCCAGATGATAAAAATATATATGTTTTTAAAAGTATACAAATCAAGTTCAACTTTTAGGTATGGTGTTTGTATGGCTGTACACATGTTAAAATTCGAACCTTAATTTTTATATTTTTATACTATCTCCCTTTTCCTGAAAGTTATATTTAGACAAATGTTGACTTAAGTCTAAGAAGAACAGTAAAAAGTTCTTGTTCTTTTAATTTCTACAATTGCCCGAGATATGATGTTTTGGATTTTATTAACTTTAAGCCTTTTTTCGCATTAAATACAGGTTTTTCAGTGCTTTTAGTTCCAGCAAACACTGAAAATTCATAGAATCCAAAAGCATTATAACTCGCTAGGTTTAGTCGTGGAAGAATGGAAATTTCTCAGAACTCTTAAAGCTTCAAAATTTTCGAAATTTTAATTTTTTAAATGTTAAACTCCTATTGTTACTGAACATTTTGATATAATTGTTTGCTTGAAATTCCCATTAGAACAGAAGTTATGGCTATTAGAATTATACCCGCTCAATAGCTGAAGCGGCGTTCCCGAAATTTTGAAGTCATTTTTCTCCAAATGACGTTTTTGGGCGCAAAGCGCAGGATATTTCAAAAACGTCTGAATATTTTTTCATGAAATGTTCAAAACAGATCTTTCATGTTAGTCTGCATAAACAGAACCTAAAATTTCATTTTTATTGTTAAAAAAAAATATAATTTTTTAGGTGATTATATTGTTGAAATTTTCAAAATTTTGTATTAGCTAAATACAACTTGGTATTAAAAATATAAAAATGCTTTAAATACGAATTTATTTAGGTTTAGAGTAATTATTATAATCTGAAGTATAATTAAGCACAAAAAATTTCAGTCTAGTTGCAAAATGTATTTTGCAATCCTGCGCGTAAACTGTTATACCAATTTTCAGCTCGACAAATGTTTGACAGTTTGAAGCACCCTGTAAATACTAATTCTGCATCTTGTTATTTTTTAAATACATGAAGTGAAAGAACATACTTATCTCTTTTACCTCAAGTAAAATTGTGTTTTTAAATCAGATGCATTTTAAGAAATTAAATGTTGAAAATGGTCTTTTTTTTTTTTTCATTTTTACTTACCTATCATACGTAGTATAATTCTTGTAATCGTTTTAAAAATCGAAAAAAATTTTTTTGACGGATTTATACGTTTCAGACACTGGAGATTCCAAAAAACATATTTTTAGAAAAAAAAAATTGCCGTCCGTCTGTCTGTGTGCGTGTGTCTGTAAACGCGCTATCTCCCGAACAAATTAAGATAGAGACTTGAAATTTAGTATCTACTTAGGAAGTAATAATAGAAAGAAGCCTATTGAATATCAGTAACCTCGATTATCTGAAACTATTTTTTTCGGACTCTCGAAATATTCGTTCTGATAAAAGGTATACAAAAGTTTTCGAAATTTTTTATTTGAAGGAGTAAATATAAAAGACAATAAAAATCACAAATTTTGCATAAAGAATGGAGCCGATCGGATAATTATTTGCCGAGATATTTGTAATCCTATTTTTCACACTCTTCGATTTCGCACGACCCTGTATTTCATTCAAATTTCAATTCAAAGATATATTTTAATTGGAAATAAGACACTCAATCCGACGCAGTAAACTGTTAGTTAATATGATTAAAATTTTTGGAGTTATAAGAATGTTTCTTTTACACAATTCGGCACTATTCGATTATCACATCGGCCCCAAAACTATCGCCAAACTATAAGATTAAATGCCAATAATGGCCTATCGTAAATGTCACATTCACTTGACATTAAACACGTTACGTGTGTTTGTTGCGTCATCAAATGCCTTTTAATTCGACGTTTTATTTGTATTTTTATTAATCTTTTACTAATTTATTTGTTCTTTCGTTATTTAAAATAAGAATTATGCCAATCTATATATCTGTTTCGTCGTCAAATGCCGCCAAATTTGTCACCAACGTGGCGATATATCGCCAAAAGTGACGCCAGCTTGGCGATATCTCTAATATTTCGCCAAATTACCATAGACTTCCATTGTAAACCAATATTGTTTACTTGCTTACAGAAAATCAACAAATTGAGATATTTTAATGCAGCAAAAACTAATATTAGCTTAAGGGATTATATTAATTATATTTAAGGGAGTCCAAGTAAATTAAATTATGAATAAAAGTAACATGATACAATGCTTAGCATGCTTTCCCAAACATAAATTTTAAGGGAGACCAAACTGGTCGCCAAGGGCGGCTAGTTTGTATAATTTTGCGAATAGTTTGGCGATTTATATAATTTATCGAAATTGGTCGACGGGATAATCAAGTATTACCCTGAATTCAGTAATAGAGCATTAGTATGTATTAAAAATATTTAAATATGCGCTTAAATTGTATTTTGGGATTGCAATGCATTTTATAATTAGTTTACACGTGTTTTATTTTCATATTTTATATTATGCATATCCATGATGTGGAAGTACGGTGGCCCCCAACGACTAGTTTCCAATTTTGAGAGTCCTGAGTCCATAAAACATTTTTACTAGTAAACGTTTTAGCTGTACGCGGTGCCTAATTTGTACCGAAGCTCACAGGAGTGCAGATCCAGTACTTCTTTAATTTTAGTGGCAATTAATATATTAACCGGAACCAACTGGAGCTTATAAATATTGAGCGCGGAAGTACACCGGAAAAGTGCTTAGGATTTCTGAAAAATGCCCACTCCTCATATTAATGCTTTTGCTCTATTCGTTTATTAGATCTAATTATAAATAAATCCATAATGTAATCAAAAATTAGACATTTTATTTTGATGAAGACAAAATTGATTTAGATTTTGCAAATAATGTATGAAATATAAATATCCGGGTGAAGGAAGCGAGGGGCGGGGGTGGGGGGGGGGGGTGTGATACACTACGGTTGCCAGTAGCGCCAACTTTTCAAATACATTGGGTAGCCTGAAAATTTTTTGAATAAAATAACACATATAATTTTTTCCCTTAATGTGTATGTGTGTGGAGAGAGAGGGAGGAGGAGTGAATGACTTAAAATAATTCGAAATTAAATTATGTTTTGTCTAAGCAAAATTTTTAAACTATTATTATTTTATTATAATTGTATAAATAATTTTATTAAAATGTATTCTTATAAGTTCTTTCTTATAAATACATTAATATTTATTTTAAATAACATTGGAATTGTTAACTACTGAAAGTTCAAAAACCTAACTGTCAAGAAAAGTATAGGGGAGGTAGGGGATGTTTGATACATAGGGAGGGTTGATACATTGACAATTTTTCTCAAAAAATGGCATTAACAGCTATTGTAACAGATGTAAAGTCTTCTTTTATCAGCAGAGGCCATCATTAGCTGAACTTAGCAGTGAAGAACTGACAACGATTTTTTTCTTTTAATTTTGAAGACTTTTGGAATGTCAATGTAAATTTTTTTTAAATGCTGATTTTCTTTCATAACTCTTATTATTGTGAAGATAATACCTTGTATTTTTTTTTATTTCTAAAGCACATTGTTAGGGTGAGTTTTACCAGAAAGCAGATTGGCATTTTGCAACTGCATTTATACAAAGTGATTGAAAATCCAATAAGGCATAATAGGGAGAAATGATACATTACAGCTGGGGAGAAATGATACACTTGTATATTTGAAACTTAATAGATTTTTAAAGTTGTAAACTAATATAGGACTGTAACATTCATTATTGTTTTACAGCAAGAACTACTGAAATTGGTAAGGAAGAAAAAAGAGACTGTTCATAGACATTATGTAGGTTACATAGAAAAGCAGTGCGATGATAGATGGTTAGTTCGCTTTGCTCGTCATGTAGAAGGAAAAAAAGTTTAAATGGCCTGTAAGGGAAGATGTTTCTATAATTGACGAAGGGAAAATTAAAAAACATTAAATCCACCCGATTTTACTTACCAAAATGATAGAGTTATTAGTTTTTTTTTTAACCATTTCAGGGGTGGTGGTATGTTTATGAAACCACTTAATTTTAATTCTCAAACGCCACATTGGCACCAGCATTTTGGTAAAATATTTTCCATTTAATACGAAAGTGAAATATAGCCCTTTTCTTATTTCCAATTAAATTTGTTGGCAAATTACGGTGCCACTCATTTATTCAACACTTTAGCATTGAAAATGCTTTGCCCTGAAAGGGTTAAAGAAATCTTAAATGTGCCAAATTTATGTTAAATTGTTTGCAAATCAGCAATGTTCACTTCATTTTTCCTTGCAGCAAGATCTCTAGTGTTTTACTTTCATTATTTATTTTCTAAAAAGTATGTTAATAAAATTGTTTAAATAATAGCAATTGTTTAAATATTTTTGTAAAAAACATTTCTGAAACAAAAATATGTCAATGTCATTTCTTTTTAAATTTGACTTAAATATTTCACCATTCATCATAAAAAATTGTATGACACATAAATTGAATTGTTTGCATTTTTTTTTTCAATTTATATAAGAATGTGTCAAATCTCCCTTGCTCGTGTATCAATCCTCCCCAGCAATGGGGAGATTTGATACAGTAGTAACCATTTACAATAATTGGGATATATTTTTTGAATGATTATTTTTTAAATTCACAATATTTTTAATAAATGAATAAAAGGTCACTTTATAAGAAAACACGAAAGATTTGTTTAAAAATAGGTTTCTAAGGGTTGTAAAAAATTAGTAAAAAAAAAGTGTATCATACCTCCCCTACCTCCCCTACATTTTAGTCACCTAAGTGCTTTATCATTTCAAGACATCAAAACAGATGACAAAATGTGCAAGAAATTTGTTTTTCAGGATAAATTTAACTATACATCCGCTGAAGGAGCTTTCAGTGCTCCTGTAAGTGTAATGGATATCTTTACTATTTTTCAAGCAAAACTATTTTGAGAACGTGAATAAAACCAAATTTCATTGCAGCGATTAAATAATTAAAAAAAGTAATAATGAATTATATCAATTGAAATTGGGTGGGCGGAGAGATCAAATTGTTGGGCGGGCTCGTGCCCCATGGGCCCATATAATTTGGCGCCACTGACGGTTGTTATTATCCCAAAACGTTAGAGGTTAGGTACTTATTTTTGTTAGAAATTAACCCTTTCAGGGACAAGCTACTTATATTCATAAAATGTTGAAATAATTGATTGACACCAGTATTTACAAGAAACTTTATTTGTAAATAAGTAAAAGTATTTTTTTCGCGTACTTAATGAAAGTGAAGTTTTCATTAAAAAATTCGGGTGCCAATGTGGCAAATAGGGATTAAAATTATGTGATGTCATAACGGTATTAGGGATCTGCGAAGTCTGCATTGGCCCGGGCTTGGCCGGCAAAATGAAGTAGGATTTTCAAACGGGCCGGGCTGGCAAAAAAAAAAAAAAAAAAAAAAAAAAATTGAACGGATCAGCCGGGCCGGCCCGATATAAAAATTTAGACGAAATGGATCAAATATGAGCTGTTTTCAATATATGTGACTGTCGCGAAAATAAGTATACATGTGAGTCACAAGCCGATGCTAGTTTGACAAGATCAATACAGGAATGTAACATGTCCAGCGTAGAGATCAGCATGGACTGTTAGATGGTGTCTGACCCGGGCTTAATTTGTTTTCAGCAGAGTAGTGCCGGGCAGAGATCAGGCTTACACTTTTTTTTTTTTTTTTACATTGTCGAGCCGGGCTGGAACTGGATTTAATTGTTCTCAGGATGTGTAGAGCAGGCAATATGTTTTACAAAAATATTAATAGCGATAATGAACTTCTGTTAACGTGATCTTTGGAAATATATCTTAAGATGGTTCTCAAATTCACTGCTCAACAACGCGAAACTTTCCTGGCTAATTTTTAACTGTAAAGGCATAAAATTAACAAACCCGACTATTGAAGGGATTTGGAATCGAATAGCGTTTTCCATTTTTGATAAATAAATTACTTGTCGAGTTATAAGAGATTCTTGTCACGTGGCTGCAGTTTTTTCTCCTTTCCCGTGCTGTCGTTTCCGGAAACTCGTTTCAAAATGCTAACTTTGACAGTATTTTCTCAAAGATTTATTGCCTTTATCAACAAATGGATAACTCCATTCGATTACACAGTTTCTGAATAAGAACTCCAGACAATTTTATGAGTTTCCGAAAAGAAATGAATTCTGAAATGTGTCAGAAACGAGCTCCCTTGGAATTGTGAAAAGCCTTAATAAATGACAGAGAAATATTTTCACAAATCTATTTTCTATTATACAGCTTCAAAAGTTATGATATTTTTAAGCCTTCTTTTTTTCTTTTATTCTAAACTACATTAATCTTTTAATGAATCCTTATTTGAATGTTGAAACGTCTAAGAATATAAGTAACCATTAATGTTGCTATTGTGTATATTTTGTCTTGCGAACACATCGTAATTTTAAAATATACTGTAAAATTATCCCATAAATATGTATGCATTATTCTTTAAAGGAATCTCTTAATTATATGTTAAGCAAAATATGAATTTTTTGAGGAAAATTCAGTCGGGTCAGATCGGGCCGGGCCGAACTTTTAATTTTTACACCGGGCCGGGCCAAGATAGCTTTCATTCGGGCCGGGCATGGAAATTCCGACCTCTAAACGGTATCACCGCCCTTCAAGGGGTTAAGCAGTTATTCGTACACAACATATTGTATAAATATCAGATAATTTAATGGATGCCTGAAAATTTTTTATTAAATGTAAACATTTAAAAATATATATTTCTTGTGTAATTAGAAGGAAATTCAGTAGTTTGTAAACGAACGATACGATTTAACCCTTAGGGGACGAGCGACCGGTATACGTGCCGCGTAAGGTGCTCAGAATTCGTGCTTATTCTCACCAGTAAATTTTTATTGTAAATTTAGCCTTATTTAATCCGAGCATTTTCCCGATTCAATTAGGCAAAAATTTCTATTTTGAAAAACCGGTGATAAAAGATTAAATACTCTATAAAAGACGCTTGTCCCGAAGGAGTAAATATAATGAAATTCTTTCAGAATAAAAATTCGAACTAGGAAATTTTAGTTTGTTATATAACAAATTATGCCTGTATTTCAATATAGTAATAACAGCTTTACTACGATATTATGTGTCTTTTTCTTTATTATCTTCCTTTATTTTTTTTATTTTTTTAATTGAAAATAAATTTTCTACATAACTTAATATTTTCTATAAGGTATTCCGATTTACTCAGCTGGCTCCATCTAGTGACATTCTAGTGAGTCTTATTCTCTCTAACTTGGAAATAAAAATAACTTTCCTTTATTACTATCCCCAAGATAAACACTTATGGAGGGATTATTTTTTTCCCTCAAGATGAAATTAGCCCTTTTATTTACCTTTATGATTTCATAGCAATCCCTTTAGCCGATCAAGAATCTATTTGAAGGGAGTAGAAAGATTGTATCAAGGTGAGTAATGCAAATAAGGAATAAAAAAGATATGTTTAACTAGAAAGGAAAACCATACATTGCGAATAAATTATACAACATTTTCAACCTTCCGATTTTACATGAAAAGACAACGTTTCGTGCTGTTTCAGTACAATCTATTATTTTCAGTATCGCTTGAGGTTTGAATCAAAATAGACAGTAGCGTGGAAATAAAAAAATATCAACGTAAAATAGTCAAATAAAGTAGTAGTCATTAAAAGATAAATTGAACAATTGAGATTATAAATTTTTAATAAAATATTTATGAAAATAGTAAATCGTTCGAGCTAATCTTAAATGTCATTATTTATCAAAGGGAATCAAATTATGTTAGACAGAAAATTTTAGACGCTGAATCTTATAGAGTTTACGTCAAAAAATCAACAACATCAAAACATTGGAAAGGGCGTGGGGAATAGAGACCCCCCCACACCCCCGCAAATAGTAGGCATTTAGCACAGAAAATAAATAGTTTCAGAATATTACAAAATTTAATAGTATTTCGCAATTTTTTTTTTTTTTTTTTTTTTTTTTACAATTAGCTAGAGTTAAATGCCGTGGAACTACTTAGGAATACTAATGCAAAAGAAACGAAACTACAACGTAACTAGAAGTTTAACCCTTTATGTACTGAATTATGAATTCATGAAAATTTTATCTTCTAAAGCAATTTTCGTGAATTTTCGAAACTACATTAGAAGATTTACATAATCATTTAATAAATTTTAGAAGGATTTTAAAAGGATTGAAGGATTTAGAAGGATTCATTAAATTTAAATTCATAGGGATTTCGTTCACTTTTATAACCCCACTCAAATCTTTTATTTTAAATATTTTTCTTAGTATTTTGTAGAATTAGGGAATGTAAGCATATAATGTTCTTACAATAGAAATATAGAAACATTTCCGAATTGAAAAATCCCCCCCCCCCTCCAACCCCAACGCCAAGAAAGCTGAAAAGATGCAAAGGCAAAAGAAATCATCCTTTATTTTTTTGTTTTGTTTTGTGTAACCTATAATGCTTTTGGAACAAGATAAAATAATGTATCTATAACTCATTCTAAACTATATTACAACGAATCGATGTATTAAATGAATTTTGTAACAAGTTATTTTAATAGTACTTATAAGTACCGTCAGTAGATAAAGGGTTAAACGATCTGGCAGATTAATAGGGCAAGCGGAAATTTTCATAATAGTTCAGGTTAGATCAACCGCCTTTATTCATTTATATTCATTTATATTCATTTATATACTCCCGACCCTGTATTCAGGGGCGTAGCTACAAATATTTTTTGTCGGGGGGGGGGGGGGGGAGGGGAAGTCTAAAATTTCCCAACTTTTAATTCAAAAATTTCCCAACGTGAAAGAAATTGTTCTATTTTCCAACTAAAATGATATGTTCAACGTGTGTTTAATGATAATAAAACTTTTACTATACGCAAAGAAAAATAAAAATAAAATTCTTTCCAAAGAAAAATGCTGAAACTAAAAACATAAAAATTATAGTTATGTGTTCATTTAATGAAAGTTTGTATCTTCAATTGTGTAGGAATCATAATCGTACTTCATATGAAAATAGCCTCACATTTTTAGATTTTTGAGAAAGGAACAAAGCTTTTGAGGAAATGTATTAGAGACACTGTTGATTGACAACAGTAGAGAAATTCAGGTCTGGTAGATGTATGATATTTTCGTAGCAAGGAGAAACATAATGAGAAATTTTGTCTGGCTGCTTTTTGTATTTTTTTTAGAAAGTTTAACTATTTTACTATTACAGAACTCAGAAAGGTAGTTGGCAAAACAATAAAAAAGTCTTTGTTTTACTTTTTATTTAAAAAAAAGAAAAGAAAAAGTGTTTCAAAAATCTATAATTTCCCAACTTTAAGCTCAAATTTATCAAGTTCACATATACTGGGGGTGGGGGGGGCTCCCACCCATAACTCCCCCCCATAACTCCCCATCGCGACGCCTCTGCCTGTATTTATTTATGGTAAGCACACGGCGGAAGCCTAATACTTCCCAGAATAAGTTATTCATTTGCCAATCGCAAACTCAAATGTATGCAGTTTGATCCCAGTGAAACAACAGACATTTTTTTTATCTAGTATGTAATTGTAATAAAATTAAAATATTTTATGGATTTTAATTAAGTCAAAATACTAATAATAATTTTAATATAATTTTATATGTCAGTAATTAACAGCTTAATTTAAATCAACTTTTTTAAGTAGATTTCTTAAGGAATACTACCTATTAGCTATTACATTGTCCCCCATGCTGGAATTTCTGAAAAGGTTTTGCAGATCTACGTTGATCATGACTCCGAGAATCCAAAACCACCCCCAGTTCAAAACTTTATATATATATATATATATATGTATCACTTTCTTATAGACATGATAACTTCCATATTTCTGCACAAATCTCTTGCAAGCTGATACATAAAATCAAGGGGCAGAAAATCTCGATCAAGTCCGTTAATGGACAAAATCGGACCAATATCTCCACAGGGTCAATGAACCCGCGTCCCCCCCTCCCCCCTAATAAGACTTTTGAGCTGTTTATCCGTAAGAATCCCCAGTATAAGCTAAACAATTAAATAAATTATGTAAATAAAATTATCATTACTATTATTAAACGTTACTAATAATTTAAAAAAAATTACGTCAACTTCATAGTATTAGATTTTTGCTATTTTTGACTTTTTAACTTTGAAATTTACCATTTGCAAAAAAACCCTAACGTGATGATTAAAAATGAATTCAGATTCAGTGCAACAAAATACATAATAATCAGTCATCAAAATTTTAAAAATACAACCATCACATCTATTTTGTTCTACCAGATTTTCGCTATTTTTTTACTTTTTAACTTTGAAGTTTACGATTTGCAAAAAATCTTGACGTGATCGTTAAAAAGGAATTCAGATTCAGCGCAACAAAATACATAAGAATCGGTTATAAAAAGCTAAAAAAAACATGACAGAAAACATGACACAGAGTAAATTTTGCAGGCTAGTGTTATTATGAAATTCTCTCACCCAATACCTATGGAAAAAGTCCTTCCGGTCAGTGCCGGGAGGAAGAGGTAGCTTTCATATTCCTTATTTTTAAAGAGCCAGCTTGTAATATTCAAATACTCGAATCTCAAATTAGAGGAACCCGATTATAGAAGATTCAATACTAATTCTTGTTAATACCGAATGTGAATGAGAATTTCGCGAAATTAGTCATCTGTATCCAAACTGGTTTTATTTAAAGTGACTTATATTTGGTCGCCAAATTCGGCGATTTCTTGAAGTACCCGAAATTTCTAAAACAATATGATGCGTGAAGCTAAACAATGAACTTAGTCGAGACCTTAGTAATTTCTATGCCCATGCTCACTCACATTGGAATCAGTTGATATATAAGAGTGTTGTCGCAGGAAAAACATCAGATTTATCAAAATGTCACCCACAATAGAAATTCAAAGTGCTATATTTCAACCATTTTTAAAGATAAAGACAAAACAAAAAATGCTTCGGAATCCTTGTATCAAGGTCAAACACTTAAGAAAGAAATCTTTTTCAGTTTCTATTTTTTTTTATACCTCATTTTAAATTTAAATAAAAAAAAAAAAATTAATGGCCGCCGTTTTTAAACAAGATGGCGGATGAAGCTGGAGAGCTAGCTTAGTCGAGGCATTGCTATATACTATGCACATGCCTTCTCACTTCCAAATCGGTTATTAAATACGCGTGTTATCACGTAACAAAAATCAAATCGTTTCAAAATGTCAGCCATGCTGGAAATTCAAAGTGCTATAACTCAGCCATTTTTTAAGATGTCGGCAAAACAAAAAATGCTCCGAAGTCTTTGTATCAAGGTCAAACACATAAGAACAAAATCTTTTTCAATTTCTAATTTTTTGTACCTCACTTAAAATGTAAAATTTTTTAAATTTTTTAAATGGCCGCTATTTTGAAACAAGGAGGCGGATGAAGCTGGCCAACGAACTCGGTCGAGACATTGGTATGTACTATGTACACACCAACTTTCATCCAAATCGGTTCTTAAATACGCCTGTATCTATCGCATGACAAAATTAAGATCGTTTCAAAATGTTAGCAACACTAGAAATTCAAAGTGCTATAACTCAGCCATTTTTTAAGATATAGACGAAACAAAAGATACTCCGGTATCTTTGTATCAAGGTCAAGCACATAAGAAAAAAATCTTTTTCAATTTCTAATTTTTTTTTGTACCTCATTTTAAATTAATTTTTTTTTTTAATTTTAAATGGCCGCTATTTTGAAACAAGGAGGCGGATGAAGCTGGCCAACGAACTCGGTCGAGACATTGGTATGTACTATGTACACACCAAGTTTCATCCAAATCGGTTGATAAATACGCCTGTTATCTATCGCATGACAAAATTAAGATCGTTTCAAAATGTTAGCAACACTAGAAATTCAAAGTGCTATAACACAGCCTTTTTTTAAGATATAGACGAAACAAAAGATACTCCGGAATCTTTGTATCAAGGTCAAGCACATAAGAAAAAAATCTTTTTCAATTTCTAATTTTTTTTGTACCTCATTTTAAATTAATTTTTTTTGTACCTCATTTTAAATTAATTTTTTTTTTAATTTTAAATGGCCGCTATTTTGAAACAAGGGGGCGGATGAAGTTGGCCAACGAACTCGGTCGAAACATTGGTATGTACTGTGTACACACCAAGTTACATCCAAATCGGTTCATAAATGCGAGAGTTACAATGTGACAAAGATCAGATATATATAACATTTGAACGAAGGGTCGTTTCGGGATCAGGGGTCATGATCGGTGAAAATATACCAAAAATTTTCGGAATCGTTTTCCTCCGTACGGCTGCAATAGGTAGCTTTTTGTAATGAAAGCTACCTAAAAGAGTATAAAGCCAGTTTTCCTCAACAATTCGAAACATTTTTAAAATAGCTGTCTTTGTAAAAATTATATTTTAAAACACATGTTTTTATAAACAAAGGATAAAAAAACGCTACAAAAAACACGTTTTGAAACTAAAATGTATTTTATTGAATAGCGTAGGACATAAAAAAATAGAAAACAGGCTTTCTGCTTTTTCAGAATTTAGTGTCGCCGCCAATAAAAAAGAAATATATATATGTATATAAATATAGATAATATGAAACATATTTCAGTTTTAAGACTTAAAGCACAAGCTTTTATTTTATATAAAATGACGCCATTCGTATCCTCTGAGGAGTTCCTCATATTCATATGACGTCACTATCGCTGAATAATACACAAATCCAAAACAACTTATGTCACTCAAGAACTCGACCAAAAGAAAAAAAAAAATCAGCTCTCTAATGATTCATAATTCATGATGGTATAAAAATCAAAAATGTGCGATGGTTAGAAGTTTAAAAAATTTCAGTATAGTATTTAACAGTACAGTGATACATCTGCTTTGTTTTGCGGCTGGCTTATACAACGTAACGTTAGTTTTTGGAGACGACAGTTTATTAGCTGGCAGAAAGAAATAGCATACCGGGTGCTAAAAAGCACTTGATTTTTTGGAAGGATATATCAACTGCGAGCCTGAAGTAAACACTTGGGCAAAACCTGGAAATTATGAAAAATTTCATAAAATGATCAAGTTTTATTAAAGGTAAATGGTATTTTTCTCTCGTTCACTCATCTCTCACAAACTCTGGAAAGTGTGAACACGTTCATCTAATTCTTTGAGTCATGTATATGTGTGTCGTAGGCCAACTGAAAAATCTGGCTCTTTGCGAAGAGCCGGGCTAATTGAGAATCATCTCCGTTTTTCCAATCAGCCTGATATTTTTCAGGTTTATTGTTAAGAGACTAAAGAACGTTAGGCTAATTGGAATAAGATAATTTATTTCTCAAATAGCCTAAATTTTTTTAGGCTCATTGCAAAGAGCCTAGATACTATTAGGCTAATTGAAAAATGACTACTTGTTTCAATAGCATCGAACCATAATCCGATCCGAGCAAGAAAAAATAATTTCCGTCGAAATGCAATCGGACTAGAATCTGAAAATTCCATTTGAAGTCAACCCAAACCAAACCCGACAAAAAAAAAAAAAAAAAAAAAAAAAAAACTTTTAAACCGTAATCCAATCCGATCCGAGAAATACAAAATAGTCATCGACATGTATTGACCGGAACCTGAAAATTCAAATTAAAGTCTACTCTAAACTATAGGTGCAGATTTACGGTCGACAGTCGGCACGTGGCGACTAACTTTCAGTGTCTTAATCGCCAGAGTTCAATTTCCTGTGTTCCCAATCCCCATCGCGGAATTTTGATATTTTTCTTTTTCTTTTGCAAATACACTGGCCTCCAAAAGTTAAGGTACAGAAACTGGATGCTTTCGATTGTACACGGTTTGTCGAATATCTACCAACTATATTGGCGAATTGTTCTTGAACTTCTGGGATGTAAAGAACATGTCAGTAGTAGGAAAACAACAGTTCGGGCTCAGGAGGGGGGGCGGGGGGACCGTCCCCCCTCCTGTCCCTCCTCAGTCCCCCCTGCGGTCCCTCCTCCATCCCCCCTCCGATCCCACACCCCCTGCGACACCGCACCCCCTCCGACACCGCCCCCTAGCGGGAAAAATAGCGTTTTTAGAGTATTTTTCTGCTATAGCATGAGAGTTGAATGTTAGATCGACAAGTTTTCATACTATAAGATGAAGATTAAATTTACATTTGAATTTTGAACAACCTTTACCGTAATGAGTATTATTAATTAAGCAAAACAATGAAAAATATCAATTTTTTAGGAAAAAGCTGATTTCTGTAGATTTTCTTTCAATTGTAAGATCAGAATAACAAATTAAATGGAGAAAGTTAAACATATATTTGAATTTTGAACAATCTTTACCTTAATGAGTATTATTAATTAAGCAAAACAATGAAAAATATCAATTTTTAATGAAAAAAGCTGAATTTTTTCAAGTACAAGATCAGAATATACTCTTAAATGGAGAAAGTTAAACATACATTTGAATTTTGAACAACCTTTACCTTAATGAGTATTATTAATTAAGCAAAACAATGGAAAATAACAATTTTTAAGGGAAAAAGCTGATTTCTGTAGATTTTCTTTCAATTGTAAGATCAGAATAACAAATTAAATGGAGAAAGTCAAACATATATTTGAATTTTGAACAATCTTTACCTTTATGAGTATTATTAATTAAGCAAAACAGTGGAAAATATCAATTTCTTAGGAAAAAAGCTGATTTCTGTAGGTTTTATTCAACTACAAGATCAGAATATCAACTTAAATGGAAAAAGTAAAACATATATTTGAATTTTGAACAATCTTTACGTTAATGAGTATTATTAATTAAGCAAAACAGTGGAAAATATCAATTTCTTAGGAAAAAAGCTGATTTCTGTAGGTTTTATCCAACTACAAGATCAGAATATCAACTTAAATGGAAAAAGTAAAACATATATTTGAATTTTGAACAATCTTTACCTTAATGAGTATTATTAATTAAGCAAAACAGTGGAAAATATCAACTTCTTAGGAAAAAAGCTGATTTCTGTAGATTTTATTCAACTACAAGATCAAAATATCATCTTAAAAGGAAAATTTAAACATATAATTTAGTTTTTGATCCACCATTACCTTAATAAATTTTGATAATTAAACAAATAACAAAGAATAATATCGAATTTTTAAAGAAAAAAGATTAATTTTATTAATCCAATAATGATTTTTACATCTTTATATAATACTTCGAACCTATCCAACGTTTTTATTCGTTATTGGCTTTAAATTTTATCATTTTCATATAAAATTTCGAGTTTTCAAACCAATTAACTTAATATTACTACATTTTAAATGTGGATATTTCTAGGTAAATACCCAATTTTATCTTACACTTAGTAATTTTACACCAACCTAATTGATTTTACAGTGTTTAGACTACTGTAGGATTATGTTTCATCATCACACTTCTTCTAAAAGTAAAAATAACCAGATTTCCCGCCCACCTTTCATGAATTACATCTACGCTCTTTTCAAACTCATAAGAAGATCCTGCGTTTCTCCCCCCTTGAAGGGAGGAGGATACAATAGCGTTACGTCGATTGTTTACAAAATATCGATATGTTGACGATTTGATCATTTTTCAAGATGTATATAAAAAAGTATCAATATTTTTACATTATTACAAGTATAATTTTACAGTTTAATGAATAATTATTTATTTATTATTGGATACACAATTTTATCAACAGATGAATTAACTATACCTATGCTGAAACTACATTTCCCATACTTAGCCACACTTTAAAAAAATTTCACTTCAATATGTAAATATTAAGTGCATTTTTAACATAACACATGTTTTTCAACACTAGTTCCTATACGAGAATTTTGATTATTAAATAGTATGTATTCACTTTCAAATTGCTTTTACTTGAAATTATATAAACCCTTTTAACAGAAAATTTGTTTAATCACAGAACGAATTGTATTTAACACGCTCAACCTCAATATCAATAATTAAACAAAACAATGGAAAATATCAATTTTTAAGAAGAAAAAGTAAAAACAGATTTCTTTAGATTTTCTTTTTTCAGCTACAAGATAAGAATAATAACTTAAACGAGGAACGTTAAACATATATTTTAGTTTATGAACAACCATTACCTTAATGAATTTTAATAATTGAACAAATAACAAAAGGAAAATATGATTTTTAATGAAAAAGACGAATTTAAACGAATTTGATTAACTTTTACACTAGTTTGAGATTTTATCATCCTTTTAGATGCTAGCTATGTAGAATTTTAAACTTTCAATAAGACACACTTCAAGAAATACTCATTACTAAACAAAAATAAATTAATTTTAATCTAATCAATGACTGCAAATTTCACATTTAAAAAATATTTTCATGAATGTGCATAAAAAATGAGAGTTTACAAATTAATATCCTTATTTCTATTACATTTAACTGGATTTTTCTATATTCGAGCTTAATTTTTATACACAAAGCATTATTTAATCAAATCCAGTACTTTCAGATTTAACGAAATTCAGCGTTTTTCGCTTTTCAAACTAATCCTATGAGCTAAAAAACAACAGCGCCTCCTATAATTTTATAGCGTTGAGTGAAACGAGTGGAAATTTTCATACTGTTTGCTGTTTTCGTTATATGAAGACGTCAGCTTATATTCTCTAGTTTAACTAAAATGAGTAATATGCAAGAAATGTCTTTAACAGAGGAAGATTCAAGTCAATCTTACTTAAAGGATATGAAATCAGCTATACCCAACCAAGAAGTACATGCTTCGAACATTGAAATAATACCATCTTCACCAGAACAACTAAAACCACCTTTTACTTGCAATCAATGCGAGAAATCCTATTCCAAAAAGAATACATTAAACAGACATCAAATATCCCATTTGGAGAAAAAGCCCTTTTGAATGTGAAATATGCTCAAAGACATTCATTCAAAGCAGTGATTTAAAACGACATACTGTAACTCATTCCAGGACATCTACTACATATAAATGCGATCAATGCGGGAAAGATTATTTACAAAAGTGTCTGTTAACAATTCACAAGAGATCTCATAAGAAGTTTTATGATTGTGATAAATGTTCCAACTCTTTTTTAACAAAGTCTGCTTTAACTAAACATAAAAAAGTTCATCCCAAGGAATATGAATGTAAATACTGCAACAATAAATTGTACGATGAAGTTGAATTTTTACATCATAAAAAAGCTCACCCTAAGAAATATAGTTGTAAACACTGTAAAATTATCCTTTATCTCCAGAGGGAGTTTATTCATCATCTGATCACCTTGCATAAATGAAAAATGCAAACTTTGTTAAGTCATAAACATGATTTGAATATCTGTATATTTTAAAAATGTATATGTCCTCCTATAACTGTTGAAAATGATGAATAAATATTGTTTAACTGAAAAAGCTTTTGTCGTTTATTTTTGCCATATCAACTTGTGATTTTTCTTGACTCTATCTCATCAAGTCAAAACGATTTTACTAAAATTTTAAAATACATATTGTATATTTTTTTAAGTTTATATATTTTTTAATTTCTTATCGAATGAAACATGAGTTAACTATATTTTATTAATTTCATATTAAAAACCTAACGTTTACCATATAATTTTATTATGTTCCGTCTAAATTTTTTCTACCCAATTAAATTCCATAATCCCTTCTTATTAGCAAACATTACTATTTAACTGGAAATTTCACATTAATGTTTTTCTTTTTTCATGATTGTACATATAAAAATAAGAGTTTACAAACTAATTTCCATAATTTATCACATTTGAACTTAATTTTTATACTCAAAACATTATTTAATCAAATTTTTATACTTTCTGATTCAGTGAAATTCGATGATTTTTCATTTTTTAAACCAATACCCCAATATTTATCGACATTGGACTTGATTCTTCCCTTGTATATTTTTACATTACACAATTAAGATAGATATAGACTTAGAACAGCAATAGAGTTAAAAATTGATTATTCTCAATTTTCACCTTATATGAATTGGTCCTACATGACATTTCTTATTGCTACAATCACTTGATATATTAAAATTAGTCCGAGTTATTCAGTCTATATTATTAATCAAATTATCATATGTTTCATCTTATACTTCTAAGATTTCTGAATTATCATCCATCAAGTTGCTTAAAATATTAATACTACTGTGTTTATAGTTCTATTGATACATAGCCTACATGAATATAATCTTTAATTTTAACATTTCATATTTTAAATAACCTATTTTCAAAACTAAACTATATGAATTTTTAGTACATCACTTATCAATATCACAGAATGATTTATACTTCACACTTTTCTAATAATTATCAGATTCTTAGAACATAATTTCTTGATAACATATTTTATACTACTGATTTATACGCATGAGTGAGTTGTCACGTGATCAAAACGATTGAGAATAATATAAATTTTCGAAAAGCAGCGCAGTATTTCTCATTTCAACTGTTAAACTTGGAAGAGAAGGTGACTTTAAGTGCGCAACTCTGATAAATTTCCAGATTTTAATTCAAGTGAGGAATCGATTTCTTTGTTAGTGAATAAAGTAAGTTTTAGTATATCATTACAACATATATGTATTAATAAAAATAAATAAATAAATGATTACTTATATATTAAACCTTTCCTAAGTATATAAATATATTTCTTTTATTGTACAGATGTCGCAGCAAGATGAATCAAAACAGCAGCAATCCTCTTTATCAGAAATGGATGATCTGAATGATTCGCTCTTAGCACATATAGAGTTAAAGAATAATAAATATGTAAGTACTTAGATATGAAATACTATAATTCATATATGAAACGTAATTAGAGTAAATTTAAAATCAAATATTTTATTGTTTGTACTTTAGCAAATGTTTTTTATCCATATCATTGAAGAGAATTCTAATTGTTTACATTTATTTCTCTCACAGATGTGTTCTATTTGCTACAAACAATTTTTAAGTAAATGGAATTTAAAAGAACATACACAGATCCATACAGATGAAAAACCCTATACTTGTGAAGATTGCCAAAAGCCGTTTTCAAGAAAATATGAATCAAAAATGCATACTACATCATATAGTCTATCACCAGCTGTATGTAAACTTTGTGAAGATATTCAAGAAATAACCAGACGTTTGAAGAATTTAACAATCAAGGAAGAGATTTAGACTATGTACTCAACCTATTTGCATAAGATTTACCACATTATCCCAAAATTGAAATTTCGAAGGCACACAGTGGATGTAAAGAAATTTTTGTTACCCATGATTCTCGTAACCACAATGAATTTGGATATTATTCATAATGTATTCCTTAAATTGTTATAATAAATATTCTTTTATCTGCACTTATCGACGTGTTTATTTATATCTCCTAACATTTTAAACGAAAAACGCTTTCCCATCTTAAAAAATTTCATAAGAACAGATAAAAATTAACAGATGAATGAAAAAATATGCATGTTCACAAAGTTTTCAAGATATATTTACAAAAATGTTTACAAAATAAAAAAATTGCAAGAGTAAAAGACAAAATTTCACAAAATTAAAAAAAAATACAACATAACATTTTTTTCTTCTTACAAATGTGAGTTTTTAGAAAAGTAGGAAAAAAAAACTACACATAGATTTTTTTTTCAAAAGTGAAAAAAATATTTTTACAAAAAATATTTTTACAAAAAAAAAATTACAAAAGTAAAAAAAAAATTATAACATGAAAATAATAAAAAAAAAATTACAAAATTTGTGAAAAGAAATTGCAAAAAAGTTTGAAAAATATTTACAAAAAAGTTATGAAAAAGTTTCAAAAAATGATATTTTAAATAGTATTATAATGGTTGGCAACCATTATAATACTATTTAAAATATCATTTTTTGAAACTTTTTCATAACTTTTTTGTAAATTTTTTTCAAAATTTTTTGCAATTTCTTTTCACAAATTTTGTAATTTTTTTTTATTATTTTCATGTTATAATTTTTTTTTTACTTTTGTAATTTTTTTTTGTAAAAATATTTTTTGTAAAAAAATGTTTGTAAAAAAATTTTTTGTAAAAAAAATTTTTGTAAAAAAATTTTTTGTAAAAAAATTTTTGAAAAATTTTTTTTGTAAAAATATTTTTTGTAAAAATATTTTTTGTAAAAATATTTTTTCACTTTTGAAAAAAAAATCTATGTGTAGTTTTTTTTTCCTATTTTTCTAAAAACTCACATTTGTAAGAAGAAAAAAATGTTATGTTGTATATTTTTTTTAATTTTGTGAAATTTTGTCTTTTACTCTTGCAAATTTTTTATTTTGTAAACATTTTTGTAAATATATCTTGAAAACTTTGTGAACATGCATATTTTTTCATTCATCTGTTAATTTTTATCTGTTCTTATGAAATTTTTTAAGATGGGAAAGCGTTTTTCGTTTAAAATGTTAGGAGATATAAATAAACACGTAGATAAGTGCAGATAAAAGAATATTTATTATAACAATTTAAGGAATACATTATGAATAATATCCAAATTCATTGTGGTTACGAGAATCATGGGTAACAAAAATTTCTTTACATCCACTGTGTGCCTTCGAAATTTCAATTTTGGGATAATGTGGTAACTCTTATGCAAATAGGTTGAGTACATAGTCTAAATCTCTTCCTTGATTGTTAAATTCTTCAAACGTCTGGTTATTTCTTGAATATCTTCACAAAGTTTACATACAGCTGGTGATAGACTATATGATGTAGTATGCATTTTTGATTCATATTTTCTTGAAAACGGCTTTTGGCAATCTTCACAAGTATAGGGTTTTTCATCTGTATGGATCTGTGTATGTTCTTTTAAATTCCATTTACTTAAAAATTGTTTGTAGCAAATAGAACACATCTGTGAGAGAAATAAATGTAAACAATTAGAATTCTCTTCAATGATATGGATAAAAAACATTTGCTAAAGTACAAACAATAAAATATTTGATTTTAAATTTACTCTAATTACGTTTCATATATGAATTATAGTATTTCATATCTAAGTACTTACATATTTATTATTCTTTAACTCTATATGTGCTAAGAGCGAATCATTCAGATCATCCATTTCTGATAAAGAGGATTGCTGCTGTTTTGATTCATCTTGCTGCGACATCTGTACAATAAAAGAAATATATTTATATACTTAGGAAAGGTTTAATATATAAGTAATCATTTATTTATTTATTTTTATTAATACATATATGTTGTAATGATATACTAAAACTTACTTTATTCACTAACAAAGAAATCGATTCCTCACTTGAATTAAAATCTGGAAATTTATCAGAGTTGCGCACTTAAAGTCACCTTCTCTTCCAAGTTTAACAGTTGAAATGAGAAATACTGCGCTGCTTTTCGAAAATTTATATTATTCTCAATCGTTTTGATCACGTGACAACTCACTCATGCGTACAAATCAGTAGTATAATATATGTTATGAAGAAATTATGTTCTAAGAATCTGATAATTATTAGAAAAGTGTGAAGCATAAATCATTCTGTGATATTGATAAGTGATGTAGTAAAAATTCATATAGTTTAGTTTTTAAAATAGGTCATTTAAAATATGAAATGTTAAAATTAAAGATTATATTCATGTAGGCTATGTATCAATAGAACTATAAACACAGTAGTATTAATATTTTAAGCAACTTGATGGATGATAATTCAGAAATCTTAGAATTGTAAGATGAAACATATGATAATTTGATTAATAATATAGACTGAATAACTCGGACTAATTTTAATATATCAAGTGATTGTAGCAATAAGAAATGTCATGTAGGACCAATTCATATAAGGTGAAAATTGAGTATAATCAATTTTCACCAAACTCTATTGCTGTTCTAAGTCTATATCTATCTTAATTGTGTAATGTAAAAATATACAAGGGAAGAATCAAGTCCAATATCGATAAATATTGTGGTATTGGTTTAAAAAATGAAAAATCATCGAATTTCACTGAATCAGAAAGTATAAAAATTTGATTAAATAATGTTTTGAGTATAAAAATTAAGTTCAAATGTGATAAATTATGGTAATTAGTTTGTAAACTCTTATTTTTATATGTACAATCATGAAAAAAGAAAAACATTAATGTGAAATTTCCAGTTAAATAGTAATGTTTGCTAATAAGAAGGGATTATAGAATTTAATTGGGTAGATAAAATTTAGACGGAACACAATAAAATTATATGGTAAACGTTAGGTTTTTAATATGAAATTAATAAAATATAGTTAACTCATGTTTCATTCGATAAGAAGTTAAAAAAATTATAAACTTAAAAAAATATACAATATGTATTTTAAAATTTTAGTAAAATCGTTTTGACTTGATGAGATAGAGTCAAGAAAAATCACAAGTTGATATGGCAAAAATAAACGACAAAAGCTTTTTCAGTTAAACAATATTTATTCATCATTTTCAACAGTTATAGGAGGACATATACATTTTTAAAATATACAGATATTCAAATCAAGTTTATGACTTAACAAAGTTTGCATTTTTCATTTATGCATGTTGATCAGATGATGAATAAACTCCCTCTGGAGATAAAAGATAATTTTACAGTGTTTACAACTATATTTCTTAGGGTGAACTTTTTTATGATGTAAAAATTCAACTTCATCGTACAATTTAATGTTGCGGTATTTACATTCATATTCCTTGGGATGAACTTTTTTATGTTTAGTTAAAGCAGACTTTGTTAAAAAAGAGTTGGAACATTTATCACAATCATAAAACTAAATTTCTTATGAGATCTCTTGTGAATTGTTAACAGACACTTTTGTAAATAATCTTTCCCGCATTGATCACATTTATATGTAGTAGATGTCCTGGAATGAGTTACACTATGTCGTTTTAAATCACTGCTTTGAATGAATGTCTTTGAGCATATTTCACATTCAAAGGGCTTTTTCTCCAAATGGGATATTTGATGTCTGTTTAATGTATTCTTTTTGGAATAGGATTTCTCGCATTGATTGCAAGTAAAAGGTAAATTTAGTTGTTCTGGTGAAGAGGGTATTATTTCAATGTTCGAAGCATGTACTTCTTGGTTGGGTATAGCTGATTTCATATCCTTTAAGTAAGATTGACTTGAATCTTCCTCTGTTAAAGACATTTCTTGCATATTACTCATTTTAGTTAAACTAGAGAATATAAGCTGACGTCTTCATATAACGAAAACAGCAAACAGTATGAAAATTTCCACTCGTTTCACTCAACGCTATAAAATTATAGGAGGCGCTGTTGTTTTTTAGCTCATAGGATTAGTTTGAAAAGCGAAAAACGCTGAATTTCGTTAAATCTGAAAGTACTGGATTTGATTAAATAATGCTTTGTGTATAAAAATTAAGCTCGAATATAGAAAAATCCAGTTAAATGTAATAGAAATAAGGATATTAATTTGTAAACTCTCATTTTTTATGCACATTCATGAAAATATTTTTTAAATGTGAAATTTTCAGTCATTGATTAGATTAAAATTAATTTATTTTTGTTTAGTAATGAGTATTTCTTGAAGTGTGTCTTATTGAAAGTTTAAAATTCTACATAGCTAGCATCTAAAAGGATGATAAAATCTCAAACTAGTGTAAAAGTTAATCAAATTCGTTTAAATTCGTCTTTTTCATTAAAAATCATATTTTCCTTTTGTTATTTGTTCAATTATTAAAATTCATTAAGGTAATGGTTGTTCAAAAACTAAAATATATGTTTAACGTTCCTCATTTAAGTTATTATTCTTATCTTGTAGCTGAAAAAAGAAAATCTAAAGAAATCTGTTTTTATTTTTCTTCTTAAAAATTGATATTTTCCATTGTTTTGTTTAATTATTGATATTGAGGTTGAACGTGTTAAATACAATTCGTTCTGTGATTAAACAAATTTTCTGTTAAAAGGGTTTATATAATTTCAAGTAAAAGCAATTTGAAAGTGAATACATACTATTTAATAAACAAAATTCTCGTATAGGAACTAGTGTTGAAAAACATGTGTTATGTTAAAAATGCACTTAATATTTACATATTGAAGTGAAATTTTTTTAAAGTGTGGCTAAGTATGTGAAATGTAGTTTCAGCATAGGTATAGTTAATTCATCTGTTGATAAAATTGGGTATCCAATAATAAATAAATAATTATTCATTAAACTGTAAAATTATACTTGTAATAATGTAAAAATATTGATACTTTCTTTTATACATCTTGAAAAATGATCAAATCGTCAACATATCGATATTTTGTAAACAAGTGACGTAACGCTATTGTATCCTCCTCCCTTCAAGGGGGGAGAAACGCAGGATTTTCTTATGAGTTTGAAAAGAGCGTAGATGTAATTCATGAAAGGTGGGCGGGAAATCTGGTTATTTTTACTTTTAGAAGAAGTGTGATGATGAAACATAATCCTACAGTAGTCTAAACACTGTAAAATCAATTAGGTTGCTGTAAAATTACTAAGTGTAAGATAAAATTGGGTATTTACCTAGAAATATCCACATTTAAAATGTAGTAAAATTAAGTTAATTGGTTTGAAAACTCGAAATTTCATATGAAAATGATAAAATTTAAAGCCAATAACGAATAAAAATGTTGGATAGGTTCGAAGTATTGTATAAAGATGTAAAAATCGTTATTGGATTCATAAAATTAATCTTTTTTCTTTAAAAATTTGATATTATTCTTTGTTATTTGTTTAATTATCAAAATTTATTAAGGCAATGGTGGATCAAAAACTAAATTATATGTTTAAATTTTCCTTTTAAGATGATATTCTGATCTTGTAGTTGAATAAAATCTACAGAAATCAGCTTTTTTCCTAAGAAATTGATATTTTCCACTGTTTTGCTTAATTAATAATACTCATTAAGGTAAAGATTGTTAAAAATTCAAATATATGGTTAACCTTTTCCATTTAAGTTGATATTCTGGTCTTGTAGTTGAATAAAATCTACAGAAATCAGCTTTTTCCTAAGAAATTGATATTTTCCACTGTTTTGCTTAATTAATAATACTCATTAAGGTAAAGATTGTTCAAAATTCAAATATATGTTTTACTTTTCCATTTAAGTTGATATTCTGATCTTGTAGTTGAATAAAACCTACAGAAATCAGCTTTTTTCCTAAGAAATTGATATTTTCCACTGTTTTGTTTAATTAATAATACTCATTAAGGTAAAGATTGTTCAAAATTCAAATATATGTTTGACTTTCTCCATTTAAGTCGATATTCGGATCTTACAGTTAAAAGAAAATCTACAAAAATCAGCTTTTTCCCTTAAAAATTGTTATTTTCCATTGTTTTGCTTAATTAATAATACTCATTAAGGTAAAGATTGTTCAAAATTCAAATATATGTTTAACTTTCTCCATTTAATTTGTTATTCTGATCTTACAATTGAAAGAAAATCTACAGAAATCAGCTTTTTCTCTTAAAAATTGTTATTTTCCATTGTTTTGTTTAATTAATAATACTCAATAAGGTAAAGGTTGTTCAAAATTCAAATGTATGTTTAACTTTCTCCATTTAAGAGTATATTCTGATCTTGTACTTGAAAAAATTCAGCTTTTTTCATTAAAAATTGATATTTTTCATTGTTTTGCTTAATTAATAATACTCATTAAGGTAAAGATTGTTCAAAATTCAAATATATGTTTAACTTTCTCCATTTAATTTGTTATTCTGATCTTACAATTGAAAGAAAATCTACAGAAATCAGCTTTTTCCTAAAAAATTGATATTTTCCATTGTTTTGCTTAATTAATAATACTCATTACGGTAAAGGTTGTTCAAAAGTCAAATGTAAATTTAATTTTCATCTTATAGTATGATAATCTTGTCGATCTAACATTCAACTCTCATGCTATAGCAGAAAAATACTCTAAAAACGCTATTTTTCCCGCTAGGGGGCGGTCTCGGAGGGGGTGCGGTGTCGCAGGGGGTGTGGGATCGGAGGGGGGATGGAGGAGGGACCGCAGGGGGGACTGAGGAGGGACAATAGGGGGGACGGTCCCCCCGTCCCCCCTCCTGAGCCCGAACTGTTGTTTTCCTACTACTCATGTTTCATTTCATATTTCTCTGTGAAGATCTATCGGGGGTACAATTAGGGGACTAATAATAAATTTAATAATAATATAATATTTGCGATCACCCATGTAACAGAAAGGGCTGGAAATGGTTTGTCTCTGTGGTAAATGACTATTTGGGTCCTGTTCAACGTTTGTATGCACTTGTGTAAGCATGGCACTCATATTCGTGAAGATGTTAACGTTTTTGTGAAAATTCAAAAGTTTTTTGTTTATAGCATACAGAGTTTTTCAACCAAATTTAACACAACTTTCCAAAAACCTGACAAGCAACAGTATACAGCAATTAAAACATGAATATATTGAATATTTGATGAGATATGGGCACTTGTATGAAATAATTTTTAATTGCGCGTGCGTGTAAGATTTCAAAATTTTTATTTCATAATTTGGTAGCCAGCTATTTTGGGTAACTTCTGTAAAAAGTCCAGTCAAATATTGTGAAAACTCGGAAAATATAGTGATTTGATTGAAAAGTTGTGGAAAAACCCTTATAATAAAGCTATTTTTAGAAAGCAACTCACTATGTGAAATTTCTCGATATTTGACTGAACATTTCAGATAAGGTGCCCTAAATAGCTGACTACCAAATTACGAAATAAAAATTTTGAAATCTTCTACGCATGCGCAGTTAAAAATTATTTCATACAAGTGCCCATATCCAATCAAAAATTCAATATATTCATGTTTTAATTGAAGTGTACTGTTGCTACTGTTCTTTTTCAGGTTTTCGGAAAGTTGTGTTAAATTTGTTTGAAAACTCTGTATGCTATAAACAAAAAACTTTTGAATTTTTCCCAAAAACGTTAACATCTTTACGAATATGAGTGCTGTGCTTACACAAATGCGCACAAACGTTCAACAGGACCCAAATAGTCATTTAACGCAGTGACAAACCATTTCCAGCATTTTCTGTTGCATAGCTGATCGCAAATATTATTTTATTATTAAATTTATTATTAGCCCCCTAATTGTCGGCCCGACTAAATCCTCAGCGAAAAATATGGAATCAAACGTGCTCTTTAGATCCTAGAAGTTCAAGAACAAATCGTCAATAATGTTGGTAGATATTCGGCAAACCGTGTGTAATCGAAATCATCCAGACCCTGTACCTCAACTTTTAAAGGCCAGTGTAGAAAAGCACCTGCTCTTTTCATTGGCCGAGATCTATGGTGATCTGTCTGAACTGTCGAGATCTATCTAGACTGGCCGAGTATGACCTTGATAAAAAGTCAGGGAATTTTTGCGATCTCAGTTACCGTCGTGAACGCTGCCCTTGTGATGTACTGCTTTCTTGCCGAACATTTTGTTGTAATTAGTCTGTGTTTATTAACTAAACTATGTTTCATTTTGAATTCCTGAGTTTTTTTGTTCCATATAAACGCTATAGTTTTATGAGTTTGTTTCACAATGTAGCCACTAGATTTTGGTTAGGAGCCAAAGTGGCGACTGGATTTTTGGGGTGTAGGCTCATTAAAAATTTTGGGAATCTGCATCTATATCCCTAAACCCAATCCGAACCTGACAAAAAAGAAAATTCCATCCAACCGTAACCCGATTTGTGGAAGATTAAATAATTTCCGTCGAAACGGAACCCCACCAAAAGCAGAAAATTCAAAATTCCATTTGAAGTCAACCCGAAACCCGATCCAAACCCGAAAAAAATTCATCGAACCGTAACCCGATCCGAGCAAGACAAAATAATTTCCGTCGAAATTCAACTTTACTAGAACCTTAAAATTCCATATGAAGTCAACCCGAACCAAATCCGACAAAAAAACCTATCGAACCGTATCCCGAACCGAGAAATACAAAATAGTTTTCATCGACATCTACCGACCGGAACCTGAAAATTCCAATTAAAGTCTACCCTAAACCCGATCCGAACAAAAGAAAATTCCATCCAACCGTAACCCAATTTGTGCAAGATAAAATAATTTCCGTCGCAACGTAACCCCATCAGAACTTGAAAATTCCATTTGAAGTCAACCCGAAACCTGACAAGAACCCGAAAAATATGTATAGAACTGTAAACCGGCCTGAGAAAAACAAAACAACTTTCGTCGACACGGACCGACCAGAACCTGAAAATTTCAGTTGAAGTCTACCCTAAACCTTACAAATTTCAACCAGAACCCGAAATCCTTCAACCCAAATACTAAATGAAAGGAAATTAAATCCTCTTTTAATGCAATTATGAAAAGTAGTCTATAATTACATTACAAATACCATTTTTTTTTCTTTTATATTTAAAAATAAACATGTTGTATTCTAAGAATGAATGAAATCTGTAAGTGAGGCCGATTTGTAATGTTTTTCCAGAATTATACTTAATGTAGATGGTTACTAATGAAAATTATTATGAAAAATATATCTGAAATTTTTTATATTAATTAAATCTGCTGAGGAAAGAGATTTTTAACGTTTTTCCAAATTTTCACAGAGAAGAAGGTTTGCTAATAAAAAAAATATTATGAAATATATATAAAAAGAATTTTATATTAATTAAATTTGCAGATGTGGCAGATTTTTAGTTTTTCCCTAGAATTACGCAGACAAGATAAGTTGTTATTGACAATTACGATGAAATAAATATATGAAATTTTTTATATAAATTAAATCTGCAGATGAGGCAGATTTTTAATTGATTTCGCAGCATCAAGCAAGAAAGGTGAGTTGCTAATGAAAATAATTATAAAAATGTATATGAAAATTTCTGCAACAATGACCTTCGCAGATGAGGCAGATTCTTAATGTTTTTTCAGCATTACGGTGAGAAGATAGGTTGCTAATGAAAACAATTGGAAAACTATATAAGAATATTTCTGTAATAATGAAATATGCTGATGAGGAAGATTTTTAGTTTTCCCGCAGAATTACGCAAATAAGTTGCAAATAAAAATGATTATGGAAAAATATATGCAATTTTTTTTTATATTAATTAAATCTTCAGATGAGGCAGATTTTTATTGATTTCTCAGCATTACGCTGGGAAGATAGATTACTAATGAAAATAATTATAAAAATGTATGTGATTATATCAAGAACATTAAAATCTGCAGATGAGGCAGATTTTTATTGATTTCTCAGCATTACGCTGGGAAGATAAATTACTAATGAAAATAATTATAAAAATGTATGTGATTATTTCAACAACAATAAAATCTGCAGATGAGGCAGATTTTTCCTTTTTTGTTTCAGTATTACGGCGAGAATGTCAATTGTTAATGGATAATTAAAAAATGTATAAAAAAATTTCTGCAATAATGAAATCTACAGATGAGGCAGATTTTTAAAGTTTTCCCAGCATTATACAAAGAACATAGGTATCTACTGAAAATTAAGAAATATATTTTAGGAGATTTTTACAATAATGACATTTGCAGATGAGGCAAACTTTTGTTGTTTTTCACCATTATGTACTAGAATGGTGGGTTGCTGGATCAAAACAATATAAAAATAAATAAGAAAAGTGCTGTAACAATGACATCTGCAGATGAAGAAGAGTTTTACTATTTTTCCAAGTGTCAGTTGGTTGCTGAATATATTTGATTAAAAAAACAGAAAAGAAAAAGAAAACCGCTTTATTGGCAGATTTTATTTATGCAACTCGTTGATAATTAAGGTTAATAAACATCATTTTTTATTGGCAAAACATGATTCCCCCCCACACATACCACAACCCTTGCGTACAGATATAAAAATATGCAGCGAAAACAACGACTAAGAGTCTCAGTATAACTTGAAAGGGGTTAACTTCAAATGAAATTTTCAGGCCTGTCCAGTTGCGTTTCCACGGAAATTATTTTGTCTTGCACGGATCGGCTTACGGTTGGATGGAATTTTCTTTTTTTTCGTGTTCGGATCAGGTTTAAGATAAGGCTTCAATTGAAATATTCAGGTTCTGGTTGGTGCGTGCCTACGGAAATTGTTTTGTTTTTCTCGGACCCAGAGGCGTCGCCATGAGGGAGGGGGGGGGGGTATGTGGGGGGAGGGGGGGGGGTTCCCCCTCCAATATTTGTGAACTTGTTAAATTTGAGCTTAGAAACTATATTAATACATGGAAATTATTCCAGAGAGAAACATTCGCCTTGCATACAATATTTCAAATGAAAATCAAATTTCAAAGTAATTGCTTAAGAGGCGCAAAGGCCAACATAGTGAAACAGATTCCATGTATTAATATAGTTTCTATAGATGCTGGATTTAATTAAGTTTCGTGTTTGCCACATGTCGGTGGCTCACGATAAATATTCCATCTTGCGCTGCGTTTGTAGCCTTGCCAGCATATTTTAGTGAGAAATTTTCCAGGCTGGGTGTCGTTCCATGTGGTTTAGTTGGTAGAACGTCAGTGCGCTATACTGATGGCCCGTGTTCGAGTCCCGGCATGGAATCTATTTCACTATGTTGTCCTTTGTGCCTCTTAAGCAATTACTTTGAAATTTGATTTTTATTTTAAATATTGAGCTTAGAGTTGAGAAATTCCGAATTTTTGAAAGACCTTTTTTCTTTTTAAAAAATAATAGTAAAATAAATATGAATTATTTATTGTTTTGGTGACTTCTTTTCTGAGAGCTGTAACTGTAAACAAGTTAAATAATCAAAAGAAAATATACCCCTTGTGCTTTTTTTTTTTTTTTTTTTTTTTTTTTTTTTTTTGTATCAGGCCAATGACAGCCTCAGTCTGTCATTGTCTTTCTGAAATCTTTATGAAAATATTTATGAAATCCAAATATAGTAGTACATGCAATATTGTGTACCCTATCTTGGCACTAATCAACAGATATTTGATACAAGCCCTCATCTTTTTGCTTCTTTTTGGGAACAACGGATTTCGAGCTTATTCTATTGACGATAATTTTCAGAATTTTCAAGCTATGATTTTGAGTCTTTCACAAAAGTTGCTCCATATACTTAGCTAATACATTATGCATATTATATTTGGATTGCGTTCGAGCATGCGCAGTGAAACGTTTTTTAGTAAACCTGCTCATTATTCATCCAATTTTTATTATTTTTTAAGTCTGATTGTAGAGTATTGTGTACAATGTTGTTTGTCACATTTTCTGGAAAGAACTTTATTTTTATATTAAGAACTCAGTAAATTATAAGCAAAAAACTTGGCGAAATTTGGGGCTGTTTTTATAAAAACCTTAATTTCTCTGCGAGTATACATGCTATCCTCATAAACATGAACACAGTATATCACAATAAGCCACTTATTAATAATCTCGAGTTTGAACACGTTTGCTACATAAGTTTTGACAGGATTATCCAAAAGATATTCGTTCTTTTTCAATTTGTTGTTGGTAAATTTGTTTGCTCAATTTGTTGGGTTTCGGGAAAAAAAAAAATCTTCGCGGAAATATATGACTTATACTATACTGTTTACACACCTGCAGTTCCAGGTTAATTCCTCATGTATTTTTCTAGATATTTATCAAAACGTCTAAAATCGCAAGTGACCGGTCACCTTTGGCCATGTAGTGTATAAATCAAATGCGATGAGGAACAACAACAACAACAACAACAACAAATAGCAATAGAAATTATCCTAGGCGTTTTTTCTCCCATAAATCTCATAAAAAACGTCGTATTACATGTCAACCTTGCTTTAGGACTGAGCATAACGCCCAATCGTGTTATAAATGGAAACCTTATAACACGCAGAGACGAGGAAATTTCACTAAAAGCAACAGTCGCTAGTTTCTGGAAAAGCATGAAAAGCAAATACATTCTTAAACTTTAAGATAAATGTTAAATTTTCAATGAAAGGAAAGTTAAAAGTGTGATATATAACAGAACTCTGTTATAACTACGATCATCTTTTGGACACGGGAGCTAAACAGACCGGGATTTCTGTTTAAAGTTATAGGTGCAGATTCCCGGTCACTAATCGTCACGTGGCGACTAAATGTTTTGCTTTGGCGACTAATTTTCGGCGTCTAAATCGCCATCCCTTGGCGAATTTAGCGTTTTTTCCTGCGATTCTTTGAAGAAAATCGCGTTTTTTTTTCACTATTCTCTAACGGAAATCACGTTTTTTCGCAATCCTCTGACGAAATTCAGGTTTTTCATAGCGGTTCTTTTATGAAATTCGTGGCTTTTTTCGCGATGCTTTGAAGAAATTCGTGGGTTTTTTACGCGATACATTGACAAAATTCGCGCTTTTTTTCGCGATCCTTTGAAGAAATTTGCGAGTTTTATTGCAAGACTTTGATAAAATTCCCGTTTTTCTGCACTCTTTTGACGAAATTCGCGTTTTACTGCAATCTTTTGACGAAATTCGTGTTGTTTCTTCGATTCTTTGACAAAATTACCATTTTTCCTGCGGCGATCCTTTGATAAAGTTGGTGTTTTTTCCCTCGTGATCCCCTGACGAAGTTGACGATTTTTCTGTGAAGATTGGAGAAATTCGCATTTTCCGCACGATTCTTTGACGAAAACCACTTTTTTCGCGATTGTTCGACGAAATTCGAGGTGTTTTCTCCGAGATTGCTTGAAGAAATTTGCGTTTTTCCCTCTGATGCTTTGACGAAGTGGGTAATTTTTCTATGAAGATTGGCAAATTTGCGTTTTCCCCGTTCCGTTGGCGAAATTCGCGTTTTTCCTGCGATCCTTTGACGAAATTCACGCTTTTTTCTGCCGACGATTGCCAAAATTGATTTTTTCGGCGACCATTTGTCAAAATTCTCGATATTTTTCCTTGATATGCTATTAATTCCGAATGACTTAAACTTTCGGGAAATACGGATCAGAATCACCCGTGTAATAGTCTGTGATAAGATTTTTTTTAAAGATAATTATTCTCGTGTGTTCTTGAAAAATAAACGTTTGAGCTACATTTTAATTTTTATAGTGCAAAATAATCTCACATATTAATTTTATACTTATATATATGTGTACTCTTCCATGACAAAATAAAAAAATAAGAAATAATGTTTTCCTAATCTTCTCCATTACCATCATTACTTAGTTTATTCTTATATATATATATATATATATAATAAATTTGAAATCACAAATATATGAATAAATTGGTAAAGTTCTAAAGATGAATTAGTAATGAACATAGGAAACCAGTATGTAAAATAAGAAACTATGAATAACCCACATAATCTTCAGAGGAGCTTGTGAGTTCATTCATAGAAGATGCGTTATTTCATCCAATTTTGTCGGCATTAAGCCTAAAATGACAAAATTTAGCTCCTTATAACGCAAAAATAACAGAAAATAGATAATAAAAATCCAAGAGATCGTATATATATATATATATATATATATAACCTCTATCTTGCCCGACTTTGACTGTACATAGCTTAAGATTTATTATACTTAATTTATATCCAAATTAAAAGAATTGTGCGGTTAAATTAAATTCACACACTTGATGTAATTAGTCTGTGTTTCTTTTATACATGTTTAGATAATTTTTCACTTTGAATTCCTGAGTTTTTCCCACATATAAACGCTATTGCTTTTATGCGTTTCTTTCACAATGTGGCGAGTGGATTATCTGGGTTTAGGAGCCACCTGCTCCCTAAAAACTTTGGGAATCTGCACCTATATTTAAAGTAGAATCCCACCTATTACAAACATCCACGCTTGAGTTGGACTTCGATTCCGGCATCCTTTGCAAAGAAAGGAGTTCAGTTTATTCGTTACTGAGATATTATGGTACTGACTCAAAACACGTTATTTCGAGAAAATCGCGTTTAGTGTAACAAGTACCACTCGTTCGTCCACTGTGCCATTAAAGATGCAATAACTTCTAAAGTGTATATAATTTATTTAATAATCACTTTGAGGAAAAATTATAAAATGTCAAAAATTCAGAAAACGCAAAAAAAAAAAAAAAAAAAAAAAAAAAAAAGAGATAAATATAAATAAAAAGCATTTTTCGAAACAAAAATATTCTCATAAACCCTTAAGATAAACCAGTAGCTATCTCTTCATAAATACATATATTTTTAAATACTACTTAAATATCGTCTTAATAACGTACTAAAAGTGCTGAGTTCGAAAAACTATAACATCATTAAAATGACATTTGAACGAGCCACAATAATTGGGATCCGCTTTTCCAGAAAATCACAAACAAAAGGATATCGATGTTGCGATGTCTTTTTCTGCTTTGCCTATTTTTATACAATTCAGAAAAATAAACGTGCTTGAATTTCGCTGAATTGGAAAAACGTTCGCATCATTAAAATGATATTAAATACATCGAAAATAATTGGATCTATCTTTTCAAAGATTTCCCAAATAAAATATATAGATTCAATATCGTAATTTTCTTTCTCCAATTAAAACCCTTTTTTTAGAGCCGATCTATATAATGTGTTTTAATTTCGTGGAGTCGGGAAAAATATAATGTTATTGCAGTGAAATTAATATAAAAGAAGAGAATATGATCCAACATTTTAAGGTAATCACCGTCATTAGTGCATTAGGATATTTTAGTGATTTATTTTTTCACTAAAATATATCTTTAGAATTTGTTTAAAAATCATTCTGAAACTTGTTGAGCCAGAAAAAAGGCACTGATATTAAATTGCAAGTGAATATGTTATACACCTAAACTATAGTAAATAACTATAGTTAAAACTCAAATTTTCTAATCTCCTCTTTTCAATTTTTTTTTCAGAAGGGAGGGGAAGTCAAAGGTTTCTTTTGGGTTCGTGGGGGGAGGGGCATGTTTACACAGCGGTGAAACAATTGATATAATTTTAATCTCGTACAACCCGTACCCACATAGTACTGAACCCGATTTGACCTGACCCGACCTGAACTTAAAACTGTCTGCTTAAAATCATCCTCACTCCCGAAACGAAAAAAAAAAAAAATTCGTCAACCCGAAATACGACCTGAATCTCAAGCGAAAGAAAATTAATCTATATTTTAATACATTTATGGTAATGTAATCTATAATTATATCTTTAACCCTTAAATGCCTGGTGTTGCCTTTCGGCAACATACCCAATTTAGGCTATAAAATACTATTAGAATAATATTGAAGCTATAATGCCCAATGTTGCCAATAAAATACATTCTGAAAATATTATTAAATCGATTTTCAACATGTAGATGGCAACACTTGTGCTGTTTAAGAATAAAGAATATTATAAAGAATATTTTTTCAATTGTTGCTACTTGTTCTTTTTGTTTTGTTTGGGAGCTTGCGAAATACCCTATTTTGACCTGCAGTGACCAAGTAAAATTAATTTCTTATTATAGTTCCTAAAACTCTTGTGTGTTTAATATTATAGAATTCTATCAAGGGAAATTATTTTTTCAATTAAACACCAGTATTGCCGATTAGTAACAAACTGTTTTTTAGCCGTAAACTATACTTAAAACAAAATATGATTTTTTAAAGTATTTTTCCCATGATTTATTTAAAAAATGAAAGCCGAAAAATGTTATTACAATGATTTTTGAAAAATCCGACATTTAAGGGTTAATGTCACATTTCTTGTATAAAAATGAACGTATCTATACTCATTCAAATACATAGCTTCTTATTTGAAAAATATTCAAGACATTATTTTAAAAAATTGGATGAGTCCGAAACGAAAGAGTCAAAATCTAACCTGAACCCGAAACATTTAAAGTCAGCCCGACCCGAACCCGACGTTAAACGAAACTAGTATGTTGTGGCCATCACAAAACTTTCTTCTATATAAATCACGTCAATTAAATCATTTAAATAGTACAAGAAATTACATAAATTTAGCACCAATTCATATAAAAGTATATCTGAATTTGAAGTTTGATGAAAATTCGTGCATTAGTTCTAGAGATAGAGCTATAGCGGAAATTCTGAAAAATGTAGCATAGCAGCACCACCTGTTGAGAGATTTACACCAAAAATAAACAGCGCTAAATGATATCAAGGTATACCTGAACCTGAAGTTTGTTGAAAATCTAAGCGTTAGTTCTTGAGATAAAGCTGGAAATCGCAAAAAGTACAGCATAGCAACGCCACCTGTTGAGCGATTTACACCAAAATTTAAACAGCACCAATTTATACATCAATTCATGCCAAGGACTAACTAAATCTGAAGTTTGATGAAAATCAGTGCAATAGTTCTTGAGATACAGCTCTTGCGAAAATCGTGAAAATGCAGCACAGCAGCGCCAGCTGTCGGACGATTTACACCAAAAATTAAACAGCACTAATTTATATCAGGGACTAACTAAATCTGAAGTTTGATGAAAATTCGTGCATTTTTTCTTGAGTTAGAGCTATTGCGATAATCATGAATAATGCAGCATAGCAGCGCCACCTGTTAGGCGATTTTCACAAAAAAGTAATCAGCACGAAACTATATCCTGAACTAACTGAATCTGAAGTTTTATGAAAATCCGTGCGGTAGTTCTTGAGATATAGCTATTGCAGAAATCGTAAAAAATTCCGCATAGCAGCGCCACCTGTTGGGCGATTTTTACCAAAAACTAATCAGGTCTAGTTTATATGAAGGTCTAACTAAATATAAAGTTTTGTGAAATTCCGTGCATTAGGTCTTGAGATAGAGCGCCCACAAAATTTTTGTCACATACAGACTCACAGAGTGACAGAGTGACAGACAGACTCACAGACAGACATTTTCTAAAAACCATCAAATCGTGTTCTGGGCATTCTGAAACGTATAAATCCGTCGAAAACTGGAAGTCGAAATTTTTCACAAATCCAATACTTTCTTCTTGTAAAGATAGAAGAAAGTAAAAAATTGGTGTCAACCTGACCCGAACCGAACCACTGATCGGGCTGGGTGTGGATAAAATTGTATTAACCGATCCAGCGCAGGCGTCTAGTCTATCTAAGGGCGCCTGGGTTGTTTATTTTTTGCAATTAACGCACGGATTTGGCTTTATTTGTTGCTGTTTTTAAGTTGCAATGTTCAGACATTAGATTAAACAGTTTTGCTCCTAAAAGAACGATAGTGGTAAACGGGGAAAAAAGAAAACATATATTGATTGTTGTTGCTTTTTTAATCTCAATTAAGATGTAAGACTTTGATTATGCCCATGTTACAAAATTTACCAAGTATAAGCTGAATTTTTCTAAAGATAGAAAATATTTTTTTTAATAGACGCTTTAAAGAAAAAAAAAAAATCATCTTTGCAAAGGGTATTTAGTTCATTTAGTTTTCCGTAAAACAACAACAAAAAAAAAAACTTCTTTTAGTAAAAACGACATTTTTTTCGCTCTGAATTGAAATTAGCATCAATTGGTAAATTCAGTACTTGTAACAAATTCCACTGCTGATTTGAACGAATATAATAGACTTGTATATAAAATTGTTAATGTACAAGGTGCTTATTTTCGAGCACAATGTGACAGGAAAAATAAATTGTTAAATGGTTAATAAAATCAATAACGAGACAAAGCACAATTCGGCAGTTCAATTTTGTATTAAATTAACAGATAAAATTTGCTATTGATACAAATTTAAACCAGATGAGTGCAACATTTTTTTAGTATGGCTCATTTTTCTAGATATTTTTTCCTAAAGTTTTAATTAGTCATTGAGCACAATCCAAATCTTACTGAAATGACCCAGATTTAATTGAGGAAGGTTGTTAACCTCTATGTTAACTAGTTTGTTTTTAACTAAACAACTAACTAAAAGAGCAACTTTTGAGCTTCAGTCACGTTTTTCTTATTTAATCATACTTTCTATTTAACTTATTCATTGCTTTTCATGCGCCAAATTCCTATAATATGAATGGTTGAAAAATAGTTTGTCGTTAACAGAAAAAAAATCTGTTTCTTTGAAAAACATGGTTAGGTTAAATAAAATAATGTAAAGTATTTAATTAATTTTTATCGACAGAAATCACTGTCTTTCGTAATGCCCCTATTATACCTATACTTATCCTATAGCACCTCTTTAGGTATTATTATCATAGTATTTGTATTGCTATCACAGTATAGACATTTTTCCATTATCTGTTATTACAGTATAGACGTAAGTATAGACGATGCATTGCACGTAATATGCTTGTTATATAGCATACTTTAAACCTGTTAGAATATATGTTTTAAAGAAAAATAACGAAATATGTCTTTGAGATTTTATGAAAAATAAGGAAATATGTCATATAGAAATTGATTTTAATGTAAAAGTTTACAAGCAAGCTAAAGATTTTTTTTTTAAAATGAAAAAAAATAATTGTGTCATGGTTTTATATATATATATATATATATATATATATATATATAACTGTAATAACAAATAATAGAAAAATTTCTATGCTGTGATAGCTACTATGATAATAATGCCTGAAGAGATGGTATAGGATAAGTATAATATAAAGTATATTAACAAGCGGAAAAGCTTGAGATAGCGTAGCTCTGGGGATAATTAAAAAAAATGATCATGGATAAAATAAATAAATAAATAAATAAATAAAATAAAGGAGCAATTCTTGTACTAAAAATTAATTATCTTTGCTTGCGAAAATCAATAAAAACAAAATATATTTAAGTACAAAAAAAGTGAGGAAGAATATGATGAACTCAGGAGAAATAAAAGAAAAATCACCTCCCATTTTCCATAAATCATGAAATATTTTATTCTATAATAAATCTTTGAGCATAAATCTTTGAAAACAGGAGCGTATATGAGAGAAGTATTGCTTAGCAATAAATAACAAATATGAATAGGTAAAATGATGTGCATGACATATACATTACAGAACACTGTTTCACATTATGTGTAAAATATGGATAGCACACACTGTAAATAAAGACAAATGCTTTTTAAGCTACGCAAATATAATATAATAGCGAACGAAAATACATACTAACCTCTTTCGCGTTATCTATGATTCCGAAAAGCATTTTTTATCTCTAGAATTTTCAGAAGTAAATATATTTTTGAGATTTAACCCCTTAATCTACGATTTACGTTTCAGCAGCTTGGGTCCAAAACGTAAACAAGATCGCACAGCCCTCGAGCCATTCCACGGTTCGGCAAGTCGGACCTAAGTTGTACGCGCACGAATTACGGTCAGTGTTGGCAGTGGGCTACTTTTTTGAAATAGTAAAATTCGGCTTATTTAATGACATATTAATGAAGGTGAAAACAAGGGGAATTTTACCATTTCAGAAAAGTGGTGTCAATCAAGAAATCAATTAAAAAAAAGTATCCCACTGGCAACACTGCTTACGGAATGTAAATACATGAGTAAGATACAAATGGTTTAATTTTGTGGAATATTTGATAAGTAATTACAATCTTATGTAATAATTGTGGTATATATACCACAAGAGGCTGATTAGTAATCCTTTAATCCTTTGTATTAGTTAGCCTTTACTGTCGCATCATGGGCCACGCCTGTGATATTTGCATTTGGTTCGATCATTGTACCAGGGCCCATGCCCGTAATAGTTGCATTCGGCCAGACGAATGCCCTAGGGGCCAGGCCGCTGTCATCGAAATACTCAAGGCCTGAGGACACGAGTTGTGACGTCATCACTAATGAACCGACTTCTCATTGGCGCTGGAATTCAGACCGGAAATTTTTGAATAGCAATTTTATTTTATTTTATTTGTGGAATATCTACCACTTTACTACCCCCAACAATAATAACTATTTAAAATTACTGGTGATAATTCGGAATGCCTAAATAAAAATTCAAAAAGATGCGGAATGCCGCAGTGTTGCCGCATCTAGCTGATTTTTTTGGGGGGAATTCCAAATTCTCACCAGTAATTTTACATAGTCATTATTGTTTTATAAGATAATAGATATTTCAGAGATAAAAAAAATTGTTATTCAAAATTGTACGGTATGAATTCCAATACTAGTGAGAAGTCCGTCCATTAGTAATAACGTCACAATTTGTGTCCTCTGGCCTTGAGTATTTCGATGGCAGCGGCCAGGCCCGTGGTAATCAGTTTTGGCCCAAATACAAGACCACGTGTTTCACACGTAGTTGTAGGTTAAGGGGTTAAAGAAGCACTTGTAAAAGAAAAGCTTCTTTTGCTGCCACTGATTTTTGAAAACGTTTCAGAATCGGTTTTATAGTGTATTAATGAAATATATAGCAAATTAACACATCGTCCCGTAAGGCATGGTGACGTCACGGCGACGTCGTTGTGAAGTCACACTGTGATTTTGTGACCGTCGATGTGACATCACGTGACGTCGATGTGACGTCACAGTGACTAGAATGCGAGGTCGTTATGGCCGTTTTAGAGGTCGTTTGTGACGTCACATTGTGACCACTCTGTGAAGTCACGGTGTGACAAATTTGTGAAAAGTGTGTCATTTGTGACTATTTTGGCATTAACTTTGTGACGAACCTGTGACGAAAGCGACAATGCTTTGACGTCACACTGTGACCAATTTGTGAAATATGGGTCATTTGTGACGAACTTGTCATAAACACTGTGATTTCAAATGAAAATCAAATTTCAAATTAATTGCTTAAAAGACGCAAATAGTGAAAAAGATTCCATGCTGGGACTCGAACCCGGGCCATTAGTACAGCGCACTGACATTCTACCGACTAAATCACATGGAACGATACCCAGGCTGGAAAATTTCTCACTATTACATGATGGCGAGGCTACAAACTCAGCACAAGATGGAATATTTAGCGTGAGCCACCAACATGATGCAAATACGAAACTTAATTAAATCCAGTATCGATTGAAATTATATTAATACTTGGAAATTTTTCCAGAGAGAACCATTCGCCTTGCATACAATATTTCAAATGAAAATCAAATTTCAAATTAATTGCTTAAAAGGCAATTTTAATTTGAAATGTTGTATGAAAGGCGAATGTTTCTCCCTGGAAAAATTTCCAATTATTAATATAGTTTCGATGCTGGATTTCATTAAGTTTCGTGTTTACCGCATGTCGGTGGCTCACGATAAATATTCCATCTTGTGCTGCGTTTGTAGCCTTGCCAACCTGTAATAGTGAGAAATTTTACAGACTGGGCGTCGTTCCATGTGGTTTAGTCGGTAGAATATCAGTGTGCTATACTGATGGCCCGGGTTCGAGTCCCGGCTTGGAATCTTTTTCACTATTTGCGCCTTTTAAGCAATTAATTTGATATTTGATTTTCATTTGAAATATTGTATATAAGGCGAAGGATTCTCTCTGGAAAAATTTCTAAGTATTAATACAGCGATGAATTTTGAAATAACCTTTTGCTGTAAATATAAAATCTTATCTTTTTACCGTACTTTTTAGCAAAATATCGCTATTTTGGAGTCCTATTCTTCTAAATCATTTTAAATTTTTCCACTTAAAAAACAATGCTTATCAACTGACATATTTTTTTATTCAGTTCTATGCTTGATATTAAGTTCTATGCTTGATATTGAGTTCAAGCTTGATATTTAGAATGTGTAAATTTTTTAATTTGTTGTGATTTGTCATTGCTTTATTAAATACGAACATGGAGACTCACGGATATTAATACAACTATTATTTATAGAGCGGCATGATAAGCGATATTTATTTAAATTTTTTATTCCCGTGTATATTGTATTTTGTGAATATGAGCTAAATAGATTTGGTATGTTTTATAGGAAAAGACTGATCTGGGAAATAGAAAAAAAACGAGTAAGAAAAATCATGCGTTAATCATAGATTATAAAATACTTTCCAACACTTTCTGAATGCTTTAACAAGACATCGTAATTTAGGGAAATGACGTAAATAAGATAACTAAGTAAACATTTGAAAAATTGATTTCAGCAGTTACCGTCCATAGCCAAATATGTTTTCCAATTCTTTTGAACAACCCTGTATTTGATCTGTAGGTTGATACACTGAGAAAAATGAAGTACTCAAAAATAAATAAACCGACGTACTCATATCGAATTGAATATTTTTGGATCAAAAATGAACCCATGCTTTCTCTATTTTGAAACATCACATGTTATCAAACCCAAACAAACGAATAGTTTTGTACCCTGTAATGGTTCATTTCATTTATGGCGGCATAAATGATGTTTATTAATGTAAATATTAAATTATGCACAGCATTTAAAAAATAATTTAAAAGTGCTTGGAAATAATGCTCTTGTCATAAAAATATTCGATTTGAGTATCTTGTTAAGAATTTTGCTATTTTTCTTAATAAATAATCAATTAAACATTTCTTGTTAAGAACTTTGAACGGGAAATAAATGTCAGTACATTTTTACTTTAAATTTTAGGTTTTTCTTTTTTTTGGGGGAGGGGGGCAGTACATAATGATTCATATTTGATCACAACCAATGAATAAAAAATGAGTACATGTGTTTCTCAACTTTGAGTACATTTGGATCGGAGCTATTTTGAGTATGTGACGCATTTAAAATTGAGTACTTTTTACTCAATTTTGACTTCCCATTTTTTTAAGTGTATATATACTATATAATGGGAAAATTTAGTTTAGCAAGAAAACGCCTAACAGGTTGAAATTCTTTTTCAGCAATTTGTACTAATGTATGGAAACATACTTGAATACTTTTGTACAACCCTGTAGTTTACCTAGAATCTTTATTACACGCCACTATTTAGTTAAAATTTAATTCAAACTAAGACACTCTTAAAACTGCTAAAATCACATTTCCAGAAATTATAATTTATAGACGGTCATGTATCCAATTCTTTACGTGATCCTGTATATCGTTTTATCTATATTCTAGAAACATTTCTTGGTAAATTAAATGCAGTTCAGCAAAAAAAAGCATAACTCATTTAAAAACCACCTTTAAGCAATTTGCGCCCATACCCAGTAATCCTTACGAATACTTTTGTGTAGCCTTGTATAGGAATTATAGCATTTATATACACCATATACTATGCATAAATATAGTGAATCATAAAAGCGCATATCATAATTAAAAATACATTTCCAGCAATCATCGCTAATGAACAGTACTTCGGATACAATATAGTATCTGAAATATTTTGTGTGTCCCTGTAAATGCTATATACGTATTATTCGTATTATACATGAAATAATTTATAGTATGTAAACCTCAGCGACATATATCAATTTCATTATATATGAAATAGATTAACATAATTAAAGTATGCCGCAAACAATTCCCTCCACCTCTATATCATTATGTATTTGAATTCCTTTTTTAGCCCTGTAAATGAACAATAACTATTCTTTGCATCGCATAGTCAACAGAATGCATATTTTAGTGCACTTCATAAATGCATATAAATTTTATTCTGTTTGAAAGCGTGCGTAAAATCATAAAAAATCATTTGAAACGATTTTTTTCCATAGGCTGTAATGTAACGGAAAACTTTTGGCTGTCCCTGTAAATGAACAAAGCATGCTACAAACTTCATTACAAATAGGTATTGTGCTATGGTAAACGTCAATAACATCCAAAAATTTCAGGGCAATCCGAGTATATTTTCGAGAGTTAGAGTGCGGACAGACTGCTAGACGGACAGACAAACCGAAGTCATAAGCACTTTTCAACTTGTGTCCTATATTATGTATCCTGTATTATATGAACTTTTAAAAAATATATACTAAAGCAGTTTAATCTATAACTTCCCATCAGGCATGAAAAACACTTTGTTTCAATGCTTAAGTATCATATCTTACTTTTTAGTGCCAATAATTACGCGTATCATAAACGTAGAAAATGAATTTACAATAGAAGAAAATTTAATAACCGATTCAGAATGTCTATAATTAAATGTTTGATTAAAATCACAAACAGAAAAAATGCTTACATACAATTTAAAAAAATAAATATACCAATTTGAAAAATACTAAAAATAATAATTAGGATTTATAATTGTACTATTAAACAACAGCAAACTCAATAGATAAATTAAATGCCTTATTAGATTTAACAATATCTCAAAAATATTTCGATATGGTATAAGGAATTCCTATTATTTTATAATTTCGGCAAATGTTAAATCTGAAAACATTGGTTTGAAGATTTAGGATTTTGAAAGATAATTTAAAATATTATTAGCACTAAAAGAAAATTCTTTCAAATGTTTCACTACTGTAATATGTAAAGATACATTTTCCCAGTATAATGTTAATTTCTAATCTGAAACAGTTTCGTAATCTTATGATAATCGAACATCATATTTAACCCCAAAATAATAATAACTATAAGTGTTAGTAATAAAAAAATAGTAAGAAGCCGATAAAATAATTCCAAATCATTGTCGTTCCATACATTTTCAATCTCAAGTAAGAGTAAATTAATGTTTATATTAATTTCAGTATGAATGTAGGCATGCACAGTCTCTGCGCAGTTTTTTTTTCAAGCGATGGCAGATTAAGATATTTTTCTTTACAGTTATCGAATTTTAAAATATCGCTTCTAACAGTTTAAAGATCAGTCTCTTACAAATATAACATAAAACTATTTAACTCATATGTACAAATCAGGAGTAAAATATTTAAATTAAATAAAACTTACATATACGTTCTATTAATATCCGTGTATCCAAAAATGGTCATTTCCTTATCTTAAAGTGTTGTAGACGTGGTGAAGGTGATGTTCTAAAAACAGTGAACTATTTATTTCCCGCGTCTTCTCATGTTTATTTTTTTGTGGGCAGACGATTTTCAAGCAGATGGTCTGGTACAGATTATTTGTTTTTGCATGCAAGAGATATGAAACTTGAATGCGCAGTAATTTTCTGAAAGTATGGTTAATTAAAATTTTGTATTTGAAGAAATGTCCAATGTATTTAACCTTTTCTTTTTATCCGTACCAAATAATACAAGTTAAAATGTATTGTAAAGTTCATTTTTTCTAAATAATTATAATAATAATATTCATAATTAGAGTTTATTAGATATACCATTGTTTAAATTTTCAAAAGGTGTAAAAATAAATTTAATGGTAATAACGAGCCCCCCCCCCCCTTTTTCTTTCTTTTTTTTTTTTAAAGTAAAGTTTGTTTTGCACAAAATTTGTATATTTCTTTTATTTTCGGAAAATGCTAATTTTATTTAAAAAGTCTGAAAGAAGTAGAATTTATGACTTGAATACAAATTATAAAAATATTCTAAAGCAATAAATGCATAGATGACTAAACTCTGAAGACTCTTTCTACGTGCTCATTAAAAGGTGCAGATTTAACTGTAATAGAAAATTTTTTATTTTGAAACCACAGAAGTGTTTCGAATAATCCTGGTCGGTAAAAAAAGAAATAAATAAATAAATTTCCTCCCAGCAAACTAAATATGTAAAGTGTATAAATTTAATATACCTAATTCTAATTATATTATCCAAATGCTAGATAAAATTGAAATCATGAAAAAGTATACATTCACTATCTTAGATATCAAATTGATAAAATATAGCCTGAAAATTTAGTTTATTAATGATTGTATCGTGTACTTTATTTATTATGCCCCCCCCCCCCCCCTCTCCCCTTTAGTGAGAGAATTTACCATTTGCTATCCACTAATATATTTTATTCCTTATGCCATGTAACTCGTGACTGTTTAAAATATTTCTCTTCATTTTCAAAGATTTTTGAAGTTCATATTTTTGTCACACTGTGACTTACAATATGGTGGTTTTTTTGTCACATATGTGACGTGACGTACGTTACATAGCAGTGACATAACAGTGACCTCACAATTTTTTTTTTAATTGCCAGGAAAACATAATTTTACAGTAAATAACATGTTTTGAAGAATTTTCGTAATTTTTTAAAGTTTTCTAAGAAGTTCACATCTCAGTCACAATGTGACATCACTGAGGGGTGGCATTTTGGTCACAGATGTGACGTGACCACAGTGACTTACAGTGACGTCACAACGACGTCACCGTGACCAAGCATGCTATGAGGGGTAATAATATACTAGTTTTAATTGCTAAAAGGTGTAAAATAAAACCTTTAAAGATAGTAAAAGTAGGTTTATTCGACTGTTTACATGTTTCGACTCTATCCGAGTCATTTTCAAAACAAATAAATAAAAATATTCTAAAATTGCATGTTCTATGAAACGCCATCATTCAATTATTCACGTTTTCTTTCTTAGAAGACGATATAAAATTAACAATAAAAAGAGGCCTTAATCTGATCATTCATAACAACTTTTTCACATTTAATTGTAAATAAACTGGCATCCAAAGGTTAAGGAACAGGGATTGGATACTTTCTATTGTACACGGTTAGTCGAATATCTACAAAAATTATTGGCGAAGAGTTCTTGAACTTTTGGTAAGTAAATAACAAGTTTGATTTCATAATTCTCGGTGAAGGTTTGTCGGGAGGGAAGTTAGGGGGCTAATAGCAAATTTAATAATTAAATAATATTTGCGATCACCTGTGTAACAAAAAATGCTGAAAATGGTTTGTCACTGTGTTAAATGACTATTTGGATCCTGTTCAACGTTTGTGTGAATTTGTGTAAGCATAGCACTCATATTCGTGAAGATGTTATTGTGTCTGTGAAAATTTCAAAAGTTTTTACTTTATTGCATAAAGAGTTTTCAACCAAATTTAAAACAATGTTCCGGAAATGTGACAAAAAACAGTAGCAACAGTATACTGCAATTAAAACATGAATAAATTGAATATTTGATGAGATATGGGCATTTGTATGAAATAAATGTTTAACTGCGCATGCGTTGAAGATTTCAAAATTTTTATTTCATAATTTGGTAGTCAGCTATTTTGGGCAACTTCTATAAAAAGTCCAGTCAAATATTCTGAAAACTCAGAAAGATATAGTGAGCTGGTTGAAAAGTTGTGGTAACCCCCTTATAATAAAACTATTTTTAAAAAGCAACTCACTACATCGCCCCTATATTTGTGAATTTTCACGATATTTGACAGCACTTTTTATATAACTTGCTCTAAATAGCTGACTACCAAATTATAAAATAAAAATTTTAGAATCTTCCACGCATGCGCAGTTAAAAATTATTTCATACAAATGCTCAAATATCATTAAATATTCAATCTATTAATGTTTTAATTGTAGTATTCTGTTGCTACTGTTCTTTGTCAGGTTTTCGGAAAGTTGTGTTAAATTTGGTTAAAAACTCTGTATGCTATTAAGAAGAAACTTTTGAATTTTTCACAGACACAATAACATCTTCACGAATATGAGGGCTATGTTTGCACAAATGCACACAAACTTTGAACAGGACCCAATTACTCATTTAACACAGTGAAAAACCATTTTCAGCATTTTCTGTTACATAGGTGAACGCAAATATTATTTTATTATTAAATTTATTATTAGACCCCTTATTGTCCTCCCGACTAAACCTTAACCCATAAATATGAAATCAAACATGTTCTTTACGTCAAAGAAGTTCAAGATTCGTCAATAATTTTGGTAGATATTCGACAAACCATGTACAATCGAAAGCATCCAGTCCCTGTTACTTAACTTTTGGAGGCCAGCGTATTATAAACAAAATCATGGGGTTCCAATGGTTCCCCTATTTCGAGTTTATTAGCTGAATATACTCTTTGCCCATTTGAAACTGAAATTTTTAGTATATTTCAATTAAAGCCCTACACTTGGCTTAGATATGTTGATGATATTTTTATAATTTGGCAGTATAGTCTTGAAGAACTTAAAATATTTACAAATCATCTCAATTCAATGGACAACAGCATTGAATACCCTATTGAATTTTAACTTAATAAAAGTCTTCCATTTCTTGATATAATGTTAACAAGAACAAATCAATCTATCGACAGATCTGTTTTCAGAAAAAGCATGTCTAACCAGGCTATCATACCAAATAATGCATGTTCTCTGTTTAAGTATAAAATTTCAACCAACAGATTTTTCATAAGTGGGATTTTGTAGCATGCACGAAAAATAATTTGGATAATGAATTAGATAAAATTCGCAGAATTGCTCATAATGATCGTTTTAAAGTTCAACATATTAATAAATTAATCGTGGATATTCCCAATAATAAGAAACATGAACATAAATTTGATTCTCAAAAATACAAACTTTATTCTATTCAATATTTTCCAAGCTTTTTCGAAAAATTAAAATTCAGTCTTAAAGAGTTTCAATATCTGTTTAGTAACCAAACCACCTCCGAAATTAAAGAATATAATTTTCACTAAAATTGACCCAATTGATTTTGAGAATTACTCAGGAGCAAGGGTGGAGAATTTCTAGAAAATCTTATCAGCCAAGGACTTATTTTACCAGCCAGTAAAATGCAACGTATACAGGGGCGTCGCCATGGGGGCAGGTATGGGGGGAGCCTCCCCCTCCCAATATATGTGAAGTTGGGAAATTTGAGCTTAGAGTTGGAAAATTCTAGATTTTTCAGACATTTTCTTTTTTTAAAGTAATAGTAAAAAAATTACGAAATTTTTATTGTTTTGGTGATTATTTTGAGTACTGCAACAGTAAACAAGTTAAATTATCAAAAGAAATACAAAAAGAAATCAGCCACACTCAATCTATCATTGTATTTTTCAGTTCTACAAAAATATTGTACATCTACCAGACCTAAATTTCTCTACTCCTGTCCATCAATAACTGACTAACCAGTTCCTTTATTTCCTCCAAAACTTTGTTCCTTTCTCAAAAATTTCACCCTACCTCCCCTTCTCCTCCCAAAAGAGAATTCAGCTATTTTAATCCAAAGGGATTGCAGCTTCTTTTGAAAATTGGAGATCACTTGTAGCACAACAGAAAGGAATGTAGTAACCTATTTGAAACACAGCTATGGGCAAGAAGATGTGATGAGTTTTCACAACTTTTTTGACTAATTTTGCGATTTTTGGACAATATTTTACTCATTCTCGTGATTTTTTTGCCGCAAAAATTAGTTAACCCTTCGCTGTCAAGTAAAAAGCGTTATATGAGCAAATACGGATATAAGAAGTCGTTAGTTTAGATAAATTTGTCACATTTTACTTTTATTTGTGCGCGGAAATATATATCAGTCCTGTTCGTTTATATTCATATGTGTTTATAAAATTTTAAACCAAAAGTCCAGTGTTCTGTGTTTAAAGCTGTTCTAAAAAGTTACTATAAATGTCAGCACGAAGAAACCCTTCATAATAGGAAAAGAGTTTTCGTGCAAGATTTTGGAACATCTAAAAATCCATTCGAGGATGAAAAGGGTAAAAAATGGACGATTTTAATTTGGAACAGAAATATAACCATGAAAGCAGCCCATCAACTGAAGAAAAAATCGACATGCACTGTAACACTGACACGTTGCACTTGAATAAAATTTTGAAGAAATAAAGATTTCCTTACAAACAAGCTCACAAACAATTATGAATATTGGGATGGGACTGAAGCTGAGTTCCGAAAGCACCGTAGGAAAACGGTTTCACCAAAGGCAACAGATAAAAATAATAGCATTGATACACATAAGTTTTACAGTAAAGAATTATAAGAAATACAAGAAAATTTCGGGAATTTAGTAATGGGCTTAAATGACAATGTTCCGTATATCAAGAGAATATTGCAGCAATGCATTCCATATTTAAATTACAATTGTGCAAGGGAAAAGTTAATAATGTTTCCACCTGGATATGAGAAACCGGATGTACATGACTTGCAGAGTCAAATAGAAATAAACCAAATCCCAACTCACTTAACAAATCTTTTACTCATGCCATGAAATTCAAAGACTATTTGGGTCACGCCGTCATACTATATACTCGTACCTTAACATTCACAGCAGCTTATCTTTATGGCGTTGCATCTAATGAATGAATCTTTAGTCAAATAAAATTTTAAAAAATATATATTGCAAGCTACAATGAGCAAGGTTCATATTCATTTTCCAAGAAAAAATCCCCTGAGAATTCCCTGATGTATTTTTCGGGAGGTACAATTTTTCAATGTCAACAATTAACGACATTTTTTAAACCAGCATCATGACACTCACCTTTTAGAAATAAAATAAAAACAAGATAATCTCCAAAATAAAGTTTATATATCACCTATATAAACAATATGAAAAGAACTTTAAAGGAAAAACATTAATTTGTGTAAAATAGATGAAGTCTCTATGCCTTACTATGCCTCTCTATATCCATAGTCCTTGAAAACTTGGTAGCTTGGCTGTAAGAATTTAATTTCCACTTCCCGATTTTATTACTTCTTCAAAAGCATTATGAATGAATAATATGAAGGCTGCAAGTGTCAATATCAATTTTAAAACATCCTTTAGTTTTTTTTAAGTTCCTCTTGAATGGTTATCAAACCTCACGATATTAGAAGGTGAATCTAGTGAATGAATGGATGTAGACAAGACAGATGTGATATCATAAAGCACACGAATAGCAGCAATTTCCCTTAATTTTCCAGAGTGACCAGTCATTTTGCCAGGTTTTCCCAGGTTTGACGAATTTTTTGCATTATCCCCTGAGATTCTCCTGATTTTTACAACCCAAAATTTATCCCCTGATTTTCCCATGAATCCCATATTCCCCTGATGAGTATGAACCCTGATGAGGGATGACAGGCTTGACAGCCTAATGCTTTTAAAATATGAAAGTGAAAGAGGGAATTTTATTAAACTAAGCGATATTATTAACAGGTGGGTATGATATCAAATCATATATATTAATCTTTTCCCCTTATCATAATTTTATTCACCTGTCCTATCTTATAATAACTTAAAGAAACCCCCCTTTTCATTTATGTAATATGTTCTCTTATTTAATATAAGCGTAATTACATTTCAAGATACGATAAATTATCCCTTTTTATACATACATATTCCCTATTCTTATTATCGTAATACATATATGACCCCATCCTAAATTAACCGTTAAAAGCCATATGCCATGATTTTAGTTTCGATTGTGAACCAGATCTTTTCATGACCATATTTGGTATTCGATGAAAGCCGCTATCAGTTCTTAGTTCTGCTCGCTAATCAAAAATTTATAAACCTTTCCTTATTTGGTTTTTAAACCGCGGTCACAAAATTCCGATATCCCTTCATGAGCCCCTGCTATTGTCTTGACTTAAAATACGTCTACATACAGCTTGAATACAAAAAGTGCGCGTTAAGTATGCCAAAATAGCACAGTTCATATAAAACAAACTTTTCAGAGAAGTACGCCAAATTGCAGTATTATAACCATTGTGGCGAATATATTGGCGATAATTAACGTTGCTCATATGCATATGTTATTTAGCAGACTCTCTCTAGCTTCCTTCTTGTACAAGTCCCATCTGAGGGGCCTCCCATCTCCAACGGAGTTTCAATAAATTTTTAATTGCTTTAAAATGAACCTGGTAGTAGTTATTAACGGCCACTTGTTGTAATGTCATGTTTACTCCTTTTACTGCCATCGCAATATCTAAAAATCATAAGAGTTATCATCACCCTATCCCAAAGTTAAAACAATACTATAGTGGGCTTCTTTGAAGACCACAAGAATTAATATTAAGTGAAAACTAGTCGGTTGTGCCAATCCCAAAATTTTCTTCTACTCCATATGTTAATGCCTCAAGATTTGCAATCACAGTGCCAAAATTAAATGACAATTCTTTGCCTCTAATAACAAACTCTAAAGGTATAGATTTGTTGAATTGTGTGCATTTAAAAAGGACATATAAGCATAGCATTTTTCGAACAAATCATTGAATTTTGGCACCCAGCCTCTTAGATGTCTGCAACCAAAATTCCTTACTCAAAGTGCACAAAAGCGATAGAACAGTATAGACCCAAGCCTAATAAGGATCTATTTATGTGGAAGTGCTACTTATGTAGAATATGAAGTTTGACTAAATTTCGTGCATTCGTTTTTGAGATACAGCTATCGCAAAATCGTGAAAAATGCTGCATAGCAGCGCCACCTGCTATATGATATACAGTTTTGGAGATATAATTATCGCTAAAATCATGTAAATCGTGAAAAATGCCTCATAGCAGTGCCACCTGTTGGACGATTAACCCCAAAAACAAATCAGCACCAATTTTTATCAAGGTACAGCCAAACCTCGCTAACACGAACTGTTTCCGATTGCCTCGTTTAGTTGTACGTAATGTAGTTAAGTTCCGATAACACGAACTACTTTTAATACGAACAAAAAAAGTTTCCCTTGAGTGTTCACGTTAACGAGGTTGGACTGTATAAGTGAATCTCTAAAGTTTTATTAAATTTCGTGCATTAGTTCTTGTGTTAGAGCGCCCACAAAATTTGTATCACATATAGACAGACAGATATTTTCTAAAAACAGTCGAATCGTGTTCAGGACATACTAAAACGTATAAATCAGTGTAAAACCGGAAGTCGAATTTTTTAACGAATCCAATACCTTCTTCTTGTAAAGATAGAAGAAAGTAAAAAGCGTATTTATTTTTTTAATAAACAAACTCATAATTAGATTTTTTATGTTTTCAGTTTCAGAATTTTTCTTTGGAAAGGAATTTTTTATACAAAAGTATCATTATAATTATTACATACGCTGTGCATATCATTTTAGTCGAAAATTGGAGCAATTTGTTTCAAGTTGGGAAATTTTCGAATTCTCCCCCCGAAAAAATATATGTGGCTACGCCCCTGAACGTATAGTTGAAAATGATTATGACAAAATTTACGCAACTGCAAAAATAGTTGATTACTGTTACTTTAATTCATTTTCATATTTTTTTCTATAAAATTAAGAAATATATACAATAGAGGAAAGTTTAATATAGAATAGAGCTTACAAGGAAGGTCTCCTTACCGGGCGTACTCAGAATATTTCGAAAAAAAAATACTAATTAATTACTTATGTGTGTAGTAAAGGATCAGTCAAATTTGGCGGTGGAATTACTAATAATTATTATAATGATAATAATAATAATTTCGAGTATTTGACGGGAAAAGACGAAAGCACCAAGCGATTTGGCGAGCAGCAATTTTCCTCGCCAAAAACAAACGATTTTAATGCACCTGAAAATTGCTTGCTAATTAATTTTTAGAATGCTTGTAAGTAGTATTTAATGAATTTAAGCATAAACAATGAGAAAGTTTAATGCGTGTATTTTTTTTTTTTTTTGTATTACATATTTATGTTGCTTGTTATTTAACTTTTTACTTTAAAAACAATTTCATATATAAAAAATATTTTCATATGTTTAAGCGTATTCCAGAATAAAGGACAGATGAAGCAGTTACACATTTCAATATCGGAGAAGTTTTTGTTGCTATAGCAACAAAATTTAATCGCCAGTACTCAGTTGGACTTAATTTTGAGATTGAAAAAATTTTAATTACATTAAATTTTGTTTTAATTGATAAAAGTTCATAGTTAACTTTCATTATAAATATATACAATGACAAAACTATAGTTAAAACAAGGTAAAGCTGACAAAACTAAAGTTATTTAAATTAAATTTATTTAAACAAGTTCAACATGAAACATTTTTATCTTAAACAATATTTGACATAAAAAAGTATTTTTTGAAATTTTATTTCATCCCCAACCGGTGATAAATCGCCAAATAACGAAATTATAATTTTTTTTATGGACACTATCGAGTTTCCGCCGAAATTTTTTTATAAACATATCTATCCTCATAAGAATAACATTCTATAATTTAAAAAAAAATTCTGAGTATGTCCATATGGAGAACTTCCTTGTTAGTACAATATTTACATCGCAGCAATTTGGAGAGTTGTAAAATATAGTTAACTAGTAAAAAAAGAATAACGCTTTCAGCATATCTCTATAGTTTCAAGTTTTCGAAGACTACCTGAAAATTCACTCGCCCTGACAGAAAATTCACTCGTCAGTGGCGGGTAGAATGCATTTCCTCACCCTGCTCAGGATTACATGAAATACCATTTATTAGAGCAGACAGATCAAAGAATTACTACATTGGTATGACTGGCAGTAAATTTAAGTATAGAAAAAAGGAGCATATAGTTAATATTAAATATAATAGAAAAACCACAGCCCTGGCAAGATTATATCGAGAAGAAACCATAAAAATAAATTTCGATTAAAGTAGGATAATTTTTTCCTCCAATCTATTACTATCCATTCATTATAAGAGAAACCATAGAGATTGTAACACGCAAAAATTCAATATGTAACCATGCAGCATCCTTTAACTTACGAAAATTATGGGTCGAGCTACTCAGTTGTTACGAAAATAAAAACAAACATCCAAGTAAAATAAAAATAACTAGAAAACAGGAATTCTGCTTTTTCAGAATTTAGTGTCGGCCCCGATGAAAAAAAAAATACATGTATATATAAATAGTACAAAACATAATTCAATTTTAAGACTTACAGACTTTTACTTTATGTAAAATGACGTCATTCCCATCCGCTTAAGAATTTCACATTCACGATCCACTCTTAAACATCTACAGTAAAGTAGGCATAGGACGCCACTATCTTGAAATATTACACAAATGCAGCAAAAAAGTGCCGTCATTAAAGAAACTCGACTAAAAAAAAAAAAAAAAAACCGTCTGTCTAATGATTCATAGGCCTTCATTTGTTTGTAACATTAATACAGATACTTAAAATAGATGATTTAAGTCGCGAAGTCAGTCATGACGTTTTGGTTGGAAATTGACTCCAAACAAACAGTTTCTGTGGTGTATTTTCTATTTGTTTGCATAGTATAACTATACATTATATCTATATCGCAAAGCTGAGTGTTTTAATACTTGATATGTACCGGTAAAATTTTCTACGATTTATATTTAAAAAGAAATGCCGCATAGCAACCGCTTGTTTGGAGTCAATTTCCAACCAAAACGTAATGACTGACGTCACGCTGAAAGCGCCTGTTAAATATAGTTTATAATAGCTCGATGTTTTAACAGAAATCGTTCGTTTATATTTTTTCAAAATAGCACGTATTTTAATTATATTTTCTTTCGGTTGTTATGAAAAAATGGCAACAAAAATATATAATTAATATTTTACAACTATTTTTCCTTTACTTTCTACAGAAATGGAGTCCTTCCGTTGCCAATATTAAGCAAATGGCTCCAAAAACTACAAAAAAAAAAAAAAATAATATTTCAAAAATAAATGGAGATGCAGTTTTCAAACAAATTGCATTTAAAAGTACTTTTTTTTCCAATACGATGGTATAAAAATCGAAAATGTGCGATGCTTAGAAGTTAAAAAAATTGCTATAGAGTATTTAATCTTACTGCTTTGCATCTGTAAGGTAACGTTATTTTTTGGAGATCACCCAAAATAAGCTGGGAGAAAGAAATAGCATACCTTGCCAGGGGCTAATAACATGAAAGAGTACGTTAAAAATAGTATGATGGTGTTTCATAGACCATGAAATTTTAGAATATCTTTATTTATTTGTTTTGAAAATGACTCGGGTAGAATCGAAACATGTAAACAGTCGAGTAAACCTATTTTTACTCAGTGGACCCGACAGGTACATTCAAATTATTTATTCAACCCAGAAATTCCTTCAAAATAAACTAAATATATAAATCAATCAATAATATGTTAAATAATTAAGTAAAATAATTTTAAATAAAAATTCTGGTGTAGGATATTTTTATAAAACTTGAGTAATATTTCCGGTAGTTCTAGGGTAGTTCCGGTAGTTCTAATAACACAGGCCTGCAAAATTGAAGTTTTTGAAAAATACAAGAAAAGTTTTCGCTGATTTTTATGTTATTTGGTGGGCTCATTTCGAAAATGACCCCCATTTCCCCCCATCACATCAGAATTTTTTGTAACATCGATATCGATATTTTTGCTAAAATGAAAAGGACAATTTTGCATGTGCTATCTGGCAACAGTGATTTTATCCATGTAAATCTATGTAAAAAAAAAAATCGATTCTCGGTGAGGCAAATTGATTTTTCATTAATCGATTATTTTGTTATAGGTTTAAACGTTTTAAAACAACTGGGTCTATCGGAATGTTGTGTCGTGTTGGGAAAATCAATTCGTATCGGAAAATTCTATCATTTAATTATTAGATATTGATTCCGATATCTAATGTCTTATAATTACCTGGCAGAATTTACCGGTACGAATTGATTTTTCCAACACGACAAACTTTCCAATCGAACCAATATTTTTCAAGAAAATGTGACGTGATAGAATTTTTTCATTATTTGTTTTTTAATTAGCACCAAAATATACATAAAGTTCAGCCATCAATACCCTTGTATTTTTTTCATCGCAGGCCTGTGTAATTAAAATTGCATATGGTGATCCAGTTTTGAATTTCAACCTCTTGCACTCTGTGACGTACGCAGTGTACGTCATGATATCTTTTAGACATTCTGAATTCTCACTAGAAAGTTTTAACTCTTATTTTTGCTTTACAAGAAAATAGATGTTCCATAAATAAAGTAAAAGAAAAATTACAAATTACATTTTTGTGGTGTGAATTCAAAATCTCTAAGATCCTGATGCGATGGCTAAGAATGGTCATTTTCGGTTTCAGCACTAAAAAATACATATCAAAAATTAGAAAACATAACCGTCACATCTATTTTATAATATCAGAATTTCGTTATTTTTCGACTTTTGAACTGTGAAATGTACGATTTGCAGAAGATGCGGATGTGACGGTTAAAAATCTAGGTCGTTTTCGGATTTAGCTGGAAAAAATACATAAAAATCAATTATCAAAAGTTAAAAAACACAACCATCGCAGGTTTCTGTAATCGTCGTAAAAATTGTTCTTAAACTTAATTCTAAAAATTTCCCTTCAAGTAAGTAAGTTTACTGAACTAAACAATGTTTTTAACTATATCTGAAATTTTACTAGACTATACAGATCAATATGGTGTTTTAAACATATCAGAAAATCATTTAAAACCCTTTCAAGGGCTGTGGAATATTTTTTATACAACTTAATTTTCATTAAAATTTGCAGAAGAATTTTTCCGGCAAGTATTATTTTTAATACTTCATTAATTAAAGATGTGATATGTTAGACCGGGAGGCGGAAGCACAGACAATCACCTCATCGAGTTCACTTCTGAATTTCCAGAATTAGTTAAAACTCGATTCGCATATTAAAACGCAATTGGTCTGCCAAGACGTATCTTGATGGAAAACACCCGAAATCCCGATTTTAGCCGTTGACTCGTATGTTTACCATTGTGTTTTCCTGCTCCCAGTCCTTCATGTTTTCATACCTCTGGGTGCAGAAAATACAATGATAAACCTACGAGTCAACTCCTAAAATCGGGTTTTTAGATGTTTTCCACTAAGATATGACATGGCTGACCGATTGCTTTTTAATATGCGAATCGAGTTTTAACTAATTCTGGAAATTCAGCCGTGAAATCGATGAGGTGATTGTCTGTGCTAACGCCTCTGGGTCTATATAGCTGCTTATATCCAGAGCATGGGATTTCCGCGCAGCTAGGAAGCCTTCTGAAAACAATCTGCTATCCTTCTATATATATAAAAAAGTTTTGATTTGGAAAACGACCAATGAAAATCTGCGTAGTTAATCACGGTAGATTGGCATCCAATTTTAATGGTTAAGCATGGCCTTTCTTCGTTAATTAAAAAAAAAAACTGTTGCATACAAAAATATGAAAATCGGTAGTATTATAGAGAAATGTTTGATAAACACGCTGATGCAGACAGTTTTCAAGTTGAAGAATTATTTTAAGAGATATTTAATGCCAAAGTTGGACAAAATCGTTCCATTAAAACAGTTTTATAGGAGCAAAAACTATACATCGGAATTTAACCCTTTTTAGATCATTTTATACGTTATAATTTCCCGGTGTGCAGAATGGGTTTATTTTTTAAATTTGACTCATTTTTTGAGCTTTTATTTCTATTTTAAATTCAAATTTTCAACATTTCGAGAGATTTTTTTTACTTATTTTAGAAAATTGTACTAATTTAAACTGTTGCCAATTGTATAAACAGCGCAAACAATAATGCTTGCTTCAAATTAAAAATTTATTTACACGTGACTATTATAAACAGAAAAAAAACTTTCAAATTAGAATTAAATAATAACGTATAAAAAGCAGGAACTTATTGAAAATTACTTCATAAAAACTATATTTACACGCAAATTTTAACAGAGAAAGGATGTTGTAAAATAATAAATTCATTAACATGCGTTAGAAATCTTAAATATGAGAAATTACTTCACATTTACGTCACATTACACTTATTACGTAAAATGAACAAAAAATAATATTGCAAAACAGTTTAAATTAAAAAATTGCGCGAGACATTTATTTGATATTTCGAGATGAACTTTTCAACTATTTTTGTTGGGAAAGCGCAAATAATATTTCATTTCTAACAAAAGTATTTTCACGTGAATATTAAAAAGAGAAATAAAAGTTTGGTGAAAATTGTGTGAGATTAAAAACGATACAATTAAAATGTCTTTCATTTATTTATTTATTTATTGAACAACAAACATACGACTTGTGTGCTTGACATGAGAGCCCGCTTAAAATGTCTTATTTAAAAAAACTTTCTTTTCGCTTTGTTAAAAAATACCGGGAGACAAAGACTCTGTTTACTTAATTCCTTTTATATTAGCTTATTTTGAAATGTTTAACTGGTTTTATTTAATCAAAGAGGAAAACAGCCATAGTATCTTTTAACAGCAGCTGATTTTTCCTTAAAATTCCCCAATCAAAAGAAATGAATAGAAACCCGTTTATAGGGAGATCGCCACTGTTTTTAACACTTTCCAACAAAGTTGAAAAGTGTTTATGACTTCGGTTTGTCTGGCCGTCTGTCCACGCTCTAAGTCTCGTAAATATGCTCGGATCGTTCTGAAATTTTTGGATGTTAGTGACCTCTACCATAGCACGTTCCCTATTTCAAATGAAGTTTGTAGCATGTTTAGTTCATTTACAAAGACAGTCAAAAGTTTTCAGTTACATTACGGCCAATGGGAAAAAATCGTTTCAAATGATTTTTAATGGTGTTACACTCTTTTAAACATAGTAAAATTGATATTCATTTATGAAGTCCACTAAAATATGCATTCTGTTGAATATGCGGTACAAAGAATGGTTATTGTTCATTTACAGGGCCACACAAAAGAATTCCGTTCATAATGGTATAGGGGAACTTGTTTGCGGTGTATTTGAAAAGATTTCAGATACTATATTGTATCCGAATTACTGTATATTAGTAATGATTGCTCGAAATGCATTTTTTATTATGATATGCGCTTTTTTAGGATTTCGTTCATCTGACGAAACCCTATTCGTTTCGCTCCTCTGTCTGTCTGTCCGTCTGTCACAGGGCCCATTCTCAGAAACTATACATGTTGGAGACTTGAAATTTTGCATACTTATAGCTGAACACCGCACATCACACGATAAATCATAAAATTTTGAAAAAGTCGTATATTTAACCCTTTGGGCTCATACATGTGTATTTTAAACAATTCTTTCTAAGTGAGCCCCTAATTCGGTTGGAGGCGTGAAATTTTACATATTTATAGCTGAACACCTCACATCAAAAGACAAACCATACAATTTTGAAAAAGCCGTACATTTAACCCTTTGAACTCCCACATGTGTATTTTAAACAATTCTTTCTAAGTAAGCCCCTATTTAGGTTGGAGGCGTAAAATTTTGAATACTTATAGCTGAATACCACATATCATACGACAAATCATAAAATTTTGAAAAAAAATCGTACATTTAATCCTTTAGGCTCCCACATGCATATTTTAAGCAATTCTTTCTAACTGAGCCCCCTTTTAAATTGGATATTTGACATTTTGCATACTTATAGCAGAATACCTGAGGCCAGGCCACAAATCATAAAATCTTGAAAAAGTCTTACGTTTAACCCTTTGAGCATACACATATGTATTTTAAGCAATTCTTTTTAAGAGAGGCCTTAATTAAGTTGGAGACATGAATTTTTGCATACGTGTAACTGAATACATCAGATCACACTGCAAATCATAAAATTTTCAAAAAGTCTTATATTATTTACTCCTCCAGGCTCTAACTTGTGTATTTTAAGCAATTTTTCTAACCTCCGCCCATTTCACCCAGGGAGCACTTTTCCAACTTTTGCAGACACCCCTTTGACCATTCTTTCATATTATGCACTTACATATTTTACTTACATATGCACTTACATACCATAGCCTTACATATTTTAGTTCCACTTTTTACCGCTAGGGGCGCCTACTTGTCGGGTGCTATCGGCCCAATCCCCTCGACTAATATATCTACGGATAGTATATAAAACGGAATTTCGCTCGGATAGAGGTTTGTTTAGAATCGAGTGCGCCCCTGGTTGCGAAATGTGGAAGTAACAGATTTTTCAAAAGGATAAAGTGTTTTGAAAGGAATATTACACGAAACTCTCTGTGTGATCTGTGATCACACTTACCTACTTGTGCACTATATTTATGCATACTATAAAGTGCGTATAAATGCTATAGTTCACATATAGTGCTGCAGAACTGAATTCGTAAAGGTTACTGAGTATGACCATAAATTGCTTAAAGGTGGGTTTTAAAGGATTTGTGCATTTTCACGCTGAACTAAATTTAGTTTACTCAGAAATATTTGTAGAATATAGATAAAATTATATACAGGGACACACAAAGAGTAGAATACATGGCGGTCTATGGATGATAATTTCTGGAAATGTTTCAGTAGTTTTAAGCGTGTTTTAGTTTGAATTAAATTTTAGCTAAATAGTGGCATGTAATAAAGGTACTAGGTAAATTACAGGGCTGTAGAAAAGTATTCAAGTATGTTTCCATCTATTAGTATAAATTGCTGAAAGATGAATTTCAACCTGTTATGCATTTTCTTGCTAAACTAAATTTTCCCATTATATAGTATATATATCAACATACAGATCGAATACAGGGCTATTAAAAAGAATTGGAATACATATTTGGCTATGGGCGGTAACTACTGAAATCAGATTTTTAAATGTTTACTTAGTCTTCTTATTTACCTTATTTCCCTAAGTAACGAAGTTTCGTTAAAGTTATCATGGAGTGTTGGAAAGTGTTTCATAATCTATGCTGTACGTATGATTTTTCTTACTTGTTTAAATTATAATTCAATCTTTCAAAATATTTTTAGAGTCGATCAAATTAGCGTGCTTTTAGAAACTGCGGTGCCTGAACGGGGGTTGGCGAGCGTAGCTGTTAGGGGGCGGTGCCCCCTAGTTCAATTAAATAATAAAACTTTGCATAAACCACCACATGAACATCAAAATTTTCGTACCCTTCTAATAGCCCCCTTTCGGACACGTGTTTACTTCGGCTGATGACGGACTGTTAAATTTCGAGCTCGAAACGCGTCCTGTTTGTTTTTATACTAGGTTGAGCAAAACGTTCTGGGGAATCTTTGAAAGTTGCGTCGTTATGCGCAAATTAACAACAAAAGCAACAAGGACTATTCTTCAAAGTAGAGACCATCCTATTTTACGATTTTGTGCCATCGTTCTGCCAGATTCCGGATTTGCTTGAAGTACCATGGCGGCTCCTTGGAATAGAAAAACTCTTGACATGCTTCTTCAACTTCATTAAAGGATTCAAATTGACGGTCCTGGAAAAAAGTGTTGCATTGCCCGAAAGAGGTCACAATTGGATGGAGCTACGTCTGGACTGTACCACTTGTACTATATACGATACAAATTCTGGTAAGTATTAGATTAAAATATGTCTCAGAAATTTTTGCTCTACCTAACATTTATATGGTGGTTTATTTAAATAATTTAATTGTGTTTTATCGCCAGTTTTTCGGTGCTATTTTATCCTTCTGCTGTTCAACCATTCAACTGCTGTAAATCTCAGAATTCTATTCCTTATTTTCAAATAAAATTTTTGGAAAATTCTGGTGTGAATTCAACATTAAAGTAACACAATTACTTGACCCTAAAAGGGTTAAAATACATGAGCTGTAAATTCGAAATTCCCATCTGTTTCTTAAAAAGGTACTAGTTGTAGTTCACTAGATGCTATTAATCAGCATATCTTAATTCTCTCTAACTCTTGTCATTTGAAGATCTTAAAACTGTACTTCTCATCCGTTTTGTTAAGTCATCCGGAGTTAATTTAATTAGTATGAAGTATGTTAAAAGTTTAATAATTAACTCTAATGTTACAGAGTTATTTGGTCGTGTTAGTTATTCAGCAAACATAATTTATCTACATATCTACCTGGAATTTACTTCTAATTACTTCAAGCAAATAATGGAACAAGAAAGTTTCATGATCCTTCTTGATGTTATTTATATGAACTAAATAGTTAACATAATCAGCGATATTTTTTCTTAATTTTTATTTTCTTGTTAGCCCCCGGTATGCTATTTATTTCTCCCAGCTATTAAAGAGTCGTCTCCAAAAAATAACGTTCCGTTGTATAAGCCAGCTGTAAAATAAAGCAGATGTATCATTGTGCGATTAAATACTCTATAGCAATTTTTTTAACTTCTAAGCATCGCACATTTTCAATTTTTATACCGTCGTATTGGAAAAAAAGTACATTTAAATGCTATTTGTATGAAAACTGCATCTCCATTTATTTTTGGAATATTAATTGTTTGTAGTTTTTGGAGCCATTTGCTAAATATTGGCAACGGTAGTACTCCATTTCTGTAGAAAGTAAAGGAAAAAGTTGTAAAATATTAATTATATATTTTTGTTGCCATTTTTCATAACAACCGAAAGAAAATGTAATTTAAACACGTGCTATTTTGAAAAAATATAAACGAATAATTTCTGTTAAAACATGGAGCTATGACATGCTTATTATTACATGCTTATATTAATGACGGCATCTTTTTGCTGCATTTGTGTATTATTTCGCGATAGCGACGTCCTATGCCTACTGAACTGTAGATGTTTAAGAGTGGATCGTAAATGTGGAATTCTTAAGCTGATGCGAATGACGTCATTTTACATAAAATAAAAGCGTGTGATATAAGTCTTAAAATTGAAATATGTTTTGTACTATTTATATATACATCAGAGCCACCGGTTAGGTAATTAACACCAAAATCTAATCACCAACAACTTCTGTCAACTTCTACTAAATCTGAAATTTGATGAAAATTCGTGCATTAGCTTTTAAGATAGAGCTATTGCAGAAATCATAAAAAATTCTATATAGTAGCGCCACCTGTTGCGCAATTTACACCAAAAAGTAATCAGAATCAAATTATATCACGTACTAAATGAATGTGAAGTTGCATAATAATCCGTGCATTACCTCTATAGATATAGCTATTTCGGAAATCATGGAAAATGCAGCACAGCAGCGTCATCTATTTGACGATTTACACCAAACTCAACACCAGTTTATATCAAGGTCTAACAAAATCTAAAATTTTGCGAAATTCCGTGCAAGGTTTTGAGATAGAGCGCCCACAAATTTTTTGTCGCATACAGACTCACAGAGTGACACACAGAGTGACAGACAAAGTAACAGACAGAGTGACAAACAGACTCACAGATAGACATTTTCTAAAACGTATAAATCCATCGAAAACCGGAAGTCGAAATTTATCACGAATCCAATACTTTCTTTTTGTAAAGATAGAAGGAAGTAAAAAGGAAGTAAGTTATCTTCAAATGTTTGAAGAACAGTTTAATAATATACTATACTTTGTCAGACTCAATGAAATCTTAATATGTTACAAAAGTGGAGGCCTGTAAAACTTACGTTTCGAAGTGCAAAAATTCGGCTTTTTTTACATGAAAAGTTGTAAATAATAATAGTAAAATAATCATCAACATATTGTCGTATACTTGGCAAAAAGTATATTTTCATATTTCTTGTAAAAAAGTAATAGAAATAACATACCATAGTGTATTTCAAAACGTTTTTCTAAAAAAAATCTATAAAAACATGTATAATAATCACTTATAAACAGATAAAGTTAAATAGTGTTATAAAAAGTGATAAAATAACTTTATCTTTATTAAGATTTTAAAAAATTATTAATCTATCTTTATTAAGATTTAATAAAGATATTTTATCACTTTATACAGCGTTATTTAACTTAAAAAATCTATACACACATCTTTAAATCGTTCGTTGCATATTAATTTTTATATGAAATTTTCAACACCTTTAAGGAACATTTTTGATGTATAGTGAAAGAAATATGAACATTCCTTTTCTAATCCGGCAGAAAGAAATTGTTTTTTGTTTAAAATTCTAAATATCGCCAAGGAACATATTTGTTAGATACTGCAAGAAATTTAAACAAATATTTTCTTGTCCGACGGGCTCAAATCAATTTTTATTCATCATTCTCAATATTATTACAGAATATTTTTGATACCCAGAGTAAAATATTAGAGCATCCATTTTCTAATCCGATTGTCAAATTTTATTTTTGTTCAAAATTTTCAAAATCGTTAAAGAGCATTTTTGATAAACACTACAAGAAAGGATCTAGCCGGATAAGCATGGCGAAATGGTCCCCACGGCCGATGTTTGAAATAACATATGTGGTAATAAGGCTCACCATGAGAATACAATATAGAGTGTTTTTAGCCTCTGATCTTGAACTGTCCTTGAGATAATCGGGGAAGTATGCGCCTGCGCTACTATTTTTCAAATGCGTTTTACTCAAAAAGTACAAAAGTTAAAAAAATTAAACCAACGCCAATAATTGAAGAATATATTAGTTGACATTATATATTTTTTTCACATTTTTACAAAAATTTTAACATAGAAAAATAAACTATTTTTTAAAAAATATATTAATGTAGTAATTTTATATTTACACCAACCAAAAAATTACAGAATAAGCCTCAAAGTATGTACTTTTATGAAAAAAAATTTCGTCGAAATCGAAGATGCGCTTTTTGAGTTATAATGTTAGGAACTTGCTAAAATATTCGTAACTTTCCCTGTTTGCATTTGCAGAAATACGCTACTATCAATGCATCGGTCGATTCGTGACATTTCCACTTGGGCAGGATGCGCAGTGCGCCAAAATAAGAGAATGTTTCCATACATGTACCACTTCCGTGTAGGTTTGTTTCGTGTTTGTAAACATTCTGTTATTTTGGCGTACTGCACATCCTTCTCGCATAATATTATCAAGAATTGACAAACAAAATGGTAACATTTGCCTATGCTGAATTTCACATAGAAGAAAGCTATGAAGCTGAACAGTGTACATATATAACGTATCACTTTAGGGGGGAGCATGTGTGTGTGTGGGGGGGGGGGGATCTGGCACTTGGCATCGTAGGATATCGGTAGGGGAAGGGGGTTATCATTTGATATCGTTATCATTTTTTATCAAAACAAAATTTACTTTTTTGGTATCTTTTTCTTTACATCCGTTATCTTAATTTTTTAAAGTTAGTTTTCTTCTTTTTATGAAAACTAGGGGGCTGTGCCCCCTACGAGCTACGCTCGTCAACTCCCGTTCAGACACCGCAGACTCTAACAGCACGCTAATTTGAGCGCCTTTAAAAAGATTTCGGAAGATTGAATTATAATTTGAATCTGACAATTATAATCTGACGTAATTTTCACCAAACTTTTCTTTCTCTTTTTAATATTCACGTCAAAATACTTTTGTTAGAAATGAAATATTATGATCATCTTAAAATGTCAAGTAAATGTCTCGCGCAATTTTTAAATTAAAACTGTTTTGCAATATTACTTTTTGTTCATTTTACGTAATAAGTGTAATATGACGTAAATTCTCCTATTTAGGACTTCTAACGCATGTTACTGAATTTATTATTTTACAATATTCTTTCTCATTTAAAATTCACGTGTAACTATAGTTTTTATGACGTAATTTTCAATGAGTTCCTGCTTTTTGTATTTTTTGTTTATAATAGTCACGTGTAAAATAATTTTTTAATTTGAAGCAAACATTACTGTTTGCGCTGTTTATGCAGTTGGCAACAGTTTAAATTAATAAAATTTTCTAAAATTTGTAAAAAATATCTCTCGAAATGCTGAAAATTTGAATTTAAAATAGAAATAAAACCTCGAAAAATTATCCAAATTAAAAAACTAACTGCAATCTGCACACCGGGAAATTCTGACGCATAAAATGATCTAAAAATGATTAAATTCCTATGTACAGTTTTTGCTCCTATAAAACTTTTTTAATGGAACGATTTTGTCCAACTTTGGCATTAAAGATCTCTTAAAATAATTCTTCGATTTGAAAACTGTCTCCATCAGCGTGTTTATCAAACATTTTTCTATAATTCTACCGATTTTCATATTTTTGTATGCAAAAGTTTTTTTAATATTAACGAAGAAAGACCTCCGCTCACAAAAAATTCAAAACCGGCCGCGGCGGCGGTGACAGCGGTAGTTACTTTTTTTTAGAATAGAGAGATACAAAGTTATAATAAAAACCATTGAATGACTATAAAACATTTCATTCCAAAATAGGGAATAACCCAACGTTTGCCATTAATATTCTCCTGCCACATGCGTATATAATTCGTTGTTAGAGAAACCAGATTCGAAATTATACTTGTTATTTTTGCTAGTAAAAAATGGGGAATAATGTTGTCCGCCTGTTTTGTTTACAAGAAGTTCCGTTTAGCCCCGTGCAAGGGCGAAGTGCAAGAAGACAATACTACTGTTCTATGCATTATGTAACAAAGAGTTATTATTAAAAACTTTTAAATAATATTTCTTTAAAACGTTATTTGGTATAAAGTTATTTCTTATATAAGAGTGATATCTTATGAATTTCTTCTCTTTATTTAAATAAGTAAAATATGCAAATAAAAAATATACAACCATACCTGTACATCATCGCAAACGTTTAAAAAGAAAAAAAAAGAAAACAATTGTAAAAAGAAAATGAATTTTTAAACACTGATAACAATATTATTAGGGGGAGGGGGATTCGAAGAATGTTAACGTATGATATCGGAAGTTTGGGAGGGGTTCGGAATTACCAAAAAGTTGATAACCTTATATATTTACGACCCTTATAGCTTCATCTGACCATTGGACTACACCACCGACTTGATATTATTATGATAGAAGGATGCGCAGTACGCCAAAATAACAAAATGTTTACAAACATGAAACAAACCTATAGGGACGTGGTATGTATGGAAACATTCTCTTATTTTGGCGCACTGCGCATCCTGTTCGAGTGGAAATGTCACGAATCGACCGATGCATTGATAGTAGCGTATTTCTGAAAATGCAAACAGGGAAAGTTACGAATATTTTAGCAAATTGCTAATATTATTTTTTTATAACTCAAAAAGCGCATCTTCGGTTTTAAGGAAATTTTTTCCCTTAAAAGTACATACTTTGAGTCTTATTCTGTAATTTTTTGGTTGGTGTAAATATAAAATTACTACATTAATAATTAAAAAATATATATTTTTGTTTATTTTTCTATATTAAATTTTTTGTATAAATGTGAAAAATATATATAATGGGAACTAATACATTCTTCAATAATTGGCGTTGGTTTCATTTTTTTAACTTTTGTACATTTTGAGAAAAACGCATTGGAAAAATAGTAGCGCACGCGCATACTTCCCCGATTATCTCAAGGACAGTTCAAGGTCAGAGGCTAAAAACACTCTATATTGTATTGTCAATGGTGAGCCTTATTACCACACATGTTATTTCAAACATCGGCAGCGGGGGCCATTTCGCCATGCTTATGTTGCGAATGAAAATATGACCCTTTGAGGATCCATCTTCCAATTCGGTAGACAGAAATCAATTTTAGTTCAAAATTCTCAATATCCCCAAGGAAAATTTTTAATGCATACTGCAAGAAACTTAAACATAGATTTTATAATCTGATAAACAGAAAACAATTTTTATGCAACCTTCGCAATATTTTCAAAGAACATTTTTTTGATACATTGAGTAAGAAATTTAAACATCTATTTTCTAATCCAAAGTACAAAAATCATTTTACTGTTCAAAATTCTCAAAATCGTTAAGGAACATTTCTGATACATGCTACAATAAATTTGAGCATCGTTTTCTAATACGACAGACATCAATTTTAGACAGAAATCAATTTTAGTTCAAAATTCTCAGTATCTTCAAGGAATATTAATGCATACTGCAAGAAATTTAAACATCCATTTTATAATCTTACAGGCAGAAATAAATTTTTATTTAACATTCGCAAAATTATTAAAGAACATTTTTGATATATAGAGTAAGAAATTTCATTATCCATTTTCTAATCCGACAGACAAAAATCAATTTACTGTTCAAAATTGTCAATATCTTTAAAGAACATTTTTGATGCATAGTGCAAGAAATTTAAATATCCATTTTCTAATCCAACAGACAGAAATGAATTTTTATTGAACATTTTAAATATCGTTAAAGAACATTTTTGACACATAGAGTACAAAATTTAAACATCCATTTTCTAATCCGACAAACGGAAATCAATGTTTATTCAACATTCACAATATTGTTAAAGAACATTTTTAATGCATAGTGCAAGAAATTTCAAAATCATTTTCAAATCGGACAACATAAATAAATTTTTATTCAACATTCAAATATTGTTAAAGAGCATTTTTGATACATAGAGTAAGAAAAAATCCATTTTCTAATACAATGGGCATTATTTTTTTTATTTTATTTTTTTCAAAATCATTAAAGAACATTTTTGATACATAGAGTAAGAAATTTAAATATCCATTTTCTATCCCAAAGGGCAAAAATCAATTTTTATTCAACATTTTCAATATTGTTAAAGAACATTTTCGATACATAAAGTAGGAAATTTAAGGATTTATTTTCTAATCCGATAGACAAAAATGAATTTTTGTTCAAAATTCGCAAAATCGTTAAGGAACATTTCTAATGCACACTAGGTACAATAAATTTGAGCATCCGTTTGCTAATACGAAAGACATAAATCAATTTTAGCTCAAAATTCTCAGTATTCTCAAGGAACATTAATACGTACTACAGGATATTTAAACATCCATTTTCTAATCTTACAAACAGAAATAATTTTTTATTCAACATTCGCAATATTAATAAAGAACATTTTTGATATATAGAGTAAGACATTTGATTATTCATTTGATTATCCAATTAATTTTGTTCAAAACTTGCAAAGTCGTTAAGTGGAATTTTTTATACAGACTTCAAGAAATTTGAACATTCATTTTCTAATTGGACAGACAGAGATAAATATTTATTCAACATTCTCAATATCGTAAAGAAAATTTCCGATACATACTGCAAGTACTTTTAACATCTATTTTCTAATTCGAGAGACAGAAGTTATTTTTGGTTCAAAATTCTTAATATCGGTAAGGAACATTTTTGATACATATTGTACTTGATCAGCCATTGTCTAATCCAACAGACAAAAATTAATTTCTGCTCAAAATTCTCAATATTGTTAAGGAATATCTCTAATGCATATTGGAAGAAATCTGAGAATTCATTTTCTAATCTGACAGACAGTTATTTAAAAAAAAAAGACAAAGAAATTGAGCGGACCTGAATTTTCATAATTAATTCATATGTTAAGAATTTTTATTGCTAATTTGAGGATTTCTATAACTCAACATCCCAAAACGGAAAAGATATTTCTTGTAATATGCATCAAAATATGTTTTTTTAGTAATATTAAGAAGTTTGAACAAATATTGAAACTCATGGAGCATTTTAAAGTTGTTCAAAATTCGGAAAATTTGTGTTTGAGGAAAGTGCATTTGAAATACATTATGATATCTTATTTTCATTACATACCTTTATCCTCTTGAAATCTTAAGTTAAAATAATATTAGAAATACATATTCATTTCCTTTTTTACAAGCAAAATGACAGGAAAAGCCCTTTCTCTGAAATTGATACTTGGGGACTGGTAATTTAGACTCACAAATATGGATCTAAAATTACTTGCCACCTCAAAATATCCATTTAAGGGAGAAACGGATCTTTAATCTTTAAAAAAAAACAGTTTTCAATTTTTGTTTTATTCTGACTTTTTAAAAATTTCTCAACAAAATGCAAAAAAAAAAAAAAAAAAAAAGGAGGGGGGGGGGCACTCAAAAATCTACATTACTTCTTGAGTTATAATCATTTATAGACGGTAAGTATAATTGGAGGTCCGTACACTGTTAAAAATTTGCAGCATTCTGGCAGGTCATTTGACTGTTTTTTCCCAAAAAGGTCACACATCCCTAGTTTTAACACTATTCTGACCATATGATTGGCCATTTTATGGTCAAAATATAATTAAATTATGGTTATAAAACCGTTTTTTTTTCAAAAAACGGTCGAATGAACTGCCAGAATGCTGCAAAATTTTTCACTGTGTAGATATTGAAATTTTAAAACCCGTTTTCTCAGATTAGTCAATTTGGAGTTTGCGCGCTCTGTTACTTTCAAACTATGTAAACTACAGCTTTTGAAAATTAACCAAATATGAGTTTCTTTATAATGTACATGATAAAACAAACAAAAAAAGAAATCACATATATTTTTTTTCACTTGAAAAACTTTTTTTTTAAAATATTTAAATTTTTTTGTGCTTAAATTAAATTTTAAACAAAACTTTTTGTGTATATTTTGGATTTAATTTAGAATTATGTGTTTTACGATTTTATTTTGTTCAAAAATTGTTTACTATATGTATAATTTAGCGTTTTATCAAGTGCGCAACACTTAATCATTTTAATTCTCGCATTAGTGATATGAATTTTTAAATTTAAAATTTAAATATTAATTTTGTATACACATCATTTATTTTTCTGGATAATATAGTTAAGAACATATACTTTAGGCAAAAAGAAAAAAAATCTTAATTGCATTTTATTTGTGTTTTGGTACTTAAAAAGGCTATGTTTTTTTTTATCTTTTCGAGAAACGCAAAGATCCTGTGCCCCCTTAATTATCAATAAGCTAAAATAGCAATATCAAATTTAATGAGGTTGAACAAGTGCATGATCTGAAAACCCTCAAAAAATTTTATTGTACCAAATAATTATGAAGTTAAAATGTCATGAAAATTACTTACCTTCTTGAACACATTGCCTTGAATGTATTTTGTAAACTCAGATGAAAATCTATATATATATATTACGTTAACGTACGTGGTACAGAAATCGCGATTATTTGTTATTGTTTAATGGCAATGCCCGAAAAACGCATCTCATTGGTTATTGTGTAAAATAATTTGGCAAGATTTAGGCGGAAGTAAATCCGGTTTACTTACGTTTCGCGTTTATTTATTTACGTTCTCTCTTTCGCTGCAGTTATGGAACTTCACAATGCCTTTAGAAATGCCCGTAAAAGATCTCGACGATTGCTTGAAAGTGAGCAAGAAGCCACATTAAGATGAGACAATCGAAATAGATTGGATCGAGAATGGCGTCAAATACTATTTCATTACTTATTTTATACAACACGGACTTATTTTCTCGCATACTGCAAATACTGTTTCACAGTTCAAAATATTTCAACGAAACCTCACAACATGGCGAATGATAGTTACAACTTCATTACTTTTTTTATACAGCACAGAATCATATGCTGCAAAATACTATATTTTAAAGGCGAATATTTTGAAAAGCAATAAAACATTTTGTTCCCAAAAAATTCTTTTTCTTCTTACTTTTTGTAAAAACTTAAAAGACAACCACTCGTATGCTGGAAAATTTTATACTTTACAATTCACAATATTTCAACCAATCCTCATAAAAGCGTGATTATTAATGTCTAACTTTTTAAACGACGACTTACGCCCGAGAAATCTAAATTGAATTACGTGAAGTTTTATCCCCATTGCTAACAAGGCGTAAAACCAACAGAGTGAAAAGTATCTAGGCCAGGGTTCGAACCTGGGTCTTTTGATTCAGCGCACCAAAACTCTTCCAACTAAGCCACCTGTAACGACACACATAGCCTGGCATCCCTCGCTCTCCAAAAGACCCAGGTTCGAAATCCAGCCTGGATACTTTTTAACCGACTGCCAGAAAGGTTATGTGTTTCACGTGTATCTGGGTATGTGGATTTCTTTATACCCTCGAAACATCCCAACGGCTGGACGGATTTTAATAAATGAGGTCTCTATCGATTCCTCTTAACTGTCCGATGGTTATAGACTAGGTTTTTTTTTTATAAATTCAAAATGGCGGTAGAGACAATAAAAAAAATTTACGCACCCTATTGAGTGGCTTAGCATTGGATAGGTCTTTCAAAATGAAGATGATGTTTCATTGACTATTGTACAGTCAGAAGCTCCGTTTAAATATTACACAACCTGGAAGTTGTGTATTTAGGATCTCTAGATTTACTGTAACTCTAACCTTCATAGACATCTATAGACCTCATCAAAAGAGTGTTTATAGATAGGAACTAACAATTAAACACAACTTAAAAGTCATCAATACAAGTAATAAGTACAGAAATAGTAAGTAATATAAAAACAAAATACATAGTAATACAAAACGATGGTATAGACGAAAATAAATTTTTACGCACAATATTGAGTGGCCATAACATTGGATAGGTTTTTCAAAATGAAGACGATGTGTCCTAGACTATTTTACAGTCAGAGCTCCGTTTAAATATTACACAACTTGAAATTTGTGTATGTACACTTTTAAAAATTTGCAGCAATCTGGCAGGTCATTTGACCGTTTTTTCCGAAAACGGTTACTCAACCCTAATTTTAACACTATTCTGACCATATTATTGGCCATTTTATGGTCAGAATATAGTTAAATTATGGTTATGAAACCGTTTTTTCAAAAAACGGTCGAATGACCTGCCAGGATGCTGCAAAATTTTTAACAGTGTAGGATCTCTAGCTTTACAGTAACTCTAACCTTCATAGACATCTAAAAGCCTTATCAAAACAGTGTTTATAGATGGGAACTAACAATTAAACACAACTTAAAAGTCATCAATACAAGTAATAAGTACAAAAAATAGGTAAGTAATATAAAAACTAGTTTCACATTGACGATAAATAATTAATTAGTTCGCTTTTTACGCAGTCGGGTTTTTTGATTTTTAAAATTTAATTTTTACTTGTTCACTCTGTTGGTTTTACGCTTTATTAGCAATGTGAATAAAAATTCACGTAATTCAAATATAAGGGCAATTTCATTACTCTTTAGGTGCGTTTGTAATTATATAAACACGTAGCACCTAGAAGTTGTCGTCGTTCGGTTCGCCTGTCCGTCCGCATATAACAGGGCAAAAACTACCCAATCGAATGGTTTTAAATTTTAAATATATAATTGTTGCAAACTTTTGTCGAGTCATTTCAAATTTTATAAAAATCGGATGTATAGTTTAATTACAAGGACATTCAAAAGTTTTCCGTTACATTATATATATATATATATATATATATATATATATATATGTGTGTGTGTGTGTGTGTGTGTGTGTGTGTGTGTGTGTGTGTGTATACATATACCGGGTGTCCCAAAAATAACTGATGGATTTTAAAATAGACTAACTCGCAAACGGTGACAGATATTTAAATAATTCTTGCAGGAGGGTTATGTATATGTCTGGAGTTTTCTAGCTGGGATTCTTGATTTTAGTTCGAATTGTTTAGATATCTGTCACCGTTTGCAAGTTATTCAATTTTAAAATCCATCAGTCATTTTTGGGACACCCGGTATGTATATATATGTGTGTGTGTGTGTCTGTAAAGTATTTTAATTATTAGCCTAACTAAAAAATATTTTAAATTATTTTCCACTTTTAATTTCCCTATTAAAAATGTCATTAAATTCTTTTTCTTTTCAATAATCAACGCATATTTATTTTCAATTTGGCGTTGCGCCATTACAGGCTTCGTTCTTAAAATTCCCTTTCAAAATTCTTCCCTTTTATTTTTCCTTTCGAATATTTTGATGGAACATTCTTCCTTCCAAAAGTAAGCTGAATCGCAACGATTCTCTCAATGGGCTGTTTCCCGGTTCGTCTTTGGTTAGTAACCCTTGTCATAATGCAGATATTTGTATTCATACGCACTCACTATAAAACTTTTCTGTTCTGGTTCAGAAGAACTTTTTTCAGTGATTTTGACTGCTGAAATGTAACTGCGACATCGGAAGAACGTCCATTCAAATTATAATATTTTCAACCTAACCCCTCTTTTGAGAGTGCTTCACCATTGTGAACGATGATCATGTAATAACGAAGTTGTAATTACAGCTGCGTGGCATTTATTTATCGGGAGAACACACAGATTCTACAATTGCTAAGATTAAGTTTCACTCGGTACATGGTTGGAATTATTGTACTGTCTTTGATTGACGGATTGTTTTTTTAAACTAGATATGCTGCTATTTAATTACGTATGCGATCTGATTTTACAAATTCGCTCTTTAGTCTGTGGATGTCTGATTGATGAGGTGTACCAATGATACTTCGATTAAGAAGGCAATATACCTTGAACTAAAATAGAGATTTTTACTCGTCGATTACTGAGAACACATTATACATATAAATATATATATATATATGAGGTACATACATACATATATATATTCCAAAAACGGAAAAATAGAATCCCTTAGTATTGTAAATTCAGCTCTTTAAAAAGCTAAATTTGAAATTCAAGATTGTATGATCCACCTCTCTGACAGAAAACCTGGTTCATCTTGCGTCCACACATGGTCCATCTCTCCCATCTGCACATGGTTCACCTCTCCCGATCTCCTAGGTGAGAAGTATAACGCACTCTGACGGTAGACAACAGATATTCCGTCTCTATTTTAAATTATTTAGAAGTCTAAATATTCCCCGACATCATTAAAACTAGATAGATCACACATAAACCAAAACCTTTGAATGCATAACTATAACTATATGAAGAAATTATTTGACTTACCAAAAGCAATAGTGATTTTCAGCTGGAAAAATATTATTATTATTTTTTTTTTGAGAAGCAAAAAGTTTCACGCCACACAAAATATCTTTAAGTGTCTAAGATAGTGGCACCATCTTATGGACGCTGCATAACGTAATATTTGACTGGTCCATCTCACCCTGTGGTTCATCTCTCCCGTACTTACCCTATATCTATATGAGAGTTCTGGAAAATATACATATTGTTTTATAACTACACTGTAAAGAAATATGTAGTTCTACAGATGTAAAGTTACATGCTTCCTAAACTTTCATCTGTAACTGTAGAAAAAAAGCTGCAAATCTACAAAACTAGTTTTTGTAAAGCTACAGAAATCTGTAACTTTACAAATGAATCTGCTAAAATTACAGTAATCTTACTAAAATTTTATCTGTAACCCTGGTTGCAGTTGCATGAAAAATTCTAGGCATCCCAGTTTCCTAAAAAATTCTTAGTAACCTTACAGATTTTTTGATTTTCGGCACAAAAGTGTGTTTGTTACATGTATTTTTGTTGTTGCCGTTACATAAAAAGTTCTAGGAATCCCAGTTTCCCAGAAAAGCTGTAGTAACTTTAAAGATTTTTTTAGAGAGTAAGGGGCAGTCCATAAATGCTGTCACACATTTTTCAATATTTTTGACCCTCTCCCCCCCCCCTTTTGTCACAAAGTGTCACACTTCACCATACCCCTCCCCCCCTTTGTCATAAAGTGTCACACTTCACCATACCCCCCCCCCCCCCCCCATTGTCACATGTCACGCTAGATTTCATAAACATATACTTGCAGTTCAGAAACAAAGCACTACGTTGTAGATCATATTTCAAACTTTATTTTTAGACTTTAACTATGTGTTTTGGCGACATTTGTGAGTATAACAATTAAAATGATTCATATACTTATTTTGTATGAAATAAGATTAAGGTTTATAACAAAAACATAATTACTCTTTTAATACAATAATTTTAATACAATAGTAATAAAATGTTAATGCGAAAGAGCAGTTGAAAAACGTCGTATTTTGGAATTTGAAATGGAATTTAATATATTTGGCTTTAAATTTACTTTATAAACACAAAATATTTTAATTTCAAAATAACTTCAAAATTTAATCTCCTTATTTTTAATACTTTTATTTTAACCAAAATGTGTGATATGACATTTCTTCTTACTCCCTCTCACCCCCTTGTCACAAATTGTCACAATTTCCCGAACCCCCCTCCCGCTCAAAGAGGGAAGGCCCCTAAGTGAATTCTGGCGTGTAATAATAAAACTTAATAAATACAACCAAGTGTTACCAAATTATTGATTTTATTAACTAAAAAGATCAGTACTTAAAACATAAGTAAATGTTCATCTAAAGAAATACATCTTTTTCACACTGGATTTTCTTATCTTAGAGCAGGCAGTGCTTCGGAGAAGAACAATACTTTATACAATATATGTGCATTCCCTCCAGATAAAGTGATGGCTGTGGCATTAACATCCAAATATCACACAAAATATTCTACAAATGAAAAGAAACAACAACAACAACAACAACAAAATTCCAACATTACTTTCCAGTGCAACTGTAAAGTAAAAGAAGTTTTTTTTTAAGGTATTTTTTTCCAAAAGCTTCTTTCGTTTTAATCTTAAAAAATACACATGAAATATTTTATATTGTGTGAACTTTTACCCGCTTATATGTGGATCATACTGATTTTAATATTTCTTTATATATATATGAAAACTGCATAAGGATGGATTTGTAAATGTTTTGTAGTTTCCAAAATGACATTCCAAAAGCATTTTTATGTCGAGAGAAGCAGAAAAAGAAACTTTTAGAATAATGCAATACTTTCACATCTTATGATTCTATATATTGCACAAAAAAGTCTACAAGAGAAAGGAAACAGTAAAATAATTTTTAACAATACTTTCCAGTACAGATTTAAAATTTAAAAAAAAAAATCATTTTTTAAGCATTAAAAAAATTACAGGAAGTTTCTTACAAAAGTGTCTTTCGTTTCTTTCCGAAAACAGAATGCTGAAAGAAATTTTTGGAACAATGTAATTAAAATCTTATTCATTCATATATTGCACAAAAAAGTCTACACGAGAAAGGAAACAGTTTAATAATTTTTAACAATACTTTCCAGTGCAGATTTAAAATAAAAAAGTTTTTCATTTTGTAAGCATTAAAAAAATTACAGCAAGTTTGTTACAAAAGTGTCTTTCGTTTCTTTCCGAAAACAACACGCATGAAATATTAGATTACAGAAAGACATTCCAAATGCATTTTTATGTCGAGATAAGTCGAGAAAGAAATTTTTAGAACAATGTAATTAAAATCATATTCATTCATATATTGTACAAAAAAGTCTACACGAGAAAGGAAACAGTAAAATAATTTCTATCAATACTTTCCAGTTTCCAGCACGGCCTTAAAATAAAAAAGTTTTTCCTTTTTTTTAAGGATTAAAAAAATTACAGCAAGTTTGTCACAAAAGTTTCTTTCGTTTCTTTCAGAAAAAAGCACACATGAAATATTAGATTGCAAAATTACATTCCAAATGTATTTTTGTGTCTAGAAAAGTTAAGAAAGAAACTTTTGGAACAATGTAATATTTTAACATCATATTCATTCATATATTGCACAAAAAATCTACAAGAGAAAGGAAACAGTAAAATAATTTTGAACAATACTTTCCAGTGCAGATTTAAAATAAAAAAGTTTTTCATTTTTTAACCATTACAAAAATTACTGCAAGTTTGCTACAAAAATTTCTTTCGTTTCTTTCAGAAAAAGCACACATGAATTACTAGTTTACAAAATGATATTCCAAATGCATTTTTATGTCGAGACAAGTCGAGTTTGAAACTTTTGGAACAATGGTAATACTTTAACATTTTATGCATCCATATAATGCACAAAAAAGTCTGCAAGAGAAAGAAAAGTATAAAATTATTTCTAACAATACTTTTCAGTGCGGCTTTAAAATGAAATAGTTTTCTTTTTTTATGCATTAAAAATATTACATCAAGTTTGTTACAAAAGTTTCTTTCTTTTCTTTCAGAAAAAAGCACACATGAAACCGTTTGCAAAATGACATCCCAAATGCATTTTTATGTCGAGACAAATCAAAAAAGAAACTTTTGGAACATATTAATATTTTGACACCCGTGTAGGAAAGTAGTTTTATTTGTAAAAAGTATCTTAGATTTAACTTCCACTGATGATCAAGATTCTGAATTCTTAAAAATTTACAAATGAACCGTTGAATTTAAAACTGAAGTAAGTCTATTTTATGTTATTGATAGTTATTTAATGGTTTGCTTTTGAATTGCTTTAGCTTTAAGGGGACGTTGAACGTTTTAAAAAAATTCTTTTAATTTTCATAATAGAGATTTGAAATTTTGCGCAAATATACATTTCACCATAAGTGTATAGAATAACTTAAAAGAAATTTCCAATCTTATTATAATTTTAAGATCTTTAAAAAAATTAAAAATTTAAAACGAAATTTTAAAATGCTCCTTGCGTCTTAATATTTTAGATATTTCCTCGATTTTGGATTTTAATCACGTAAAACTCTATTACAAAAAAATCTGTGAATCAATTTTATAATCCCTTAATTGGTTAATTTTTTAGAGATATTTTTTTGAATTCCATATCAATTTTCATCGTAATTATGCCTTATAATAAGTTAAAAATCAAATTTAATTGTTTTAATGAAGTCGAATTTTAAAATGCACACACAGTTTCTTCTTAAATAATATCAGGATTTTTTCTTCCTTATGAGTTTCATGAATTTTGATCAAAAATTAAGTAGCAAGAAGCATTTCAGAAATTTAAAAAAAGCTGAAACATCAGTATTGAGAAAAACAGATTTAAAGTATATTAAAAGCAGGTGTCGTACATGTCCTGAAAATTCAAGACTAGGAAATTCTTCTGCACCAGTATTTTCGTATAGAAAATCTCTTCATAAATAAATCTAAAATTCGCGCATTTAACCTAGATCTATTTTTCTATAAAAAAAAAAAAAAAAAAAAAAATACTGATTTTACTCCTGAAAAATTCTCTCAAGCGTACGACCCCTGATTAAAAGGCCAAAAAATTGATTGTGAACGAAATTAAAACACTTACAGCTCTACGTAAAGTTATCGCATCTGCATGCGCTTTTCCACGAATGACGCAGAACAATTTAGAGAATAATTATATAAGCAAAAATATTACGTCTGAATTCCATCTTTAAAATATTTACATTAAAATCACAGACAATACATAAAACAATTAAAATCATTACATAAAAACACTAAAAACATATTAAAATTGGGACGTTTCGGATCATCACGATCCCTCCTCAGCCAATTATAAACGTTAAAGTCAATACTATCAACAGTTACAAGAAAAACACAACAGAAAGTCATCAATTTCAGGTTACAGTTAAAATAAAATTAACGAAGCTGCATCTGTGCCGGCCGAGTATTCTATTTCATTTTAACTGTAACCTGAAATTGATGACTTTCTGTTGTGTTTTTCTTGTAACTGTTGATAGTATTGACTTAACGTTTATAATTGGCTGAGGAGGGATCGTGATGATCCGAAACGTCCCAATTTTAATATGTTTTTAGTGTTTTTATGTAATGATTTTAATTGTTTTATGTATTGTCTGTGATTTTAATGTAAATATTTTATTAGAGAATAATATTGCACACAAAAAGAAATGTCGAGTTTGGGGTCGATTTTTGTTCAAATAAAGGTCCACGGTCCTCTTAAGTAACCCCCCTTTTTTTTTTCTCAAAGTGGACTTGCCTCACTTTCAAGTTTTCATAAGCAATAAGAGACTTATTTTAAAACAAATTGTAGTCTTCTATCATGTAAATTTAATACAGTTAGGATTATCCGTTTTAACTTTTAAAGAAATCTTGGTTTTGTAATTCGCCCATGGAAATGAATCTCAATCAAAAGCAGTGATTTGTTGAAAATATTGATCTTATTAAAATGGAATAAAATTATAACAATAAAAAATTGGAATTTTTAAAACTATTTACTCATTTATTTTATTTCAATGCTTCATTCATCTTTAGAAAAGTTAGAATATAATTTTACTGGAGAAATATGAAAAAAAAAAAAAATACTCACAAGGAAGCTCTCCTTAACGTGCATACTCAAAATATTAAAAAAAAAAACTAATTAAACTAGTTATGTATGTAATAAAGGATCAGTCAAATTTAGCGACAGAATTGCAGTAGATAGTCTGTAAAAAAAATAAAATACTTTCGAGTATTTCGCGCGAAAAGACGAAAGCGTCACGCGATTTGGCGAGCAGTACTTTTCCTCACCAAAAGCAAACGATTTTAATGCACCTGAAAATTGCTTGTTAATTGATTTTTAGAATGCGTGTAAATAGTATTTAATGAATTTAAACTTAACCAATGAGAGAGTTTAATAAGTACATTTTTTTTGTATTACATATTTATGCTGCTTGTTATTTAATTTTATTACTTTAAAAACAATTTCATATATAAGAAATATTTTCATATGTTCAAGCGTATTCCAAAATAAAAGAAAGATGAAGAATGCTGCAGTTATTCATTTTAATATCAAAGAAGTCGTTGTTCCCAAAGCAATAAAATTCAATTGACAGTGTTCAGTTGGACTTAATTTTGAGATTGAAACGATTTTAATTAATTTAAATTTTGTTTCAATTCATAAAATTTGATAGTTAACTTTCATTATAAATATATATGTATGAAAAATTATTGTTAAATCTAACTAAAACTGACAAAACTAAAGTTTTTTTTACATTAAATTTATTTAAACAAGTTCAATATAAAACATTTTTTTTTCTTAAAGAGTATCTGACATAAAAAGTATTTTTTGAAATTTTATTCCAACGCCAACCGGTGATAAATTGCCAAATATCGAAATTTTCATTATTTTTTTTTACGGACGCTCTATGGTGTTTCCGCCGAAATTTTTTTATAAACATATCCATCCTCGCGAATCGACCATTCTATAATTTTTTCAGATTTTTCGGAGTATGCCCGCATGGAGACCTTCCCTGTCAGTAATAAGTTCTATGCATATAATTATATTTCTTAATTTAGATAGTGAAGATTTTTAAAGTATTCATTGTGAAATTATGATTTTTCATTGTAATATTGTGCAACAAAAAAAGATAATTTTATTCAAAGTGAACTTGGCTCACTTTCAAAATCAACACATTTGAAATATCATTGATCAAATGACTACAAACATACTTATAGTGACATCAAAAGGTATTTATTGTGAATGGATTAACCCTTAAATGCCTGATTTTTCAAAAATTATTGTAACGACGTTTTTCGGCTTTCATTTTTTAAATAAATCATGAAAAAAATACATTAAAAAAATCATATTTTGTTTTAAGTATGGTTTACGGCTAAAAAAAAGTTTGTTACTAATCGGCAATACTGGTCTTTAATTGAAAAAATAATTTTCCTTGATAAATTTCTATAATATTAAACACACAAGAATTTTAGGAACTATAATAATAAATAAATTTTACTTGCTCATCTGCAAAACAAAATAGTGTATTTCGCAAGCTTCCAAACAAAACAAAAAGAACAGGTAGCAAGAACTGAAAAAATAAATCTATCTTTATTCTTAAACTGCACAAGTGTTACCATCTACATGTTGAAAATCGATTTAATAATATTTTCAGAATGTATTTTATTGGCAACATTAGGCATTATAGCTTCAATATTATTATAATAGTATTTTAAAAGCCTAAATTGGGTGTTGCCGAAAAGTAACACCCGGCATATAAGGGTTTATGAACAAAAATTTTATGTTAATTTCTAATAAGATTTAGGTTTAAATAATTTTTGTTTCTCAAAATGAACTTGCCCCACTTTCGAAATTAACGTCTCACATAATCTTTGTGTATACGTAACAGCAGTTTTTATTTAAATCTAAATTAGTTAGATTCAACTGAACGGTTTTAAAAAAAGAAGTAACTCTGAAAATTCACAAAGATGAATTAACAGCGCAATAATGTACTTCTCAATGATACTCAGAACGCAGTGAATTTACTTAAAAGTAAAAATTCATGTCCTCGTTAAGGGGCAAGACAGTTTTGATTAATAGACAGAAGCAACGTTTGTCCAGAGACCTTATTTCCTCAGTTTTGAAAATTGTTAATATTAAATCTAAATAAATTTAATTGAGGGGTTTAAAAAAACAGCACTACCTGAAAACATACAAAACTGAACTAACATCACAATAATGTTCTTCTCAACGATATCCAGAACGCTGTGAAATTCTTTAGCGAAAAGAACAAACCCATGTCTTCGATAGGGGACGAGAAAGTTTTGATTACTCCATAGTTGGAATGTTTGTCCAAAGACTTAAAAAAAATCAATACTCATAAATATTACTCGTAATTAACAACGCAATAATGTACTTCTCAACAATACTCACAACGCTGTGAATTTAGCGAAAAGCACAAAAACCATGTCCTCGTTAGGGGGCAAGAAAGTTTTAACTACCAGATAGGAGCAACGTTTGTCCAGAGATTTTATTTCCCTTTTGAATGTTAAACAAGTTTTGTACTTTTTTAGAGCTTTTCAATTAGTGCTCAAATTAGCTGATGTTTACATCTGCCTAAACACTGAATTAGAAGATAATTTTGGAATATTAGCAAGATAGAATATCATTTTCAACTTTTTTTTTAAAGAAGTGGCTATATTTTACTAGAATATTAGTAATATTTAATTTAACTAAATTGTTTAAAATTTCATCAGAGTTACAGTCTTAAACACTCAAAAATACATTTCATATTCTAGTTTATTTTAGTTTTAGATGGGTTTTTGATTAATGGTTCAACTTGTCGAATAGCACACTCAATGGACTTAGAATTATTGAAATTATTATGAAAATAGGCGATATATAATCGAGTCGAAATTTCATGTATACCCTGCATAGAAATTTAGTTAAGAATCAACAAAATATTCAATTTATTTTTAAAACTTCGCAAATGTTTTAAACTTTTAACTCTTTGCGTGGAAATCACTGTTTACATTACGATTGTTCTGTTTCATATATTTAAATATATATTACTTAAAAATTAGTAATCGCATGCAACTAATTAGAAGGAAATACAGCATGGATAATAACTTAATTTCATAATTAATGATAAGACGAACGAGATAAACGATCTTTCTTTCGTTTCATTAGCTACAAAAAAATAAAAAATTCCGTTTTCTAGATCTATGTAATATATAGAAAGCGGAAAACAAATATAGCATTTAAAGATAAAGAACTATAATATCGCGCTAGAAAAACACACATGAACTAAGACCTATGCAACAATATCTGAAGGCATGGCATATAGAATATTTCTCGTGTGATTATAGAACATATTTTTATAAAATACCAATGGAGTAAGTGTTCTTCATGGTGTAAAATAAAGGTAATATTAAAGGACGTATGATGAAAATTTATAATATAATACAATTTTTTTAATTTATGTGATGACTTGAAACATGTATTATGCTTTCAATTTGTTTAATAATGCTGAAGACTAAATTTGAAATATATTTAAAAATGCATAAAAAAATTATGAGTTGTAGATACCTCTTATTTTTCGAGAATTTTTACTTGTATTGTGCAGTAACCACAATATTGTAATTTAGTTCTTAATACTTCATCTTTTTAATTATATTTCCGATTCTTTCAACTAACAATATTCTCTCAAATCTTTGGATGCTATTTATTAAATGCAGTCATTAATTTCATTATACATACGAAAAAATTATGAAAATAACTAAATTAAAATTCATTGACAAAATACACAGCTTCAAACTGCCGTCTTTTATAAAAAATGGTTTTAATATATATTTAAAAAAAAATTAAGACTAAACGCAATATTTCAACTTAATTCAAACATAAAATATGTAATCTGAACTTTAAAAAGCTCACTGTTTTTCTTAACCCTTTATCGGGCAATCCAATTCTGTGGCTGAAATGTTGAAAAGATTCACTGCCACCAGAATCTACAAACAAATTTATTTGAAAATACAAGCACATATATTATAAAAACAAAATATTTTACTACAAATTCCGGTGCAAATTCATTGATTTTCAATAAAAATTAAGTGGTAAACATATTACTACTACTGCCCGATAAACGGTTAAAAGGTGTCTAAAATAATAAAAGAGATATTGGAAGTTAAAAAATACATTTTATTTAAAAACGTCTTAGTACTTTTGGGCTTTCCCAAGCCCTTCATCAGAGAATATTATAATAACTCATCGTATTTGTCATTTTCTAAACAAAGTGTCGTATTTGTATAAATAAACAGCATTTAGTTATTATAATATTCTCTGATGAAGGGCTTTGGAAAGCCCGAAAGTACTAAGATGTTTTTAAATAAAATGTATATTTTTAACTTGTAACATCTCTTTTATTATTTTAATCACCTTTTAAGTAAAACATTTAACTTTTTTTAACTTTTTTAAAATTCATATTACATATTCTCTGATTTTAATATTTTTAAAATTTAACATTTAATCAAACAGTTACACGCTACGAATTTTTTAAATGTTCATAGATAAACATTTAGAAAATCTTTTATAAAGTAGAAAAATTAGTTTTAATATCTTGAGGTCCCTTATTATCAGTTTGGAATGAAAAATAATAAGGATTGAGAATAAAAATGAATAAAAAAGGCATGGAAAATCTGTAATCAATGAAACAACGTTTAAAGGCTTGGGGAAGTGTTAATTTAATTGCTATTTATTATAAATAAGTTAGAGCACGGACAGACAGGCAAGCAGACAAACCAAATTCATGAACCTTTTTCAACCATGTAGGAAAGTCTTAAACAGGTACCAAATAAAACTGAACAAAGCAAACAGCGTAAGTTACCGCTACGTCTACCTGATGAAGCACTAAATTATTTTCATGTTCAGAATAATCATAGTTGTATTTTATTATCTTTAAAGAATCTCTTTTTGCTTAACGAAAGTAAAAGTGACAGTATTCATTGCAAGATTTAATTTTTGGAATATCAGAAGAGCCGAAGAATTTACTAAAAAGGCATGTACACCGCACACATTCTTTTTAATATAACGTAAATAATATTTATTCATAAACCTTAATTTAAAAGTTTCTTGCTGACATTTTTAGATTTCATTATATTAAGTTGTCTAAAAAAATCTTACCAAAAAAAATAGTAAAGTCACTTTTAATTTGATACCATGTTGAGCTAAAAACTGACTTTCACCTCTTTGAAACAGTTGACATTAGCATATAAATTAAACAACTTCAGAAAATGAAGAAAGTGTGACATTAAAACAAAAGGTCTAAATAATCGCTCACTTTATTCACGACACTTTACGTATTACAACGGCAAAAATTAAAGCCATTGAGTATGACTTTCACTTGTTTTTATAACTTTTTATTTACATTAACTTTGAAGCAATATTTAGGAAACAAAGCTTTTGCCAATAGGGATTTTCATAAAATAAATGTATGATAATTATTGAATGGCAATTTCTATAGCTGTGGCAGAAAAGTTATCAAGGATTTTAGAATAAGGCAAGTTGTGTACACCGATTAGAATTTTCAAGGAGTCTAATATCATTATTCAAAATCAGAATTCTTTGCCTAACATTTAAGCTTCAGATTAAAAATAATTTTGCAACTGACCACATAACTGCCGAAACGTCATTTGGAGTTTACTGCGGAGACTCGAAAAGTTTTTAGTGTCTGTCTGTTTCTTTGTCTGTTTGAGTGTGTATCTCACAGTAACTATCGCAAAATGCCCCCGATTAACTTGTAATTAGGTTAATTTATGTTCGTGAAGTTGAGGTACCTAGAATTAGCTGTATATGTTTTGGGTAAATTTAGTTCATTCGCGGGAAAAATATGGAACGTTTTCTTTTGCATCATAATGATTTTCTATGAAAATTGAGACTATTTTTTTTTATGTTATCATTCACTGAAATGAAAATTTCTCATTTAAATAGTTGATATAAATGTTACATTATATATTCTAAATTTTCGCTATGCGATCTTTTAAATTAATCAAATCGGTTTGAAATTTTATTAATAATTTTCTCACCCATTCGCAATTTTCGGCATAATTTTTGATGGAATTTTGTACGTATGTTAAAAAAATATAAAACATTTGTCTTTATTATTTTTACTATTTTGAAATAATACGTAAGTTTTAATTTAACGGTCACCTAACAACTGAATTTCGTAGTACATCATAAAAAGAAAATTAAATAAAATCAGGCTAATTTGACATCTTTGGAAAACTTATATACTGAGACATATGGGAATAATTTAACATTATTAATTGCGCATTTGAGGATATTAGATATTGTGTAAAGTGAAATGAAAAGCAAAATGTCTTGCAAAATTGGCGTTCCAGCCAATGATCTGAATATTTGCTAGTTTGTAATATTTTTATACGATTAAATAAGGCGAAATTTTACCTAAGAAAATTCTGATACAGCTGTGTGCATTCTGAAATAAAACGATTCGGGTTTTGGAGCCATTAAGCTGTTATGTTACAAATTATTACGGATTTCCTTAAATGTGTATGAGAAATCAACAATTGATATAAGACAATTTTGAAAATATTGTGTAAATTTCGGGGTGTTTATATTTCGGAACATGAAAATAACATCATTACCCTATATTTCTCCAGGTTTAGTGAATTTATATCATTATATTAAGAAGATTTTGCTGTGTAACTTAAATTTCATTAAATTTTGGAGTGGAATTGGGGATTTTTTAATAACTGTGCAATGCTCCTACATTATCAGTATTATTTTCGGAATATTTCTGATGTAGTCAAAATGTAACTTTCGCATGAAATTGCCCTTGCAATTGTTTGATACAAGTAATAATACATAAGAATTGAAAGTGGTTTAAATTTTCTGCGATTTTTAATTTTTATGCTGTATTGGGGTGGTACAATATTTTTGTTATTCCGATTGTAAAACTAAAAGGCAATATTGGCATGTATATAATTGATTCATGACGAGTAGCTTTCTAATATTGGTTTGGAATATTATTCTTAGTCATTAGAATAGTTGAAAATCATAGTAATCATAGTAATAGTTGAAAAGAGTTTAATTTTCCGATAGTATACATGTTTAATCAATGTAAAAATACATTATTGAAAAAAAAAGTAAGCAGAAATTAATCTAATGACCATCAGATCTCGATTTAGAAAATTATTGGGAACTTAAAGCAACCGACATTGTTGAGGCTCTCAACATACAAATGTCTTAGAAAATCTGTATAATGGCTTAAGTGATATTTTTGAATACTACTTAATATTTTTGATATTTCTGAATACTACTTTTGAATATTAATGATAATTAATTAGATAAAACCAGAAAACTATTTTGTTTAAAACTTCAATCATTCTATTTACAAATATAAACCGTTATGAAATGATAAGAAATAGACAGTGCTGAAAACAGGGAAAATGTTATACCACATTTTGTTTGTCTATTAAAATATTAAACTGATTTTTAACTTTATCATACGTGAGATAAACTTTAATATGGAATTGTTTTTTGGAACCTAACGCAAACTTACTGTGCCTAATGAAAATTAAAGATCTAATAATGGTCTTATCACTCAACGTTTACGTTATATCTTCCAAGTCTATAAAAGAAACAGAAAAAATTTCTCAGATAATTGATAAAGAAATTATTAACTTTCATCATGCTTAAAAAAAAAAAAAAAAAAAAAAAAATTCTCAAGCGTAAAAATTTACATCCATATTCCATGCCTTCAGACAAACATATAGTACAGCTAATTATGCTGGCGGTGGGCGATGTCCGATTATAGCAACGCAGACGCGGCAATTAGGACGCAATGGCGCAAGCTAACAACAAACGACTGAACATTTTCCAGCATTAATTAAACTTCTAATATATTTGTTCCAAACCTCTTGTTACAAAGCTCTTTTGTAATCCTGTCCTCTAATTGTTCTACACTTTTATTTACTGACTCTACCTGAACGTCCCTCATTAACGTACTTAATTAAAAACTACTTACTTAATGACTATACTCTTTTAAAAAATAACTTATAATGCAAGATTATCCTACAACAAAATAAATTATTTTGTAAGCAGTTGTTTTGCATTAACTTATGCAAAAATAAGATTACAAAATAAACTTAAAATAAAAACCAAATACATTTGGTAGACATTACTTTTTACAAAGCTCTTATGTAATTTGTCCTCTAATTGTTCCGCAATTTTAATTACAGACTCTATGAATTTAGCAATTCAACTTATGATGTGAAATATTTAGGATTTTAAAATTATCTGACAACAGAATAATTTATTTTGTAAGCAGTATTTTTGTATTAGCTAATGCAAAAATTAAATTACAAAATAAACTTAAATCAAACGCTAAATGCATTTGACACATATTATTTTTTACAATGCACTTGTGTAATTTTGTCCTCTAATTATTACACAATTTTAATTACACACTCTATGAAGTAGCAAATAAAGTTATAATGTATAATAATTAGGATTTTAAAATTATCTGACAACAAAATAAGTTATTTTGCAAGCAGTATTTTTGTATTAACTTATAAAAAAAGGAAAAAAAAAACAGTAAAAACTAAATTAAATCCTAGATATACTTATTATAGATCTCTTTGTAAAATGCTCTTTTTTAATTCAGGCTTTTAAATGTTTTACAATTTTGATAACAGATTACAAATTGTCAATCATACAAAACTCAATCACAACTCATCATACAAAATCTTACAGTTTTAAAAATTATATAACAGTGAAGTTGTGTTGTAGGAATTATTTTTTAGCAACTTATATTACTATTTTACACCTTCATTATAACGTAAATAAACGTTATATCACCGAATAAGGTTTATGGTAAATATTAATAATGTATTTTGATGGTTAAAAAAATAATCTTTTTGAATCATATATTTTCTTTGAATTAAAAGTTGAAAACTGTCACAGTTGTACTGTATGCATTATGATATTTATGAAATATTATGCCATCATTATGCTGTTTACTAAGCCATATAAATGGATTTCAGTTCTTTATTTACTAGCAGATTCAACTTAACCTAAATAGGCATTCTCTTCTTGATTAACACGAAAACTGAGTTGGAGTAGTTTTCTAAAACCAATCATCAACACTCATGTGTAAATTTTGATTCAAAAATTTAAAAAAGTTGCAGATGAACTGCATAAGTTATGATCGTAATGAAATATGATGTCTTCACTATGAACTTTACTTATGGACTTGAATGTACCCTGTACTTATTTTCGATACATTATATGAATTTTTTCAATGTAAAATTTTTGCTTGATATATAATTTGCACAGTTTTAATAAAAATTTAAGATTGCTCAGTAAGCATTTAAAAAATATGTAATTTTAGAAAAGCTTATTATAAAGAAATTAAAAAAAAAACAGTACAAAATGCGTTTCATTAAAAAGTTAGTCTTAGAATCAAGATTGTTGCATTTTGGTATCAAAATTGCAAATAATTTTCCATGTTTATTTCATTTTTAACAATCGGTAGCTGAAAACTTCCAGATGTTCTCCAAATACTTTTATATTACATGGATACAGCAATTATTTTTAATACATTTGCTACATATAAAAATATACGAAAAGTTTTGCTTTACAATTAACTGATAAACTTTTTTATAATGAATTTCAAAGATATTTAAAATAAATACCTTCTTTTTTTCAGCACTGAAGAAACACTTTGACAACTTTTAACGTCATTTTTAAGTAACAAAAACGAATTAAGTACCATATAGTATGTGATTTAAACATCTTAGCACCGAAGCTTTTTACTCAGTCGTTGTTAAACAAGTTAAATCAATAATGTTTATTTAAAAAGCATTATTGAATATGTAGAAATAACTCACTTGAAAACACATTTTAATATAAAATTAGAAAATTCGGACAAGAAAGTTTCACAATTAGATTTTGAAAAGAACATAAAGGCTCTATTTATAAAAACATTAAAAAATATTAATTTATACATAAATTGTACGTCTTTCTCTGATAGTTGACAATATTATTAACTATATTTTTCCTATCAATATTAGTCAAATATTTTGATAATAATAATAATAATAATAATAATGAACCAATAACAATAATATCTTTAAGACGTAAAACAGGACTATCTGAAACATATTTATGAATAAAAATATGTTGCAGAATATCATTAATATCTTCCAATGTATATAAATATAATGATTCTATCTTGTAAACGTACGACAAAACATGTGAAATTACATGAATAACATAAGGAACAGAATGTTAAAAAACATATGCATATAGTAATATGATTTTACACATTTCTCATAAAACCAACAAAATATCACACTAAATTAGACATTGAAAATCTTGAATGAACAGCAAGAACTACTTAAAAAATAATTTTTGAGTTTTTAATATAATACATAACTTATGATATATTTGGAGTATAAAATTTTCTGAAAAGAAAAGTGTTTAAATGTTGGGCAAATTAACTCAAAACTGTCAATTTATCAATGTCATTATGTTTTAAATTAATTGTTATTAACATATATTTAATAAGTTAAAAATATTCTTTATATACTAGAAATCTTTACACGTATATTATTAAAATATTTTTGTACTAATATCATTAAAAAAAAATTAAATTAAATTAAAAAATCAGGAATTTCGGCAGCAACAGTTTAATAAAGAACTTTTATAGATTTGTAATTTTAATGACCTGAAACATTTTTGCAGAGATTGTAAAGTAAATATTATATATAAGCAAACTTCAGTAAAGTACTTTAAATGAAAATTATAGCACCATTTTAGAAAAGGTAAAAGAAAGCATAAAAAAGTAACGTCTAACGTCTTTAATTAATTTAATTTCATTGCCAGTTCTCGTGATTGCTTTACAAAACAAATCGTATCCATTTTTAATATCTATGGGTTTTCCTGGACAAATTAAAAAAATATGTTTTTCTACCTTTATTAATTAAAATTTTTATTGATGAATTTTTATTAATACTATATGTCTTTACGCATCGTAATTAATAATTAAAATCTTTTTGTATATTTATTAAATATGTATTATTATAGGTTAAAATACCTCTTTGCCAATTTTCATGATTAACATACAAGAAAACTGTGACTATTTTGAATAAATAAGGCAATTTATCAATAAATTTGAAAAAATATTTATTTGATATTCTTTTTTTTTACATTTATTATTTTATTTATAACTATTTATTGCGGCAGGATTTGAAAAACTCTCTTCTGCACTAAAAAAAATTATTGCTCTAAATTTTTTAAATGTGCCTGATTTTCAAGTTTCATTTACATCAGGCTATTTTGATTAATTTTTCAGTTTAAACTTTTCTTTAAATTATTTATCCCTGAATATTTGAATGATTTAATTTAAATAATCACAAGTCTTATCTTAACATATTTAACTTTAACTAAATTAAATTTATAACAATAAAAAACTTAATCCGTATGTGCAAATTTGTATGTGCAGCAAAAACACTCTTTAATGTATTTATGTCCCTTAACTTAGAGAAAAAAGATTATTTTATACAATTTGATAAGATACTCTGGCAACTGTCAAAATTAAATATTTTTAATAAAATAGCTTTTGTTATGGAAAATAAATTGAACACATAATTCAAGTTAGCATTAAACTGAACACAGCATGCACTTTAATCGTTTTAGTACCAGTACTTATTTTTATCAACTAATTTTCTTTTAAAGGTTACCAATTCATTACTTTCAAACTTAAACTTTGCAAAGTTGCATTATAAAATAAAACACATTATTTATTTATTTTTTAAAATTTAGAATGACTATTTTTTTAAATAGATATTCTCTTATGCATTTTAACACGCTGAACATAATAAAAGAAATTATTTTTTGTAGTTAAAAATAATAAAGCAATTAGGTAATTTTCACTGCATCGTACAACAGAAATTAATTTATATGGATAAAAAAATATAGATAAAACTTATTCGTTAAACTATATAATGTTAATGATTGAATAGTTGAACGATGACAGAGTTAACAAAAATCATATATTCGCATTGAGTATTTGGATGATTTAATTTAAATAATCATTGATATTATCTTAACGTATTCCATTTTATTCAAATTTATTATAAAATATTAGTTGGTATATGAAAATTTGTATATGCAACGGAAACACGCACAAAAAAAAAGATTATTTTATACTCTTATAAGATGTTCTGTGAAAAGCCTAAAGTATTTATTTTTAATAAAGTAACTTTTTTATTAAAAAACAAATTTAAAATTAAAATTCAACTGATCTTTGCTTACACTTTAATAATTTTAATACCTGTAGTTCCTTTTCTATTATTAACTTTCTTTTAAAGTTTACCCATTCATTACTTTCAAATGTAAATCTTGCACAGTTGAATTTTAAACACATAAAACTTTTGAATTGGCAATGAATAATTTTTTTAAATATATATATTGTAACATACTTTAAAAATCTGAACATAATAAAAGAAATGGATTTTTAAAGTTATTACTATAAACAATTAGGTAATTTTTGCTCCATTCTAATGCAGAAAACCCTTGATATTTAATGAACAAAAAATTGATATAAAAATCATTCATTAAACTATGTAATTTCGATGCTTGCATTGTAGAGAAGTGACAGAAATAACAAATATCAAGCGTTTCTTTATATTTCGTAAACAGAAAATGTAGATTAAATTTAATAATTAAATAAAGTAATTTTTAATCATTACTAATGTAATCATTAAAGTAAATCCTCATTAAATTAAGTAATTCTTAAGTAATCATTAAATTAAGTAATTCTAATTAGTGCTTTCATAGTTAAATGGTGACAGAATTTACAGAAATCGAATTTTCTGTCACTACAGCGTTTTATGAACAAAATTTAAAGTAGCTGTTCTCTAATAAAATATTATCGAAATTAAATACAATCATTAAAAAAAAAAAAAAAAATGGAAGACTACTGTCAAAATGGAAACACATTTATCGAATTTCATCATTCATTTTTGTAAAACGCACATAATTATAAACATTTTCCTTGTGTATTCTATACCATATAAGCTGCCTTTTGAATCGAAGTAAAATCAGTCTGTAAGAGGATGCTGATTAAGCACATATAAAAAACACAACCCTTAAAATGCACATGCCATCTCTTTTCTGTTCTTACCAAAAAAACTGTCACTGAAAGTCATTGAACATATATAATGATAGCACCAGTTTGTCGCAATGTGTGATGAAAATACTTGCTTCAAAATCTAGGTTTGTTTACATCTCGCATGCAAGTTTACATTAATACGAGCAATGACTTTGTCATCACAATTATTTTTTTTCACCTTTGAATTACTTCGAACTCAATTCATGATATATACTTACTTTTAGAAACTATAATCACTTAAATACACAAAATTGTCTAAAAATCAAGAAACTGACTGTGCCACTAGAAAAGTTTGTAAAACAGATTTTAGGGATATAAAAACTATGAATTTGATAAAACAGTTGGAATTCTATATCAGCAGAGTATCCTACACTGTATTTGGCACTGATAGTAAGGAACAGAAAAGACACTTCACTGAAGTTGAACTTTGCGAAATAAATATGTGCGTCAGGTATAAATTACTGCTATGTAAATTACAACTAATTTTCGCTATAAAACAAACAGTAAAAAGCGTAGTAGACGCTAAATCAAGTATCACCGATTTCTTTTAGCTAAAACAGAAAACAGGGATTTTTACCTATTTTTGATATTTTTCAGGCTGAGAAAGAGATGGAAAAGTGCCTTTTCTAAAGTAAATAAGTTTTACACTCACCAATTAGTATCTATGTTGGACGAAAATTGGAGAAATATGGCGCAATGTAAAATTTCTCATTATTATCTAGAAGTTTCTAAACAATCATGCTTAATCTGAGACATGCTCTATTATGACTTCCAAAGCCTATTGCAACAACTATATTTGATTCATTTTAGTTGTGCTTTGATGGTAAATTCAGAATTTATTTTTCACTGAGTTTCATTATTAAGAAGTCAGTTTTAGGCAGGCTTCACAAAGGATGATGGCAGCTGCATGTGCGTGGAAGAAAAAATAATAATCTCGGGAAAAACTGCTTTACCACATTTCCACATAAACGAAGATAAAGACCGAACTTCACGTGTTACCTGAAGAGGCCGAACAACATCCTTTCAGCTCGGTAAAGACCTCGGTAAAAAAGGCTGGTTCACTGTTAATACGAAGCATCTTTTCACTGAGCAAGTCGACAATAAGCAGGCACCGGTCCCAGAACTGATCTCGAGCATCATCGACAAGAAAAGGCTTCAAGGGATACGAAATCTCACTGCCCATATATGCATACGCAAGGTAGAGGCATGTCAGCAACACGGACTGAAGTTCTCTCTCCTCAACTATTTCATCATTAACTAGTTCTCGCAGCAGAAGATAAAGGAACACAACATTAGCCGGACTTATAAAGGCCACGTCCTGCCACCCTTGGAGTAGGAGGCTTCTATCCACAGACCTGAGCCAGAGAACTGGTTCTGCTGGCCTGACACCACATCGCCAGCAGCGTCGGCATAAAAATTCACCCAGGCACCTGAGCAACTCTGAAGTAGATGCTTGGAGCACTGTCTTTCGAGGTGGACCTTTGGAACTGGCTGGGGCTACCATGTTATGACCCTGGAGCAAAGAGGGTCTAGATCTAGGACCACTGCCTCCACCCAAAACGTCTAAGGCAGACGTCGTTTTTAGGTTGTAGCACGAGGCCGACTTCTGCATATTCTTTTTGTTGTCCACTACCATCAGATGGTTTAGGTTGTCTAACGGTTGGCGATTTTTATTCCTGTCCAGCTTCCGGCGAGTAGAAGAGGTTAATGTTTTCCAGCTCAAAGCGTTTATGAACAGCGAATGCTTTTTAAAGCTGTGTCCATTACTAGTGTGAGTCTGTTGGTTCAGATTTGGAACCATCAAATTTCCGTTCTTCTCCTTCATCTTGGAATTACTCAACTGCTCGCAGGTAAAGCCGTTCAGGGCATATTCCGAATACGACGGTTTACGATCGCGCGGGGAGATACTTAAAACCGTCCCCATCGCGTTTTCTTTACTGTCGGCTACACAGCGTTCAGTGAGAGTCCAAAAAGGTTCTTTTTTGGTTTTGGCTGGAATTCGATGGCATTGCATCCATGATACCAACACAGACGCTAACCAAAGCGACTTCTTTCCGATAACCCGATCGACCTTGGAGGGTCACAGAAGCTATTCTCAAGCTATTAATTTTATCTTCACATCTTTACATTGTATCCACTCTATTATGTAGACCGTACTTAAATTAAAATGTTCATTCTCACATACATGACGTATGTAAAGTTGTACAACCACTCTTTCAATCGCATCATTTCGAGTATCCGGAGACTAGAGTCATCAGATGCTTTGCCAACATGTCCGTTTCTCCGGAACGGGATCGAAGAGAGATTTTCGGCTCAGGAGCGTTGCCTTGGTAACACTCCTGGAGAAACTGAATGACAGCCGCAGAAAGGGAGGAGTCGCGTGACGTCACGAGAACCCCACCTGCTATCTCCGTGCTACTACCTTGGAGAAAACAAATCCTGAAGTAGCAATTGAGGAAACGGGAAAAAATGATATCTCAAGTAATAATGAATTCAAAAAGAGTTCGATTTTTACAGGAACACATCTTTTGTTGCGGAGATGCTATCCTTAGCCCAGAACGCAGTGCTTATTTGTCTGTATTTACTACTTCCACGCGCAGTATTAAAGCGAAATCCCGGATATTACTCTTCGGACAGGAAATGCCGATGTATAAAAGATACGATCCGAAGAAAATTATTAATGTTTCGCGGAAGAAAGGAGTTTTAAAACATAATGAATCATCCTGCATCTCCCAGTGGAAGCATAACATTTAACGGCTAGGGGGTTTTCAATATACCTTCTTTCCATTTGTTTAAGTCGTTCCGTCTTTCATAACGTATTCTTCTTTATTTTCAGTTACTATGAACGTACGGGAAAGACATTAATACATTACTTTGGTCGTCGTATGAGTATTTTATTTGCACACAAAATAATTTTCGCTAAAATTTCTTGGGATTTTGTAATGCTTTCAAGTGAAATTAAGGATATTTCCTACAAAATTATTTTTATTATTATAACGATAATGTTTAGAATAAAATCAATTAAAAAAATGGATTCTATTTTAGTTATCACTATATAATATTCATTAAAAAAATAATTATAATGAGTAGTTAATTTTGCATTTTTAGAAGATTGAAATAGTGAAATACCTGTATAATTACCGTTTTATACGGTTTTAAATTTATTACAAACACAATAAAAAAAAAATTGAAATTAAAAATGAGATCGTGTTAGGTTCTTTGAAGCCTCCATCATAGTATTATTTAGATAGATTTTTCTGTATTAAGCATACGTGTTTTTTCAATTAAAACATACACTGAAAAAAAAAATAGGTTCGCAAAAATGAGTAAAAAGTACTCAATTTTATGTACGTCACATACTCAAAATATCTTCAATCCAAATGTACCCAAAATTCAGAAACATGTGTGATCATTTTTGATTCTATGAATCTGTACAAATATGAACCGTTATGTACCACCCCTCTGAAATCCCCGTTTACTACAGAATAAAGTAAAATGCACTGACATTTATTTCCGCCTCAAAAGTATTAACAAGAAACATTTAAGTGATTATTTATTAAGGAGAAATAGCAAAATTAATACGAAGATACCCAAATCAAATGTTTTTATGTCATGGGCATTATTTTCAAGCACTTTTAAATTATTTTAAAATTCTGAGCAGAATTTAATATTTACTTTAATGAATATCTCTTATGTCGCCATGAATGAAATAAACCATTACAAAGTTCAAAATTATCGTTTCATTTGGGTTTGATAAGATGTGATGTTTCAAAATTCAAAAAGTCCTTCCGGCCAGTGCTGGGAGGAAGAGGTAGCTTTCATATTCCTTAATTATTAAAATCCAGCTTATATTATTCAAACACACGGAGCTCAAATTAGTGGAACCTGATTATAGAAGATTAAATACTAATTTTTGTCAATACTGAATATGAATGAGAATTTCGCGAAATTAATCGCGTTATCAAAGCTGGTTTTATTTAAAGTGATTTATATTTGGTCGCCAAATTCGGCGATATCTTGAAGTGCCCGCCATTTTAAAGCAACATAATGGGTGAAACAAAGCTAACCAATGAACTTGGTCGAGACTTTAGTAATTCCTGTGCACATGCTCACTCACATCTAAATCGGTTGATAAATACGACTGCTGTTCCTGGCAAAAAATCAGATTTTTCAAAATGTCACCCACATTAGAAATCCAAACTGTTATATCTCAGCCATTTTTTAAGATAAAGACAAAACAAAAAATGCTCCGGAATCTTTGTATCAAGCTCAAACACATAAGGAAAAAAATTTCAATTTCTAATTTTTTGTACTTCATTTTACATACAAATTATTTTTTAATTTTTAAATGGCCGCCATTTTGAAACAAGATGGCGGATGAAATTGGCAAACGAACTCGGCCGAGAGAATTCTATGTACTATGCACATGCTTTGTCACAACCTAATCAGTTCATAAATAGGCGCGTAATCGTGTGACAAAAATCAGATCGATTCAAAATGTCAGCCATGCTAGAAATTCAAAGTGCTATAACTCAGTCATTTTTTAAAATACAAACGAAAATAAAAATCCTCCGGAATCTTTGTATCGAGCTCAAACATATAAGGAAAAAATCTTTTTCAATTTCTAGTTTTTTTATACCTCATTTTAAAATTTAAATTTTTTTTTAATTTTTAAATGGCCGCCATTTTGAAACAAGATGGCGGATGAAGTTGGCAAACAAACACAATCGAGACATTGCTATGTACTATGCACATGCCTTGTCACATCCAAATCCGTTCATAAATACGCGTATTAACGCGTGACAAAAATCAGATCGTTTCAAAATGTCACCCATACTAGAAATTCAAAGTACTATAACTCAGCCATTTTTTAAGATATAGACGAAACAAAAATTGTTCCGGGATCTTTGTATCAAGTTAAAACACACAAGGAAATAATCTTTTCCAATTTCTAATTTTTTTGTATCTCCTTTTAAATTTAAATTTATTTTTTATTTTTTAAATGGCCGTCATTTTGAAACAAGATGGCGGATGAAGTTGGCCCACGAACTCGGTCGAGATATTGCTAAGTACTATGCAAATGTCTTGTCACATCCAAATCGGTTCATAAATACGCATATTATCGTGTGACAAAAATCAGATCGTTTCAAAATGTCAGTCATGCTAGAAATTCAAAGTGCTATAAATCAGCTATTTTTTAAGATACAGACGAAACAAAAAATGCTTCGGAATCTTTGTATCAAGCTCAAACACATAAGAAAAAATATTTTTCCATTTCTGATTTTTTTGTGCCTCATTTTAAATTTTAATGTTTTTTTAAATTTTTAAATGACCACAATTTTGAAACAAGATGGCGGTTGAAGCTGGCCAACGAAACTCGGTCGAGGCATTGGTATGTACTATATACACACGAAATTTTATCGAAATCGGTTCATAAATACGAGAGTTACAGTATGACAAAGATCATATATATATATGAACTTTTGAACGGAGGGTTGTTTCGGGGTTTGGGGGTCATGATCGATGAAAATATACCAGAATTTTTTGAAATCGCTTTCCTCCGAACGGCTGCAATAGGTAGCTTTTTGTAATGAAAGCTACCTAAAAGCATTGGTTCATTTTTGATCCAAACATACTTAATTCCTTATGAGTACATTGATTTACTCATTTTTGAGTACTTCATTTTTGTTAGTGTAGTCGTATATGATTTTCGAAACGGTGTGAATTATGCAATATTCATAAAATGTAAAAAAAAAAATAGTATTGGCTTCTAGTAACCCTTTTTGTCGTTGCTAATAATCTTTTGTTTAAAAATTATGCTTTAAACATATTTTAAAATTACTATTAAAGTCTATAAATTTGAGTACTTTTACAAATCTGCTTTTGGAAAGTTAAAATTTTTACTGCTAATGAACTAATTTTTAAATTAAATGTATGATTTCAAAATTTCTGAAACTTGTTTACACGTTCTTGTGGCAATCTTGAATATGTTCTACTTAAAAAATTATTGACTAACAAAAAATAACTCTAATTGCCGAAACGTCAGTGAAGGCTTACAGTGGAGACACGAAAAGTTTTGATTTCCGTTTGTCTGTCTGTCTGTTCCGCGATAACTGCCGCAAAAAGCACCCGATCAGCTTGAAATTAATTGGGCATATTCGTGAGATACCCGGACGTAGCTGTATAGGTTTTGGTTAAATTTGGTTCATTCGTTCGGAAAATATGGAAGATTTTATTTTTCTTTATAATGCTTTTCTACGGCAAGTCAGACAATTTTCAAATTTCCATTTGTTGAAAGAAAATGGCACGTTTGATTAATGGATTTAAATGTCAAATTATGGATACTAAAATTCCAAAAAAGGGTTTTAAATTATTCCTATTATATTGAAGTTTTATCAATATATCAGATTTTTTTATTTACGTGTATAATGTTTTGAGGACATTTATACATGTATTCCAATAATATAAAGAATTTTTAAACTAATTTTCTTGTTTTACATGATACATATTTCTTTTTTTTTTCCTTTTCTTCGTTGCCTAGCGACTGTTATTCGTAGCCTATCATTGCGTCAAATATGAATGAAGTTAGTAAATTACGTTAATTTTGTTGCATGTACTATTAAAAGGCTATCACAAAAAATATTTTATCGCGCCAAATCGATGCAATTTATGCAATTAACAGTGGGCACAATAATGAATTATTTTCCAGTAGATTTATAGATCTCCAGATATGCATATTTTGGGGGGCTTTTAATATGTTATTGCTATCGCATGGATTAGGATGTTTAAACTAATGTTTAACCATGCTATAAGTGAAAAAAAAGTACAGTTAAAGGCATGTAAATCCTTTTTAACACTTTCCAACATGGATGAAAAGTATTTATGACTTCAGTTTTTCTATCTGTCGCCTGCCGTGTTTCTCTACGTGCTCTGACTCGCGTAAATATAGTCGGGATTACATGCAATTGATATACGTTATTGAGGTTTGCCAAAGTATGTTTGGTATTAAAAATGAAGAGTGTAGCATTCATAGCTTAATTACAGGGGCACTCAAAACTATTCCGTTACATTATAGTCTTTGAGAAAAATCGTCTGCGGTGTATTTTAATAATGTTACACAATTTTAAACGTAATGAAATTTATATACTTTATTAAGGTGCACTAGAACCTGGTTACTATAAAATATGTTATGTGTAGCACTTACAGCATGCGTACAGGGAACTCAAAAGTATTCATAATATTACAATCTTTGAAGAAAATCCTTTTGTGGCGTTTTTTAATGATGTTACTCTGTTACAAAATAATAAAATTGATATGTATTTTTGAAACATTTTTGTAGTATATGGGGTGCAAAGCGTATGTTTTTTTCAGGGTCACACAAAAGTGGTCGATTAAAATGTTGTCTACGGGGAAAAAAACTCCTCACAGCTTATTTTAACACATTAGCGACGGGAAACGAGAATTCTCGTTTTTATTCAGAATACATCATTGGCTAAGGGAGTGACTTCTACCTTACAGAAAAGACATTTATATTGTGTTGTCCATATTTTTTATAGATTGTAAGACATTATATATTACATCCGTACATTGAAAGATATTTACTGCTGCATAAACATGAAAAACATATCTCAGAAACCAATTTCCGAGACACTTTCAGAAGAGGGAGGAGCTTCTACTGTTTTTAAACCCAGATTTAATTAAATTGCCTGTCGTCAGTGTATTAATTGTGTTGCACTAATTCAAACATTATGAAATTAAATTACATTACTGTGATTGACTACAAGAAGCTTGAATATGATTTGTATCGTATTTATCGTTCATTTATAGGGTCACATAAAAAACTTCGGATACAGTTCTGGTCTATTAGGGATGATTGCTGAAGAGCATTTTCGATTATGGTGTGCGTTTTAACGTTAAGTAAATTTGTGCTTAATAAGTAGTGCTTAAATATTGTATAGACCATGTACAGGGATACACAAATGAATTCGTAAGTATAAATGAAAATGAGCGCGAATTGCTTCAGTGTGTTTTTTTTTTATTATTATTTGAGTTATGTATTTCCCAGCCCAATTACATTTAGTATACTAAAAAATGTTTGCAGAATTTAAATAGAACCATATACAGGACTCCGCAGAAACTGGATATATGGTGCACACTATGCATACTAATCCCCGGAAATGTGATATGAGCAGTTTTAAGAGGGATTTTTGTCTGCATTAAATTTAAATGTTATAGACGACGCGTAAAAATCTTCACGTAATATACAGGGCTGTAGAAAAGAATTCATGTACGTTTCCGTCTATTGGTAGAATTTACTAAAGGACATTAACACAATTAATTGATAATTACAAATGTAAATTAAATTACACTACGAAGGGGTTCAGGGGCTCTCTGCCCCCCTGAAGAAATCTACTTTATTATCTAAAAATTACCAGAATAAGTAGCTCATGAGATTTTCAGAATACCATTACATAACAAGGGGTTTAATTTAACGCTTCTAATGTCAGAAACCTTCGAAATATTTTTTCGTTTTATAAATGTTTATGTAATTTCAAAACTTTAAATTTCGTTTTTTGTAGAAAGATTAATATTACTCAAAGGGGGCTAAACACAATGAATTGTAGAGCTGACGTTGAGGCTCCTGATCTGCAGATTTACTAGTATTTAAAATAAAGATTATAATTGTATAAAAAAGACACAGAAAAAAAAATACTTATAGTAAAATTTCCTTTAAAACTCGACCTAAAGTTTTAATTTTTTTTTAAATTATTAATAATTAAAGCCCAAAACTAAGTATGATAACAAAGGTACCATTTTAAAAAGAGACAAATAATTCGGTTTGAATTCTCTTTGTGTATAATTTATGATTGTAATCAAGCCAATAACAAACATTTTATGTCAAACAAATTTTACTCTTAATTAAATATATTTATATATATATGAAAATTTTGTAAAAAAAAAAAAAAAAAAAAAAAAAAAAAAAACTATTTCTTTATATTTTGAAAAATGGTATATTCTGCTGCAGTTTTAAACAGTACCAATCATTTCGCGAAAAATGATCATTTTATCAATTTTTTGCTTAAAGTGAATTTAGATATCCATAGTAGGAGAGACTGGAGCTAGTAGGCGCAGTTTTCAGTTATTGATTTTTATTTATTTATTTATTTTTTGTTTAAGTTTTTTAAGAAACTTTAAGTGAACTTTTAAAGAACAGGCATTTGGCTATAAATACCCAGAGTTTTGAGTTTGTAGCTTTTGTAGTTTATGTTTAGCGGAAGCCTAAAGTAAAAAGAAAATTGCGCGCCAACCTCCCCCGTCACGGTGCAAGTTGCCTACACCTATGGGGTAAGTTGCTGTACCTATGGGGTAAGTTGGCACATGCTTTATTAAAATTTAAATTAGAAAAGCAGTTAACAGAAATCAATTTCATTATTACCAGTAAGTTTGAATAAAGGCATTATAGCCGTACAATGTAAATTCTAAATTATACAGACATAAAAATAATGAATAAAACATTAACATTTTGTAACTTCTATCCTACTCAATATCATCATCTGAGTTACAGTTGTCACAAATAAAAAATCGAATATCTCCGTTTGGGAAAGCTTCATGTGCTCAAAATCTTGCATTGCAACCACTTTTCTCTTTGTTTTCTGTATTTCAAGCTACCAGCACATACCAAACACCGAGCAACTTGCCCCGTGTTTAATGCGACTACTAGACCCATAATAAATTTCTTCACAAAAGGGAGATGTAACCTTCTAAACATAAATAATCCAAGTAAATCACATACGGGGCAGGTACAGTTAATCATAAACTAAGAAAAACTGCACAAGTTAAATCGCAATTATTAAGATAAGTATTAGAAATTAGAAGAAGAATGAAGCAACAAAAATTTACTTATGAGTGCAAAAAAACAGAAAAATCGTAATAAATATCCACTGCACGTAGGTAACGGTGCAAAACTACAGTGGATATTGTAAAAAGTAAGAAGAAAGGTACTCTGTGACTGGTTGCGCAATCTATCCACAAACAGGCGATTTATGAGGACTGCGCCTACTTACTCCTGTAGCCAACTAGCCCCGGTCTCCCCTATACTTTGACGAAATTTCGCAAACATACATCATTTAAAAATATGCGAAAAATCTTTTTATTGCATCCATTTGGTATTAAATGACTCAGAGGTGCAATCTATAAATTAATGTTTCTCAGTTTGTGTTTTTAAACATATCAGTATAATCAAAATGCCAAAACTTCAACATATATATTTTATTTGGCTTGATTTTTTAATGGGCCCAGCTTTAAGAAGACTCAGTACACTTTATTTCATGATAAATGAGGAATATATCAATTTTTCAGTTTTTTGCTTTAAATTAATTTACACATCCTTAGTATATTCTGGCGAAGTTTCGTAAATGCCTGATAGTTAACAATATGAAAAAAATACCTTTTTATTGCCTTCATTTGTCTTTAAAATGATTCAGAGATGCAATCTTTAAATTAATTTTTCTCAGTTTGTGTTTTTTCCAATACGTCAGTGTGACCAAAACGTTAAAACTTCAACGTATGTTCTTCGATTCATTTTTTTAATAAGCGCAACTTTAAGAGCACTCGCGTATCCTTGCTTTTGCGATAAATGACGAATACATCAATTTTCCAGTTTCTTTAATAAAATGAATTTAGACATCTATAGTATACTTTGATGAAGTTTCGTAAACATCCGCGATAGTTAAAAAGATGTGAATAAAACTTATGTTGACCCGTTTGCCTTTAAATGATTCAGAGTTGCAATCTTTAAATTCATTTTTCTCAGTTTGTGTTTTTAGATGTCAATAATTCTAAAACTTCAACTTATATCTTTTATTTGGCTCGATTTTGTAATGGGCGCAGCTTTAAGACGACTGAGTACCCTTTATTTCGTGATAAATGACGAATATATCAGTTTTGAAATTTCTTGAATAAAATTAATTTAGATATCCGTAGTATATTCTGAATAAGTTTAGTAAACATACGGTAATTAAAAATATGTGAATAAGGCTTTTTATTGCACCCGTGTGCCTTTAAAGGATTTACAATTGTAATCTTTAAGGAATACCTACGTCCGGAGTAATTTTTTTAAAAAATAGACAATATTGAATAAATACACATATTTTTAGTTCAGTTGTAATAGAGAATGATGAAAAAATGCAAAATTCTAGCAATACCTTCATAACATTTTTAAAAATTAAAAGAGGGGGGGTGTCATTTTTTAAAACCAAAATTTATGCTTGCGCCAGGCAGCATACACTCAGTTCAACTAAATATATTTCAATTTCCTTTGTACTACATACTACTATTAAAATTTCCAGGGCACTGAAGTAAATATCTTCAAAATGAACTAAAATACTTCAAAATACAGTAGAACCTTTTTTATCTGAAACTCTTTTAACCGCAACTCTTGGTTAATCGAAATCTATTTTAAAGCTTTTTTTTTAACTATCATATTCCTCGTCTGCCTCGTCTATGAGTGCATATAAGTATTTTCGATCCCCTTTCTTAGAGTTCCTTTGAATTTATCTTGAGCTTCCGTAAGCTGCAGAGTGGAACGAAGAAAACGAACAAATTAGCAATTCTGAAGCTTTTGAATGTTTTGCAAAAGGTTTGGCATGGCTGGAGCAGTAGAAAGACTGTGATACTGGTAAAAAAACTCCGTGATAGAGCTTCAAGGCAAAGGCAATTGAAATTGCGACAAAAAAAATAAATAAAATAAAATAAACCCTTGTGATATATGTAAAATGTACTTAATTTCAAAATTAAAATTCGGGTAATTTTTTCTTGTTTCTATTTTGCTATTGCTTCACTTTTATTAAGCACTTGTTACCATAATAAGAAATATTGCATATATTTCTCCTTAATATTAAAATTGAAGCATTCTCGATTATCCCAAAAATTTCGATTTTCCGAAAGATGATCGGTCCCAATTACTTCGGATAATAGAGGTTCTACTTTATGTCAAAGAATGCATTTTTTAAATTAAAAATTGCCATTTTTTTCTATTTGAGTACTCATAAAATAATTACATTATCACACAAAATACTAGTTCAGAACATAGTGAGAATATGGAATGTATTCTCACAAATTTTTACTGAAATGTGTTTATTAAATTCACCATAACCCCTGTTCTAGCAATCTTAGAAATAAAATTAAAACAGATTTGGAATTTCAAAAGGTTGCTCCTTTAAATACACAATAAGAAAAATTTTGAAAAATATCACCAGTACGGCCGTTTTAATGTAGCCATATACATTAAAGTCCCTCTTCTCATTTTGTGTTTTTTCATTATATCAGTATGATCAAATTGCTAAAACTTAAACATATATTTTTTTATGATCTATACAAGATCGTTGACGTCATTTAAGAAAATCGATGATATTGCCTGTGCTTAAACTGATTTTTTCTTTTTTTTTCCATAGGGCAATTCCACGGAAAATTATCCACGGGATTTTATCTCGCCCCACCTCAAGGTGGGGGGGGGGGATAAAATTTACAATATGTTTAATTTTAAAGTATGATTGGTAAACTTGATATTTTTATATTCTATAATAAAATCCTAATAAAAAGGCATTGTAAATTACTGTTTATAAACTAAGTAAGTACAGTCGTGGAAAAAAAAGTAAACACCCCCTACTAACTCCTCAACAAATTATCGTAGAAGAAAGTTACTGGTACCGAACGATTGGAAATAAAGTCTACTTTTAAATGATGTAAATAAAATTTGCTTAGGGGGCCATCTACATATTAAAACGAGCCATAATTTTGTATTTTTTAATAGCAGTACACAATTCTGACAGCATAAATGAGCTCTACACCCTTCAATTAGCCTAAAAACAAATTTTTATGCAATTCGTATGAAAAGTTTCCGAGAAATTAATTATTTTATAACCAGCGTATTTTAAGGGCTGTATCCAAATTAAAGTTCGGTACTCGATTGTTAACCGAGAGAGCCCTCTTCTTGATCAAGGCACCTTAAGCAGTCAATGAAAGCCTGCTAGATTACAGTAGAGCAAAAGAAATTTCAAAATATCTAGTCACTTCTATCATAGACGGCCCCTTAAACCATCATTTTGCCGTTTTTTAAGCATAATTTGAAAACTACTTGGAAGAAAATTGTGAAATTTCGGATTTCCATAAAGCAGGACTTAATGCATCTAAATCCATCAAAAAAACTGTAGGTTGCAATTCATAATTTTTTCGAATATTAATTTCATAATTCACAATTTATATCATAAATTTATAAAAATTGCAAATTCAACGTATTTATGTTTGTGTATATTAGTATTATCGCTACACAAAAAATTAGCACATTAGAAGCATAATTTCAGGGGATATAAATAAAAATATGAAAATGTAATTTAACATTAGAAGCACTACATTCTGAATGTTTATAATTAAAAAACTTATTCAAATGACTTGAAATTTCGTGTCTAAGCATAGTTTGAACCGAAGATTTGAAATATCTCGTTAAAATTGGGTATTGCCACTGAAAAAAATTAAGTTAGGATTCGCTTTAATATGTAGATGCCCCCCCCCCCCCCCCCTCTAAGCAAATTTTAAATGCATCATTTAAAAGTAGACATTATTTCCAATCGTTCGGTACCAGTAACTTTCGTCTACGATAATTTGTTGAGGAGTTAGTAGTTGGTGTTTACTTTTTTTTTCCACGAGTGTACCATTATTGTCTTTGTAAAGTCATAATGTTGCGTCAGTTACACAATAACAGTTACGTCAGTTACCAGGGGCGCCATTTGAGGGGGGCTGGGGTGGGGCAATAGCTCCCCCCTCAAGGAATTTGATATTTTAGAAAATTTATCAACCATCAAATGTAGGGTTGCACCGAATAGTGATTTTGGCTGAACACCGAATGCCGAATATTTGGCCTGCAGGTAAACCGAATACCGAATATTCGGCCAGCTGAATAGTAACTGTTAGGCTGAATACGAATATTAGGTCAGTCCGAATAGTATCTATTCGGCCGAATACCGAATATTGGGCTGGCCAAATACTTTTATATCTCAGTGTTTAACGTTAAATTTTAAACAATTTTTTATAATATTTAGCACAGATACTTCCATTTTGGCAAACAAGACTATTTTTATAAGTAAATTTTGTACTAAAAAAAGTATGTTTTGAGTTATTATTTAAGAAGAGGATGGTTTAAAAAAATTTTAAACAACAAAATTTAAATTCCATGACTTCAATTAATTCAAACAAATGAAAGAATTCTCTCATATTGAATAAGAAGCAATGTATCATTCCACTTCTTTCATTAAAAATGAAAGGTGTACAAGCCGTAGCAGAATTTTTGTTTATAACTGTATAAAAATGAAGATATTTTAGCGAAATTTGCATCACATTAATTTGCTTGTATAGAATGTGATGATATCGTTGGAACAGACTGGATTTTGGCCAGTGGTATAGTATACGTTTTGTTAGCTGCATTCTTAATAAAATAATGTCTAGCTCAGTGCTGTTTAGATAGGAATGGATGCTATTTCCAGCACTTCTCGTCATGTTATCATATTTCACAGAAATTAAAGTAACTCTGTTGACAATATAGTTACAATACCTTCATTATTGTTAAAGTAACAAAAGAAAATTAAAGTTTGACTTGGGGATACACTGTATTTCTGACTGAATAAGTGATTTGCGATCCTGATTTACTGTACAAAAAAATTGCCTGTTTTGATGCTTATTATTACCCCTGAAATTTTCTTCCATTTTGTTTAGAAACACCCTGTTTGCGAAAAAGCAAGAAACTGATTATTTACCAGACAATGCTCAGTAACTTGCATTTCCACATTTATTAATTCCCATGAACAAATGACATGTCATTAATGGTGAATTTTTTTTTGTGACATTTTTAAAACAACAAATAAATAATATAAAATCATTCTCTTTTATTTAAAGATTCTAATTATCTTTATTAATTGACAGTTAAAAGTAGAAGTTGTGTAACGTTTTAAAAAAATATTTTAATTAGGTTTTTTAAGTATTCGGTCTAACCGAATATTCGGTTGTATGGCCGAATGTCGGCTAAATACCGAATATTCGGTTCATCCCTAATCAAATGTCAGACTCAAACAAATATTAGAAAATTGCTCAAACTCTAAAATAACTTGTCAGATTTTTTTGCAGGAAAAACTTATGCATTAAATAAATGCTTTTGCATAGAAATTAATAATTATCAAAAAAATTTCCGAAAGCCTTACTATTCGAACTCCCTCAAGGTGAGACATATATCTTTAATGAGTACTTTGGTTAATTTTAAAAATACATGTGAGAATTTTTTTATCAGTTGCTTCTCAGCTGTGTGCAAATTGATCATGGGAAAACTCGTCAAAATCATTGACACAACAATCACAATGATTTTCTTCTAGAAAATTCTCGAATAAGTGCAAAGAAAATAATAACATTTAAATCCCACTGATGACGGTCTTGTAATGACTGAAAACGTTCTGGGTTTTTCTAATGTATTTTAAATCATTTTAAATTATATGTATGCACATGAAAGTAATTCTTGTGCATTTATTTGTGCTTTTTATATGAATATTAATTATAAATTTTACCTTTTCTGTAGAAAATGAAGATATATACATAGTATTCATTAATGATCAAATATGTAGTTTTTTTTATATTAAAAATATTCAGAATTTTTTTGAAAAATCGGATTAACATGAAACCATCTCAAAATAGTGAAAACTCAATCCGAAAAAAATAACGCTTTACCTTCACTTGCAGAAAATTACTAACGAAAATTTTCTTATACTTACAGATCACAAAATTTGCAAATTTCTTCATGACGTTCGTTGGCTGATTATCTCATGACTGATTGAATTTCATGATTTTTTTTCGCGATCATCTGACGAAACTTGCGATTTTTTCCGCGATCGATTCACGGAATTCACGATTTTTTTCTGAAAGCGTTATACAAAATAGATTTTTTTCACGCATACTCGCGAAATTCACAATATTTTTCTGCGACCAACTGACGAAATTCGATATTTGTTTTCGTGATTTTTTTGACAAAATTCACGATTCCTTATCACTATCCTTTATTGAAATTCGTGATTTTGTTTCTGCCACCGACTAATAATATTTGTGATTTTTTGCGCGAGAGTTAGACAAAATTTTGGACCTTATTATGCGATTGTTTGACGAATTTCTCCTCGATTTTATTGCGCGACTGTTCGACTAAATTTTCGTGATTTTTTGCGCAATCTTTTGACGAAATTCGCGATTTTTTTTGCAATCCTTTTACGAAATTCGCGATTTTTTTCGCAATCCTTTTACGAAATTCAGGATTTCTGTTTGTGAGATCATTTGACGAAATATGTATTTCTTATCGCGATCTCTGATGAAATTAGCGATATTTTCCACGGTCCTTTGAAGATATTAGCGATTTTTTAAGCGACCATTTTGAGACTTTTTTTTTTCAAAATTTCCAAGATTCGCGAGTTTTTTTCTGCGATTCATTGACGAATTGATTTTGCGAATTTTGAAAGAAAGAAAAATCGCGGAATTTCAAAAAAAATTGTGGAATAATCACATGCTTGTGAAAGAAATTATGGAGACAAAATCACGTAGAGCATGTTTTAGTATGCTGCATTTTTTTCTGTTTGATTTGTGCAGTTCTGCAAGTTGTGCAATTTTCCACGTTCCCTGTTCCTCAAAGAAAAATTTTCCTTGTCCTTCGTCAGGAAACTCATGAAATGGCGCCCCTGTAAGTAAAACTTCGAAAGGGACTATACAAAAGCTCCATTTAAACAGGTTTCCGTCTTAGCAAGTATAATTGTATGATGTTTTTTCAACAAATTTGATTTTTTCCCTTCTAGAAAGAAATCTGTTACAGACAGGTTTCGTTTTCACAAGTATCTATAAGTTTTCACTATACTATAAAGCGGATGGTTTAACAGTCAGTGAGGATACCTGTAAAAATGAAACCCGTCTATAATAGTATCCTGTCTAAAAAGAAAAAAAAATCATGTCCAATATATTAAAATTTTATCTTCTAAGACGGAAACCTGTCTAAAACGAAATGTTTCATTGCTTCTGAGTTTCCATATTCGAAGTTTTTATTATTATTGTAAGCATAAGTCAGTAAACGTTTCTCATACGGAGGGGGGGGGGTAGACCCCCCTGGATCCTACCCTTAGCTATATAGCATCCCTCAAAAAATGTTTGGCTCCCCCCCAAGAAAGTTCTGAAATGGCGCCCCTGTCAGTTACAGGTATAAATGACATTTTTTTGTTTTTTATTATTCAGAAATTAATTAAATAAGTTACTGTTATAATTTGGCATTACTTAGTGTTGTTGAGAACATTAAATCACTTTTTTTTTAACGGGATAGTTTTGATAATTTTTACACTTCAATGAAGGCAGAAAAAATGTTTGTACATTTTATGTTACGCCAGATACAGAATTTTGAATTGAAATTTATGGGACAAAAAAAGAGATTGAAATAATCTGCATGTATTTGAGTATCCTTAGTAAGAAATATTTTAAATTGTAAAAATTTGTTCTAGCTTTATTAGTAAACTTCCTACATAGTTTTGAAAACAAAATTTGATTATAAAATGTTATGTTTGTTACGATGGAATTGCCCCATGGGTTTATTTATACGAATTTTTAACCAACATTGTGTTTTGACAGAATTGTGAGTGTAAGCCTGTCCAGAATCTCTGGAATAATAATTCATCATCGTTGTGCGTTTTGTATGTGCGTAGAAAACAGAACTAAAAAGTCCTTCCGGTCAGTGCCGGGAAGAAGAGGTAGCTTTCATATTCCTTATTTTAAAAAAGACAACTTATATTATTCAAACACACGAAGCTCATTTAAGTGGAAATCGAATGTAGGAGATTCAATACAAATTTTTATCAATACTAAATCATTATGAATGAGAATTTCGCGAAATTAGTCAGCTTTATCCAAGCTGTTTTTATTTAAAATAACTTATATTTAGCTGCCATATTCGGCGATTTCTTAAAGTGTCTGCCATTTTAAGACAACATGGTGGATGAGGCTAACCAGTGAACTTGGTCGAGACCTTAGTAATTGCTGTGCACATGCTCACTTACATAGGAATCGATGTGAGCATCTCGAATATATGCTGTCGCAGGCAAAAAATAAGATTTTTCAAAATGTCACCCACAATAGAAATTGAAACTGCTATATCTGAGCCATTTTTTAAGATAAAGACAAACAAAAAATGCTCCTGAATCCTTATATCAAGGTCAAATACTTAAGAAAGAAACCTTTTTCAATTTCTAATTTTTTTTGCACCTCACTTTAAATATAATTTTTTTTAATTTAATGACCGCCATTTTGAAACAAGATGGCTGATGAAGCTGGACAGCGAACTTGGTCGAGATATTGATGCATACTATCCACATGTCTTCTTCCATCGAAATAGGCGAATACGTGTGGTATCGCGTGACAAATACAAGATCGTTTCAAAGTGTTAGACATGATAGAAATTAAAAGTGCTATAATTCAACCCCTTTTTAAGATATAAACAAAAGAACAAATTTTCAGAAACAAAAACTGCTCCAGAATCTTTGTATCAAGGCCAAACACATAAAAAAAACTTTTTCATTTTCCAATTTTTTAATACCTCATTTTAAATTTTAAATTAAATTTTTCTTTTAATGGCAACCCTTTTGAAACACGATGGCGAATGAAACTGGCCAACGAACTCGGTCGAGACATTGGTATGTACTATGTACAGACCAAGTTACATTCAAATCGGTTCATTAATACGCCTGTTATCGCGTGACAAAAATCAGGTCGTTTTAAAATGTCAGCCACAATAGAAATTCAAAATGTTATAACTCAGCCATTTTTTTAGATATAGGCGAAACAAAACCTGTTCCGGAATTTTGTATTAAGGTCAAACACATACGAAAAAAATCTTTTTCATTTTCCAATTTTTTGGTATCTCATTTTAAATTTAAAATTTTTAAATTTTTTTTAAATGGCCGCCATTTTAAAACAAGATGGCGGATGAAGCTGGCCAACGAACTCGGTTGAGTTACTTGTATGTACTATGTACACACCAAGGTACATCCAAATCGGTTCATAAATACGTCTGTTATCACGTGGCAAAAATCAGGACGTTTCAAAATGTCAGCCACGCTAGAAATTCAAAATGCTATAACTCAGCCATTTTTTAAGATATAGACGAAACAAAAACTGCTCCCGAATCTTTTTATCAAGGTCAAACACATAAGAAGAAAATATTTTTTCAATTTTCAATTTTTTGGCACCACATTTCAAATAAAAATTTTTCTTAATATTTTAAATGGCCGCCATTTTTAAACAAGATGGCGGATGAAGCTGGCCAACGAACTCGGTCGAGACATTGGTCTGTACTATGTATAAACGAAGTTACATCCAAATCGGTTCATAAATACGCCTTTTATCGGTGACAAAATTCAGGACGTTTCAAAATGTCAGCTTCGCTAGAAATTCAAAATGCTATAACTCAGCCCTTTTTTAAGATATAGACGAAACAAAAACTGCTACGGAGTCTTTGTATAAAGGTCAAATACATAAGAAAAAAATATTTTTCCATTTTCAATTTTTTGGTACCACATTTCAAATTTTTAAATTTTTAAAATTTTTTAAATGGCCGCCATTTTGAAACAAAATGGCGGATGAAGCTGGCCAACGAACTCGGTCGAGACATTGGTATGTACTATGTACACACCGAATTACATCGAAATCGGTTCATAAATACGAGAGTTACAGTGTGACATAGGTCAGACATATATATATATATATATATATATATATATCAATTTTGAACGGAGGGTGGTTTCGGGGTCTGGGGGTCATGATCGATGAAAATATACCAAATTTTTTGAAACCGCTTTCCTCCGAACGGCTGCAATAGGTAGCTTTTTGTAAAGAAAGCTACCTAAAATAAACTAGAAAACAGGAATTCTGTTTTTTCAGAATTTAGTGTCGCCCCCGATGGAAAAAAATATATATGTACATAAATATAGATAGAACAAAACATATTTCAGTTTTAAGACTTAAAACACCAGCTTTTATTTCATACTAGCAGAACTACCCGGCTTCGCCCGTGTTAATTATAAGGAGCCTTCCAGGTAAAATAAATTAAAACGAAGTAATACGGCAATTACAATAACTGAAACTTGTGCATTCATTCCCATCCACAAAACGTTAAAAAGGCAATCAGAAAACATGACGTTATTGTCTCGCAACCATAGTAAAATCCCTGAGCTTTAATAACAGAATGCGCGTTATCTTTGCCGGATGTAAGAGAAAAAGTCCTTCCGGCCAGTGCCGGGAGGAAGAGGTAGCTTTCATAATCCTTATTTAAAAAAAGCCAAATTATATCATTCAAACACACGAAGCTCAATTTAGTGGAAACCGAATATAGGAGATTCAATACTAATTTTTATCAATATAATGAATGAGAATTTCGCGAAATTAGTCAGCTTTATCCAAGCTGCTTTTCTTTAAAGTAACATATATTTGGCTGCCAAATTCGGCAATTTCTTAAAGTGCCTGTCATTTTAAGACAACATGGTGGATGAGGCTAAGCAGTGAACTTGGTCGAGACCTTAGTAATTGCTGTGCACATGCTCACTCACATCGGAATCGGTTAATATATAGGAGTGCTGTCGCATGCAAAAAATCAGATTTTTCAAAATGTCACCCACAATAGAAATTGAAACTACTATATCTGAGCCATTTTTTAAGGTAAAGACAAACAAAAAATGCTCCTGAATCCTTATATCAAGGTCAAATACTTAAGAAAGAAACCTTTTTCAATTTCTAATTTTTTTGCACCTCACTTTAAATATATATATATTTTTTAATTTAATGGTCGCCATTTTGAAACAAGATGGCTGATGAATCTGGCCAGCGAACTTGGTCGAGGTGTTGATGTATACTATCCACATGCCTTCTTACATCGAAATAGGCGAATACGTGTGTTATCGCGTGTCAAATACAAGATCGTTTCAAAATGTTAGCCATGCTAGAAATTCAAAGTGCTATAAATCAACCATTTTTTAAGATATAAACAAAAGAACAAATTTTCAGAAACAAAAACTGCTCCGGAATCTTTGTATCAAGGCGAAACACATAAAAAAATCTTTTTCATTTTCCAATTGTTTAATACCTCATTTTGAATTTTAAATTTAATTTTTTTTAAATGGCAACCCTTTTGAAACAAGATGGCGAATGAAGCTGGCCAACGAACTCGGTCGAGACATTGGTATGTACTATGTACAGACCAAGTTACATCCAAATAGGTTCATAATTACGCCTGTTATCGCGTGACAAAAATCAGGTCCTTTTAAAATGTCAGCCACAAGAAAAATTCAAAATGCTATTACTCAGCCATTTTTTTTTAGATATAGACGAAAGAAAAACTGTTCCGGAATCTTTGTATTAAGGTCAAACACATACAAAAAAAAATCTTTTTCACTTTCCAATTTTTTGGTATCTCATTTAATTTTTTTTATTTTTTAATTTTTTGAAATGGCCGCCATTTTGAAACAAGATGGCGGATGAAGCCGGCCAACGAACTCGGTCGAGATATTTGTATGTACTATGTACACACCAAGGTACATCCAAGTCGGTTATAAATACGCCTGTTATTACGTGAGAAAAATCAGGACGTTTCAAAATGTCAGCCACGCTAGAAATTCAAAATGCTATAACTCAGCCATTTCTTAAGATATAGGCGAAACAAAAACTGCTCCCGAATCTTTTTATCAAGGTCAAACACATAAGAAGAAAATATTTTTTCAATTTTTAACTTTTTGGTACCACATTTCAAATTTAAATTTTTCTTAAAAATTTAAATGGCCACCATTTTTAAACAAGATGGCGGATGAAGCTGACCAACGAACCCGGTCGAGAGATTGATATGTACTATGTACACACTAAATTACATCCAAATCGGTTCATAAATACGTCTTTTATCGCGTGACAAATTTCAGGACGTTTCAAAATGTCAGCCACGCTAGAAATTCAAAATGCTATAACTCAGCCATTTTTTAAGATATAGACGAAACAAAAACTGCTCCGGAATCTTTGTATAAAGGTCAAATACATAAGAAAATAATATTTTTCCATTTTTAATTTTTTGGTACCACATTTCAAGTTTAAAATTTTTTTTTAAATTTTAAATGGCCGCCATTTTGAAACAAAACGGCGGATGAAGCTGGCCAACGAACTCGGTCGAGAGATTGGTATGTACTATGTACACACTGAATTACATCCAAATCGGTTCATAAATACGCCTTTTATCGCGTGACAAAATTCAGGACGTTTCAAAATGTCAGCCACGCTAGAAATTCAAAATGCTATAACTCAGCCATTTTTTAAGATATAGACGAAACAAAAACTGCTCCGGAATCTTTGTATAAAGGTCAAATACATAAGAAAAAAATATTTTTCCATTTTTAATTTTTTGGTACCACATTTCAAGTTTTAAAATTTTTTAAAAACTTTAAATGGCCGCCATTTTGAAACAAAATGGTGGATGAAGCTGGCCAACGAACTCGGTCGAGACATTGGTATGTACTATGTACACACCGAATTACATCGAAATCGGTTCATAATTACGGGAGTTACAGTGTGACATAGGTCAGATATATATATATATATATCAATTTTGAACGGAGGGTGGTTTCGGGGTCTGGGGGTCATGATCGATGAAAATATACCAAAATTTTTTGAAATCGCTTTCCTCCGAACGGCTGCAATAGGTAGCTTTTTTGTAAAGAAAGCTACCTAAAATGTGTGATTTTCCTCACAATACGAAAAAAAAAAAAAAAAAAAAAAAAAAAAAAAAAAAAATCCACCAAATCGCGCAGCATTTAGTGAAATTCTCGTTTGCATGGTATCTCTCTATTCTAAAAAAAAGTAACTACCGCTGTCACCGCCGCCGCCGCCGGTTTTGAATTTTTTGTGACCGGAGGTCTTTCTTCGTTAATATTGAGAAAAATAATGCATACAAAAATATGAAAAACAGTGGTTTTATACAGAAATGTTTGATAAACACGCTGATGCAGACAGTTTTCAAATCGAAGAATTATTTTAAGAGATATTTAATGCTAAAGTTGGACAAAATCGTTCCACTAAAAAAGTTTTATAGCAGCAAAAACTATACATGGCAGTGTAATCATTTTTAGATCATTTTATGCGTTAGAATTTGCCGGAGTGCAGATTGCATTAATTTTTTTATTTTGCCTCATTTTTTCAGGTTTTATTTCTATTTTAAATTCAAATTTTCAGCATTTCTAGAGATATTTTTTACAGATTTCAGAAAATTGTACTAATTTAAACTGTTGCCAACTGTATAAAAAGCGCAAGCAATAATGTTTGCTTCAAATTAAAAATTTATTTACACGTGACTATTATAAACAGGAAAAAAACTTTCAAATTAGAATTAAATAATTATGTATAAAAAGCAGGAACTTATTAAAAATTACGTCATAAAAAGTATACACGTGAATTTTAAAAGAGAAAGGATATTGTAAAATAATAAATTCATTAACATGCGTTAGAAGTCTTAGGAGAAATTACGTCGTATTTACGTCACATTATAGTTATTACATAAAATGAACACAAAATAATATTGCAAAAAATTTTAAATTTAGAAATTGCGCTAGACATTTATTTAATATTTTGAGAGGATATTTTCAACTATTTTTGTTAGGAAAGCGCAAATAATATTTCATTGCTAACAAAAGTACTTTCACGTGATTATTAAAGAGAAAGAATAGCTTGGTAAAAATTACGTCAGCTTAAAAACGATTAATTTAAAATGTCTCATTTAAAAGAACTTTCTTTTCGCTTTGTTAAAAAATACCAGGAGACAAAGACTCTGTTTACTTAATTCCTTTTATATTAGCTTATTTTGAAATGTTGTTACACGTGTCTACGTCATCAAGTTATTTTTATTTCGACGTTTTATTTGTATTTTTATTAATGTTGTACGAATTTATTTGTTCTTTCGTTATTTAAAATAAAAATTATGTCAATTTGTATAATTTGGCGAGTGGTTTGGCGATTTATATAATTTGGCGAAATTGGTCGACGGGGTAATCAAGTAGTACCGCAGCGGATTTGGCGTTAAAATTCCCCAATCAAAGAGAAATGAATAGAAATTCGTTTATAGGGAGATCGCCACTGTTTTTTAAATTATAATTCAATCTTTCGAAATCTTTTTATAGCCGATCAAATTAGCGTGCATTTAGAGCCTGCGGTGTCTGGACGGGGGTTGGCGAGTGTAGCTCGTAGGGGGCCGAGCCCCCTAGTATATATAAAGTACAAATACTATGTCAGTGCTTATAAATTGTGCCCCATAAATTGTAACCCATAAATTGCGCCTTTACTCCAATTTTTCTAACTTCTAAACATCACACAATTTAATTTTTTAGAATGTCGAATAGAAAAAAGTTCTTTCAAATGAAATTTGTTTCAAAATTGTATCTCAATTTTCTGATTTTAATGGATTTTAAAGTAATTTTCAAGCATGGATATTTTTAAAGGCACGTGCAACCCGAGTACGAAAAATGAACCCGTTTACTCCTAATGCAATAGTATAAAGAAAAGACATGTGTGTGAGTAACCTGGTATCATATTTTCTGTGGCAACAACCTAACACAATAATTAAATTCCCTTTTCTTGCAATTTAATCTCTAAACCTCGCACATTCGATTGTTTCAACGTCTTATAGAAAATAAAAGTACTTTCAGTAAGATTTGTTTGTAATGTTTATCTCAATTTACAGATTATTTTATGGATTTTAAAGTAATTTTCAAGTATGCATATTTTTTAAATATTCTTGCAATCCAATTACAAAATATTAACTCAATTGTTCAAAAACATTGTAACTAATTTAAAATTTGTTTGTTTTCGTGTAATATTCAATAACTAAATTGGCAAACGAAATTAAAACGCCAAAAATAACATGAAATAAAACACGAACTTAACAGATTATGGCTGTAGTATACAATCGAAGAAGTAAACAAAATATAGGAGCCATTTATTTACGGTGAGTTGACTACACGTTGAAAAGATTTGATGGAATGTGAGGTCATATCTAGCCTTTTTTTTCTTGTTCCTAAATTGTTTTCATGAAATTTCACTGTTTGTATTAAAGTAGATATTTTAATTTTAAAAAACAATTAAATTAAGGCGCTACGTCATTTTACCGCTCTTATAGTTGAAGTTTTTATTTTATTTATAAATAATGTGCGTTTTCTGTTTAGAATGACGTCAATTTCAAAAATGCAAAAATATAGCAACGCGTTATCGTTACTTTTTTCACATTATTGTGTCATTTTTAGGGGGTGGCAACGGGAAAGAAACGGTTTAATTAGAAAATTAAAAAGATATATTTCTATAATGTTAAATTACGGAACATGGTAGAACAAAGGGATAAATAGTGTTCTGATGATTTTTTAAAGTAGACAGTGCTCTTTTCCACGTTCTAAAGCCTATGTAAATGATGTTTCGTGCAAATCGGTCAAAAATTAAAGATTTGTATAAAGGACATACACACAGAGAACGGCTTTTATATATATAGATAAAATGAGGTCATTCGCATCCGCTGAAGAATTCTTCATTTACGATCCAGTCTTAAGCAACATCCACATTACAAGTACGTATATGACGTCATTATCACTGAATAAATAAAAAAAAAAGAAACAAATCACAAAAATCACAAATCCAAAAAAATAAAAAGATGTCGACATTCAAGAAACTCGGCAAAAAAAAGGCTATCTAATTATTAATATGCCTTCATTTGTTTGTAATATTATTATACATAATTAAAATTAAATTTGGTTTATAATAGCTCCATATTTTATCAGAAATCATTCATTCATATTTTTTTTTTCAAAACAGCACGTATTTTAATTACTTTATTAAAAGTTGTTATGGGAAAAGGGCAAGAGAAAGATATAATTACTATTTTCCAACTATTTTTCCTTTACTTTCTACAGAAATGGAGTATTTGAGTTGCCACAAATCAACAAATTGCGGTAAAAACTACAAACAAAAAATAATATTTCAAAAACAAATTGAGATGCAGTTTTCAAACAAATTGCGTTTAAAAATACATTTTTTTTCCTAATACGACGGTATAAAAATCGAAAATGTTCGGTGATTAGAAATTTAAAACACTTCATTAGAGTATTTAAACGTACAATGATACACCTGCTTTGTTTTACGGCTGGATTTTACAACGGAACGTTATTTTTTAGAGACGACATTTTAATTGCTGGGAGAAAAAAATAGCATCCGGTGGCTAATATATGTGATACTTCGTTTCTAGGGCTCAGTTTAGACATCAGTAGTATATTCTGACGAAGTTCCGCAAACATACGACAATTAAAAATATGCAAATAAAGTTTTTATTGCATCTATTTGCCTTTAAATGATTTACAGATGCAATCTTTAACGTCATTTTTCTCATTTTGTGTTTTTTCAAAATATCAGTATGATCAAAATGCTAAGACTTAAAAATATATTTTTCTATGATCTATACAGGATCGTTGACGTCATTTGGGAAAATCGATGCTATTGGCTGTGCCTGAACTGATTTTTTTTCTTCTTTATAATTTTATTTATTCGAATTTTTAATTCAATTTTTAACCAAACAACGTGTTTTGACGAAATTTTGAGTGTAAGCCTGTCCAGAAGCCTCTGGAATAATAAATTATCATCGTTGAGCGTTTTGTATGTATAATACATGTGATACTTCGATTCTAAGGCTGAATTTAGACATCAGTAGTATATTGTGACGAAGTTCCGCAAACATACGATAATTAAAAATATACGAATAAAGTTTGTATTGCATCTATTTGCCTTTAAATGTTTAACAGATGCGATCTTTAACGTCATTTTTCTCATTTTGTGTTTTTTCAAAATATCAGTAGGATCAAAATGCTAAGACTTAAACATATATTTTTCTATGATCTATACAGGATCGTTGACGTCATTTGGGAAAATCGATGCTATTGGCTGTACCTGAACTGATTTTTTTTCTTCTTTATAGTTTTATTTATACGAATTTTTAATTCAATTTTTAACCAAACAAAGTGTTTTGACGAAATTTTGAGTGTAAGCCTGTCCAGAAGCCTCTGGAATAATAAATTATCATCGTTGTGCGTTTTGTATGTATAATACATGTGATACTTCGATTCTAGGGCTGAATTTAGACATCAGTATAGTATATTCTGACGAAGTTTCGCAAACATACGATAATTAAAAATATGCGAATAAAGTTTGTATTGCATCTATTTGCCTTTAAATGATTTACAGATGCGATCTTTAACGTCATTTTTCTCATTTTGTGTTTTTTCAAAATATCAGTATGATCAAAATGCTAAGACTTAAACATATATTTTTCTATGATCTATACAGGATCGTTGACGGTATTTGGGAAAATCGATGCTATTGGCTGTACCTGAACTGATTTTTTTTCTTCTTTATAGTTTTATTTATACGAATTTTTAATTCAATTTTTAACCAAACAACGTGTTTTGACGAAATTTTGAGTGTAAGCCTATCCAGAAGCCTCTGGAATATTAAATTATCATCGTTGTGCGTTTTGTATGTATAATACATGTGATACTTCGATTCTAGGGCTGAATTTAGACATCAGTAATATATTCTGACGAATTTCCGCAAACATACGATAATTAAAAATTTGCGAATAAAGTTTTTATTGCATCTATTTGCCTTTAAATGATTTACAGATGCAATCTTTAACGTCATTTTTCTCATTTTGTGTTTTTTCAATGCATCAATATAGTCAAGATGCCAAAACTTCAACATATATTGTTCTTTGATCTACACAAGATCGTTGACATCATTTTTGAAAATTGATGCTATTGGCTGTGCCTGAACTGATCATTTTTTTTCTTTACAGTTTTATTTATACGAATTTTTAATTCAATTTTTAATCAAACATTGTGTTTTGACGGAATTGTGAGTATAAGCCTGTTTAGAAACCTCTGAATAATAGTTCATCATCGCTGTGCGTTTTGTATGTGCATAAAAAACAGAAATAATATATGTGATACTTCGATTCTAGGGATGAATTTAGACATCAGTAATATATTCTGGCGAATTTCCGCAAACATACGATAATTAAAAATTTGCGAATAAAGTTTTTATTGCATCTAGTTGCCTTTAAATGATTTACAGATGCAATACAGTGGAACCCGGTTAAGACGCTCACGGTTAATACGCGATCCCGCTTAATACGCGAATTTTTTCGGATCCCTTGAACAACGCCCATAAGGCTAATGTAAAAAGATCACGTTTAATACGCGAACGGTTATGACTCGATCCCGCTTAATACGCGAGAAATTTTCGGTTCTTTGAGGGAAAAAATCATGCTTAAGACGCGAATTCATTGATCAAGATTCGAATTCCTTCTTTCTTCTCGAGTGTTAACGATTTAGAGGATTTATATTAATCAGATAAAAAACACTTTTTCCGAATGTTATTTTATTTATTTAGCAACAGATTAATTAAGGCGAAAATTACTAATCGGAAATAGTGAAAGATGTTTGAATAACAAAAACACCCCGTTAAATTAGCAAAACTGCAATTCTTCTTTGATCCCACCTCCTAACATTCTTTGTCTCTCGCTTCGTGTACGTTTTTACTGTAGTAGAGAGAGATAGACGCATTCAGGTTACTTAGATACGTCAAAAAAAATTATTATGATTAGAGTTGTTCATACGTGTTATTAGAGATTTTTTAAATGTACTTTATATCGCTACTATGTTTTATAATGCATATTGGCAACAAAAAATGAAACTCGCAAAGATTAAATACGACTGCGATTGGATAATTTTCTTATGTTTACTTTACTTTTTGCTATATCAATATTTTATAAGGATAGTTTTTCTTATTATATTGATAATGAAGAACATATTATAATGGTACTCATTATTACAAGTACTAAATATGATTTTAAAAACTGGGTTGTGCTTCAAAGATTTAATATTATTTTTCTTTCTGTTTAAAAAAGTGAGTCTAGTAGGAAAATTATTTTTGGTTGCAACGCATTAATCGACAATAAATTCATGTTGAAATATATATTTATTTTCCGTTGTTATTCCAGTTTGTCCTATAAAAAGAAACAATACGTTAAAGTGGAATACAATTAAATTTCAATCTGAATATATGTAAAAGACTCAGCTTTCGACCGTAAACGTATAAATGAAGCCTAATTCCTTCAACATTATATAAATCACGTTTAATACGCGATCCCGCTTAATACGCGACTTTTGGCCGCTCCCTTGAAATACGTCTTAGTATTTAACGTCATTTTTCTCATTTTGAGTTTTTTCAATACATCAATATAGTCAAGATGCCAAAAGTTCAACATATATTTTTCTTTGATCTACACAAGATCGTTGACGTCATTTGAGAAAATCGATGCTATTGGCTGTGCCTGAACTGATTATTTTTTTTCTTTACAGTTTTATTTATACTCATTTTTAATTAATTTCAACTTTTAACCAAACAACGTGTTTTGACGGGATAATTCATACATCGCTGTGCGTTTTGTATGTGCATATACAAAGGAATGTTGGCAACAAATATAATATATACTAGCCGAAGTACCTAGCATTGCCCGGAATTTTAAATAATTTGTTTAGAAAAATTTATTCCAAGATTAAACTCCCTACAGTGTGTCCGTAAAGTCATGGTGCACTTTTGATCGGTCACAGGAAATCAACGAAACGTGGTGGAAATGTGAAATCTTTACTAAATAAAAGAAAATCTCTCTAAGATTCATACCTGCTCAGTGCAGTTCGATATGACCTTATTTTTTATGCCCTACATACATCTAAACGATATTCAAGTACTTCCCACACACAGTTAAGGACGTCTGGTGGAACAGAGTGAATAATGTCCGTGATTCTCTGTTTCAAATGGACGTCACATCGAACTGCACTGAACAGGTATGAAACTTGGAGAGTATTTCTTCTATTTGGTGAATATTTCACATTTCCATCTGTAAAGAAAACAATACTCACACATTTTAAATTGAAGATTTGGACAGTTGTACGAGTGACAAAACATCGCAACGCTTCGCAGAACCCATTTTGTTTTGAGCTCTCATCCCATTATTGACTGCAAACAGATTGTGAAAGTAAAGATGAAATTTTATTGAAAACTTATTGACATAATATAATGATGGGGTGGGCCGCTAGACAGGCATGTCTTTACAGTCTCAGAATATTAGGCCGAATGTCCCACTTACACATAAATCGCACGCCAACATTCAATAGAATACAAAGTCAATATGAGAGTTTAAACAAACCCCAAAATTATCCGTTGCATAGTAAAGCAATGGGAGAGAATTTAAATTATTGGCGAATAAAATGATAAAGAGAAAATCGAGAAAATACCTCAAACAACCGTATAGACACATCTACAAAACGTTAGAATCTATTTATATTACTGATGACATTTATCATTTATGATTAAATATATTGATGGACTATAATGCAATAAATGCATAAAAACTCTTGTTAATAAAAATAATAGCTCTCTTTTATAAACTGAACAAGGAAATTACCCACATCACTCATGTAAATAAAATAGATTAGTATTAAATTTTATATCGAATATGATAGGAATGTAATTCATAAATCTTGCTGTATAATTAAAGTGTTGAATTGCAGATTTAGATTAGCGAAAAGCAAAATGATAATGAATCAATCCGTTTAAAAATGTTTATAACATAATAATTTACTTCCGCATGAAAGAAAAGAGATATAAACATGAAAATGTATTTTACCATGAGATTACTTTTTAAATACTGTTATGACTCTTTAAATAGAAGGAAAGAAAGAGTAAATTTTAATTTAAAAATAGAATAAAAGAACAATATATGATGCATCATCATATCATCTTGTTTCGTTGATTTCCTATGACCGGTCAAAAGTGCACCATTACTTTACGGACGCACTGTACGTAATATAATTTTTCCTCCAGTAAATGAATCTTGCGCAAATATACTGTTTTTTAAATTTATTGAAAGCCTTAAAAAAGTTTGCCTTTATATCAGTATTTAAATAAATGTGTCATTAGCCTAGATAAATATAGTCTTGATTCTTGAAAAAAAATGAGCGAGAAATGAAAATTCGTATTTTATAAATGAATAGTCATTCGTGACATACATCTCTCTTGTAAAAGCCATTAATCATACATTCGTTTTAAATACCCCGTCATATTTACCATATTTCTGTACTTACTTATACTGATGCTCCTTAAGAGAGTAGAATACCTTTGAACACGTCGAAAAAGTAAAAAATATCACCATGTTCCAAGCTTCAAAACTTGTGTAATAAGTCAAAAATAAAAGTCAAACTTCATTTAAATATAAAATTCACATTTAAATTTAAGTTAAACTAGTTGGATGTGCCAATCCCAAAACTTTCTTCTATCTTATACATCTTAATATTTCAAAACCTAGTTACACATGTTAATACTTCAATATTATTAGTTCAATACTATACCAACTTTGATTTTCATCTTAAATTTCTGCTCAAGTCAATTAAACGGACTAAAAACGAGTTAATCTATATCATGATATTTGTTAAAATTATTAATTTTTCCTTATTCTGTCGTTATCAGCTGTTTGCGAATAGCCGGCATAGCAGGAAGCGAGTTCCCGCCGCTGCATGAGCCGCCGATGCACAATAGAACTACGAAAAATCAAGAAAAGTACACAAAAATCGCTAGCACGGAGCCCCTTTACCGCGCAATATTTCCAAATTCAAGGAGAACCTGTTGGCCAAAGCCAAAAACAAGTACAAATATTTTGGTTCAATTGTATGCGTAATTTTATGCGCTGTTCGATGGTACAATAATGAAAATGGCACAGAGATCGGAATTATAGCGCCCCCTTCTTTCGGAATTTTTTCAAGTTCAGGGAGGACTTGTTTGCCATAGCCAGAAACATGCACAAAAATTTGGTTCAATTATATGGATAACTTCATACACTTTTCGATGGTACAATAATGAAAATGGTACAGACATCGCAATTATAGTGCCCCTTCCGGCAGAATTTTTCCAAATTCAGGGAGGACCTTCGTGACATGACCAAAAATAAACACATAAAATTTGGTTCAATTCTATGCATAACTTCATACACTTTTCGGCGGTACAATATACAAAATGGCACAAAAATTGTACAAAAATCGCTATTACAGCGCCCTCTACGAGCGATTTTTTTACAAATTAAGGGAGGACCTCCTTGCCATAGCCAAGAACTTAAAATTTTTTTTGGTTCAATTCTATGCATAACTTCATACACTTTTCGATGGTGCAATATTCAAAATCGCACAAAAATTGCTATTACAGCGCCCCCTAACGGCGAATTTTTTGCAAATTCATGGAGGACCTGCTTGCCATATCCAAAAACTTAAAATTAAAATTTGGTTTAATTCTATGCATAACTTCATACACTTTTGGACGGTACAATATTCAAAATCGCACAAAAATCGCTATTACAGCGCCCCCTACCGGCGAATTTTTTCCAAATTCAGGGAGGACCTGCTTGCCATAGCCAAAAACTTAAAATAAAAATTTGGTTTATTTCTATGCATAACTTCATACACTTTTGGGCGCTACAATATTCAAAATCGCACAAAAAACGCATTTACAGCGCCCCCTACCGGCGAATTTTTTCCAAATTCAGGGAGGACCTACTTGTCATATCCAAAAACTTAAACTAAAAATTTGGTTCAATTCTATACATAACTCCATACACTTTTGGATGGTACAATATTCAAAATCGCATAAAAATTGTTATATCAGCGCCCCCTACCGGCGAATTTTTTCCAAATTCCGGGAGGACCTGCTTGCCATAGCCAAAAACTTATAATAAAATTTTGGTTTAATTCTATACATAACTTCATACACTTTTTGATGGTACAATGGCGACAGACAGACGGACAGACGGACAGACGGACAGACGGACGGACGGACAGACCGACAGACGGACAGACGGACACACAGACAGACAGACATTTTCTATAAACATGTTTTTTGGAATCTCTGACCCCTAAAACATGCAAATCCGTCGAAAACCGGAAGTCGAAAAAAATTTCGATTACAATACTTTCTTCTATTGAAGATAGAAGAAAGTAAAAATATATATATACTTGTAAATTCATAAATAAATATCGAAATGATAAGTTTAAAAATTATATGATATTAAGAGAAAAAAATCTTGCGCACATGATAAAATCTGAAAATATGCATATAAAGAGGAAATTTTGGTGAAAGTAAATACATAATAGCGTTACCTTTATACTAAAACTAGAATATTTCAAAAAAATATTGACTAAATTAAAAAAATTAACGGAAAAATTAAAAATTTGCACTTAAAAAAAAATATTTTCAAAGTAAAAAAGCAGAAAAAAATAAAATATCACCCCTTTCTGGTTTTAAGTTGTAGGTAATACAGAAATGAATATGTTTTGAAAATTTCTTTTAATTGCCATGCATACTTTTTTAGTAACACTACGCGCAGTATCAAAATTCATCATTTCGAAGAAACGCAACGCAAAGTTTAATTATCCTATCTAGTCTTAATATATATTCTTAATAAAACTGCCATAATTAGTAAACTAATGGGTATTTTTTAATGCTGTTTTTTGCATATTGTTCAGAAATGATTACGGAATCAAAATATGTATTTAAAAAAATCGAAAATTTTGTAGGTTTAAAGGTATCCTACTCCCTTAAATTATTTACAAATATTTCAAAATGTTCGTTTTATTTTAAATATGAAGCCATATTCATCTGCTTTTTGTATTTACTCATAATCCTTGTATTATTAACAAATTCTCGAAAATGTACGGGATACTTCCTGTATGACGTCATATTCATTTTCTTTTTAATTCTTTCAATGACGTCATATTCACCTGCTTTCTGTACTTACTCATATTCATGCAACTCGTATTATTGTCAAATATTTGAAAATAAATGCATGTCCCTGTCTAGTTTCTTTTTCCGTATTTTCGTACTATCGCCGTCTTTTTTTTTTTTGCAAAAATTAGGAAAACTTACTGACCGATTTAAAAAAAAAAAAAAAGGGATATTCGGCCGTCAAAATTTTCTACATTTGCTCTGAAATTTTCAATTCGATATCTCGATTAGTTTTATTATTTTAATAAGCGCAACTTAAAGAGGGCTCGCGTATCCTTAATTTTGCGATAAACGACGAATATATCAATTTTCCAGTCCCTTCAATAAAATGAATTCGGATATTTATACTATATTCTGATAAAGTTTCGTAAACATCCGCCATAGTTAAAAAGATGTGAATAAAGATTTCTCTTGCACCCATTTGCCTTTAAATGATTCAGAGTTGCAATCTTTAACTTCTCATCAGTTAAAATGTCCCAAATCACTCTTTGCCATCGGGAAAAGGGAAATAACCGCTTTTTTACTGCACATACCTAACCGTTTTATATGTACAAGGAGATATATCTGAGCTTCCCGTGTTATAGAATATAGTTGAAAACCATTTTTTTAAATTGAAAACTCTAATAGATTTTTTACATTTAATATATTTTTTAGAGCGCCCACTAATTAAACCAAACATCATATCCTTATGAACAACATATAATGCTTTCAAATAACGTTTTTAAATTTATTAAAAACTATACTTTCGTATAGGCCTAGTGCCAGGAATTAAAACCGAAGAAATTGCCAAATATCCCTATTTACAACCAGCCTTTTTGATTCTGACCATTTCAGAAGTTTATGCGCTTAGTTCGATTACATGTCTTAAATTTGAGTTTTATTATTTTATTTATTGACTGATGAATGTTTTAATTTCGATATAGAATATAAGCTGGATACAAATGCTAAGCTATTTATAATAATTTAAGTGGATTTAACTATCGCAATCATCTGCATGCCATAGAGATAATTTTATATAAAAAAACATATAAATAAATTATAAATAATATTACGAATAATATTCATATAAATAAGATTTAAAAACTGTGAAAATTAATGAAACTAGGGAATCGTACCCGGGCTTCCCGGGTTAAAGAATATAGGTGAAAAAAAAATTTCAAATTGAAAACTAATATTTTTTTATATGCAATAATTTTTTTAGATTGCCCACTTACATTAAAAAAGCATTTTTCATATGGAAAATACGAATTATACAATGAAATAAATTTTTGAAATTTATCAAAAGCGATATTTTCTTATTAGCAGCATGCTAAGAGTTATTTGACCAAAATTTTGCTACTTACGGCAACCTTTTATGTTCTGATAATTTCAGAACTGATGCATGTCTATTATATTTGTGTTTTATTTATGTTATTTTATTTATTTATTCATAGGGAAGTTTTTTTAATGGATATTAGCCGTAAGAAAATGGTGAACTCTTTATTTTGTTTTAAGGGCAAACGGATTAATCTTTCATAATCGAGCTCCGCGCGATATAGATAAATTAAAAAAATATTTCACGCTTTAAAATTGTTTTTAAAACCACAGACAATCAGTAAACTGAGATGAACTTTGCAAACAAATGCCATTAAAAAAAAAAAAATCCTATTTGATCTAAAAATTTAATTTGTACCATTACAAATATGTTAGATTTGTGTTTTTTCAATATTATTCTTTTATTTGTTTATAAAAGAAGTATTAATTTCGTTAATTTGTCTTTCACAAATATGTTAGATTGGTGGTTTTTTTAATATTATTCTTTTATTTGTTTATAAAGGAAGTACTAATTTCGATATGCAAAAATAGTCAGAAACAAATGCTGAAAAATGTTTGTTGCCTCATGTGCAAAATGTTTATTATTATTATGTATTGAAACTGGCACGTGTTAAGATAAATTTTAAAAAAATCATCTTTAAAAATTATTTTAGAAAATATAATACAATGTCAATTAAGATACAGTTTTTAAACAAATTGCATTTAAAAGTAAATTTTTTCCCTATGCGACGAAAGTTGAAAATGAACGATGGTCAGAAGATTAAAAAATTGCAGTTGCGGAAATTTCAGAACCGAAATTTTATCGTGAAGTGTTACCATTCGCAAAATGAAGTCAGCGTTACGCACAGATACACTTGTTCTTTATTATATAGATACTTAATTGTTAAAATATAATAAAGATCAGTTATTAGGATGTGGTTATCAATTGAGGCTCTTATATGCTTGGTATTCCGGAATGAAAAACAGCAATTTTCACCTTCTCAAAATTTGCATACGCACTTCTCATATCCATATTCATCATTTTTAAAAAATTTGTATTTTGTTTGATCATTTAAAAATCATTTTAACTCAAAACTTGAAGTCACGATTGTCAGCAACATCTTTTATGTGAACAGACGCACTCTTTACTTGAGATTCTAATCTCAATTCCGGAGAGTAAAAATTTCCGTAATTTATGTTTTTTAGACGCATTTGTGTTAAAATGTTTAGTTTTACGTAAGAAAATGATCGTTTCCTTTTAAATATGACTTCATTTTCACTTAAACAAGTATTTCGCCTAGTGTCTGAAACTTAGTATCAGTACACATGCAGAAGGAAAAACAATGTAGAAATTTTATGAGGAAAAATGCGTGTTTTCAAAAGCAGTATGTCATTTTCCGTTATTATGCCCCTAATATAATATTCTGCTCCTAATGGGATTTTGCGCCACGAAACCCTATACAACAGTTATGAGTAAAGATAAAAATACCTCATTGATTCTCTCTTGTCTGCAATGATGAAAGCTATCTAATTTTCACAATTTTGAAGAAATTTCATAAAATGCTTTTAAAAATAAAATATAAAAGTGGGGATATTTAAAAAAAAAAAAAAAAACAGATAGTGCGAATACATCTACAAATGAAGAGCTTTTAGTTAAAAAAAAAAAAAATTAGTAAAATTGGTTCAGCAGAAAGATCAGGGCAGATGACTAAAAAACACCCTTGTGTTTTAAATATAAAGATTATATAAAATTACGAAAAATTAAATTTCGCAAATTATGTTATTTTGATAAAATTATAGTAGAATGTCCTACAGAATAGCATTTTATTATTCGAGAGAATTTAAGGCAAAAACTTTAGGAACATGATATTATTTTAAACCACGAATTATTTGTTACTTATCTAACTCGGCGAAGCAAATCCATCCAGACGAAAATCATCAATTTCTGTAATATAAATCGCTATTATTTGCATGTCACCTCTCTTTTATAAAGTCACCCTAAATTTTTGTAAAACATTACGTTTTATCAGGGTGTGATTTCGATTACATTATTTTCAAAAGTGAAGCATTTTCACCTGTGAAGAATTTCAAAGCATCTGGACTGTGAAAATGACGCACTTCTACAAAACAGAATTCAGGTTTAAGAATTAAAATACACATTTTTTGTATAAAATGACGTCATTTGCATTCGCTAAAGCAATCCACTTTTACAATACAGTCTTATTCTTCGTCTATAGAAAAGTATGCATATGACGTCATTATCACGGAATAACAGACAATATTCTTGACATAGCCCATATTTTAATTTCAAATTTTCTTCAGGTTTTATGAGAAAATGGCAACAAAAAGATACAGTATCTTCTATTTTCGACTATTTTCCGTTTACTTTCAATAGAAATGGGGTACTTTTGTTGCCACGATAAGATAAATGGCATTAAAAACTACAAAAAAAAGTATCTCAAAAATAAATTGAGATACAGCTTTCAAACAAATTGCATTTAAAAAAGCATTTTTTTCCTTATACGACGATGTAAAAATTTAAAATGTGCGATGTTTAGAAGTTTAAAAATTTGCAGTAGAGAAAATTGCAAAACCAAAATTTTATTTCAAATTTCAAAGTGTTGCCATTCGCAAAATGACGTATGCGTTACGCACAGATATGTTTGTCCTTTATAATATAGATAGATAGCTATACAGCTTTTAAACAAATTACATTTGAATGTAAAGAACATTTTTTCCCCTATTCGACGGTCTAAAAATTGAAAATGTGCGATATTTAGATGTTTAAAAAAACTGCAGTAAAAAATGTCGTCTGCTGTTGCCACCGTCAAAAGGACGTCAACGTTACGCACACACATATTTGTCCTAAGGCTCCTATAATACGGGCTGACTCATGCCGCCATTTAATTGCCGGTAGGAGAAGAACGCCGCGTGGGTCACGCCGCGTGGCCAACAATCGCTCATTGGTCAAAGTGGGAAACAAAATGCTTGACGATTCAGCCTGTATTATAGGAGCCCTAATTTGTCCTATAGGCTAATATTAGACGAACGTCTTTTTGTACGCTTTTTTCCTTACATATCATCCTACACTATGCCGCTAGCGTTGTGTAGCTATGATATATAGCGAAAAAAGCGTGCAAAAAGACGTTCGTCTGAAATTAGCCTTATAATATAGACAGATGGTGATACTTCGACTCTAGAGACAATTTTAGCTTCCGGATCCAACTACAATATAAACCTGCACTATAAAAAGAAAGGACAAATATTTCTTAATTTCGGAAAATATTATATAAACCACGAACGAATCTATACAATATTCTCTATCGAGTTACGTACGATTCCAAAAACAGCTCTTTATCTTTAAAAGCTCCGAAAACCAATACAAATTACAGATTTAAAGAAGCACTTACAGAAACAAGGCTTCTTTAGCTGCCACAGATTTTCCGAAACGTTTTCGAGTCGTTGATACAGTTTATTAAACAGTTCTCTCAAACAGGAATATCAGTTTTAGGACGCTATGCATTCTTAAATAAACACTTTCATGTTCAACACACATGTTTTACAAAAAAAACACGATAAACCAACGGCATTAAGGTGGTCCGGGACACAAAAATCTTCAAATTTTCTAAAAATATTTTATTGGTGTAAAAATTTCTCTGCTTTTTTCTGCTTAAAATGTTGTTTCAATCACGTTTCTATGTTAATTAGAATAGAATATATTATTTTATTCGTTTTGGTTTGTTTTCGAAATCTAGCTTTCAAGCAATGGTTGTCATGCAAACTACTTCTTGTGAAAATGCGTTTTTCTACATGATGAGTTTTTTCACCATTTCTCGTATTTAAATTGTTATAACTCAAGAACCGTTAAAGATAAATGGTTTAAATTTGGAACATGTCTTTTTCTATTAGTTTACTTTAATTTTGATTCAGAAAATTTGAAAAAAAAAAATTACTTTTGAATATATGACTTTTTTTATTTAAAGTTACATCTTTTTTTTTCAATTTTTACTCTAAATATTTTTTTTATTAATATTTTTGAAAATGCTGATTTAAAATTAAAACTTATATATTTCTGTTTATTTAAATAATAAAAAATTTAAATTCTGCAAATAATATTTCTAGTTATAACAATTTTAAATTACCCCATCTTTTTAGTAAATTTTAAATTACATTTTTTTTTTAATTATGAGAAGTTTTATCATGTGATTTTGTTTACAAATGATATGGTTAACCATCACAAAAAAATTCAAAATTTTAACTCAATAAATAAAAATTATTTCAGATTGTGTCCCGAACCCTTTTAATATAACCATTAAAAATAATATTATTTTGTTGCCTTTTCATGTATGAATTTATTTGCGCAGCTGAAAATGTTCCATTGAAAACTGATAGCAGTAACATAAAAATCGGTATTCCGGTTGGAGAAAATTGATTAATATACTATAAAAAACTAGTATGAAACGTTTCCGAAAATCTGTGGCGACAAAAGAAATTTTGCTTTTATAAATGCTTCTTTAAACCGCAAAAATATATTTTTTTGAAGTTTCTGAAGATAAAGAACTCTATTCGGAATCGTGGATAACACAGAAGAAATTATTGTACACAGTCGTGAAAAAAAGAAAAAGGGTAAAAACCTCTGCTAACTCTGCAACAAATTATCGTCTGTTTTGTTGAAATTACTAAATTTTGGTTCATATAGCCCCATCCAAATATTTTGGTTGGAATGACCAAATTTTGGGTGGACTAACCAAATGATTTGTTGAATTAACAAAATAATTTGGTTAATCTAAACAAAATGTAATCATTTTAACCAATATATTTGGATGGAGCTATATGAACCAAAATTTAGTAATTTCAACAAAACAGTTTTTTCTGTGTATAGAAGAAAATTATAGGTACTGAACGATTGTAAACAAAGTCTACTTTTAAATAATGTATGTTAAATTTGCTTAGGGGGGGGGGGGGTCATCTACATATAAAAAAGAACCCAAACATTTTTTTTTTCAATAGCAATACCCATGTTTGACACCATAAATGAATTCTACACTCTTCAATTAGCCTAAATACAAATTCATATGAAATTCGTACGATTAGTTTCTGAGAAATTAATTATTTTTAAATGAGCCCATTTTAGGGGCTGTATCCAAATTGAAGTTTGATACTCCATTTATGAAATGCTACAAAATGACTATGTCACTTCTGTTCATGTGTTATTTCTTGCCAATAAGGCCATTTCACTCTCTTAATGTGTTCGACAATTGACAGCCAAAATATTTCAATAAAATATATTTTTCCAAATTATGCTTTTCTCCACATCCTAGACGGCCCCTTAAACCATCATTTTGACGTTTTTTAATGATAATCTGAAAACTACTTCAAAGAAAAATTTGAAATTGAGAATTTGGATAAAGCAGGGCATAATAATAATAAAAAAAAAATTAACAAATTACAGCGACAATTTGGAAAATGATTTTTTCAAAGACTAAACTTTAAGACATAAAAAATCGCACGGAGTTGATTATACATTACGTACGCCATGAATTAAACATTAATAGTGTTATTGCACGTAAAAATTCCAAGCGACAAAAATCGCCTGCGACTCGTACGTATGTGTTATCCGCCTGAAACTTACGGATTATCCAAGCATTTCATTGGCTGTTCGGGAAAAGGCTTTTCCATCGTCAAATTTCCAAGAAATCTGACGACACATTTTAAATGAAATTTCATTCTTAAACTTCTGAACATCCGACAATATTACTTTTTACACCGTCGGATAGAGAAAAAAAAAATGTACTTTTAAATACAATTTGTTTGAAAGCTGTATGTCAATTTGTTTCTGAGTTATTAATTTTTTTTTTTTTTAGTTTTTATTACTTTTTTGTCATAGTGGCAACCGAAGGTATCCATCTCTGTTGAAAGTAAAGGGAAATACAGATTACTGTATAGACCAATCAGAAAATGAATAAAATGCGGATTAAACCAATAAAAACTTTCAGATATGCTTTTGATTTCCTACCCTGACAGAGAACAATAACCATTTTTCCAAATGGTTAAAAAAAATGGTAGGTTGCAATTAATATTTTTTTCGAATATTAATTTTATAATTCACAATTCATATTATAAAAATTTTAAAATTACAAATTCAATGTATTTATCTTTGGATTTTTTAGTATCATAACCACACACAAAATTACCACATAACGATTATAATTTCTGGAGACATTAATAAAAATATGAAAATGTAATTTAACACTAGAAGCTTAATTTTTGAATGTTTATAATTCTAAAACTTATTGTTCAAATCACTAGAAATTTCGTTTTTAGGAATAGTTTGAGCCGAAGATTTAAAATATAGTGTCAAAATTGAGTGCTGATATTGAAAAAAATTAAAGTTAGGTAGATGGCCCCCTAAGCAAATTTTATATGCATCCTTTAAAAGAAGACTTTATTTCCAATAGATTGGTGCCAGTAGCTTTCTTCTATTATAATTAATTGCAGAGCTAGTAGCGGGTGTTTACTTTTTTCCCCACGACTGTACATTTTATTTCGTGCTTATATTATATTTACGTAGATTAAGAAAAATATATATATATATATATATATATAATATATGTCAATTTGTTTCTGAGTTATTAATTTTTTTTGTAGTTTTTATTACTTTTTTGTCATAGTGGCAACAGAAGGTATCCATATATATATATATATATAATAATATATATATTTTTTTTACTGTGGGATTTCAAGTAAGGAAAGACTGTAAAAAATATTATTCTGTCCGTTTTTGATCAGGATTGTTCAGAATATTTTATTTCATCTTTGGAGGAATAAAGCTCCAATTGTAAAAGTCATGAACATTCAACAGAAGTTTCGGAAAATTTAAAGGAGCAAAATTCCTTCAATTTACAATTCATAACACGGGAAACTTTGCTTTCTTTCTTCTTGAATTCAATATGTACTTAGAAATCGTTCACTTGGAGTTGGATAAAACTTTCTTTAGGACACTTTTCTTTCGTTTATCATTGTTATATGGGGCATTCTCACAATCTTTTGACTTTTGGCGAAAAAAATCTGACAAAATTAAACTTGCTAAAATAACATTTTAATTTGATAGACGAATGCCTTAATGATTCAAAATAAAGAAAAAATGGTCAGCAGCGAATTTTTTTTTTTATTTAACTGAGGTTTAAGTTAAACTTGCGAGTTTAATTTTCCTTACCATTTTACCCCTATAACTTTTTATTTTCTTCTAAATTTTTACTTATAATGAATTTGCATAGTACCCACAGGACATTCAAATAAGAAATAATAACAATGTAGTACTTTTAATACAGAATTTTCCTATAACATTGTCTTAAAGGGGTGTTAAAGAAGGGACGGTAAGGTAAAAAAAGGGGATGGTATTGGAAAAAAGGGACGAAATGGTAAAAAAAAAAGGACGGTAAGGATGGAACGGTAAGGAAAATTACCAGCTATTTTTAGGAAAATCATGTTAAGACTAAGTGATAGCCACAATGTTCATTGATTTTTAGAAACAGTTGTTAACATTGGATTAAATTAATTTTTTTTTATTATTATTTACCTGGAAAAGTGCAGGAATAAACCTTGGGGACGGTGAGACTACCAATAAAGCCACGATGCTTGAAATTGCTATTTAAATGCTGATTTAAATTGTACAGTAAATTTCCTGCCAAAGAATTTTAGACATTATTTATCTAGCATACATCTGCATGAAAAAAACACTTGAAAAAAATTATGTGGCTGCATCTGAAATGATTTTCTGTATAATTTTAGAAGAGGGATGGTAAAGAATCTAAAACTCAGGGACAGAGTTTAAAAAATAATAACAACCCTAAAAATGTGTGCAGGTTAATTTTTAGCTACATATTTATATAAAACAATAGTTCCAGTTTCAGAAAAAAATGACATCGAATTACTTTTATTGAAACAATTTTATCCAGACAGCTCCAAACTTAAAAATCAGCATCAGGGACACGGGACGGTATAGGGATTTTCCAGGTGTTTGGACCCCCAACATCGTCCAAAACATATTTATCTCGTTCATATTGTTGTGCAATCATGCAATGGGAATGTTCCCCAGTATATGAAATAAAAAAAACACAAAAAAGTGCATTAAAATAAAAATTATTATTCAGGGACATGAAAGTCAAAAGATTGTGATAATGCTCCATGTATATTTTTTGTTTTTTTACATAAATAATACATTTGAAAATATTTATATAATTACATTTTTTAATGTAATTGATATTTGTAAATTTCTAAAGGTATTTAAAATGTAACTAGTAATCAACATATGTAGCATACTTGAAGAATATGAAGGTACTTGTGAAACATATAATCTCTATACCAGTTTTTTCAGTACAGTAGAGCACCGATTATCCGAACAAGTTGGGTTCGACCCTAGTTTGGATAAATGGATAGACAATTTAAGGGATGTTTCTGTCTATACTGAAACCTTGACACGTTATCTAAGCTTAGGACTAGCCTCACCAGTCAGTGCTGGCATCTTTATTATTATTTTTTTTTTTTTCATTTTCTGAACTCTAGAGATTATAATTTAAGAAAAAAATCTTTTGATTATTGCTTGCTTCAACGAAGATATTCTTTTCAATAGTGCCATATCTAGAATTCTTCTTAAATACGTTATTTGAATAGGATCAACGTTCTTCTGCCGTTCGAGCCATTTAATAGCTGTTTCGAAACATTCAAAGGCTTCGTTATGTAATAGACCTGGGTTATTTTCAGAGCATTCGTTTTCTTCAATTTCTTTTTCATCATGAATCTCATCCACAATCTCATCGCCATTTAAAATCTGATATCTAGGCGTCATGCACTTCACTATTTAACCACTCGTTAATTTCATTTTCTTCATAGCTTAGGATTCTTCCCATCTCCTTTACTGTTTTACATTCCTCATTTTCTGATCACTATCAGTTTTTTCTTTATTTAAAATTTTAATCCAACCCAAAGGGTAATTGGGAGCTCAGTTAAAAAAAAAATGGGGGAAGTTGGTTGTTTGGTTTTGTTTGTGACTGCCAATAAACACGAGGGATACAGGCCCTAAGGAGGTGGGGGGAAGCGCCATTCGTGGGTGTCTTTCTAAGAGAACCTAACCCATATTTACACAAGAAAAATCCAAGGTTCGAAGAAAACTACAAAATTTTGGGGAGAAATAGGCTGTTTGGATAACTGGAATATATACTTCGATTAATTTTTTATTTTTTTGAGAGAAATAGGCTGTTCTGTTAATTGGAGTTCCGATAATCGGCGCTCTACTGTATTTCTTTTCATAATATCACTACACTATTGATTTTTTTAAGTAAGAAACTTTTGACAACTTATTTAAATCTATTTTTATATTAGTTTTTGACTATATGATCTTTTGACTCTTTAAATCTATTCTGATATTTGTTTTTGACTATATCAACAAACTTTTGACTATTTAAAATATAACTAGTAATCAACACGTAGTAATAATAAAAACATCTAAAAAGATACTCTAAGAACACATAAAATCTATACCAGTTTTATCAATATTTATTTTCAAAATAATATCATACAATTTATTATTTTAAGTAGAGAAATTTTTGACAGAAACTTTACCCTGAAAGTTTTGATCAAGATTGCCTAGAACATTAAATTTTTCTTTGATAGAATACGGAGCTAAATTTAAAAGCTAGTTTGTCAAGATATTCATCCCAATTTTTAAAAATTAAAGGAAGTATTTTTCTTGATTTACACGTCTTGTTAAATTCAAAATTGTCTTTAAGAACTTACACTAGAACTTACACTCGAAAGCTAACGTTAAACCGATGGTGTCATTCTTTACAAAATTCTCGTTTGCATTAAATTTTTTTTTTACTTCAGTATATACAGTCTGATTCATAAAGATCGGTAGAATAGCCTATTTCCTTAAATATTGCCCTTAGACCCATACTTCCAGTTACTAAGTTTCATAAAAAAAGATGCAAAATTTGATGACATAATTTGCAACTCCATGGGGGTTCTTTTTGAGAAAATACAAAAACTAAATTTTTATACGACACCAGTGGCGCAAAATTTCCTATTATGAAAATTTGCCGTATCTGTTCTCGAATGAAACACAAAAAATTCTCTCATGATATCTGCAAAACTCACAGAAATATTAAAATTTTAAATTCGTGACTTATACCACCTAACCATATCACTAAGCAATGTAATATTGATACATATGGAATGTTAGATAGGGATCATCCACAAATTATATGTTATTAAAGTCGGTTTTAGACAGTGCCTCACCTTTTGGGCATAAAATAGGGGCGTATAGATTTTACGTTAAACTTGCTTGACCGTGAAAGGTCTGCATGGACCTAATTTCCAGGCCCGAGCCCGGCCCGACCTATAGAAAAAAATAATGCGGCCCTGCCCAGCCCAGTATAAAAGTTAAAAGTTTGGCCGGTGCCCGGTTCGTACAAAAAAAATTATTGTCCCGGCCCGACTGAATTTCTACAAAACATGGTTATTTAGTCGATATAGTTAGAAATTGTTTCCTACGAGGAGTTCTCACCAAAAATACTTATTCTAGTTGTTTTTTTCATGTTCATAATCTTTATTTTTAAAGAAGCGTCCTAGGCTGTTATATTTATTTTTTTAATGTCTATTTGTCTGTAAATGTTTCGGTTATCATTAATTCATATTCCATGACTGAAAAACACCATCAGTAAAACCTTCTAAGGCGAAATTAAATAAGAAAGAAAAAAAAATGTGTTATATACAAGTACCCTTCTTAACAGGTGTAAATGCATTCCATTCTTTTCTCACGTATTATTATATTCATTTTTTATGGATCAACACACTTTTCCCTTTAAGACAGGATACCGTCATAGGCAGGTTCTTTTTCACAGGTTTTATTGTATTTTAATTTTATTGCCTAGAAATCTATTGTTCTTTAAAAAGAATAAAGTTTAAAGTTTAATTGTAGAACAATGGCGATTTAAAAATATATACATTTTTTTTTCCAAAAGTTTTTGACCCGGGTCAAATTTTACTTATTTTTGCACAGACCAGACCACGCCGAGGCAATGTTTTTCTTGAGGGCTGGGTCAAGCCGGGACTGAAAATATCGGGTCGTGCAGAACTAGGAAGAATGAAGCCGGCTTTCTATGAAAAAATACGTTAGGCCCGGCCCGAATAAGGGTAATGCCTAGGCACGGCTCGGCCCGAGTGTCGTGAAGGAAAATAGGACCTATCCCAGTCAGCGGGGCGGGATTGGACTTCGAGCCAGGGCCTGTATCCGGCGAGGCACGACCAGCAAAATGAAAGCAAACTTTCAAACGGGCTGGGCCGGCAGAATAAAGACTTCTTTTTAACGGGCCCGGCGGCCGGGCGATAAAATATCTGAAGTTGAGAGTGCTAAAAAAACTCGAAATCCACACGTTAGAAAAATCCTTGTTTAAATCAAATCAGACGTTTAAACAGAAGAAGGTGGAAATTGCAAAAGTTAATCTGAATGACAAGTTTAAGCTGCATTAAGAAAGTTACTTATCCACCTGCAAGGTTTTAAAAGTCATTTAAACGCTCTATTAGGAGACAATCTTAGTTAAAAACCATAAATGGGTATTTTGCACGACCGGTTTTTAGCTCACAGGCTGTCAAAGCCTCAGAGCTAATGTACCCACAGTTTCTGTATGTACGTACGTATGTATGTACGTACGTAACGCGATAACTCTTGATAGAAATATCAGATTTGCCTCAATTTTTTGTGTATAGGTTCATTCAGTTAGGGCGCTTCCCTGATTAGTTTTGGGATTTCATTGGTTAAATATAAAGGGGGAACGGAGAACTAATACCCCTTAATTCAGATGAATGGGTTTTTCATGCATAATTATCCGATTTGCTTCTTATTTGGTATACCGGTTTATTCTGGTAGGGTGCTTCCCTCATTATGTTTGGAGGTTCATTGGTTAAGTATAAAGGGGGAGTTAACGAGGGCTAATACTCCCTTAATTTAGATAAATGGGTTTTTCATGCAGAATTATCCGATTTGCTTCAAATTTGATAAACCAGTTTATTCTGATAAGGCGCTTCCCTGATTAGATTTGGATGCTCATTGGTTACATATAACGGGGGTGGGGTACAGGAGGAGATAACCCCTTTAATTTAGCGAAATGTGTTTTCACGCAGAATTATCTTATTTGCTTCGAATTTGGTATACAGGTTTATTATAATAAGGCTCTTCCCTAATTAGATTTGGAGGTTCATTGGTTAAGTACAAAGGGGAGAAACGGGGGTGGGACTAATCCTCCCTTAATTTAGCTCAATGGGTATAACATGCAGAATTATCTGATTTGCTTCAAATTTGGTATACAAGGTTATTCTTATAGACGCTTCCCTGATTAGTTTTGGAGGTTCTTTTTTCTCATTTGAACTATATTGGTTTGTATTATAAAAGAAAAAACGCTGCTTTTTTATTATTTTTATTTTTTACCGTTTTGCATTTTTATTGTCAGTTTCTTTATTTTTCGAGGGCTTTCTTTGAAATAAATGTATACTATACAATTAGTGCGAATAGCCCGTGATCTTAATGCCTTCAGTTTAACTGGGGACTTTTCTTTTTATTTTCATCATTTCCGTCTTTAAATTGTTATAAATCAAGAATCGTTAAAGATAAATGGTTCAAATTTGGAACGTCTTTTTCGATTATCTTACATTAATTTTGTTTCGGCAAATTTGAAAAAAATATTTACTTCTGCAAATATGATTTTTTTAAAATAATTACATCATTTTTTTCTAATTTTTTCTAAACATTTGAATTTTTTTAATTAATATTAAAAAAATAAAAATAAAATTGAAGCTTATATTTTTCTCTCTAATTAAAGGAAAAATTTTTGAAAGTCTACAAATAATATTTCGAGTTATAAAGATTTTAAATTACCCTACTTAAATAAAAGAAAGAAAGAAAAGAAAAGAAAAATAATTTTTTAAAAACTTTATGAGAAATTTTAGGGTGTGATTTTGTTTACAAATTATATATTCAATGAATAAAAATGAATGAAAATTAAATGCTTTCCGGACCCCTTAAGGGGACCGGGAAAGCCCTATCTCCGCCATGTTAAACTGACCAACTTTATGTACCTTTTTCTCAGAAATGGTGGAAGATAGAGGTCTAGATTTTTTAGAGTATTAGAGATTAGTTAGAATAGCATGATTTACGTATTTTAACGGACCATTTTCTTTCTAAGTGAAACTCAAAATTAATTATTAATTATTTATTGGAAGTCATTTTTAAATTAGCATTTTTGGTAAGATTTCACTGCCTAAAATAGATAATTCTCAACAAATCATTAAATCCCTGTCTTAAAGTATAGAGTATAACATAAGTATTAAAGAAAATCTAACGTCTTAAATTTAATAGATATTTAAAAAAAGGAACATAAACATGAAAAATCGAAGTTTTGAGAAAACGTCAATGAAAGACTTACATGGCTATTAAGCTGTGAAGTACTCTTAGAAAGAATGAATAATTTCAACACTTACTTTTTTTATATATATAAACATGTGTGACGCATCGTTGGAAAGATAAAAGTTTAAACTATTTAATGATATAAAAAAGTAAGAATCGATTTTTTGGTTGAATTTTGCTTACCCGGTCCCCTTAAATTAACATTGTTTCTTGAATTACACGCATTTCAATTTATGTCTAATCTTTTAAAACCTGCCGAATAATTTAATGTATGTGCGTACCCTCAAATCGCTGTTTTTGAGAAATCTTTTTAATTTTTTTTATTATTTTAAATTAAAGATCCAACATTTAGGACTCCAAAAAGGCCTTGCTTTTGGTGATAATAAGAAGAAAGTTATAGCCCACAATATAAACCGAAAATGAAATTTCTGAAACCGGAAGAGAGCGTTCAATGAGCCACAGAAAGGTAAACAATACATTTTAACAGTTAATTAATTAAAAATAAAGCCAAGGAAGGCTTAACCTACAAATATGGTAGATTTTAAAGTTGTAAACTTTATACCACAGCTGCCAATTTTTACTCTTTTTTTCTTACCACTAAAATTTAAAAGAACGTTTTCCCTCATTGAATTGCAATTAAAAAAGTCAAAATTTTCTTTTTAATTTTAATGGTAAGAAAAAAGCGTAAAAGTTTGAAGTTATGTTATGCATAATGTTTTGTGCTACGTTAAAATCTTAATTTGTGTTTCCTGAAAAACTGCGTTTTCATTGTTTACGGTTACGAGAAACCTCATTTCTTAAAAAAGTGTTTAAGATATATAATAAAATTTTGTCACAACGTTCTGCTCATCTATTGGTATGTTATGAAGCAAAATATAGCTTGTTAATATGTATATATTATATTCAGAGCTATTTCTATTGAAAAATAAAAATTTTTTTTATCATGTTTTGTATACAAAATTTGGCATATGTTCGTAAATTGAAGGGGTATTGCAAATCTTTTACTTCATAACACAGGTAGGTGGTTTGCTAGTATATATATATATTTTAAATCATGTTTTGTATACAAAAAATAGTTTATGTTAGTAAATTTAAGAGGTATTGTAAATCTTTTGTTTCATAACACAGGTAAGTGGTTTACTAATATATTGTTGAAAAAAAAGTGAAAAACAGTGGAATCTCTTTTTTCTGAAACTCTCGGTTAACCGAAATCCATTTTTAACTCTTTTTTTTTTTTTTTTTTTTTTTTTTTTTAACTATTACATTGCTTGTATGCAAAATGCATTTTGAAACCTTTTTCTTCAGCTATCATATTCCTTGATGGTAAGCGGTCCTTTCCGAATAACGAGTACATATAAATATTTTCGATCTCTTTTCTTACAGTTCCTTTGAATTTAACTTGAGTTCCCGTATGCTGCGGAGTGGAACGAGGAAAACGATCAAATTAGCAATTCTGAAGCTTTTGAATGTTTTGGAAAAGGTTTGGCATGGCTGAAGCAGCAGAAAGACTGTGATACATGTGAACTAATAATATTAAAAAACTCTGTGATAGAGCTTCAAAGCAAAGACAATCGAAACTGCGACAAACAAACAAAACTTTCAAACACATGTGATATATATAAAAGGTACTTAATTTCAAAATTAAAATTCAGGTAATTTATTCTTGTTTCTATTTTGCTATTGCGGTATCTTTATTAAGTACATGTTACAATAATAAGAAATATTGCATATCTTTCTCCTTAATTTTTAAATTGAAGCATTTCCGATTATCCGAAAATTTCGATTTTCCGAAAGAGGGTAGGTCCCAATTACTTCGGATAATCCAGGTTCTACTGTATATTGAATAGATTTCGTTATAGAAGGTTTGGTATAAACGCAATTCTTTACTAAATTTTGAATAAATATTCCCTAAATTTGAAAAGTTAATTAAAATTCCATTGAAAAATTATTTGAATTCATAGTTTAATTCCCTGTTTTAACTAAAAATACGTGTGCTTAATAAAAATTTCATATTTTTCAGAAAAGAAAAGTGCCTCCTTAAAGGGGCAGGAAAGCATAGGAAAGTATAAGAAAAATGTTCCTAATTGGAAATTTTTACCCTACGGGGGCCGTATAAAAAAAAAACAGTTTGTGTATTTTCTCAACTAGACCCCCATGGTGTTGCAACATGTGTCATCAAATTTTGCACTTTTTTTATGAAACTTTGCAATTGGAAATATGTGTCTACTGGAAATGTTTAAGAAAATAGGCTATTTTTTCGACCTTTATGAATCACACTGTATATATACATATACATATATATATAAAACTATTATAAACCTATACAAATTATCGACAACAAATATGAATGTATAAATTATAAAGAAATTTATTCAAATAAAAAATGATTTATAAACCATTATAAAATTCCATGAAACAGATCCTTATAACAAGAGCAACATGGAATTGAAAATGCATTAAACACTGAAAAAAAAGGAAATATTTGTGAAACCAAGACAGAATCATCAGACCCTAATTAACTTGATTACCACTAATAACTTGAACGGTTTCATCTTTGCATTAGCCATAACAAGCTAATGTATGCAAAATAAGGGCTACCGTACACAAAAAATTCGACAAAAAGCAGAAATAACACCAGATAAGAATAATTCAACAAAAATACAAAGGATTAAAATGGATGAAAAAATAAGCATATCAGCCATTTAAGACCCATCCGTGACATAAATGAAACAGCGTAAAAGATATAAGGATTGATTTTCACATTTTGCCATAAATGTCTAACTAAATATCCATAAGTATAAATCATGGAGCAAAAATATGTAGTTGAAATAAGCAGGTTGAAATAGTAATATATATATATATACATTGGAAATTGTACCTGAGTTAGATTGCTGAACAATTTTCTTTTAAACATAATATATGTTGATATAATTCTACTTTTTGATGTAACTGGTATTTCTAATTTTGCAAAGGCATTTAAAATATAACTAGTGTTCAAGATATGTATCAATAATGAATCCATCTAAGAACATATTCTTAGAACACATGAAATCTATACCAGTTTTCTACAATATTTCTTTTCATACTATCACCACATTATTGTTTATTTTAAGTAAAGAATAAATTGCAATTGGGAATTTCGTTCCGATGGTTATAACTTCAGTTGTGCTAAATAGATTTTGATGGGGTTTGCACTGTTAGATAGTTTTCCAGAAAAGTTTTACTATATATCTTACTACGTGTTGCTTAGTTATAGAATTATGAGGAAAATTCTAGAATCCCATGAACTCGATTCTGAGAGATTAGCCTTTTTAATAGATTCTGCTTAATGGATTTCACTGGAACTTGCACTGTTTAGTTAGATACTTTTCAGGGACGGTTTTAGTATGTGACATTTCGTTCTACAACGTTAATTAATTATAGAATTATGGGGTAAAGTATATAAATAGATGATTTCGATTATTAAAGATTAATCTTTTCAGTTTCTGCTGGACAACTTGGGGCGAGACTTGCAATGTTCGTTAGATAATTTTTCAGCAATGGTTTAAGTATATGGCATATTCACAGTACTAAACAAAATAGAGGTTGCTATCCAGCGTATACTTTATTCATAAAATTAAAGATGATGTAAAAATAAAAACACACAAATAAAATATATAACAGTATATGGGGCAATCTTTTGACTTTTGGGGAAAAAAATCTGGCGAAATTAAACTTGCTAAAATAACATTTTAATCTGATAGACCTTTCTACTGATAGACAGGTAATGCCTTAATGATTCAAAATAAAGAAAAAATGGTCAGCAGCGAAAATTTTTCTATTTAACTGAGGTTTAAGTTAAACTTGCGAGTTTAATTTTTCTTACCATTTTACCCCTGTAACTTTTTATTTTCTTCTAAATTTTTACTTATAATGAATTTGCATAGTACCCACAGGACACTCAAATAAGAAATAATAACAATGTAGTACTTTTAATACAGAATTTTTGTATAACATTGCCTTAAAGGGGTGTTAAAGAAGGGGCGGTAAGGTAAAAAAGGGGATGGTATTGGCAAATAGGGACAAACTGGTAAAAAAAGGGACGGTAAGGATGGAACGGTAAGGAAAATTACCACCTATTTTTAGGAAAATCATGTTAAGATTAAGTGATAGCTACAATGTTCATTGATTTTTAGAAACAGTTGTTAACATTGGATTAAATTATTATTATTTTTTTAATTTGCCTCGAAAAGTGCAGGAATAAACCTTGGGGACGGTGAGACTGCCAATAAAGCCACGATGCTTGAAATTGATATTTAAATGCTGATTTAAATTCTACAGTAAATTTCCTGCAAAAGAATTTTAGACATTATTTCTCTAGCATACTTCTGCGTGAGAAAAAACTTGAAAAAATTCTGTTGCTGCATCTGAAATGATTTTCTGTATAATTTCAGAAGAGGGATGGTAAGGAATCTAAAACCCAGGGACAAAGTTTAAAAAATAATAACAACTATAAAAATGTGTTCAGGTTAATTTTAGCTACATATTTATATAAAACAATAGTTCCAGTTTCAGAAAAAAATGACATCGAATTATTTTTATTGAAACAATTTTATCCAAACTTAAAAATCAGCATCAGGGACACGGGACGGTAGATGAGTTTTCCTGGTATTTGGACCCCCAGCATCATCCAAAACTTATTTATCTCGTTAATATTGTTGTGCAATCATGCAATAGATGTTCTCCTGTATATGAAATAAAAAAAGCACAAAAAAGTGTATTAAATAAAAAATTATTATTCAGGGACATGAAAGTCAAAAGATTGTGAGAATGCCCCATATAAACAATATTACTATATATAATATGTAAATTACACAAACAAATTATTTTTACATTATCTTTAAATTTATGAATAAAGTATACGTTGAATAGCAACCTCTATTTTGTGTAGTATTCGATTCTACAACGTAAAGTCCTTAATTATTAGAATTTACAGTTTAAAAATTTGTGCTTTCCGCACAATTAATCGATTTTGAGACGAGACAATTAACAATATTCCAGAAAACATTAAACTGAAAGATGAAACTTAATTCAGACACTTATTTAATGGCAATATTTAAACAGCAACCTCTATTTTGTTTAGTATTCGATTATGCAACGTAAAGTCCTTAATTATTTGAATTTACAGTTTAAAAATTTGTGCTTCCAGCATAGGGTAAGTCCGGGACAGTCGCCGCATACGGGATAGATGCCGCATCCCTTGTATTTCTTGTAATTATCGATAGATGGTCGTCAGACGCACAGTGTAGGTGCGCAACGAGATTATTTTAACCAGTGTATAGCGTGAATCCCATTTCGATGTTTACTTGTAGAAGTACAATCCTTAATTTGACGTAAGTGCATGATTTCACTGTCCAAAATTTTAAACACGTTATGTTTAAATACTTTTCGCACACTAATTACTAAATGCATGCATGATTTCGAAGTCAAAACTAAGTGCAGCGTTTGTGTAGAGTACTGTGTGTATGGTTACGCCATTCCCTTTAGCGATGACAGGTAACTGTGATGGCCGACGTCTGCACCATGCAAAATGGGATACATGCCGCACTGCTATTCCGGTATACATGCCGCAGTTTCTTTTGAACGGGATGATTAAGTGTTATTAACTTTTCCTTTTCTTTTTGCACAGATTAACAATGTTAGGCATGTTATCAAGTTTACTAAAACCAAAGGAGAAAAAACGGAAAATAAAAAGTAAGAAGGGCAAGAAAGATGCAAGTCAAGACGATAATAATGATATATTGGATTATGCGTAACGCAGACGTTCTTTGCAAGGAATGTTTAGAAAAATATTCCAAAAAGAGGAAGTGTAATTGGCTTCGTTGCATCATGTGTTTAAATGTAGTTGCATATAGACTGTACTTTTTCGACACTTTTTCTGTAGACTTTAGTCGGCAAAACAGGTCTCTTAACCCATTCGGGACCATAGGTGAATCTAAGCACCTTCATAAAGTGCTTACAAAATTTGTTTCTGGCACCAGTAAAAAAGAAAAGTGATATTGGCTTTGCTTAATTAGAGCATTTTCATGATTATTTATGTAAAAGTAATTCTTTTTAAAAAAGTGGTACCAACCGAATAAAATTTGTGTAAAAGCCACCGGTCCCGAAAGGGTTAACAAATAAATCATGTAAACACAATTTTACTTTTTTTCTTTTCCCTTTCTAATACATTGTTGTTTCGTTGTTGCTGAAATGACAATTAAAATTTAATGTAAAAAAAATAAGTTGATAATTTTAATAGTGAAAGTAGGCAACAATTATTTATTTGAATCTACTAATACGTGCCATTGTACTCATTTAGTTTCATTTTGTTATTACATCGTTAATTATAGCCCAGATATGAATATTTTTTTTTAAATATTTTTATTTATAATTTCATTCTGTTCGTATTACAAGCGCGGCGTATCTACCGCACAAATGCGGCGTCTCAACCTGAATATACGGGTGACGTGCCGCAGTGTAATGTTTTAGAAAAAAATTGTTAAAAAATTAATAATTTTTTTGAAATTTTTTGTCGCTTTGCACGCGTTGTATATTTAGCATTAAATAGCACAGCATGATTTTTTTTATTTTATGTCCACCATGGGACTTTATACACAAATTCAAAAAAATGTGCGGCATAAATCCCGGAATTACCCTACTTTCATTTATCAATTTTCTGACAATTAACAATATTCCTGAAAACTTTTAACTTTTTAATTAATTCAAACACTTATTTAATATGACTTTGTTTTCCATTTTCTTAACAATGTGGTTAAAAATTACTTATTCCTTCTTTTGTTGTGTCTCAGTTTTATTCATTTCAAGACGTACTTCAGCCTTATTGAATTATACTTTCTTTTTAAAGGATAATCAAGTTTAAAAGAATTCTCAACTGTTTAAAAATTTGTATTTTCGATTTTCTTTATTTATTTTTAAATCGTCAACCTCTTCTACATATGTGGACGTTTAGTTTTTATAATTATATTTACTGTCAATAATAAAAAGACCAAAAATTTGATAATAACTTATTCACTACAGAATCCCTCAATAAGTGAAGTAAAAATGTTATGGTTTGGCAGCACCGATGATCAGGGTGACAATTATTGAACTATATGAAATTAAACCGTCATAACTTCTGAACAGTTTGTATGATGAAGTTCAAGCTTTGTGGTTGGCCGCAAGGCATGGTGGGAATTAGCATGCGCATGCGCACGCAACTTGTACGCAGGGGCGGATCCAGAGAATCGTTTTGGTGTGTGTGTGGGGGGGGGGGGGAGCGATACCGAGTGACATATAATCAACGTAGTCATAATTTCTGTTGCTCAAATCTTTCCTTGCAGTTAATTATTAAATGAATATAAAATAATTAATGCGATTTAAAAGTATTACAGACTCTCGATTATCCGACGTCCGATTAACCGAAACACTTGGTTATCCAACAGTCTTATCCAACAATCGCCCCTCTCCTCAAAATATGGTTTATTGTTACTTATTAGGTCGAAAAATTAAAAACGTTGTAACAGAATTTATTAAATGTCTTACTTTTTTAGGGTTTCGTTCATCTCACGAAACCCTATTCGTCTCGCTCCTCTGTCTGTCTGTCTGTCTGTCTGTCCGTCACAGAGCCCGTTCTCAGAAACTATACATGTTAGAGACTTGAAATTTTGGGTACTTATAGCTGAACACCTCACATCAAACAACAAATCATAAAATTTTGAAAAAGTTGGTAATTAACCGAATTACGAGCTAATTAACTTCTAAAATTAACCAATCCACCTTTTTAACGCAAATTCAAACGGACTTTCTCGAAATCATCCGTGTTTCTCCTAAGGGTTGCCAGTAAAATCAGCCGAATGCACGGTTACCGCGGAGGAAATTAAGCCGAAAAATGAAGTGGAGATTTTAAAGCGAAATCGTATATCAGAAAATATTGGTCCGAGAAATTTGTAAATGGAATAGACAGACGCAGAAAAAAATCTGCTTTCATTTGGTATAAAGTTCACATTTCTGCGATGTATATAAGTTAAAATATCCACTAAAAATCGATCGATAAAAATTTAATTTCTGTAATTGGAAAGACAAGGAAATAAAAAGATTTCAATTCGGCGGGAAAGCAGGTAGACATGACGACGCTGCGGTTTTCCATAATAGCATATTTTAATACGAAATTTTAACTTTTTAAATATTGAATTTTTTGATTAAATTTTTTGGCATCCCGATGTCAAATTTCTCGCTGATTTCATTGATACCCATATCTAAGTCCTATCTTAATTACAAGCTGAAATATTAATTATTATTTAATTAATCGGTTTATTCCTATCAAATGCGTCGATTAAAATGAAGAGATGCGCTTATTTAACCACGAATTAACTTAAATTAGGAAATCTAATAATTTGCCTGGGCTTTTTGAACAGCGATATGAGATAAGTATAACTCATTCATCATCAGAAAGTTTACTTCATACCACTATTTTCTAATAGTAATTTCAGGAAATATTTTGAATTATTGGTTAAGACCGCCACTCAGTCTGTTTGAAACTTTAAGATAGTTTATAACACATAGAAAAAAGTGTAAAAAAGAATGGAGTGTGATATTTCGAGGAGGGGGGGGGGGAGCTAGAATTATTTTACAAATCTTAGCGTTTGTTACCGCAGCAAATATTTTAAATTCTTGTTTAAGACCGCCACCATCCCGACCATCTATCTACGGAAAGATTGCGTAAAGGAGTTTCGTTCAGATATGCTTTTGTTAAGAATAGAGTGCATTCCCTGGTGGTGGAATGTGGAACTAATGTAACGCGATTTTGTTAAAATTAGGAAATCTAACAAGTCGATGTGTTTGAAACTTTAAGATATTTTATAACACATAAGATAAAGTGTAAGAAAGAATGACAAGCGAAATTCCGGGTGGGGGGGGGGGCGCTAGATTTCTATTTAAAAAATTAGCGTTTCTGACCGCTTTAGGTGACTTTTTGAGGGAGTCCTGAGATATATGCTACCTATTTAATATAAAATTGTCTAAAGTTTAGTTACCACTATTTCCTAATAGTAATTTCAGCAAATATCTTTATTTCTTATTAAGACCGCCACCACCTCGAGTAACATATCTACTTATAGGTTGTTTAACGGAGTTTCCTTCCGACACAGTTTTGTTAAGAATAGAGTGCGCTCCCTGGTAGTGGAATGTGGAACTAACATTTTTGTTAAAATTAGGAAATATAACAAGGCGATCTGTTTGAAATTTTACGATAGTTTATAACACATTAGAAAAAGTTTATAAAAAATGGCGCGTGAAATTTCGGGAAGGTGGGGAGAGGGGGAGGGGCAAAATATTTCTTTTTTGTTTCATACCGTTTCAGGTGCGTTTTTTGATGGAGTCCTCAGATACATGCTACTTATACTTATTAAATATAAATATGTCAAAAGTTAAATTACCACTATTTCCGAATAGTAATTTCAACAATTATCTTAAATTCTTGCTGAAGACCGCCACCCCCTCGAGTAACATATCTACTAATGGGTTGTGTAAAGGAGTTTCGTTCAGATACGCTTTTGTTAAGAATACAGTGCGCTCCCTGGTGGTGGAATGTGGAATTAACAGACCGCGATTTCATTTAAAGTAGGAAATCTAACAATTCAATCTGTTTTAAACTTTAAGATACTTTATAACACACGATAATAAATTATAAAGAAGAAGGGCGCGTCGCATTTCGAGGAGGGGGGGGGGGGTTGAGGGAGGTGCGCGAGCAAAATTAGGAAATATAACTGGACGATCTGTTTGAAACTTTAATATGGCTTATAAAACATAACATAAATTTTTAAAATCAGGCCGCGTCAAAAACCATGGTGACCATCTGCCCACTCCCCCCCAAGGGGGGCACTTTTCTAAATTTGGCAGATACCCGTCATGTGATATATCGTAGCATTTTGGGGGGGGGGGGCGAACAAAATTAAGAAATATAACAAGGCGAATATGTTTGAAACTTTAACATAGTTTAGGATGTGTTTGCCAAAATTTAGAAGGTATTCCATGGCGATAAATGTACTGGACGTTTTGAAAGAAAATGTTTTCAAAGGAATATTAAACAAAACCCTTTGTGCGATGTATGATCACACTTACCCACTTGTTTCTTTTTACTCTTGTACTATGGTAATTATTTATCTTTTTTTTGTTGTTGTTATAGTGAAGTTTTAACAGCGTTAAAACAACAAGCCTGAGATGATTGTGTTTTTTAACTTTTGATAATTATTTTTTATGTATTTTTAGCACTGAATCCGAAAATGACCTTCATTTTTAAACATCACGTCACGATTTTTTGCAAATCGTAAATTTCAAAGTTAAAAAGTAAAAAAATAGCGAAAATCTCTCAAAGCAATTTGTCACAGCCTTAACAAAAGAAGGTAATGTTTTAAATACATTTGCGACAAATTTCCCAGCCTTATCAACCGCCAAAATAAAAGAGGATACCGAGATGTACTAGAGGAACCCCATAAAGAAGATTAAAGGAACAGCACGAAGCAGAGCATGAGCGGGTCAAAGAAACTTCCACGCATGGTATAGAATTATAAGGATTTTAAATACACAATATTTTACATGTTTAACTGTAAAAATGCATAGTATAAGCAAAAAATGGAATAAATTATTGTGAAAAAAAGTTACGTTTATTTTATAGTAGCAGTTTTGCGCAATATTTCGCTATTTAAAAATTTGCGATTTGTGAAACACCCTGACGTAATGGTACGGTAAAAAATGAAGGTCATTTTTGGATTCAGCGCTAAAAAATGCATAAGAGTCAATTATCGAAAGCTGAAAAACATAACCATCACATCCATTTTTTTAATATCAGGTTTTTGAAAGAGGATAATCTCTGAAAAAGGAAACCCTTCAGAAATCTGAAGGAGGCTTTTAACATCCTTGAAAGTCAAAATGTGTAATCTAAGTGGTGTGTATACCTCTTCACATGCGCAGATCCAAGGCCTCTCCTTGTATCAAAAAATATAAATCCTCCGATTATGGCGAATTTCGACAAATGGTCGCCGAAAAAAATCAATTTCGTCAATCGTTCGCAGATCAAAGGATCGCAAAAACGCAAATTTCGTCAAAGGATCGCGCAAAAAACGTCAATTTCGTCAAAGGACCACGAAAAAGAACGCAAATTTCGTCAAAGAATTGCAGAAAAAAACGCGAATTTCGTCAAATGATTGCAGAAAAAAACGGGATTTGAGCCAAACAATAGCGAAAAAAAGCTAATTTTGCGAAAGAACCGCGCAAAAACGCTAATTTTGTCAACAGATCTCCGAAAAAATGCGAATTTCGTCGAAGAATCGCGAAAAAATGCGCGAATTTTGCCAAAGAATCGCTGAAAAAACACAAACGCACAATTAGCACCAGGAGGAGATTCTCCTAGGAGCGCATCCTCGGCTGGTGGGGATCGATCGGGGCGGTCGCCTCCCAAGATCTAACGCTAGATCTAACGCTTTTAACGGCAGTGTTCGCGGAACAGAGAGACAAGCAAACAAAAACCAAACACTTTTCGGATGTCAAAGAATAGTAAACCTCGCTGACGTTTCGGCAATTAGTGAACAAAAAAGGAATATGTCCTGTCCAAAAGGCATATGACGCCATAATTTTTGACACTATGGGTTGAGGTGGGGGACAATGCCACTTTATGTACCTTTTTTTTTAATCTCTACAACAGAAATTGACAACGTTATGCGGATCCCTTTAAAGTGTTGAAACTTTTTCGTTCTTTCAAAGAAGCTGGAATTCTAATTTCTGTATAATGATGTTTTTGAGGAGTGCTTTATTGTTTGAGAAAAGAATGGGATTCATAGCAATTTCCAAAGAAAGAAAGAAACAACAAAAAGAAAGGTCCTTTGAAAAATTCAAGCATCTTAGTGTTTTCTTCAGAAAACCACTAATGTGTGAAAAATGTACTTGTCAGGTTCTGAGAAATATCTGCTATTAGAACTGGGGTTCTATATTATTTTTGTCTTAATATATTGCATATTATATGGGCTGCGTACTGGAATTTCAAAATAACAGATTTTCCTTATCTAAAACTGGATCTAAGCCGGTGAAAATGTATAGATGGTATGAAGGGGAAAAAAGATAGTTGGAGAGGGGTGTGCACAACCTTTTGAGATGTCTGTGGAAGATGCGAAGACAAAAGCATTCCATGAACGAAGAAAAGAGCTTGAAATGGGAGCCAGATAGAAAACTCCGGAGGGGTTACGTTGAGAGGGAGCAAGGGGTTGCTGAAAGTTGAGAGAGTCAGTTTGGAGCGTAGCGCGCAAAGTGGACGGGTGTCCCTCGGGAGAGCTCTTAGAGATAGAGCGTTGGCTTAGAGCACATAGGTGTTGGGAGATCGAGATTGATCTCCGGAAAGCTAAGTTAACGTGTGTAGTGTGAGAGTGGTTTAACGTAGTTTAACAGTACACAGCCAGCATTCACTGTATTCAATTTAATGTTGAACCGGATCATCTATATCCGAGTTTGTAAGTGTAAATAGTCTTTTGTTGTTGTGTAAATAGTGTGTAAATAAACTGTTAATTTAGTTAATTGAAAGCGTTGGTTTTCATTTAAACAATCTTCTCACTGCGTGACCGATATCATGTAATCATATCGGTGGTGGCAGCATATAAATAATAAGGATTTTCTTCGAAGTTGTTCGGACCTTGTGCGCATGCCGAACGAGCTCCGTAGCTTTGCGGTCATGTGACCCAGTTCAGTTGTGGCTTAGCTGCCATTGCGGCACGTTGTGTATTCGAGCGGGTCTTATCCCCAAGTATATAGTTGTTCTTTAGCTGCCATTTCGGCACATTGTGTATTCGAGCGGGTGTTATCCCCAAGTATAGTATGTTGTTCTTGAGCTGCCATTGTGGCACATTATGCTATAGCGGGTCTTATCCCCAATTATTCTGTTGCTTATAGCGGGAGTATTCCCCAAAAGATGTTTTATGAACGTCACTTGTTCTAACAGCGGGTTATTACCCCAAAGTCACCTCATCATTCTACATGTTTTTCAGTGCTTGTGATTGTTTGTAACATTTGTGTGCTGTGTGATATAAAAATGTGAAAAAGAAAACTATTTGTCTTCAATCTTAAAGTTACACACAGTATTCACATACATTGTAGTGGTCCGTCGATTTCGCAGCGAAATAGCTGCTATGGAAAAATTAAATAGAACAAAAGGTGCTCTAAAAGGCGCTATAACGAAATTAGAAAATTTCGTAAAAGATAATACAGACGAAATTAATTACTCGAGTACTGAGCTCGAAATAAAGATTCGAAAATTACCTGAGCTTCAAGCAAAAGTATCGGAAATACGGGATAAATATTATGATATCCCTGAGATTAAGGACTTACCAGAAATCGAAAACGAGTTAGATGAACTCGAAGATCGTCTCGAGAAACTTGAGGTAAGTCTCAACATATTTCTTAAAAATCTTAAAGTTTCTGAAATAAATGTGCATGCTGATAGTATTGAATCTATAAGTTTGAATAATATTAAAGTTAAGTTACCTGAAATCCCACTACCAACATTCAATGGTAAATATGAAGAGTGGTCAATCTTTAAAGTACAATTTACAAATTTAATTATAAATATTGCTCAGTTAAATGACGCTCAGAAGCTGTTTTATTTGCGAGCATCGCTAAAAAATGAAGCAAAACAACTAGAGAGCCCAGACGATTCCTTTCAGTCATTGTTTACAGCACTTACTGAAAGATTCGAAAATCAACGTTTGCTCATTGACACTCATTTATCGGCCATAATTAATTATGAAAAAATACATTACGAGTCTTCTAAAGAATTGAGATCCTTTATTGATTGTGTAAATAAAAATTTGAGGGCCTTAAAAGTATTACAATATGAACAAAACAATCTGTCTGATGCTATCCTTATCAATATTATATTGCAAAAGGTAGATAAGGAATCTCGAAAATTATTTGAATATTCGATTAAAAAATCAGAATACCCGCAATTTAATGAATTAATGTCATTTTTGGAAAACCGCAGTTCTACGTTAGAAAGCGTAAATAGATACTCTGCTTCAAAACCCTTAAACAAAAACATTCCTCTTTCGAACAAACAAAAAAATTTCATGCTAAATTCGAATGATAAATCGAATGGAAAAACTTGTATTCTGTGTAAATTGGCTTTTCATAATTTGAACAAATGTTCTCAGTTTCGAAAAATGAATGTTTCTGAACGATACGATTTTGTGAAGAAAAATAAGCTGTGTATTAATTGTTTGAATAATTCTCATTGCGTAAATTCTTGCATTTCAAAATATAATTGTAATACCTGTGGATTGCGACACAGCTCATGGCTTCATCGAGAAAAAGAAAATAAATCCAAAAATGAATTGGCTTCCCCCCAAATTTCCTCCCCTCTTGCAGGTGCGGTAAATAGAGAAATGAAAAACATTTCGGTAAATAATGACGAATCTTTAAAGACCTTGAATAATATAAGTAAAGAAAGAAAATCAATTTTATTGAGTACATGCTTTGTTTTTATAGAAGATAATTTCGGAAATAAACGAAGGTTTAGAGTCATTTTGGATAATGCTAGCAATGTCAATATTTTAACTAAGGATTGCGCTGACATGCTGAAATTTAAAAAAAGGATAATTAATGTACCCGTTACAGGATTAAACGGTTATACTTATAATGTAAAAAATAAAATTTCGAGTGTAATTACAAACGAAGATGGCTCTTTCAGGGAGAATATAGATTTCTTAATTGTTCCCAAAATCACGGATGTAATTCCATCAAAGCAATTAAATGTATCGGACATTAATTTACCGAATATTGTGGAATTGGCAGACCCCACATTTTTCAAACCGGGAAAAGTTCACGCATTGGTTGGCGCTGAATTATTTTATAGAATTTTAAAGCATAATTCAGTTAAGATAAATGATAAACTTTTTCTGCAAGACACTGTTTTTGGATGGATCCCAACTGGGGCGCTAGAGGAGAACACGCAAACAAACAATATTACTATGTGCAATTTCGTTAGAGATTTCGATGAAATAAATGATAATTTAAAACAATTTTTCGAGCTTGAGTCTATAGGCATTAAACATGATGATCCGAAAATATCGGAAACTGATCAAGCACAACAAATATTCGATAAAACTGTCAAATTTGTAGGCGATCGTTATGAAGTTCAGTTACCGTGGAAAAAAGACTGGAAGGATTTAAATGATAATTTTAATGTTGCGAAACAGCGTTTGGAAGGTCTAAAAAGAAAATTTTATCGAAACCCAGAGCCTTTTCGACAATATTCTGAAATAATCACGGAATATTTAAAGCAAGGAATTATAGAGCAGGTGCAAGAAAATGAACCTGTTTTAGACAGGGCAGTTTATTATTTGCCCCATCATGCGGTCTGTAAAGAAGATAAACTTACTACAAAGGTCCGAATCGTCTTCGATGCCAGCTCTCATGATAACAATGATTTGTCCCTTAATGATTGTTTATGGACCGGCACCAACTTAAATCCACTTCTATTTGATATTTTAATCCACTTCAGATTATACGAAATTGCCTTTTCTTCTGATATCGAGAAGGCGTTCCTTCAAATCTCACTAGCTGAAAAAGATCGGGATTCTGTTCGTTTTCTGTGGTATGATGATGGTTTAAAATCTTTCAAGGTCTTCAGATTCAAACGTGTTATTTTTGGAGTCAATGCCTCTCCATTCCTCCTATCTGCTACAATAAAGGAGTACATCAAGCGGTTTATGAACCTACACCCAAGAACTGTTCACCTACTCGATAAATATATTTATGTGGACGATTTTATATCTGGCGAAGATACGCTGCAAGAAGCTCTTGATGTTTCCCTGAATGCTAACAAAATAATGTCTGAAACAGGAATGATTCTTCGAAAATGGATAACCAATGATGAAGCGTTACTGAAGTGCTGGCAAGAGGAAGGTTTAAATATTCAAACAGAACATGCTGCAATAAGCCTAGGAAGCAATCTAAGCAAGGTATTAGGAATGTCCTGGAAAACAGAAGAAGATTGTCTGACATTCGAAGTCAAAGGTTTAATAGAATTCTTGTCATCGCAAAAAAGCTCAAAACGTCTACTATTGCAAGCAGTTGGTAAAATCTTCGATCCGTTAGGCATGCTGACGCCATTCACCATTAGAATAAAATGCCTATTCCAAGAACTATGGCTAAAGAAGACAGCATGGGATGAACAGTTACCAACTAATGTGCACGAAAAATGGTTAAAGTGGCTCGAAGAACTTCCAAATTTAGCAGAATTAAAAATTACGAGGAAATTTCTTGGTAGCTTGAATCAAGTAATAGCTGTAGACATACATGCCTTTTCTGATGCTAGTAAAATAGCGTATGGATCTGCAATTTATCTGAGAATAAAAAGAGAGAGTGGTGTGGAAGTCAATCTCGTGACTTCAAAGAGTCGTGTTGCACCGATAAAGGAGATAACTCTGCCTCGGCTAGAACTTCTCGGAGCCTTACTAAGTGCAAGACTGACCAATAAAGTAAAACCCATCCTAGATCAAAAAATCACATCGAAGGTGTACTATTGGACAGATTCCAAAATAACCTTATTCTGGATCAAAGGATCATCAAAGCGATGGAAGCAGTTTGTGGCAAACCGTGTCATAGAGATTAATGCACTTTCAGATTCGAACTCTTGGTATCACTGCTCTAGCAAGGACAATCCTGCCGATCTCTTGACCAGAGGTGCGAGTGTTAATTCTCTTGTAGAGAATCCAGTGTAGTTTAGGGGACCAAAATTCCTAGCAGCTGATGACTTAGTGACTGAGCAAGAAACTATTTCTGTGCCAGAAACAGATTACATTCCAGAGACTAAATCAAAATATAAAAATAACTGTAATGATTTCAATTCTAATATTTCTCTTTCTCTTTTCAGGAATCCTGAAGAAGTAAATTTTTTTCTCAACATAAGTGGTAAATACTATAGTATTCTTCGCATACTGGCATATGTTTATAGGTTTTTTCACAATTGCAAATGCAAGTTAGCAGACCGGCGCAGAGGCAGCCTCACAACCCCAGAAATAAAAAATTCAGAAGTTTCTCTAATTAGATTAGTACAAAATGCAGAATTTCAGGAAGAGATTAAGGGTTTAAAACGGGAATCAAGGGTTCCCCCTTCCAGTAAAATTAAATGTTTATCCCCCTTTTTGGATCAAGATAATATCTTAAGAGTTGGCGGTAGGTTGGAAAATTCAGATTTAAACTTTGATAAGAAGCATCAAATCATTTTGCCGAAGGGCCATAAGCTCACAAAACTCATATTTGAGCATTTTCACAGGAAGTATTTTCATATTGGACCCCAAACTTTAATCCATTACGTACGTATGCGGTTTTGGCCCGTAAGTGGAAAAAATTTAGCGCGAAAAGTAGTGCATGATTGCATTGTGTTTTAGGAACAACCCAGTTACTGCTAAACAAATCATGGGTGACCTCCCATCGGAAAGAGTAACTCCAAATTTTACGTTTAACCATACAGGAGCCGATTTTTGCGGCCCTTTTGAGATTAAATATAAAAATCAAAGAAAAGGGATTTTTCATAAGGTTTATGTCGCGATTTTCGTTTGCTTAGTAACAAAGGCTATTCATTTAGAAATAGTAACGGATCTAACTTCTGATGCGTTTATCGCCGCACTTAAACGCTTTGTTTCAAGGCGAGGAAAATGCGCTTCTATTATGACAGACAATGCTACGAATTTTAGGGGTGCTAAATCAGAATTGCACAAACTTCATGAGTTAGTCCGTAGACCGGATGAAAAATTAGCTAATTACCTTACTTCAGAAGCTATTGAATGGAAGTTCATTCCTCCTAGATCGCCCAACTTTGGTGGTTTATGGGAGGCTGGTGTAAAATCTTTCAAGTATTATCTTAAACGAACATTAAAAGGTGCTAGATTGACTATGGAAGAATTCCAAACAGTCACCACCCAAATCGAAGGGGTACTAAATTCGCGTCCCTTAACTCCGTTATCGACCGATATAAATGATTTTAATGCATTGACACCAGGCCATTTCCTAATTGGTCGGCCTATCGATGCCATTCCAGAACCTCAGTTGATTGATATCACAGAATCGAGATTATCTAGGTGGCAGAGAATCACTAAATTCGTCCAATTAATTTGGAGAAATTGGCAATTAAATTACTTGAGTCATCTCCAAAATCGTTCAAAATGGCAGGTAAAAGGAGAAAACATCAAACCAGGGGCGATGGTAGTCATAAAGGAGGACAATTTACCTCCCTGTAAGTGGATGCTAGGACGAATCTTAGAGTTTATACCAGGAAAGGATGGTAATGTTAGGGTTGCAAAGGTTAAAACAGCCTCAAATATCTTTCTTAGATCTATATCTAGATTGTGTGTCTTGCCCATTAATGAAACCTAATGTACATACCTTTTCTCATTGTCTACTTATTTTAAAGTGCACCTAAAATTTACATGTTATTTTACATTCAACTTTTCTTAAGAATACATCGAACTATTTTTAGAAAAGAGCTTAAATTTTGTAACAAAGAATTTAATTTTATTGTATTGTATAGTCCTTGTTATTGCAACTTATTATTATTGTATTTGTATTGTAATATTATTTTATGGTATTGGTATTTTATTTAGTTCTTGTATTTATAGTGTATTTTAATATTTTGAATGTGCTACGCACATTGCAACGCGGGGCGGCATGTTCGGACCTTGTGCGCATGCCGAACGAGCTCCGTAGCTTTGCGGTCATGTGACCCAGTTCAGTTGTGGCTTAGCTGCCATTGCGGCACGTTGTGTATTCGAGCGGGTCTTATCCCCAAGTATATAGTTGTTCTTTAGCTGCCATTTCGGCACATTGTGTATTCGAGCGGGTGTTATCCCCAAGTATAGTATGTTGTTCTTGAGCTGCCATTGTGGCACATTATGCTATAGCGGGTCTTATCCCCAATTATTCTGTTGCTTATAGCGGGAGTATTCCCCAAAAGATGTTTTATGAACGTCACTTGTTCTAACAGCGGGTTATTACCCCAAAGTCACCTCATCATTCTACATGTTTTTCAGTGTTTGTGATTGTTTGTAACATTTGTGTGCTGTGTGATATAAAAATGTGAAAAAGAAAACTATTTGTCTTCAATCTTAAAGTTACACACAGTATTCACATACAGAAGTTGTGCGGACTAACAGGAAACTCCGACAGTACTGTTATTGCCAATTGCCACCCACATACGTAAATTTCAAGGGGTATTTGATGAATGAAAAAAAAAGGATTATGCCCTAATCCTTGTCAGTTAAAAGCTAAAATGCGTATGGTGTGTTGATTTCTTAAAAACCAACTTGGTAAATTTGTTCTTCTCTTCTTTGTTCCATCGGGGCGCGCCCCGATCGACCCCCCCCCCCCTCGTGGATGCGTGCCTAGGGGAATCTTCTCCCGGTGCTAATTGTGCGTTTTTTTCCGCGGCCCTTTGACGAAATTCGCTTTTTTTCAGTGATTCTTTGGCGAAATTCACGTATTTTTTTCAGTGATTCTTCGGCGAAATTCGCGTATTTTTTGCGATTCTTTGAAGATATTCGCATTTTTTTCAGAGATCTATTGACGAAATTAGCATTTTTTGCGTTATTCTTTCGCGAAATTAGCGTTTTTTTCCGTAATTGTTTGGCAAATTCGCGTTTTTTTTCACGATCCTTTGGCGAAATGCCCGATTTTTTTTATGAAATTCACGTTTTTTTTCGCGCTTCTTTGACGAAATTCGCAATTTTTCGTGATCCTTTGACGAAATTGGCGTTTTTGCGCTATCGTTTGACGAAATTCACGTCTCTTTTGCGATCCTTTGACCTGCGAGCGATTGACGAAATTGATATTTTCCGGCGACCAATATTTTCCTGATTCGCGATAATCGGCGGATTTATAATTTTTTTTTTTGGGGGGGGGCGATTCCCCCCCCCCCCACCCCCACCCCCGTGGGTCCGTGCCTGCTTGTACGCAACTTCATCATAAGCAAAATTGGCGCATTTGGGGGGCTGAGAATTTGCATTTCGCTATCGAGAAGTTTCTCAGTGGGTGACTGTGTGGTGTGCAATGTCCAGTCACGGAATAAGCGGTCTGATATTCATTGACGGCACGGTGACTACTGAACGATACGCGAAGGTTTTCGAAAATGGTTTCATCCCCATTATCCAAAGTGACCCTGATTTCGACAAGATGTGGTTCATGCCACACGGAGCTCGACCTCATCGAACCAAGAAAGTGTTTCATGTCCTGGATGAGTACTTTGGGAACTGCATTCTGCTTCTGGGGTACCCAGAGGCCACCGGGATGGGACTCGGTTGGCCGCCATATAATCCGGATCTGAACACATTTGACTCATTTTTGTGAGGCTACATTGAAGACAATGTGTACAGAAATAACCCCAAAACCATATCTGAGCTGAAAACTGCCCTTCAGGAGGTCATCGATAGCTTCGATGTTTCGAAACGTCAGCGGGTCATGCAGAATTTTGCTATTCGTCTGCGCCACAACATAGCTAATGATTGCAGCCATATCGGACATGTCATAATTTAAATGCGAATATCTGTAGTGACATTTACATGTTGAGTAAAGTTTTGCATTCAGTAGTTCTTAAATATTTTACGTTTTATTTCATATAGTTCAATAATTGTCACTCTGCACATAGACCGGGAGGACGCGGCACAGACAATCACCTCATAGGGTTCACAGCTGAAATTCCAGAATTAGTTAAAACTCGATTCGCATATGAAAACGCAATCGGTCTGCCAAGTCATATCTTGTTACAAAACACCTAAAAACCCGATTTTAGCGGTTGATTGGTAGGTTTACCATTGTATTTTCCTGCTTCCAGTCCTCCATGTTTTCATATCTTTGGGGAAAGAAAAACACAATGGTAAACCTACGAGTCAACCACTAAAATCTAGTTTTCAGGTGTTTTCCACCAAGATATGACTTGGCAGACCGATTGCGTTTTCATGTGCGAATCGAGGTTTAACTAATTATGGGATTTCAGCTATGAACTTGATCTGCTGATTGTCTGTGCTGCCACCTCCCGGTCTAATAACTAATTTTATAAATATATATATAATATATAAATACAGTGAAATACATTTAACACGAAACTAAGGGGACCAAAATTTTTTTTCGTGTTATAAGAATTTCGCGTTAAGAGATCCGTAAAAAAAGAACAAAACTTACAAAAATTTTCGACGTCGTCAAATTTTATTTCGACTTCCTGTTTAATTACTAGTAAGTTGCATCCATTAAGATAAAAAGCAAGTAAAAAAATCTTGTTATTTGGGGAAAAAGTCAGATAGCTTTTTTTAAGTGTATTTTTCAGCATTCTGAGATCTAGCTTGTTTGAACCAAATAAGCGAAGCTATCTCTAAATCTTCGTGCTTAGCAGTTCTCATACATTTTCTCTCTGGCTTAAACATACTGCGCTCAAACGTTAACATAATTCGATCCTTGTTTTTTATTATTGTGCATAAAGTAGAACTGGCTTCGCCTGTTAAACCCCCCCCCCCCCCTTTCTTTCTGTTTGACTTGGCGAAAATTAATCATCGCCAAGAATTATGGTAACCCTATTTTTTACTTTACTATTTTTTAGGGTTTCGTTCATCTGACGAAACCCTATTCGTCTCACTCCTTTGTCTGTCTGTCTGTCTGTCCGTCTGTCTGTCACAGAGCCCGCTCTCAGAAACTATACATGTTAGAGATTTGAAATTTTGGGTACTTATAGCTGAACACCTCACATCAAACAACAAATCATAAAATTTTGAAAAAGTTGGTAATTAACTGAATTACGGGCTAATTAACTTCCAAAATTAACCAATCCACCTTTTTAACGCAGATTCAAATGAATTTTCTTCAAATCATCCGTGTTTCTCCTAAGGGTTGCCAGTAAAAACAGCCGATGCATGGTTACCACGGAGGAAATTAAGCCGAAAAATGAAGTGGACATTTTAAATCGAAATCGCATATCAGAAAATATTGGTCCGAGAAATTTGTAAATGAAATAGACAGACGCAGAAAAAAATCTACTTTCATTTGGTATAAAGTTCACATTTCTGCGATGTGTATAAGTTAAAATATCCACTAAAAATCGATCGATAAAAATTTATTTTCTTTAATTGGAAAGACAAGGAAAAAAGATTTCAATTCAAAAGATTTCAAAGCAGGTAGACATGACGACGCTGCGGTTTTTCTTAATAGCATATTTTAATACGGAATTTTAACTTTTTAAATATTAAATTCTTTGATTAAATTTTATGGCATCCCGATGTCAAATTTCTCGCTGATTTTATTGATACATATTTCTAAGTCCTATCTTAATTACAAGCTGAAATATTAATTATTATTTAATTAATCGGTTTAACTCGCAGAAGAATAAATGTCGGTAACTCCCACATGTGTATTTTAAACAATTCTTTCTAAGTGAGCCCCTAATTATGTTGGAGACATGAAATTTCGGATACTTATAGCTGAATACCTCACATCATACGACAAATCATAAAATTTTGAAAAAGTCGTACATTTAACCCTTTGGGCTCCCACATGTGTATTTTAAACAATTCTTTCTAAGTGAGCCCCTAATTATGTTGGAGGCGTGAAATTTTGCATACTTATAGCTGGACACCTCATATCAAACAACAAGTGATAAAATTTTGAAAAAGTCGTACAGTTAACCCTTTGGGGTCCCGCATGTGTATTTTAAACAATTCTTTCTAAGGTGAGCTCCTAATTAGTTTGGACGCGTGAAATTCTGCATACTTATAGCTGAACACCACACATCATACGACAAATGATAAAATTTTGAAAAAGTCGTACATTTAACCCTTTGGGCTCCTGCATGCATATTTTAAACAATTATTTTTAAGTGAGCCTCTAATTAAGTTGGAAGCGTCAAATTTTGCATTTTTATAGCTGAACACCTCACATCAAACGACAAATCATAAAATTTTGAAAATGTCGTACGTTTAACCCTTTGGGCTCCCACATGTGTATTTTAAACAATTCTTTCTAAGTAAAGTCTTTTTATTCGACTGTGTTCATCTGAAATCCCTCATGTTGGCGTCCGCGACAGGACGTCTGGACTGACGATTGAATATTATTTCTTCTGATTCTGAAAGCTTGAGGTACGCTATTTTTTTATTGTTGATTCAGTGAAAAATAAATATGTTGAACATTGAAACTTTAAAAAAGAAAAGATCTGGCTTACGTTCACAAACGACAGAATTGTGTACAAAAATAAGCACAACTCTTGAAGATGAATCAAATCATCTAATTTACTATCACATTAGATAGTAAATTAGATTTATTAAACATTTGTAAGGACCAGTTAAATGACAAATATGAATTATTAAAAAAAGTTAAACTCTGATATCCAGGATATTATAGCTGATGACGGTTTTGAGAAAGAAATCGAAAGTTCCGAAACCTATAGTGAGAAAATAATTGAATCTCGTTATAAAATAACGAAGTTCTTAAATGAACATAACTCCCAAAATCAGAATAATACTTTTCAAAATTTTATGAAAAATGAATCAGGTTCTCAAAACGGAAATTTAGAGCGATCTATGAAATTGCCGAAGCTCACTATAAATAAATTTTTTGGTGACAGCAGTTCCTGATTAGAATTTTGGAGGCAATATTCTAATGCAATTTGAAAGAATTCCAATTTAACTCCTATTGACAAATTTGTCTATTTGAAATCTCTTCTTGGAGGTAGTGCATATAATGCCGTTGCAGGATTTTCGCTTTCGGAGGAAAACTTTAAATCTGCAGTTGATTTGTTAAAGGCTCGCTTCGGTCGTGACGATCAAGTCATCAACGCCCATATGAGTAAATTATTAAATTTAAGACAGGTAAAGAATGCTTCTAATGTTAGAGAACTTCGGGAACTGTATTACAGTTGTGAAATACAAATTAGAAATTTAAATTCTCTCGGAGTTACAGCAGGAAGTTATGGTCATCTTCTATGCCCTATTTTATTAAAATTGATACCTGCTGAAATGGCGTTAGATTTTAATCGTAAAAGAACCGATGGTAAAAAAAAGGGAAGTCGAAGAGCTTCTTTCTTTCATTAAAAACGAAGTACAATCGCGAGAATCTACTATGGCACTCCAGAGATCTGAAAATAGTTTTAATGCTAAAAAAGAGAAAAATAAATATAATAACAGTTATAAACATTTTAGCAACTACAAACGCGACATTCCTTCAGCCTCTGCATTGACTACCAATCTAAAAAATGTTTGTTTATTTTGTGATAATGATCACGATTCAAAATTGTGTAAAGTTTGTACTATTCCTCAAAAACGGGATAAATTACGTATGCAAGGACGTTGTTTCACTTGTTTCAAAAAATTCCACGTCTCGGCTAAATGTAAATCTAATTTAGAACCATGTAAATTTAGTAATGGAAATTTTCATCATTATTCAATTTGTTTAAAAAAATCTCAATCAACAATTCCCAAAGAAATCGAATCAGCTGACACAGTTATTAGTTCGATTTCTCATTGTAAAATTCAAAATGAAAATTCCTTTAAGGAGGTTATACTTCAAACATCTTGCGTAAATGTGGAATCTGAAAAAACTCTGAGCTTGCATTATGCTTATATGATTTGGGGAGTCAAAGGTCATTCGTCACAGAGCAATTAGTATCAAAATTAAATCCCCGAATTATTCGTCAAGAAAAACTTCAAATTTATTCTTTTGCAGCTGTTAAACCACAAATAAAAACATTTGATGTTGTGCAATTAAAATTATCCCATGTTGAAAACAAATCGCGTTTCATATTTATCGAGGCTTTAGTCACAGATGTAATTTCAAACGTTAGGATTCCCCCCCCCCTTCTCTCCAGACAGATAAAAAATAAACTGGCACCTTTTAAATTAACAAATGCTGTTGCATCATCCCATTCTAATGTAAATGTTCTTATTGGGGCAGATTATTTTTATCAAATCTGTTACGATAGAGAAATTAAAAAAATAACTAAATCTCTCCTTTTATGTGATAGTTTATTTGTATATTCGCTTTGTGGTTTTTATGAAGATGAAAAAAGAAAAAAAAATGGAAAGCGCTTCTGTTTTAAATCTGTGTGTTTCAACTCCATTTGGGGAAGATTTGAATTTTTTATGGGATATTGAATCTTTGGGTATTACGCAATCAAATGATAATATTTCTGATGCAGATAAGGAAATTGTGAGTAAGTTTGAGAATAACTTAAAATTCGTAAATAATAGATATTAAACGGGTTTATTGTGGAAATATGAGAAAAATAAAGTCGGGAATAATTTTAGAATAGCTAGAAGTCGCTTTGAGGAATTAAATCGTAAACTCGAGAAGGACAATGACTTATGTAAAAATTATAAAGATATTATATTAGAACAATTAACTGCTGGAATTGTAGAAGAATGTCCTCATAAAATAACTGAAGGTGGTTATTTTATGCCGCACAGACCGATTTTAAGAGATGATAAATTAACTACGAAGGTAAGAATGGTTTTCGATGCTTCTTCTAAAGAAAAGCATTTAAATTCTCTAAATGATTGTTTATATCCAGGACCTAACCTTAACCCGAACATTCTTAATGTAATATTTAATTTCAGAAAATTTAATGTTGCATTTAGCGCTGACTTAGAGAAAGCGTTTTTGCAAATTGGGATAACAGAGGAAGATCGGGATTATTTAAAATTTTTGTGGTTTGGTGACGAAAAGGATGATTTAAATTTTTTGAGATTTACATGAGCTGCTTTTGGCGTAACTTGCAGTCCCTTTCTTTTGGCTGCAACGATTAAATCCCATATACGTAAATATGTTGTTATGGATTTTTTTCTCTGAGCAGTTAAATTTCCACCTAGATTGAATCCTGTATATAAAATCATAACAATAACTTCTAGCTGAATAACAGAATTACTGTAAAGGAAAACTTTAACCCTAAAATATCAATGCCACACTTAAGGAATTTTAAAACTGCAACAAAATACTAAAGCAATACAGGGTTCTCAATTTATCTGCTCAGATCAACCCCAACAATTGTCATACAGTCAGAATATTCATGCATGACCAGAGAAAATCACTTAAAAAGAGATGAATATAATTAATTAAATGAAATTTAAGCATACCGCAAGACAAATTACTTAAAGGAATATGAATGAACTGAAAAGGTAGATTAATTTAAGAATTTTGAATAAGTTAAAAGTCAAGAGCTGAGATATGAAAACAAGCTTCAAAGTCATACATAAAAAGAATCTAACTCTATGGGCTGTGATCGTAATGTGGCTAAATTCATTAAATTGTAAAGGTGTGTAAAATTGAAAATTTTAGTTAACTTAAGCTGTTTACCTTCATTACAATAAAAAAACTAGAAGAAACACTGTTCATATTCTCTATATTCTTTAATTTATTAATGATTACTTTTAAATCTTTATTTTTAAATTAATATATGATTCTAATATGATTAATTTTAGAGAAACAGACCATTTCTACTTCTTCTTGTGTTAATTTGAACTGAAACATTTATTCTCATTATTTCTGTTTTTTAAAGTATATTTACTTATTTAAACCTAGTGAAGTTACTTTATTGAAGAATAGTTTTAGCAGTGCAAAAATAGATACAAGTCAAGGGAATAAGATTAAAATTAAATTTAATTCTTCATAGGGAGTTTAAACTCTTGTACATACAGGTGTTTCAAAACTTATTTCTCAAGCTATCACAATTAACAAATGATATTGTAAATATTCTAACATTAATAGGAAAGATTTTATCATGTTGACATTTTCTGGCTTCTATTATATAGATTGTAAATTTAAAACAAAGATAATCAATCATTACGTTATAATGGAACAAGAGAAAAAAACTTAACATACCCAATGAAATCCATAATAGGTTTCAGACATGGTACACCACAAGTTATTCCTTTTTCTTTTAACATAGTTATCTTAAACACAATTTTTTAGATGATTTTTCTTTGACGACCATATCTTAACTGGCAGTGTTTTTTTTTTGTTTTCTGTAGTATAAAAAAAATCCTTATCTTGAAAATAGTTTCAGGGGGTGGGCTACACACCACACACTTCCTTCGGTACGCAGCTTTACCCGATGAGTTAGGAAATCGTTTTGGAATTTGAAGTCAGCAGCCAATATCGCTCTCCGTGGAAGTAGCTGGAATTGTTTTGCTTCAACTTTAAACAAGCAAGCATCCTCCGTGATATATTTCTAGGATAAATTGATGCTTAGCAAAAAAGGGAGCGGAACGCTAACGTCTTGCTTCGCATGCTCACGATTTATCTTGGATCTCTATTTCACAGAATCTGATATCAGGGCATTTTTTACTCGTCCGATGCTCGGTCAGCAGCCAGGTATATCCAGCTCACCAACACAGTCGAAAGATGCACCTTCTAAAGCCGCGCTCGCTTACCATTCATTTTTAAAAAAAGCGAAAAGCACTTACAATTCAATTCATACTCTTTAGTCGCAAGAGTTGACCTTCTCTGTCTTCGGTCTCAAAAGCGAATCTCCTTTTTTAAAATTGTTTCAGGCCTCGACAAAAGAGGGGGGGTTTCCCGGGCCCCTTAGGCCCCTCAAAATTTTACTATGTTGTTTCACATCTTACTGTACTCAGGACACATCTAAAAAAAACGCTACACGACCAACAGACCACGCGCTCGCTTCTCGCGTCCCCTCAATCCTCCCGCGTTACTTCCCAGGAAGCAATAAAGGGTGGGGGCGAAAACTGTTTTCATTGGTCAATTTCCCTACCTAATGCCAAGAATATCTCGTTGCTATGTCCCTATAACCACGGGGAGATCACGTGAACTCAAATCTCAGAAGTCCAGGCAATACTTGCACCTGCTTAAAAAATTGTTTTTCGTAAACAAAGTCATAAAAATGCATTGTAAAAGGGGCTGGTATGCTATGAGAAAAGTAGCATTCCCACACAATAATCCTGTGTTTAAAATGTAAACGTGTGTGGTCCCAATTATTTCTGAACACAGCTGACCATCTACCCCACGTTTGTTAGTAAAAGAGAGAAAAGGGAGATTTTTTTTTTCTTTTTGTGAGAGAGTATCCCAAAAGAAAAGGTTTTATTTACAGAAAAATAGAGGAATGTTTTTGAATAACAACATTTACATGTTGTAACATAATTTAAGTACGAGAAATTAATAAAAAGAAAGGGTGCTTAATTTATTAAATTACTTTTATTTATTTATTTATTTTTATTAATTTTAGAAAACACAACTGACTTTAAACTGAACTCTTAAAAATAAAGAAAGTGTACAATGAAAAATTTTGACTAGAACTAAGCTATTAATGATATACAAAAAAGGGGGGAGGGGGCGCGTGCTGTGTACAAATAATATATTTTAAAATGAAAATTTCTTAAAAATAAGTAAATTACGCCTAACAGGATTCCCCGTCGGTTGAAAAAAAATCATTTTTTTTTGAATGAAATACAAAAAAAAAAATTATTTTTTGAATGTCAAAGAAGAAACACAAGTCCAAAAATTTCAAAACGAAAAAATAAAAAAAAAAACCCAGTACATGTCCCAATGAGTCACTTACTTAATCTCGGTGAATCCACTCAAGGATCTTTGACCATCAAAACAAACTAAACTTCAGCCCGAAAGACAGATCAGAGTCCCGTTGTACATTCGCCACTACTGCAACACACTCCGGAAATGTGAAACAGTAGTTTGACTACAGCAAACTTCCCAAAAGGTCCAAAATTGTAAATGTTAGAAACAAAAACTGAGATACCTATACTATGTATAAAAATTATCTACTTTTCCACACACAATTCACAGACGAAAATCACCATGACTGAAATTTATTTCTGGACAATGGTGAGCAAAGTTAGTATATGAGATCGCCGACTTGAGACCTACCACTAGAGCTCACTCTAGTTACACCGTACCCGAACTCCACTCTAATAACACTAACCAAATATCCCCAACTTTGTATAGCAATATACTTACTACCTATTCCGGGGGGGATTAATTTTGACTTATAGCACTGCCAGCCAGATATGGACACAAAATATATATATGCACAGTTATATAAACAAAACATAAAATCAATACACTAGTGCACAGCTGGACAATAGAATACACATAAACAGAGAAAAAAAAATTAATATTAGGTATATATTGTTGACAAATACATAACACTCGGAAAAATGTGGATTAGAGTTCTTCAGACTGGTGAAAAATTGTTCGTTTGAATTTTAGAAACACATAAGATCTTTCTGAGGTTTACAACTGCACTTACATGGCCACTGTGCATTTGGTAAGTGTATGCCGCAATGTGTGTTGCAGATAAGAACACGTAAAAATTATATACCAACTTTGGTTATCAAAATTTTGCTAAAATATCCACAAACATTAAACAGTTTGATACACCAACTGTGATGGTGAATAATTACACCCAAAATCGAAAAAGGGAAGGCAGAAAACAACAAAAAAATTAAAAAAAAACCGGTATACAGATTTAAAATGAGATGAATTAATGTAAATACACACCAAACATTTTAATACTTACATTTAGATAAACAAACCTCAGTTCCAACCTGCATACTAGAAAATTTTGAACTAAAACCCCTTTAATTCAAAACAAGAAAAATGTTTGAAATACATACACCTGAGTTGTAAACAAATAGTATACTTCTATACTTATACACTAACTCACACCTCAGATACACTAATCTGTGTAATTTCAAACAGTATTTAAAAGTGTGTTTTCCCTAAAGAATAACAATTCTAGTACCTACCCTAGAAAACCAAGTAAAATTACACACTAATATACAAAATTTTATACATAAGTACTTTATTACGTATATTAAATAAAATATACCTATCCTTGCTAAACCATTACCTTAAAAACAATGCATATACATAAAACACAAAGCGAAGAAGAAAAATTTGATGCATGCATAATTCCATTAAAAATGTACAGAAAATTTTCAAAGTTCAGAAAATACAGCTAAAAATTCGGAAAAATGCATAATAAATTAAACAATGTATGTGCGGAGTATGTTTTAATATTAAAATAACCTAAATACACACTAGAAATAATAATAACTAAGTTAGAAAACATCTAGTATATTGACGACAAACTTCCGTTACCCGGACACAAAATCAAAACAAGTTTAAAGTTCCTCAAAAAATTAATTACGTACTAAAATGCACAAAATAACATTAAAAGAATGCTAAACATATATATATACAAAAAATTATTAAAATAAAAACTATTCTAGGCAAAGATTAGTGCTTAAAAAGTTGCTACACTCTATAATTTGGCTTATCTCTCCTTTCACGGAATCCATATTGACTGGTCGGGACAGCATTCGATTTAGTTGGTATCGATTGTAAGTGACTAACATTCGAAGTACGCGATGCATCCGCATTACAATCCGACGTAACTTGATTAGCTGAATTCCCTCCCGGTGCTGGATCTGAGAGCTGAACGTCGCCTGAATTTTCCTCATGCGTATCGCTGGAAACTGGGGGGGGGGGGGAGAATGGTGAGCCATACTTTCGCTATCTGCTTCTGCTGAACTTAAGGACGATTGCTCTGCGCTGTCTGCTGTATCTGGCGTGCTCCGTGGGGTCGAAAAAACTGGGACGAAGTTACGTCCGCGCCTGCGCTTCCGTGGTGCAAGAAAATCGAAGTTGCTTGTCGAAGGGACGTCAGTTACAATCGGACTGGACTCAATCGATATAGAATCGACATCCTGCTGTTGTTGTTTTGGTACAAAAATGGGATTTCTGCTTTTAAACTCCGTTAGTCTGTCAACATGTACAACTTGCGTTTTAGATAAGTTAGATTGAAGAGCAATTTTAAAATTTACTTCACTTAATTTTTCAGTTATAGTGTAAGGACCATTATTAAATTTAGAGAGCTTTTTTGACTGACCTGGCTTTACGGAAGGTGTGAATAACCAGACAGAATCCCCTACTTTGAAATTTTTACACACTGCAGTTTTTTCACGATACTTCTCTTGTTTTTCTGAAACTTTAACAAGACTGCTGTGTACTTCCGTGTATACTTTTCTCAATGCAGGAAATAAGAGTTCACAATATGAAGTAGTATCATTGTAATTTAAAGTTGTAGGGTTAGAAAAAATTTTATACGGAAGGTTAAGATTTCTTCCAAACATTACTGCAGCGGGGGTTAAGTTTGTGGATGAGTGTACTGCTGTGCGGAGGGCTAAAAGAGCAAATTTGAGTTTTGTATCCCAGTCTGTTTGATTTTGGTTGACGATATGACATAGGACATTTTTCAATGTCTGATTTTGTCGCTCCACTTGTGCATTCCCGCTTCGATGAAACGGGATTGTCTGAATGTGTTTGGTGCCAAACTTCTTATAGACTTTCTCTATAGCTTCTGATATTAAATTTTTTCCTTTGTCAGTTGTGATATATGAAGGTGCTCCATATCTTGACACGAAGTCAGCAAGGCTATCAGCTATCATATCTGAAGTGATATCGGATACTGCGTATGCTTCAGGCCATTTTGAAAACGCATCAATATATGCAACAATAAACTTATTACCCGAAAAAGTCTGGGGCAAGGGACCCAAGATGTCCAAATTTACCTTTGAGAGTGGGAATTCAGGGGTAGGCATTCTTTGCAATGGGGCGAGATGTTTTGCCTTGTGTGCACGTCTCTGTTGGCAACTAATGCAGGATTCTACTAGATGTTTGACATCAGCGGACATGCCTGGCCAGTAAAAATTTTCGCGAATGCGATCAATGGTTTTCTGGAAGGCTTGATGACAAGCAGCTAGAGAATCGTGAATTAGTGCAAACACCTGGAGGATAAATTCTCTTGGTACCACAAGTCTGGGCAATTTATTCAGCACAAGAGAATTTCTAGTGTCCTCGCACACTAAAAGATCATCTTGGAAGAAAAATCGCATATACTTGGGTGCAATTTCCACCCCTTGGTCTAATTTTTGAGCAATCTGTATACACTTTTTATCTGATTTTTGCAATTCCCTGATTTTCTCTAATAAATCAGATTGTGGCATAAACATATTTCCTTTTTCCACTTGAATACAAAAATTGCAGCTGGTCACATTTTCAGAAAAATCATTCTCATTTACATACCTTGATAAGAAATCAGCTACACTGTTACAACGACCTTTGATAAATTTGTAAAATCTGCAAGAGTGCAAACACATTTCGCAATTCGGGATGTTGGGTCTTGAATTTTGAGCATATATGTAAGTGGGGCATGATCTGTATAAATAAAGAAGTGTGTGTTAGCTAAGTAACACTTAAAATGTGAAGTAGCCCATACTAGAGCCAGTAATTCACGCTCCGTGGTCGAATATCTCGTCTCGGGGTCTTTTAATTTTCTACTGGCAAAGGCGACAGGATGTAAACAGTTGTTATCATCAAATTGCGACAATACTGCTCCAAGAGCTGAGCCACTAGCGTCCGTATATAAATGAAATTCCTTATTAAAATCAGGGAGGTTTAAACAAGGTTTAGATATCAAAGCATTTTTTAAATCTTCAAATTCTGCCTCTGCTTCCTGATTCCAAACAAAACGACCATTATCTTTAGTTAGTAAAATTAAATTTTTGGCTCTTTTTGAAAAATCGGGAATGAATCTCCTATAAAATGATATTGTACCAATAAAAAATCTAACTGCCTTACGAGTTTTAGGTGGTGGGAAATCTTTAATTATTTCAATATTTTTATTGATTGGTGCAACTTTACCTTTTTTAATCTCAAAAGCAAGATATTGAATTGTATCAGATAAGAAAAAACATTTACTGGGTTTTAACTTTAACTTATGTTGGCGAAGTCTACTGAACACTAAATTTAATTTTTCAAGGTGGGACTCTACATCTTTCGAAGGAATCACAATATCGTCGATATAAACTAGGATACCTAAATTTCCTAAGTCACCAAAAATAGCATTCATTAATCTTTGAAAAGAATTGCCAGATGTCGATAATCCGAAGCAATTCCTGGCCCACTCAAAGAGTCCTTTATGGGTGATTATTGCTGTTTTGTGTCTATCCTCAGGACGCACAACTTGCTGGAAAAAACCACTCGTTAAATCAAGGGTTGAAAAAAAATTTGACCCAGAAAGTGCATCAACCGAATCTGTTATATTCGGGATGGGATAAGCATCCTTAACTAAGTTTTTATTAAGGGCTCTGAAATCGACCGCCAACCTATAAGAACCATCCGTTTTTTTAACTAAAAGTACAGGGGAGGCGAATTCAGACATAGAGGGGGCTATAATTTCAGCTTTTAAAAGGATATCAAGTTGACTTTCTAACTCTTCTCTAAGCTTATGTGAGACTCTATATGCTTTACATTTTACGGGTTTATCTGAGGTTAAATTAATTACATGGGGGATAGTGTCACAGCCTGGTAAGTCTAAAACTGAAGCTGCAAACACATCTTTATTCTTATCTAAAAATTCTTGCATCTTAAGTTTGAGGGGGTGTTCTAAATGATCAAGATTGATATCTGTGCTCCATGTCAGGTCAGCATGGTCAAAATCATCACCTGGGGCGGGTGTATTTACATTAAAAGCAAAATTACATCTATCATAGTCACAATCAGAATCATCGATACACTTTCGAACTTTGGCAACCCTCATTCCCTTTTTAAATGTTACACTATCATCCGAAAAATTTGCAAAAGATATGTACAGCCCACGTTCCTGAGAACAGACACTTCTAGATGATAATACACCATTACAGACTTTCTGTACCAGAGGTTCCAAAATCACATTATCTTTACTTTGAATAAAATTATCTCTTGAACATTTAACTTTTGCTATAACTTTAGAATGGGGAGGTATAGTTATTACACTGGTGAGTACCGCAAAACTAATCTCATGATTTTTTGAATTTTTGTCCTCATTACATGTATCAGTACTTGTTTAACTCAAATGTGCAACTTCACTATTAGTTACATTGACCTGGCAAACAGGATCAACACTTTGCATTTCCCTATTTTTACTTTTTCCCTCCTCCTCATTCATTATATCTGAGCTTACGTTAGTATTTACATTATGAATATTTACATTAACACTTATCTCATTTTCATTCGAATTGTTGCAACCTATATTACTATTTACATCATTACTGTTACTAATACTACTTATACACCCTACATACAGTTTATTATTATTTACATTATCCCCTACATTAAAAACATCATTCATATTTAGGGAATTTTCTACATTTGAATTTATCTCTGAGAGATCCTGAACAACAGAGCATTCATCTTTATTTACATTGCTTTGACAATTATCACCAATTACAGTTTTACTCATTTCATTAATGTTTTTCTCCCTAACCTGTACTTTCCTATCTTCCTTATCTGCTCTTAATTCTAGTTCATCTTTATGATTATACTCCATGTTGTTCAGAGTTTCCCCAGAAGCTTTATGTTTAAAAAAATTCTCCTTTGGGAAATTTGTTTGACATGCTACAGATTCAGTTTTGTAAAAATTGACATTGTTTAATTTACTATATTCACATTTGCTGTCAACCAGTGGGGAAGGGGGGGAGTTTTGCACGCTATTTTTACACAAAGTCTGCTCGTTTACATTCAAGATAATGGATTTTTGTTGACAATTAATAATGGCACTATATTTACTTAAAAAGGGCATACCCAAAATGGCAACAAATTCATTAGCTAATTTTCCTGGTACCACGAAAAATTCTGCCTGACAGTTTACATCATTGAACTTAAAGTTTAAATCTATTTTTTCTGAAAGTGGAACCTTTTCACCTGTTACCGTTAAAATCGGGGTATTGCATGGAGTGGTATTTGCAAATGGAATAAGATTAAGGCCTTGCCTGGATATCAGATTAATTCCTGAGCCAGTATCACATAACACATTTAAAAAAATATTATTTATAAAAATTTTCATTGTAGGCAAATTGTAAACAGACGGGGAAAAACATTATATACAGAGGGAGGAATGTCGTTAGGCCTATCATGAGTCAGTCCGACTGATTCTGACTCAGCCCCTACTCGTTTAAACCGTTATTTTCCTGAGTTACATTATTTTGGCCCGTTTCCTGTTGTGGGACATTGTTGTCGCCACCTCTACCTCTTGTATATTGCCCTCCACCTCTATAATTATTCCCTCTTTGAGAGTTATCATACCCTCTACCTCTTTGAGGCTGTTGGTATCCAGACGTACCCCTACGACCCTGATAACTCCTATTGTTACCTCTCCAAAACTGGTTTCTGGGGTTTTGGGAGCAATATCGAGCAAAATGGTTGAGACCCCCACACGTATAGCAAGAAAAATTTGAAAAATTTGTTTGTTCTGGGTTCCACAACCTTCTGTCATTATCTGTTTTCTCCACTAAACTATCAATTTTTGCAGTTAACAATTGTAATTGTTGTTTTAGCTCCTCAATTTCCTGCTTCTGATTGTTTACATTTGGTTTTTTAGCTTGAGTAGCCGCGCAAGCTATATTGATAGGTTGCGGTTGAGTTGCCTGTGCCAAATCGTGGGAGTACAAGGGGTTAACACTCCTACAAGCTTTTTCCTCTAATCGGGCATAAGCTAAAATTTCAGCAGGTGTTTTTGGGTCTTTTGAAATTACCCCCTTCCTGATTTCTGGCAATAAATTTCCCAGCAGCATGGAGTGTAGCATTGCATCTCTACTTTGCTGCGCTATTGTTGATGATACCCCATCCATAACAAGAGCCCTTAGGGAAAGATCAGAAGCCCTGTCAAAAAATTCTTGAACAGACATAGCAGGTGTTTGCTTAAAATTTAAAAATTTAGCTAAAGCTACATCTGGGGTTTCCTGATGAATGTACCTCTCTTTAATAATTTTAACCAGTTCTGCACTATCCTTACCCTTATGCAGTTTCAATAGTTTAGCAGCTGTTCCCGAAACTCTGCTTAATAAAGCAAACTTTTTCTCCCCCTCATCCTAGCCGAAAAAATCTGCTAATTCCTCCCACTTTTCAAGAAAGTCAGAACATGAAACTGTTGATTCACCATTAAAAGGGGGGATGCTTGAAAGGTTGTCGACTAAGGTCGTTTTCTTTTGTACAAGTGCAAGTTCTTTTGTAGCTTCATCTGCCATAATTAAATCTTTATATATAATCTTAACGTTAGACAGAAATAAAAGTTAAACTGTAAACTAAAATTACGTCCCTATGCAGATTTAAGAATTATACCCGGTATACAAGGGCACATTACAATTAAAACACTTACACAAAAATAAAATTATGTAAAGTATGACAGAAAAATTAGTATTTGAGAAAAGAAAAACTTCTTAGGGGGGGGGGGTGCATATACTTAGAAACCTCACACCTTGGAGCATACACTTATACATATATATTATAATACACAACATATGAAAAAACACACATATATATATATATACCTATTGTCCAGCTTGCCCCTAAATTTTTGGTAAATGAATGACTGAATTATCACTCGCCTGAACTCTGTACAAAATGTGTATACTAACTGAATGGCAATTACCAATAAAAATGAACTACCTAAACTTTTAAATCACACCCGCACAAGAAAAAAGGACAATTCTGGAATTTTGCGAGAGGAAAACATTGAAAATTTGTAAAGTATAGAGTTCTAAATTCAGTCAAACAGTTAATTCCCAACCAAATACTGTAATATATAAAATCACACATAAATTCAATACAATAACCAGGCCTTTAATAACATGGCACCATTCTTGTTATGGATTTTTTTCTCTGAGCAGTTAAATTTCCACCTAGATCGAATCCTGTATATAAAATCATAACAATAACTTCTAGCTGAATTACAGAATTACTGTAAAGGAAAACTTTAACCCTAAAATATCAATGCCACACTTAAGGAATTTTAAAACTGCAACAAAATACTAAAGCAATACAGGGTTCTAAATTTATCTGCTCAGATCAACCCCAACAATTGTCATAGAGTCAGAATATTCATGCATGACCAGAGAAAATCACTTAAAAAGAGATGAATATAATTAATTAAATGAAATTTAAGCATACCGCAAGACAAATTACTTAAAGGAATATGAATGAACTGAAAAGGTAGATTAATTTAAGAATTTTGAATAAGTTAAAAGTCAAGAGCTGAGATATGAAAACAAGCTTCAAAGTCATACATAAAAAGAATCTAACTCTATGGGCTGTGATCGTAATGTGGCTAAATTCATTAAATTGTAAAGGTGTGTAAAATTGAAAATTTTAGTTAACTTAAGCTGTTTACCTTCATTACAATAAACAAGTTGGAAATTGCTCGTCAAACGTGGCAAATGAGGTGCGTTCGTACTATAACTAGTTTTATAATTATTTTTTTCGCCGCATATTGTACAGAATGTATATTTTAGTGTACTTCGAAAGGCTATAACATCATTAATTTGCACTTGAAATAATTTTTCCCATTGGCCGTAATGTAACGGAAAATTTATGACTGTCCCTGTAATTAAACTATACATCCGATTTTCATAAAATTTGAAATGGCTTGACAAAATGTCGCAATAATTATATGTTTAAAATTTCAGACTATTTGGAAAGCTTTAACATCATTAAAATGCACTTGCAATAATTTTTCCCATTGGTCGTAATGTAAAGAAAAACTTTTGACTGTCCCTGTAATTAAACTATACATCCGATTTTCATAAAATTTGAAATGGCTCGACAAAATTTTGCAACAATCATATATTTAAAATTTCAGCCCATTCGGTTGGGTAGTTTTTGCTCTGTTACATGCGGACGGACGGACAGACGGACTGAACGACGACTATAGGTGCTACGTATTTATATAATTACGAACGCACCCAAAAACTAGAAGAAACACTGTTCATATTCTCTATATTCTTCCATTTATTAATGATTACTTTTAAATCTTTATTTTTAAATTAATATATGATTCTAATATGATTAATTTTAGAGAAACAGACCATTTCTACTTCTTCTTGGGTTAATTTGAACTGAAATATTTATTCTCATTATTTCTGTTTTTTAAAGTATATTTACTTATTTAAACCTAGTGAAGTTACTTTATTGAAGAATAGTTTTAGCAGTGCAAAAATAGATACAAGTCAAGAGAATAAGATTAAAATTAAATTTAATTCTTCATAGGGAGTTTAAACTCTTGTACATACAGGTGTTTCAAAACTTATTTCTCAAGCTATCACAATTAACAAATGATATTGTAAATATTCTAACATTAATAGGAAAGATTTTATCATGTTGACATTTTCTGGCTTCTATTATATAGATTGTAAATTTAAAACAAAGATAATCAATCATTACGTTATAATGGAACAAGAGAAAAAAACTTAACATACCCAATGTAATCCATAGTAGGTTTCAGACATGGTACACCACAAGTTATTCCTTTTTCTTTTAACATAGTTATCTTAAACACAATTTTTTAGATGATTTTTCTTTGACGACCATATCTTAACTGGCAGTGTTTTTTTTTTTTTTTTTGTTTTCTGTAGTATAAAAAAACTCCTTATCTTGAAAATAGTTTCAGGGGGTGGGCTACACACCACACACTTCCTTCGGTACGCAGCTTTACCCGATGAGTTAGGAAATCGTTTTGGAATTTGAAGTCAGCAGCCAATATCGCTCTCCGTGGAAGTAGCTGGAATTGTTTTGCTTCAACTTTAAACAAGCAAGCATCCTCCGTGATATATTTCTAGGATAAATTGATGCTTAGCAAAAAAGGGAGCGGAACGCTAACGTCTTGCTTCGCATGCTCACGATTTATCTTGAATCTCTATTTCACAGAATCTGATATCAGGGCATTTTTTACTCGTCCGATGCTCGGTCAGCAGCCAGGTATATCCAGCTCACCAACACAGTCGAAAGATGAACCTTCTAAAGCCGCGCTCGCTTACCATTCATTTTTTAAAAAAGCGAAAAGCACTTACAATTCAATTCATACTCTTTAGTCGCAAGAGTTGACCTTCTCTGTCTTCGGTCTCAAAAGCGAATCTCCTTTTTTAAAATTGTTTCAGGCCTCGACAAAAGGGGGGGGGGGGTTTCCCGGGCCCCTTTGGCCCCTCAAAATTTTACTATGTTGTTTCACATCTTACTGTACTCAGGACACATCTAAAAAAAAACGCTACACGACCAACAGACCACGCGCTCGCTTCTCGCGTCCCCTCAATCCTCCCGCGTTACTTCCCAGGAAGCAATAAAGGGTGGGGGCGAAAACTGTTTTCACAGGTCAATTTCCCTACCTAATGCCAAGAACATCTCGTTGCTATGTCCCTCTAACCACGGGGAGATCACGTGAACTCAAATCTCAGAAGCCCAGGCAATACTTGCACCTGCTTAAAAAATTGTTTTTCGTAAACAAAGTCATAAAAATGCATTGTAAAAGGGGCTGGTATGCTATGAGAAGAGTAGCATTCCCACACAATAATCCTGTGTTTAAAATGTAAACGTGTGTGGTCCCAATTATTTCTGAACACAGCTGACCATCTACCCCACGTTTGCTAGTAAAAGAGAGAAAAGGGAGATTTCTTTTTTTTTTTTTTGTGAGAGAGTATCCCAAAAGAAAAGGTTTTATTTACAGAAAAATAGAGGAATGTTTTTGAATAACAACATTTACATGTTGTAACACAATTTAAGTACGAGAAATTAATAAAAAGAAAGGGTGCTTAATTTATTAAATTACTTTTATTTATTTATTTATTTTTATTAATTTTAGAAAACACAACTGACTTTAAACTGAACTCTTAAAAATAAAGAAAGTGTACAATGAAAATTTTTGACTAGAACTAAGCTATTAATGATATACAAAAAAAAGGGGGGAGGGGGCGCGTGCTGTGTACAAATAATATATTTTAAAATGAAAATTTCTTAAAAATAAGTAAATTACGCCTAACAATGTTGATCATCCTGAAGTTGTTAAGATTTTGGACTCTTCTTTTTATGTAGATGATTTGATTACGGGGTCAAAATCTGATGAAGACGCTTATTATCTATCCTCAACAGCTTCGCATATTTTTAAAGAAGCTAGCATGAATTTGCGAAAATTCAATACTAATTCTGTCAAACTTAGAAAATTATGGAAGGAAAATAAATTATGTGACTCAGAAGAAAATTTGAATAATTCTCTAAAAATTTTGGGATTATTATGGGATACTAATTGGGATATTTTACGTTTTGACGTTCATGATTGGAAATTTAATCCATCGAAACGCGTTGTTCTTAAAGCCATGTTAAAATTCTTTGATCCTATTGGATTCATTGCACCATTTTCTATTCGTATGAAAAGTTTGCTACAGGAAACATAAAAAAGGGGTTTGGAATGGGATGAAAAATTCCCTAATGATTTAAAAATTGAATGGGAAAATTGGTGTGCAGAAATCGAACATTTACATAAATTTGAGGTACCCCGCAAATATTTTCCACAGGGTTTAGACTTTTCGGACCCAATCGAAATTCATATATTTTCAGATGCTAGTCCTAAGGCTTATGGGGGCGTAGCTTATTTTCGATGTACCACAAGTGATAATAAAATTATAACTAGTCTTATCTGGGCAAAATGTCGAGTCGCCCCGATCAAATGTTTGACAATTCCTCGGCTTGAATTAATGATGGCATTAATAGCTGCAAGGATGTCTAAATATCTGAAAAGTGCATTTAATTTTCAAAATTTGGAAATTCATATCTGGTCAGATTCCACAATTACGTTACATTGGATCAAGGGATCAGCCATGGATTGGAAGCCCTTTGTGGCTAATAGAGTTGTAGGAATACAATCTTTAACTGATCCTAAAATATGGAAGTATATTCTGGGTAAGGATAATCCTAGTTATCTTCTTACTCGGGGCGAAAATTTACATAACCTCCTAGAAAATAAATTATGGTATTACGGTCCTGAATGGTTGTCATTACCAAAGGACAGTTGGCCGAAACCTGAAAAGATAACTTTTAATGAAAATATTTTGAACGAAAGAAAATCAACAAATTTGAGTTCTGCTCAATTATCTTGTACAGTAGGTGTTGTACCTCCAGAGTCTCTGTTAAAATTAGAAAATTTTAGTTATCTTTCCAAATTACTTAATATCACAACCTAGATCTTCAGATTTCTAAATAATATTGATAAATCAAAACCTAAAATTTCAGGTGATCTCACAGCTCAAGAAATTGAAAAGGCAGAATTTTATTGGTTAAAACAAACCCAGTTATCTGTCTTCAATCGTGAAATTGAGTTACTAAAAAATGGAAAGCCCATCGATAAAGATTCAACCTTGTATAGTCTGAATCCAAAATTGGATGAGAATGATTTGTTAATTGTATCTGGAAGATTACAATTTTCAGAATTATCTCAAAGGGAAAAGCACCCTTTTATACTTCCATATGGGAGTGCTTACACCAAATTGTTGATTCGAAATGCCCATGAAAAGGTTTTCCATTATGGAATTGCAACAACTTTAGCACACTTACGAGAAAATTATTTTATAATTAAAGGACGAAAAATGATAAAATCTGTTCTGAAAAACTGTCTTATTTGCACAAAATTTAAAGCTTCTCCTGGGAAGCAAGAAATTGCACCATTACCTAAAGATCGTATTATTGAATCGCCACCCTTCTATACATGTGCTGTAGATTTTGCAGGACCTATTTATGTCAAAGCAAAAACTGGCCAAGAAAAGGCCTATATAGTTCTTTTCACGTGCGCAGTCACTAGAGCTATGCACCTCGAACTGTGTACCAATTTAACGACAGAAAGTTTCCTTTTGTCATTTAAAAGATTTATCTCTCGTAGAGGAACTTGTCGAAGTGATAATGCGAAAACATTTATCAAAGCTGATAATTTTCTTAGAGTAGTTTGGAGCCAAATATCGAAAGAGGAAGTTTTACGATATTTTAATAAAAATAGAATCATATGGAAATTCATTATTCCAAGAGCCAGTTGGTGGGGCGGTTTTTGGGAACGCATGGTACGTTCGGTGAAAACTCCTTTGAAGAAAGTTCTAGGAAGATCTTGTCTCTCATATGAAGAAATACAAACCACTTTAACTGAAATCGAAGCAATGGTTAATGGTCGCCCTTTAACTTACGTTTATGAAGAAAACAGTGAACCGCTCCCACTTACTCCTTCACATTTCCTGATCGGCAAGCGAATAAAATCTCTACCAGATTTTCATTGTGTTACTGAACCTAAATCGAATAGAATAACGTTAACAAAAATATTGAAATATCGAGATCAAGTTTTAAACCATTTCTGGAAACGTTGGAGGCAGGAATATTTGCTAGAACTGCGTTCTGCCAATTTTTCAGTTCCTGTCAAAGCTCCGACTAAATTTGAAATTGGTGACGTTGTATTAATTAATGAAGATAAAACTCCAAGGCACATGTCGAAATGCGGCAGAATTACAGAGCTCTTTTTAGGAAGAGATTCGAAAGTTAGATCTTGTGCAATACAACTGAACCTGGCGTAATAAAAAGACCAGTTCAACTGCTACATAAATTGGAACTTTACATTATGGACAGATTTTTTGAACATTTCACTTTTAAGAACAATTTGTTTTTTCATTTTTTTAACTTTTTCTAATCTAATATTTTTGTATATTTTAGTTTCAGTAGTTGTTCCTGTGAAAATAGTTATTTGTATGTCTCATTACTGTAAGTATGTTCTAACTTTTAATTGTCTTATTAATGTAATTTGAAATTTTTGATAAAAATTTAGTTTGAATGATGAACAATAGTAGTTGTTCATCCGGGGGCAGTGTGTTAGAACCCCCCTTTCTTTCTGTTTGACTTGGCGAAAATTAATCATCGCCAAGAATTATGGTAACCCTATTTTTTACTTTACTAATTTTTTTTTAGTTTGTTTTGAAGGTAGATGTAATTAAAATTCTGAAGTGAGCGATCTCCGCTATATGAGATCTGAACCAGGATTGGCTGGTAATAATAATAAATATATTAATATTCAGTTCTTCCAGCTTTTAATTATTTGAGTGCTGATTTACTTTCAATGAGTAAAATTCGTTCTGTTGATTTATTAAATTGATGTGAAATATGAATGATTCGAAGTAAAGTCTTTTTATTCGACTGTGTTCATCTGAAATCCCTCAACGCCAATCTCTTTGCAGATTTTGGTTTGGTCCTTCTTTTTCATCAATTGCATTAAACAGCTTCATCTTCATTTGAAGCGAAATAGCAGTTTGTTTTTGCACCGATTTCTCAGCCATTGCGCTAATAAAACATAAGCTAATTTACAAAAAACACGAATTCACTGATATTCACTCAAAATTCAGTGGTTTTAACACGAAATTCACCAATTTCAACTCAAACTAACTAGCTTGAAAGTGAATTTTTTTTTCGTGTTAAACGATTTTTGTTTCGTGTTAAAAGAAAAAAAAATGCATTAAATTGCATTGTATACTGTCCGAACCGCTATATCATTTCGTGTTGACCGGTTTTTCATGTTAAGCGTTTTCATGTTAAACGTATTTCACTGTATTCATAAATATAAGAAAGCATTTCACTCATAAATTACCTTGAACGCGCAGCGGCCACAAATGTGGACGTAATTTTTTTGTGAATTTTTATTGTTTTTCCCATTTTTTAAACTTTTTGAATTCCCATTAATATAAAAAGAATAAATCGTAAAAAAAATTTGTCATTTTTTTCTCACCATAGAAAAATCGTCGCTGAAAAGGTTAAGAAAGTGATTATGAAGAAAAATAAGCTTTTCGACTACAAGTTCTACTTCACTGATTTTCATTTAGGTTATTAACATATGAAAATATTTACTAATTCTTTTTATACATCCCTCTAAGTTATTCATCTTATTTTCAAAACAACTTGAATGTTATCATTTTTGTTTTTGTTTTTTTATTGACTAGCGAATTAAAATGATGAATTGCTAAATCGTTCATGTTCAATCATGTACATATTTATTTTTATAATAATCAACTATGCGATTAAAAATGATTAATTGCTTGTAAGTTCATGCTTCTTTATTTATTTCATTTGTAAATAATATATTTTTTATATTAAATTAGTTTGTTGATGGATAACAATGTAGTTGAAAAGAATAAATTATTCATTCGTTTTCCATTTCTTTCATTTCCTTTTATGACTACAGACCGTGTAATTGACTTACAGAGGAATTTTGTTTTATATGTTTTTGTATGTATTTCGTTAATTTCTTTTTGTAATGATTCATAATATAGCTAAAATACACTTGTTAATTGCTTATTGATTCATGTCTTTAAACCCTTCTATTTCTTTTTCTTTTTGACAAAAAGAAATGTCTCAAATGGGATAATTGATAATAAGTTATTTCTTCTATTTCATGCATTGCAATTCGTGATAATTAACGATGCAATTAAAAGTAATTAATGGCTTGTTAATTAATGATTTTACTTACTTAATCTTTTTTTCGATAAGTTTTTGTACTTAGTTAGTTGTTCTTACTTATGATTAACTGCTTTTCTTCATTTTATTTAATAGTTTTAGAAATAATTTACAATGAAATTTAAAACATGGTTTGTTATTCCATTTCCTTTTCCTTAACCCTTTCCGGACTAGCGTCTTTTACTGAATTTTTTATCTTTTATCACCGGTTTTTTAAAACAGAAATTTTTGCCTCCTTGAATTGGGAAAATGCTCGGATTAAATAAGGCAAAATTTACAATAAAAAATTACTGGTGAGAATAATAACTGATTCTGAGTACCTTGCGCGGCACGAATACCGGTCGCTCGACCCCAAGGGTTTAACAAGAATCGAGCCATTTTTAGCAGCTAGTAAAATAGCTTGAGCTTGAGTATGGAAGTTTTTTTTGATTAAAATGCTGGAAGTTTTGTAATAAATCACAAGCCAGCAATGGTTGTATTTTTTAACTTTTAATAACCAATTTTTAGCTATTTTTTAGCGCTGAATCCGAAAAGGACCTTCATTTTTAACCATCATGTCTGGAATTTTTGCAAATCGTACATTTCAAAGATAAAAATTAAAAAATTAGCGAAAATCTGAAATTATAAAATAGATGTGATGGTTGTGTTGTTTATCTTTTGATAATTGATTTTTATGGTTTTTCTAGTGTTGAATCCCAAAATTACCTTCATTTTTAACCATCACGTCAGGCTTTTTTGAAAATTGTAAAGTTAAAAGTTAAAAAGTCGAATAATAGCGCAATCCGTCAAAGCCTTACTAAAAGAAGGCAAATGTTTTAAATACAATAAAAGTTTTGCATGCATTTTATACTACAGACTTTCGCAATATGTCGACTTTTTAAAAATTTAAAATTGTGCGATTTGCTAAAACTCCTGACATAATAATGAAAGATGAAACTCTTTTTCGGATACAGCACTAGAAAATATATAATAATCAATTATCAAAAGCTAAAAAACACATACCATCTCATTTATTTTACATTACAGATTTTTGCTATTTTTTGACTTTTTAACTTGGAAAATTACGATTTGCGAAAAAAAAAATCTAACGTGGTGGTTAAAAATGAAGGCCGTTTTCGGATTCAGCATTACGAAATACATTATAATCAAATATCAAAAGCTAAAACACTTGACACAACTCAAATTTTGCCGGCTAGTGAAATTAGAACAACATAATATTTTAAAATTTCGTAGGATGTAGTGTGAAAATGGTCTTCTTTAAAAAATGCATGTTTTCTTATGATTTTAAAATTAATTAACAATGTGATAGAGAAAAAAATAATTGCTATTTAAATCTGAATATTAAATTTCTTTTAATTATCCTTCGTCAGGGTAATTTGTCCTTAGTAGAGTACTTTGAGCGGAAGTTGCATTTTTTAAAAATAAAACCTAACATTTTTTTAGAACATTTTACTTTATACGATATATTTATGGGATGTTTCTAATTGTTTCAGTGTGTAAAGGCTTTAGATAGAAAAAGTTACTTTCTATTTAAAAAAAAAAAAAATGCTGGTATTTTTTTTTTTTTTTTTCAAGTTTTCTGAAACTTCAAAAGCACATTGTTAAAAAAAACCCTGACCTTCAGCTTTATAAATCAGTTATATTTACATTAAATTTGTTTAAAAGAATTTGACTGAAAAGTTTAATGTTAACTGGCAATGTTTAATACATAATTTTAATTTTTTACATGTGAAGTAATTTGGATATATGGTCTAATTCTAGAACCAAACCTTTACTTTAATATGAATGTTCCGCACGAAAGTATGGAAGAGACCGATAACAAGTGATGGGAATGATCTCAAAAAGGCCTTAGAATATGTCAATAAGCACTGTAAAAAAAATATTCCATTACTTACCAGTGAAATTTCCGTATTTTTACGGAAGTGTTTTTTTTTTTTTCTGAAAGTGATTTCGTTAATGAATCAAAAAATATTTTGAATAAGCGTTTAACCCTTTGTCGGGCAATGGTAATACACTTACCGCTTAATTTTTATTAAAAACTGGTCGATTCGCACCGTAATTTTTAGTAAAATATTTTGTTTTTATAATGCCGCTGATAAAAAAAAAGGTCACATTTTATTTTTAAATAAATTTGTTTGCAGATTCTGGTGGCAGTGAATGTTATCAACATTTCAGCCACAGAATTGACTTGCCCGATAAAGGGTTAATAATATCATTGACAGTATTGTAAAAAATTTTCATTTTTTTAAATCTGTAGGATTTATTTTCATTATTACATAGCAAATAGGGAAAAAAATCAGTATAAAAAAATACTTATACTGGCAAAATACGAAAAATCTTTTTATAGCGTAAATACACAAAAAATTCGAAAGGCTTATATAACAAACTAATTAGACTTTCGAGAAGGACATTCTTAAATCCATGTTTTATATTTTTTGACACATTCAAGAAAACATAGGGTAAAAAAAGGCGTAAAAAGACGGAAATTGTAATATAAATCAATTTGTTTTCTTTTTACATTGAGAGTTGTTTTTTAGTATCTCCTGCAGCAATCATTGTATACTGCTCATCCTAGATTTAGATCTAAACAATTCTAATGTGTAACTTCAAAAGAAGTAATTACTAAATTGTAAAAAATACGAGTGTTGTGTTTTAGAGAAAGTAATTTCAAACAGCAGAGTGTTTGAAATAGTTGAAAAATGTTTATGACTTTGTTTTTTTCAAGTCGCCTACTTATCCGTTCTCTAACTCGCGTAAATATACTCAGATTGTCATGCAATTGATATATGTTATTGAGATTTAATATTATTTGATATTCACTATTGAAATTGAAGAGTATAATTTCTATAGTTTATTTTTTTTTCGGACACGTTTAATCAAGAATTCTATTCAATAAATGAAAGTTAAAATTCTATTGCTATATTTGCCTTATTAAATAATTAAATACATATAAAAGCACAAATAATTGTACAAAAATTACTTTCATGTGCATAAATATAATATAAAGATATTTAAAATACAAATTAAAATTATCTTAAAATAATTAGAAAAACCTAGAACGTTTTCAATTATTACGACTCAGTCATCAGTAGGACTGGCTGTCATCAGTAGGATTTAAATGTTGTTATCATTTTCTTTGCGCTTATTCTGGACAATTCTCGAATAAGCACAAAGAAAATAATAACAACATTTAAACCCTACTGATGACGGCCTTGTAATGGTTGAAAACGTTCTAGGTTTTTCTAATGTTTTTTTAAATATTTTCAATTTGTATTTTAAATATCTTTATATTATATTTATGCACTAGAAAGTAATTTTTGTACAATGATTTGTGCTTTTATATGTATTTAATTAAGAACTCTGTTGCATTATGGCCTATGGGAAAAGTCGTTTGCAATGTTAATGATTTTACACTATTTCAAACATATTGAAATTTATACACATCATTTGAGTATGCTACAAGATGCTTACTGTAGAATATGGTGTGCATATTATATAAATAATAAAATACCTATCATAGCCCCGCACATACCGCCGCGACGAGCGGCCCATCTTCGTCCGCAGCCCTTTATCCTTCTACTCTAGTCCGACTCTTTTGCGGAAGCAAGATACGTAGGTCCCCAGCCACGTCCCGAGTGAAAGACTCTCTAGCGAAACCCAAGTTGAAAAAGAATCAGAAATTGAAACCGGACAAATTTAAAAGGGAAATTACACAAATTAAAGACACCGAAAAGCGGGAAGGGTTGGGCTCGGGGCGATGAAGCTACCGGACGACTCCTAGCTGCTTCGAGCCCATTATTAGTCTCGGTCGGCGGTAGGGGAGGAAAAAAAGGCCGAATTCGGAATTAGTTAAGGGAAAGCTGGAAATTGTTTTAATCCATTTAGTTTAGGTCTAGAATGAATATGCTAAGATTTCCCCCTCGTAGTAGGTGAGCGTTAGAAAATATGTACAGATTTATAGTAAAAAAAACACGTATATTTAACCTTCCCACCGCCGCGAACTGATATATCCGTTCACTAAGCTGCAGGTTTCACGGCAATAGAAGCAATATTTAAATTAATATAATTCTAGAAATATAATGCAGTTTTAAAACATTTTCTTATGAGTAATACTCTCGAGGCTTATATTCTTATACCCAATTAAAATTTTTATGTCTTTTTGAAAAATCACCTTTTTTTAGATTTTTAAAAAAATTACAGAAAAAAAACATTGCAATTTTGTCCTTTTGCTCGGTGGTCAGGGGGTTAAATACCATAACAACACCTCAAAACAGCTAACTCTGTCAAAAACATTGTCAATACCAGTGTTGTAGAGCTTAAAATTCTGAGTAAAATGAGTACCTACACTTAATATTTTTGTTGAACATTAAGGTCACAATTCTACTTTAAAGTTTTAGACCCATGGTCAGGGGGTTGAACTAAGAATTAATTAGGAGAAAACTGGAAATTGTTTTAATCCCTTCTGTTTAGGTCTAAAATGAACGTACTATGTTTTCTTTCTCGTACTTGGGTGAAAGTTAGAAAATGTGTACATATTTATTTTCGAAAAACACGTTTTTTTTAATACCTTAACAGTATCTCAAAACATCTAACTCTAAAAAAAACATTTTCAATACAAATGTTGTAGAGCTTAAAATTCTGAATAAAATGAGTACCATCATTAATATTTTTGTTCAACATTCAAGTCGCAATTCTATTTCAAAAATTTTCAAATCAAGAGCTTCAAGCCAGGAGAGACCAAGTTAACTTAACAATATCTCAAAATTGCGGTCTTAATATTGAACAAAAATATTAAGTGTAGGTACTCATTTTATTCAGAATTCTAGGTTCTACAACTTTTGTAGTTACAATGTTTTTGATAGAGTTAGCTATTTTGAGATATTGTTAAGTTAAATTGGTCTCTCCTGGCTTCAAGCTCTTGATTAGCGATTAAGGAAAAAGTTTTAAATAAAATTGCGACCTTAATGTTGCGCAAAAATATTAATGATGGTACTCATTTTATTCAGAATTTTAAGCTCTACAACAATTGTATTGACAATGTTTTTTACAGAGTAGCTGTTTTGAGGTATTGTTAAGGTAATTAAAAAAAATCGTGTTTCTTGAAAATAAATATGTACATATTTTCTAACATTCACCCAAGTACGAGGTAGAAAACATAGTACGTTCATTTTAGACCTAAACTGAAGGGATTAAAACAATTTTCAGTTTTCCCCAAATTAATTCAGAGTTCTATACTCTGACCACGGGTCGAAAACTTTAAAGTAGAATTGTGACCTTAATGTTCAACAAAAATATTAAGTGTAGGTACTCATTTTACTCAGAATTTTAAGCACTACATCATTTGTAGTGACAGTGTTTTTGGCAGAGTTAGCTGTTTTGAGATATTGTTATGGTATGCAAAAAAACGTGTGTTTTTTTTACTATAAATCTGTACATATTTCCTAACAATCTTCTAGCATGAGGGGGAAAACATAGCATATTCATTCTAGACCTAAACTGAAGGGATTAAAACAATTTCCAGCTTTCCCCTAATTAATTCCGAATTCAACTCCCTAACCACTGAGCTATAAAAAAACTCCTAAAATTTATAATTAGAGTAAGTAAGAATAATCTATTTTGGGGAAATTTTATTTGCCTAATTTTTAAAAAAAAGAAGAAACAGTCCCTTTTCAGAGAATAACCAATAAACATTTTTAGAGTATAACAATCAAGATGATAAGAATTCTCAGATAAATAATTCATTCTTTCTTTTTTCTCCGTTTATTTTGCAATAATTAGAAACGTGACTATTGAAGAAAAACAGCTTCTTAACTCAAACCACTAATGCATTGATTTTCATTTAATGAATTAACTTAGAGAAAATTATTTACTCATCCTTTATTCATATCCCGTATATTATTCATGTTGTTTTGAAAATCACCTCTATTTCATTCATGTCTTTTTCATTCACAAAAGAGATCGTTCATTACATTTATTTCATTCATTAAGTTTCTCAATAATCAATAATGCATTTAGTGATAATTATTGGTTGTTAGTTAGTGCTTTTTAAAAAATTTTTTTATTCTTCTGTAAATGACAACGTATTTATATAAGTGATTAATTAATTGCTTTTTAACAAATCTTTATAAAAAAGCAGATGAAAAGAGTTTATTTCTGCTACATTTACACCTTTATTTTATTACTTTCTTCTATCTTTACAAGAAGAAAGTATTGGATTCATGAAAATTTTCGAATTCCGGTATTCGACAGATTTACAAGTTTTAGGGGTCAGAGAACCCGAAAAATATATTTTTACAAAATGTCTGTCTGTGAGCCTGTCTGTCTGTGTGTATGTGACACAATTTTTTTTTTTTTTTTTTTTTTTTTGGGGGGGGGGGGGGGGGGGGGCTCTATCTCAAGAACTAATGAACGAAATTTAACAAAACTTTAGATTCAGTTAGTCCCTGATATAAACTGGTGCTGATTACTTTTTGGTGTAAATCGCCCAACAGGTGGCACTGCTATGCCGCATTGTTCACGATTTCCTGAATAGCTATATCTCAAGAACTAATGTACGGATTTGTATAAAACTTCAGATTACGTTAGTCTTTGATATAATTTGGTGCTGATTAGTTTTTAGTGTAAATCGCTCAACAGATGGTGCTGCTATGCGGCATTATTCATGATTATCACAGTAGCACTATCTGAAGAACAAATTCACGAGTTTTCCTCAAACTTCAGTTGCAGTTAGTCCCTGATATAAATTAGTGCTGTTTAGTTTTTAGTGTAAATCGCCCAATAGGTGGCGTTTCTAGGCTGCATTTATCATGATTTCCGCAATAACTGTGTCTCAAAGGCTAATGCATGAATTTTCATCAAACTTCAGATTCAGTTAGTCAAGACCAATTTATATCAGGTATACATGATATAAATTGGTCTTGATTAGTTTTTGGAGTAAATCGACCTACAGATGGCGCTTCCATGTGGATTTTTTTTTTTACAATTTCCGCAATAGTTCTACCTCAAAAACTAATTCACGATTTCAACAAACTTCAGATTCAGCTGCAACTTGACATAAGTTGTTGCTGATTAGATTTTTGTGTAAATCACCTAACCGGTGACACTGATATGCACCATTTTTCAGGAAATATTAACATGTAGGAGATAGAAGAAAGTTTTTGGATTGGCACATCCGACTAGTTTAATTTATTATGATGTTCTCATTTTGGTTATGTGTCTTTTCTAATATGTAGCAGTGCAGTTAAAAAAAGAATAATTACTTCTTTAGAAAAAAAATCTTATTTACTAACACCATAAAAATTAAATAGTAATTTATTTAATAATATAAAATAAAATCGATTTAAGGAACGACCATCGTGTTTTGACTTCGTTTTGTATGGTCATCTACTAGTCCTTACTCTAACCCACTTAGATAAACTTCTATTGCCATGGAATTGATATATGTTTTGGTAAATTTCATCGTAACTGACGTAACACTATATCATCGAATTTTGTTTTCAAAATTGTGTAGAAATTTACTAATAAAGGGAGAACAAATTTTTACAATTTAAAATATTTCTTACTAAAAACTTAATACCCAAATACCTGCAGATTATCTCTATCTCTCTTTGAGTCACAAAAATTGCAATTCAAAATTTTGTAACTGATGTAAAATAAAACAGACAAATATTTTTTTCCGCCTTCATTGAAATGTAAAAATTATCAAAACTATCACGTTAAAAAAGGTGATTTAATTTTCTCAATAACGCTAAGTAATGACAAATTATAACAGTAACTTGTTTAATTAATTTCTGAACAATAAAAAAGAAAAAAATGGCATTTACAGATATAACTGACGTAACTTTTATTGTGTGACTGACGTAACATTATGACTTTGTAAAGACAATAATGGTACTTAACTTAGTTTTGTAAACAGTAATTTACAATGCCTTTTTATTAGGATTTTATTACAAAACATAAAAATATCAAGCATATCCTTGAATTAAAAATATTATAAATTTTATCGCCCCCCCCCCCCACACACACACACACCAAAAAAAAGAGAATTTTCTGTGGAATGCCCTTATTGAGATGTACTACGGCATGTTCTCAACTGAAAATGAATTTCATGTTCGCTATTGTATCAATTCATAGTTCGTTTACAAGAATAGTCAAAAGAATTCTGTTGCATTATGGTCTATGGAAAAAATCGTTGGCAATGTATTTTAATAATGTTACATCGTTTCAAACGACTACAAGATGCTTGGTGTAAAATATGGTGGGCATAGAATTTATCGCTCTTTTACATAGACATACAAAATAATTCGTTCACAGTACTGTCTAAGGCGATAATTGTTGGAAACGCGTTTTCAGTTGTGGTATGCATTTTTAAATTTGACTAACTTTTTGCATATTTGTTGATGTGTATAAAATTTAGAGATCATATACAGGGCTGCACAAAAGGATTCGAGTAAGTACATTACCGTTTATTGGCGTAAATTGATGAAGAGAAATTTGAAGAGAATATTTGACTAGCACAATTCATTATCACTAGGCTTCGCTCACGAAAAATGAAATTTTTGAAATTTAAAATGCAAATTTTAGATGTAATTTTTAATTTTTTTCGTAATTTATCTAATTAATAATGAAACTCTCATCAAAATTCGTCCAGAAGAACTTTTTGCACAAGTATATCTTAATTATCGCAGAATTGAAAAAAAAAGAAAAATGAAATCGCCAAGTTTAAAACTGTAAATGATTTTGATGTTGATGATTATCTCTTTAAAAGTAAAAATAAATCAATAAGGTCGAAGCATTTTTTTAAATGAATGAAATTTATACATAACAAATAAAGCAATACATAAATTTTAACATTGTTAAATGAATGGAAAGAAAAATGTATTAAACTAGAAAACAGGAATTCTGCTTTTTCAGAATTTAGTGCCGCCCCGATGAAAAAAAAAATGGGTCTATGTCATTTAGCAGACAACCAAATAGCCGACAAGACATTTAGCAGACAGCAATTAGACGACAGGACATTTAGCCGACAAGTACATTTAGTCGACACGTACATTTAGTCGACAGGACAATTAGCCGACAGCGACAGTTAGCTGACAAGACAGATAGCCGACAGAGACAATTAGCCGACAGGACAATTAGCCAATAGGACAGTTAGTCGACATGGACAATTAGCCGACAGGACGTTTAGCAGACAGGATGATTAGCCGACAAGACAATTAGCCGACAGGACAATTAGCCGACAGGACATTTAGCCGACAAGACAATTAGCCGACAAGACATTTAGCCGACAGGACATTTAGCCGACAAGACAATTAGCCGACAAGACAATTAGCCGACAGGTCAATTAGCCGACAGGACATTTAGCCGACAGGACAATTAGCCGACAGGACATTTAGCCGATAGGACAATTAGCCGACAGGATATTTAGCCGAGAGGACGATTAACCCAGTTAGGTTTTGGTTTGGATACTGTTAGGTTTCGGATAGGTTACAGTCAGAATACAGTTAGGTTATAATTAGTTTACGGTTACGTTAAACTTAGGTTACAGTTAGGTTACGGTTAGGTTACAGTTAGATTACGGTTACGTCACAATTATATTAAATTTAGGTAACAATTAGGTTACGTTTAAGTTACAAATAGGTTAAGGTTAGGTTACGGATAGGTTACAGTTAGATTAGGGTTAAGTTACGGATAGGTTACAATTAGGTTACAATAGGTTACAGTTAGATGACGCTTATGCCACGATTAGGTTACAGATAGGATACAGTTACGTTACAGTTTGGTTACAATTAAGATTACGGATAGGTTACAGTTAGATTACGGTTAGGTTACGGATAGGTTACAGTACGTTACGAATAGGTTCCAATTAGGTTACGGTTAGGTTACAGTACGTTACGGATAGGTTCCAATTAGGTTACGGTTAGGTTACAGTTAGATTACGGTTAGGTTACAGTTAGATTACGGTTACGTCACAGTTAGATTAAATTTAGGTAACAATTAGGTTACGTTTAAGTTACAAATAGGTTAAGGTTAGGTTACGGATAGGTTACAGTTAGATTAGGGTTAAGTTACGGATAGGTTGCAGTTAGGTTACAGTTAGATTACGTTTATGCTACGATTAGGTTACAGATAGGATACAGTTACGTTACAGTTTGGTTACAATTAAGATTACGGATAGGTTACAGTTAGATTACAGTTAGGTTACGGATAGGTTACAGTACGTTACTTATAGGTTACAATTAGGTTACAGTTAGGTTACCGCCAGGCTACAGTTAGGTTACATTTAAGTTACAGTTAGGTTATAGTTACATCACAGTTAGGATACGGTTCGGTTATAATTAGTTTACGGTTAGCGTACCGTCATGATGCGTTTATTTTACAGATAGATTACGGTTAGGTTACAGTTATGTTACAGTTAGGTTAGGGTTAGGTTATAAGTAGGTTACGGTTACGTTACGGTTAGGTTATAATTAGTTTACGGTTAGGTTACAGTTATGTTCTATTTCCGTTACAGATAGATTACGGTTAGGTTACGGTTATGTTCCATTTCCGTTACAGATAGTTTACGGTTGGGTTATGGATAGGTTACAGGTAGGTTACAGTCACGTTACATTTAGCGTATAATTAGTTTACGTTACGGTTAAGTAGCCGATAGTTTATAGTTACGTCATAGTTAGGTTACGGTTATGTTACAGTTAGGTTACGGTTAGGTGATAATTTGTTTATAGTTAGGTTGAAGGTATGTTACTGTTAGGTTACCGTTAGGTTACGGTTAGGTAACACGTTACAGCCTGGGTACAGTTAGGTAATGTTTATGGTACAGTTAGATTAAGGTTATGTTACAATTAGATTACTGCGCCCAGGTCTTAAATTCTAACAAAAAAGTTCCGGAGCCCTAATCAGCGCTACCGGTACAACAACTGTACCGTTCCACCCCTCCCCCTTGCCCCTGTAATCTGCATATTTATATTTGGTACATTAACTGCAAAATTTAAAGCATTTTTTTTTTCTTTAGCAAAATAAAAATTTTAAATATATCTATCTGCATGTACTTAGCTGTCAACTATTCCACTTTTTAGTTATCACTTCTTCTGAATAGTAAAAATCCGTGCCTATTTTTTATGTTAATTAATTGCAGAATTCTGCGATTAAATAGGGTAACGATTATGATTAGGAAATTTTTTTAACACAGAAAAGAGATAGTTCGCAGCTATGCATTTTTAAGAAAAAATGAATGAAATTTACAGAAATGAATATTTATATGCCGAAGAATGGAACAATGTTTTACAATTTCCTGAAAAATGTGCATATCTTAAACTATAATCATTTCCTTCCGCATAACAATCTTTTGCGGTGAGTCCCTGAAAATCAGATAAAATTAAAAATTGACAACGTTATCGGAAAGAATCTATGCTTTTATAGAAAAAGGGGAACCACTGCTCGATTGCTTTCTATCAGAATAACAATACATAGTAATTATATCTATTTACAAAGGAAAGTGACTTCGTATAGGTGCAGAGAGCCTTAGCGTGGGTACCGTTCATGATACAAAATAAATAGAAAAATCACTAACGTGATTTTTATACTCGTACGCAATAGAAGGCAAAAAACCTCGAACAAACAAACATCAAGCTGATGCTTGTTGGATAAAACAGAAAATATTCTTTTCAGGTTAGATATCGAAATAATAAAAAGAAAACCCAGCCAATAACAAATTATCCTACTGTCACAAAAGAAAATCGAACTGAAAGCAAATTTATTGTTCAGTCTCTTGAGTGGTGCCGTATCAACACGTCGCCGATATAAATTTGAAATAGTAAAACACGATTTCTGTTTCCCCTTCATTCTGATCATAATAGCATTAAAATGATTTGAAGTGGAATATAATACGTAATTTTAAAAGAGGATTTTTTTTTCAATACATGAATAAATAAAATTTTAAATGTAATACAGATTGAGCTCGAGCCAGTCTAAGCCAAAAAACTGATATAAAAATTGAGATCGTTTTATCTCCATCTCCTACGTGTGTGACACATTACGTCACATATAAGTGTTTTGTTAAAAAAAATGCAAAAGCTTGGAGATGGGAAGGAAAGGAAAAGGTAATTTAAGCTTCGGTTTTTCGGAAGCGCTATTGCACTGGGCTCCGGAACCCTGTATTTATACAGTGTAATTTTATATCACACTAGCTGACCCACCCGGCGTTGTCCAGGCCCATCATAATAACCTTAAATAAAACTCAAGTTTGTATGATTTTATATCCTTTAAAAATCTTTTAAATGAACCTAGTTTCGGAAGTCCCATTACCTTCCACAGCCTCTCGTGTGTTCCCAACAAATCTCTTTCCGAACGAACCTGTGAAATGGGTCCCCGCTACCTAAAGCTGTATGTACAGGAAGTGCTCCGCACGTGCCGCAGATAATCGAAAACCAAGTCGAGTGAGCCAAACTTCGTTGTAATCAAGCCCATAATACCCGAAAAACGAATGCATCATTAATGTTCGAAAATGTTGGTAAATGAAGTCTAAGATAAACTTTCATAATACAGAAAGTAGCTGAATTGTAATCTAACTTAAATCAACCAATTCCCGTTGAAATCGGTCCCCTAGAACCCGAGGAAATCATACACCCCTAAGCGGTGGAAGGTTGCCCCCCCCCCCCCTCTGTAAATTTCACGGACTACTTTTAAAATTAACGCAATATTATTTAATAAACGGATGAAATCCCGGGCGGCAAACAACGTAGCTACGCTACTGCACCTATCGAACATTTTCATATGAATTCGACATTCGTTTTATTCGATGTTAGCATAAATTAGAGGCCCGATGTAATTATGAGCGCGCTAGAGTGCGAAGCCAGCTAGTTTAATAAAATGTTATTATTATTACGCTTATATGTTAAAGCCTCGATAACTCGACATCCTCATAAATAAGTGTATTTAGTTAATATTATTATTTATACCTTTGCTCTAAAAACTGGATAACTTGAAGATTCATTAATCCGTTTTATTTTCTATCGAATACAAGTTATACGGTTAAACCTTGATGAATCCTCAAGCTTATAAATCTATGTTTTTATTTAAACAATTATCATTGGTCATTGTGGTTAAAACCTTGATAACTCTGTATCCTCATAAAGCAGCGCTTCTATGCAATAGAATATAATTAATTTTCTTTACATCCGCAATAAAATTAAAATAACAAGTTATCCCCAAACGATCTCTCTAAACGCAAAAACCTAGTTACTTCGCCATCTCTTTAAATTTATATTTTAATCAGTTTGATATAAATTTTGTATGATTTCCAAAAAACCTCGAAAAGTCGTCATCCTTAATCATCTGTGATTTTATTAAGTCGAATGTCATTAATGAATTATATATATCCAATCTTGACAACTTGACATTCTCACAAATTCGTCTTTTTGCGCATTGAATTTATTTAATTTATATATTAAAAGATCAGTGATTCGCCAGCCTTAATAAACCTTTTTTTTTGCTGAAAGAAGTAGTATTTATTTGTTACTGATATGGGGGCACTATAATATCGATAGCTCATCAATTTCATAAATCAGTGCTTTTACTCAATCATCATTAATATTTTATACACATGCATTAAAACCTCAATAACTCGTCAGCTACTAAAAGTGTGTTTGTATTTAACTGTAGAATAAGTTTTCAGCGAGATCGGATTTAACGACAACCCAGTTTTTAGCGAGGAAAATTGAATAATACGTATACCAATAAAAGAAAGTTTCGCTCTGTCTGTGTGTATGTGAGTGTTTGAGTGCCTGTGTGTCTGCGTTTGATGACTAGCAAAATCTACCGCACGTAGAAGTCTGAACATTTAGGTGAGAACAATCCAAGACATGTCCTGATGCACCTGACAATCAGATTTTTCTTTTTTAGGGTTCCGTACTTAAAAAGTAAAAACGGAAACCATTATAAGATCGCTCTTGTGTCTGTCTGTCTGTCACAGCCATTTTACTCGTAAACTATGGAACGAGGAAAGTTCAAATTCGGGAAAATAATAAAGACCATTGACCCACATATTTTCATATTAATAAACATTCATAAATATATTTAGTAAAAAAGTAGAGGGGCTAATTATGCTACTTGAAAAAAAAATCTTTTCATTGTATATCATGTGGGGTATCCTGTGAAAGCTTTTGTAACGCTGAACTCAGAAATACATTCCTTTTAATTTTAGGTATTATATTTTCAAAGATATTGTTGAAAATGTAGCGCAAAAATATGTCCCCCCCCCATCTAATTCCGAATCTACTGAAACTAAAATTATGAAAAAATTAGAGGTAGTAGGCATTAATATAAACCTTGCCGGAAAATTATAGCGATTACCCTAGGTCACATAGTTTTTGAGTAATTAGCGTTTTTCTGTTATACACAAATTTCGATTTACGGGCATTCAGAAAAATTGTTGAGCATCGCTGAATATACCTATCGTTGCAGGCATTGTTTAAAGGCATTGTTTATAATGATTTTCGAAAAAAATCATCGGTAATTAGCCGAGATATTAACCCTTAAAGGTACGGTCAGTTTAGACATACACAAGGACAGGGCGGCGTACTCTATGCCTAGTTAACAACTTTTAATGATATATATGTGTAATGTAATGTCCAGTAACAGTATAAAAGCAATAAACGTCAAATTGTTAAAACCATACTATTTTAAGGGGTCTCGGGACTCTAAAAAGTGGGAAAAAAAGACCATTTTCAACATTTAATGTCGTAAAATGTATATGATTTTAAAACACAATTTTAATTGGAATGAAAGATATAAGTATGTTCTTTCGTTTCATGCATTTAAAAAATTGCAAGGTACAGAATTAGTATTTATAGGGGGCTCGAAACTGTTAGACATTTGCCGAACAAAAAATTGGCATAACAGTTTACGCGCAGGATTACAAAATAAATATTGCAACAATGAAAATTTTGGTGCTTACTTATACTTCAGATTGTAATAATTTCCCTGAACTTAAATAAATTTATATTTAAAGCCTTTTTATATTTTTAATGCAATGTTGTATTTAGCTAATACAAAATTTTGAAAATTTCAACAGTAAAATCACCTAAAAAATATTTTTTTGAACAATAAAAAGGAAATTTTAGGTTTAGTTTATATAGACTAACATGAATTATATGTAAAAATAGCAAATAAAGCCTTTGTGCAACAATATTAAAAAGCAGAAAAACCAACGTTTAAAAAACAACGTTTAGCTCAGCCTTGCTTTTTCTAGCACGCTGTTCCTTTTGCACTGAAGAAGAATCTCGCTAGTAGATTCGAAACAGCTGTTTGCTGCTTTTCATATATTATTTGTGCATTTTAACGCTGGTTTTACTGCTTTTTAATGAATTATATGTTTTGAAAATTTCATGAAAAAATATTTAGAAGTTTTTGAGGTATCCTGAGCGTTATGCCCAAAAAACACCATTTGGAAAATAATGACTTTAAAGATTCGGAAACGCCGCTTCAGCTATTGAGCGGGTATAATTCTAAAAGCCGAAACTTTTGTTCTAATGGGAATTTCAAGGAAACAATTATATCAAAATATTCAGAAAAGATAGGAGTTTAACATCTAAAAAAAATTAAAATTTCTTAAATTTTGAAGCTTTAAGAGTTCTGCGGCCACTTAATCCTTTCCGGCACGGAGTAATTCTATTTATAAACGTATGAAATAATGAGCTGACACCAGAATTTATAAATGAATTTATTAGAAAATGCGAACTTGCTTATTTTCACGTACATGATAAAAGGGAAATTTTAATTAAATATTCTTGGTGCCGTTTGTCTGTTTTGGAATAAAAATTAGGTGTCCGTTTTTTAAGGGCATCGCCCTCGAAAGATTTAATTAGAATGAATCGCATAAATACTGTGGAATTCGCGATAGTTTACATTGATTGTATCTCTCAATGCGCCTCGAGTGACTTTAAAAGTTAATTAAACACCTATCTGGAAAAACGCGGCACTGACCAAGGCGGCGTTGCAACTTTGAGACCTCAATTCGAAGCGCACTTAGCACAATGCCAAATTTAAACTTTGAACAAAGGTTTTGTTTTAGCTACACTGTAGAAATAAAGGTTATTACTACGCTGAATTTAGTTTCATGAAATGCCAAATGAAGTTTAACTATGCACTGCTTTTATTGTCAGTACCGAATTAAGTTCATCATAAACAGATTAAAATAATATTAAAGAAAGAGTTATACGAACAGCTATGTTTGATATTATTTAGATTCCATATCTCTTTGAACTTTCATGGTATACCCATTTACACTTTTCTAATATATACAGTTATACTCAACCCTACGTTGTATTGTTTTTTACAAAGTCTTAGTACTCTTTTAGCAACGTTTTTTTTTTCTTTATAATACAATTACAAATTCATATATTTATTCTATGGAACCCTCTGTGCGCGAGTAGTGCTCGCACTTGACCGTTTATTTAAGGGTCGGGGCCCCTGTGCTTCTCCTTTATATCCGATCTTCTTCGTTCTTGGGGCCAATTCTCCATTTAGTTATTCCCTCATTTCTACATTCCAGTTAAGACCCTGGCAGCCTGGGACCCGGTACAGCACCCCTTGAAGTTTTTGCGCCCTAAATTGTTAATAAATTGCTTCCTTTTAATCCGATCTTCATTTAGGTATCCTTTATTCATTTAGTTATTTTCCTATTTCTACATCCCAGTTAAGACCCTTGCTCCATTCTCCCCCCTAGGGTTCCGTAGGTCCCTTGAATTTTTTGTGCGCCATGCATTTTTCGCCCTCTAATTTTCTCACCTTCTCAGTGCATAATTTTAAAACTGAGTATTGGACTCTTCTCCCAGGACCAACACCCTCATATTAGGTAGATTTAATTACTAAAAGCTACCTATTGCAGCCGTTCGGAGGAAAGCGATTTAAAAAATTTTGGTATATTTTCATCGATCATGACCCCCAGACCCCGAAACCACTCTCCGTTCAAAATTGACACACACACACACACACAAACATATATATATATATATATCCATATATATATATATATATTTATATATATATATATATATGACATTTGTCACACTGTAACTCTCGTATTTATGAACCGATTTGGATGTAATTCGGTGTGTACATAGTACATACGAAAATCTCGACCGAGTTCGTTGGCCAACTTCATCCGCCATTTTGTTTCAAAATGGCGGCCATTTAAATTTTTAAAAAAAATTTAAAATCTGAAATGTGGTACCAAAAAATTGAAAATGAAAAAATATTTTTTTCTTATGTGTTTGACATTAATAAAAAGATTCGGGAGCAGTTTTTGTTTCGTCTATATCTTAAAAAATGGCTGAGTTATAGCATTTTGAATTTCTATTGTGGCTGATATTTTAAAACGACCTGATTTTTGTCATGCGATAACAGACGTATTTATGAACCGATTTGGATGTAACTTGGTCTGTAAATAGTACATACCAATGTCTCGACCGAGTTCGTTGTCCAGCTTCATCCGTCATTTTGTTTCAAAATGGCGGCCATTTAAAATTTTCTTAAAATTTTTAAATTTGAAATGTGGTACCAAAGAATTGAAAATGGAAAAATATTTTTTTCTTATGTATTTGACCTTTATACAAAGATTCCGGAGCAGTTTTTGTTTCGTCTATATCTTAAAAAATGGCTGAGTTATAGCATTTTGAATTTCTAGCGTGGCTGACATTTTGAAACGTCCTGAATTTGTCACGCGATAAAAGGCATATTTATGAACCGATTTGGATGTATCTTCGTTTGTACATAGTAAATGCCAATGTCTCGACCGAGTTCGTTGGCCAGCTTCATCCGCCATCTTGTTTAAAAATGGCAGCCATTTAAATTTTTTTTAAAAATTTAAATTTGAAATGTGGTACCAAAAAATTGAAAATTGAAAAAATATTTTTTTTTATGTATTTGATCTTGATACAAAGATTCGGGAGCAGTTTTTGTTTCGTCTATATCTCAAAAAATGGCTGAGTTATAGCATTTTGAATTTCTAGCGTGGCTGACATTTTGAAACGTCCTGATATTTGTCACGTGATAACAGGCGTATTTATGAACCGATTTGGATGTACTTTGGTGTGTACATAGTACATACAAATATCTCGACCGAGTTCGTTGGCCAGCTTCATCCGCCATCTTGTTTCAAAATGGCGGCCATTTAAAAAAATTTAAAAAATTTAAAATTTAAAATGAGATACCAAAATATTAGAAAATGAAAAAGTTTTTTTTTGTATGTGTTTGACCTTAATACAAAGATTCCGGAACAGTTTTTGTTTCGTCTATATCTAAAAAAATGGCTGACTTATAGCATTTTGAATTTCTATTGTGGCTGATATTTTAAAACGATAACAGGCGTATTTATGAACCGATTTGGATGTAACTTGGTCTGTACATAGTACATACCAATGTCTCGACCGAGTTCGTTGGCCAGCTTCATTCGCCATCTTGTTTCAAAAGGGTTGCCATTTAAAAAAAATTAAATTTAAAATTCAAAATGAGGTATTAAAAAATTGGAAAATGAAAAAGATTTTTTTTATGTGTTTGGCCTTGATACAAAGATTCCGGAGCAGTTTTTGTTTCTGAAAATTTGTTCTTTTGTTTATATCTTAAAAAATCGTTGAATTATAGCACTTTGAATTTCTAGCATGGCTAACATTTTGAAACGATCTTGTATTTGTCACTCGATAACACACGTATTCGCCTATTTCGATGTAAGAAGGCATGTGGATAGTATACATCAATATCTCGACCAAGTTCGCTGGCCAGCTTCATCAACCATCTTGTTTCAAAATGGTGGCCATTAAATTAAAAAAAAATATATATTTTAAGTGAAGTGCAAAAAAATTAGAAATTGAAAAAGGTTTCTTTCTTAAGTATTTGACCCAGATATAAGGATTCAGGAGCATTTTTTGTTTGTCTTTATCTTCAAAAATGTCTCAGATATAGCAATTTCAATACCTAATGTGGGTGACATTTTGAAAAATCTGATTTTTTGCCTGCGAAAGCACTCGTATATATCAATCGATTCCGATGTGAGCGAGCATGTGCACAGCAATTACTAAGGTCTCGACCAAGTTCACTGGTTAGCATCATCCACCATGTTGTCTTAAAATGGCAGGCACTTTAAGAAATCGCCGAATTTGGCAGCCAAATATAAGTTGCTTTAAATAAAAGCAGCTCGGATAAAACTGACTAATTTCGCGAAATTCTCATTCATAATGATTTACTATTGATTAAAATTAGTATTGAATCTCTTATATTCGGTTTCCACTAAATTGAGCTTCGTGTGTTTGAATAATATAAGTTGGCTTTTTTATAATAAGGAATATGAAAGCTACCTCTTCCTCCCGGCACTGGCCGGAAGGACTTTTTTATTTGGGCCCTAGGACAATCAGCTATCCAGTCCTAGGACAGCATTTGCCCAATTTTTGGCGCATTTCTTTAAATTATTATTCTAAGAAATACTAATTCACAACTCTGTGGTTAATTTTGAATAATTGAAGATCTAAGACCTTTTAACATATTTCCATGTTAGGGGCCTGCTCTTAACTATCAGTTGGACTTTTTTGGGCCCTTTATTGTAGCTCCCTTAAAAATGACACGATTCATTAGCTTTTTTTTCTAACAACTTCTTAAGTCTTCTACCAACTCCGTGAACGACAAAAAAATTTTTCACTTCAGCTACCACCAATTTTGAATATTAATCTCCTTCTTGGGGCCTTTGTTGCAGCTTCTTTAAAAACGATCTTACTCTATTACAATTTTCTACTTCATAGTTCTTGCGTCCTACAGCTACTTTAAAACTATTAAAATTTTTTCCTTTACCCAACTACATTCCAGTTAATATCCTGCCCCCTGTGCCCGGTCCTTCTTTATACCCAAGCTACCACCTTTTTTGAATATTAATCTCCTTTTTCGGCAACAACTTACGTTTCCTCACTACATCCGTAAATTAAAAATAAAAATCGCGTTACGTTAACCCTTAAATGCGCGATTTTTTATTTTGCTTCGAAAAAATTATATATGATTCTCTGAAAAGTTTATTACACAGGAAAAATAATAAAAATCAGAGATACATTTTTCATATAATACGGCATTTTTTTCTTCTGTTGCGCATCTGCAATAGAAATAATAACTACTGTTGTGTGGCTGTTTTACGCTAAAATTTTGCAAATCAGTAAATATCCGTTTATTAAATAATATCGTGTTAATTTTAAAAGTAGACCGTGAAATTTATAGAGGAGGACGGAGGCAACTTCCACCGCGTAAGGATAAATTGTTTCGTCGGGTTATAAGGACCCAATTTCAATGGCAATTGGTTTATTTAACTTATATTACAATTCAGTTACTTTCTGTGATTATGAAAGTTTATCTTAGACTTCAGTTAACGACATTTTCGAACATTAATGATGCATTCGTTTTTCCGGTTCTGTGGGCTTGATTACTACGAAGTTTGGCTCACTAGACTTAGTTTTCGATTGTCTATGATACGTGCGGAACACTTCCGGCACATGCTGCGTTAGATAGCGGGGACCCAGATTACAGGTTCGTTCGGAAAGACGTTTGTTGGAAACACACGAGACGCTGTGGAATGCAATGGAACAACCGAAACTAGGTTCATTTAAAAGATTTTCAAAGGATATAAAATCATACAAACTTGAGTTTTATTTAAGGTTATTATGATGGGCCAGGGCAACGCCGGGTGGGTCAGCTACTGTGATATAAAATTGCATTGTATAAAATTTGGTTGCATCGTAGGGAAGTAGAAAAAGCAAGCAAAAAATTCATACCGCACAGTTTGTTTTTTATTTTTAATTCGATATAGATTTCGTTATTCATATGTCTAACTGTTTTATACGTTTAATATAACGAGTTGCAACCCGTCGAAATTCGACGAACTAAAATGTTAGAAAAGAACTGTCAGATCGAATTTATAGTAAACCTACAAAAATAATTACAATAAAAAATTCGTCTTACACTGGTTGTCTAACTCTTAAAAGAAATAATATTTTAAACCTAAAATTACCAAAATTTTATTTCCGCAAACTTCAACTTGCTTAAATTATTGAAAAATTAAACTGTAGTAATTATGATGAAGTTATCGATTGAGGCTCATATGTTTGTTTTTACGGGATGAAAAATGAGTAAAAAGTATTTCGCTTTGTCACATCATAAAATTTCCTCCCATAAAATATAAACTGCATGTTATTTTCACATTCTCATAAACCACTCAAGTTCACAAATTGAAATTATTTTAACCCGCAATAGATTATTAATGAATGTATTTCCAAACTTAAAGTCACGTTTGTCCTATACAACTTTTCATGGGAACATTCGCCCAAACTTTAAGTTCTAATCTCAGTACCCGCGAAAAAGAATTTCAGAAATTTGCCTTTAGTTGTGATAGCATGGGCCATTTAATATTGGTCAAATATTTAGTTTTATCAAAAAAAAAATAAATAAATAAATAAACAAATAATGATCGTTTTGTTTTAAATATGACATCATTTTTACTCACTGAATCATTTTGCCTAGTGTCTCAAACTCGGTATCAGTGTAATGTAAAAATAATGAAATGTAACTGATTTATGAAGAAGAATGCGTGTTTTATTTAATGTCTGACGTCATTTTCTGTTCAAAAATTATAAAAAAGTTACTTTTATTTGTAATGTAAAAATGGCATCAATAAGGATATAATCAATAAAAATAATAAACCATGACTATTTTCCCTTTTCTTTCAATATGAATGTAGTACTTCAGTTGCCACGCATACAAAATTTGTATTAAAAACTATAAAAAAATTAATATCTCAAAAATAAATTGAGATACAGCTTTCAAACAAATTGCATTTAAAAGCACATTTTTTTCCTTGTACGAATGTTTAAAAATTGAAAATGTGCGATGTTTAGAAGTTTAAAAATTTGCAGTTGTGATAAATGCAAAACCGAAATTTCATTTCAAATTTCAAAGTGTTGCCATTCGCAAAATGACGTATGCGTTACGCACAGATATGTTTGTCCTTTATAATATAGATATGTTGAAACATCACAAAGAGATTATTATTTCTTAAAAAACCTTGTTTATGTGACTTACATTTTTCTACACAAACAAATTGCAGTAGTAATCCTTATCTCAGTTCATAAAATATATATTTTTTTTTAATGGCAATGGCCCAGATCCGTTTATTTTTCAAAAAAATCATGAAAATTCAACAAACTGTCGTATCGGAACATTATTTGTACTATAAAATTTATCAAATAATGATAGTTTTGTGCAAAATGAAAAAAAAAATAGTTAAAATTCTCACCGATAAGCGAAGTTTTAGGAGCCTCATTATAAAACTGTATGACAAACAGGCAGATTATGGATTCTTAAAATAGTCTGACACTAAAAAATTGAATTTGATTGTTTAGTATCTGAATGAAAATAGCTGTACATTTTATGCTTGTAAGAAATAAAAATGGTTCTATATGAATGCGTTAGAAAATAGCCAATTTGGATTTGAGAAAATCATTTAAAAAAAAAAGAAAAGAAAGAGAAAAAAATCACTCCCGGCTCGGCCTGCAGGCACAGGTAGATTTCGAAGTTAAGTACTAATTTCACCAAAAAGGCTAAATCAAGATTAGAGATAAACACAGTTTGACAATTTTTTCTGGTCGCTTTTGACGAGTTTTTAATTTTATTTTTCTGAACTGGTTTTATCAGAATCATGTTAAGGCTGTGTTCTCAACTACACTGTTGAACAAGGTTGATATTTTCTGACACAATGACGTACAGATTTTTTAACGTAATTGTATAAAATTGGCAGACCTACTACAAGGGATTTTTCTCCCTTCGTTCAGTGTTTTTTCCCTTTTGTTGGGAAATTTGGTTCAAACTGTGACAGTATTTTCTGAAACATCTATTGTGTTTACAAAAAAAACGGAAAACGTCTTTCAATTACATAGTTTTCGTATAACAACACCTTCCAATTTCATGCGTTTCCGAACAAAAAGGAATTCAAACTTATGTCATAAAGTTGCCCTATGGATTTGAGAACAGCCTTAATACGATATTTTTTTCCTTTTTTGTGTAAGAGTTGGTTTTATCAAAATCTTGCCAATATAAAAGTTGTAGATAATATCAAGAAGATTTATAATAAATTTAAGCGGATTTGATAAATTGTGAATTGACGAAGTTATGATTTTTTTTCTTTTTAACCCTCTCCCTTTTTTTCTGTAAGAGTTGGTACTATCAAAAACTTGTCAATATAAAAGTTGTAGGTAAGATTAAGAAGATTTATAATAAATTTAAGTGGATTTTATATCTTGTGAATTGACGAAGTTATGAATTTTTTTCTTCTTAAAACTCTATTTTTATTGCCCCTTGAGCCCATTTTTAATGATATCAAAAACCTGTTATACATAATTTTTTTTTACCTCTTCCTAGAAGTAATAATAACTTTAAACTGGTTTGATATGCATTATAATTAAGAAGTTTTTTTTTCTGTTTTCACAAAATCCTTCCCTATTTCCATCCCCTTGGTCGATTTTGCCCATTAACGAACTTTACCGAGATTTTCTGCCCCTTGATTGTATGGTATGGCCTTGACCAGTTTGGAAGAGGTTTGTGCAGAATTATGGAAGTTATCGTGTCCATAAAAAAGTGATATATATGGCTAGATAGTTAGATAAAGTTTTGAACTGGGGATGGTTTGGTGTTCTGTGGTTTCATGATCGGCGTAGATCTGCAAAAATGTTGGAAAAATGTAATATGTAGTATTTCTTATTACGAAATCTACCTAAAAATGTATTACCCTGATTTAATTCCTCTAAATATCTACAATATTCTGCTTAATACTGAATATCGTCCGAAATTCGTTAGATCCCTAGCTGAGGCTGGATACATTCTACGACTACAAATGCAAATTTTATTAACAAGAATGAAAAAAAATAATATTAAATAAGAACCAATTTTATTAATATAAAGGAGGACCTAGCGTCAAATTTAAAGAAAAATTCTATATGCTTACCATATATATCTAATTCGATAAATGCTTTTCTTAAATTTTGAATATCAAATTAAATTAGAATTATTTGAAAAAAATATTTTTAATTTTCTCAACATATATTTTTTAACTTTAGAGTATTATTGATTACAAAGAAACCGTTATTGAAAAATTAAGTTAATACAAACAGAGGAATGAGGATGAAACGTAAAAAGTTCTCAATAAACTTGAAAATTGGTGAAACAATTAAAATTATATATCACGTTTAAAACAAAATGTTATTAGCCTCCGGTACGGTATGCTATTTCTTTCTCCCAGCTTATTTTGTGTCCAAAAAATAACGTTACCTTACAGAGGCTAGCCGTAAAACAAAGCATTACGATTAAATACTGTTTAGAAATTTTTTAAACTTCTAAGCATCGCACATTTTCAATTTTTATACCGTCGTATTGGAGAAAAAGTGTTCTTTTAAATGCATTTTGTAAGAAAACTGTATCTCCATTTATTTTTGGAATATTAATTTTTTTGTAGTTTTTAGAGCCATTTGCTTAATATTGGCAACGGAAGAACTCGATTTCTGTAGAAAGTAAAGGAAGAATAGTTTTAAAATAGCAATTATATATTTTTGTTGCCATTTTCTCGCAACAACCGAAAGAAAATGTAATTAAAATACGTGCTATTTTGAAAAGAAATATATAAACGAATGATTTCTGTTAAAACAATGGAGCTATTATATACTATATTTAATTGTAAGTATCTATGAATCATTAGATCGCCTTTTTTTTCCCCTTGAAAGACGGAATATTTTTTTGCATTTGTGCATTATTTCGCGATAGTGATGTGCTATGCATGCTTTACTGCAGATGTTTAAGAGTAGATCGTAAATGTGGAATTCTTAAGCGGATGCGAATGACGTCATTTTACATAAAATAAAACGTGTGCTTTAAGTCTTAAAATTGAAATATGTTTTGTACTGCAGTAGAGTCCCGCTTAACCGAGTTATTTTCTTCCGATGGACTGGTGGCTTCTATTATTATGAAATAGCCATTATAAATGAAGTGTTAGGGGAAGATGAAAAAACAGTCGTCAAAAAAAGTTATAGCCATTTTTTCCCCCATTCCGACCAGAAAATCAGAGTTCAAACTTTTTACGGCTGCTCTTTCATCTTCACCTAACACTTCATTTATAATGGCTTTTTCATAATAATAGAAGCCATCAGTCCATCAGAAGAAAATGAAGTAATGGAAATGCCGGGGGCGACACTAAATTCTGAAAAAACAGAATTCCTGTTCTCTAGTTTAATATTATTGTATTAAATTTTCAGTTCATTTGTAAACGTAGGTGTATATGATCCAACAATGACATTCATTATACAAATAATAGCTTCTCCAAAATAATTTTTTACATTCCGTGTTTAAATGTTTAAATTTCTTAATTAAATCAGAAAGAGAAACAGTCCTAATATTTTTTTAAAAATCATTAAAAGTGTTGAATTCATGGGGTGACCCGGGGGAGACATTCTCCCCAGAGAATAAATGTCCCCATGGAAGATTTGAGATTTTGTGTTTTCAATGGTCAAAAAGTGCAAATTCCAACCCCACCCCCATCCCGGAGATCACAAAAATCCCTCACGAAAAAAATGTGTCTAAATTCAACTTGATCAATAAGAGAAAATTAGGAATAATCCAGTTTAATGCCATAATATGCTTTATTTATGTAAAACAGATTTATTAGCACGGCTAAATTGGTGTCAAATAATAGCTCTTTTTCGTTAGTAACCGAAGAAAATGAAATGAATAAAGAAATGTCCAAACATGATGATTGATTTCTCCTTTCAACTGTTGCATCATGCTTCCGCCATATACGCATATGTTGGCGCAACACTGTCTGGAATAAATAATGTTAGGGTTGAATAAAAATAAACAGCTCTTAAATTTACGATTATCTAGTCAAAAATAAATAAAAAAATAAATAAATTACTGATAAAAGGAAGTTAGATATAAAGGATTTTATTTTAATGTATTTATGCATAAAAATGTCTCCATGAATATTTTAGAAAGTTTTGGAAACAGGGCCGCCATTTGAGGGGGCTGAGGGGGCAATACCCCCCCCCCCCCCCCAAGGAATTTGATTTTTCGGAAAATTTTCATCAATTGTCAGACAAACAAAAATTAAAAAATTGCTCAAACGCTATGATAATTTATCAGATTTGATTACAATAAAAACATATGCATTAAATAAATGATTTATGCATAGAAATTAATAATTATCCAAAACATTTCCTATTCGAACTTTCTTAAGGTGAGATATATATCGTACTTTGCCTAATTTTAAAAATACATGAGAGAAATTTTCTTTTATCAATTGCTTCTCAGCTGTGTACAACTTGCCCCTGATGGCTAGAAATTCAGGTGTAGAGTTTTTTAAGATAGTTTTTTTTTAGGGGTGGAGGAGGGGCGAGTATAATTCAAGTTCTTAATTATCCGACTTTTTTACTTTTTTGGTTATTAGTGTCACATTATATTTACTGCAATCATTGCAATGTTATCAAATTATTTAATTATTTGCTTTATTAAACTATATTATATATGGTACACTCTAAATAATTTTCAACTTCTAGGAATGGAGTCTGCGAGCACCCAACAAAACAATTTCTTCAACACAAAACCGACAGACTTCCACCAACCCCAAAGTAAAACAAATTTGCTCCAATTTTAACACGTTTATAATAAAGTGTTGTATAATTTTATCCCTTAAGTACAGAAATGAACACATGGGTATTACTATGAGCCACCATTAATAGTCAAATCTATAGTTTTTCATTTGAAAAATATTCAGGACTTCCTTGTTAAAAACCAGATCACACCGACTCTGACCGAAAGATATAAAGCAGAATCCGAAAAACCTAAAGTGTACAGTCGTGGGAAAAAAAAAATTAAACACCCCTACTAACTCTGAAAAAATTATCGTAGAATAAAGTTACTGGTACCAAACGATTGGTAATAAAGTCTACTTTTAAATGATGTATATAAAATTTGCTTAGGGGGCCATCTGAATCTTAAAACGAACCATAACTTTGTTTTTTTCAATAGCAGTACACAATTCTGACAGCATAAATGACAGCATAATACTCTACACCCTTCAATTAGCCTAAAAACAAACTTTTATGATATTCGTACCACAAGTGTCCGATAAATTAAGGAGTGGATTTGCCCCCTTTTCCCCCTTTATTCTTAACTAATGAACCTCCAAATCTAATCAATGCAGCTCCTTAACATAATAAACCGATATAGCAAATTTGGAGTAAATCGAATAACTCTGCATGGAAAAGCCATTTATCTAAATAAAGGGGTGGGGGGAGGGACTAGCTCCCCTATCCCCCTTTATTCTTAACTAATGAACCTCCAAATCTAATCAAGGCAGCTCCTTAACATAGTAAACCGGTATACCAAATTTGGAGCAAATCGAATAATTCTGCATGAAAAACCCATTTATCTAAATTAATGGGGGTAGCCCCCTTTCCCCCCTTTATTCTTAACTAATGAACCTCCAAATCTAATCAAGGCAGCTCCTTAACATGATAAACCGGTATAGCAAATTTGGAGCAAATCGAATAAGTCTGCATGAAAAACCCATTTATATAAATTAAGGGGGGGGGGGGTAGCTCCCTTATCCCCTCTTTATTCTTAACTAATGAACCTCCAAATCTAATCAGCGAAGCTCCTTAACATAATAAACCGGTATACCGAATTTGGAGCAAATCGAATAATTTTGAATGAAAAAACATTTATCTAAATTAAGGGGAGTAGCCCTCTTTCCCCCTTCATACTTAACTAATGAGCTTCCAAATCTAATCAGGGAAGCTCCTTAACATAATAAACCGGTATATCAGATTTAGAGCAAATCGAATAATTCTGCATGAAAAACCCGTTTATCTAAATTAAGGGGAGGGACTAGCCCCCTTTTCCCCCTTTATCTTTAACCAATGAGCCCCCAAAACTAATCAGGAAAGCACCTTTCCAGAAAGAACCTAGACAAAAAAATTGAAGCAAATCGGATGTTTTTATCAAGAGTTACCTCGTTACGTGAATATGTCCGTACATACTTACATACATACAGAACGGCGGGCACATCAGCTCTCTGACTTTGATAGCCTGTGAGCTAAAAAGTTGAATTATGATGGTGACGAGTTATTGAGGTTGACATTGTTCGTATATCACCGACCCATATCAATGTGTCTTCTAAATTCTTTCGGCAAAATGTATGTTTTGGATAAATATCATGTCGGCTATTTGACCTGTCGGCTAATTTTCATGTCTCCTAATTGTCCTGTCGGCTATTTGTCCTGTCGGGTAATTGTCAGGTCGGCTATTTGACCTGTCATCTAAATGTCCTGTCTGTTATTTGATCTGTCGGTTAATTGTCCTGTCGGCTAATTGTCATATCGGCTATTTGACCTGTCGGCTAATTGTCATGTCGACTAAATGTCTTGTCGGCTAAATATCATGTCGGCTAATTGTCCTGTCGGCTAAATGTCTTGTCGGCTAAACTTCCTGTCGGCTATTTGACCTGTCGGATAAATGTACGTTTCGGCTAAATGTACTTGTCGGCTAAACGTCCTGTCGGCTAATTGGTGTCTGCTAAATGTCTTGTCGGCTATTTGGTTTTCGGCTAAATGACATAGACCCCCCGTAACCTAACTGTAACTTATCCATAATCTAACTGTAACCTATCTGTAACAGAAATGGAACAAAACCGTAACCTAACCGTAACGTAACCGTAACCTACTTATAACCTAACTATAACATAACTGTAACCTAACAGTAATCTATCTGTGAAATAAACGTAACATGACGGTACGCTAACCGTAACCTAATTATTAACTAACCGTATCCTAACTGTGATGTAACTATAACCTAACTGTAACCTAAATGTAACCTAACCGTAAGTTAACAGTAGCCTGGCGGTAACCTAACCGTAACCTAATTGTAATTTATCCGTAACCTACTGTAACCTATCCAGAACCTAACCGTAATCTAACTGTAACCTATCCGTAATCCTATTTGTAACCAAACTGTAACGTAACTGTATCCTATCCGTAACCTAATCGTAGCAGAAACGTAATCTAATTGTAACCTATCCATAATTTAACCGTAATCTAACTTCATCCTAACCGTAATGTAACCGTAACCTACTTATAATCTAACCATAACCTAACTGTAACATAACTGTATCCTAACAGTAATCTATCTGTAAAATAAACGTAACATGACGGTACGCTAACCGTAACCTAATTATAACCTAACCGTATCCTACCTGTGATGTAACTATAACCTAACTGTAACCTAAATGTAACCTAACCGTAACCTAACTGTAGCTTGGCGGTAACCTAACCGTAACCTATGCGGAACCTACTGTAACCTATCCGGAACCTAACCGTAATCTAACTGTAACCTATCCGTAATCCTATTTGTAACCAAACTGTAACGTAACTGTATCCTATCCGTAACCTAATCGTAGCAGAAACGTAATCTAACTGTAATCTATCCGTAACTTAACCGTAATCTAACTGTAACTTAAACGTAACCTAATTGTTACCTGAAAGTAGCATAACTGTGACGTAACCGTAATCTAACTGTAACCTAACCGTAACGTAACTGTAACCTAAGTTTAACGTAACCGTAAACTAATTATAATCTATCCGTAACCTAAAAGTATCCTAACCATAACATAACTAGGCTAATCGTCCTCTCAGCTAAATATCCTGTCGTTTAATTTTTCTTGTCGGCTAAATGTCCTGTCGGCCAATCGTCCTGTCGGCTAAATGTCATGTCGGCTAAATGTCTTGTCGGCTAATTGTCTTGTCGGCTAATTGTCCTGTCGGCTAAATGTCCTGTCGGCTAATTGTCTTGTCGGCTAATTGTCTTGTCGACTTATTGTCCTTTCGGCTAAATGTCCTGTCGGCTAATTGTCACGTTCGGCCAATTGCCTGTCCTCCAATTGTCTGTCTGCTAAATGTCCGTTTCGGCAAATTGTCCTGTATGCTATACGTACGTTTCGGCTACTTGTCCTGTCGGCTAAATGTACTTGTCGGCTACATGTCCTGTCTGCTAAATGTACGTGTCGACTAAATGTACTTCTCGGCTAAACGTCCTGTCGTCTAAATGCTGTCAGCTAAATGTCTTGTCGGCTATTTGGTTTTCGGCTAATCGTCTGCGACCGAAAAAAAATATGTATATATAAATAGTACAAAATATATTTCAATTTTAAAACTTAAAGCACACACTTTTATTTTATCTAAAATGACGTCATTCGCATCCGCTTAAGAATTCCACATTTACGATCCACTCTTACATCTACAGTAAAGCATGCATAAGGATGTCACTATCGCAAAATAATACACAAATGCAGCAAAAAGATGCCGTCATTAAAGAAATTCGGCAAAAAAAAAAAAAAAAAAAAAAAAAAAAAAAAAAAACGGCTATCTAATGATTTATAGGCATTCATTTGTTCGTAACATTAATATAGACGATTTCAGTCGTGACGTCAGACATGACGTTTTGGTTGGAAACTGACTCCAAACAAACGGTTGCTATGTTGTATTTTCTATTTTGTTTGTGTGTTGCAGTTATATCTTATCTCTATATCTCACATCTAAGTGTTTTAAAACTTGATATGTACTGGTAACATTTTCCACAATTTATATTTAAAAAGAAATGACGCATAGCAACCGTTTGTTTAGAGTCAGTTTCCAACCAAAACGTCATGACTGAGGTAACACTGAAATCGTCTACAGATACTTAAAATTAAATATAATTTATAATAGCTCCATGTTTTAACGAAATTATTCGTTTATATTTTTCCAAAATAGCACGTATTTTAATTACATTTTCTTTCGGTTGTTACGAGAAAATGGCAACAAAAAGATATAATGGCTATTTTTCAACTATTTTTCTTTAATTTTCTATATAAATGTAGTACTTGAGTTGCCAAAATTAAACAAATGGTGCTAAAAACTACAAAAAAATTTATATTTCAAAAATACAGTTTTCAAACAAATTGCATTTAAAAGTACTTTTTTTTTCCAATACGACGATATAAAAATTTAAAATTTGCAATGCTTAGAAATTAAAAAAATTGCTATAGAGCATTTAATCGCACAATGATACATCTGCTTTGTTTATTGCTGCCTTCTGTGAGCTAACGTTATTTTTTGGAGACAAAATAAGCTGGGAGAAAGAAATAGCATACCGTCCCGGGGGCTAATAAGTGTTTTAATTAAGAGTTATTTGTTCTTTAAAATGTTCTTAATTATTGCAAAATAAATAATTAATGTCGAAAGCAAAAACGTTTAATCTATAAATTATTTTTATCTTGATTAGTATCCTTTTAAATAGTAAAAATAAATTAGTAAGGACGAACAATTTCTTTAAACGAATGAAATTGAGACACAACAAAAGCAAAAAGTAATTTTTAACCACTGTTAAATGAATGGGAAGAAAATGTATTTAAATAAACGTTTGAATTGACAGTTATTTGTTCTTGAGAATAATGTTCTTAATAATCGCAAAAAAAGGGAAAGCACCAAGTTTTAAACTCTAAATGCTTTTGATATTGCTGATTAGCCTTTTAAAAAGTAAACATAAATCAGTAGTCAGAAGCATTTCTTAAAATGAATGAAATTGAGATAAGCAATACATAATTTTTAACCACACTATTAAATGAATGGGAAGAAAATGTATTAAATAAGTGTTTTAATTAAGAGTTAATTGTTCTTAAGAATGTTCCTAACCAGTGGCGTAGCTAAGGGGGGCAAGGGGGGCGGCCGCCCCCGGGCGCCAAGGCCAAGGCAAATTGAGAGAGGTTTAAACCGAAATTATCCCACATATTTTGACAATAAATAAAAATTGTTATTTTTTTTTTTTTTTTTTTTTTTGTGTGTGTGTGTGTGTGTGTGACTGTGTGTGAATGTCTCCTTTAGTAAAAAATTTTGTTATATCCAAATAATGAAGAAAGAAAAAGTTTCTGTAAATGTTTCTAGGTATGGCTTAACACACTTCGTACCTAAGATAATTATGTACCTGAATTGAGGTGCAAAATGATTAAACAAGGAGCGCCAAATTGAGAAGAGCTTTAAAAAGAAATTATTTCACATACTTTGAAAATAAATAAGAATTGTTTGCATTTTCTTTCGTGTGTATGTGCGTGAAAGTTTTGAAGAGATTCAGAGAAGGTGGGGGGAATTGATCTACAATTGTCGTTGGATGATGTAGGTTTCTAACTGTCTAGCTTCCAGTTTATAAATCAAAAGGCCTGTTGTCGACTTGGCGTTACATTCCTGGTATTAAAGAGAACATTGTTCATTTGTATGCCAGCTGACCCGCCAATCGATTTTTCCAAACAAACCGTGTATGATTAAAACCTCTATTGATATTAAAATTTAAAAAATGTATAAAGAATGTTTCAAAATGAAACTCTGGGATGGATCCCCACTGCCTTCGGCAGCGTAGACCAGACCTCCTACGCACGCTTAACCACTAAAAGCCTACATTCAAATTTATCTCTCGAAACGAATTTCTGGTACGGGATCTTCTTTCTGCGTCCCCGTATAGCAGACGTACTGTGCACGCGCCGGAGAATCGTAAGAAGAGTTGAAAGAAAAAAATTCCGCAGAAATCGGACTCATGAAACCTCAAATAAAAATCCCCACTGACGGTGGAAGGTAGAACTATAAACTGTAAAACAATCGAAAACCAAGTTGAATGAGCAAAGTCCAGTTGAAATCGGGCCTATAGAACCTGAGATAGGAATGCATCCCCTGCACTGGACGATGGAGCTAAAAACTGCAAGAAAATCGTAAGCTAAGCTGAACGAATCAATTTCCATTGAAATTTGGCCAATAGAATGAGAGAAAAGAATGCACCGTTAATGTTTGATAATGACGATAAAAGAAATCTAAATTTTGGAAAACATATTTTTAAATGTAAATAAAGAGGAGAAACTCTTGTGGGCGAACTCTTAACTCATATCACGGAACTTTTGCCACAAAATACATTAATAATCTTCGATTAAATTGATAAAATGCTTTTAAATTATGTTTTTAGCATTTAGCAACGTTTAATAATTAAGTTGATAGTCTACATGTCATATAATCTCTGATCCATCGATTTTCGCAAATTAAATGGAGGTGTCGGCCGGAAAGGAGATCTCTTTTTAGTTCTGTTTTAATGAAGGTTCGTCACTGTAGGGTTCTTTCTACGAACTTTTGAACTGTCGTCGACAATTTTTTGAAAATATTAAGAAAAATTACCGACCCAAAAATAAGAAATCTGAGTCTCATGTGCATCATGATCTGCCTTGAATTACTCTTACCCAAATTTTCAGACTTACACGTGCGGTAGATATTTCTAGCCATCTCCGTCATAGACACACAAAGGTTGGTTTTCACGCTGATTTTCTTGTTCTTAGCATTCCATAAGAATATTTTCATGTAATGGAGGCTTCTATGAACCAATGCAAAATGGATTTAGCTGGAAGAAAAACAAGGAAAGATAATATTTTGACTTTATTGGAAATTCTATTTTCCGGTCGAATTGGCATTGAGAAAGGCCATAAAATGTGGGCGACCTACCCCCAAATTTTCCCTTCTTAAATCGTAAAAAAACAAAGCAGGACTTTTCAGTCTTCCTACTTACGGCCAGTACAAATAGCTGTTTTCATCGTTTTAAAAGTTAAAATATTTCATAGATACTTAAATTCAGCGCATGTGCATTAGAGAAAGCTGTAGCTATTTCTAAATATGTAAGGAATAACTGGGAGCTTAATGGGGGTAAAGAATTTGACTCGGGAACCTCTTTGTGAACCGAACTCGTTTATTTCCTTGCTGCATCTTACAATCATCTTCACGAGTTCGATCAGATGTCCCTCGAGCCATTTCCGTCAATTTCGAGACCTACATGGTTGTTGACTGCACGCACCTATGGGCAAAATGTAATCTTTTTCGAGCGCATTCTTGCTAATATATTGGGGCTTGTAATATTTTCCAGTAGGGGGCGAGCGAAGGTATCAATTCGGAGGAACATTTAGTTTAACCCGTTAGGGACCATGGGTGCATATATACACCCTCAAAAATAGCATACAGAATTTGTTTTTGGCACCAGTAAAAAATAAAAGTAATATTTTATTTGTTTAATTAGAGCATTATCGTGATTGATTAGGTAAAGGTAACTTCTTTTAAATAAATGGTGACAACGGGATAAAATTTGCGTAAAAGCCGCCAGTTCCGAAGCGCTCTTGATTGATCTGTGGTCAAGACTCGCACAATTTCCGGGATCTGTGACGTACAAGGCCTTAACCACAAACGAAGGAAAATTGTCCAAACGTCAGCATTTTCTATCTTAAGTTACTCTCTGATTTTAATGGTGAACGTAAAAAATATTATGCTGGGAAAGAAAGTTACAAGGGGTAAAACGGATTTTAGAATATAAGATTTAAAGTTATGAAAACGAATTTGAGAATTTTAATTTATATTTTTAAAATTTAATTTAAATTTTGAATTTCAAAAGGATTTTAATTCTTATTCCTTTCATCTTTATATTTAGTAAATATCTTTCTATATAAGTAGGATAATTGTCACACGACTGCACTCGTATTTATAAACCGATTTGGATGTGATTGGGCATATGTTAAGGATTTATTAAGATTTCGACCAAATTCGTTGGACATCTTGATCGCAATCTTGTTTCAAAATGGCGGCCCTTAAAGATTTGAAACTAAAAAAATACATATACAAAAAAATTATAAATGCAAGTTTATTTCTTGCATAATCGTTAGGTCTTGATAGAAGGATTCAAGAACATTTTTTGGTTTTCTCAGGGATGAGAGCTTACCGACCCAAATGGACGATTATTACCACTAAATTTTAATAGTATTCCTTACTTTATTAAATCTCAGAAATTCTGTCAAAAATAATGCTAGAAATACTGTTAAAATTTAGTGGTAGTAATCGGTCATTTGGGTCAGAGCGCCCTCATCACTGTTTTCTTTTTATCTTAAAAATAAATGAGTAGAGCAATTTAAAATTCTATGGTGGCTGCCATTTTGAAACAGAAGATTTTTTTTCCATAATCAGGCATGATTTGAGTTTTAGCTAATGTGTTTTTTGTAAATTTATTTTCATTGTTGCTAATCCCATACGCTTAAAACAACAGTTATGTCCGTGAACGTACAGATAAGTTTTTGAAGTTCCCAATCAAATTCAGTATTGATGAACACTAGAAACCTTTTATAATCGGGTTCCACGCAATTTTAGTTTCGTGTGTTTGAGATGAATACTTAAAAACAAAGAGTGAAGCTATCTTTTCTTCCCGGTACAAGCCAAAAAGACTTCTTTTGATCTTGAGGAAAAATAATGTGGTTATTTTTTTATTTAGGGGGGCGCAAAAATTCTTTCCGCCCCGGACGCCAAAACACGTAGCTACGCCACTGTTCCTAACTATTGCAAAAAATGGAAGCGTCAATTTTTAAACTGTGAATGCTTTTGATGTTGATGATTATCCTTTTAAAAAGTTAAAATAAATCAATAAGCCCGAAGCATTTCTTTAAATGAATGAAATTTAGACATAACAAATGAAGCAATACATAATTTTTAACATCGTTAAATGAATGGAAAGAAAAATGTATTAAATAAGTGTTTTAATTAAGAGTTATTTGTTCTTAAGAATGTTCTTAATTATTGCAAAATAAATAATTAGAGTCGAAAGAAAAAATGTTGAATCTATAAATTATTTTTATCTTGATTAGTATCCTTTCAAATAGTAAAAATGAATTAGTAAGGCCTAACAATTTCTTTAAATGAATGAAATTCTGACATAAAAAACAAAAAGTAATTTTTAACCACTGTTGAATGAATGGGGAGAAAATGTATTTAAATAAGGGTTTGAATTAACAGTTATTTGTTCTTAGGAATGTTCTTATAATTATCGCAAAATAAAAAAAAGGAAAAAGGAAAGAACCAAGTTTTAAACTGTAAATGCTTTTGATATTGATGACTAGCCTTTTAAAAAGCAAAAATAAATCAAAAAGGCCAAACCATTTCTTAAAATAAATGAAATTGAGACAAGCAATACATAATTTTTAGCCACACTTTTAAATGAGTGGGAAGAAAAGTATTAAGTGTTTTAATTAAGAATTAATTGTTCTTAAGAATGTTCTTAACTATCTCAAAAGAAAAAAAATAGAAGCACCAATTTTTAAACTGTGAATGCTTTTGATGTTGATGATTATCCTTTTAACCCTTTACCGGCTGGTGTTGCGTTCACGCAACAGTCAAAATAAATACGCAAGTTTAAATTATTTACATACCCACCTCTATTTTTTAATTAAAATATTAGTCTTACATAAAGACACAAAATGTTACGAACAAATAAAGCGAAAATTATCTTTTAGAATTTGTGGTAGCAAATGACGTTTAGCTGAAAATTTGAAAACTACAACCTTATAGTTTTGGCGAAATGAATGAAATTGAGATTAACAAATGAACGAATACATAATTTTTAATCACATTTTTAAGTAAAAGGAATATAAAATTGTTATGTATATTTGTAAGAAAGAGTTAATTGTTCTCAAGAATGGTGTTAATAACTGGAAAAATACAAATAAAATTGTAGGCACAAATTTTTAAACTCTAAAGTAAACGGACAAGAAAATCTATTAAATAAGTGTTTGAATAAAAAAAAGAGTTATTTGTCGCCAGAAAGGTTGTTAATTTTGGTAAATAAATAAAACTGAAAGCGCAATTTTTTAAATGCAAATTCTTTTTATCATTATTACTATCCTTTAAAAAAGAATAAATCAGTAAAGCCGAAGTGATTCTAGAAATGAACGAAACTGAGACATAACAAAAGAAGCAATGCGTAATTTTTAACCACATTGCGAAGTAAATAGAAAATAAAATGTATTAACAGGAATACTGAAAATATTGAATAAAAAAAACGAAAGCATAAATTTTAAACTGTGAATACTTTTGATGTTGATAATTATCCTTATAATAAATGATATGATAAATCAGTAAGGTTGGAGCTTTTCTTGAAATGAATGAAACTGAGTTATAACAAAAGAAGCAGAACGTAATTTTTAACCACATTGTTATGAATGAAGTAAATGGAAAGGAAATGTATTCAATACGTGTTTGAATTAAGAAAGTGTTTGTCTCCAGGAATGTTGTCAATTATTAAAAAATAATTAAATAAAATTGAAAGCACAATTATTTAAACTGTGAATTATTTTTATCTTAATTATTATTCTTTTAAAAAGTAAAAATAAATTAATAAAGCCGATGCATTTCTTGAAATGAATAAAATCGAGACACAGTTAACTAGTATGTTGTGGTTATTACGAAACTTTCTTCTATATAAATCACGTCAATTAAATCATTTAAGTAGTACAAGAAATTACATCAATTTAGCACCATTTCATATTCAGGTATATCTGAATTTGAAGTTTGATGAAAATTCGTGCATTAGTTCTTGAGATAGAGCTATAGCGGAAATTCTGAAAAATGTAGCATTGCAGCGTCACTTGTTGAGCGATTTACACCAAAACATATACAGCACTAACTGATATCAAGGTATACCTGAATCTAAAGTTTGATGAAAATTCGTGCATTAGTTTTTGAGGTAGAGCTATAGTGGAAATTCTGAAAAATGCAGCATAGCAGCACCACCTGTTGAGCGATTTGCACCAAAACATAAACAGCACTAAATCATATCAAGGTATATCTGAATCTGAAGTTTGTTGAAAATCCAAGCATTAGTTCTGGAGATTGAGCTATTGTGGAAATCGTGAAAAATGCTGCATATCAGCGCCTGCTGTTGGGCGATTTACACCAAAAACCAATCACCACCAATTTATATCTAACTGAATATAAATTTTTATTAAATTCCGTGCTTTAGTTCTTGAGATAGAGCGCCCACAAAATTTCTGTCACACACAGACAGACAGACAGAGTCACAGACTCACAGACAGACATTTTTTAAAAACATGTGTTTTGGAATCTCTGACCCCTAAAACGTGTAAATCCGTCGAAAACCGAAAGTCGAAAATTTTTACGAATCTAATACTTTGTTCTTGTAAAAATAGAAGAAAGTACAAAAGGAATGATTTTTAACCACATTATTAAGTAAATGGGAAAGAAAATGTATTACATATAAGTGTTTGAAATAGAAAGGGTTATTTGTTATCGGGAATGTCATCAAATTATTGTAAAATATTTGAAGAAAATCTAAAGCACAAATTTTTAAAATGTGAATTATTTTTATTTTTATCACTATCATTTAAAAATAGTAAAAATGAATGAATAAGGTCGAAGCGTTTCGTGAAATGAAGGAAATTAAGGCATGCCAAAAGAAACAAAGTAATTCTTAACCACATTGTTAAGTAATTGTAAAAGAAAGTTTAATAAATATGTGTTTGAATTACGAATGAGTTATATTGTTCTCAGGAATACTGTTAATTATTTTAAAATCAATGAAGAAAGTCGAAGCACAAATCAACTGCGAATTCTTTTTATCTTTCTTGATTATCCTTTTAAAAAGTAAAATTAAATCAATAAATCCGAAGCGTTACTTGAAGGAAATTGAGACATAAGAAACGAAGTAATACAAAAATTTAAACACATTGTTAAGTAAACGGAAAAGAAAATGTATTAAGTAAGTATTTGTAAGAAAGAGTTAATTTTTCTCAAGAATTGTGGTAATAATTGTAAAATAAATAAATGAAATCGAAAGCACAAATTTTAAAACTGTAAAGCAAACCGACCAGAAAATCTATTAAATGAGTTTTTGAATTAAACAAGAGTTATTATTCGTCAGAAAAGTGGTTAATTGTGACAAAGTAAATAAATAAAATTGGCAAATTGAAAGAACAATTTTTTAAAACTGAAAATTTATTTTATCTTGATTACTATCCTTTTAAAAAGTAAAAATTAATCAAAATAACAAAAGAAGCAAGACAATTTTTAACCACATTGTGAAGTAAATAGAAAATAAAATGTATTCAATAAGTGTATGGATTAAAAAAAACTGTTTTTTGTCCTCAGGAAGGTTCTCAATTATTGCAAAGTAAATAAATAAATTATATGTTAATCAATATAACAGATTATAAGGCATTGTTATTATTGTGGAGAGCAACAACAGTACAGACCTTTCGTTACATGCTATATTTAATTAATAAAAAGACACACTATTTTTCTTTAAAAAATTCTTATATATTGTCTGTATTAATTTGCATTATAAACAATAATTAAAAATACATATAGTTAATTTCTTTAAAAAAAACATATAGTCTGACACTTAAAAGGTATATTACATAGCAACACCATAAATGCCAGACTATATGTTGTTGTTTTTTTGTTTTTTAAGTAACTATATTTTTAATGACTGTTTATAACGCAAATTTATGCAGATAAAATAGAAGAATTTTTTAAGAAAAATAGTGTGTCTTTTTAATAACCAAAAATAACATATAACAAAGGGTCTGTACTGACGTTATGCTTCACAATAATAATAATGCCTGATAACATGGTATATTAATTAACATGTAATTATAATGCGGACATTACAAAAAGTAGATTTTCTATTACTAAACTATGTAAAATAAATAAATAAAATTGAAAGCACGATTCCTTAAACTGTGAGTTATTTTTATCTTGATTCTTATTCTTTCAAAAAGTAAAAATAAACAAGTAAGAATTAAATTTAAAAAATTAAAAATCAGACTGCGTAAAAAGCGAACTAATTTATTATTTCTCATCAATGTGAAACTATTTTTTATATTACTTACGTATTTTTTTATTTACTTGTATTGATGACTTTTAAATTGTGTTTAATTGTTAGTTCCTAACTATAAACACTGTTTTTATGAGGCCTATAGATGTCTATGAAGGTTAGAGTTGTAGTAAAGCTAGAGATCCTAGCTACACAACTTCTAGGTTGTATAATATTTAAACGGAGCTTCTGACTGTAAAATAGTCAATGAAACATCGTCTTCATTCTGAAAGACCTATCCAATGATATGCCACTCAATAGGGTGCGTAAATTTTTTTCTTTCGTCTCTACCGCCATTTTGAATTTATAAAAACAAAACTTAGCCTATAACCATCGGACGGTTAAGACGAATCGATAGACACCTCATTCATTAAAATCCATCCAGCCGTTGGGATGTTTCGAGGGTATAAAGAAATCCACATACCCATATACGCGTGAAACACACAACCCTTCTTGGCAGTCGGGTAATTAATAAGGCTGATGCATTTCTTGAAATGAATGAATTCGAGACAGAGCAAAAGTTGCAATAATTTTGAACCACATTATTAAGTAAATGGAAAAGAAAATATGCGCAGAAAAGAAAAGAAAATGCAGTGTTTCAATCAAGAAAGAGTTATTTAGGAATATTGTCAAATTAATTCAAAAGAATTGAAGAAAATCGAAAGCACAAATTTTTAAAATGCGAATTTATTTTCCTTGATTACTATCATTTAACCCTTTATGTACTAAATTATGAATTCATGAAAATTTTATCTTCTAAAGCATTTTTCGTGAATTTTTGAAACTACATTAGAAGATTTACACAATTATTTAATAAATTTAAGAAGTATTTCAGAAGGCTTGAAGGATTTAGTAGCATTAATTAAATTTTAATTTATAGGGATTTTGTGCAATATTTAAAGCCCTACTGAAATCTTTTATTTTAAATATTTTTCTTAGTATTTTGTAGAATTAGGAAATGTACAAATATAATGTAAAGTATATTTTCGAATTGAAAAATCACTCGCCCCCAACCCCCCCCCCCCCCAAAAAAAAAAAAAAAACAAAAAAAAAACAGCAAGAAAGCTGAAAAGATTCAAATGCAAAAGAAATAATCCTTTTAAAAATATTTTGTTTTGTGTATAAGGCTTCTGGAACAAGATAAACTAATACATCTACAACTCATTCTAAACTGTATTACTACTAATCGATATATTAAATGAATTTTATAACAAGATATTTTAATGGTATTTGTAAGTACCGTCAGTAGATAAAGGCTTAAAAAGGTAATAAAAAAAATCAATAAGGCATACGCGTTTTGTGAAATGAATTAAATTGCGCCATATCAAAAGAAACAAATTCTTAACCATATTGTTAAGTAAATGTAAAAGAAAGTTTATTAAATATGTGTTTGAATTAAGAAAGAGTTATTTGTCCTTATGGATAATGTCAGTTATTGTAAAATCAATTAAGAAAGTCAAAACACAAATTAACTGCAAATTATTTTTATTTTGATTATCCTTTTAAAAAGTAAAATTAAATCAATAAAGTCGAAGCGCTTCTTGAAATGAATAAAACTGAGATTTAACGAAAGAAATATTAACCCATTCTTGACCATATTGTTATGTAAATGGATAAAAATATTGTAAGTTCTTGAATTACTAGACAGTTATTTGTTCTCAGGAATGTTGTTAATTATTGCAAAATGAATGAAGAAAATTGAAAGCATACGTTTGAAAACTGTGAAATCCTTTTATCATGATGTCTATCCTTTTAAAAAGTAAAAATAAATTAACAAGGATGTTGTTGTTAATTATTGAAAAAAAAATGAAAAAAATCGAAAGAAGACATTTTAAAACTGTGAATTATTTTTATCTTCATGACTGTCTTTTTAAAAAGTAAATATAAATTAACAGGGCCGAAGGATTTATTGAAATGAATGAAATTGAGACACAAAAACAGAAGGAATAAATAATTTTTAACAACATTATTAAGTAAATGGAAAAGAAAATGTATTACATGTTTGAATCTAAAAACAGTTATTTGTTCTCAGAAATGTCATTAATTATTATAAAATAAATGAAGAAAATTGAAAGCATACGTTTTAAAACTGTGAATTATTTTTATCTTCCTGGCTGTCTTTTTAAAAAGTAAATATAAATTATCAGTGCCGAAATATTTATTGAAATGAATGAAATTGAGACACAAAAAACAGAAGGAATAAATAATTTTTAACCACATTATTAAGTAAATGGAAAAAAATATATTACATGTTTGAATCTAAAAACAGTTATTTGTTCTCAGAAATGTCATTAATTATTGCAAAATAAATGAAGAAAATTGAAAACATACGTTTGAAAACTGTGAAATCCTTTTATCATGATGTCTATCCTTTTAAAAAGTAAAAATAAATTAACAAGGATGAAAGATTTCTTGAAATGAAGGATATTGAGACGCAACAAAAGAAAGAATAACTAATTTTTAACCACATTATTGTGTACATGGAAAAGAAAACGTGTTATATGTTTGAATCTAAAAACAGTTATTTGTTCTCAGAAATGTCATTAACTTATATTGCAAAATAAATGAAGAAAATCGAAAGCATACATTTTAAAACTGTGAATTAATTTTATCTTCATGACTGTCTTTTTAAAAAGTAAATATAAATTAACAGGGCCGAAAGATTTATTGAAATGAATGAAATTGAGACACAAAAACAAAAGGAATAACTAATTTTTAACCACATTATTATGTAAATGTAAAAAAAAACGTGTTACATTTTTTAATCTAAAAACAGTTATTTGTTCTCAGAAATGTCATTAACTATTGCAAAATAAATTAAGAAAATTGAAAGCATACATTTTAAAAAAGTGATATCCTTTTATCATGATGACTAACCTTTTAAAAAGTAAAAATAAATTAACAAGGATGAAAGGTTTCTTGAAATGAAGGATATTGAGACACAACAAAAGAAGGAATAACTAATTTTTAACAACATTATTAAGTAAATGGAAAAGAAAATGTATTACATGTTTGAATTTTAAAACAGTTATTTGTTCTTAGAAATGTCATTATTTATTGCATATAAATGAAGAAAATCGAGAGCATACATTTTAAAACTGTGAAATTCTTTTATCATAATGACTATCCTTTTAAAAAGTAAAAATAAATTAACCAGGCTGAAAGATTTTTTGAAATGAAAGAAATTGAGACACAACAACAAAAGGAAAAATAATGCTTAACCACATTATTAAGTAAATTGAAAAGAAAATTTATTACACGATTGTTTTAATTAAGAAAGAGTTATTTGTTCTCAGAAGTGTTATTATTTATTGTGAAATAAATGAAGAAAATCGAAAGCATACAATTTTAAACTGTGAATCCTTTGTATCGTAATGATAATAGTTTAAAAAAGTAAAAATAAGTTTTCCAGTCTGAAAGATTTCTTGAAATGATGGAAATTGAGACACAACAAAAGTTGCAATAATTTTGAACCACATTATTAAGTAAATGGAAAAGAAAATGTGTGCAGAAAAGAAAAGAAAATGCAGTGTTTCAATCAAGAAAGAGTTATTTAGGAATATTGTCAAATTATTTCAAAAGAATTGAAGAAAATCGAAAGCACAAAATTTTAAAATGCGATTTTTTTCCCTTGATTACTATCATTTAACCCCTTATGTACAGAATTATGAATTGATGAAAATTTTATCTTCTAAAGCATTTTTCGTGAATTTTTGAAACTACGTTAGAAGATTTACACAATTATTTAATAAATTTAAGAAGTATTTTAAAAGGCTTGAAGAATTTAGAAGGATTAATTAAATTTAAATTTATAGGGATTTTGTGCAATATTTAAAGCCCTACTCAAATCTTTTATTTTAAATATTTTTCTTAGTATTTTGTAGAATTAGGAAATATACAAATATAATGTTCTTCCAATTTAACTACAGAGATATTTTCGAATTGAAAAATCATCCCCCCCCAACACAAGTCCCCCCCCCCCCAAAAAAAAACCCTGAAAAGATTCAAAGGCAAAAGAAATAATCCTTTAAAAAATATTTTGTTTTGTGTATAAGGCTTTTGGAACAAGATAAACTAATACATCTACAACTCATTCTAAACTGTATTACTACTAATCGATATATTAAATGAATTTTATAACAAGATATTTTAATGGTATTTGTAAGTACCGTCAGTAGATAAAGGCTTAAAAAGGTAATAAAAAAAATCAATAAGGCATACGCGTTTTGTGAAATGAATTAAATTGCGCCATATCAAAAGAAACAAATTCTTAACCATATTGTTAAGTAAATGTAAAAGAAAGTTTATTAAATATGTGTTTGAATTAAGAAAGAGTTATTTGTCCTTATGGATAATGTCAGTTATTGTAAAATCAATTAAGAAAGTCAAAACACAAATTAACTGCGAATTATTTTTATTTTGATTATCCTTTTAAAAAGTAAAATTAAATCAATAAGGTCGTAAACGTTTCTTGAAATGAATAAAACTGAGACTTAACAAAAGAAATAATAACCCATTCTTGACCATATTTTTATGTAAATGGATAAAAATATTATAAGTATTTGAATTACTAGACAGTTATTTGTTCTCAGGAATGTTGTTAATTATTCCAAATAAATGAAGAAAATCGAAAGCATACATTTTAAAACTGTGAATTATTTTTACCTTCATGATTGTTTTTTTAAAAAGTACATATAAATTAACAGGGCCGAAAGATTTATTGAAATGAATGAAATTGAGACACAAAAACAGAAGGAATAAATAATTTTTAACCACATTATTAAGTAAATGGAAAAGAAAATGTATTGCATGTTTGAATCTAAAAACAGTTATTTGTTCTCAGAAATGTCATTAATTATTGCATTATAAATGAAGAAAATTGAAAGCATACATTTTAAAACTGTGAAATCCTTTTATCATGATGACTATCCTTTTAAAAAGTAAAAATAAATTAACAAGGATGAAAGATTTCTTGAAATGAAGGATATTGAGACACAAAAAAAGAAGGAATAACTAATTTTTAACCACATTATTATGTAAATGGAAAAGAAAATGTATTACATGTTTGAATCTAAAAACAGTTATTTGTTCTCAGAAATGTCATTAATTATTGCAAAATAAATGAAGAAAATTGAAAGCATGCATTTTAAAAAGTGATATCCTTTTATCATGACGACTATCCTTTTAAAAAGTAAAAATAAATTAGCAAGGCTGACAGATTTCTTGAAATGAAGGATATTGAGACACAACAAAAGAAGGAATAACTAATTTTTAACCACATTATTAAGTAAATGGAAAAGAAAATGTATTACATGTTTGAATTAAAAAACATTTATTTGTTCTCAGAAATGTCATTATTTATTGCAAAATAAATAAAGAAAATCGAAAGCATACATTTTAAAACTGTGAAATCCTTTTATCATGATGACTATCCTTTTAAAAAGTAAAAATAAATTAACCAGGCTGGAAGATTTTTTGAAATGAAAGAAATTGAGACACAACAACAAAAGGAAAAATAATGCTTAACCACATTATTAAGTAAATGGAAAAGAAAATTTATTACACGATTGTTCTAATTAAGAAAGAGTTATTTGTTCTCAGAAGTGTTATTATTTATTGCTAAAAAAATGAAGAAAATCGAAAGCATACAATTATAAAATGTGAATTCTTTGTATCGTGATGATAATAGTTTTAAAAAGTAAAAATAAAATTTCCAGTCTGAAAGATTTGTTGAAATGATGGAAATTGAGACTCAACAGAAAGAAAAAATAATTTTTAACCACATTATTAAGTAAATGGAAAAGAAAATTTATTACACAAGTGTTTGAATTAAGAAAGAGTTATTTGTTCTCATGATTGTTGTTAATTATTGAAAACAAATTAACAGAATCGAAAGCATACATTTTTAAACTGTGAATTATTTTTTATCTTCATGACTATCCTTTTAAAAAGTAAAAAACAACGCCGAACGATTCTTTGAAATGAATGGAATTGAAACACAACAACAGAAGGAAAAACTAATTTTTAACCACATTATTAAGTAAATGAAAAAGAAAATGTATTACATAAGTGTTTGAATTAAGAAAGAGTTATTTGTTCTCAGAAATGTTATTAATCATTGCTAAATAAATGAAAAAATCGAAAACATACATTTTTAGACTGTGAATTCTTTTTAGCTTGATGTCTATCCCTTTAAAAAATAAAAAATAAATTAACAAGGCCGAAAGATTTCTTGAAATGAATGAAATTCAGACAATAAAACAGAAGAAATTATTTATTTTTAACCACATTATTAAATAAATTGAAAACAGTTATTACACAAGTGTTTCAATTAACAAAGAGTTATTTGTTCTCATGATTGTTGTTAATTATTAAAAAACAAATGAAAAAAATTGAAAGCATACATTTTTAAACTGTGAATTCTTTCTAGCTTGATGACTATCCCTTTAAAAAGTAAAAATAAATTAACAAGGCCGAAAGATTTCTTGAAATGAAGGATACTGAGACACAACAAAATAAGGAATAAATAATTTTTAACCATATTCTTAAGTAAAGGGAAAAGAATTATTATACAAGTGTTTCAATTAAGAAAGAATTATTTGTTCTCATGATTGTTGTTGATTATTGAAAAACAAATGAAAAAAATTGAAAGCATACATTTGTAAACTGTGAATTCTTTTTAGCTTGATGACTATCCCTTTAAAAAGTAAAAATAAATTAACAAGGCCGAAAGATTTCTTGAAATGAAGGATACTGAGACACAACAAAAGAAGGAATAAATAATTTTTAACCATATTCTTAAGTACATGGGAAAGAGTTATTACACAAGTGTTTCAATTAAGAAAGAGTTATTTGTTCTCGTGATTGTTGTTAATTATTTAAAAACAAATTAAAAATTCGAAAGCATACATTTTTAAACTGTGAATTGTTTTTATCTTGATGACTATATTTTTAAAAAGTAAAAATAAATTAACACGGCCGAAAGATTTCTTGAAATGAATGAAATTGAGACACAAAAACAGAAGGAATAAATAATTTTTAACCACATTATTAAATAATGGAAAAGAAAATGTATTGCATGTTTGAATCTAAAAACAGTTATTTGTTCCCAGAAATGTCATTAATTATTGCATTATAAATGAAGAAAATTGAAAGCATACATTTTAAAACTGTGAAATCCTTTTATCATGATGACTATCCTTTTAAAAAGTAAAAATAAATTAACAAGGATGAAAGATTTCTTGAAATGAAGGATATTGAGACACAAAAAAAGAAGGAATAACTAATTTTTAACCACATTATTATGTAAATGGAAAAGAAAATGTATTACATGTTTGAATCTAAAAACAGATATTTGTTCTCAGAAATGTCATTAATTATTGCAAAATAAATGAAGAAAATTGAAAGCATACATTTTAAAACTGTGAAATCCTTTTATCATGATGACTATCCTTTTAAAAAGTAAAAATAAATTAACCAGGCTGGAAGATTTTTTGAAATGAAAGAAATTGAGACACAACAACAAAAGGAAAAATAATGCTTAACCACATTATTAAGTAAATGGAAAAGAAAATTTATTACACGATTGTTCTAATTAAGAAAGAGTTATTTGTTCTCAGAAGTGTTATTATTTATTGCTAAAAAAATGAAGAAAATCGAAAGCATACAATTATAAAATGTGAATTCTTTGTATCGTGATGATAATAGTTTTAAAAAGTAAAAATAAAATTTCCAGTCTGAAAGATTTGTTGAAATGATGGAAATTGAGACTCAACAGAAAGAAAAAATAATTTTTAACCACATTATTAAGTAAATGGAAAAGAAAATTTATTACACAAGTGTTTGAATTAAGAAAGAGTTATTTGTTCTCATGATTGTTGTTAATTATTGAAAACAAATTAACAGAATCGAAAGCATACATTTTTAAACTGTGAATTATTTTTTATCTTCATGACTATCCTTTTAAAAAGTAAAAAACAACGACGAACGATTCTTTGAAATGAATGGAATTGAAACACAACAACAGAAGGAAAAACTAATTTTTAACCACATTATTAAGTAAATGGAAAAGAAAATGTATTACATAAGTGTTTGAATTAAGAAAGAGTTATTTGTTCTCAGAAATGTTATTAATCATTGCTAAATAAATGAAAAAATCGAAAACATACATTTTTAGACTGTGAATTCTTTTTAGCTTGATGTCTATCCCTTTAAAAAATAAAAAATAAATTAACAAGGCCGAAAGATTTCTTGAAATGAATGAAATTCAGACAATAAAACAGAAGAAATTATTTATTTTTAACCACATTATTAAATAAATTGAAAACAGTTATTACACAAGTGTTTCAATTAACAAAGAGTTATTTGTTCTCATGATTGTTGTTAATTATTGAAACAAAAATGAAAAAAAATTGAAAGTATACATTTTTTTAAACTGTGAATTCTTTTTAGCTTGATGACTATCCCTTTAAAAAGTAAAAATAAATTAACAAGGCCGAAAGATTCCTTGAAATGAATGAAATTCAGACAATCAAACAGAAGGAATTATTTATTTTTAACCACATTATTAAATAAATGGAAAAAAGTTATTACACAAGTGTTTCAATTAAGAAAGAGTTATTTGTTCTCATGATTGTTGTTAATTATTAAAAAACAAATGAAAAAAATTGAAAGCATACATTTTTAAACTGTGAATTCTTTCCAGCTTGATGACTATCCCTTTAAAAAGTAAAAATAAATTAACAAGGCCGAAAGATTTCTTGAAATGAAGGATACTGAGACACAACAAAATAAGGAATAAATAATTCTTAACCATATTCTTAAGTAAAGGGAAAAGAATTATTATACAAGTGTTTCAATTAAGAAAGAATTATTTGTTCTCATGATTGTTGTTGATTATTGAAAAACAAATGAAAAAAATTGAAAGCATACATTTGTAAACTGTGAATTCTTTTTAGCTTGATGACTATCCCTTTAAAAAGTAAAAATAAATTAACAAGGCCGAAAGATTTCTTGAAATGAAGGATACTGAGACACAACAATAGAAGGAATAAATAATTTTTAACCATATTCTTAAAAACATGGGAAAGAGTTATTACACAAGTGTTTCAATTAAGAAAGAGTTATTTGTTCTCGTGATTGTTGTTAATTATTTAAAAACAAATTAAAAATTCGAAAGCATACATTTTTAAACTGTGAATTATTTTTATCTTGATGACTATATTTTTAAAAAGTAAAAATAAATTAACACGGCCGAAAGATTTCTTGAAATGAATGAAATTGAGACATCAAAACAGGAGGAATTATTTTTTTAACCACATTATTGAGTAAATGGAAAATAGTTATTACATAAGTGTTTCAATTAAGAAAGAGTTATTTGTTCTCATGATTGTTGTTAATTATTGAAAAACAAATTAAAAAAATTAAAAGCATACATTTTTAAACTGCGAATTCTTTTTAGCTTGATAACTAACCCTTTAAAAAGTAAAAATAAATTAACAAAGCGGAAAGATTTCTTGAAATGAAGGATACCGAGACACAACAAAAGGAGGAATAAATATTTTTTAATCACATATTAAGTGAATGGAAAAGAGTTATTATACAAGTGTTTCAATTAAAAAAGTTATTTGTTCTCAGAAATTTTATTTATCATTGCTAAATAAATGAAAAAATATCGAAAGCATATATTTTGAAATTGTGAATTCTTTTTAGTTTGATGACTTTAAAAAGTAAAAATAAATTAACAAGGCCGAAAGATTTCTTGAAAGGAATGAAACTGAGACACAACAAAAGAAGGATTAACTAATTTTTAACCACATTTTTAAGTAAATGGGAAAAAAATGTACTAGTAAGTGTTTGAATTAAGAAAAAGTTATTTGTTCTCTGATATGTTATTAATTATTGCTAAATAAACGAAGGGAAGCGAAAGCATACATCTTAAATCTGAGAATTATTTTTATGTTGATGACTAACTACCCTTAAAAAAAAAAAAAAAAAAAAAAAAGAAGAAAAGAAAAGAAAAAACAATGCCGAAAGATTTCTGGAAATGCAGGAAATTGAGACACAACAAAAGAAGGAATAACTAATTTACGAATAACAAAGTAAGAACTAGTAAGGAATTTAGTGTTTGGTAGCTGTGGATGGAACTCATTTAAAATGGAACTGATAACACTGTTGTGCATTTAGAAATCACTAAACTAAGATGCTTGAAGAAATATGTACTTTTTAACAACATTATTAATTTTATTTTAGAATATAATAAATAAAACGCAAGTGCGAGTAAAATGTAAACAGGTTGTCAGTGCATTCTGTAGTAGGAAAAGAAGAAAAAAAAAGATACACCAGCTGTTATTTGCAGTTCATTTACAATAAAACCACAATAAATGTGTCATCAGACTCGGAGTAATTACTTGTTTTTGAATATGGATGAAATGTTTTTGCATAAGGGATCGTCTACTTATTGAAATTTGTACCAACTTTCTTTTTTTTTTTGTGATAACACTCATTTTTGGCACTTGAGGCGCTCACATTTGAGTTCCTTGGATCAAATCAGAACGAAAAAATATATAGTTTAAGATTTTTATAAAAATCCGCATAGAATTAGGTGAGGTCCAAATTTTATGATGGTAATGTTTTGTAAGAGGCAAAATTTAATTTATATCTCCTCGAAGAAGCATTGGACTTAAATGTCCTTTTGTTTAAAAGTACGCAATGAATAATCACAAACAAAATCAAATGAAACATTTTTAATCAAAAACATATTTTTAATAATGGTTTAATGTGAAAAAAAAATAAATAAGACCTCCATTGATAGGCCGAAATGTCATTTGAGGCTTTACTGTGGAGACACTAATAGCTTTTGCTGCCTGCATGTAGGCACGCACGTATGTCTCGAAACTGAAGCAAACAGCATCCGATTAAATTTCTAATTGCAGCATATATTCGTGAGGTACCGAATTATCTGTATAGTTTTGGGTACAATTTGGACTATTTATTGGGACACTCAAAATAATTCGGATATACTATGATCGATGGGGCTTAAGATAGATTTTAGTGATGCTACACTATTTCAAACATAAAGAAATTTACATGCTTTGTTGATATGTACTACTACATACTTCGTATAGAAAATACCGTATGGGACATTTATAGTTAATTTGAGGTTTTGTGTGCACACGAATAACTTTTGGTGTCTATATGCTGGAATGCATGTATTTCTCGCGATAACTGAAGCAAAAACGCATCCGACTAAATTACCATTTGTAGTATATGTTTGTGAAGTACCAATTTATCTGTATAGCTTTGGGTATAATTTGGGATATTCGTTTGTTTACTGGGATATATATACTATTGTCTGTGGAGGATAATTTTTTGAAGTACATTTTAGTGATGTTACACTATTAATATTAACCTAAAAATAAAAAAAAGACTGTAATAATAAAACATACACACACACTTTTATGAAGTAATAGTTTAATAAATATTAAATTATGATTATACGTTGAGGAAGAATTTACAAATTTCGAATAGTTTTAGGTTAAATGATGCTTTTGCGTATGTTTGTAATTATATAAATACGTAGCACCTATAGTCATCATCAGGTCTGTCTGTCTATCTGCATATAACAGCGCAAAAAGTACCCAACCGAATGGTTTGAAATTTGTTATATAGAATCGCTGCAGAATTTTGTCGAGTCATTTCAAATTTTAGGAAAATCGAATCAAAATTTAAGAAGATATTAATAAGAGTTTTCTCCATTCTATTAAATCCTATTAGATGTAATTAATTCAGTGATATCCCATGATAGGCAATGATTCAAGGTTGCCATGTTGATGACGCCCTATTTAAGATGGAGCCCTAATTTTTCCTTATTGCTGAATATAATATACAGGGGGTATCTAAACTCTTGGGCAAAACTTTAAAAGGGTGATTGTACACATCAAAACAAACAATATTAAATAGGACACTAAGGGTCCCAAACGTCTTCCGAAAGAGAAAGGCGCCGTTAAAGTTTAGTGTCCAAAATTTCAAATGATTATAAAAAACAGAAAAATTGAGCTCAAAATTTAAGTTTAAGTCTAAGCTTTTGAAAGCATTTAACGAGACACAAAAAATAACGGTAAAAAATAGTTGTTCGTTACTTCAAAGTCTAAAGCACTCTCTATCGGCATTTTTTGAACTTTATCTTAAAAATTTATTTTTAAGAAAATACTGACATAAAGAATAGTTTTAGCGAAAACAGCAAACGAATCGACCAATTTTTCCGTTTTTTTAATAATAATTTGAAATTTTTGACCCTAAACTTTAATGGCGCCTATCTCCTTCGGAAGACGTTTGAGACCCTTAGTTTCCTCTTTAATATTGTTTGTCTTGATGTGTACTATCACCGCTTAAAGTTTTGCCCAAGAGTTTACATAAAAAAATTATACATAAAATACATAGTTATACAAAACTTAGTTATACATAACATAGCATAACCTTCATAATAACATAGTTATACATAAAAAAATTTTTGAAGATAGACTAATTCAAAATTTGAAAATTTTCGTTAATTTTTGACGCGTTTAAAAGGTAAAAGACCCCTTAACGAGATAAATAAGTTTTGGACGATGTTGGGGGTCTAATTATACCACGAAATTCCTTACCGTCCCGTGTCCCTGATGCTGATTTTTAAGTTTGGAGCTGTCTGTATAAAATCGTTTCAATAAAAGTAATTCGATGTAATTTTTTTCGAAACTGGTACTATTGTTTTATATAAATGTGTAAAAAAAAATTAACCTACACACATTTTTACGGTTGGTATTATATTTTTAACTGTCTCCCTGGATTTTAGATTCCTTATCGTCCCTCTTGCTAAAATTATACAGAAAATCACATCAGATGCAGCCACAGGATTTTTTTCAACTTTTTTCTCATGCAGAGGTGTGCTAGAGAAAGAATGGCTAAACTTCTTTGACAAGAAATTTACTGCAGAATTTAAATCAGTATTTAAATATCAATTTCAATCATCGTAGCTTCATTGGTAATCTTACCGTCCCCGGTTTATCCCTGCACTTTTCGAGGTAAATTATTACAGTAGCGCTCAAAAGTATTTTGACAACCTTATATTATCTCTTATTTTATTTAATATAAAAACGTAAAAGAAAATATATTCCCTATAATTGAGAACACTATGACTGCAGTTATTCAAATGCATCAAGTTTCAACTTGTTTGTTTACATTCGGCGCCACCGAAGAAATATGACTCCTCCTTAGCTCAAAAGTATTTTGACAATTAGTTTGCATTTAATTGTTGAAGGTGTCTGTGGCGCTATAGCTTCGATTAGTGTTTATAGTAACTTATTGTGATTAATTTAAGGATCAGGAATGCCAAAATGTAAAAAATATTGAAGTGATTCTAGAAAAGCCGCTGTAAATGCACTTAAGAAAGGTAGACTGCAAGCAGAATTAGTTCGTTCTTTTAACGTATCTCGGCAACTTGTTATTACATGGAATAAAGTTTTTAATAAACAGAAATACATCGAAAATAAGCCTCAAAGTGGCCATCCGAAAAAAACAACTTGCAATGTTGACTACTGTAGCATAGATTGAAGACCGGGTTCTAAATGCTAAAAAACTACAACTATAAATTTACTGGATTTACTCTTTATTTAAAAGCATCGTTAGGTGGTTCAGTTAAAGAACAATGGGAGAGAGAGACTCCCATAATACATGGGACGCCGAAGCGCCTTTTCTTTTTAGACAACTTTACATCTCGAAAGCTGAAACAGAAGAGCCGTTTTTGCACGAAGTCAAAAAATCTTGGCGTTGCACGGAATCGCCAATTTATAACTTTTGGTGACTGCGCGAAAGTGTACAAAGGCTTTTGGCCATAAACATTACCGCAAAAATGTGGTGACACTACCGGAAGGGTGAGGCCGAGATTGCAAGTAAGCGCTTCTAAATAGGATGAGAAAAGTAACAGACAAACCGAAATTGTTTATCTTACAGATAGGCCTTTGCCCAACTAACTGTTACATGAAATTGCAGACTGCAGATTGCTCGATGAGATAAATGCTGAAAATCCAGGACATCTGGCTTTTAGTTCGACCACAAAACACGAAAAATACATGCTTTCCATAAGATTCGTTCATTTTTACTTTTTATTGTTAATACATATTCAACGTTCACGTATTAGTAGAGATAAAAATTTCTTATCAATGTGGCGCGCAAAAATCCGATGCAATTAAATGCAGACCTTGATACTAGCAGATGTGCCATTTAATTCTTATTTATTTCTTTGCACTGGAAGCGGTAACTGACAGATAAAGAAAAGGAAAAAAAATGAATCTTTGCGGCTGGAAATAAAGATGTTTTTAGAAAGAAGAAAGAAAACCTTTTAATAAAAGCTGGATGGTTTTGAGAAATGAATTTAATTACATATTTCAGCCTAAGAAAGAGGTGGGGGAGGATAATGTGATCTAAAAGTAAGAAAGTTATGTTTAAAATTAATTTTGAATAAAAATGATAGCTATGGGACAGAAACGCTGTCACATAACTCACCCCGACCACAGAAGAAAGCTGAAACGTGTACGTTGCAGCTTTATAGCTACATAAAATCCTTTGTCCACCTTCGCACATACAGAGTATACAATCTACATAGAAATATAAAAAATTTTTGTATCCAATAACAGAAAAATGTTTGAACCTGTTTCTCTAAAATGCTATTAGAGCATCATTTCCAGTAATTTAAGTTATAAAATAGAAAGGTAGTATATAAACATATTTGCTTGCTTTCGAATAATTCAAAATAATAATATTTATTCATGACTGAGCGCTCATATTTAAAACAAGTCTTATTTATCAATTCAATATGCCACAAGAGAAAAAAAAGTGTGTGCCACATTTGACGAAGAATTAGGATCCTATGCTTTTTATGTGGCTCTATGTTTGTGGCGCTGGTACCAGCTTTTTTTGTGTCATGATTCCAAAGAAAAGTATTTACATTAGACATATTTTATAACTTCTCACAATGTGATCTTACAATGAGATCATAATTTCATACGAAATGCAAGCAAATTAAATCAAAACACACCAATAAGAACTTTTTTTTTGAAAAATGAAACAAAGGAAAGTATTGTACGTATATATATAAAATAAAAGTTAAAATGTACTGTATTACACAAAAGATGAATCGTATATGAAAAGAAAAATTTGTGCACAAGGCACAGGACTACCAAAAAGTGGTGCATGTAGCGCGCTGGCAAACAGGTGTAGCCCTAAATCTTGTGGAGACCACAAGTATTATGGCGTCAGCTTAGGGCTTCTGCCTTAGATAATACGGGTATTTATATATATATATATATATATTTTAGGTACCTGCACTATAACTAAGTTCCCGCTGTAACAAGAAGTCAAAGTATAATATAATTTAGCATTTGATAAATTTACACACTGCCGTCCTGTATTTCTGTGTAATAATTAAAATGTCCCATCTTGTGTTCAAGAATCTGCATGATATGAAGTACCTGTGTAATCACTAGAGTAATTTTTCCTTACCTGGCAAGAATATGAAAAACAAGTACGAAAATTGTATAAAAATGTTATATAATGTAACAAGATACCTTACTCGATCTGCCACTTTCAAGTAAGAAGTATCCAAGCAAAGTGTTAAAATGTAACATGTTAAAAATAAACAAATTCGAAATGTATGTGTAGTTTACTGTGTCATGTGACGGATAGCTCCTTGTAACTTTAAAATCTTTGTACATAGACAAAGTGATGTTGTCATTGATATATTATGACATTATGCGAACACATAAAAATGAAAAAGTTGATAGAATATTTTAATATTGGAATATGGTGTAACGTTTAAAAGATAGGAAATTAACAGGGAAATAAAAACAAACAAAAAAGAACTGAATGTGTGTGAATGGAGGGGAAAAAGAAACCCCAAACTCATGAACTACCTGAAATAAAACACATGAACCAGTGTGTACGCAAGCATACATAACGTGTAAGTTAAACACATCAACAAATTGTATAATTCCACATGAACTATATGTATTAATGTCTCAATGAACTCAAATTTTTATGCATTTGCCAACAAAATAAACAGACAGTATATGTGTAATAACCCAAGACTCTTACAACGAGTGAGATTCAATTACATAATTAATGAGTTATCATCAAAATGTAGTGAATAAGGGTTAAAAACAAATGAACTACTTGTAATGTGTGTGTAAACCCTGGTTAAACTCTAAACCAGCCAGTGTGTATTACTCAATGAACTACTTGTGAGAAAAAAAAAAAAAAAAAAAAAAAAAGAAGTACTGCCGAATAAATTGTTAGCAAAGTACAATGTGTAAAAGCAAATGAACAAAATATGTAAATCAACACATGAACTAGTGTAATGTATGTATATGGATGCACAAAATGTATTCTAAATAAGCAAATGTTGTGCAACATAAACAAATATGCAACACATGAACTGCTTGTAAAAAATTGAATAAATGGTTGCCTAAGGGTTAAAATGAAAATAAAGTTGTATCTGCCAAAGTTATAACTGTATTAAGGTAACAAAAGTGTGCATAAAATGCACAAGTGCCCAGCAGATTGCATAATTCTACGCTAAAAATGTAGAAGTTATGCCAAACCAAACATGTTCCAAGTAAAAAGAATGAAAGAGAAAGTAAAAATGCATAGAAAAAAAACTATATTCTTCATGTCATATGAGTGTATGTATCCGTCACAAGACAACGTGAGACTTTCACTCACTAATTAAAAAAATTTCAATTGTGAGAAAATGCCAAAGATTTAGTTTAATGACTCTATTTTAATAGCGTTAAAAAAAAATAACTAAAGTGTACATAACAGCTAACATTATGCCTTTGAATAAATTTTTCGAAAAAAAAAAAAAAAAACAACATGTAAGGATATCAAATATCATGTCAGATAAAATAAAATTATCTTATGTTATAAATAAAAAATAGCAACAAGTCCCCAGCTTTGTGTAAACAATGAAATTAAACAGTAGATTAACTGTATGTGTAAAAATGTACAGCCAATTAATTATCTCCTGCATAAAAATTAAGATGTATGTGCAAACAATGTACACTAGCTAAAAATGTGTCATAATTTCAGCAAAACCTTTTAAACACCTCATCCAAAAACATCCTACAAAAATTTATAAACTGTATTTTACCTGTGTAGTGTAAAAAGAGACCTTACTTTATATGCCACTTACAAGCAAGGAGTCTATAACAAAAGTGTTAAAAAAGAACTGTTACAGGTTAATTGCCGCAAAATGAATGTGTCAAGTAAAAATGTCATGTGAAGGATAATTTCATGTAAATCTAAAAAAATCTGTGTAATTACCAAAGTAATGGCATCATTAGTAACTTATGACATTACACAAACTGAAAAAGGAATATTAGTATCTAGAGGGTAAGAGAGAAAAAAAAAATCTGTAGTGTAAAACGAAAACATGACAAAAAATGTACAAGTAAAAAAAAATAACGGTACGTGTGTACAAACACAAAACTCCAAAATCATTCTTGTGAATGTGATTTCAATTACATAATTAATGAATTAATATCATTAGATTATGTAATGATACAGAGTTTTGCTTGACACCATGAACTAAGTGTATAAACATATGAACAAAGTGTGAAAGTTTTAGATTATCTCAATGAACAAAGTGTGACAAACTCATGAACAATGTATGATAATATCTTAATGAACAAAGTGTATTCTCACATGAACCAAAATTGTGTAAATATACCCATGAACTAAAATAAACTCACATGAACTAAATGTAATCTCACATGAACAAAATTGTGTAATTATTCTCATGAACTAATGTGTGTTTTCACATGAACTAAATTCTGTAACTAATCTCATCAACTAATGTGTGATTTCACATGAACTAAATTGTGTAATTATTCACATGAACAATGTGTGATTTCACATGAACAAAATTCTGTAAATAATCTCATGAACTAATGTATGATTTCACATGAACTAATTGTGTATCTATCTAAAACTTAAGTGCAGCACATGAACTAATGTTGTCAAAAGTAAAAAAAAAGTACCGTCAATTTTTAAAATAAATGTTAAGTAAGAGACAAAAATAGAAACTGTTATTAAATTATATTGTGAAAATGTAAATTCCAAAACCAAAACTGAATGTAAAGAGTGAAATGTGATGTTTCCATCACTTGTATCTATCAAATTACCAAAGTAGAAAAAAAATATCTAAAATCGTTTAAGTGTAACTGGTGCAAAAAAAAGGAAGACACATCTGTACAGTGTTTGTGTGTACACCTGTACTACCAAAACCTTTACAAGCGAAAATAAAAACTGATGACCTGCATCAATGTATTTTACTCTCCCATACAATCTTTTAATCATCGGACCATTCCTGCAGTAATAATCGAATGATAAAAATGTATACCTAACAGTACACACATAATTTCTAAAAAATATATATTTAAATTTTGCAGTTAAGTGTTAAATGTGAACTAAATTATCACCAATGCCATATGGTGAAGCATTAAGATGTACATAAATGTCTAAAACAGTGAAATGTTTTTTTTTTTTTTTTTATTATGAAATTATTTTTAAGAATCCTTCACAATACAAAATGCAGCAAGAGAAAAAAAAATATCTTGTAAAGAGGTTTTTTTTTTTTAGAAAAAAAATAAGTGTGTTCAATGAAATGAATTGCAGTTGTGTAAGGTTTCTCGTTGCTCTTTTATATATCTCTTAACGGTAGGACATCTATGTGAGAAAGCTGTATGGAAAACGTTAAATTTTGTGTTGTTTACCTCATTACATCTAATCCAATTAATGCATTTTGGGCTGTTTGAACAATGAGGATCTTTATGTGATAAGGCACATGCAGGACACCTAAATTTATCTGTGCATGATTTTGCCTGATGAAGAAGATTTTAACAGGTAAAACATCTTTTTACCGAAACGTACCTTTTTACAGGGTAACACGTAGACTGAATTTTGATTTCGCCATGAATAATTATCATTTTAGCTATCTTTGGGGGCATTAAAAATATCCAATTAAATAATTCAACATATTTCATCTTATATTTTTGTTGAAATTGAATAGAAGGTGTGGATATACCAGTTAAGTCAGAAATTGCCAAAAGAATATCAGGAATATTAAAATTTTCTGGCAGCTGACAAATTATAACTGAAAATCGTTTCAAATCATGCTTAAAAGGGGACGAAAAGTTACTATTTATAGGAGAAGTGGTAACATCTTGTTGTGGGCATTTCAAATCAGAAATAATATTTGACTTATGCTGCAAGGAATTTTCAGTCAGACTGGTGATTTCACAATTATCTATTTGTGTTGTTTCAATCCGCTTAGGTGATAGTATTTCGCTGTATGCCTCGGATGTGCTTTGATTTTGATAAGACGTCTCATTAATTTCAACTTTATGTTTCTCTTTCACTGTGAGTGCGTGCAATCTTTCCAAAATTTTTGTATTAATAATTTGTAAACATTTGTTCTTATTCTGCAACCTAACATAATCATGTTTTATAACCTGAAAAAAATTACCCAAAATTTGAAATTCCCATAAAAATTTCTTATGCATAGAAGATATATTTTCAACTAAAGTGTCATTGTTTTTACTACCAATTTGTTCCTGTAGTCTAGGGAATTCTGTGTTTACCTTTTCCGCAAATCTGTTAAGTGCTTCCTCAAACATGTACGGCAGAGAACATTTTAATTCAGCCATAGATACTTCTAATTCTGGATGGCTATCGGCCTGTGACATTTTTCAGAAATGTTGGAAAAAGTATCCAAAAAAGAATTTAAAAAAAATATAAAAGATGGCACAATAATTTAAAATTTAGTTACCGTCTTAGAGCAAAACAGCAAGAAAAAGAAAAAAAAAACAAAACAAATATTTTCTCTTTTTTTTTTTTGAATGAGCAGATTAAAAGAGAAGAAAAAAAATTGGAAGTTCTCAAAAAAAAATTTCTGTCTATTTTAAAAGTATGCAGTATCTGAAATATTCATACAGTAAGAAAATTTATACACCCTCAGATATTATATAGAAAACAGCACAAAATCACTGCAACATCTTCCAATAATATGCATGCAAAAATAATATTCACTTGTAAATGCTGAGTAAAAGCAAAAATAAATAAATAAATAAATAAATAACTATCAAGTAATAGGCAAGAAAATTTTATAAGGCACCCTTGGAAACGGCAACAATAAATGTTAATATGCCTAGCCTATCACAAACACATTTTAACTAAATGACATTTTATTTTCTGTATGGAAAACAATGAATCACCTAACTATCAATATAAAATAAATATGCACTGCAATACTGAAATTAAAAAAAAAAAAAACTTACCTTTCAAAATAAAGCAAGAAAAGAGAAGACAAAAAAATATAAGTGCCAAAAAAAAAAAACATTTAAAATATACAGCTTCAATTTCGTAAACTTCTCTGTTCATGCTAAGAAATATACTGAATAGTAAGAAGTCATCATTATATATATTTTTTAGGTAGCTTTCTTTACAAAAAAGCTACCTATTGCAGCCGTTCGGAGGAAAGCGATTTCAAAAAATTTTGGTATATTTTCATCGATCATGACCCCCAGACCCCGAAACCACCCTCCGTTCAAAATTGATATATATATATATATATATATATATATATATATATATATATATATATATATATATATATATATATATATATATCTGACATATGTCACACTGTAACTACGGTAATTATGAACCGATTTCGATGTAATTCGGTGTGTACATAGTACATACCAATGTCTCGACCGAGTTCGTTGGCCAGCTTCATCCGCCGTTTTGTTTCAAAATGGCGGCCATTTAAAATTTTTAAAAAACTTTAAAACTTGAAATGTGGTACCAAAAAATTAAAAATGGAAAAATATTTTTTTCTTATGTATTTGACCTTTATACAAAGATTCCGGAGCAGTTTTTGTTTCGTCTATATCTTAAAAAATGGCTGAGTTATAGCATTTTGAATTTCTAGCGTGGCTGACATTTTGAAACGTCCTGAATTTTGTCACGCGATAAAACGCGTATTTATGAACCGATTTGGATGTAATTCGGTGTGTACATAGTACATACTAATCTCTCGACCGAGTTCGTTAGCCAGCTTCATCCGCCATTTTGTTTCAAAATGGCGGCCATTTAATTTTTTTTTTTTAATTTAAAATTTGAAATGTGGTACCAAAAAATTGAAAATGGAAAAATATTTTTTTCTTATGTATTTGACCTTTATACAAAGATTTCGGAGCAGTTTTTGTTTCGTCTATATCTTAAAAAATGGCTGAGTTATAGCATTTTGAATTTCTAGCGTGGCTGACATTTTGAAACGTCCTGAATTTTGTCACGCAATAAAAGGCGTATTTATGAACCGATTTGGATGTAACTTCGTTTATACATAGTACATATCAATGTCTCGACCGGGTTCGTTGGCCAGCTTCATCCGCCATCTTGTTTAAAAATGGCGGCCATTTAAATTTTTAAGAAAAATTTAAATTTGAAATGTGGTACCAAAAATTGAAAATTGAAAAAATATTTTCTTCTTATGTGTTTGACCTTGATAAAAAGATTCGGGAGCAGTTTTTGTTTCGTCTATATCTTAAGAAATGGCTGAGTTATAGCATTTTGAATTTCTAGCGTGGCTGACATTTTGAAACGTCCTGATTTTTCTCACGTAATAACAGGCGTATTTATGAACCGACTTGGATGTACCTTGGTGTGTACATAGTACATACAAATATCTCGACCGAGTTTGTTGCCCAGCTTCATCCGCCATCTTGTTTCAAAATGGCGGCCATTTAAAAAAATTAAAAAATAAAAAAATTTACATGAGATACCAAAAAATTGGAAAATGAAAAAAAAAATTTCTGTATGTGTTTGACCTTAATACAAAGATTCCGGAACAGTTTTTCTTTCGTCTATATCTAAAAAAAAATGGCTGAGTAATAGCATTTTGAATTTCTCTTGTGGCTGACATTTTAAAACGACCTGATTTTTGTCACGCGATAACAGGCGTATTTATGAACCTATTTGGATGTAACTTGGTCTGTACATAGTACAAACCAATGTCTCGACCGAGTTCGTTGGCCAGCTTCATTCGCCATCTTGTTTCAAAAGGGTTGCCATTTAAAAAAAATTAAATTTAAAATTCAAAATGAGGTATTAAAAAATTGGAAAATGAAAAAGATTTTTTTTTATGTGTTTGGCCTTGATACAAAGATTCCGGAGCAGTTTTTGTTTCTGAAAATTTGTTCTTTTGTTGATATCTTAAAAAATGGTTGATTTATAGCACTTTGAATTTCTAGCATGGCTGACATTTTGAAACGATCTTGTATTTGTCGCGCGATAACACACGTATGCGCCTATTTCGATGTAAGAAGGCATGTGGATAGTATACATCAACACCTCGACCAAGTTCGCTGGCCAGATTTATCAGCCATCTTGTTTCAAAATGGCGGCCATTAAATTAAAAAATATATATATATTTAAAGTGAGGTGCAAAAAAAATTAGAAATTGAAAAAGGTTTCTTTCTTAAGTATTTGATCTTGATATAAGGATCCAGGAGCATTTTTTGTTTGTCTTTACCTTAAAAAATGGCTCAGATATAGCAGTTTCAATTTCTATTGTGGGTGACATTTTGAAAAATCTGATTTTTTGCATGCGACAGCACTCCTATATATTAACCGATTCCGATGTGAGTGAGCATGTGCACAGCAATTACTAAGGTCTCGACCAAGTTCACTGCTTAGCCTCATCCACCATGTTGTCTTAAAATGACAGGCACTTTAAGAAATTGCCGAATTTGGCAGCCAAATATAAGTTACTTTAAAGAAAAGCAGCTTGGATAAAGCTGACTAATTTCGCGAAATTCTCATTCATTATATTGATAAAAATTAGTATTGAATCTCCTATATTCGGTTTCCACTAAATTGAGCTTCGTGTGTTTGCATGATATAAGTTGGCTTTTTAAAATAAGGATTATGAAAGCTACCTCTTCCTCCCGGCACTGGCCGGAAGGACTTTTTTTTACCCAAACAGCATCAAAAGGGAAATTGATAAATCATAACGCATACCTACAGATAAAAAATAAAGCAAAATAATAATAACTAATTTACTGTATTTACTACAAATAAAGTTTAACCCTTTCACCGTCCGAGGGTTTTGCAGTATTTTTATAAAAATGCTTGTAAATCCCAGGATATATATTTTTAGAATCTCAGTTTGATGCTATAATATCTTTAATATCACTACTTGCTATATAAGGTTCAAAATAGAATTCTGTTTAAAATATTTTGGTCTTCAGCCATTTTAACATGATTTCTAGGAACGAAAAAATCCGGGCCAGACGGTTAAAGGGTTAAAAGAAACACTTGAATTTTCCGTGTTCATGCTTTTGCAGTGAAAACTAGACACTTTTATTATTTAATTTCTATTCTTAGCCGTAGAATTTTTTGTTGTTTTATTCGCAGACATGCGATGGTACATTTCTGTACGTTTTCACTTTTTTTATATATAACTTCACGTTTTCCTTTTTTTATCAGGTGTACCACTTTTACTATTGCGAACATATTGGCACTGATTTTTTTACAAGCTAAGATGGCAGAAACCAGCAACAAACAAAAATCAATCAGATGCAAATTTGATGATGAAAACTAATGCAAATCTTTTTTTTTTATCTCATTTATGCACAAGAAGCGAATAGTTATTCGGTTGATAGCTGAAGCACAGATTAAAAGGAAAATGTTCACATATTTTGAAATATTTTGGAAGCACTAATTCTGTTAAGATGCACTTTCTTTTCCTTTACAAAAAATTTCACACCTGATTAGAGCGTTTATCTGACATCTGTCAACACATATTTTTTTTATTAATTTTCACTTGAAGACAACACATACTTGAAGTAACACACGTAAATCATCGACGCAACACTTGGAAAAAAGAAAACTTTTTTGAAGACACTTTCCTAAAAAATTGTAGCATAAGATTTTACGTACACCTTTGCCGCAATGCACGCGAACCTTTTTACTTTTTTACATTCCACACGATAATCTCCAGGCACCGTTGAATGCACACGCACATAAATGATAACACACTAGGTCACAATATTCTGTCGAAAGGGGAAAGCAAAACGTCGACATACACACACACAAGGCGAACTGCTGAAGTCACGTTTTTTTTCTACGATTAGTGATGATACAAGATCACAGCCCCGATTGATTCCGATCATCTGGGGGAGGTGATGGTGAGCAGGAATGAAGAAACAACCGCACCAACATCAGAGGGGGGGGGAGGAGGCACACAGGCGAAACAAGAGTGGCTCGAAGATGTCCAGCTGGTGAGCGAAGAAACACTAGAATGCGTTACATCACTGTCCGTCGGAGAAAATCGCATCCATTCATCGAGCGCAGGATGTTATGAGTGCAGGATATCACGGCACACCAGGAAGGCACACTGTCCGGCATGGTTGAAAAAATATCCAGTCCAAGAATTTGAAGAAAATTACTGCAAGAGTACTTGAATGGGGTACTTGAATGATTTTAAGGGGGAGGGGGGGGGTGAATTTCTCTCTCTAACGTGCATTTTTTTTTCTAACTAAGTTGGAGAAAAAATATAGGCGATGCGCCAAAATATGTAGCATAGATTGAAGACCGGGTTCTAAATGCTAAAAAAACTCCAACTATAAATTTACTGGATTTACTCTTTATTTAAAAGCATCGTTAGGTGGTTCAGTTAAAGAACAATGGGAGAGAGAGACCCACATAATACATGGGACGCCGAAGCGCCTTTTCTTTTTAGACAACTTTACATCTCGAAAGCTGAAACAGAAGAGCCGTTTTTGCACGAAGTCAAGAAATCTTGGCGTTGCACAGAATCGCCAATTTACAACTTTTGGTGACTGCGCGAAAGTGTACAAAGGCTTTTGGCGATAAACATTTCCGCAAAAATGTGGTGACACTACCGGAAGGGTGAGGCCGAGATTGCAAGTAAGCGCTTCTAAATAGGATGAGAAAAGTAACAGACAAACCGAAATTGTTTATCTTACAGATAGGCCTTTGCCCAACTAACTGTTACATGAAATTGCAGACTGCAGATTGCTCGATGAGAAAAATGCTAAAAATCCAGGACATCTGGCTTTTAGCTCGACCACAAAACACGAAAAATACATGCTTCCAATAAGATTCGTTCATTTTTACTTTTTATTCTTAATACATATTCAACGTTCACGTATTAGTAGAGATAAAAATTTCTTATCAATGTGGCGCGCAAAAATCCGATGCAATTAAATGCAGACCTTGATACTAGCAGATGTGCCATTTAATTCTTATTTATTTCTTTGCACTAGAAGCGGTAACTGACAGATAAGGAAAAGGAAAAAAAAAATGAATCTTTGCAGCTGGAAATAAAGATGTTTTTAGAAAGAAGAAAGAAAACCTTTTAATAAAAGCTGGATGGTTTTGAGAAATGGATTTAATTACATATTTCAGCATAAGAAAGAAGTGGGGGAGGATAATGTGATCTAGTTTTAAATTAATTTTGAATAAAAATGATAGCTATGGGACAGAAACGCTGTCACAACTACATTATAAAAATGATATCTACAAGTGATTATCGTAAGTCCGCTGTGATAATAAAAAATGAATTGAAAGGAAATTACGGCATAGACATACACGTTTCATCATTCAAACAACGCCTAGACCTCTATGGTTTACAGGGTAGAAGACAAGCAAAAACACGTTTGTTATCTACTAAGAATAGGAAGGCTATAGTTGCATTTGTAAAACGGCATAACGCTTTCAGGGCAAAGCAATTCCATTGCTAAAGTGTTGAAATTAATGATTGACACCGGAATTTGAAAACAAATTTATTTTTAAATAAGAAAAAGCTATATTTCACACACATAATAAACCAATTTTTTTTTAACCAAAATTCTGGTGTCAGTCATTAATTTCAATACTTCAGCAATAGCATTGCTTTGCCCTTGAAAGGGTTATGCAGTTTTACAAATGCAACTCTAGTCTTCCTATTCTTAGTAGATTAGAAACGTGTTTTTGTTGGTCTTCTGCCATGTAAATCATAGAGGTTTAGGCGTCGTTTGACTGATGAAACGTGTATGTCTATGCCGTAATTTTCTTTCAATTCATTTTTTATTAGTACAGCGGACTTACGACAATCACTTGTAGATATCATTTTTATAGTACAGTCAACATTGCAAGATGTTTTTTTCGGATGACCGCTTTGAGGCTTTTTTTCGATGTATTTCTGTTTATTAAAAACTTTATTCCATGTAATAACAAGTTGCCGAGACACGTTAAAAGAACGAACTAATTCTGCTTGCAGTCTACCTTTCTTAAGTGCATTTACAGCGGCTTTTCTAGAATCACTTCAATATTTTTTTACATTTCGGCATTCCTGATCCTTAAAATTAATCACAATAAGTCACTATAAACACTAATCGAAGCTATAGCGCCACTGACACCTTCAATAATTAAATGCAAAATAATTGTCAAAATACTTTTGAGCTAAGGACGAGTCATATTTCTTCGGTGGCGCCGAATGTAAACAAACAAGTTGAAACTTGATGCATCTGAATAACTGCAGTCATAGTGTTATCAATTATAGGGAATATATTTTCGTTTACATTTTTATCTTCTATAATAATAAAGAAAGAAGTTTGAGTGAGTGAGTGAGTGTGTCGACGGTGTTCTGAAGAGACCGCTGCACGTAGAGCTACAAAATTTGGGGAAAAGATACGTCTATACATGAAGTTTTGCACCTCGAAGCCCGATTTTCGATTTTTTGATTAAATTTTTTATCCGATTTTTTATGCGATTTTTAGCACTTTTTTAAGTTTTGAGGCGATTTTTCCATATAAGTGAGAAGAATAAGGTTTCTTTCTTTTAACCCAATATAGTAAATTTTGTTCTCTTTTCAAAAAAGTTTATTTGGAATTCGTACAGCGATTTTTGAATTTTTAGCGAATTTTTTATGCAATTATTGAACAGCATTTAATGCATTTCCATACCTATAAGGAGGTTACCGTAGAGGGACACAGTTCTGTCGCAAAGTTTGTCGCCAACTTGGCGGTATATCGCCAAATTTGGCGACCAAAATGAGTCGCCAAAAGTGACGCCAACTTGGCGATATCTCTAATATTTCGCCAAGTTCCCTTAGACTTCCATTGTAAACCAATATCGATTACTTGCTTACAGAAAATCAACAAATTGAGATATTTTAAAGCAACAAAAACTAATATTAACTTAAGGGATTATATTAATTCGATTTTTCCACATTAGGAAAAAGAATACGGTTTCTTTCTGTTAACCCAATATAGTAAATTTTGTTCTCTTTTCAAAAAAGTTTATCCGGAATTCGTACAGTGATTTTTGAATTTTAGCGATTTTTTTATGCGATTATTGAACAGCATGTAATGCATCACCATACCTATAAGGGGGGGGGGTTACCGCAGGGGGATCCAGTTCTGTTGCCCAATAACGCCAAGTTTGTCGCCAACTTGGCGATATACCGCCAAATTTGGCGACCAAAATTAGTCCCCAAAAGTGACGCCAACTTGGCGATATCTCTAACATTTCGCCAAATTCCCATAGACTTCCGCTGTAAAACAATAGGGTTAAAACATGAATTTTAAGAGAGTCCACAGGTCAAAGGAATTAGATTTGATACTTTTATCCAATTATAGTAAATTTTGACTTTCGTGATTTTTGAACTTTTTGTGATTTTTAATGCGATTTTTACGTTTCTTCGCGATATGCTGCAATTTTTTGACATTCCATTTTTGACGTAAAGTACATTCTGCCCTCATTTCAATAAAGTTTATTCGGATTTCGTATAGCAATTTTCGAATTTTTCGGGAATTTTGTATGCGATTTTTAGTGCATTTTAGCGATTTGCTACAATTTTTCCACATTAGTGAAGGGAATCAACTGGCAATCTTCGAACACAATATATAATTTTTTTTTCTCTTTTAAAAATTTGAGAAGCGATTTAAAATTTTTTCGCGATATCTTATTGTGATTTTCAGAGCTTTTTCGTAATTCCTGCGGTTTTTTTACGTACCCGGGCAACGCCGGGCAAGTTCGCTAGTATTAAATAAAATAAGAGAGAATATAAGGTTGTCAAAATACTTTTGAGTGCAACAGTATTATTATTATTATTATTTAATCCAATGTAAATAACTGTTGCTAAAAATCAATGAACATTGTGGCTATCACTTAGTTTTAACGTGATTTCCCCAAAAATAGGTGCTAATTTTCCTTACCGTCCCTTTTTTCGTATACTGCCCCCCTTATTAGGGTTTCGTTCATCTGACGAAACCCTATTCGTCTCGCTCCTGTGTCTGTCCGTCTGTCTGTCTGTCACAGAGCCCGTTCTCAGAAACTATACATGTTGGAGACTTGAAATTTTGCATACTTATAGATGAACACCACACATCATACGACAAATCATAAAATTTTGAAAAAGTCGTAAATTTAACCCTTTGGGCTCCCACATGTGTATTTTAAAATATTCTTTCTAAGTGAACCATAATTAGGTTGGAGGAGTGAAATTTTGCATACTTATAGCTGAATACCTCACATCAAACAACAAATAATAAAATTTTGAAAAAGTCGTACATTTAACACTTTGGGCTCCCACATGTGTATTTTAAACAATTCTTTCTATGTGAGCCCCTAATTAGGTTGCAGGCGTGAAATTTTGCGTACTTATAGATGGACACCTCAGATCAAACGACAATCTATAATAATAAAGAAAGAAGTTTGTGTGTGAGTGAGTGAGTGAGTGTGTCGACGGTGTTCTGAAGAGACCGCTGCACGTAGAGCTACAAAATTTGGGGAAAAGGTACGTCTATATATGAAGTTTTGCACATCGAAGCCCGATTTTCGATTTTTTGATTAAATTTTTATCCGATTTTTTATGCGATTTTAGCACTTTTTATAGTTTTGAGGCGATTTTTCCATATAAGTGAGAAGAATAAGGTTTCTTTCTTTTAAACCAATGTAGTAAATTTTGTTCTCTTTTCAAAAAAGATTATTTGGAATTCGTGCAGCGATTTTTGTATTTTTAGCGAATTTTTTATACAATTATTGAACAGCATTTAATGCATTTCCATACCTATAAGGAGGTTACCATAGAGGGACACAGTTCTGTCGCCAAGTTTGTCGCCAGCTTGGCGATATATCACCAAATTTGGCGACCAAAATGAGTCGCCAAAAGAGACGCCAACTTGGCGATATCTCTAATATTTCGCCAAATTCCCTTAGACTTCCATTGTAAACCAATATCGATTACTTGCTTACAGAAAATCAACAAATTGAGATATTTTAAAGCAACAAAAACTAATATTAACTTAAGAGATTATAATAATTCGATTTTTCCACATTAGGAAAAAGAATACGGTTTCTTTCTGTTAACCCAATATAGTAAATTTTGTTCTATTTTCAAAAAAGTTTATCCGGAATTCGTACAGTGATTTTTGAATTTTAGCGAATTTTTTATGCGATTATTGAACAGCATGTAATGCATCACCATACCTATAAGGGGGGGGTTTACCGTAGGGGGATCCAGTTCTGTCGCCAAATAACGCCAAGTTTGTCGCCAACTTGGCGATATATCGCCAAATTTGGCGACCAAAACTAGTCGCCAAAAGTGACGCCAACTTGGCGATATCTCTAATATTTCGCCAAATTCACATAGACTTCCGCTCTAAAACAATAGGGTTTACTTGCTTACAGAAAATCAACAAATTGTGATATATTAATGCAACAAAAACTGATATTAACTTAAGGGATTATATTAATTATATTTAAGGGAGTCCAAGTAAATTAATTACGAATAAAAGTAACATGATCTAATGCTTAGCATGATTTCCAAAACATGAATTTTAAGAGAGTCCACAGGTCAAAGGAATTAGATTTGATACTTTTATCCAATTATAGTAATTTTTGACTTTCGTGATTTTTGAACTTTTTGTGATTTTTAATGCGATTTTTACGTTTCTTCGCGATATGCTGCAATTTTTTGACATTCTATTTTTGACTTAAAGTATATTCTGCCCTCATTTCAATAAAGTTTATTCGGATTTCTTATAGCAATTTTCGAATTTTTCGGGAATTTTGTATGTGATTTTTAATGCATTTTAGCGATTTGCTACGAATTTTCCACATTAGTGAAGGGAATCAACTTGCAATCTTCGAACACAATATATAATTTTTTTTTTCTCTTTTAAAAATTTGAGAAGCGATTTAAAATTTTTTCGCTATATATTATTGTGATTTTCAGAGCTTTTTCGTAATTCCTGCGGTTTTTTTACGTACCCGGGCAACGCCGGGCAAGTTCGCTAGTATTAAATAAAATAAGAGAGAATATAAGGTTGTCAAAATACTTTTGAGTGCAACAGTATTATTATTATTATTATTTAATCCAATGTAAATAACTGTTGCTAAAAATCAATGAACATTGTGGCTATCACTTAGTCTTAACGTGATTTCCCCAAAAATAGGTGCTAATTTTCCTTACCGTCCCTTTTTTTCGTATACTGCCCCCCTTATTAGGGTTTCGTTCATCTGACGAAACCCTATTCGTCTCGCTCCTGTGTCTGTCCGTCTGTCTGTCTGTCACAGAGCCCGTTCTCAGAAACTATACATGTTGGAGACTTGAAATTTTGCATACTTATAGATGAACACCACACATCATACGACAAATCATATAATTTTGAAAAAGTCGTAAATTTAACCCTTTGGGCTCCCACATGTGTATTTTAAACAATTCTTTCTAAGTGAACCATAATTAGGTTGGAGGAGTGAAATTTTGCATACTTATAGCTGAATACCTCAGATCAAACGACAAATCATAAAATTTTGAAAAAGTCGTACATTTAACCCTTTGAGCTCCCACATGTCTATTTTAAACAATTCGTTCTATGTGAGCCTCTAATTAGGTTGGAGGCGTGAATTTTTACATGCTTATAGCTGAATACCTCACATCAAAAGACAAACTATAAAATTTTGAAAAAGTCGTACATTTAACCCTTTGGACTCCCACATGTGTATTTTAAAGAATTCTTTCAAAGTGAACCCCTAATTAGGTTGGAGGAGTGAAATTTTGCATACTTATAGCTGAATACATCTTATCAAACGACAAATCATAAAATTTTGAGAAAGTACATTTAACCCTTTGGGCTCCCACATGTGTATTTTAAACAATTCTTTCTAAGTGAGAGCTAATTGGGTTGGAGGCGTGAAATTTTGCATACATATAGCTGAACACCTCACATCAAATGACAAACCATAAAATTTTGCAAAACTCGTACATTTAATCCTTTGGGCTCCCACATGTGTATTTTAAACAATTCTTTCTAAGTGAGCCCCTAATTAGGTTGGAGGCGTCAAATTTGCATACTTATAGCTGAGCACCTCACATCAAACGGCAAATCATAAAATTTTGAAAAAGTCGTACATTTAACCTTTTGGGCTCCTACATGTGTATTTTAAACAATTCTTTCTAAGCGACACCCTATTTAGGTTGGAGGCGGGAAATTTTGCATACTTATAGCTGAACGCCATCATGCGACAAATCATAAAAATTTGAAAAAGTCATACATTTAACCCTTTGAAGTCCCACATGCGTATTTTAAGCAATTCTTTCTAACTGAGCCCCTTATTAAATTGGAGATTTGAAATTTTGAATACTTATAGCAGAACACCTGAGGCCAGGCGACAAATCTTAAAACCTTGAAAAAGTCTTACGTTTAACCTTTTGAGCTACCACATATGTCTTTTAAGCAATTCTTTCTAAGAGAGCCCCTAATTAAGTTGGACACATGAATTTTTGCATACGTATAGGTTAATACCTCAGACCACACGACAAATCATAAAATTTGCAAAAAGTCTTATATTATTTACTCCTCCGTGCTCTAACTTGTATATTTTAAGCAATTTTTCTAACCTCCACCCTTTTCACCTGGGGAGCACTTTTCCAACTTTTGCCGACACCCCTATGACCATTCTTTCATATTATGCACCATAGCCTTACATATTTTAGTTCCACTTTTTACCGCCAGGGGCGCCTACTTATCTCGGGTGCTATGGGTCCAATCCCCTCGACTAATATATCTATGGATAGTATGTAAAACGGAGTTTCGTTCGGATAAAGGTTTGTTTAGAATAGAGTGCGCCCTTTGTTGCGAAATGTGGAACTAACGAATTTTTCAAAAGGATAAAGTGTTTTGAAAGGAATATTAAACGAAACCCTCTGTGCGATCTGTGATCACACTTACCCACTTGTTTTACTTACCGTCCCTTTTTTAACACCCCTTTAAGACAATGTTATACGAAAATTTTGTACTAACATTACTACATTGCTACTATGTCTTATTTGATTGCCCTGTGTGTACTATGCAAATTCATTATAAGTAAAAATTTAGAAGAAAATAAAAAGTTAAAGAGGTAAAATGGTAAGGAAAATTAAACTCGCAAGTTTAACTTAAACCTTAGTTAAATAAAAAAAATCATCACTGCTGACCATTTTTTTTCTTTATTTTGAATCATTAAGGCATTCGTCTATATGTTTAAAAGGTTATTTAAACCATTTTCTTTTCTTACAGTCCCTTTTTTCTTACCATCCCTTTTTTTCTTACCGTCCCATTTTACCCTTACCGTCCCTTTTTCCTTACCGTCTCTTCCCCGGGCGCCTAAAAATCGTTCCGGGGGTGAGTTGTCAATTCCAAAGTGGTATTTGGAACGCACATAGACAGCATTAGAAAAGCGAAAGGGCTCGTAAAGAGGCCGGCTCTCTTCTCTCTTGACCTTCGTGCCCAGAGGAGAAACAGATAGCTAGTCTCAGGTGTGAATGGAGCCCCAGCTGGTTCGCCCATGGCCGCCTCGTGCCGGCCCGACCAGTAGGGGATTTTCTGAAGCACTTTTGTTCCGAAAATTTCGAAAAATTCTATTTTTCGTTCTTTTTCCGGGCAGTTCCCGTGTTCTGCTTTTTTTCACCCTTTAGACACAGTGGTTTCGCCTTGTCGTGGAGCGCCCGGCTGAATCTATGCAGTCAGATTCTGCGATAGAGCCGAAGGAAATCCTGTGTCGCCTGGATTCGAGTCCAACGTCTCCAGGGTCGCGGAACGTTACTCTAGTCAGTAGGGTAATGGACGGTAGTAACTTAAAGGATTTGGCGAAAACAACAGCCGTTTTAACGGCTAGCGAAGGCATGGAGGCATTGGAAAAGGATCTTCCAAATTCGAACGCAAATTCAGAAGCAGGGTCAGATGCGGGAATCTCGATCCGAGAAGAAGTCGCTTGCGACAGAAACTCGAGTGACGGGCCCGGCGTCCCCTCTTCACATGCCTCAGATGACGACTTAATCACTGAGAAGGAGGTAAGAACACAGACCGAAGAGAGGACCCCTGAATCGACCGATTTATCTCATGAGGAGATAGCCGAGTTCTCGGCCCTATTCGTCCAAGAGGCGAACCCACTCGGTACATCCTACCTCAGCAGTTTTTGCAAGGACTCAACCATGACTGTGGGGCGGAAGGAGAATTACGGCGCGCACATTGTGCCGCTGCTAAACTTCATCGCCCGCCAACACGCATGGATTTGTCTCCTGCGCGGGAAAACTCCAGAAAGGGAGGAGCAATTGTCGGTTGATGAGGATGTCGGGGTAGGCAACTCGCCGAACCCCACGAGGGACGTCTCTCGACTATCAACCAGCTTCTCCTTTCTTGGGGCAGCATCAACGTTCGGAGACTCGGAGGACGACGCACTTTGCGTCAAACCCGAGTTCGCGACTAATTACACGCAAACGACGAAGCGCAAGCAGAAGCGTAAGCGTGGACGAGGTCCTAAGAAGGATGATCAGATGGTAGCTGGTTCTGGCGAGGCCGGGAATGACAGTCCACCCGCCGAAGGGAGCCACAGGCCCCCTCTCTTGGAGGAGGAGGGGGCTCCCAGAGGGAGGACATAGATAACCAAACGAGCCAGACTAAGCCAGCTGAAACAGATCCACCTTCCTCCGAACAGGAAAGTAAGCAAACGAGGAAAGGTAAAAAGTGGCCCAAAAACCGCAAACCTCCGATCCTCAGAGCCGAAATCCATTCGAACACAAACTCAAACGCAACTCTAACAAATTTGAACGCAAATGAAAGCGTGGAGCTACATGAGGAAAAAGAGGACAAGGCCGGGTCGGACAGTTCACCCGTCGAACGAGAGACGAGGGCACTCAGAGGAGCACTCGGATCTCCGGAGGGAGAACAAAGAAGCCCATACGAGTCGACCTCTTGATCCTCTAAGTGCCAGCTCTCAGGGGAGTAAGAAGAAAAAGAGGAAAACTAAGCCCCCTAGGGGAGCGAAGCAGACCTCAAAGAATTCTGAAACCAAAACATCCGGTCCTAAGGAAACAGAAACCTGGCCCGAAGTTGTCAGAAAAAGTCGAGGAAGAAGCCGCGAGAGACGGAAGGGCGGGGAAACCCGAAAGGTGGCCGGAAGGCAAACTTTACACGCTCTCCGAATGATCTCGCTCGGCAAAAATCTGGGAAAAAGACGGCCCAGACAGGTCAACGAGGCTCCAATCCGATGGCAAAGAACCCAAAGACGGAGGACTACGTCCTCCTAGTTCGCCCTAAAGAAACAGGCGAACACACCGAAGCTTCTTCCAATGAAACTCTAAAGTTAGTAGCGAGTAAAATCGACCCAGTCCAGTCTCGGACAGCTCTGCGGGGGACGAGGCATATCTCGGGGGGAGGCGGACCTGGCTAGACTAGAAGAGAGGATTGAGGCGACAGAACTCGTGAAGGATCTCGAGATTGCGAGACCGAAGAGGCGCAGCCCCGAATACATGTTCTTCGGCATCGACCCGAATCTACCAGACGATAGGGTAATTACTGCAATACAAGAACAAAAGGAGGCCCTCAAAGAATCCTCCTTCGTACTACGCTCAGTTTTCGTAGGCAAACGAGGTCGTAATGCAGTACTGTCGGTGGACGAGGATTCGATATCGCGCCTCAAAGGCATTCGCAAACTCAATGTGGAATGGTGTCAGGCGACCGATTTCCGACCGAATAGAAAGCCTCTGGTCTGCTATAAGTGTTGGAGGTACGGCCACACACAAACAGTTTGTCGCAGTGCGTCCCTCTGTGGGGGATGCGATGTCTCAGGCCATGCTCTGAAGGATTTCAGTAGCCCCGCGAAGTGCCCGAATTGCAGCTTCGGGAAAAGACGGAGATCGGAGGGCAAGCAATTGTTCACCGATCACGCGGCAGGCTCAAGCGAATGTCAAATCCACCAGTTGGAGGTCGCACGAATGAAAGATCTTGAACATGGGGAAAAACCCTAAATTCATGCATCTGAACTGTCACAACTCAATGGCAGTGGCGAACCAGCTCGCCTACGACGTTGACGTCGAGGGAGTGGATTTGGTACTTAACGAGCCATATGTCAGCGAAGGATCCGTCCTCGGTGTTCCTCGGAACTTTGCGGTGGTTAGCTCGGCAGGGAGCCGCTTTCGGGCGTGCCTTCTCGTCAGTAACCGAGTTCCCTTCAGCACGGTCTTGAGACTTCAGGATGTGGTGGCCATCCGCTGCAGATGGTCTGGCGAGTGGGTGTTGATAGTCTCGTGCTATTGCGCCCCCTCCGAAGACATTGACCCTGTGCTCGAACAAGTGGAGATTCTGTTTACGTCCTTCCCGAATGACAATGTCGTTCTAGTGGGGGACTTTAATGCAAAATCCACTATCTGGGGGCAACGTCCTACGGATCCGCGAGGGCGATCTTTGATTGCTTTCGCTTCGAACGCAAACCTCGCAATTGTGAACGACCCAGACAGTCTCCCTGCCTTTTGCGGACCGCAAGGGAAGGGATGGATCGACGTATTGTTGGTCCGGTATTGCGCCTCGCGCATCACCGACTGGAACATCTTTGAGGCCGAAACACTTAGAGACCATCGTGCTATGTTCTGGACCTACATAGGCAGACCGAATTCACGACTTCCAGCAGGGCCAACACTCGTTGGCAGCCAGGGAATTTGGTCTGGGACAAGTTCCTCCGAGATCTGCAAGCAGCGGATCTAAGCACGTATGATTTCGCGACCCCTGAGGAGAGAGTTGAACACTTGATGTCAACTTTGTACCTACTCTGTAGTAAGCACAAGCGGCATAGACCCGTTAGGCAAAAGGGAGCAATTTGGTGGTCAGCCTCACTGAACAGCCAAAGATCTCAGCTGCGCGCGCTGCGTCGACTCTACCGGCGAGTGCCGGAGCCGGCGCGGAGGGTGAAGCTTGGTGTCCTTATTCAACGTAAGCGGGCGTTGTACAAGAAGGCGATCCTGCATGCAAAGCGTAGCTCGTTCCGCCGATTCATTTCGGAGGGACACGTTACGGACAAGCTAGGCCAGGTAGTTGAGGGGTGCGAGGCAAGTGGAAACGGGAGGCACCAGTCACTCTGGTTCTCCCCTCGGGAGGCGAAGCCACCACTTGGGAGGAATCCCGGGATGAACTTGCAAGACACCACTTCCTACAGGCCGATGAAGCTTCACAGGTCGCGATCAACAGGACTAACGATCCAGATCTCTTTACCATCGAAGAGCTTGAACTAGCAGTGGAGTCACTGCCGCCTAACAAGGCACCAGGCCACGATGGCATGAGTCTTGAGATCGTTCGTAAAGTCCTCCAGTACCATCCTCAATGGTTACTGCACAGGGTCGGGAGCACTTGTGCTTGAGTACCCTCGGCGGTTGTTCTCAGGTGGGAGATCGGACTCGCGCCGGGCTCTCCTACAACATTCGTCCCTGGATGGGGACGGCGGGGGGGGGGGGCGACGGGACTACGGGCCCACTACCATCGGTTGTTCCTCACACATGTCTTTGCCGTATAATGGTATTTGATCTTGAGGGACCTCCGTAAAGCAACCCCTCCGTAGGGATCCTCGGCATTGGCTCGTGGGCTCGACTCCATATAGGTGTTCGTTTCCTGCGGGTCGTCGGGGTGAACTTCGAAGGGACCAAGAGGAAGAACCACTAGGCTCCTCGAGCCAGGTGGGGTTTCTGTCGTTGCGGCCGGACATCCAACTCTTGGCCGCAGGGCTTCGTGACGTGCGCTGGGCAGTGTGAAGTCCTTGGGCGGCCACGCGCTGACGGCGGGTGCACGGCAGAGAAATGTCTTCAGGGAGGGTCTGCTCCGTGTCAGCTGTGTGCAAGTCTGGGTCCTGAGAGACCTATGTCGCCGAACGAAGGCTCGCGGCTTCGTCACTAGAGATAGTTACCGTCTCTTCCTTAACTTCCCTTTAAGACTATGTTATATCAAAATATTGTACTTAAAATACTACAATGTTATTATGTCTTATTTGAATGCCCTGTGGGTACTATGCAAATTCATCATAAGTAAAAATTTAGAAGAAAATAAAAAGTTAAAGAGGTAAAATGGTAAGGAAAATTAAACTCGCAAGCTCAACTTAAACCTCGGTTAAATAAAAAAAATCGTCACTGCTGACCATTTTTTCGTTATTTTGAATCATTAAGGCATTCGTCTATAAGTTTAAAATGTTATTTTATTAATTTTAATTTCACCAGATTTTTATTTCTGAAAGTTAAAATTTTGTGAGAATGCCTCATGTGCTCATATACCTCATGTTCTCAATGCCTCATGTTCTCATATTCCTCATGTCCGTAAGTTCAAATTGCAATGTTCTAAGCATCTGGATTTTTCCATCGCTAATTGCTATTGTGATTATGGAAGTTATTTACCTTATTTCTGTTCGTATAACAAAAAATCTTCATTTCATCTCCTTGCATTACACGTTATTAAATATAATGACATAAACTACTTTTGACTAAATTTAATATACTTGGTATGCAGCATGCTATCACTAAAATGAATCTGGTGCTAAGGTACATTCGAAGCGTTTAATTTCTTTTTTAGAATACTAGGGGTGCTCAGCCGCCTGCTCGCTACGCTCACCAACACCCCGCGTAATCGCTACGCGATACCGAACGGTATCGCGAAGCAATCCCTATTTTCTAGCCAACCACAGAAGTAATTGTTTCACGTTTCCATTCTGGATCGCTTCGCGATCCCTTCTTTTCTATGCATTCAATTTTTAGATTCCACTTGGTAAAAACGCACTGCCCCCCAACTCCGGACATTTTTATTTCCTTATCTCCAAGCACATAATCATTAGAGCTTATAGAGTTGCATAATTATAAGAATTATTAAATGTAAAATATAAAATCATTAAAAATGTAAAATTTATAATTTATTTGAATTATAATTTATAATTATAATTCATAAATGTAATTCATAATTATAATTTGAATTATTAATTTATAATTTATAATTAAATAATATTATAAATTAATCGAAAATTTAAAATGAAAAATATTGTAAATTTAAAAAATATAATACATTTAAAAAGTAACAAATTTATTAAAGTTATTTGGAATTCTTTTTCCCTATCTTTGTAATGAAGTCGCTAATTTGTAGTTACAGTAAATAATCTTATTATGTAAATCTCCTCTCCTCAGAAACTCCTCGCCGCCTTTTCTCCGCCAACATATATGTGTAAAATTATGTGTATAGTGTTACGAATATTGTAAATAGTTAGTATTTGTGCTTAAAAATAATGTAAATAGATCAATTAAGCTCTATTCATAAGCTAATGTTAGTTTTTGTTGCATTTAAATATCACAATTTTTTTGATTTTCTGCAAGCAAGTAAACTCTATTGGATTTCAATGGGAGTCTATGGAAATTTGGCGAAATACTGGAAATAGTGCCAAGTTAGCGACTCATTTTGGTCGCCAAATTTGGCGATGTATCGCCAAGTTGGCAACGTTTGGCGACAGAGCCGGTACCTCCCTCTTGGTAACAACCCTTATAGTGTCAGAAAGCTCTGATCAATCAGATGCGTTTCGCTGTATCTACGCAGATTTTCATTGGTCCATTTCCAAAGCGTTACTTTTTTTAATATATAGAAGGATTGAATAAATACACATAATTTTAGTTTATTTGTAACACATAATCATAAAAAAAACATAAAACCCTAGCAATATCTTCATAACTTTTTAAACAATTGAATTTTTTGACATTTTTTGTAGAAACATTTCATGCTTACGCCGGACAGCGTACACCCAATTCAACTAAATATTTCAAATTCCTTTGTACTACATACCATTATTAAACTTATCTGTACACTGAACTAGAAATTTCACAGTATTTTGAAAATTAACTGAAATATTTCAAAAAAATACATATATATTTTTTAAAAATTACTATCTTTTTATAATTGATTACATTATAAATACAGTACAGTACTAGGACTTCCCTCAGAGGGATTAGTCTGAGCGATATTGCCGAGAACATAGATTTAATAATAACTTGTTGCAAGTAAAGAAAATGAGATACTATCTTTATTTGGCCATATACTGGTTACTAATTCAAATGATGAAATATCGAGATTAGTGAACCTGAAAACAAAATCCATATCAATTTTAAACCAGCTCTTCCCTCTGTTAAGGGCCCTTGCAAGAGATAGAATAGCTTAGAAAAGGAACACATTTACAAGTACTTTCGGATAACCTATTCGCTGTTTCATACCGACATTTTTGCATTTTTTAAAATACATACATAAACCAGTATAATACTTCTTCAGTTTTATTTTCATAGTCGTTTATATCTTTTGACAAAAAATCTCACTTTCTTAAACTTGAATTGCGTCAAGCTTTTTTTAAAAAGCAAAGTCCATATAACAATGAAATTCCATGAAGGGAATTAAACACATGGTAATAAAGCATTTAGGTGAGCGCAATTGATAAATCGTCAAATATTGTTCTTATCGCCATCTTTCGTAATGCATTCTTTTAATTTAAAATACACACATTAAATAAATTTATAAACACGATTTGACTCATTTAATTAAAAATAATAATAAGTAAATAAATAAAAATAATAAGAAGAGATAATAGCATAAGTCAAAACATTTATTTCAACATCAACACAAGTTACACTTGCGGGGGGGGGGGGGGGAAGGCGGCTTTTAACAAAAAATAAAAATAAAATAATCTTGGCAAAATCTGAACCGGGCTAAAAAAAATGTACCGTGATTAATTCAAATATTATAGGAATATTTCGTAATCTGGTTTTCAACCAATATCGTAATTTAAAAAGCTTCGCTTAATTCCAATTAAACTTCATTGCTGTACCATTTTTTTGGGGGGGTGGGGGGGGGAATGCGAGATTGCATATATTTACATTTAAATTTTAAACTTTCGTTTACACTGCAAATAGAGGCGTCTTAATTTCAGACATATATGTGTCTGAAAAAAGAATTCAGACACTTAAGAGTCTGAATATGAAATTTCAGACGTCATAGATGTCTGAATTTAAAACACATAAGTGTCTTACTAAGATCATGTTATAAATGGACTGAAAATAATGTCTGAATAATGACGAAACGTCTGAAATTAAGACATTTAGAAATTCAGACACTTAAGTGTCTGAATGTAGCACAATTATATCATATGTGTGATGACTGTATACACAATTATATTGCAATATATATGCCATCATAATCATAAAAGATTTTCAAATGGATGACAGATGTTTAAAATACTTTTCCTTCCAATAAATTTAGTATTACTTTATAAAACCAGCAATCTGATTAAACTACACGTCGTCTATCAAAACTGTAACAGTCCGCTTATTAAAATTTAGTAGAGTTATTTTTGATGCAAAAAGTAATTAACGACTTGATTTTCACAAAGTATAAAATCTTCTAAAAATTACTTGTACTAATGGGAGTATGTAGGGGAGGGAGGGGGGAGGGGTTCAAAGAACGACTGCTCTGCTAAATACTAAGAAATACAAGTGCTGGCAGGAAAAAAAATGCATGGAGGGGAAAGGTTAAACAGCTATGCCTGGAGTCCACAGCCTAATCTGCTTAACTAAAACACAGAATCTAAACATGAAATAAGCTAAACTAAGAACCTTTTTTTGGAATGCGTCGTTCAAGAGGATTTTCGCATAAAAAAATTTCAAAAGTCTATTAATTAAGAAATAGAAACTCATTTTTGAATATATATAATATATGTGCACACATATATATAATAAGAACATTTTTCAAAATGCAGAATTGATTTTTTTTTTCCTTTTAGGGTGCTTTGCTCTTCTGAACCCCTCCCTTCCTTCTACATTTAAAAATCAATGTATAACTATCTAAATAATGACTACCTAAATATCAGAATAATGAATGCAATATCTAAGTATTAATTAAAAACATTAACTGTTAAAGAATATATAGTTCCTTTTTCTCTAAGCGTTTTATGTTATATAGTCATTTACAAGAATATTTTTTTTATATACATAAAGAAAATTTAACTAATTAAATTTCAAAATATAGGGAGGGGCAATGGCCTTCAACCTCTCTTCTGTCGGTGATTATGCTTCATCAAAATAAGATGTATTAATTGCAAGTGTTACGACAAAAATTTTATATAAGTTACGTTTTCTACGTTTTCACTCTGTCAGAAAGTATAAAAACTGTAATAATAATAATAATATCCAGATAATTGAACAATTTAACGCATTTCGGAAAACACCAAATAAGGAAAATAAAATGTTTCTCATTTATGCTTGTACTATGTTTTATTTCCCCCCGCTGATAAAAAGTTTTAACGCTCATCAGAAAACACGAGCTCATTATCAACCACAATATCTCAACCACACCGTAGACTGACTCAGAACATTCGAAATTGAAAGACGCTTACTTCATCTATTTTTCCCTTTGTCTAAGGAGACATTTTACGTCCGTTGGTACATTCGAATGTAGATGTTCTTTGAACAATTTTCTGGGCGAATTCGGCGCAGTTTTTTTAGGTGAAAATTTATTAAAAATATTATTGTGATTATTTCAGCTCCATGTGCATTCGCTTCCATGTGCATCTGTCATCTATGTAATACAATTGTTTATTGTACATTAGTGTTCTTGTGAAATAACATGTGTATGGAATCTGAATTCAAGTTCTGAAATTCTATGAATTTCTATGATATTTAAATGAATCATATTTATACATCACGGTGAAATAAGGATGATATTGCTATTATGAAATTTGTACTCAATATTCATCAAAAAATTTGCGGAAATAATTTTAGGTCAAGAATAGTGTGCACATTTATTTTGGATATGGATTTACTTTTTAAGGATGCATGAAAGGTATGTATTTCCTAGCGCGTATATATGCAACAATATAATTTTCAAATTCAACTTAAACAGTATATTTATGTATGTTGTTTTTTAATTATTTAAAATACTTTTCTAAGACTAACGTTTATTTATCACATTTGTACCATTTTATATCCAATAAATATTTTTTACTATTATGAGATTTGTGTATTGTCTTTTGATTTGCTGCTAAATTTATATTATTTTCAAGATAAATTGTTCAATAATTCTTTAAACTCCCAGTGTATAAATGAAAGTTTTTTTTATGCTAAGAATCTGATTATTGCTATAATAAATAAGCAAAAAAAAAAAAAAAAAAAGAGCATAGTATTTATTTAGTACATAAGTTTTCATTATTAATGTATTCACACCAAAATATGTCAATATTTTTCATTATATTTTTTGAAAAAGACAATTCCAGTATTATATATTATATTTTTTTTGTGCGTAAGCTAATTTGATTATGTAAAAATATCAGTAATATTATGTAAAAAATTGCTTCATTTAAAATATTTATAAAAATAAAAGCAAAAACGTAAAATTGTCAAAACTTTTGTTTAAGAAGAAATACTTTGTTTAGATTTAAAAGAACTTAAAAAAATAATAATAAAATAAAAAAATTGGTGTGTTAATGAATTTAGCGTTTTTATGAACATGTTGAATTCCTTGTAACATTTTCTATCGTAGTTATAACTACATTTTATTTTCAACTTTTAATTTAATTGTTTGTTCGCTATGAAGGATATGCAATTCACTCAAAGTTTAATATTGGATAAAAATTTTAAAATTATCAAACATTTATTGTGATTTATATTTTATATTTTATAATTAGAGATGTATAATTTTCAAAGAAAAGCTTTTTAGCCAAAAATCTGTTTTTTGGCAAAATTGATTTGTGTTTTGAAATCCGAGTTGCCAAAACTTTTTTATGTCAACTTAAATATATATATTCTGATATTATTTGGTTTCAAAGCAATTTTTAATTACATTGCAGATCCGTATATTCTCTAAACTACATAAATGACAGTTAAAAGAAAAAAAAAATTACTGCAATTTTGTGATTATTATATGTAAAATCAGTTTTCGAAATTTTCATTTTTTAATAGTACATTGTATAAAAGATAAATTATTTACAGCTATAATTTCATTTCTTCAAAAAAAAAAAAAAAAATACGTATTTTGATTTTTTGTTCAAAATTTTAAATTTTGGATTTTCAAAACATGAGAAATTAAAAACTAAGCTTATTTTATTTTTAAGGCTGTTCTCAAATCCTAAAGAGCAACTTTATGACATAAGTTTTAATTTATTTTTGTTGGGAAATGCATGAAACTAGCAGGTGTTGTTGTTCAGAAATTATGTCATCGAACTGTTTTTTCCATTTCTTTTCTTTTCTTTTTCTTTTCTTTTCTTTCTTTTTTTTTTTTTTTTTTTTTTTTTGCGAACGCAATAGGTCTTTCAGAAAATAGTGTTCAAGTGGGCGTTTTGAACTGAATTTCCGCGTGAAAGAAGAATAACCATTCAAGTAAGGGTGAAAAACGTCTTTCTCACGTGATCCAAATCTCTTGTAACTCAATAGGTATTTTATTTATCAAAAAATGGAAAACACAGTTCAATTCCAAATCGCTTCCATAGTCAGTTCTTCCAACTTTATATCTTTCTGTTAAAAAATGAATTTGTAAATGTGTCAAAACGTTTTGTGCTTGTTGAGCAGAGCAGTTGAGAACAGCCTCAAGTAAAAAGGTTTTAACAGGTTTAAAATGGAAATTTGAAAAAAGCTAAAATTTTGTATATTTCCATGTATAACTACATTTCCCACATAAAATTGCGGTTTTCCCCAAAGTTCATTTAGGGGCGGTCCATAAATGATGTCACGCTTTTTTTCAATAATTTTGACCCCCCCCCCTCCCACCCTTTGTCACAAAGTGTCACACTTTACCATCCCCCCCCCCACCTTGTCACACTATATTACATGAGCATATACTTGCAGTTCAGATTATATTTCAAAATTTTATTTTTAAACTTTAACTATGTGTTCTAATGATATTTGTGAGCATAACTACAAAAATGATTCGTGCACTTATTTTGTATGAAAAAAGACTAAGGTTTACAACAAAACATAATTAATAAACAGTAGTAATAAAATATTAATATGAAAGAGCAATTGAAAACAGTAGTATTTTGGAATTTGAAATGGAATTTAATATATTTGGCTTTAAATCTTATCTTTACTTTATCAACAAAAAATACTTTAATTTCAAAATAACTTCAAAATTTAATCTGCTGATTTTTAATGCTTTTATTTTAACCAAAATGTGTGATGTCACATTTCTTCTTACCACCTCCCACCCACTTGTCACAAACGCCCACAATTTCCCGAACTCCCCTCCCCCTCTTCAAGCGTGACATCATTTGGGGATGGCCCCTTATATAGAAAAGGCAAAAAAAAAAAAAAAAAATGTATATTTAGGCAAAATAGGTTTTGAAACTAGAAGTGACTATTTGTATATGTTATTACATATATGTGTGTGTGTGAACATGAAAACAAATCACAGAAGCGTTAGAATGAAGCTATCGTGAAATTCTGAATATTTTATAATTATTTTTTCAACTTTTCTTATGGTAAATAAACCCCTCTTAAAAAATCGAATTTACTCTTTAATTGAAAAGTTTCATACTCATTTTTTTTTAAAATATTGGGATCTCATATACTGAAAATTGTGCGGAATCTAGTGTTAGATTTTATTTAACACAGAAATAAAAATGCAACAAATGCTTAAACTGATTCAATGGGAATATGTTATTTTTATGGGAAGAAATGGCACTACAAAGCAGGGATGGAATTCTTTCTGAAGGAGTGAATCATTTTTTATAGATGGGAATAATTTGTTACCATAAAGCAGAGCTGATTGCAGCATGGACAAATTGGGCTGTTTCTATGGACCTTTAGCTTTACGGGCCCCTAAATTTGGTACGGAATTTCCATAAAGCTGATATTTTAAATTTGTTTTGATCTTATACTTATTTTTATAAATATTCTGTACTTTTAGAACATGATTAGGCTAAAGAAAATGATATATTTATCCAAATATGTATCTGACGGTATCGAATAAGATTATTTATTTATTTATTTATTAATTTTTGGAACAGTATATGAAGGCAGTGGGGGGAGGTAGCGAATGAATACTAGGTCTTTGGACAAGATTAATTTGAAGTTCTCACTAAAAGTAATAAATATTTTTGATGCCGTAGGGCATATATGATACCACATGAATACATATTTAGGTGAATATATATATACATATATTATCCTATTCTAAAATTGCAAAATACTGATTACAATCCTCATAATATCAAAACTGATTTAAAATATCAGCTTTATGAAAATTTCATACCCAATTCGGGGTATCCTAAAATCAAGGGGCAGAGAAGCATTCCATTTTTCCCACGCTGCAATCTGCTCTGCTTTATGGTAACAAATTATTCCCATTTATAAAAAATGATTCAATGCGATCAAACATGGCTGCGTATATGGCTTAGAAAGAAAAGTGGTCAAAGATGGCTTCATATTGGCCGAAAAAAAAAGGGCTCAAAGATGGCCACAATTTAGACATTTGAGATGTCTGAAATTCAGACGTAAGAAGTGTCTGAAAAATTTAAGACATTTTAAAACGTCTTAAAATTGAACACTCATGTTTCAGACACTTAAGTGTCTGAAATTCAGATACAAGAAGTGTCTGAAAATTTTAAGACATTTTAAAACGTCTGAAAATTGAACACTGCGTTTCAGACACTTAAATGTCTGAATTTCAGACATTTCAGTTTAGAGTGTATGTAACGGTTGCTTTTATGAATACTTAACACCTTGATGATCGAGCTTCACTCGAAACATACGTAAAAAACTGCTTGTGTGGTATGTGTGCTTAAAGCCATTATTACTTAGCTATTATAACTCCCGTCCGTTATAACAATGTTACTGTTAGTATTACTCTTGTTTGACGTCAACCTTGCCTGTGTATCTGAATACGAATTATTGGCCTTTTTTCTTGCACGAAGAGTGGTTATAACATAATTGTTTCATTTTGCATAGCATGTACCAATTGCAATATTGATACTTTTAAGTTAGTCAATCGCAGGTGATAAATTGACAATATTTTTTCCATACTATATTCATCTTGCATTCATTTCATTTAAACTATAAAGCTTTCAATCATTCATTTAAAATACACGTTTTTAACTAATTTCACTGTACGTTAACAACATTACATTGCATTGGCGTTTTTTTTAAAGCTTTATGCAGTTTTGGCTTCAGAAAGTGAGATTTGTTACAAAAAGATACAAACCTGACAATTTTTTACAAAACCGATGAACATTTATAGTTATTTTTTACAAATAAATATAAAACTTTTTGGCACAGATGTCACATACGTAACACGTTGGCGCGATTTTTTTCTGACGCCAATTTGGCGAAAACCTCATTTTCGAAAACCAGTTACATATATATTTTTAAAAAGAGAATAACAATACATAAAAAAAGTTTAATTAATAACTATAGAACAAAACAATTTATATAATTTCAAAAAAGAAAATAAAAGTAAATAAACAATTTATTAATAAATAAACAAGAACATCTAGGTTACCATCAAGCAAAATAGCGACACTTTGGCGCCAGTTAAGTACCCTGGTGCGTATATGACATTGGCGTCAGAAAAAAAATCGCTCCAACGGGGTGCGCATGTGACATCTGTGCGTAAATGTCTTGTTTACACTAAATTAATTGTTTAAATCTTTAAAAAATTGCTTGGGTACATGGAAGAATGAGTAGATTACCAGAAAATATGCATGAAAAGTTTACTTCTCTCGCCAAACCCATTTTCTTTACCTATAAGACGGAAAAGTACAGATTCTGGAAAAGTACAGATTTCGGTACTTGTTAGTTATCCCGTCGACCAAATTACTGTTACCAAATTGTACGATTAAATGCCAATAATGGTTGATCGTAAATGTAACATTCACTTGACAACACGTGTTTACGTCATCAAGTGATTTTAATTTCGACGTTTTATTTGTATTTTTATTAATGTTATACTAATTTATTTCTTCTTTGAAATATTTAAGTTATTTAGTATTAATATTAAGTTATTTTTAAAAAAAGTTATTTAAAATAAAAATTATGTCAATTTATATAATTTGGCAAGTGGTTTGGCGATTTCAATAATTTGGCGAAATTGGTCGACGGGATAACTAACAAGCACCCAAATTTCATTTAAAATACTAAAAAGACAAAAATAAATAAATTAAGAAAAAAAAAGCAATTTAACAAATTACAATGACCATTTGGAAAATGATTTTTTTAAAGAATAAAATTTAAGACATAAAAAATCGCACGGAGTTGATCCTACATTACGTACGCCATGGATTAAACGATAACATTCCTGGACCCCATCATGAACAAATTTTAAAAGAAATTTCAGTTTTACAATTTTCGGTACTGTACATTTTTAAACTTCTACGGAGCTGGTCATACATTACGTACGCCATGAATTAAAGATTGATAGTGTTATTACACGTAAAAATTGCAAGCAAGAGAAATCGCCTGCGACTCGTCAGATTTCCTATGAAACTTACGTAATAGCCAAGCATTTCATTGGCTGTTCGGGAAAAGGCTTTTCTATCATCAGATTTCCAAAAAATCTCACGACCCATTTTAAATAAAATTTCATTCTTAAACTTCTAAACATCCGACAATATTACTTTTTATACCGTCGAATAGATAAAAAAAATGTACTTTTAAATGCAATTTGTTTGAAAGCTGTATCTCAATTTGTTTCTGATTTATTAATTTTTTTTTGTAGTTTTTATTACTTTTTTGTCATAGTGGCAACACTCTGTTGTCCATCGTTGTTGAAACCAAAGGGAAATACTGATTACTGTATATACCAATCAGATAACGAATAAATTGCGGATTATACCAATGAAAACGCTCAGATATGCTTTTGATTTCCTACCCTGACGAGAACAATAACCATTTTTCCAAATGGTTAATAAATGATGCCACAAATAAAAATTGTTTATTTAAACATAAAATAACTGTTTCAAATTTTCACACGCAAAATATAAATGTTGGTTGCTTTTGGCGATTAAAAAATGCTATTGGGTAGATTATCGTAAAATCTGAAATCCTACGTTATTATGGCTTTTTTCTTTGAAATAGAAAAAAAAATCCAGATTTATTTCCTGTTTCATTAAATTTAAATATGTTTTTTTGCACTTTAATATTAGTGCGGGCATATTTTCTTTGCTCCATGTGCTATAATTCGGTTTTCTACGAAAACATCCAGCCGGTGAAAATGACATACACTAAATTTCCGTGACGTACACTGTTAAAAATTTTCCTGTGAAATTACAGAGAATCTACGGGTAATACGTTATCTTAAGTCTTATGTAAAATTACAGAGATTAGAAAAACAGAGATTCTGTTAAATAACAGAGAAGTTATTTGGTAAATTTACACAAGACTCTGTAAATTAACATCGTTAAAAATACACAAGACTCTGTAAATCAATTTATTTTTTTAATTAAAACAATTTAACTTAGTTTTCGAAATCAGCGAATTTTAGAATTTCGAAGTATCAGAGTTATTCAAGCAAATTTGAACTGCTGTGCCATTTAATTTTTTTTACACAACTTACTTCTGGCCGGCCAGCGGTTTGAACCCAAGACCTCTGGCCTGGAGAAAAACATCTTACTGACTGCGCCATAGGAGCTGTTACTGCGGTGTATAAAGGATGTCCTTTATAATAAAGCGGGGAAAAATCTATTGTGCTTTTCAAAGATTTCGCTTCAAATATATTCGTTAGAAAATTTCTTAAACGGTTTATTTTAATTTAGTTTGGACCGAAACATAATACCTATTATTATTTTTAATCAAATTTAATTTTTTAATCCTTTATTTACGGAATTATTTATCAAGAAATTGCTTCTTCTCAATAATTATCTTCTTCAATATCTGAAGATATACTGGAATTTTTAAATAATAATAATGTGAAATTTAGGTGTATTTTTCCCTTAAAACTAGTTAAATATATTGGTAATTATAACATTTTTTGTAAAATATTTACAAAAATAATCAGATTAATTAACCAAAATTACTTTTAAGGTTATATCACAATTCTTATAAAAGCAATGTATTTAAATGTATTATGATTCTAACTAACTAAATGAATGAAAAAATAAATAAAAAAATTGAAACTAATTTTTTTTTCCTTAATAATTCTAATAAAATTGCAAAAGAATTTTAAACGTGTGTTTTTGAATTAAAAGTTTTAACAAAGCTGAAAATATTTTTAAATAAAAACATGGATATCCCTACAGGGAATTAGATACAAGATAAGGGAAATGTCTGTAAATTGATGACCGAGAAGCTCAATCGAACGCATTTAACCCAGAACTAGTGTAAATTTACAGAGAGTCTTGACCGAGAAACTCAATCGAATGCATTTAACCGAGAACTGGTGTAAATTTACAGGGAGTCTTGACCGAGAAACTCGATCAAATGCATTTAACCAAGAACTAGTGTAAATTTACAGAGAGTCTCGATTTTTTTTCTGTGATTTTACAGAAATTTTTAACAGTGTATGTAGATAAATTGTGCTTTTTTATCAGTTTTTTTAATATAATTTTTAAATGAATTGGAACTTATTTTTCATAGTAGGTGCATTCAGTAGGTTACCCTCATAGGTACCTTCTGGTAAAACCAGAACCGAAATCCGACAAATATTTTTTGAGTTATGCTTGACGAAAGGTTTTAATATCCATCGTAGCTGTTTTTGACCGGAAAGTAATTTTGCGTTGTGTATTAGCCTTCGCTTCGCTCAGATAATAATTATATTATCACATAGAGCTTGGGATTATAATACAGATTATATGGAGTATTACGGAAAGCATTTCGACAAAATTTCATTAAAATATGTTCGAAAAATTTTATATAATGAAGCTTATCGAACATAGTAATAACGAAAAATTCGATTTTCCAGAAGTGGTATTGAAGGATTTCTTTTATATCTTTTATACATACAAAATTAATCCAGAAGTGTCAATTAACATAGTAGGAGAGCTGTTGAACATTTTTGAGTAGGTATTTGAGGCACCCTGAAAATTTGTGAAGCACTTCTTTTGTAATGCCTGAATACAAAATCGAATGTCTGGCTGAAGGATCGTGGCCCAAAACCTGTGCCAGACACGTATCAAGTGCCATTTTTTGACACTACCCAAAAAAAGTATTTGAGGCACGCTGAGATTGAAACAGAATAATATTTTATACTTAGAAAAAAATATTTTGAAAATGACAGACACTTTAGTCGGCCCAAAACCTGTGCCAGACACGTGTCAAGTGCCATTTTTTGTCTACCCAAAAAAGGTATTTGAGGCACGCTGAGATTGAGGCACAATAATATTTATGCTTAGAAAAAAATATTTTGAAAATGACAGACACTTTAGTCGGCACAAAAACTGTGCCAGACACGTGTCAAGTGCTATTTTTTGTCTGGCACAGGTTTTGGGCCACGATCCTTCAGCCAGACATTCGATTTTGTATTCAGGCATTACAAAAGAAGTGTTGCACAAATTTTCAGGGTGCCTCAAATACCTTCCCTAAAATGTTTAACAGCTCTTGGACTAACACTAAACGTACTGATATTTTTTTATACCTATTCCTGCCGGATGGGGTCAAATGACCCCTATATAAAAAGTTATATTAAAATATATAACTTTTTGTTGTTGGCTGTTTTGCGAAAAATATACCAGTTGATACAGTTTGGTGTATGAATAATTTTTTTTTCAAATAATTATTACAAATTGTTTATTTATTAACCCCTTGAGGAGCGGTGGGTTATATTTTATCCTACCTTCGATTAATGAAGATTCGCACCAGATTTTTTTTTTTTTTTAATTTTACTTTTCTAATTTTGGTGGAAAAAAAGTCGTAAAATTGCTTTTCCTTATTTTGCAATAAATCTTTTTTGCAGATTCCGATGCGAATTCGACATTACAGAAACACAATTACTTGCCCCTCAAAGGGTTAAAGTTTAAAAAAAAAATTATAATTACGCATAAAAAAAAAATTATTTCAAAAAATTCGAAAATTTAATATACAAATATTGTGCAAATTTGTTTATGTTCACCACATACTTTAAAGATTATTTCGTTCTCGATATAACCTGAAATGTACAAACTAGAATCTCACTCGGAATAAAGTCAATTTCTAAGTATACCATCGCACATTGACAAATATGATGTAATACAGCAGAATAAATGATATAATAGCGAAAATACACAATTGACTAATGTTCTTTCAAAATAAAACATTTATACCTTTAAGATTTAACATAAATTTATTCAGGTGTCAGATGACCCCTTGCGGCAGTTAAGCCTAAAATATTTTTTTCTAGGCAAAAAGGTAGTTCGGAGATGAGGCATTTTAAGAAATAATATGATCATATATTTTAATTAAAGTCGTGAAATATAAAGAAATTTAGTAATGTTTTAGTTTAAGAAATTCTAAAAAAAAAAAAAAAATTCATAAAGTGTCATTTGACCCTTCGCAGTAGTTTTAGTCATAAGTTTTATTACCTTTTTATGCAAAAAAAAAAAGTAAGACTATTATTCATAAAGACATTGTTTACTTTTCTCCTGGCCTTTTTACACTCACTTCTGGTATTCGACTCTTTACTTCCTGTTTAAAAAATTGGCCATAACTCCTCTACTTGTAATCATACGAATAAAATTAAAGTAGATTTGACATCGAAAAATATTGCTCTTTCAAATAGAATAAGAATAGAAAAAAATCGATTTTTTTTTATCAAAACGTCCATTTTAATGTGGGCAAGATACCTTAACAACAACACTGTAAAAAAATCTGTAATTTATACAGAAAAAGTTGTATTTTTTACAGAAAAGACTGTTTTAAAGAAAAACAGTTTTTTTCTGTAAAAAAGAAACTTTGCTCATATAAACACTTCTTAAGGCTCCTGTACTTGTCGTCGAAGATACTCAGGAGCTATGGGGAGGGATTTTTCTAATAGCTCGTTTGCATTTCAAAACTTTTAAATAATTTTTTTGTTTTTTGCATTGGATAGCCGAGATCTGTTTCTACATCGCACCTTTTTTTATTTTGATTTTGGTTGCAGATATTTTTTAGAATGACACCTTCATTTTCAGAACCGGTTTTGAAAATGAAAGTAACTTTATAAAAAATATCTGTGACAAAAATCGAAAAAGTAAACAAATAAGAATTAAATTTAAAAAATCAAAAAACCCGACTGCGAACTAATTAATTATTTCTCATCAGTGTGAAACTATTTTTTATATTACTTACTTATATTTTTTATTTACTTGTATTGATGACTTTTAAGGTGTGTTTAATTGTTAGTTCCTATCTATAAACACTGTTTTAATGAGGCCTATAGATGTCTATGAAGGTTAGAGTTGCAGTAAAGCTAGAGATTCTACCTACACAACTTCCAGGTTGTGTAATATTTAAACGGAGTTTCTGACTGCAAAATAGTCAATGAAACATCGTCTTCATTGTGAAAGACCTATGCAATGATATGCCACTCAATAGGGTGCGTAATTTTTTTTTTCGTCTCTACCGCGATTTTGTACTTTACGGCCGCCATTTTGAATTTATAAAACCAAAACGTAGCCTATACCCATTGGACAGTTAAGACGAATCCATAGAGACCTCATTCATTAAAATCCATCCAGCCGTTGGGATGTTTCGAGGGTATAAAGAAATTCGCATACCCAGATACGCGTGAAACACATAATCCTTCTTGGCAGTCGAGTAAAAAGGTGCGATGCAGAGACGTACCTGGGCTATATATTTAAAAATGCCAAAATGCAAGCGAGATATTAGATAAATCCCTCCCCATAGGATTAGCATTAGCTCGCGAAAATATATTGGTTTCTGGGATTTCTATATTCTAAAAAAAAAAAAAAAAAAAAAAAAAGTTAACAAATAGAGAGAAAAAAACTGTCAATTTCGGCGCCAGTGGAAAACAGTTTAATTTACAGAAAATATCTGTAAATTTTCTTTAAAACAGTTTTTTTTTCTGTAAAAAATTACGAAATCTAATTTTTTCACTGAAAAAAAACTGTTTTAAAGAAAAACCGTTTTTTCTATAAAAATTACAGATTTTTTTTTAAGTGTTAAGATAAAGAGCGCATTACGGAATCGAGGTTGACTCGTAAGAGATTATTGTATATATTCTTTGATCGTTATATTATATCTTCCTAGGTTAGGAAATGTTTGTCTCTTTCTACAGTGAATCTTAGTAAATCTTCTGGGATTTATCATGAAATTTAAGTAGTTTTTTTTAACCCCTGGAATGCTATTTCTTTCTCCCAGCTTATTTTGTCTCCAAAAAATAACGTTACCTTGTGTACTCTAGCCGTAAAACAAAAGCCGATGTTTCATTGTGCGATTAATTACTCTACAGCATTTTTTAAAACTTCTAAGCATCGGACATTTTCAATGTTTATACCGTAGTATTGGGGGAAAAAAGTACTTTTTAATGCAATTTATTTGAAAACTGCATCTTCATTTGTTTTTGAAATATTATTTTTTTTTTTTTTTGTAGTTTTTAAAGACATTTGTTTCATTTTGGCAACTCAAAGTTTCCATTTCTGTAGACAGCAAAGAAAAAATTGTTGAAAAATAGCATTTATATCTTTTTGTTGCCATTTTCTCATAAAAATTGAAAAAAAATTTTTTTTTTAAATACGTGCTATTTTAAGAAAAATATAAATGAAGGATTTATAATAAAATATGGAGCTATTAAAAACTATATTTAATTTTAAGTATCTATGTTAATGCAAATGACGTCATTTTACATAAAATAAAAGCGCTTGCTTTAAGTCATGAAACTGAAATATGTTTTGCTGTAGAGTCCCGATTATCCGAGTTTCGCTTAACCGAGTTATTTCCTTCTGATGGACTGGCGGTTTCTATTATTATGAAACAGCTATTATAAATGAAGCGTTAGGTGAAGATGAAAGAGCAGCCGTAAAAAGCTAGAACTCTGATTTTATGGTCAGAATAGAAAAAAAAGTGGCCATAATTTTTTTTAAATAAAATTATGACCATTTTCTTTTTCCAATCTGACCAGAAAATCAGAGTTCTAACTTTTTACGGCTGCTGTTTCATCGTCACCTAACGCTTCATTTATAATGGCTGTTTCATAATAATAGAAAACACCAGTCCACCAGAAGAAAATGAAGTAATGGAAATGCCGGGGGCGACACTAAATTCTGAAAAAGCAGAATTCCTGCTCTCTAGTATTTATTTATTTATTTATATATTTTTTACCTGAACATGTAAGCTAACGGCATTTTTATAATGCTTAAATATGTTTCTTATTCAGCAGTCAACATAGTGTGTGGTTTCTTGAAGATTATTATGATTATTATTATACGTTCCGGGCTACGTCCTGGTCTACAGAACATACTGTCCAGTGTATATTATTCAGCAAAAAAATATTAACTGAGAACTCTAAAATATAAATAAATAAGTCGTTGGGGACCACCGTAATACTTACCTATCATGAATATGCATAATACAAAATATGAAAATAAAACATATGTAAACTATTTATAAAATGCATATCCAGGGATAACTAACAAGGAAGGTCTCCATACGGGCATAGTCAGAAAAATCTGAAAAAATTCAGAGTGTTCTTTTCATGTGGATGTATATGTTTATTAAAAAAAATTGGCGGAACCTCGATAGAACGTTCGTAAAAAAATAATGAAAAATTCATTTATTTAGCGCTTTATCTTAAGTTGGCGATTAAATGAAATTTCGAAAAATACTTTTTTATGTCGAATACTCTTTAAGATAAAAATGTTTCGTATTGAACTTGTTTAAATAAATTTAATGTAAATAACTTTAGTTTTGTCAGTTCTAGTTTGTTTTAACTATAGTTTTGCCATATAAATATATATATTTATAATGAAAGTTAAATATCAAATTTTATGAATTAAAGCAAAATTAAAATTGTTTCTATATCTCAACATTAAGTCCAATTGATCACTGTCGATTCAATTTTGTTGCTATGGAAACGTCGAATTCTTTGATATTGAAATGAATAACAGGTAAATGAATCTTGCCTTCATTTTGGAATACACTTAAATATACAAAAGTATTTTTTATATATGAAATTCTTTTTAAAGTAATAAAATGAAATAACCAGCAACATAAATATGTAATACAAAAGAATGTATTTATTAAACTCTCTCATTTTTAACGCTTTCCAACAAAGTTGAAAAGTGTTTATGACTTCGGTTTGTCTGTCCGTCTGTCCACGCTTTAACTCTCGTAAATATGCTCGGATCGTTCTGAAATTTTTGGATGTTAGTGATCTCTACCACAGCACGTTCCCTATTTCAAATGAAGTTTGTAGCATGCTTGGTTCATTTACAGGGCCAGTCAAAAGTTTTCCGTTACATTACGGTCAATGGGAAAAAATCGTTTCAAAAGATTTTTAATGGTGTTACACTCTTTCAAACATAGTAAAATTGCTATTCATTTATGAATCCCACTAAAATAAACATTCTGTTGAATATGCGGTGCAAAGAATAGTTACTGTTTATTTACAGGGCCACGCAAAAGAATTCCGTTCATAATGGTATAGGGGAAATCGTTTACCGTGTATTTGAGAAGATTTCAGATACTATATAGTATCCGAATTACAGTATATTAGTAATGACTGCTCGAAATGCATTTTTAATTACGATATGCACTTTTTTGGGGTTTCATTCATCTGACGAAATCCTATACGACTTGCTCCTTTGTCTGTCTGTCTGTCCGTCTGTCCGTCTGTCACAGAGCCCGTTCTCAGAAACTATACATGTTGGAGACTTGAAATTTTGCATACTTATAGCTGATCACCATACATCATACGACAAATCATAAAATTTTTTAAACTCGTACATTTAACCATTTGGGCTCCCACATGTATATTTTAAACAATTCTTTCTAAGTGAGCCCCTAATTAGGTTGGAGGCGTGAAATTTTACATACTTATAGCTGAACACCTCACATAAACGACAAATCATAAAATTTTGAAAAAGTCCTACATTGAACCCTTTGGGCTCCCACATGTGTATTTTAAACAATACTTTCTAATTGAGCCCTAATTAGGTTTGAGGCGTTAAATTTTGCATACTTATAGCTGAACACCTCACATCAAATTCAAAACCATAAAAGTTTGAAAAAGTCGTACATTTAACCCTTTGGGCTCCCACATGTGTATTTTAAACAATTCTTTCTAAGTGAGTCCCTAAATAGGTTGGAGGCGTGAAATTTGGCATATTTATAGCTAAACACCTCACATCAAACGACAAATCATAAAATTTAGAAAAATCGTGCATTTAACCCTTTGGGCTCCCACACGTGTATTTTAAATGATTCTTTCTAAGTGATCACTTATTTAGGTTGGAGGCGTGAAATTTTGAATACTTATAGCTGAACACCTCACATCAAACGACAAATCATAAAATTTTGAAACAGCTGTACATTTAACCCTTTGGACTCCCACATGCGTATTTTAAGCAATTCTTTCTAACTGTGATCCTTATTAAATTGGAAATTTGAAATTTTGCATACTTATAGCAGAACACCTGAGGCCAGGCGACAAATCATAAAATCTTGAAAAAGTCTTACGTTTAACCCTTTGAGCTACCACATACGTATTTTAAGCAATTCTTTCTAAGAGACCCCCTAATTAAGTTGGAGACATGAATTTTTGCATACGTATAGCTGAATACCTGAGACCACACGGCAAATGATAAAATTTTCAAAAAATTTTATATTATTTACTCCTCCGGGCTCTAAGTTGTGTATTTTAAGCAATTTTTCTAACCTCCGCCCTTTTCACCCGGGGAGCACTTTTCCAACTTTTGCCGACACCCTTTTGACCATTCTTTCATATTATGCACCATAGCCTTACATATTTTAGTTCCACTTTTTACCACCAGGGGCACCTAATTATATCGGGTGCTATCAGCCCAATCCCCTAGACTAATATATCTACGGATAGTATATAAAATGGCGTTTCGTTTGGATAGAGGTTTGTTTAGAATAGAGTGCGCCCATGGTTGCAAAATGTGGAACTAACAGATTTTTCAAAAGGATAAAGTGTTTTGAAAGGAATATTTAACGAAACCCCCTGTGCGATCTGTTATCACACTTACCTACTTGTTCACTATATTTATGCATACTATAAAGTGCGTATAAATGCTATAGTTCATATACAGAGCTACAGAAATGAATTCGTAAATGTTACTGAGTATGAGCATAAACTGCTTAAAGGTGGGTTTTAAAGGAGTTATGCATCTTTACGCTGAACTGAATTTAGTGTACTACGAAATATTTGTGGAATATAGATAAAATTATATACAGGGCCACGCAAAGAGTTGGATACATGGTCGTCTATGGGTGATAATTTCTGGAAATGTAATTTCAGTAGTTTTAAGCGTGTTTTAGTTTGAATTAAATTTTAGCTAAATAGTGGCATGTAATAAAGGTACTAGGTAAATTACAGGGCTGTACAAAAGTATTCAAGTATGTTTCCATCTATTAGTATAAATTGCTGAAAGATGAATTTCAACCTGTTATGCATTTTCTTGCTAAACTAAATTTTCCCATTATATAATATATATCAACATACAGATCGAATACAGGGCTGTTCAAAAGAATTGGAATATATATTTGGCTATGGGCGGTAACTACTGAAATCAGATTTTTAAATGTTTACTTAGTTATCTTGTTTACCTTATTTCCCTAAGTGGCGAAGTTTCGTTACAGCTTTCAGGGAAAGTGTTTCATAACCTATGCTGTACGCATGATTTTTCTTACTTGTTTATGTTTAAATTCATTAAATATTTTTTACACGCATTCTAAAAATCAATTAACAAACTATTTTCAGGTGCATTAAAATCGTTTACTTTTGGCGAGAAAAGTACTGCTCGCCAAATCAAACAATTTTCAGGTGCATTAAAATCGTTTGCTTTTGGCGAGGAAAAGTATTGCTCGCCAAATCGCGTGACGCTATCTTCTTTTCGCACCAAATACTCGAAAGTATTTTATTTTTTTACAGACTTTCTACTGTAATTCCGCCGCTAAATTTGACTGATCCTTTATTAGATACATAAGTAGTTTAATTGGTATTTTTTTCAAAATATTCGGAGTATGCCCAGTAAGGAGGCCTTCTTTGTAAGGTTATTGAAATTTAATAGGCTTTTTCGCACTATTACATTCTAAGTGCATACCAAATTTCAAGCCTCTATCTTAATTTGTTCGGTAGATGGAGTGTTTAAAATCGTGACTTGATGACGTCATAAACTTTAAATGCTCTATTACCGAATTGCGTAAACGAAACATCCTTATAGCTCCTTATCCTTATAAAAGGATAATCATATTAACTAACAGTAACTGCCTCGGATTAAGTGTCTCATTTCCAATTAATATATATCTTTGAATTGAAATTTGAATGAAATACGGTGTCATGAAAAATCGAAGAGTGTGGAAAATAGGATTACAGATATCTCGGCAACTAATTATCCGATCGAATTCATCCTTTATTTTCAAATATCCTTTATATCCCAAATATCCTTTTATGCAAAAACACAATATGAACTTTAAAAAGCTCACCATTATGCTTAAAAGGCGACGAAGATAATAATAGTATAGATGTTATAAGTTAAAAATATACATTTTATTTGCATCTACTAGCCCTTTCGGCCTGCAATCCCGCAGCCATCGTCAAGGATTAGTTTTATTAATTGCTGTTTCATTCATTCAAATACAATGAAACTTCCATTTAACGAAGTCTCATCGTTATACTTAAACACTTCGGAAAACTTGAACACTTGAAGAAAATTCGTTAGCTAAAAATCAACTCATATTCATGAAATTTGTATAATAAAATACTCATGCATGAAATGGAAATATTGGAAAAATGTGTTTCAATTTGGACAGTAATTTTTTTAATACAATATAGACATATGAGAAAAATTTAATTAGAATGATGTCTAAAACACACACACACACACACACACACATTATAAAGAGAGATAAACAAAAACTGAAGCTTAGTGTACCTCATCTCTTTTTTCTCAGTATTCCAAATTCTTAACGTTAAAAAGTCTGTAATATTACTTTGTACAGATTTCTTATAATAAATACGCTGCTCATAAAAATTTTCGCACTTTTGTAAGTATCCGAACAATTGATCTGTAACATTTTGGTGAAACTGGAATCCCCTTGTTATTGTATCGAACGCTTTTAGCATTTCTTCTTTTGAATGGAAATGATAAAACAAACAAATAATTTCATTTGTGTACAATCCGCTGAAATAAATTCATATATCCAACGCAATAGAAACCTCTCCGTTTAAATGTTGTACACGCACGAAAGTGGAACAAACTTCGTTATATAGAATATATTTTTCGTAATATGGAGATTAATTTACATGTTAATGGTGCTCAAAGACAACGTTCAGCAGAAATTTTCGTTAAGTATAAAACTTCGTTAAAGGCACGTTTTACTGTACGTCCCTTCGTTTGAAATAGGAGAGCCTATAATTAATTATACATTAAGTATAATAACTATACCATTGATTTTTATAATTGTGCATATTATTATAATTATGATTATTTACATGATTATTACAGACTTTTTTTAAATTCTGAAAGTACATTGGTTTTTGTGGTTTCTAAAGAAACAGAACTTTTCGGAATCATGGATAACTCGAAAGAGGTTATTGTATATTTTCATTCGTGGTTAAATTATATTTTCGTAAATTAAAAAGCATTTGTTTTCGCTTACAGTGAAATCAATTAGCAAAAAAAAAAAAAAAAAAAAAAAAAAAAAACCAAGTAAGAAAAAAATCATGCGTCAAGCATAGATTATGAAACACTTTCCAATACATTCAGAATAATGTAACAAAACTGCACCGTTTAAAAATTAAAATATTACATCTAATTCAACCCTGTGGAAACGCATAATGCATTTCAAAACCCAATTTCAGCTGTTCCCATCCACAATCGGAAAATTATGCGACTATTTTCACCAGCCCTGTATGTGATTTATAGATTTGAATTTATTAACTACATGCAAGCCAAAATTTAGTTCATTTAAGATTTGCATATACTTCAGTTAAAGATTTGCCTTTAGCAATTTCCTCTAATAAGAAGAACGGTACGTGAATACTTTTATGCAGGTATGGAATTTATATATTATGAGTAAGATGCAAAAAATTAATTAAATTTAAAAGCGCATGCCGAATTTTAAAACGTACACTCCAGCAATTATTACTCAAAGACAATACTGTACTGTAACCGATTTCTTTTGTGTGTCCCTGTAAATGAATGAAAATGCTATGAATGTCCTGTTCTAAGGTGATTATAGTGAAATTCAGTGATTTATATCAGTTTCAATACATTTGAAATATCACAATCTCATTGAAATACTCTGCAAACGATTTTTCCCCATATACCAAAATGTAATGGAATAGTTTTGAGTGCTCCTGTAAAGGAAGTATTAATCCTACATACTTCCTATACAATACCAAACATGCTTTGGTGACCCTAAATAACCTTTAGCAATTTCATGAAAATCCGAGTCTATTTACGGGAGTTAAAGCGTGGACAGACGGACAGACAAACCGAATGCATAAACGCTTTTCAACTTTGTTGGAAAGTGTTAAAAAGATTCTTGATAAAAGTTAATTATCATAAGGGAAGTGAATATTATGAAAGTACGAACTTACCAGCAATAAACTCTTTTCTATCATAATATTGATTATTATAAAAAGAAATAAATGTGACCGAATACGAACGGTTAAACAATTTATTTTCTTTGCAAATAAAAAAAAACATAAATGCATAAAACAAATTTCTGAACTCAAATAAGCAAATACCTTTCATCGATTTTGCTAATTATTTAAAGGGAAATCAATGAAACAGATGTTGTAGCTAAAAAGGTGTTTTTCCTCCAGAGTCACGTTGTTCATTATTGCAAAATAAATGACTGAAATCGAAAGTAATAACTGATATTGACTTTGTCCTTTTTCATAAAGATGCTACATTAAAATTGCTACATTAATCAGAAGCAAGTGATAGTTCGTGATAGTAAAATGGGAAGATTTATTAATCTATTAATCTATTTATTAATCTATTTATTAATCATGGATAACTCTAAAGAGGTTATTGTATATTTTCATTCGTGGTTAAATCATATTTTTGTAAATTAAAAAATATTTGTTTTCGCTTATAGTGAAATCAATTAGCAAAAAAAAGATTATTGATAAAAGTTAATTATCACAAAGGAAGTGAATATTATGAAAGTACGAACTTACCAGCAATAAACACTTCTCTATCATAATATTGATTATTATAAAAAGAAATAAATGTGACTGAATACGAACCGTTAAGCAATTTATTTTCCTTGCAAATAAAGAAAAATCATAAATGAATAAAACGAATTTCTGAACAAAGAATAAGCAAATACCTTTCATCGATTTTGCTAATTATTTTAATTCAATGAAACAGATGTTGTAGCTAAAAAGGTGTTTTTCCTCCAGAGTCACGTTGTTCATTATTGCAAAATAAATGACTGAAATCGAAAGTAATAACTGATATTGACTTTGTCCTTTTTCATCAAGATTGCTACGTTAATCAAAAGCAAGTGAATAAAGTATTAAGAGTTTGTAATAGTTCGTGATAGTAAAATGGGCAGATTTATTAATCTATTTATTAATCTATTTATTAATCATGGATAACTCTAAAGAGGTTATTGTATATTTTAATTCGTAATTAAATCATATTTTTGTGAATAAAAAGTATTTGTTTTCGCTTATAGTGAAATCAATGAGCAAAAAAAAAAAAAAAAAAAAAAGATTATTGATAAAAGTTAATTATCACAAAGGAAGTGAATATTATGAAAGTACGAACTTACCAGCAATAAACACTTTTTTATCATAATATTGATTATTATAAAAAGAAATAAATGTGACAGAATACGAACTGTTAAGCAATTTATTTTCCGTGCAAAAAAAATCATAAATGAATAAAGCAAATTTCTGAACAAAGCATAAGCAAATAACTTTCATCGATTTTGCTAATTATTTTAAGGGAAATCAATGAAACAGATGTTGCAGCTAAAAAGGTGTTTTTCCTCCAGAGTCACGTTGTTCATTATTGCAAAATAAATGACTGAAATCGAAAGTAATAACTGATATTGACTTTCCTTTTTTATCAAGATTGCTACATTAATCAAAAGCAAGTGAATAAAGTATTAAGAATTCGTAATAGTTCGTGATGAAGTAGTCAATATTTTTTAATGAGGTGTTATTAAGTAAAAACAATATAAAATAAAAGTACATTAAAAAAATAATAAGTTATTATTAATGCATTTAAAAGTAGAAAAATTACAAAATCTGGATCAAAACAAAAAATGCAAAAGGGTGAAGCTTTGCAAACAGTATGACAAAAAGTTACAATCAAAATCATTAGAAAGGAATTTCTTAAAAATCATTAAAATTCAAATACATTAAAATTAAATTTTTAACCCTTAATCATAAGATGACATTTGATTGAAAAAAATAATATTTTAAAAAATTCCGATGACAGGGTACGCCAAGGGAAGATGCACACAATTGTATGGGTGCAGGCTCGGCTTTAAGTCACTGAAAAAAAAGATTTTTTTTTCTTTTTCTTTAAGATCACCTGCACAATTGTGTAGCCCAGGTCATAAAGAGATATATGATTTAATGATTTTTCTCCGCTTTTTAACACTTTCCAACAAAGTTGAAAAGTGTTTATGACTTCGGTTTGTCTGTCCGTCTGTCCGCACTGTAACTCTCGTAAATACACTCGGATCGTTCTGAAATTTTCGGATGTTAGTGACCTCTACCATAGCACGATCTCTATTTCAAATGAAGTTTGTAGCATGTTTAGTTCATTTACAGGGACAGTCAAAATTTTCCGTTACATTACGACCAATGGGAAAAAATCGTTTCAAATGATTTTTAATGATGTTACACGCATCCAAACATAACAAAATTTATGTGCATTTATGAAGTGAACTAAAATATGCATTCTGTAGAATATGCGGTGTAAAGAATAGTTATTATTCATTTACAGGTAACACAAAAGAATTCCGTTACATACTGATATATGGGGGGAGGGGGAAATCGTTTGCGGCGTATTTGAATTATGTTTAATTATTACATATATAATGAAATTGATGTACGTCGCTGAGGTTTACTATAAGTTATTTCATGTATAATACGAAGTACAGAGCATTTACAGGGACACACAAAAGATTTCAGATACTATATTGTATCCGAATTGCTGTACATCAGCGATGATTGCTGGAAATTCAATTTTAATTATGATATAGTCTTTTATGTTTCACTATATTTAAGCATACTATAAGGTGTGTATAAATGCTATATTTCATATACATAGCTACACAAAAGAATTCGTAAGGGTTACTGGGTATGAGCGCAAATTACTTAAAGGTGGTTTTTAAATAAGTTATACATTTGTAAGCTGAACTGCATTTAGTTTACTAAGAAGAATATAGTTTTATAATATAGATAAAATGGTATACAGGCTAACGGAAAGAATTGGATACATTGTCGTATATAAATGATAATTTCTGGAAATGTGATTTCAGTAGTTTTAAAAGTGTTTTAGTTTGAATTAAATTTTAGCGAAATAGTGACGAGTAATAAAGGTTCTAGGTAATCTACAGGGTTGTATAAAAGTATTCAAGTATGTTTCTATTGTTAGTATAAATTGCTGACAGAGAAATTTCAATTTGTTATGCATTTTCTTGCAAAAATAAATTTTCCCATTATATAGTATAGATATCAACCTACAGATCCAATACAGGGCTCTTCAAAAGAATTGGAATTCATATTTGGATAGGGACGGTAACTGCTGAAATCAGTTTTTCAAATGATTTATGCGTTTTCTAAAATGTTTACTTAGTTATCTTATTTACATTATTTCCCTAAATAAGTAACGAATTTTTTTAAAGCATTCAGTAAGTGTTGGAAAGTGTTTCATAATCTATGCTTAACGCATGATTTTTCTTAGTTGTTTGTTTAACTCAACCTGGTTTTTGTATGAAAAGATCTGCATATATCGGAAGGGGAATAAACTGTGTAGAATAAACGCCCTGAATCCTAATTGTGACTTCATGACTTATGTTTTATTTTTCCCACATGGCGAAAAGGGTTGGAGTGTGGATGCTGGATGTTCTGAACTTCAATTTTGCAGTCATAGGTTGTCAGTTAGAACGAATGTTTTCAATCCCATACTTTATGCTGGGAAACTCTTGCAGCAGTATTGCGTCGATTCTTATGTCAAGATTAAAGGAAACCGTTTGAATTATAACCGATCTAACCAGAAAACATTAAGAGTGAAGTGAACTAAAATATGCATTCTGTAGAATATGCGGTGTAAAGAATAGTTATTATTCATTTACAGGTCACACAAAAGAATTCCGTTACATACTGATATATGGGGGGAGGGGGCTCATACCCAGTAACCCTTACGAATTCTTTTGTGTAGCTATGTATATGAAATATAGCATTTATACACACCTTATAGTATGCTTAAATATAGTGAAACATAAAAGACTATATCATAATTAAAATTGAATTTCCAGCAATCATCGCTGATGTACAGCAATTCGGATACAATATAGTATCTGAAATCTTTTGTGTGTCCCTGTAAATGCTCTGTACTTCGTATTATACATGAAATAACTTATCTTAGGGTAATCTTAGGGTAAATTACTTAGGGTTAGCAGATCACCTTAATGCTCTAGAACAGGGATGGCGAACCTATAGCACGCGTGTCGAACTTGGCAAATAAGAAAACTTCTCTGGCACGCGAAAAAAGTTCTAGATTATATTCAGTTTATGGAGAACAATCCATTTTATGTTTGTTTTTTTACAAAAAGTACAGTTTTGAGTAACGGGTATATAATTTAAAATAATCCGTTATTTTTGAATGATCTAAGAAATTTATAAATTTAATGAAATAGTCATTTTCTCGTCAAACCTTTCAACTTTCAGAGTTTTACAAATCATTTTGCTTCTTTATCAAAATTCAAAGGTTTTTATTTATGAAAGTTTAATATTAAGAGTTAGCTTGTATATTAATATACCTAACTGACACGCTTTCTACTTTAGATTAGGTTTTATTTTATTTAGGTTTAGGCTTTTAAGTTATTTTAGGTTTATTATAATTTGGTTTTAATTTTGAAAATTGAATTTTAATTGCCAGTGTATCTATTGAACCTGCTTCTACCTGAACAACTAAAAATGATCTTATTTGGAAATATACAATAAAAGAAAATCTTATTTATAGATTTTTAATACGAAATTCGATGCGGCACGGCTATATTATTGAGTAAATACAGCATACTAAATAAGTTAGAAATCGAATTTAGTATAAGTGTAAATATATTTAAGTAAAAATTCTATAAATATTAATTTTCGATTTTATCTACGGTAAAATGTTTCTGGCACGTTAGAAAGTTGGTACATAATTATTTTGAAATTTTTGGCATGCATACTCAAAAAGGTTCGCCATCCCTGCTCTAGAAGAACAATCTGGTGTGAGCTTAGCCACAAACGATAACTAGAGTGTAAACGTAAGCTGGAGTTAACTCTAGTGGCTAGAGCTAAGCTATAAACGTTTTGCCCATATTTTTTGTTTCCCAAAAACAAATTAAATCGGCTGTAAGCAAAAAGAAAAATTTTAACAGAAATGTATTTTAAGTTGTATGTCAAATAAAGGGGCATAAAGTGTATTTTAAGAACAAACAGGGAAAGAAAATTTAAATTAACATTAGTTTTAAATGAAGGAAAGCCCTCAGACGCTCAGAGGGTTAAAAGCTAGAATTATAAAGATTACCATCACAGGTATGTTTTCGATAGCTATACAACATTTTAATATTTTTAGAACTTAAATATAAGTGAATATTTTAATTTTAAAGTTTTTATTTTCCCTGAGCCCGCCACAGGTGATCAATCGACAAATGTTCTCTGTAAGGCATACAATTACTTGGGTGTAGAAACAACAATGAATTTAATGATGCGCCATAAACGCACGCCAAAATAGGCCAAATGGTTGTCATAAACTGCAACAATGAAACGTTTGAACGGCTAGAAAGTAGAAAATAAATTACAAATAAAATATGAAGAGCATGATATTAAAAAATATGCTTTTATAATTTAATAGTTTAATATAATTAATTCATGATTTTATGCTAAGAAATCAATTTAGAATTCCTAAAAACATAAAAACATAAAAACATAAAAAGATAAAGTCTAAACAATCTTTCACTTTTTCTTTCTTTTTGCCCTATCTAAAAAAAAGAAACAAAGCAAAAATTATATAGTTTTTTTTTTTTTTAATAAATGTGCTGACTTTCGCTATCTACTAAGAGTAGAAAAAAACAGTAATTTTTTTCATAATCGAGTTCATTCCTTGCGCTAAATGAATGTATTGTAACGGGAGTTTTGGGGAAAACACATGAATTGCAGTCAAAAATAAGGCGGCATTTTCAAGATGACCATCGAATACTTGAGTGTGATTTTTTTTTTACTTTTATTACATATTTTTTCTACTTTTCTAGAATTAATATTATGATGATATAATTATCGTAGAGCGGTCAAAGACAGAATGCCCTGACGATCACCTCAAGGTTCATGAATAGTTGCGCAATTCGACGGCAACGTATCAAGCCAAAATTGTAAACCCTGACCTACAATAAACCTAAAAGGTAATTCATCTAATACAAATTTTGAATTGAAATCCAGGTAGTCAACATATTAAATGGCGTAACTGAAATTATAGCATACACATTACAATTGAAGAGCTGAGTGGAAGAACATGTTATGCTACATTTTCCTAAAAATTATTTTATCTTTTGTACGAAGACGTTATCAGGTATTCTATCACATGGTAAAGCTAAAATACCAAAATTATATTTAACCTTGAAGATTTAAGACATTATTCATTGATATTTAATATTTTATTATTTAATAATGTAAATAATATTAATATTTTTTTAATATTTAAAAATTAAATATGAATAAGTTTTTTTTTTATATAGAGTTCAGTACCACACCTGTTAATATTTTAAACACATGGTATCGAACAGAAAATAAATCATTAAAATTGATAACAAAATCTTTCACATCAAATTTCTTCAAATGTAAATTTTGTTACTTAACAAGTTATTCCACTTAGCTCTTCAATTCCTAGCGTGAGCGTTCAGAAAGTTTATATTAGCGAGCAGAAGGAGAGGCATAATACACTATATGGCCAAAGGTGACCGGTCACTTGCGATTTTAGACGTTTTGTTCAATATCTAGAAAAATACATGAGGAATTAACCTGAAACTGCAGGCGTGTAAACAGTATAGTATACGTCACATATTTCCGGGAAGGGTTTTTTTTCCCGAAACCCCATAGGAGACCGTCAACAAATTGAAAAAGAACGAATATCTTTTGGATAACCCTGTAAAAACTAACTTAGAAAAAGCGTTCAAACTCAATATTATTAATAAGTATCTTTTTGTAATATGCTGTGTTCATTTTTATGAAGATAGCATGTTTACTCGTAGAGAAATTAAGATTTTTATAAAAACAGTCCCAAATTTCTCCAAGGTTTTTGCTTATAATTTGCAGCGTTCTTAATAGAAACAAAAGCTTTTTTCAGAAAATATGCCAAACAACATTGTACACAATACACTGCAATCAGAAGTAAAAAATAATAAAAATTGGATGGAAAATGAGCAGGTTTACTAAAAACGTTTGACTGCGCATGCGCGAATGCAATCCAAATATAATGCACATAATGTATTAGCTAACTATATGGAGCAACTTTTGTGAAAGTCTCAAAATCATAGCTCAAAAATTCTGAAAATTATAGTCGATATAGAATAAGCTCGAAATCCGTTGTTTCCAAAAGAATGCAAAAATATGAGGGGTTCTATCCAAATATAGTAGTACGTGCAATATTGCGTACGCTATCTTGGCACTAATCAACAGATATATTTTTCATAAATATAATTGTCGAGATTTACTAGTGTGATTTATCTAAGTCGCATAATACGTAAGTTGGGGGATGCCTGTATTGTTGTAACTAATTTTGCTGTAGGCCTATTATTCTTTTTTTTTAAATAAAATCTTGAAGTTTTACGGATCTTTTTGGAGCACCCTGTATGTTCATTATGCAAAAAGGCTCTTCAATATCAGGGCCACAATAATTTTTTATGGTTACCTTGAAACAGTTGCAGCCAAAACTATAAAATCAGCAGAACGTATCTGATGAACAAAGAAACACATAACTGGTCATATTATGGTTAGTCAAATTCACCCGCTATGTCTAAAGAAAATATGTATCATAATAGTAATAAGGAACAATGGCTTATAAGTATGTTATGGTTGCAGTTTCAAGAAGTCCGAAATTGCTTAGCAAAACGTGGCAAAACGTGGCATAGTTCGTACTATAACTAGTTTTATAGATATTTTTTGACCGCATATTGTACTGAATGTATATTTTAGTGCACTTCATAAATACATATCCATTTCATTCTGTTCGAAAGGCTGTATCATCATTAAAATGCACTTGCAATATTTTTTTTTTCCATTGGCCGTCATGCAACGGAAAACTTTTGACTGTCCCTGTCATTAAACTGTACATCCGATTTCCATAAAATTTAAAATAACTCGACAAAATTTTGCAACAATTATATAGTTAAAATTTCAGATCATTCGGAAGGCTGTAACATCATTAAAATGCACTTGCAATAATTTATTCACATTGGCCGTAATGTAACGGAAAACTTTTGACTGTCCCTGTAATTAAACTATACATCGGATTTTCATAACATTTGAAATGACTAAAATTTCTCAACAATTATATATTTACAATTTCAGACCACTTGGTTGGGTAGTTTTTTCTCTGTTATATGCGGACAGACGGACTGAACGACGACTATAGGTGCTATGTATTTATATAATTAAGAACGCACGGTTTTGCTGTGAAATAAGCTGATGAAAATACTGAGTATCTGATAATTAAAAGTGCTTTGGAAATGCAAAGCAGATCACCGTGAGGTATGGTAGTTGGTAAAGTAACGACCTCTTGATAATAATGGCAGCATCCACTACTTCCGAAAACATTTTCTTCTTGAAGCATGGAAGAGGTAAGACAGAAGATTTGTCATATTGTCCAGCAAGTCTGAACATTGTTCCACACATAAGGGACAGCATTTTGTTTCTCAATGCTTTCAGCGATAGGGGAAGAAAAGAATTTCAGACAGGGGAAGAAAAAAGAGTCAAAGTTCTAGATACTAATGTACTGTAATAAGTTATAAATGTTTTTCGTGATTAAAATGTTTGCACTGATGACATCGTTGAAGGACACACATTTTGGATAACGTTGTACGGGAGAAAGGAGAGAGAAGAAACATTAGATTCTTTGAGATTTCGCCTTTTTAAAAAAATCATTGATAAAAAATAACTTCAATTTAGCGTCTCATACTTCAACAAATGTACGTGAACACCCTCTCCGGAAACCTGCAAGTTCAAATTTGGAGTAGATATGCCAAAAACCTGTTGAAATGCGGTTGAAAAAAACAAACAAGCATGGGTTGTTCCCAGTCACCACCCACAAGGAGCCAGCTTCTCCAACATTTCTTTCTATGGCATGCAAGTGTAAAAAAGGGTGTACTTTGGCCTACAGCTGTAGGAAAGTTGGCATAAATTTTGCTACAATTTGCTACCACTGCAAAAGGTAAGCATGTGCCATTTCTGTACCATTGATGACATCACTACTAACTCAGCCAACCAAGAGTCGGTAATCAATATCATGATGGAGGAGGTAATTAAAAAAATAATTGACTCATTGGAGGTAGCGTGGGAACCAGTGGAAGTGGAGGAAAGGTCCAATGAACAAATTGGCATTGGTGATTAGGACACACCTCAACATCTAAAAAAATTAAATTGATATACAACTTTCCTATTGTATATAATACTACCTCATGTATTATGTCAAATAATAAGTGCTTAACATGAATTTTTTTGTTTTCTATCCCCTCTCAAATATTGCTGAAGCTTTTACGCGCAGTTTTTCTCTGTTAACCCTTTGATTACGGGTGTTGGGACGTATATCATCCCCAAAATTGTGGTACGAGTTAATATAAAAAAAGTCGCCAGCCCTAGCCCATAATCAAGAGGATAAACCATAATCCTCAAAATATCCAAAATGAAGCACAAATAATTACAAAGTCATCATGTAGGCCTCAATTTATTAAAACAATACATAAATATAAAAATTGGAGACAGGGAGGACAGATAATTTGGTCTGTTCTGACTTCAAGCTTTTCATTAGCGATTTAGGCAAAACTTTGAAGTAGAGTTGTGAGAATAATGTACAACAAAAATATTAAATGTGGGTACTCATTTTACTCACACTTTTAAGCTTTTCAACAATTTGTCCAGACAATGTTTTTGATAGAGTTAGTTATTTTGAATTATAGCTATGGTAATTTAAAAACACGTATTTTTCGACTATAAATCTGTATATATTGGCTAAAGCTTGTACCTAGTACGAAAGGGAAACTTAGTATGTTCATTCTAGATCTAAACTAGAGTTGTTAAAACAATTTCCAGCTATCATCTAATTAATTCCGAATTCGAGCTTTTTTTCCTCCTCTACCAATAGGTTAATGTTCCTTCCTTTTTATTTATACATTTTAACAACCAGAAAATTATCGATTTGCACTGTTAAAGTTTCTGAATAAGAAGGCTGATTTTATTATTATTATTAATAGCTGAAAACAGCTGGTATAACTTTAAAAGGAATGGTCTATAAATCGCAAAAAGATAAAGAAATTAATATATTTTTAAAAGAAAAGGAAATTTTGATTAATTATATCTCTAGAAAGAAGGATTTTAATTTTATTTGTGGGGTAATTAATGATATGTGATTATTAGACAATTATATCAACACAAATGTAATTCATAAATCATCATAATGATAATAGTTATTAAAACTAACTTTTCATTGAAAACTTTCATAATTTTATTTCTCCAAAAAGATTAATAACGTCGTCACTATTTCTTTATTATACCATTTTCCATTGTTTAAATGAAATTGACAGAAGCATTTCACTGTTGAAATAAGACATTCATTTTATAAGTCTCAACGTTTTTTCTTTATTTTACTCATTTCCCATAGTTGAATTCAATTATTTTCGATTAATTTAAATAAAAGAAATCGATTAATTCATAATCAAGTTTTGGAAACATTAAAATATTGCATTGTTATCGTTAACACACAACTGTAAATAATGACAGAATTCTCACATCAGGAATTGAGCAAAAAGTCGAATTACAAAATTGCATCTTTACATACATTAATCAAATTAAGTTAAAAATTCAAGAAAAATTATACTCCAAGCATAGATTTTCAAACACTTTCCAACGATGTTTATTTGTAGGAGGTAAGCTCTGGAACTACCGAACCGATTCCAAAAGTAAGGGTATCAAAATGATGGTGTTAGTTCAACTTAGAACATAGGCTGTATCTTATGTCCGTGCCACCGGCCAAAAGGGGGTGCAGGAGCAAAAAACGTTCTAAAAATGCAATTTTTGTGTTACTGAAGGGCCTAGAAATGTTAAATTTGGTATATTAGATAACTATTAGATATAAAGAATTTCTAAGAACAGTTCTTAAACAATTCGAAATTTAAAAAGGGTGAAAAGGAGCGAAAAGCGTACTAAAAAACGTTCTAAATGGTGGTTTCTACACAATCTCAGGAAATACCGAACCGATTTAAAAAATAATGGCATCAAAATGATGGTGACAACCCTTGCTCCAACACAGGCTATGTTTTATATCGGTGCCACTGCCCCAAAGGGGGTGCAGGAGCAAAAAGCGTTCTAAAAATGCGATTTTTGCGTTACTGAAGGGCCTAGAAATATTAAATTTGGTATATTAGATACTTATTAGATATAAAGGATTTCTAAGAACAGTTCTTAAACAATTCGAAATTTAAAAAGGGTGAAAATGCGCGAAAAGCGTACTAAAAAACGTTCTAAATGGTGTTTTCTACACAATCTCAGGAAATATCAAACAGATTTAAAAAATAATGGCGTCAAAATTATGGCGACAATCCTTGCTCCAACATAGGATATGTTTTATGTCGGTGCCACTACCACAAAAGGGTACAGGAGAAAAAAATGTTCTAAACTGCAGTTTTTGCGTTACGGAAGGCCCTAGAATCATGGAATTTGGAATGGTAGTTAGATATAAGATATAAATGATCAAGATAAGATATCAATATCTAAGGACATTTCCTAAAAAAATTGACATTTAAAAGGGGTCAAAATGCGCAAAAATCGTAAAAAACGTTCTAAATTGCGATTTCTATGCAATCTCAGATGTACTGAACCGATTTTAAATATAATGGTGTAAAAATGATGGTGACAACCCTTCATCCAAGAAAGGCTATTTTTTATATCTGTTTCCACTACCCCAAAGGAGATGCAGGAGCAAAAAACGTTCTAAAAATGCGATTTGTGGATTACGGAAGGACTTAGACTCATGAAATTTTGCATGGTATATATTTATTAGATATAAATGAACATTTCCTTAAAAATTTGAATTTTAAAAGGGGTGAAAATGCGCAAAAAGCGTTCTAAAAACGTTCTAAATGCCAATTTGTCAGCAATATCTCAGAAAAATACAATCTCAGCAATCTACAAAGTTCTCAGCAATCTACAGTATAAAATTGGTGCTGACAGCCTCTGCTCTAACATAGACGCTATTTCATGTCGGTATCACTATCACCTAGAAGTTGCAGGAGCAAAAAAACTTTCTAAATTTCGATTTTCGTAATCGGCAGGGGCTAGCAACTTGAAATTAGGCAAGGTACATATTTATTAGATTAAATGATCTTTAAGAACAGTTTCGAAAAAATTGGAAATTTAAAAAGGCGTGAAAATGCGCGAAAAGCGTACTAAAAACGTTTTAAATTGCAATTTCTACTCAATCTCAGGAAATACCAAAGCTATTTCAAAAGTAATGGTTGCAAATCGATGGTGATAGTCCCTGCTCCAACATAGGCTATATTTTATGTTGCTGTCACTACCATCTGAGGGTTGCAAAAGCAAAACATGTTCTAATTTGCGATTTTTGAGCAACTGAGGGCTCTAACACTTTGAAATATGGCATGGTATTTACTTACAAGATGCAACTGCTTTCTAAGTACAGTCGAAAGAAAATTCCAAATTTAGAGAGATGAAGTAAGCGAAAAACGTTCTAAATTACAATTTTTATGCAATCCTATCAAATACCAAACCGATTAAAAAAAATTAATGTGACAAATTGTTGGTGATAGAACCTGCTCAAACATAAGCTATATTTTATGTCTGTGCCACTACCACCAGAGGGTTGCAGGAGCAAAAAACTTTCTAAATTGCAATTTCTGTGCTACTCAAGAGGCTAGAAACTTTAAATATGGCATGGTTGTTACTTCTAAAATATAAATGCCCTCAAATGACTGTCGAAAATAAATTCGAATTAAAAAGAGGTGAAGCGAAAAGGAGGTGCGAAAAGCATTCTAAAAAAGTCCTAAATTACGATTTCTATGCAATTTCAGGGAATATAAACCGATTATAAAAGTAATAGTTGCGAATCAATGGTAACAGTCTCTGATCCTACGCAGGCTATATTTTATGCAGATGATTCTACCATCTGGGGTTCATAGGAACAACAAACGTTCTAAAAAAGGCCTTTAAAAGCTTTCTAAATTACGTTTTTGTGGAATATTAGGAAATAACAAACCGATTTCAAAATTAATGTTGGCAAATTAATGGTGATAGTTCCTATTTCAACATAGCTCTTTATGTTGAGAGAGGTGGTAAGACTTGGAATTTCACATGATAGTTAATTTTAAGATGCAAGAAGATGGTTTCTAAAAAATTCAAATCTTCAAATGAATACTGAAATAAGCGTATTAATTGAGCATAAAAGTTTCAAAATATTTTCTAAATTATCATTTATTTAGTTTATTTCGTTTTATTAATTTAAGTCTCATTTCTGTCTAATGCAGTGTAATAATGATGTTTACTCAAACTGTGTTTTAAATAGTAATTTTTGAAATATTCCTAAAAATAATCAGTACCTTTAAAAAAAAACTTTTTAATAAAATAAAATATTACCTTTTAATAAAATAAATATTTAGTTAGTACCTTTTAATAAAAATTAGACACATAAATATCACTTGGCATATTTCAAATATTACGCGAGCAAAGCCGCGGGTTTTGCTAGAATATTATAAATAAGTAACTTAGAAAATCCTTAACATAGCTGAAAATCAATTTCCAACTATCTTATCTTTCTTATGCGTTAATGTATTCGAAATCGTTTGCGCATCTCTATATATGAATTTGACTATCTTGCATAAATAGTATAAAAATTTATCTCAGCTAAAAAAGTATAACACACTTTAAATTTATTTCAGAAATTGAAAGGCAGACTGGAATGTATTCAAACTCTTTTGTGCACATTATGTATGGAGTGTAGAATTTATACCCAATACATATTATACAAGTAGTTAGATGTGTTTGAAAACGGAAAATATTATTGAAGAATGTAATGCAACTGAATTCATTTGTGCGGATATGCAAACAATATGCAGTCTAAAAAGAAACATTAGATATTACATACACAATTTAGTTTAGAGGATATTTATTTGAAATTTCAAGAACGATATGAATTTCATTATGTTGGAAGTAGTATGGCATCGTTAAAACACATTTTAGACATTGCCTGTAGGCAGTAATATAACAAGTTGGAAATTGCTCGTCAAACGTGGCAAATGAGGTGCGTTCGTACTATAACTAGTTTTATAAATATTTTTGATCGCATATTGTGCTGAATGTATATTTTAGTGCACTTCAATAAGTGCATATCCATATCCATTTCATTCTGTTCGAAAGGCTGTAATATCATTAAAATGCACTTGAAATATTTTTTTCCCATTGGCCGTCATGTGAACGGAAAACTTTTGACTGTTCCTGTCATTAAACTAGACATCCGATTTTCATAAAATTTGAAATGACTCGACAAAATTTTGTAGCAATTATATATTTAAAATTTCAGACCATTCGGAAGGCTGTAACATCCTTAAAATGCACTTGCAATAATTTATTCCCATTGGCCGTAATGTAATGGAAAACTTTTGATTGTCCCTGTAATTAAACTTTACAGCCGATTTTCATAAAATTTGAAATGACTCGACAAACTTTTGCAACAATTTTATATTTAAAATTTCAGACCATTCGGTCGGGTAGTTTTTGCTCTGTTATATGCGGACAGACAGACGGACTGAACGACGACTATAGCTGCTACGTATTTATATAATTTCGAACGCACCTAATAAAATGCACTTGGGTGTTCCTGTAAATGAACAATTAATGAAATCTATACGGCGTTTTTAAGGAACATGCTATAGTACATATCAATATTGCATTTACATATATTTCCTGAAGCTTAAATTATTATAACACCATTAAAATAAATTTCAAACCATTATCGTCCACAGACAATAATATATTCGAATTAATTTGAGAGTCCCTGTAAAGAAACTAGAAATTGTACATACTTCTGTTTTAGTAGAAAAGATGTTGTACTGTGTATTAATAATATACGTCAATTTCTTAATGTTTAAAGCAGTGTACCATCGTTAAACTATACTTCAAATAATTATCGTCTTTAGGCCACAATGTATCCGAATTCTTTTTAATGTCTCTGAAAACGAACTATGAATGATACACATTCCATTTTCAATAGGGAACATACAACGTTTAACACCAATAACACATTTCGGTTAAGTCCTATGGTAATCCAATCATATTTACGGACCTTAGAGATCGGAAAAACAGACGAACCGAGGTTATGAACACTTTTCCACTTTGTTGGAAAGCGTTAGCAAAATCGTGTAGTAAATAAAATAAAAAATTAAATTAAAAAGCAAATTCTTTTCACGAGTCAATTTCATTTGTTTCAGTAGTATAATTGTACAGGATGTTTATAGAGTAGGGGAGTACACAGTGAGACAGCAGCCATTTTGACATATAGTTATAACTTTTTCTCCTAGCTGGAACACACACTGAATCACCTCATCTTAAGAAACACGTGGATGTAGTTTCGGCACTTCGGTTACTCGTCCAACAAAATAGTAAGTAATTATTTATTTTACAGGGGTTAAAGTTACATAAACGTCCATTTTAAAGTTTATTTCTTTCATTATGGCATATATTTACTTAACCAAACCTAACTATATCTAATGATAGACTATGTCAACAAAACGACACAAGCATTCAAAGCTATGAAACTGATGATGAAACACATATGGCATCCATTTTGTTATAACGTAACGAAAGTACAAAGTGAGACACACAGTTGTGGTACACAGTGAGACGTGCCTCATTGTGTATCTACTATGCGGTTATGATGTAAAAAAAGTTATTTATTAATAAAATTTTTTTTTTTGTCTCTCTCTATCTCTGTGTGTGTAGGGGCGTGCGATGGCTAGTGAAATCTACTAAACGTAAGAGGCTGAAAATTTGCATGAAATAGCCAAATGTCTGCCATTGTCCACCCGAGGTTCATATTTTTTTTTAAAATTTAATCTAGAAATATTAATTAGAAGTCATAAATTGCAGAAAATTATTGATAGAGCATAAAAATGTATGATTTATGAAAATATATACATTGTCTCACTGTGTACCACTTGTGGTACACAGTGAGACAATTTTCGATACTCCGTTATGCCGCTTCTGTTCTTTTATAAATAACTTTTTTAAAGCCATTTATACATTAATGTGTAGCGTATTTGTGTAGCTTAAAGATGTCGCAAAATTTTTTCAAAAGAACAAAAATCGTTGCCATTCGTTAAGTAATAATAATTTTCGTCTCACTGTGTACTACCCTCCCCTGTATATATACACACACACACATATATATACAGGGTGTATCTGAAATGCTTCAACAAACTTAGGGGGATGATAGTACTCATGAAGACGAACAAAAAATGCAATGGAACATGGGGTGGCAAATGACGTTTAAAGGATGAAGATCGAGAAAATGCGTCTGGAAATTGACAAACTGAGACAAGAAAGAAACACTCCAGAAAATTATTTACTGCACAGAATAGGCACAACACAGCTCGTGATGTCCAAAAAAAACAAATAGTTTACAATAATTGTTTAAAGTGTCGACCGCGGACATTATTACACAAAGTACATCTACGGAGGAACGACTGGTGGACACATTCGAAGACTTCGGGAGTCCTCCATACGCGAATTCTTGCTCACAGATTTGTTTGGCTTCCTTCCAATTTTTTATTATTTCTTTCTAACCAGATATTTACAAAGTGAAAGGAAAACCAGCTTCGTGCTACTAACCAGTTCTGCAGAAAAGCAGCGTTCGAGATTTCTATAGTTTTATTAGCTTTGCGATTTTCACCCTTTAAACGTCACTTGCGACCCCATGATCCATTGCGCAGGTAGAGATAAATAAGCAGTTTAATAAAAGAATTTAAAAGCACAGTTATTCCTCCTCAACTACATTGAACACGGTCTCAATTTAAAGGAAATGAATTCAAACATTTTTTTTACAATGTACTTTAATTAGTACAGTTCTCTCAAACAAACATTTGTGGTTCAAACCACCTAACATTTTAATCCCTACGGTTTTAAAATTGATTTAAAATTAGTTATAATTTTACCATGAAGTGGGGTAAAAATCGATTTTAAAATTCTAGCTCTATATACAAAAATCAAGTTCAGTTAAATAAAGAGTGTCAGAAAAGAGTGTAAAAACACAGTTTTTCCCTCCTCAACTGCATTAATGACATTCTTATTTTAAGGGAAATGAATAAAAACTGTTCAAACAATGTACTTTAACTAGTACGGTACATCCAACCAAATACTTATGAATCAAACCACCCAGCATTTTAATCTATGTAGCTATAAAAGTGATTCAAAATTATTTATCATTCTAACAGGAAGCGGAGTAAAAACGAATTACAAAATTCCATCTTTACATACAAAAACCATTTTTGAGGCATTGCCTTATGAAATGTTGCATATAAACTGTTGGCAAAGATAATTGCAAAACGATTACAGACGTATGCTGAAATGGCAATAGGTGATTATCAGTGTGGTTTTAGGAAAGTAAGATCAACGGTGGACCAAATTAGTATTAGGAACATCCTTGAAAAATTCTATGAACAAAATATTCATTTGCACCAATTGTTTGCTGATTTTAAACAGGCCTATGATAGGATAAGAAGAAATAAGTTATTTGAAATACCGGGTGAGCAAAAAGTCCGTATAAACTTTAAAAAATCATAAAAACCGAAAAAATAAACCAAATGAAAAACTGTTTACAGGATTAGCATTTATAGGTCACGGGAATTTTTTTTAAGACAGAAATAAAAAATAACTCAAATAACAGTCGACAGATGGCGCTGGTTCGTGCGATTTTGGTTGAAATATGCAAATGAAACGGCTATAAGAACTTGCGCTCCTAATCCAGAACTAGTTCACGTAAAATAACTCCACCAACAAAGCTTTTATCCTTCATACTCAGCATCCTTGATCAAGTACACGGCTCACAACCGTGAATTAATTCTGGATTAAGAGCGCAAGTTCTTATAACCGGTTCATTTGCATATTTCCACCGAAATCGCACGAACCAGCGCCATCTGTCGGCTGTTTTTTGAGTTATTTTTTATTTGTGTCGTAAAAAAATTCCCGTAACCTATAAATGCTAATCCTGCAAACAGTTTATCATTTGGATTATTTTTTCGGTTTTTATGAATTTTTAAAGTTTATACGGACTTTTTGCTCACCCGGTATTAAAGGAATTTAATATACCTGATAAAATAGTTAAGCTTACTAAACTAACACTAGAAAATACAAAAGCTAAAGTTAAAGTACAGGAAAGAGAATTGTGAATTCAGGTTTAAAGCAAGGTGATGCTCTCTCGACAATTATTTTTAATTTATGCCCGGAGAAAATAATTAGAAGCATCTACAACAACAGGGGAGGTACTATTATGAATAGCTCCCTACAAATCTTTGCATTTGCAGATGATGTTGATATAATTGCTAGAAATAAGAAAGTCTTTATTGAAACATACAATAAACTAGAAACTGAAGGAAAAAATCTATTCCTTGAAGTTAATAAAGAAAAAACAAAATACTTGAAAATGGACCGAATGCAATCGCAGGAAACAGCAACGTTAACAATAAATAATGAATTACAATTTATTGAAGTAACAGAATTTAAATATTTAGGATCTATGATCACCTCTGATAATATGGTTCAAGCAGAGATTAAATCTCGACTTACAGTAGGAAATAGATGCTATTTTTCTCTTCGAAACATTCTAAAATTATTTCTAATATCCCAAGCAACTAAACTTACAATTTATAAAACTGTTATAAAACCAATAGAAATTTATGGTAGTGTGACCTGGACTACTACACAAAAAGATGAGAAGTTACTCATTACTTGGAAAAGAAAGATCCTAAGACAAATTTTTGGACGTATTAAGGAAAGCAATACATGGCGTATCAGAACAAATATGGAGATTGAATTAACGAATTGATTGATTTAAATAAATTTATTTAATTAATTTATTTATAATTTTAATTGAATTAATTAAATTTTATAACGAGAAAGATATAATAAATACTATTAAAATAAGAAGAATGGAATGGTTGGGCCATCTAATCAGAATGAGGGATGAGAAAAGCACAAAGATGAAATGTAATGGTACATTGATATGGAAAAGAAGTATTGGTAGGCCCAGGAAGAGGTGGATAGAAGAGGTAGAGAAAGATCTAACACAAATCCATATTATAAATTATAAATTAAAGGCCAGAGATCGGAATGTCTGGCGAGGTATACTGAGGGAGGCCAAAATCCTACATGGATTATAGTGCCCTTGTGTATGTATGTGCATTAGGGTGGTCACAAGCAACATGGGGAAAACTTTTTTTAATGTTTTCTTCGGGGGGACCCTCCTAAAAGTTGCCAATTAGTTAGAAAATGAGATTGGCAAAGTTTCAGCTCAAATAAATAATATTAACCCGTGCCTCATCGAGGTTGAATTCTTGAAAATTTGCAATTTTTGGCAAAAAATTGTCGTTTTTCTTTCCTTACGTGAAAAATATTTGTCTTAGAAACCTGATTCTTGTTTTATTTCATAGAAACTGTTGTTGCCTTGAACTTTTACACTCATGAAAACTTATATTTAATGAACATTTAGTATTTCTCAGGACATCTAGTGAACCATACCCTCAAACTCTGCATTTTTGAAACATAGGTAAAAAATGACAAATTAAAAATTTTATTACTTTTGATAATTTTTTTGTATTATTTTTATTAATAGGCAAAAATAAGTGAACAATTTTCGTAACTTTAAAAATATTTCACGAATTATAATTGATTATTAGTTATCTAGTTCTGTGTCTAGTAAGAAAGAGCTCCTCGATTTGTGTTGCAGTTGAACCTCTGAATTTCTCTTTTTATTACAAGGCTGTTTTTGTTATCTGTTATGGTTATCTATTTTTTGAATTGACGAAACATTCCGTAAAACCTCTTCCCCCTCTTGATATGATGGCAGAAATGTAAGATTTTTTAAATTGGCCACATGTCTCATCAAATCATCGACAGTAAGCAGCCAAGTAATTGTCAAGTTTTGTGTATTTTATTTTATAATATTCGCAAAATGAACTGAACGCCAGAGAAGCTGCTAGATTTAGAATACATCCACTAGCTAACCACAGACATCGACTCTGCAAATAACTGTTTCGTAAACAAAAAACTGAGCTCATCAAAAACAGATTTTAAAATTTCCGTTTAGAGAGAACTGTTGTTCACTGGGGTGGAAAACTGCTTCACCATTTTTTGAATAAAGAAAATGTAGAGTGGATAAAAGTTTTAATTAGTTGTGGGGAGGAAGAACAGTTACTACGAGTTCCTCAACTTGAAAATAGTATCAGAATAATTCAGGTGAAAGCTGTATTTTCAGCAGTTGAAGAGTGGGAGGAAGTTGGTAAAATCCAGGCAATATTTTTTGATACAACTGCAGTAAACACAGGTCGCCTCGGAGTTAACCTGCATTTTTCTATAGCAATTGTTAAAGGAAAAGTCTTCTGTATTTACCATGCCGCCAGCATAATTTAGAAATTTTCCTAAAAGCTGTTCTTGATTGTAAAATGGGCATAATCACTGCCCCACAGCCAGATATTTAGAAAAAAAAACAATTCTGATTGGGTGGTCTAAATTAAACCAGAGTAAGTATACAAATATTATTGAAGATGAAATACTAGGTATAAATAGTTAATTCAGAAGTAATTTCAAATTTTCTTACAGGAACTCTTAAAAATTAACAGCTCAGGGATGATTATAAAGAGTTTATCCAACTTTGTTTAATTTTTATAGAACTCCTTCTGCAAAAGACTTTTTTCAAAGCACCTGGTACTTTTAATCATGTCAGATGGATGGAGGCACAGGCCATTCATTCTCTCAAAATATATTGTTTCAGGGATCATCTTTCAATCACAAATTTAGAAAAAGAAGGTATCAGAGATCTTTTCTTATTTTTTAATCAATATTTATGCAAAAGCGTGCTTCAATACTTCCACTGCCACTTTAGCCCCCAATTCAAGACCTGCAAATAATAAAATCACTTGTTCACTACAGAAAATTTGATAAATAGGTTACAGACAAAGCACTTGCTAAAATGACAAACCGCCTTTGGTACCTTAACTCGGATCAAGTTGCATTTTCATTTTTAGATAATACTTTGGTAAAAAAAGTCAACATAAGCCACCTTATCTAAACCATTACCACTCTAATCCTTTCCGGCACATTGTCCCACGCCGGGACCACCTAATTTTAATTCCAAATTTACAAACGGCACAAAGAATATTTTAATAAAATTTTGCTTTTACAATGAAAGGTTAAAGTAATGTGATTTTAATTTCTAAAAATGTCGTTTGTAAATTCCGGGGTAGACAATCATTTCATCCTTTTACGAACAGAATTTTTCTGCGCCAGAAAGGGTTAACGTGACAGTTGTAAGGGAAAATAATTTATTTTCTTTATTATACCTCCTTTCTTGTAACACAACTTTAATAATAAAATGCAATTGAGCATTATTTGCTCTCATTTCTATACTTCATTTGCCCTCCCTTTTTTTAAATTCTTTCAGTTTAAAATTCGATTTTTTTCCTTTTCTTTGGAATTTTTTTTAATCAAACACTTTATTGGACTTCACAAAACGAAAAAAAGAAAACCAAAAGGTGGAAAGCAGATGAAATGTTACAAATTTTTTTTTCGCTTTTTCATAAAAAGTCAATTTTTAGGAATCAGGTGAAGTCTGGTCCTGAAAAATGCGCATATTTTTAAATCTATACATTTTTAGAAAAAAATGGTGTGTGGTTCTTCGAAGCAAAACTTTTTATTATAAAATGAGACCTGCATTATGTTTCTAGGTTCAATTGTATTCATTTCATGAAGGAAAAACAGCATTTTTTTGCGAAAAATCACGTTTTTTTCAAACTTAAACCTCAATGAGGCACGGGTTAATATTATACAAATGAGCTGAAACTTAGCCAATCTCATTTTCTAGACAATTGGCAACTTTTTGGGGGGTCCCCCCAAAAAAATTCGAAAATTGATTTCTTGTGACCACCCTAATGTGCATACAAAAACTTGGTTGAATTATACAAAAGTGTGCCATAAAATAGTGTAAAAATACAGTTATTTCTCCTCAACTACATTAATCACGTTCTTATTAACATTTATCAATAAAAACCACCAATATTTTAATCTCTATGTTCTATATCAGGTTAAGTTAAATAAGAGAGTCTAATAATAAAGTGTAAAAACACATTTATTCTTTCTGTATTACATTCATCACGTTCTTATTTTAATGGAAATGAATTAAAGACTTTTCAAAAAATTTACTTTAACTAAAACCTACAGTACACCCAAACAAACATTTATCAATCAAACCACCCTACATTTTAATCTCTACAGTTCTAGAGGTGATTTAAAATTATTTATAATTCTAAAAGGAAGAGGGGGAAAATCGATTACAAAATTCTAGCTTTACATAAAAAACCATTTAGAATTAAGTTAAAAGTGTAACAAAAGTGTGTAAAAACATAGCTTCTCCTCCTCAACTACGTTAATGGCGCGCTTATTTTAAAGGAAATGGATAAAAACTGTTCATACAACATACTTTAACTAGTAGAGTACACCCAAAGAAACATTTACCAATCAAACCATGCAACATTTTAATCTTTAGAGTTCTAGAGTTGGTTTAGCATTATTTAAAATTCTAGCAGGAAGTGGATTAAAAATCAATTACAAAATTCATTCTTTACGTAAAAAAACAGGTTCCGTTAAATAAAAGAGTATAAAAACATATTTATTTTTTCGCAACTACATTAATCACGTTCTTATTTTAAAGGAAAGGAATTAAAACTTTTCAAACAATGTACTTGAAAAAGTATAGTACACCCCAAAAAATTTATCAATCAAGCCACCCAACATTTTAATCTCTACAGCTCTAGAGATAGATTTAAAATTATTTAAAAATCTATCTGGAAGTGAAGTAAAAATCGATTACACAATTCAACCTTTTTGTGCAAAAACCATCTTTTTGTGCAAAAACCAGGTTGAGTAAAATAAAAGAGTGTAAAAACACATTTACTCTTTCTGAACTACATTAAACAAGTGTTATTATTTAAAAAGAAATGAATTAAAAACTTTTCAAACAATGTACTTGAAAAATTATAGTGCACCCCAAAAAAAATTTAACAATCAAATCACCCAGCATTTTAATCTCTACAGCTCTAGGGATAGATTTAAAACTAGTTAAAAATTTATCTGGATTTGGAGTAAAAGTCGATTACATAATTCCATCTTTTTGTGCAAAAACCAGGTTGAGTAAAATAAAAGAGTGTAAAAACACATTTACTCTTTCTGAACTACATTAAACAAATGTTATTATTTAAAAAGAAATGAATTAAAAACTTTTCAAACAATGTACTTGAAAAATTATAGTGCACCCCAAAAAACATTTAACAATCAAATCACCCAGCATTTTACTCTCTACAGCTCTAGGGATAGATTTAAAATTAGTTAAAAATTTATCTGGATTTGGAGTAAAAATCGATTACACAATTCCATCTTTTTGTGCAAAAACCAGGTTGAGTTAAATAAAAGAGTGTAAAAACACATTTACTCTCTGAACTACATTAATCAAGTGTGTGTCGATGTGGGTTTGGATAAACTCTTTCGACACTTAAACAAACACATTTTAATATCAATTACACACAAAATATATACAAAGTCGCGAAAAGCGCAAAAGTAACTTTGGAACATACATATTTCCATACAAACATCTCTAGGGGAGATACATTTCGTATATACGCCGAAACTTTACTAAAACCCGCGCAATCATGATTACATACATTCACTTCACTTCATCACTTCATGTTTGGCAAAATATCTCAGGATATTTTGCCGACAGTGGCAACAGCGCCATCTATATGCTATAAAAATAAGGGAAGGCAGTCATTTTGTTACAACCTCCCCCTCTGGTTCCGCGGACGTCCCGGTGAGGAACCAGTAACTTTTCTAGGTGGTCTGCCACGTTTCCTAATAGGTGCAATAGGCACAATGTCAGAGTCATTACACAGTTTCAAAGCTGACGTATGACATGTAGCAAGCGGTTCATTTGGATTGTCCATGCTTGCTATAACAAATGTGGTGGGTGATTTTTGAGTTAAAATAATGTATGGTCCGTCATGTTTAGGCATGAGCTTTGCAGTTTTATTGCTAGAGGCTTTACTTACTGGATGTAAGTCAACCCAAACCTTGTCTCCTGGAGCAAAACAATGTCCTGCTTTTCTTTTACGGTCAGCGTATTTCTTTCTTTGATCTTGCTTAGCTTCAACTTTGTCCTTAATGTCTTTGGTGAAGTTTGCAAATTTCTTGAGGTATGGTGTAATTTCAGGTACAAAGTTGTCATTGTGAATTACAGCACGAATGTCGTGTTGAACATCGTCTGTCATTCTTAATTCTCTCCCAAATTGTAAAAATGCTGCTGTTTCTCCAGTGGTGTCACACTTAGCAGTATTCATTGCAAAACGTATTGTTGGAAGTTTCTCTTCCCATGAACAGTGGTCATTCTCTACTAATATAGCCAATCTCGGCTTGAGATCTCTATTTTTTCTCTCCACAGGGTTTGCCTGAGGATGATATATGGGAGTTGGGTTTTGTTTGATACCTAAAAGAAAACAAAGTTGTTGCATTACACTACTAACAAATTGTGGTCCGTTATCACATATTATACGTCTGGGTAGACCATATCTAAGGATAACTTCTTCGAGCAACGTAGTTGCACACTGTGCTGCAGTAGCTTCTGTAAGGGCAAATAGTTCAACTCATCTTGTTGCACAGTCTTCTACTATGAATATCCATCTTTTACCATTCTTACTTTTTGGTAAAGGGCCAAAAAGATCAATTGATAGAACTTCAAATCGTTGTGAATACACTGGTGTTTGTAACAAACCGGACGGTTTTTGATTAGAAGGTTTATACCTATTACATTCAGCACAATGTTTGACGTAATCTGCAATGTATGAACGCATTCCAGTCCAATAATATCTTTTGGATATTCTATTAAATGTACCTTCAGCACCGTAGTGACCAGCCGTAGGTGAGTCATGGTGTTCTTTTAAAATTTTCTCCCTTTCATGTGAGGGGACTACTAGTTGTGCTTCTTCAGATTCCGAAGTTGGGGAATACCTGTATAAAACTCCTTGGTTCATAACATAACCACGTTCAGTCCAGTTAGTGTAGTCTAGAGTTTTTTCTTCATCTTCGAAACTTTTAATAATTTTCTTTAATTCTTCATCTTTCATCTGTTCAGCACGTAGATTACTAGGCATTTTAGCAGGGATATCAATCATTATGGTGCAAATATCACAATTTTCTTTACTGATATGATCACACGCAGGACGAGAAAGCATGTCAGCTATGTCGTTCGCTTTACCTGGAATGTACTCTATTTTCAGATTAAATTCTTGCAACTGTAAAGCCCATCTGGCAAGTCTTCCAGAAGGGGACTTTAAGCTCATGAGCCATCGGAGAGGCTGGTGGTCGGATGCTACAGTAACTTCTGTTCCATCGATGTATCCTCTGAATTTATTAAGAGCCCAGACAACAGCAAGAGCTTCCCGTTCCGTGGTGTGATAGTTGCGTTCTGCAGGAGTCAGTAATCTACTGGCGTACTCAATCGGATGCTCTTCCGCACCTTTACCCTGGAGAAGTACTGATCCAAGAGCATAATTGCTTGCATCGGTTCGAATGATGAAGGGTTTTGTTTCATCAGCCTGTTTCAATATTGGTGATGAAACCATGCATTGCTTCAAGGCTTGAAATGCATTTTCTTCATCGGCACCCCAATGCCATTGCACATTCTTCTTAGTGAGGTTACTAAGCGGTCTGGATATTTCTGCAAAATCTTGTATAAAACGGCGATACCATGAACATGTCTGCAGAAACGATTGCAGTTGTTTTATATTCTTGGGAGGCGGGATCCTCACAATAGCATCAATTTTCCCAGGATCAACTTCTAGGCCATTTGGAGTTATCCAGTGTCCTAAGTACTTTACTCTGGAACATGCAAAGTTGCATTTTTCTCGATTTGCAGAAAGTTTCCATTTGTCTAATCTTTGAAAAACAGCTTCAAGATCAGATAGATGTTGTTCAAAACTTGATGATAAAATAATGAGGTCATCAAGGTAAGAGAGAATATTTACATCTGGGAGTCCGTTGCGAAAGTTATCCATCGTCCTCTGAAACGTTGCAGGAGCGTTACGGAGTCCAAAAGGCATTCTTCGAAAGCGGTATGTTCCGAGAGGACATACAAAAGCAGTTTTATCACGATCAGGCCCATAGACACTCACCTGATGATAGCCAGCATTCAGATCCAGAGTGGTCATGAACTGGGCAGTCTTTGCCTGATGTAGAAGATCGTCCATACGAGGGAGTGGATAGGTATCCGGTATAGTCACCTCATTGAGCTTCCTGTAGTCTACACATAGACGTACACTACCATTTGGCTTAGGAATGAGCACGATTGGTGCAGAATATGGAGATTCGCATTGCTCAATAATTCCTTTGGCAAGAAGATCATCAATTTCTGTTTTCAACAACTCTTCCTTTGCCGGTGATAATCTGTAAGGTGGTAATGATATAGGACGATGTTCTCTAGTGTTTATGTGATGTTCGACGATGGGTGTTGCTTCTCCCCCTGGTTGAAAGGTATTGGAAAATTTTTCAAGCAAGTCATTAAGTCTATTTCGTTGTATTGCAGATAGGTTTTGACCTTCATTTTCTCTTAACATAACTGTGTTAGCTTTGACATTTGGTGTTGAGATTTCAGGTGTCGTTTTGAAAGGATCATCAACAAAAGGAAATTTATATCTTGGATTGTTCTGGAAATACCAACTTTGGCTTCGCATATCCAACACAATCCCCATTTTATTCAAAAAATCTATGCCTAACAATGTTCTATTTCCGGTGGCTCCGGGTAACGCAAAAATCGTTGTATTAGTTCTACGACCTTCTATTTCAACAGTGATTGTTGCTTGAAGAACGTTAGTTTCTTTTCGTATGCCGTCAGCGAGCGTTATGTTTACACTGGTCTCTTCGAACGAAGTTCCTTGGTCACGGAGAAGCTTGAACAACATTTCCCCAGCAATGGAATGAGTAGCTCCGGTATCTGCGCAAGCTACCCCTGTAATACCATTTACCTTTATATACAACATAGGTGTTGCCTGTGTATTAATATAACAAGATTATAGATGTAGGGAACTAAAATTTGCTGATTTTACTTGCGTAGATGGGGAACAATTAGGACATTTTGCTTTTACAAAACCTTGTTTCCCACAGCCATAGCAGCTTATAACTGGACGCTTATCATCGTTTACAAAGCGTGAATTCGTATATTTTGAGGTAGAAGTATTTTTGAAATTTCCTAAATGTTCGCTAGCTTCAATTTTGGTTACCTGATTTTTCCAGAATTCCTGACCATTTGAATTTTTTGACAAAACATGTTTGTGTGTTTCACGCGATTTTGAATTACTTGCTGATTTTTGAAAAGGGGGTCTAATATTTTCATATATGTCAAGCTTTTCGGCCAACAAGACAGGGTCATTTAGTTTGTCCCAACCATCTAAATAATGATTTTTATATTCTGGTGGGCACTTTTTTTTAATCTGATCAGCGATTATTAGTTCTGAGAGCTTTTCAAATGAATTAACTTCTAATTCGGATAACCAACCTTCAAAATAATTTCTAATTTCAAAGTAAAAATCTTTCCAAGTAGAATTCTCTCTTTTTTGATGTCGGCTAAATAATACCCTAAACTTCTCCGCTGTTAATTTAAATCTTTTTAATAAAATGTCACGAATATGTGCATAGTTTTTGAACATTTCTTTAGGCTCTCTTGCTATAAGTTTAGCAATGTCATTCGGAAGTACGGCGACTAATTGTGAGACCCAAAAATCTTTGGAGACATTTAACATTTTCATTTGACGTTCAAACATTGTCAAGAACAACGACATATTATCTTTTTCCGGATTAAATGGTGGTAGGATGTTTTTAATATCTATACGCATCTGGTCCATTTGATTTTGTGGGACAGTTGTCGCGGTATGGTTTTGAGCTTGCAGCTTAAGTTTTTCTAACTCATAAGCTCTTTCCTCTGCGATACGTTTGTCCTCAACCCTTTGTTCTTCTATGCTCTCTTGTTTTTTCCTATTTTGTTCTTCTATGCTCTCTTGTTTTTTTCTATCTTCCACGATAGCAATCAATGCCTCTTTTAAAAATTGTTCATCGTCTTTAAAAAGGGCGCACTTCATAATTTTTTCACGCAAGACTACTATTTTATCATCTGCATCTACCTGAAGTTCTAATTCGGTAGCCAAATTATATAAATCGATTTTTTTCCCTTTAGAAAGAAACGCCATTTTTCCTAAAATCAGTTAAATTTATGCTTAAATTACAAAATTATATGCAATACTTGACCCATTAAATAATCAAATAACAAAATAACTACCTTCCCCTTACAGGTAAATATGCATAAACTTTCATAAACAATTGATGAAACATACAAAAAATAATTTAATACCATACCAAAATCTATCTCTAATTAAACATGAGCTCATGTAAATATTAGTGCAAAAATATTATAATCAGTAATATGCAACTTTTTTTTTTTTTATAATATAACTTACCGTATAAAACTGTCAGAAATATTTAAATCATAAAATTTTAAGTATATGAAATACCATCGATAATTTGATGTGAAAAAAATTTTCATTCACAAATAAATATGAAAGCAGCAAAAATATCAAAATAAAGTACTTACTTACTTCTTTAAAATAAACAACATTCTAAATAATTATTGACGATTACTGAAATCACTTTTCTTTTCTAATATATTACGCTGTGCACAGTTAGAACAAATAATCATAAAACTCAAATAATATTGCATTGAAAAAAGAAAAGAAAAAAATATTACCAAAAGAAATTATATAAATCTCTTTTTCAGAAAATTAATCTTTCATAATACTCAAAAGAACAAAAACAAAAAAAAACACATACATAAAACAGCATTTAAAAATAAATAAACCACTAGCTGGCCAGCAATAAACAGAAAAAAAATTCAACTTTTTACCGGTAACAAAACAAATAAAATAAGATTTATCTTTCTTTAGCTAATAACTTTTCGATGATTCATATGGCGGTTTGAGATTTCTTTGGTGTAGGAAATTGATTAAAATGATGCATGCATAAAATACACCGAATTCGTTCAGAGCAGTAACGCTTGGGATCAAGGTCACTAAAATAATATCAGTCCGAAAACATTTTAAACTGCGTAAAGAATTTTCGACGATCACAAACAGCAATTATGTAACAAACTCAAAGATATTTTATGATTTTAAACAGCACACTTTCACCTTGAGAACTTTGAAGATTGAAGCATACCCCACAAATAATTATTCCATAAGGATGGCACTAATTACTTGATTTATTATCAAAAAAGAATGCAAACATTAGAACCGAAGTGGTTCTTTTTAAAACTATTCTTGAAATGACGATTTCACACAATTACGAATCTGGCTGATTCTTTTTACTCATTTGCCAGGGCGGCAATACACTATAGAAGGAAAACGCTTTTCTTGAAATAAGGCTATCACATTCACAGATTTGAGAATGGTTTCTCAAACTTTAGAATTTGGAGATTCTTTTTAATCACTTACTTTGTCAGGATGACAAATACACAATTATCCACTGTCATTATTGTCCGGATGACAATATTTTGAACCTGGTATAGCGGTTCCTTTTTATTTCGTTTTTGAAGAAGGAGATTTTTTCACGTTGGGCGTCATTTTGTGTCGATGTGGGTTTGGATAAACTCTTTCGACACTTAAACAAACACATTTTAATATCAATTACACACAAAATATATACAAAGTCGCGAAAAGCGCAAAAATAACTTTGGAACATACATATTTCCATACAAACATCTCTAGGGGAGATACATTTCGTATATACGCCGAAACTTTACTAAAACCCGCGCAATCATGATTACATACATTCACTTCACTTCATCACTTCATGTTTGGCAAAATATCTCAGGATATTTTGCCGACAGTGGCAACAGCGCCATCTATATGCTATAAAAATAAGGGAAGGCAGTCATTTTGTTACAAGTGTTATTATTTAAAAAGAAATGAATTAAAAACTTTTCAAACAATGTACTTGAAAAATTATAGTGCACCCCAAAAAACATTTAACAATCAAATCACCCAGCATTTTAATCTCTACAGCTCTAGGGATAGATTTAAAATTATTTAAAAATTTATCTGGAAGTGGAGTAAATATCGATTACACAATTCCATCTTTTCATGCAAAAACCAGGTTGAGTTAAATAAAAGTGTGTAAAACACATTTATTCTTTCTCAACTACATTAATCACGTGTTATTATTTTAAAGGAAATGAATTAAAAACTTTTGAAACAATGTGCTTGAAAAAGTATAGCACACAGCAAAAACATTTACCAATGAAACCACCCAACATTTCAATCTCTACAGTTCTAGAGTTGATTTAAATTTATTTAAAAATCTAGCTGGTAGTAAAGTGAAAATGGATTACAAAATTCTACCTTTGGATACAAAAATCTGGTTGAGTTAAATAAAAGAGCATGAAAACACATTTATTCTTTCTCAAATACAGTAATCACGTTCTTAGTTTAAAGAAAATTAATTAAGAACTTTTCAAACAATATACATTAAAATATATAGTACACCTCAAAAAAATTCATCAATCAAGCAACCCAACATTTTATTCTCTACAGTTCTAGAGTTGATTAAAATTTATTTTAAAATCTAGCTGGTAGTAGAGTGAAAATCGATTACAAAATTCTATCTTTGGATACAAAAATCTGGTTGAGTTAAATAAAAGAGCGTAAAAACACATTTATTCTTTCTCAAATACAGTAATCACGTTCTTATTTCAAAGAAAATTAATTAAGAACTTTTCAAACAATATACATTAAAATGTATAGTACACCTCAAAATCATTTATCATCCAAACCACCCAACATTTTATTCTCTACAGCTGTAGAGTTCACTTAAAATTATTTTAAAATCTATTTGGAAGTGGAGTAAAAAATCTATTGCAAAATTCCATCTTTTTGTGCAAGAAGCAGGTTCAGTTAAATAAAAGTGTCTAAAAACACATTTATAATTTCTCAATAACATTAATCACGTTCTTATTTTAAAGGAAATGAATTAAGAACTTTTCAAACTATGTACTTGAAAAAGTGTAGTACAACCACAAAAACATTTACCAATCTAACCACCCAACATTTTAATCTCTACAGCTCTAGAGTTGATTTAAAATTATTTAAATATCTAGCTGGAAGTAGAGTAAAAATCGATTACAATTTCCCACTTTAGATACAAAACCCAGGTTGAGTTAAATAAAAGAGAGTAAATACACATTTATTGTTTCTCAAGTACAATAATCACTTTCTTGTTTTAAAGGAAATTAATTAAGAACTTTTCAAACAATATACTTTAAAGCGTATAGAACACCCAAAAATATATATCAATCAAACCACCCAACATTGTAATCTCTGCAGCTCTAGAGTTGAATTAAATTCATTCAAATATCTAGCAGAAAGTGCATTAAAAATCGATTACAAAATTCCATCTTTACTTCCAAAAACCAGGTTGAGTTAAATATAAGAATGTAAAAACACATATATTCTTTCTCAACTACTTTAATCACGTGTTCTTATTTTAAAGTAAATTAATTAAAAACTTTTCAAACTATGTACTTTAAAAGTGTAGTACACCCAAAAAAAATTTCTCAATCAAACCACCTAACATTTTAATATCAATAGCTCTAGAGTTGATTAAAAATTATTTAAAAATCTAGCTGGAAGTGGAGTAAAAATCGATTACAAAATTTCATCTTTACTTACAAAAACCAGGTTGAGTTAAATAAAAGTGTGTAAAAACACATTTATTATTTCTCAGCTACATTAATCACGCTCTTATTTTAAAGGAAATGAATTAAGAACTTTTCAAACTATGTACTTGAAAAAGTATAGTACACACAAAAAAACATTTATCAATCAAACCACCCAACATTTTAATCTCTTCAGCTCTAGAATTGATTTAAAATTATTCAAAATCTAGCAGAAAGTTTATTAAAAATCGATTACAAAATTCCATCTTTACTTACAAAAACCAGGTTGAGTTAAACAAAAGAGTGTAAAATCACATTTATTCTTTCTGAACTACTTTCATCGCATGTTCTTATTTTAAAAGGAAATTAATTAAAAACTTTTCAAACAATGTACTTTAAAAGTGTAGTACACCCCAAAAACATTTTTCAATCAAACCACCTAACATTTTAATCTCTAAAACTCTAGAGTTGTTTAAAAATTATTTAAAAATCTAGCTGGAAGTGGAGTAAAAATCAATTACAAAATTCCATCTTTACTTACAAAAACCAGGTTGAGTTAAATAAAAGTGTGTAAAAACACATTTATTATTTCTCAGCTACATTAATCACACTCTTATTTTAAAGAAAATGAATTAAGAACATTTCAAACTATGTACTTGAAAAAGTATAGTACACCCAAAAAAACATTTATCAATCAAACCACTCAACATTTTAATCTCTTAAGCTCTAGAGTTGATTTAAAATTATTCAAAAATATGGCAGAAAGTTTATTAAAAATCGATTACAAAATTCCATCTTTACTTACAAAAACCAGGTTGAGTTAAATGAAAGAGTGTAACACATTTATTCTTTCTCAACTACTTTAATCGCGTGTTCTTGTTTTAAAAGAAATTAATTAAAAACTTTTCAAACAATGTACTTTAAAAGTGTAGTACACACCAAAGACATTTCTCAATCAAACCGCCTAACATTTTAATCTCTACAGCTCTAGAGTTGATTAAAAATTATTTAAAAATCTAGCTGGAAGGGGAATAAAAATCGATTACAAAATTCCATCTTTACTTACAAAAACCAGGTTGAGTTAAATAAAAGTGTGTAAAAACACATTTATTATTTCTCAGCTACATTAATCACGCTCTTTTTTTAAAGGAAATGAAGTAAGAACATTTCAAACTATGCACTTGAAAAAGTATAGTACACCCAAAAAACATTTATCAATCAAACCACTCAACATTTTAATCTCTTAAGCTCTAGAGTTGATTTAAAATTATTCAAAAATATGGCAGAAAGTTTATTAAAAATCGATTACAAAATTCCATCTTTACTTACAAAAACCAGGTTGAGTTAAATAAAAGAGTGTAACACATTTATTCTTTCTCAACTACTTTAATCGCGTGTTCTTATTTTAAAAGGAAATTAATTAAAAACTTTTCAAACAATGTACTTTAAAAGTGTAGTACACACCAAAAACATTTCTCAATCAAACCGCCTAACATTTTAATCTCTACAGCTCTAGAGTTGATTAAAAATTATTTAAAAATCTAGCTGGAAGGGGAGTAAAAATCGATTACAAAATTCCATCTTTACTTACAAAAACCAGGTTGAGTTAAATAAAAGTGTGTAAAAACACATTTATTATTTCTCAGCTGCATTAATCACGCTCTTATTTTAAAGGAAATGAATTAAGAACTTTTCAAACTATGTACTTGAAAAAGTATAGTACCCCCAAAAAAACATTTATCAATCAAACCACCCAACATTTTAATCTCTTCAGCTCTAGAATTGATTTAAAATTATTCAAAATCTAGCAGAAAGTTTATTAAAAATCGATTACAAAATTCCATCTTTACTTACAAAAACCAGGTTGAGTTAAATAAATGAGTGTAAAATCACATTTATTCTTTTTGAACTACTTTCATCGCGTGTTCTTATTTTAAAACGAAATTAATTAAAAACTTTTCAAACAATGTACTTTAAATACACCCCAAAAACATTTCTCAATCAAACCACCTAATATTTTAATCTCTACAGCTCTAGAGTTGATTAAAAATTATTTAAAAATCTAGCTGGAAGTGGAGTAAAAATCGATTACAAAATTCTATCTTTAAATACGAAAACTAGGTTGATTTAAATTAAAGTGTGTAAAAACACATTTATTCTTTCTCAATAACATTAATCACGTGTTCTTATTTCAAAAGAAGTGAATTAAAAACTTTTCAAACAATGTACTTGAAAAAGTAAAGTACAAACCAAAAAACATTTATCAATCAAATCATCCAACATTTTAATCTCTACAGCTCTAAAGTTGATTTAAAATTACTATTTATAATTATAGCAGGCAGTGGAGTAAAAATTAATCGCAAAATTCTATCTTTAGGTACAAAAACCAGGTTGAGTAAAATAAAGAGCGTAATAAAAGAGACCAAAAACACAGTTATTCCTCCACATCTACATTAATCATGTTCTTATTTTAAAGGAAATGAATTAAAAACTTTTCAAACAATGTACTTTAACTAGTACGGTACACCCAAACAAATATTTATCAACCAAACCACCCAACATTTTAATCTCTATATTTATAAACCAGTTTCAGTTAAATAAAAGAGTGTAAAAATAGTTATTCCACCTCAAGTAAAACAAATCACATTCATATTTTAAAGGAAATGAGTTAAACTTTTCAAACAATGTACTTTAATTATTTATTACAGTACACCCAAACATACATTCATCAATCAAATCACCCAACATTTTAAGCTCTATTACTCTAAACCAGGTATAGTTAAATAAAATAGTGTAATAAGAGAGTGTAAAAATACAGTTATTCCTCCACATCTACACTAATCACGTTCTTATTTTAAAAGAAATGAATTAAAAACTTTTCAAACAATGTACTTTAATTATTACAGTACGTCCAAAGAAACATTTATCAATCAAACCACCCAACATTTTAATCTCTATAGCTCTAGAGTTTATTTTAACTTTAGGCTATCTCACCTGTAACTAAGTAGCTCATCTCTAGGTTGTAAAGGGAGGGGAAATAGCTGGAGGGAGTTTCGCGCAGGTGTGGACACTCTCGACCTTGATTTCGACATCCCGATCGATCCCTCACCGCCTACGCAAGATGTTCCTTCCCATAACTTCTTTTTTATTTTCAGTTTCGCCGTTGACTAGCTTCACTCCCTAGTAGCTGATTACCAAAGCCATTAGATGTCATTAAGCGAAATGAGGTTCTGGAACAAGAGGAGAGGAGGGAGGGATGGATTTTATTAGACCTAAAACAACTTTCTCCAGCGCTAATTTTTTCTCCTTGGAATATCGATGAGAAGAACCATTTTTAATGGAAGTTTAAACTTTCAATTTTCAACAAGATGTTACTCGGATATTAATTATTTTGTCATTTCAGTCAACGGCGAGAGGAGTTTCGTTTTAGACTTTGCTCCAGAAACTATTTTGAAGTGCTCGAAAGCTATATTATAAATGACAAGACTGCCCGTGCGTAACGCTGACGTCACTTTCACGTTGGCTACACCAAACGATTAAATTTCGCTTTTATTACAATTTTTTAAACATATAAACATCGCATATTTTCAATTTTTACACCATCGAATAGGAAAACAATATGCTTTCAAATACAGCAGAGCGCCGATTATCCGAAATAGTCGGGACCGACCGTAGTTCGGATAAACAAAAGTTCGGATAAATGGACAGACAATTTAACGGATGTTCCTGAATATACTGAAATCTTCACGCTTTATCCACGCTTTAGACTTCCAGCACTAGTTAATGCTGACATGTTTAAAAATTGATTTTTGTCTTTTTAATTTTTTTGTTTACTTTTTATTATCATTTTCTGAACTCCAGAGATTATAATTTAAGCAACAGAGCTTTCGATTGTTGCTTGCTTCAAAGAAGGCATTCTTTTGAATGCTGCCATGTTTTGAATTCTTGTTAAATACGTTAGTTGAATAGGAACAGCATTCTTCTACCGTTCGAGCCATTTCATAGCTGTTTCCAAACATTCAAAGACTTCGTTATGTGATGGACCTTAATCATTTTCAAAGCATTCATTTTCATCTTGAATAGCATTCCACAATTTCATCATCATTTAAAATCTGATAGCCAGGTCTAATAAGGTATTTGGATAAATGGAAGTTCGTTTAAAAAATTTTTTGAGAGAAATAGGATGTTCAGATAATTGGAAGTTCGGTTAAAAAATATTTTTTGAGAGAAATTGGCTGTTCGGATAATTGGAAGTTCGGTTAATTGGAGTTCGGATAATCGGCACTCTACTGTAGTTGAAAACTGTATAGCAAATTCACTTTTATTTTATTACTTTTCAAGCATCATTTTTATAAATCTATCTCTAACCCGTGCAGAAGGTTACGAAATATAAATCCGTATGCACTTAAATTATATAAATAGTTCAGCATTTGTTTCCGGATTGTATTCCATGACGAAATTGAAATTTCATCAAGAAATAAATAAAATAATAAAATATAAATAAATCGAAAATTTAAGATATGTAATCGGAACTACGCGCTTTAATCGCTGAAATTGCCAAAATTAAAAATGTTATTGTAAATAGCATTTTTGGACGAGTTCTTCCGCTGTTAACTACTGGAACGAGTCCAATACGAAAATATTGATTTTAATAAATTTCTAAACTTTAATACATAATTGCTATTTTTCATATAAAAATGATTTTTGGGAACTATCCGGGCCACGTCTGAAGCAATTGCACAAAGCATGGTGTCAATTATACTAATTACAGTAAGCCTTATTTTATGACAACTTTACCATGCAGCATACCTTGTAAGAGCTATAAAGTAATAATAATAACACAATATATTTATTTATTTGTAACAGTTTATTGTGTACAGCTTTTTGTTATTTATTTGATTCACTTCATTTATTATATTTTATTTATTAGCCCCCGATATGCTATTTCTTTCGGCAAGCAATTAAAGCGTCGTCTCTAAAAAATAACATTACGTTACATAAACCAAACAAAGCAGATATATCATTGTACTGGATAATCTATATTGCAATTTTTTTAACTTCTGAGCATCGCACATTTTCAATTTTTATACCGTGATATAGGGAAAAAATGTACTTTTAAATGCAATTTGTTTGAAAATTGCATCTCAATTTATTTTTGATATATTATTATTTTTATTTTTTTTAAGAATTTTTTTTTTATGTTGGCAACTGAACTATTCGATTTCTGTAGAAAGTAAAGGAAAAATACTTGTAAAATAGTAGACTACTATATCTTTTTGTTGCCATTTTCCCATAACAACTAAAATATAATAATTAAAATACGTGCTATTTTGAAAAAATATGTATAAATGATTTCCGATAAAACATGGAGCTATTATTAATTATATTTAATTTTAAGTATAGTTAACTATATTTAATATTAAGTCTATATTAATGTTACAAACAAATGAAGGCATATGAATAATTAGATAGACGATTTTTTGTCGAGTTTCTTGAATGGTGACATTGCTTTTTGCTGGAATTGTGTATTATTTTGCGATAGTGACATCATATGCATACTTTTTTGTAGATATTGTTTAAGACTGGATTGTAAATGTGGAATTTTTCAGCGGATGCGAATGACATCATTTTATATAAAATAAAAGTGTGTGTTTTAAGTCATAAAACTGAAATATGGTTTGACCCATCTATATTTATATAAATTTTTTTTCATCGGGGGCGACACTGAATTCTGATAAAGCAGAATTCCTGTTTTCTAGTCATTAAGTTTCTTCAGGTTTTTCATTTCAACAGTTCAAGATTTTGGTTTATACACAAAATACATATTTGGCATTGAATCATCTGACTGAGATTGCCACATTAATTCTGATTAACAAAGTAACTGTTATTAGAGCTGTCTTAATATTTTATTAATTTATTTTTTATTATTTACCATTCTTAACAATGTTATGTGTTTAATAATGTTAAATTACGGTTTTGAACGTGATTGGCAACAGTAAACATGATTGGCAATCATTTTTTGGCGATTTATCTCCTGGTCCTGATAGTACAAAAGTATCAATTTTTGCATAGTGAGCAATTTAAAAAGTATATTAAATTTAGGAAAACTTTTAGAGTTAAAAAAAAAATGGTTTACACCTATATTCTGTAAACCTTAAATCCGCCTTGGGTCCCCTATTTTTTTTTTTTTTTTTTTTTTTTTTTAAGACGAGAATGTCCCTGTTTCAAATTTCTAAAATTCAGAAATTTTCTTGATATCCATCGTTATCATCCTTTATGCTAAGAAACTTTATATAAAGCGTTTAACTAAATTTTACAACGTACAGATTTACAAAATTACAAATTTTGTAAAGAATTTATTTACAGAATTACAAATTTTACACGCATGCCTATTTTTACGCAAGCACATGATATTTAGAAATATTAAAAAAAAACTAAAAATCTTCATTGATTTATCACACGAAAACATTAATACATAACGGATTATGCAAATCTGAGAAATTATTTAAATGTAACGGTGAAGTGTTAGAATCTATCGAAAATTATCCTTGAACACATTGTGTATGGAAATTATTGTAATCATGACTGATTTGTGTGTGTGCATGTGTGTAATAGTGATATTACACGTAAAAATTGCAAACGACAAAAATCGTCTGCGACTCGTCAGATTTTCTGAAACTTGCGTATTTTCCAAGCATTTCATTGGTTGTTCTAGAAAAGGCTTTTCCATCGCCAGATTTCCAAGCATTTGATTGGCTGTTACTGGCGACTCGCTTCGTTTCAGGCGTCAAAGACGCTCCGACAGAAAAAAGTTGTTTGCTTTCGAAGCGACTCCACTGGAGCCATAGCATAACATGGAGACGCCTGGAATTTGAAGCGACTTTGACACCTCGTGTAATAGCACTTTAAGTGGACAGGATTATTTCCAAACGGTACTCCCGAATGAGTCCCCATTTAGCGAATATGCTAAATCCCTTTTGCAAGAACTGCCTACAAATAGATTTTCCTGCAAATAGACCGACGGATTACGATTTTTATCCAATTTAAAACCATTTTTCAACCAATACAATAGAGAAAATCATCAAGAAAAAATTGCAGCGACAAATATTGTGCCAATGTAATAAAGCGTTAGTAAGTAGGAGGTAACGTCTCATGTTTCAAAATGGGAGGTCCAGTGTTAGAATCCAAGCGATTCCATTGTCAGAAATGTATGGATATATACTGAGTGTGTCAGGAATGATCACTGAAATTTTGTGTAGAGGTAGAAAATAGCAAAAGAAGATAATTTCACACAGGAAAGTATGGGCGCAAACGAACGCATGAAGTTGTAGAGAGCGCTGTCTATCCACAATTTCTGCTCACGAGTAAAGCTCTCTGACAAGTCTAACCGATTGTCAATCGACAAGGTATCTTTGAAGAAGTAACATGAGTCATTATATGTTAAATGACTATGTCGATATGCACAGTGGCGTAGCTAGACATTCAGCGCCCTGGAGCAAATAAAGTTTGTGCGCCCTCTTGTTATTGTTACTCGAAAAAGTTCAGCGCAGTTTTCTTTTGAAGTTTAAAATTTATATTCTATTCTTAATTCGATTTAAAACCTTATTTTTATTTGAAAGTCAAAGTGTTTTAACTTATTAAATATAAATAATAAAAAATAAATAATGAATAATGGAATATAATTCTTTAAGTACGGAGTATCTACCTACTAATATTTTCTATGAATTGAACTTGATTTTCGTTGTAAATGCGCCAATGGACCAGTACAATCTGCCGCCCTTACTATCTGTTTTTCTTTTCAAGAGTTTCGAAGCATTGTAGATTACTAATGAAAAGATACTATTATTAAGATTTTTTTTTTAACTTTTCGCGTAAGAAGGAAACACATTTTTCTGTTTTTAGTGACAGAAAATACTAAAATTCCATAAAATTCAAAGTATCATAACTCGGTACGTTTTGATCGTGAAGAAATTTTTATTTTCTAAATATAACGTATAGAACCCAGGGATCGTTTAAAAAATAACTATTTTGACAGAAATTACTTTTAAGAGGATGAACAATAACATAGAAACTTGTTTACTATTGGAAAGCTAATGGTTTAAAAAAATTAGCCATTGGACAAATATAAAAGTTGACACCAAGGTTGTCATATGCTAATCTGAGCAAATGACTAATCTGAGCAATTTGGCTAATCGGTAAAGAAAATATAGTCAAATTCAAAGAATGGTTTCAATAGATTCGTCGTGAAACACTAAGAATATCAAAGCACAAGTAATGAGTTACACAGAAAAGGTTTAATCGCACAATAACATCATTGAGAGTGTTGTCGAAGGAAAAATAAACATCTATTGTAATTTGGCGATTTCATTCCTTAGTTTTCTCGCCAAGTGAAACATTTTGGCGCAGTGGCGATCAGCAGCGAGAAACCTGTTTAACACCTTTATATATTACTTAAAATTCCAGTTTTTATTTTCCAAACACATACAGTGTAAGGAAGAAAATAGGAAAGCATTGTAATCACAATAAAAATAAATGAAAATAATGGAAATAATATATTTTAACATTTTCGAATACTCTGACTCCGTTCTCACAATTTTTACAATGATTCAATATGTATATGTGTATGTATGCGCGTATGTTAAAATTTCATCACGTTTTCAGATTCCCGTAGCACCATTTGGTATGTTTTTAACGATGTTGGCAGGTATGTTATTAAATCTGTCACAAGAATTGCATTAATTTTCGAAGAAATTGGCCGACGGGTTTGGTATCTAAACTATTCTTTGATGATAACTGATGAACATTTTCTCTTACATATAAATTATTTTTATTGTTCACGTTCATCTTATATCCATACAACAATGTTTCACCATGCAGACAGTCGCTGATCGACAAAGAGTTCACAATCACTTTACTACCAGTAATTTCATAAAATAATTTATGCTTGTTTAATCGTAGAAAATCCCACGATTAAAACAGATCAAATTTTATATACTAATATTCTGGTAGAAAAGTGATTGTGAACCTCTGAAGAGCTGCTACTACTGCACGCAGGGTCGGTCGGATTCTGTTGTTGTCAAACACGCAGACCTTGGATTTTTGGAGGGCGCAACATTTTAGAAACTCATTATTTTACCATCTTGCTAGTAGAAACCAATAATATCCATTACCATTTCTAGTTTTTCTTTCTGGGGATGTTTTCAATTTCGGAACTGGAATGAAAATTTGTGGAAAATTATGTCATTAAAAAAATATTTAAACTTTATCAATGAAAGTGCACGTTTTCATTAAAACACTAGTGGAAATACACAAGTGGAAATATTTCACCTTTGTATAAAATTTAGGATCTAAGTTTTTATTCATTGTTATCAGGGCTTAATTTCTAACAAAAAAATTTCCGAAGCCCTAATATTCTGCGGTACCGGTACTAACAACTGTACCGTTCCCCCTCCTCCCCCTGCCACTCAAATCTGCATACTTATATTTTATACATTATTCGCAAAATTTAAAGCATTTTTTTTTTCTTTAGCAAAATAAAAATTTTAATTATATATATCAGCATATACTTAGCTGTCAACTATTCCACTTTTAGGTAGCTTTCTTTACAAAAAAGCTACCTATTGCAGCCGTTCGGAGGAAAGCGATTTAAAAAAATTTTGGTATATTTTCATCGATCATGACCCCCAGACCCCGAAACCACCCTCCGTTCAAAATTGATATATATATATATATATCTGACCTATGTCACACTGTAACTCCCGTAATTATGAACCGATTTCGATGTAATTCGGTGTGTACATAGTACATACCAATCTCTCGACCGAGTTCGTTGGCCAGCTTCATCCGCCGTTTTGTTTCAAAATGGCGGCCATTTAAAATTTTTAAAAAAATTTAAAACTTGAAATGTGGTACCAAAAAATTAAAAATGGAAAAATATTTTTTTCTTATGTATTTGACCTTTATACAAACATTCCGGAGCAGTTTTTGTTTCGTCTATATCTTAAAAAATGGCTGAGTTATAGCATTTTGAATTTCTAGCGTGGCTGACATTTTGAAACGTCCTGAATTTTGTCACGCGATAAAAGGCGTATTTATGAACCAATTTGGATGTAATTCGGTGTGTACATAGTACATACCAATATCTCGACCGAGTTCGTTGGCCAGCTTCATCCGCCATCTTGTTTCAAAATGGCGGCCATTTAAAAAAATTTAAAAATAAAAAAATTTAAATGAGATACCAAAAAATTGGAAAATGAAAAAGATTTTTTTGTATGTGTTTGACCTTAATACAAAGATTCCTGAACAGTTTTTCCTTCGTCTATATCTAAAAAAAATGGCTGAGTAATAGCATTTTGAATTTCTCTTGTGGCTGACATTTTAAAACGACCTGATTTTTGTCACGCGATAACTGGCGTATTTATGAACCTATTTGGATGTAACTTGGTCTGTACATAGTACATACCAATGTCTCGACCGAGTTCGTTGGCCAGCTTCATTCGCCATCTTGTTTCAAAAGGGTTGCCATTTAAAAAAAATTAAATTTAAAATTCAAAATGAGGTATTAAAAAATTGGAAAATGAAAAAGATTTTTTTTATGTGTTTGGCCTTGATACAAAGATTCCGGAGCAGTTTTTGTTTCTGAAAATTTGTTCTTTTGTTGATATCTTAAAAAATGGTTGATTTATAGCACTTTGAATTTCTAGCATGGCTAACATTTTGAAACGATCTTGTATTTGTCACGCGATAACACACGTATTCGCCTATTTCGATGTAAGAAGGCATGTGGATAGTATACATCAACACCTCGACCAAGTTCGCTGGCCAGATTCATCAGCCATCTTGTTTCAAAATGGCGGCCATTAAATTAAAAAATATATATATATTTAAAGTGAGGTGCAAAAAAATTAGAAATTGAAAAAGGTTTCTTTCTTAAGTATTTGATCTTGATATAAGGATTCAGGAGCATTTTTTGTTTGTCTTTACCTTAAAAAAGGGCTCAGATATAGCAGTTTCAATTTCTATTGTGGGTGACATTTTGAAAAATCTGATTTTTTGCATGCGACAGCACTCCTATATATTAACCGATTCCGATGTGAGTGAGCATGTGCACAGCAATTACTAAGGTCTCGACCAAGTTCACTGCTTAGCCTCATCCACCATGTTGTCTTAAAATGACAGGCACTTTAAGAAATTGCCGAATTTGGCAGTCAAATATAAGTTACTTTAAAGAAAAGCAGCTTGGATAAAGCTGACTAATTTCGCGAAATTCTCATTCATTATATTGATAAAAATTAGTATTGAATCTCCTATATTCGGTTTCCACTAAATTGAGCTTCGTGTGTTTGCATGATATAAGTTGGCTTTTTTTAAATAAGGATTATGAAAGCTACCTCTTCCTCCCGGTACTGGCCGGAAGGACTTTTTAGTTATCACTCCTTCCGAATAGTAATATTTGCCGAATTATAATGTTTATTGCGATTTTTTGTTAATTCTACGATTAAATGTAAGGATTATGATTCGGAAATAGTGTTAACACAAAAAATGGATAGTTCGCAGCTATGCATTTTTATGAAAAAATGAATGAGTTGGGTTGAGTTGGGTTGATTTTTGACGGCCAATTATCTACACGAGGGATATAGGCCCTAGAGGGAGTGCCTTCCGTGGAGGTCTTTCTAAGGGAACCTAATCCGTATTAACGCATGGAAATCCACGGTTCGAAGAAAACCACGAAAACTCCGAACGATTAGGCCGACGGGCATGATTGGGTTCGAACCCAGCACCTCCCGTCTACCAGCTTCGAGAGCAGAACCTCTCAGTCACTGGGAAAAAATGAATGAAATTTACAGAAATTAATATTTATATGCTGAAGAATGGAACTATGTTTTTCAATTTCCTATAAAAGGTACATATCTTAAACTATAATCGATCGCTTCGGCATAACAATCTTTTGTGATGAGTCCCTGAAAATCAGATTAAATTAAAAATTTGACACCATTATCGGAAAGATTTGATGCTTTGATAGAAAAAACGGAAAGCTTTCTATCAGAATAACAATACATGGCAATTATAATCTACTTACAAATGAAAGTTACTTCGTAAATGTGTAGAACAGAGCCTTAGCATGACCAGCGTTCATGGTACAAAATAAATAGAAAAATCTGTAACGTGATTTTTATACTCGTACGCAATAGAAGACAAAAAACCTCAAACAAACAAAACCTCAAGCTGATGCTGGTTGGCTAATAGCAGAAAATATTCCTTTCAGGTTAGATATCTAAATAATAAATAAAAACCAACCAATTAAAAAATTGTCCTACTATCACAAGGAAAATTGTACTGAAAGCAAATTCATTGTTCAGTCTCTTGATTGGCGCCGTATCAATGGGCCGCCGAAATAAATTTGCTACTATCACTAGACTAGAAAAACATGATTTCTGTTTACCCTTCATTCTGATCAAAATAGCATTAAAATGATTTGAAATAGAATATAATACGTAATTTTGAAGGAGGAAAATTTTCTTTTGTACATGAATATATAAAATTTTGAATATAAGAAAGATTGACCTTGGGTCAGTCCAACACCAAAAGCTGATATAAAAATTGAGTCCGTTTTATCGCCATCTTCTATGTGTGCGGCGCATTATGTCACACATAAGTGTTTTGATAAAAAAAGAATGCAAAAACTTGGAGATGGGAAGGAAAGGGAAGGGTAATTTAGGCTTTAGATTTTTTGGAAGCGCTATTGCACTGAGCTCCGGAGATCTGTATTTATGAGCTCCGGTGAATTCCGATTAATATTTAAATATTTACTAAAAACAGAGGAGTACCGGAGCTGGGCTCCAGTGCAATTTAACCCTAATTATTATACAGTACTGAACACAACACACAATATTTTTTTTTTTTTTTTTTGTAAAGTGAAAGTGGAGTGGAGTAACTAAAGATTGATATATATATTTTTTTTTGTATAATTCAAAAATTCATTGACTACTAACATGTGATATCGGATGGTGGTGTGGTGTGTGTGTGGGGGTGGGGGGGAGCCTGATTACGTCCTAAGCTAACTCACATTACTATTTTCGAAAAATGTGTTTTGCTTTATTTAAACCTAAAATTCTGCGACTAAATAAGGTTTAATGGGGAAAAATACTTATCGAAAAAAGTGGTGCGAATTTGAATAGGCGATAATCAGTTCCTAAGGAACACTAAATTTGATATTTAACTTTTCCTATCTTTTTGAAGGAAAATGATTATCGATTCTGTATTTGAGACTTGCCATGTTCTCAAAATTTCAAAAATGATACGGACAAAATTTAATCCCCTCGCCTCTCCCCTTCTGCATCTAAATTTTGTCGCCATGGATTGATGTGGTATATGCTTAAATCCGACTCTTCTTATTGTTTTGCAATCTATATTGATGCATGTTTAGTGTCCACAAAACACAAAAACTTTCGTTCTCTAGGTGTTTTGCTTGTAAAATTGTCAATTTTCTTCAATTTATCAAACTATTCTTTTAATCGAAAAATAGCTAAATAGCTAAGGCATTTCTGTTACATCGTAAATATAGGTTTCTCAGCGGTGACTTCTTTGGCTACCATTATTTTCGTACAGTAATCATCATGATATATTTTTGACATTTTCAACAAAACGTACCAAGAAAATTATTGTTTGGAAATAGTAGTAGCCATTAAAGTGAACCACGAGAACCCTGCAAATAAGTTTTGATTATTTCAAGATTTAGAATTTTTCAACCGTCCTTTACAGAAAAAAAATTTGTCACGCTGAAACGGTGTTCGAGAAGTTACTTGAGGCTGCAGTATGCTATGATTTAAAACTAAAACTTCGCGAATAGAATTAATTTTTTTAAACTTTTTATAAAAACATGTTTAAAATCTAAATGTTGAGGTACACAAGGTAAAATGACATAGGAATACGTTGATTGTAACAAGATTCATCTATAATACCTGATTAATAATGAAAAAAATATGCAAATAATTTTACAAATTTTTATTTCGCTCTTTCTAATTTTGCGCCCTTCGGATTCGTGCGCCTGGAGCAGTTTGCTCCAACTGCTCCACGGTAGCTACGCCCCTGGATATGCATCTGCTTTACGGTAAAATAGGGGAAAGTGGTCGGAGAGCAGCGAAAATGTATGCAGAACGGTGTAAGATAGCTTCCTTGATTGAAACTCTCCGTGTCGATCGGTTGACTCCTCTATCATGACAGGTACTGGTAGTAGATCCAGTTTCGCACAGTTGTTGATGAACACGTGAAAACATTTGTACCTGAGGTTTGCGCCAGTTGGTGTAGTGTTCTGCATATATTTGCGCAACTCTGCGACTGCAGCCCCCCCCCCCCTCCCCCGTAAGTTAGATGCATGTCTGCATACTCATTTAAAGTATAATGATTTTTGTTTCACCTTGTCGAATGAAGACAGGTTGGATTTGTCAGGGAGCTCTGCGCGTGAGCAGAAATTATGGATACACAGCTGAAATTGTCTTATTTCCTACTTTCTGCCTCCCGCCAAATTTGAACGATCATTCCTGATACACTCTGTCTTAAGTGTGTACATAAATTATTTCGGAGTTTCCTTATCTCGTATCTTGGGTGCGTGCACCTCCAGGTGGTCTCAAATAGACCTGGCATGTGTGCAGGAGGATCAGCGAGAGCCCAGCTGAGTACGCCGCGGCGGTCCCTTGCAGTTTGCGAAGAAAACTAAAGCGGGTCTGTTAGGCTGCAGGTTACCGATGGCTCCCCATGTCCAGTCTAGAGCCTCTAGTCCAGTCTGGAGACTACGTTTCCAGAGGACACGGATAGTTGTGCGGCTATCCACTTCACAGCCCACTCAGAATCTTGGGAGGCTAATGTGCCGCTCACTCTCCCTACCCCGTAACCCTGATAAACCGGCGCATAGTATGCCTGGATATGTACGATTCGGGGAACTAACTTTCCTATTTTTTTTTTTTTTTTACTTTCTTCTATCTTTACAAGAAAAAAGTATTGGATTCGTGAAAATTTTTGAATTCCGATTTTCGACGGATTTACATTTTTTAGGCGTCTGAGATCCCGAAAAACATGTTTTTAAAAAATGTCTGTCTGTGACAGAAATTTTGTGGGCGCTCTATCTCAAGAACTAATGAACGGAAATGAATAAAACTTTAGATTCACTTAGCACCTGATATAAATTAGTGCTGATTACGTTTTGGTATAAATCGCCCTAAAGGTGACGCTGCTAAGCTGCATTTTTCAAGATTTCCCAGTAGCTATAGCTCAAGAACTAATGCACGGATTTTCATGAAACTTCAGATTCAGCTAGTCCTTGGGAAAATTTGCTGCTGGGTTACGTTTTGGTGTAAATCGCCCAACAGGTGATGCTGTTATACTGCATTATTCATGATTATTGCAATAACTTTAATTCAAAACTAATGCGCGAATTTTAATCAAACTTCAGATTCTGTTAGTCCCTGATATTAATTAGTGCTGTTTAGTTTTCGGTGTAAATCGTCCAACAGGTGGCGCTGCTATGCTGCATTTTTCACGATTTCTGCAATAGCTGTTTCTCAAGAACTAATGCATGAATTTTCATCAAACTTAAGATTGAGTTAGCCACTGATATAAATTGGCCCTGATTAGTTTTTGATGTAAATTGCCCAACAGGTGGCGTTGCTATGCAAAATATTTTACGATTTCTGCAATAGCTCTATCTCAAAAACCAATGTACGGATTTTCATCAAACTTCAGGTTCAGTTAGAAAGTTGACATAAGTTGTTGTTGATTAGATTTCTGTGTAAATAACCTAACGGGTGGCATTACTATGGTGCATTTTTGAGGAAGTATTAACATGTATGAGATAGAAGAAAGTTTTGGGATTGCCACATCCGACTAGTTAAATCTATCTTTTTTTTATTAACATTTATGTTTTTTATGTTTCCGTTATCCATCCACTGCGTTCAATTGCAGAAGTAGTCTGTTCAAAGGGGATCCTCAATTCCGGAAGCTTGCAAAGCAAGACTGTAGTGGTACTCTCCTGTGAGCTTCCACGTAGGGAGTCGCTGATGTTACGGCCCTTGTTCCAGGATCAGACCTATTGCGGTTCCTCTCCATATATCTCAGTGTTGGACTTCAGTTTGAACCAGTTTGGTGTCCAGTATTGGACACGAACACATAATAATAGTCTTACCACGTTACTTACTATAACGTCCTCGTTACCGTACCTTTACCTTGTAATCTTTGATTTAAGAACAAGGCGAAAAATGTAATTACATATTCGTAAATTACAACTTAAAAAGTTTTTTTTAACTACACAAACAATGTTATGTACGAATAAAGTTGCAAACAAAACGTTATTAATCAAATAATGATTCTAATCAATTTATAGATTATATTCAAAATTTTATCAAAATTATCAAAAAGCAATTAAAGAATTATGTATCTATCTATCTTTGTGCTCATAATTCATAAAAACTATTTGATTGTTATAAAAGTGTTCTAAAATTAAATACAAGTGAAGCATTGTGTAAAATAAAAAATAAATAAATATCTCTAAAATACAAATATTAAAGCAAATTTAAGCTCTAAATGATGTCGCGTTTGGGATTTCAGTAATACAGTAAAACTCGGATATAACGCTCACCGCTTAAAACGCTTTCCCGCCTTTTACGCTCATTTGTCCCGATCCACAGTGGTGCAAGAAGCCTTCAAATCTGGCAAAAAATCGAAAAAATGAAATTCTAGTTTGAACTTCCGACATACGTCAATTTAATAGAGCAGATGTCAGTAAACATCTGCCTAGTATTAAAAAGTGTGCAAAGTTATCTTGGTCGTCACTAAAGTAAGAAGTTAAACTGCATTTCTCGCGATGATAATAAATGAAAAAAAAAAATCAATAATTTTGTTTCAAATTCGTTATTTAATTTCACTGTAATAATTTAAAAATAATATTTTTTGACTATGAAACCTTCAACTTCAGGTATCTAACAAAAATACAATAACTTTTACATTTTTTTAATATGATTTATATAGACAAAGTGACAATTAGAATATATAGCAGTCAAATTTTAAAATAAAATTAACAGTGTCTACAAACATTGAAGGTTTTAGTTATGAGTTAAAGCGGGTTAAGTGTCAACTATAATTTTTTCTACTAGGTATGAGTTTTAGGATGGTAAATATGTCAGAAAATTTTGCTCCTTTTTGCCCCTTTTTTAATTGTGTGGTCCTTTTTATAGTTAATCATCCTCAATTTTTTGTTAGTGTACATACATAAACATGATTACAAATTGTTTCTTTTTTTAGAGACGAATTTAAATACATTATATATTACCAGAAGAGAACTTCTGAATATTATGAAACGTTCGAAAGAAAAAAACTTTTGAAAAACAAAATGATTTTTTGGTAAAAGACCTCCAGAATTGGAGTAACTGCGAACGTAGTAGTTCTATAGACTTACAAAAGAAACTAAAATATTTTAAATTTCAATATAAATTCCGATGGGCAAAAGACTGTCGAGACAAGGATAAAGCAGTCGATAAAGGAAAAGTTTTTTAGAATTAATGAGGAGTGGCTTGACAAATCGCTGTCATTTCCTCGATTTGAATAACAAACAGAAGCGGTATTGAAAAGCAAACGTGGCTGGCCTCATATTCCGTTTGAAAGGGTGTTCTGAACGATCAAAAAGATTAAGAGTAAAATGATTATGCGATTCTAGTTCAACATCTTCTTTAGTGTACGCGACATTTATGCGTTTAAGATCTGAAGGACAGATTCAGGCCTCAAACGTTTTAAAAGATATAACTCTAAGTCCAAAGCGAGCTATCAAATATCAAAATGCTTATACAAAATCTGCAAAATCACAACAGCATTTGTCAGGAGAAGATACTCTGACTGTATTAATAGACGCGGAATTATGTCGCGAACAGTTCAACGTCATTAGAAGTCCCCAGAAAAATTTCCCGCTTACAAAGAGGCAAAAAAGAATGTTATCCTGAAAACATCGCGGTAACAGAAGTTAGTGCTTCAGTTGCATTACAGGCTCTTCTAGATCATACTTCAGAGCGCTTGTTACAAATACTAGAACCTGTTATGGAATCGCTTGAAAATGAATAATTAAAGCAGTTATCCTTATATCAAAGTGGGGTTTTGATAGGTCTTCGGGACATAGCTCACACAAACAAACTTTCTGTGACTCGGAAGCCAGTGATTCAGCTGTATTTATTAAGTCTCTAGTTTCACTTCGAATGATATCTGAAAAAAGAGTTATACCAGTTTTTTTGCATTTTTAAGGCGATATTATGGATGATTATTTAACTTGTAAGAAACTATCTTAATTTCTTGTTTTTAACTTATTTTTGTACAGAAAATATTTCAAAAAGCTTTGAAAATTAATTAACCCTTTAGTGCGCAGCTTTGCATACATGCAAACAACAGTCTTTTGAATTTAATAGATTTTTTTTATTCGTATATACCTAATTCACACCAAAAAATTAAAATAGCTATATGTGCTTTAATTAATAACGGACATTCCGTATTTAAATAAAGGGAAATTAACCATTGAAACTTTTCTAGTGTAAAGTCAGATTTTCTGAACTACGTGATTTGTAGAACGTATTCTATCATGAGAATTAAAGGGTTAAAGGTTAGGTTTTATAAAATAAATAATTATATAAAATAAGATATTTGGAGACATACGTAATAAAATATTTACTAAATTGCAATATTGCTGATGTGCAACAGAAGAAAAGATTGACGTATTATATGAAAAACGTATCTCTAATTTTTTCATTATTTTCCCTGTGTAATAAACCTTTCAGATATATAATTTTTTCGAAACAAAATAAAAAATCGCGCATTCAAGGGTTAATAAATTACTCTATAGCTTATGTAAAAGTTTTAAGTTTTACTACGTAAAATATATAAAAGAATGCATGATGTGTTTATTTGTTCAAAGTAAATTTTATTTATTGCCAACTTTGGTGGTTCCCTGCCCCACTGTGCGATCCCTTGAACCATACCCATAAGAACAATGTAAAAATTCCTCGCTTTTAACGCGTCCCGCTTTTAACACTTTCCCGCTTTTAACGCGCTTTTTACTGATCCATTGAACAAAGAAATCCCGGATATTACGCTTTGGGGCTTAAATTTATATACGGAGTTCTCATTTTCTCGCCCGTACAAAGAGAGAGAGAGAGGAAGAGAAGAGACGTGGAATTGACAGCCGGCCAACATCCAAAGAATATGGTTGGTTGGTTGGTTGTGTTTATGACGGCCAATTATCAACTCGAGGGATATAGGCCCTGAGGGGGGAGTGCCCTCCGTGGGGGTCTTCTAAAGACTATGTAAAAAAAAAAATCAGTCAGTGCGGCGGTTTTATTCTCATTGGATCAGAGAACAAAAGAATTTATGCTGTTCATCTCAGCAGCTGTCTCTTACTTCACACAAACTGTTTTCACTTTTTTCATTTACACAAAAGCAAGTAGTATCGCAGCCGACTTTAATTAAGTGCAAAATGGAAGCTAAGAGTATGAAAAGAAAGACGCCGACACTTAAAAAAAAAATTAGAAATTCTAAAATATTATGACAAAAAATCACCTATTCTTAGCCAGAAAGATTTTGCGTTATCTATGAATATCGCGTCATTGTCTCTTCGGACGCTTTTTCAAAACAGAAAAGATATTGAAAAAAATGCTGCGATTGGTGGCTCAAAGAAAAAGAGAGTGAAAACAGGAAAATATGAAGATTTAGAAAAAGTTATCTTACGAGTGGTTTCTTCAGTCAAGACACTGTAACATGCCTATCAGCGGATCCACAGCTAAAGAAAAAGTTGCAGAAGTAGCCCAAAAGCTAAGAATTGAAGATTTTATTCCATTTAATGGGTGGTTAGACCGATTTCGAACCCGCCATGGCATTGTGTACAAGAAGATTTGCGGAGAATCCGCTGTCGTGAACATAGAAAATGCAGAATTTTAGAAAAAGAACAGTCTTCCAAGGCTTATCAAAAACTATGCCAGTTGTGATATTTATAACGCCGACGAATTTGGCTCATTTTTTTAAAGCGATGCCTGATAAATCCTTAACGTTAAAAGATGAGCAGTGCCATGGAGGAAAGCTCAGTAAAGAACGTGTGTCTGTGCTTGTTTGTTCCACGGCCGATGGGAGCGACAAATGAAATCCTCTGGTGATTGGAAAATCGGCCAAACCGCGCTGTTTCAAGAGCATCAAACGACTGCCCTGTGACTATGCACATCAACGTAAGGCTTGGATGACCGGTCCCCAGTTCATTAAATATGTTTCTGATTTTGATGTCGAGATGCGGAAGCAAAATAGGCATTTCACACTATTCGTAGACAATCGCGGAGCTCATCCCCAAGAAATACCAGATATTTCAAACGTATCTCTGGAATTTTTACCTGCAAACATCACAAGCGTACTTTAACCGATGGATCAAGGGATCATAAAGGTTTTAAAACAATACTATCGCAAACGTATAGTGAAACGATTTCTACATGAAATGGAAATTAAAAGTAGTTGATCTTTTGTAACTGTCCTCGACGCCATGAATTACCTTAGCGCTGCTTGGGATGCAATCGAACCTAAAATAATTCAAAATTGCTTTTAAAAGGCAGGCTTCATAACGGACGCCGACGGTGATATGCATACGGCTGAAGAGGGGTCGGATCCTATAGACGACGAGGACTGGCAAGCTGTTTGCGAGCATCTTGCAGAAAACGCACACAGCCTTCAGAACTATCTTAACATTGATAAAGATGTTATCAAAAGCAACGTTAGGAGCATTGACGACATTATAGGGGACACTGTACAGGATGCCGCAGAAGAAGTGGACCCTGAGGAAGTTGCTGCTGGCGATGTTCAAGAGCGCATCCCAACGATAGCTGAAGTAATGGAAGTTTTTAACACTATCCGCCTATACACCGCTTCAGTAGATACCGCCGCTTCATATGAAGATATATTAAGACACATAAAACAAGGCAGAAAACGCTCTTTTATGTGGTCATTCGTCCACCCGTCAGACGAAACTTGAAGAGTTTTTCTCTAAAACAGAATAAACAGTAAGTGAAAGTTTATAGTCCTCATAGTGGTGCTCAAGGGTACAAACGTTACAGTTTTTTTAAAAACAAAATATTAGTTTTTTCATAATTTTATTTTATGTTTAATATAAGGATAAAGTTTCCTATTACAAATGTTAAATATATTTGTTTAATGCTAACAATTCCCTTACTTATTCTGATTTGAAATAATAATACACTTTGTAAACACTATGTAAATTTGTGATATTTTAAATGAACGAAACGGTTTTGTACCTATACTGTGAAGTTTCTATTTTAAATAATACACAAAAATGATTCCCCGCATTATTTAAAGCAGATAATCTAATATTCTCAATTTTAAAATGCCGAAAACATTCTCCCGCATTTAACGCTTTCCCGCTTTTAAGGCTCTTCTAGCTCGGTCCCCCGGAAGAGCGTTATATCCGGGTTTTACTGTAAATGAATATTTCAATAATACAAAGCATGGAAATGCAGAATGTTATTTTAGCGGGGTTTTGCACCAATCCTAACATTTATAAAACATGCTTTGGAGAAAACCAGTATTAAGTCATTTTCAAATTTTTCGCCAGTCATGGGCTTCTGAAAGAAATGATTCAATTATAGAAATATTTGCCGTATATTGGGTAAACTTTCTCTCGATATTTTTATCTTAAAACCGCATTTGTTAATTACAAGTTTGGAAATTATTATTTCTTTTGCATACATTTACAAGCAACAAACCATTAATGTGCTTGAAAAAGTAAAAAAGGGGTTGAAAGAAAAGTTTTTCGTCTAGGTACTTAAATCATTGCTTGCAAGTGAGATTTTAAACCTGCATAAAACTAATTAACCCTTTCAGAGGCAAGGCATTCTGCTCCAAAAATGTTTAAATAATTAATTCACACAGCAATTTACGAACAAATTTATTTTAAAATAATCAAAAGCTTTTCTTCACATATACACTGCTCAAAACAATTAAAGGATATTGCAGTTTTAGGTGGATTTTGTATCTGGTAAACTGTTTAGCTGATTGATACATGGTCGACAGACATAGTAAGTTGTATGAGAATAAATTACACATGTTTGGCAGAAAAAATGCATTTTATTGCGCATTTGTGTACTAAAGGAAAAAAACACAATTTGTGCATATGAGAAAAAAAGAATAAGAAAAGGTGTTTTCTTCAAAGAAAATCATTTTCAGTAGGGGGTATGGTTTCCACGGGCGGCCAGCAACGTTGAACACCTTTGAGGCATGGACTCAATGAGGCTATTAATGACGAGTTGGAGTATCCTGCCCCACTCTTCCAGAAGAGCTCTTTCCAGTTCTTGGAGAGTTTGTGGGGGTTGTTGGCGGCCAGAAACTCGTCTTCCTAGAGCGTCCCAAACGTGCTCGATTGGATTCATGTCTAGAGAACACGCTGGCCATTCCATTCGAACGATTCCTTCCTCGAAAAGGAAATCCTCCACCAGGTTTGCACGATGTGGCCTGCAGTTATAGTCCATTAAAATGAAGTTATCTCCGATTGCTGCAGCGTAAGGGAATACAATAGGTCTGAGGATCTCATCCCTATATCGGCGACCAGTCAGAGCTCCATCTCGAATGATGTAGAGGTCAGCGCGCCCGTCAATGGAGATGCCACCATACACCAACACTCCTCCACCGCCAAATCTGACACTTTCGTGCACGAACGCAGGATTATTCCTACTGCCACGGTCCCTCCAGATGAAAATACGCCTATTATCCGGATACACAGAAAAACAGGACTCGTCAGAAAACAGAATATTGCTCAATTCATTTCTCCTCCAGTTGACATGCTCGGTCGCCCACTCCCTGCGGTCGTGACGATGCCTTGATGTTAATCTAACACATACCATCGGTCGGCGAGCATACAGACCTACAGCATGGAGCCGGTTTCGGACAGTCTGAGTTGAAATCGTGGTGCCTGTAGCCGAGCGAAGGAGTTGTTGGAGAAGAGTAGCGTTCATGGTTCGGTGTCTCCGAGCTGTTAACGCTAAATACCGATCTTCATTGGGCGTTGTTGCCCGTCTACAACCTTGCCCTGGTCTTCGGCCTGCACATCCACTCTCCAAAAAACGGTTTCAGATCCTGGAAATGACACTTTGTGACACTCCAATGGCTTGCGCTACTTCGGCTTGAGTTTGGCCCCCTTCTAACCTACCAACAATTCTCAAAGCTTCTGAATCTGTCAAATGACTTCGCTGAGACATCGTACTCATCGAAACAAAGCAATCACTGAATGCCGATCATCCTTGTCTTCATTCTCTTTTATCCAGTTGAAAGTCAAATTTCATTCGCTGCCGCTGAAGCGACGTTTTTGACGTCGAACTCAAAATTTGCATACTCCACAGTTTGAAAACCAGAAAAATTTGCATTTGTGATTCTCTTCTTCTATTTTCGGCAAAAAAAATTTCGTTTATATCTTTATTTTATATAAAACTTCAAATATCCTTTAATTGTTTTGAGCAGTGTATTATAAGATCGAAAATATACTAAAAAAATACTGGTGCTATTTTGCAGTCTGGGCAATAAAATTAACCGTTTGCAATTATAAGTTAAAAAACAGTGGCGATCTACCTATAAATAGGTTTTTATTAATTTCTCTTTGATTGGGGAATTTTAAAGCCAAATCAGCGGCTGTTAAAAGATACAATGGCTGTTTCCGTCTTTGATTAAATAAAATCGGTTAACATTTCAAAATAAGCTAATATAAAATAAATTAAGTAAACAGAGTCTTTGCCTCCCGGTATTTTTTAGCAAAACTAAAAGAAAGTTTTTTTTTTTTTTTTTAATGACACTTTAAATGTGTCGTTTTTAATCTGGCGTAATTTTCACCAAACTTTTCTTTCTCCTTTTACTATTCACGTGAAAATACTTTTGTTAGAAATGAAATATTATTTGCGCTATCCTAATAAAAATAGTTGAAAATATCATCTTGAAATATTACATAAATGTCTCGCGCAATTTTTAAATTTAAACTGTTTTGCAATATTATTTTTTGTTCATTTTACGTAATGTGTAATGTGACGTAATTTCTCCTATTTAAGACTTCTAACGCATGTTAATGAATTTATTATTTTACAACATTCTTTCACTTTTAAAATTCACGTGTAATATAGTTTTTATGATAATTTTCAATGAGTTCCTGCTTTTTATATTTTCTTGTTTATAATAGCCACGTGTAAAATAAATTTTTAATTTGAAGCAAATATTATTGTTTGCGCTGATTATACAGTTGGCAACAGTTTAAATTAATACCATTTTCTAAAATGTGTAAAAAAATATCTCTCGAAATGCTGAAAATTTTAATTTAAAATAGAAATAAAACCTCTAAAAATGAGTCAAATTACAAAACTAAGCGCAGTCTGCACACCGGGAAATTCTGACGCATAAAATGATCTAAAAATGATTAAATTCCTATGTACAGTTTTAGGAAAGGGAACCCGTTTTAGGAAAGGGGTTTTAGGAAACCCCTGAAAGGGTTGAAAGCTTGATCGGATTTAAGCCTGTTCTCGAATCCAAAGGGACTACTTCGTGACCCCCTTTTTTAGGTGCGTTCGTAATTATATAGATACGTAAAGCACCTATAGTCGTCGTTCGCTCCGTCTGTCTCTCTGTCCGTCTGTCCGTCCGCATATAACAGAGCAAAAACTACCCAACCGAATGGTCTGAAATTTTAAATATATAATTGTTGTATAATTTTGTAAAGTTATTCCAAATTTTATGAAAATCTATGGTGTATAGTTAAATTACAGGGACAGTCAAAAGTTGTCCGTTACATTACGGCCAATGGGAAAAAAATAGTTCAAGTGCATTTTCATGACGTTACAGCCTTTCGAACAGAGGAAAGTTGATATGCACTTATGACGTGCACTAAAATATACATTCAGTACAATATGCGGTGCAAAAAATATTTATAAAAGTAGTTATAGTACAAACGCACATCATTTGCCATGTTTGAGGTGCAATTTCCAACTTGTTTTGCTCGGAAACACATGAAGTTGGCAGATGTTTTTATTCAGAAACTATGTAATCGAAAGACGTTTTTCACTTTTTAGATCATTTAGAAAATACTGCTAAAGTTGGCGTTTTGACCCGAATTAAAAATGCGATACCACGAGAAAGGAGAAAAGCCGTTTGTCATGTAACCACAGCTGCTTATAACTCTCTAAGTAATTTATTTATCAAAAAATGGAAAACTCATTTCGATTCCAAATCACTTCAACAGTCAGACCTACCAACTTCATGACTTTGAATTTAAAAATTAATCTGAAAGTTTCGCGTTGTGGAGTTGGGTATTTCAGAAACGCCTTAACACTTGATTTTCTGTACTCAATAAACTTACTTTATTGCCATCGTTGTTTCTCTGACATCACATGACGTAATTTCCATATTTCTACACTTTATACAGTGATATTTCGGGGAATGGTAGTAATTGACTAGAAGTGTACGCTGTTTTGCCTATAATCACAAAACTATAATTATGATAAATTACGAAACTATCAAAACTTATAATAAACTTATCGTAAAATCAATCCTAAGACCTTGTATCTTAGAGACACGTGGATAGTAAACGCGTGTTAAATTACGCACAGACGGACTTAAGGTAAATTCATATAATTAATCAAATACAGGGTGGTTCAAAAGGTCTTGTCCATACGACACGTGTAAATGTGTCAGGTCATGAGAAACAAGAATTGGATAGGAACCGGGGGTCGGAAACGCGATCATGACGGTGCAATTGCACCATGACCGTGACTCAAAGAAAAGATAACAAACGGTGTACAAAGACCTTTATTTTACAAAAAACTTAATCGAAGTACAAAATACAAATGAAAAATGTTACAACTCATAACAAGTGCTCAAAATGTGCCGTAATGCTTCACATCGGCGCCGCATGGAACAGCAAACACATTCCAATTGACCAGGAGTCTCCCGTACACGTGCCGCCGCCCTTTCGGCGATCCGTGTCATGAGGTCCATATATTTTTATAAAGTTTAACCAAACATTGATTTTTGTTGCTTTTTTTTTATTTAACTAAAAAATTTTCATTTTCACATCTTTAAAGTTCATTTTGAAGTAAATATTTTGAGCACTAAAAGGCATTTTTTATCATGACGAAAGGCTCCTATTTCAGAACTTTGAAATCCATGAATTAACCTTATATTCAGCAACAGCATTTTTTTATGCTCAACATTTTTCACGAAAGAGTTAGGTTTCGTTAAAGAGGAAATTTGAGTGGAATTTTTAAAGTTTCCTTTCGAAAGAAACATCGTATTTTTATTTACGGAAAAAATAGGATTATGGAAAGGATATAGGAAAAGCGCATTTAAAAAATATATTTGTTTATTTATTTATATGTATAATATCAGTTTTATAAAATATTGCGCTAATATTAAGGTAACAGTTTCTGAATAAAAGGTCAACTATATATTCAGCATCAGCAACTTTTACGCTCAACATTTTTCATGGAAGAGTTAGGTTTTATTAAAAAGTGAATTTGGGTGGACATTTTTAAGTATTTTTTACACTTTCCAACAAAGTTGAAAAGTGATTAGGAATTCGATTTGTTTGTCCGTCCGAGCTCTAACTTGCGTAAATATAGTCCGATTGTCATAAAATTCATAGATGTTATTGGGTTTCACTATGTCATGTTCACTATTGAAAATGAATTGTATAGCATTTACGGTTCATTTACAGAGACACTTAACATATAATTCCGTTACATTACGGCCTATGGTGGAAAAATCGTTTGGGGTGTGAATGTTGCCTATACTCCGTTGTGGAAGGACTGTTTAAAAAACTCGGAATGGCAGCAGCCAGAGAGAGAGATAGAGAGAGAGAGAGACGATGTAATCTTGGATGTATTCGAACAGGCACGGGTGAAATATGTAATCCTGTAGCGTATTATTAACTTATATTATGTGCGTTTGTGTGTTGTCAACGTGTTCGTCTAATGTACATAGATTAAACTTAGTTAATCATATCGTTGCTTAGATCTCACTGCTTTAGTCATATCTTCTATTCTTTCCTCATCAACATCATGGAACCCGAACCAGCCATGAGATGGGTGCATTATATTATGCTATTTTAAACATACTGAAATTTATATATATCACTAAGGTATCCTAAGCGGAGCCTACTGTAGAATGTGCATGAATCGGTGGGCATAGAATAGGGTAAGGTGCCCTATTATCGTCCCCCAGTCACTTTTAGGCCCTTGGAAGTTGTAATTTTCAGTCAAAATCTACCAAATTTGGATTTTACATAGACTAATTACCCACGCATATAAAAAAATGGGCAAATGTTGTACAAAAAATTTTAACGATGCGAAAAATTGTTTTTTCAAAAGTATCTAAAAAATGCAAAAGAAAAAAAATGGTCCCAATTTCGTCCCCCCCCCCCCCCCAAAAAAAAAAAAAAATCCAATACGCCAAGGCTTAACTTATAACTAAATAAAAATTTATTTCTAAATGAGTAAGTAATTTAATTTGCATTAAAGTAAGGCACAAAGACATGTACTAATTATCAGTGGAAGAATAACATAACCATTAGCTATCCAAACACGAGGGAAAAATTGAAAAGTGTCATGAAAAAGCATTCCTAATTTCGCCTCCGGGATGAAAATAAGAATTGCAGGGGGGACGAAATTGGGACCACACTACTTCCCAATACGACGGAGCTTCAATTCCCGTAAGATGAACTGAGCTACCTAAAACTCACTGTATGCTACTGTCAGCAACTTACCAATGTAAAATACATGCAATGAATAAGAAATGAATACTTACAGTACAGTAAATAACGTTTTACAAACGACGTAATAAGAACTCAGGTTTTCTAAAAATAAGAAATTCGCCGTCTTTAATTTATGTATGCGTCTTTGCGAACGAAACTTTCAACACTGAAACCTTTTACCTCCCGTCCCCTGTGCCTTGTGCCACAAGTGGCGCCACTTTCGCAGAAGCGGAGAAGTTAAGGGGGGCGAAATTTGGAGAGGGGACGATATATGGGCACTTTATTCTATATCGTTAATTTACTGGTACACACAAAAGAATTTGGCTACAGAAGAAATCTAACTATTGTAACCTCTGAACAGTAACTGCTGGAAGTGAGTTTTCAGTTGTGGTACGCGTTTTTAAATTAAGGGGCCTCAAGACTCTTAAAGCTTCAAAAAGTTTCGAAATTTTATTATTATTATTGTTATTACTAGATGTTAAACTTCTATCTTTTCTGAACATTTTGGTATGATTGTTTCCTTGAAATTCCCATTAGAACAGAAATTATGGCTATTAGAATTATACCCGCTCAATAGCGAAAGCGGCGTTTCCGAAACTTTGAAGTCATTTTTCTCCAAATGACGTTTTTGGGGATAACGCGCAGGATATCTCAAAAACTTCTGAATATTTTTTCATGAAATTTTCAAAACACGTTTCATGTTAGTCTGTATAAACGGAACCTAAAGTTTCATTTTTATTGTTCAAAAAATATATTTTTTAGGGAATTATATTGTTGAAATTTTCGAAATTTTGTATTAGCTAAATACAACTTTCCATTTAAAATATAAAAATGCTTTAAATTCAAATGCAATTGATAAATGATGAAATAAATTTTCATCTAGAAATGCAAAATTTATTTTGTAATCCTGCACGTAAGCTGTTATACCAAGTTTCTGCTCGACAAATGTTTGACAGTTCGGAGCGTCCTACAAATACTAATTCTGTAGCTTTCAATTTTTTAAATACATGAAATGAAAGAACATACTTATATCTTTTAATTCCAAAAAAATTCTGTTTTTAAATCATATACTTTTTTTAAGATATTACATATTGAAAATTGTCCTTTTTTTCATTTTTTCCAATTTTAAGATTCCTGAGACTCCTTAAACTATTTTTTTTAATATTACTTGGTATGGATAAATGCTAGATCACATACAGGATTACGCAAAAGTTCTTAAGTACATTTCCGTTTATTCGCTGAAACTGGTGAATGGAAATTTTCAACTGTGCTTTTCAATTCACTGAATTAACTTTTAGCATAGTAAGTAGTATGCATACAAATCCATAGGTCATAGATCATATATAGGGCTGTATAAAAAAAAAGGATATTTTACCGACTATTGATTGTAATAGCAAAAATTGAGTCTTTAAATACGTTTTGAGTTTTTCAATTTGTCTGCTTAGACATTATACTTTAATTTAATAAACTGTGAAGTTTTGTTACAGTATTCAAAATGTGTTGTAAAGTGTTACATAATCTATGCTGGACGCATGATTTTTCGTTCTTGATTATTTGTAAAGAGGATTATGGAAAGTATATGAGAAAGACCAGTTCTAAAAATAATAAATATACATATAAATCATGATATTCTAATTTGTATAATATTGTGCTAATGTTGAGGTAGTTACACTATGGAAATATGTAGCTAATTCGTTTAACAATATTTGCTGTCATTATTAAAAATGTTAATATATCCCCAGATAGCATGAACATTAGCAGCAAGTTTGATTTTTTCTGGTATTATCTTGCGGTGACAAATTTGAATTCAGAAATTCACAGCAAATTTCTCTCAAGGTATACCATCACCCACTTGCATGAGTAGTTGGTTGTGAAATTGATGGCAAGACTTTAAGGGATTTTTTTTTAATATCTATTTTGATCATTCAATTACTTCTGAACACAGTGCAAAAAACCGCATAAATTTATTTGCATTTTTAACGGAGCTATAAGCATTTATGTAACAATCACTTTCATAGCCGCACCCATTTAATTGCAACTTTAAGTCGCGTTTTCTCAAAACTTGATTTTTGACGACTATCCGTAGGATTAAAAAAAAAAAAACTATTTGATGGAATGGCTTTTTTTTTTTTGCATGCATATAACATCATTATCTATAGAATGAATTAATATATTTTAGATAGCTTAATATTTTGAATATTTATAAGGGAAAAAAACTTGTATTTTTTAGGGTTTTTTAAATTTTCGAATTTGAGAGTTTTTTTAATAAGGTTTCCTTTGAGTGATAGTTGTATCCTTAATTCATTCTATAGAGTAAAGTTTCCTCATCATTTTAAAGTAAAAATTAGGTTCTTATGTCAATTCAACGTTAAGATATCTTACAGATGGCACCTACATTTTTTTTTCGAAAATTGTGTTATATAAATTTCGCTATATTTTTTATTTTATTACATTGAAGTACTTCATTTTATCATTTTATAAGACTACAAACATACCTTAAAAATATCAGAAAGTTTAAATTAGTTACATTGAATACTTCTGTTTTTATATGGATTCGAAGCGAGAGTTCTGTTTACATGTTTTTCGGTATCGATCAAGGCCTGAGCCCCCTTAATTTTCAAAAGTGACAAAAGCAAAAAAATCCCTCTGTTGAGAGAATAGACAATCAAAACATACGTAGAAATTGCAGAAATTTTACTCGGTTGGCACCGCTTTTTCTAAACGCTATACTAATCAAATACCAAATAAGGCTCGTATTGAAAGGTACAAATATTATCTTGTTTATGGTGATGAAAACGATGCATCTTTCTTTCATTCTAACCGATGACCAGGCCCCTACCTGCCGGGATGCCCCAGCTTAACGGGTTTAGTACCTGGCATCGGGGCGAAAGACCGCCTAACCGCCGCGAAGCGGCAATAAACCTGACATCATTGCCTCGATCGTCATCCTATTTGCAGTGCCTACTGCTCGTTTGTGTATACTATGTTTTGCCGGTTACTTAACGTTATAACCTGTTGTTCGGCACCTGCACATTGCTACTCATGTTGGTCTCGTAATTTAGAACCTTGATCAGATGACGAGACCTTCACCTGGCCAGGCACCTCCAGAGGTATAATTCACAGGTAACTTGGAGGACTTTGCACCCACGACGGATTTTACATGCACCAGGCGCCATTAGCGTACATGGCGAAAACGATGCATCTACCTTCTGACGGTACGTTCGCATCAATAGACCTGTTCAGGTCTATGGACACCTTCGAAGGGATTAAATTTATAGTGTAAACAGATAGTGGGGCATGGAAAGATTACTACTTTGTAGTAAGATTGCAGCATTTTTGATTACTTGTTTGCCGTTAATTTTCAATAAATTTGATACAGCATGAATTTAACTTGCACGACAAGTTAGCTGCAAGTTCAAAATGGGGTGACTGCTGCGTTTGCGTTACCTTGTCCCAGTCTTGCTATGAACTTTCAGTCTTGTCATGCTGATATTGATACAACTTTGTAGGTTTTCAAAGCGAGACTGCTGAAAATGTTCTGCAAATTAAAAATGCTATGTGGGTTAAAAGAGATATTCCTATGGAACAACTAATTGAAATAAAGTATATTATTGTTAATTAGGACACATGTCTTAACGTATAATTCGTTCCTTTTAGTTGTCCCCTTAGAGAATATTACCCATGTAGCACACAGATATCGGCCAATGTCCCGATAAATATTGGCCAATATCGCGAAAGTCACTGAATGTCAGACGTCAAATTTACAACATCTGCCGATATTACCAGATGCAACTTAAAATTAGTTTTTAAAAGGAATCATCAAAAAGAATTTTTTGCATTACTTATTACATTATAATACGTAAATGGTATTCTAAACAATAAATTTAACAAATTTGTCATTTTTAGAAAACTTGATTTTTTAATACCTTATTTTCAATATTTTATTTACATTGGCCAATGCCGTAAAAATAATATTATTATTCCAACATTCAAAGATATCTATCGACATTTGTAAAAACAATATCATTCTTCAGATATTTCAAGACATCTGTCGACATTTAGCATATCTGGACGAAGTTTGTAATCTTACCAAAGCTAATGGAAAGCTCTGGAAGACCGCCCATTTCTATTGTTTTCGTCAAAGAGTATTTGATGGAGACATCTGCCATGAAATTTGCATTATATAAAAATTTTCTATACGAATCTATAGTTATATATTATATATATATATATATATATATATATTTGAAAACACGGACATAGAAATCTATTGAGATTAGTATGGAAAATTTTCGGTAGTAGAATTTATATAGAAATTTATAGAGATTGCAATAGAAAAATTTCTCAAGAAAAGCATTTCATATTAAAATCTATTGATAGCGCTTTATAAAAATTTAATAAAGAAATCTGCAATTATTGCTCTGGGATTATTTGTATTAAAAAAAAATAATCTAGTGCCTATAGCGATGTTAAAATATAACAATTGTTTGTTTTATAAAAAAACGACGGGCTTTTTTTTTATTACATAACGTTTTTATGTTTAAAAAAAAGAGATCAATTTATGTACATTTTAAGGGATACTGTTATTATCTCTTTAAAATGGTCTTTAAATTCAGACTTTTAAAATAATTTTATTTTTTGTTATTGAAAGAATACAAGTTTAGTTTCAAAAGTAGGTCATTAGTTTTCAACATAATTTCTTTTTAAATTTCTAACAAACTTAATAATAAAAAGTGATATTTAAATAAATCTTTGTTAAAAGAATGAAAAAAAAAGAAGTCGATTGTGATTAAAAGAGTATGAGATAATTAAATTATAATTTTGTCAGACATTTTTTTCGTCACTAACAGAAAAATATTTTAAATGTTAGTTTATTAAAGTTCGTATTTTGTGCATCATTGAGCAAGATTGTGTGGGGTTTTATTTATTAAAAAGATCTACTCCCACCACTTTCTATTAAAAGCTTCTTATTACTACATTTTATCTGGGTAACACTCATTATCTAATAGAACCAGGTTTCTCTGACTTATTCCATAATAAGACTAGCAATCTCTTGAGCATAAACTTCTCCTAGCTCAGTGAAAAGTTTATGTTCACCACATTTGCCAATCGCAGTTGTTGGGGTTTAAAAAAGAAATTAATATCTAAAAACTTACAATTTAATAACAAAAAATGTTATTCTGGAATATTAGAAAAATATATCTCTCAATGTCAAATAATGATATTCAGCAATGACAGAAAAAATATCACTTAATGTCACAAACTGATATTCAGAGATGTTGGGAAATATTGGCCAACATTGCCAAGTATCAAAAAATAATATTCGAAGAATATCTTTTTAGGGGGGGGGGGGGGGAGGGTCATTTAACGTTGGCCAATATTGCATTTTGATATCGGCCAATATCTCATTTTGATATTGGTCGATGTCTTTGTGCTACCTGGCTAGTGGTTCGGATTTGAAATTTTCTCGTGTTCAAAAGACATATTTTACAGGCAAACATGATGTATTAAAAGCACTGGCATTAACATAAAAACTAATGTTATTTGGTTACGCTTGCATGTATAAATTCAGTTACGTAGATGAAAATGTTTTATTGAGAATGGATGGTATCTTAAAAAATCCCTGCCGGGCTGGCCTACAGGCGGAGGTAGATTTCTAAGTTAAATATACTAATTTCACCAACAAAAACTAAATCATGATTAGAGATTTATCCACTTTAACAATTTTATCTGGTCGCTTTTGACGAGTTTTTATTTCATTTTTATATAATAGCTGGTTTTATCAGAATCATGTAAAGGAGGTATTCAAACAAGTACTTTTCCTGCTCAACAACTCGAAATTTTCTGGCACATTTTCAGATTCATTTTTAATAGAAAAAATATGAAAATTGCTGACGTGATTTTTGAAAAGATATAAGCGACCTGTGTTTTTATTTTTCATTCAATTAATTAAAACTTGATCTATGAACAATTATTTTCTCAGTAGGACAATATTTTTCGCTTCTAACACAATCGCTTCGGGAAATTCTGTTCAAAATGCCCACTTTGACATCGTTTTTTGAATATAGTTTTTGAAAAAGAGAATCTAGCAATTGGATGCGTTTGAGAGCAAAAATGAATTTAAAAATGAGTGAGATAATAAGCAGTTTGGATTTGAATACACCCCTAATAAGATGATTTTTTTCTTCAACCGCTATGTATTTTTAATTTGTTTTTGCTGTAAGAATTGGGTCTATCAAAAATTTGTCTATATAAATGTTGTAGACAATATTAAGAAGATATAAGATAAATTCATGGGGATTTTATATATTGTGAATTGACGGAGTTATGGATTTTTTTCTTCTTCAACCCCCCTTTTTGTTTTCTTTTTAAAATTTTTTTGCGTTACGAATTGGTCCTATCAAAAACTTGTGAATATAAAAGTTGTAGATAATATCAAGGAGATTTATAATAAAATTAATTGGATTTGATATCTTGAGAATTGACGAAGTTATGATTTTTTTCTCCCAAAAACCCTATTTTTGCGCCCTTTGAGCCCATTTTTAAGTTGATCAAAAATCTGTGATACATAAATTTTCGGCCCTATTTTTAGAAGTAATAAAAACTTTAAATTGATTTGATGTGTACAAAAATTAAAAAGTTATGGTTTTTTTTTTTTTTTTTTTGGTTTTTACAAAACCCCTCCCTATTTCCATCCCCTTGGTCCGATTTTGCCCATTAACGAACTTGACCGAGATTTTATGCCCTTTGATTTTATGTATCAGTTTGGAAGAGATTTGTGCATAATTGTGGAATTTATCGTGTCCAGAAGAAAATGATATCTATAGATAGATAGATACATAGATAGATAGATAGATAGGTAGATAGATAGATAAAGTTTTTTACTGAGGGTGGTTTTGAGTTCTAGGCGTCATGATCGGTGTAGATCTGCAAAAATTTTTCAGAAATTCCAACATAGGAGAGAATGTAATAGGTAGTATTTCATACAAAATCTACCTAAAACTAATATTCCTGTTTTACAAAACTGATAAACGCGCCATGACAACTACTCGGAAACGTTGTCTAAAATCCGTAGCATCAAAATAAACTTTGTTTTCATATATGCTTATTTAAATCTCGAAGTCATGTTTGTTTCTCATGTTTCTAAAGATACAGACCGGAATCGTGGGTAACATGGTTAATGTCATTGTATATTTTCGTACATGGTTATATTATATTTTAGTATACTGAAAAAACATTATTTTCCACAAAATATTTCTATCCATAAAAATATTTCGATTCTTCAAAAAATATCCATTCCTAAAAATATTTCCATCCATAAAAATATTTCGATTCTTCAAAATATCGTCATTCCTAAAAATATTTCCATCCGAAAATTCTTCCAAACATTCCGATCTTAATTCTTCACTCTTGTTTAAAAAGTAGCTTTCTCTTTCCTTATCTACCTACCAATCTATTCAGCTATCACCGGCATTTTTCTTTTCCTTCTTATATAGAAGGGGATGGATTTATAGCTAAAAGATATGAAACAGGTGAAGATATTCTATGCTGCGATTTTCCTTTCGTCGATCGATTCTATCCAAGATGTTCCCTTCCCATAATTTTTTTCATGTTTCAATTTCAGCGGCATATTAGCTTCTCGTAGCGGTAGCTCATTTCAAATGTTATAAAGCATCAATGAGATAAATGGGCTTGTAAAACAAGACTTAGAGGGCGGATGTTTCATTGATTTTTGCGGAGGACTACGCTAATATATTTTCCTGGTTCGGCATCCAGGCAATCAATCACTCGTTCCGTGAAACTGTCGAAAATCCGGATTATGTGAGATTTGTGTAATCTTTTCTCACTGTTTAAGTTTGTAATTTTAAAAATCATGACTATATATCTGATATATAAAAATGAAAATTTGTTTGTCTATCTGTCTGTAATGCTATACAAATCCACAGTTTGGAAGCCAGAATTGTGAAATGTGTATTAAAACACGGCCGAGGCAACTAAAACAATCTGGAATCGAAATAGTTTATAGTTAACTTTTAATAAATAAAAAACCATCAATTTAACCGCAATTTCCTATCAATTTTAAACAATTTTCATTATAGTAGCTGCCAACAATTAAAAAGTATAGTAATATCCTTTTTTTTTAATGTTCAAACCGTAATTGCGCGAGTTCTTTAACTAATGTGAGATAAACATATTACGTACACCACGCTGCAATACTAAAAAGCTGTAGCGGGTATTACGATAATTATTTTATCTCACATGCAAATAATTAGAGATTATTTAATTGCGCTTAATTTTTACCCTTTTTTTAAAAAATAATGGCAAATGTTTTATCACAAACATCAACAAAACTTTTTATTCTATTTATTCTCTTATTCCAAACATATCGTTTTATCGTCTGCTGCCATAGTCACATGATAAATTAAATTTCATTAAAAAAATGCGCAGTAGTAGAAAAACCTTTTACTAAATCGAATAGTTATTTTTAATTTTGGTTTTAGAATTAAATTCATGAACTCCCGTGCATAGAACGGGTTAGACAGCTTATATATATGTATATATGTATATATATATATATATATATATATATATATACCGTATATCCTAAAATGGACTGACTGTTTTTAATTCAATAACTTGCAAATGGTGACAGCTATTTAAAAAATTCTAGCAAGAGGATCATGTAAGATGCAAGGAGTATTTTTTACTGTGATTCCCGGTGTTAGTTTTAAATAGCAGCGATAGATGCCGCTGCAAGTAACAGGAGCTAAATCGAGATTAAAACCTAAATCACCCAGTATTCATGCAAAGAAAGGAATTTAAATATATGGAGTGGTTCTCTACTCTAAGAACAAGATTGTATTGGCGAATGAAACTGACTCCATATATTTAACTCCCTTCCTTCACCTCAATTATTGTAGATATTGGTTCCGGCGTTGATGGAAGCGCCTATCGCTCGCTGCTATTTTGAACTAAAAACGGGAATCGCAATTTAAAAAAATCCTGACATCTTACAAAACCCCCCTGCAAGAATTCTTTAAATAGCTGTCATCAACTTTCCAACAAAGCTGAAAAGTGTTTATGCATTCGGTTTGTCTGTCCATCTGTCCGTCTGTCTACGCTCTAACTCCCGTAAATATACTTGGATTTTCATGAAATTGATAAATGTTATTCAGGGTCACCTAAGCATGTTTGGTTTTGTATATGAAGAATGTGGGATTAATAGTTCATTTACAGGGCACTCAAAAGAACTCCAATACATTATGGTATATGGGGAAACATTGTTTGCAGAGTATTTTAATGACATTACGCCATTTCAAATGTATTTAAACTAATATAAATCACTGAATATTTCCTACAAGGTGATTGCGATAGAATAGGGCGTTCATAGCATTTGTCGTTCATTTACAGGAATACACAAAATAAATCGATTACAGTACTGTCTATGAGTAATAATGGCTTTAAGTGCGTTTTCAATTTCGGCATGCGCTTTTAAATGTAACTTTTTTTTCTTTTTTTGCATTTTACTAGCTGTATATAAATTCAATACTCACATACAGAGCTGCACAAAAGAATTCACGTACCATTTTCCTTATTAGCCGAAATTGCTGAAGGGGAAATTTCAACTAATGTATATATGTATTACTTAACTGAACTAAATTTTGGCATGCATGTAAGTTAATAGATACAAATCTATATACAGGGCTGCTGAAAGAATTGGAATAATTTTACGATTGTAGATGGGAGTAGCTGAAATTGGGGTTTCGTGTGTGTTATGCATTTTTATATGGTTGAATTAGACAGAATATTTTAACTTATTAAACGGTGCAGATATGTTACATTATTCTGAATGTGTTGGAAAGTGTTTCATAATCTATGCTTGTAGCATGATTTTTTTTCTTGTTTATTATTACTAGATGCCCTACTGTTGCGCTGAGGCGACGAAATGTATACAGTCGAGCTCGATTAATACGAGAAGAAACGGAATTATAAAAGTCCTCCTGTTAACCTTGACTCGTAACAACCGAGAAGATAATAAAGATCTTGAAAACACACACACTTAAATAAGCTAATTACAATTATTAATTGCTCTAATTTTCTCAATGCTAAAATTAACATATCATTATAGCTTTTCCCGAAGAACTCGTCAAACATTACTGTAGCCTTTGCGATTTTCGACTGTTGATTTCACATATCTTTTTTCTTTTAAGGGTGCAATAAAATATATGGTGGAAAAGCCTGGTTAATATGGCCAGGTGTCTGGATTTGAAGAAAAAAATAAATGTTTACTTCAATGCTCCTTTCTTTCCACGGCTCAGTTGTAAATATTACAAAAGGCGGTATTTAAACGTCCTTATCTCTCTCTTTTTTCTTTCAATTTTGTAAGACATTAGAACCTTCCCTTGCACTTTCTTCGGTGTGTGTGTGGGGGGGGGGGGATACTTGATGGTTGAAATTCTGTATAGTAAAACTGATAAATTGCTACATTTTGACAGACACTTGTACTGCAGAATTATTATCGCTGCTAGAGAACAATGTTTGATAAAAAAAAAGTGGCTTATTTCTTAATTTTACTCTACATTTTGCTGAAAATCACATCGAAATGAACATTGATCATATCAGCCGTGACCCTGCTTTTACATCACGTAAAAAGTGGGAAATTCTTAATTTAGTTTTAATGATGAATGATTCTGAACCATCAAATTGCCCCTTTAACATTGCTCCCTTTTTATGCGTACTCATTTTCAACAAGTTTGACTACATATTATTTATTTATTGACTACATATTATTTATTTATTGACTACATATTATTTATTTATTTGACTACATATTATTTATTTGTTACCGATTCGAGTCATTACTAGCAATAGTTATTATTTTAAGTGTTGGATGTCGAAAATCGATTAAAAAAAGGTTACAATGGCAATAAAAAATCATTTATTAAAAATAGACAGAAAATATAAAATAGTATTAAGAAAATACTTGCGGATCACTTTTCCACCTAATCATCAAATCTACTTACAAGGAAGGTCTCCATAAAGGCATACACCAAAAAGTTGGGAAAAAAATTATAGAATATTCTTCTCATGAGGATAGATATATTTATAAAAAAAAAACTTCAGCGGATACTCGATAAAGTGTTCTTAAAAAAAAATGAAAATTTTGTCATTTGGCGATTTATCACCGGTTGGTGACGGAATAAAGTTTAAAAAAATACCTTTTTATGTCAAATACTCTTTAAGGTAAAAATGTTTCATGTTGAACTTGTTTAAATAAATTTAATTTAAATAACTTTAGTTTTGTCAGTTTTAGTTTGTTTAACTCTAATTTTGTCATATATATATATATATATATATATATATAATGAAAGTTAACTATGAAATTTTATGAATTAAAACAAAATTTAAATTGATGAAAATTGTTACAATCTCAAAACTAAATCCAATTAAGCGCTGTCGATTCAATTTTGTTGCTATAATAACTAAAACTTCTCTGATATTGAAATGAAAAACTGCAGCATTCTTCATCTGGCCTTTATTTTGGAATACGCCTGAATATATGAAAATATATTTTTCAGTAAGAAAATATTTTTATATATGAAATTATTTTCACAAACTGCAGCAACAAGCAACATAAATATGTAATACAAAAACAAAATATGTGTATTTAAACTCTCTCATTGTTTAAGTTTAACCCTTAAATGCCTGATTTTTCAAAAATCATTGTAATAATGTTTTTCGGCTTGCATTTTTTGAATAAATCATGGGAAAAATACTTAAAAAAATCATATTTTGTTTTAAGTATGGTTTACGGCTAAAAAACAGTTTGTTACTATTCGGCAATACTGGTCTTTAATTGAAAAAATAATTTTCCTTGATAAAATTCTATATTATTAAACACACAAGAATTTTAGGAAATATAATAAGAAATAAATTTTACTTGCTCACTGCAGAACATAATAGAGTATTTCGTAAGCTTCCAAACAAAACAAAAAGAACAAGTAACAACAATTGAAAAAGTAAATCTATCTTTATTCTTAAACAGCACAAGTGTTGCCATCTACATGTTGAAAATCGATTTAATAATGTTTTCAGAATTTATTTTATTTTATTGGCAACATTAGGCATTATAGCTTCAATATTATTCTAATAGTATTTTAGAGCCTAAATTGGGTATGTTGCCAAAAAGCAACACCCGGAATTTAAGGGTTAAATTCATTAAATATTATTTACATGCATTCCCAAAATCAATTAACAAGCAATTTTCAGATTCATTAAAATCGTTTGCTTTTGGCATGGAAAAGTGCTGCTCGCCAAATCGCGTGGCGCTTTCGTCTTTTCGCGCTAAATACTCGAAAATATTTTATTCTTTTACAGTCTTTCTACTGTAATCCCGCCGCTAAATTTGACTGAGCCTTTATTACATACACGAATAGTTTAATTGGTATTTCTTTCAAAATATTGTGAGTATGTCCAGTAAGGAGACATTCCTTGTTTGACATTTATCTGAACGCTGGACCAACTTGTTTCACTCAGCTTGGTAGAAATCATGTCTCTCCCCATTGAGCCTGTTCTTAGCAGCTGTTTTAGATGCGTACGTAATTATATAAATACGTATCACCTATAGTCGTCGTCCGTTTGTCTGTCCATCTGTCCACATATAACAGCGCAAAAACTACCCAACCGAATGATTTGAAATTTAATATACCTTGTGTCCTAAAAAGGACTGACTGATTTTAAAATTCAATAACTTGCAAACGGTGACAGATATTTAAAAAATTCTTGCAGGTGGGTTATGCATGAAGTCAAAAGTTGTTTTACAGTGATTTTCGATTTTAGTTCGAATTACAAACAATAGACGGCGCTGTAAGCAATTGGCGCTAAATACAGGCTCGATTTTTATGCCTTTCTCTTCTTCCATGCGAAAAAAGAAGGTTAAAATGTATTGAGTGGGTCCCGAAGTACCAAAAATCGAGCCTCAATTTAGCGTCTATTAATCGCAGCGCCATCTATTGTTTGTAATTCGAACTAAAATCGAAAATCACTGTAAAAAAACTTTTGACCTTATGCATAACCCTCCTGCAAGAATTTTTTAAATATATGTCACCTTTTGCAAGTTATTGAATTTCAAAATCAGTCAGTCCTTTTTATGACACCCCGTATATAATCGTTTCAGAATTTTGTCGAGTCATTTCAAATTTTATGAAAATCGAATCAAAACTTAAAAAGATATTAATAAAAGTTTTCTTCATTCACACATTTCTTCATTCGAGACAACTTTTCTAAACGTCTTGCTATTTCAATTGCTCTGACGCGTCACCGAACTTACACTAACTACCCGCACAAACGCCGGAAGATAACCAGCATCATTTGTCTCCACTCTGGGAAAAAATACTCACTCCACAATAATTATTTTTCAAATGCTGCTGCCTGTAACCTTTTTATTTTATCCCTCCTCGTATCTATGTTATAAGGTTGTTACTTTAATTTCTAAGAAGAAAGATTATTAAGGATATTGGATTATTTTAAAAAATTAACTTCACATCGATATAATATCTACTAACTTGAGCTTTAAATATGGTTAGACGAGTTTCATAAATACATGTATGAATGGTTGTTTTTAAAACCGTTTAAAAATTTTTAAACATAGCTTTAGCCTTTTCATTGTTTATATGCATCTTTATCTATCTATTTACAGCATGGATATCCTTTTACTTGTTGGAATTCATTTCCAAGGAAATAAATTCCAACGAGTCTCGAACTATAAAGGAAGGGATGGATTTATAGCTAAACGATATAAAACATTTAAAATTGCTACGATTTTCCTTTGATCGATCAATTGTATCCAAGATATGTTTCTGAGGCTCGTTAATGTTAATCCAATAAGCGAAAATTTTAAAGATATCTTGTTTGCACTTTAAAATTTTTAAATATATTTTTTTACATTCGATTGCTGCAGTCAATCTCTAAAAAGACAGTTTATTATTTTTTCTATTTTGATATTCCTTTAAGATCGGAAGGGTTTGAGTAGAAATAAAAAGCTTTGGTGTTTTCCCCTAATTAACAGGATCATATAAGACTGAAAAAAATATTTAAAAAAATATCCGATCCCTAATTAACAGGATCATATATGACTGAAAAAAACATTAAAAAAAATATCCGATGTCAGGTTACGCGAAGGGGGGATCCATGTAATTCTGTGGGTGAAGGTTCAACTTTAAATCGCTAATTAATGATCAATCGCTATAATATATATCGCTATATAATAATTAATCGCTAATTAAAATGTTTTACTTTTTCTTTAGGATCACCGGCACAATTTTGTAAGTCAGGTCTTAAAGGGTTAACAAGTTTCTTTTTATTAGGATACTTTCACTTTCGGAACCGGTTTCGAATGTGAAAGCATCCTTATAAAAAAAAACCTACAAACAAAATCAAAATAATAAAAAAACGGTCTTTGTAGAGATCGACCCCAGCTATGCAATGCAATAAAAATCATTGAAAAATATTGAAATGCAAACGAGATATCTTAAAATATTTCATTCATTGGATTAACATTAGCAAAAGGCTGTTTTCACATGACTGAAGTAGCCCATTAAAATGTACATTTCTGTGTCCTTATCAACCTACCATTCTATTCAGGTGTCATCCGCTTTTCTCTTATGTAGAAAGGGATAGATTTATAGCTAAAAGATATGAAACAAGTGAAGGTAGTATTTACGCCGATTTTCCTTTCATGGATCGATTCTATCCAAGGTGTTCCCTTCCCATAGTATTTTTACCCGACTGAAAAGAAGGGTTATGTGTTTCAAGCGTATCTGGGTATGTGCAATTCTTTATACCCTCGAAACATCCCAACGGCTGGATGGATTTTAATGAATCAGGTCTCTATCGATTCTTCTTAACCACCCGATGGTTATATACTAGGTTTTGTTTTTATAAATTCAAAATGGCTGCCTGTAAAATACAAAATGGCGGTGAAGACGAAAATTTTTTTTCACGCACCCTATTGAGTGGCCTATTATTGGATAGGTCTTTCAAAATGAAGACGATGTTTCATTGACCATTTTTTCAGTCAGTGTTATCTCTAATAACTTAATTCCAAATTCATAAAAGCTACCCTTGTAGTTATCACAGCAATTAACTGCAGTTCTAAGCTACAAAATAACTCGGATTCAAAGATTACGAAAAGCAAGTTACATAATCAAAACTTTAATACATACTGAACATTATTTCTCGTTTACATTTTCGTCAGAAAGTGTGTCTGACGTCATTGGGCCCACGCGAAAACATAAGATAAATATATAAAGCAATAAACAACACTTAATGATTTACAAAATTATTAGAACATCAATAAATATTATTTAGCAATTTACAAAATGATTATGATAACAATAAATTTCACTTATTGAATTGACTTTAATTACGTTAAATTACTTTACTTCATTTCTGATTGATTTATTATATCTAAATGATATTTGCAGATAACAGTCAGAAGCTCCGTTTAAATAGTACACAACCTGGAAGTTGTGTAGGTAGGATCTCTAGCTTTACTGCAACTCTAACCTTCATAGACATCTATTGACCTCATTAAAAAAGTGTTTATAAATAGGAACTAACAATTAAACATAACTTAAAAGTCATCAATACAAGTAAATTAAAAAAAATAGGCAAGTAATATAAAAAATAGTTTCACATGGATGAGAAATAATTAATTAGTTCGCAGTCGGGTTTTTTGATTTTTTAAATTAAAATTTTATTTTTTCATGTTTCAATTTCAGCGACGCATTAGCTTCTCGTATCGGCAATTCATTTCAAATGTTATAAAGCATGAATGAGATAAAGGGGCTTGTAAAACAAGACTTAGAGGGCGGGTGTTTCATTGATTTCTTTGCAAAGAACTACGCTAATATATTTTTCTCGGGTGGCATCCAGGACATCAATCAAGTGGCATCGCCCGTTCAATGACGCTGTCGAAAATCGGATTATGCAAGTTTTTATAAACTTTTCTCACTATTTAAATTTCTAATTTTGAAATTGCAACTATATATTAGTATATATTTCTTTTATAATTTTTCCTATTACAATTTCAGTTATTTTAATTTTATGTACAGCATTTTGGATAATCAGTTTATTTGATATTATAAATGATTTCATTTTTATGATCAAATTTTCATTAGTTAAAATTGTTTATACATTAGAACCCCTCTTTTATCCGAAACTCTTTTAACCGAAACTCTCAGTTAACCGAAATCTATTTTTAAAGGTTTATTAATTTTTTTTTTTTTTTTTTTTTTCTTTTTTTTTTTCTTTCTTTTTTTTTTTTTTTTACTGTCACATTCCTGTGTGCAAAATACATTTTGAAAGCTTTTTGTTTTTTAACTATCACATTCCTTGTGTGCCAGCGGTCCTTTCCGAACTAAGAGTACATATAAATAATTTCGATCCCCTTTCTTAGAGTTCCTTTGCATTTAACTTGAGCCCCCGTAAGCTGAGGAGTGGAACGAAGAAAACGAACAAATTAGCAATTCTGAAACTTTTGAATGTTTTGCAAAAGGTGGCTGTAGAAGCAGAAAGACTGTGATACTGGTGAACTAATAATATCAAACAACTCCGTGATGGAGCTTCAAAGCAACGGCAATCGAAACTGCGACAAACAAAACATTTTTTCAACCCCTTGTGCTATATGTAAAAGGCACTTAATTTCAAAATTGAAATTCAAATAATTTATTCTTTTTTCTATTTTTCTATTGCTTTATTTTTATTAAGCACTTGTTACCACAATAAGATAAAGTGCATATATTTCTCCATAATCTAAAATTGAAGCATTCTCGATTATCCGAAAATTTCGAATTTCCGAAAGAGGGTCGGTCCCAATTACTTCGGATAATCGAGGTTCTACTATAATTACAAAAAGTTTGACTATGTATATATATACCGAACCGAGTCATTATCAGTGACAGCTATTATTTTGAGTGTAGTACGCATGTATGTGACACTGTGACAGTGTTATTATCTTAAATTATAAAAAGAAAGAATACTGGATTCTGTCTAAAATTATCTTTACTTTGATATATTATTTATTAACTTGAGCTTTAAATATGGTTAGATGCATTTCATTGATATAAATTTTTAAATACTGTTTTTTTAAAGCTTTTTCAAAATTTTCAAACAAAGATTTAGACCTTTGTTTGATTATATACTTATTTACCTATCTGTCTATATACCACCTTCCTTTGTCTTTTCCATTCTCTGAAGGAGTGGATAGATTTATGACTAAACAATATGAAACAGGTGAAGCTAGTCTTTGCTATGATTTTCCTTTCACTGATCGATTCTATCCAAGATGTTCATTCACATAATTTTTTATGTGTCAGTTTCAGCGGCGTATTAGCTACTTGTATCGGCAACTGATTACAAAAGTTATAAAGCATCAATAAGATAAATGGACTTTTAAAACAAGATTTAGAGGACGGGTATTTCATTGATTTTTTAGGCGACGTTACGCTAATCTATATTTATCGTGTGACATTAGGCCAATCAATCACTTGTTCAGTGACACTGTCAAAAAGCAAGATTGTACAAGATTTTTTCAATCTACACTATATAAAATTTTAATTTGAAAGTCGTAACTTTATGCGTCATTCTGCGAAAATTTTAATAAAAATGCACAAATAAATAGATTTGGAAATTGTCTTAGACATCAATATATGAACATATGTATATTAATCTGTCCGAGTTATTGCCAGTGATAGTTGTTATTTAGAGTGTAAAATGGATGGATGTTACAATGTTATTTTAAATTCTAAAAATAAAATGAAAATTGATTCTCTCTCAAATTACCTTCACATTTGATGATTTTACTTGTTTATTTTTTTATAATTACGTATTTAGCATTTACTTTGAGTTCCATTACCTGCGATTTGTTGTATTGAACTGTTTCAAATAACGGGCCAGATGCTCTTATAAAAAAAACGTTATCTGAGTGAATTGTGCTTGCCAGATTTGTCCAGGATAGCTCAATTGGCAAAGTATTGGCAGCTTAAGCCAAATGTCTCTGGTTCAAATCCTGATCTGGAAACGTTTACACTCAGCTTGAAAATTACAATTCTTATCTTCACATTGATATATTATTTATTGACTGGATTAGACACGTTTCATAAATACATGTTTGAATATTGATTTTTTTTAAGCTGCTTCAAAACTTTTAAACATAGCTTTAACTTTTTCCTTGTTTATATATTTCTAATTATCTATATATCACCTTCTATACTCTTTTATCTCTTATAAAAGAAGATATGCATCGATAGCTAAACGATATAAAACAGGTAAAGATGGTCTCTGCTACGATTTTCTTTTCATCGATCGATTTTATCCAATATATTCCTCTCGAAAAAATTTTTATGCTTCAATTTCACCTGTGCATTAGCTTTTCATAGCTACAACTGATTGCAAAAGTTAGAAAGAATTTATGCGATAAATGGCTTGTAAAACACGACTTAGAGGGCAGATGTTTCATGGATTTTTGTGAAATGTTACGCTGATGTATTTTTATTGTGTGGCATCAGGGCAATCAATCTCTAGTTCACTGACTCTGTCGAAAATTCGATTATACAAGATTTTTGCTATCTTTTCTCCCTATTTAAATTTTTAATTAGAAAATCGTTACCTCAAACTTCATTCTGCGGAAAGTTCGTTAAAAATACACAAATAAATTATAAAAATAATATTGAAATTCTCATGTATATATATATTACATAAAAGCATTATAAACCATTACAAATTGCCAACAAAATTTGGGAAATTATAAATAAAAAAGGAATTTATACAACGTCTATAAAACTGATAAGCATAACAATAGCAACATGTATTTTAAAAGAACACAGTAAAAATAGGAAAAAGGTACAAGCGGAAATTTGTGGAACCAATGCAGATTCATCAGGTCCTAATTATATTGATTACCACAAATAAAGTGTGCGGATTCATCTTCGCATTAGCCATAAAAAGATAAAAAATATTAAATTAGGACTACCACACCCAATAAATCCAGAAATAATGATATTAGAAAACAAAAAACGTAAAAATAAAATTAGATTGAAATGGACTAAAAAAGAAAAACACATTACCAATTTGAGAACCTTTCTTACCTAGAATAATGGAATGATGCAGCAAAAAAAAAAAAAAAAAATAAATAAATAAATAAATAAATAAATAAATAAATAAAATAAATAAATAAATAAATAAAAAGGAGGGGGGGGGGGGTAAGAAATTATTTGCACATGTTACCAAATAATGCTTTTAAATTATTATGGACCGAGGAATAATAATGTATAGTACAGGCAGGTATAAACTATAATATATGGTACCTACTGCCACCTATAGACCGTTTAAAAATGAATCTACCATGTTATCCAAGGAATCAATACAATTCTGCCATCTATCGTATTTATTAAATGTAAAATACACTGTTTCGGAATAAAATCTAATATATAATTAAAATAAATATATTAATATTTATATCTATTATGGAATTAAGCTTTAAAGCATATGATGTCTATAGATATATAAATGGTAATTAAAAATATGTAAATAAAATTATCAAAATATAAGAAAAAATAGGTTAATGATTTATTAAATTTTAATAATAACTCAATTTTAAATAAGAATAAAACAGTAGTTATGTAAAATGGTGATATGGATGATTCATTAATTAATTTTTCATATAAATAAATATACCATACTATAACATATTAATATTTAAATCACTGTCACAACAGCGCATAATCACTTAAATAAATAAATAAATAAATAAAAATAAATAATTAAATAAATAAAATAAGGAAGATTAGATAAATTCAAACAAAACAATTTAACTTTTGAAATTAATAAGTTACATTTAATATGTCTACAAACGTTCTTAAAATTTAATATAGGGGAGAGTTGTACAAAACCACCGGGTAGGCGGGTAAAACCGGGTAGCGTAGATTCCTCCATGATTTGAACTTTTATCTATCGGCCAACACCAAGAATTGCTTGTCGAACGTTATTACGAGTTTTGTAGCTGAACGAAACGCTACTGTGTGCGGTTATTTTTTGTGTGACGGATTAAGTTTGAATTACTCTTAAAAATTGTTTTGTCTGATTCTATATTTTACGCATATATTCACTGTTTGTTAGCATATTAATTATTTGGTAAGTACTTCTATATCTAATTCCTTGCTTTCCTGCTAGTATTTTAACATTTTTACTGATTTTTTACTATAAGATTTAGAGTAGTAAGAGTATGTTTTAAACCTGTGTCATGTTGAGGCAAAACCGGGTACTTAAAAGTAGGTCAAACCGGATATACCCGGCTTTGTCCTATACTCAAGGGATGATTTTTTAAAGATTATTAATAATTCAGCATGGATCTTTAAATTTGATTTATAATGCTGTTAATCGCTGTTAACCCCTTGATGTGTGTGACCCCTTCAGGGCACCTCCAAACGCATACTACGAACAAGAGGTGAGGGAGTAGATACTTTCCGATCCTGGGAGAAAATTATTCAGAGCTACATTTTTGAGAGCAACAGTTGCAAATACTCCAATCAGACGGTTTGAGAAAGCAGACATTTTTTCTCTATAACAAAGATGTTTTTTTTTTATCCAACTTTTTGCTTCCTCAGAAATGGCAGAGAAACCCATGAATGTCGGTGATGATAACATACCGATATGCATGTAGCCCCAGGTTAACATAGCTGTATCAGTAAATTTCTAAAACCTCACAGGATAATGAAGTTCATTCTTCTATATCTAAAAGTGTTGACATCACACATCCAGCAGTTTACGACACCCAGCCGTTTCCACTGACATCTCAGATTATGCAGCTCAGCAATCTGCATTTCCGATTTCGCCTAAAATGTTGTTACCTCCTCCCCAAGAAGGATTGAAAAAAGAACTGGCAAAAGAAACTTCTTCTTTGCCACACACTTCTTTGCCCTCTAAATTAAAGATGTAAACAAATATTGAAGAAAAAGGCGACAAACAACCTGCAAACGAAAAAGGGAGTTTCTTAAAAAGAAATTAAGAATTAATAGAAAAAGAAACCAATTAAAGGTTGAGGAGACATCCTTAGAAGATGAAGTAGATAATGAAGCCTGAATGTTTTAAATGAACTTTAGTCCAATTCAAATCCAGAAAAGCTTGGATACATGTTTGAAATGCCTCGGATGATCACACGAAGCATGCAGCATGAAGAAGAATATGATAACAAATTCATTTGTGATTTTTGCCTTTAAAATAACTAAGACTTCCAGTGTAAAGTTGATAGGCATATACAATGTAGAAAATTTGCCACAGACTTATTTTTGAGACATGGAAGAACACATGTGCAATTTCGCTTTGCTAAAAATAACAAAAAATTATTTTTTTACTATATTGAACAAAAATTGTTTTGACCAAAATGAGTTTTGCAGGAGTTTTATGGATACCCGGTTTCTCCTACCAGCGGGGTAAAACCGAATTTCGCCATATGTCTGAAAAAAACTATTTTTTTATATAATCAATTATACTTTTTATCGAAATGAATGCGCTTTATTATAGCCAAACATTCGTTTAATATAAAAACCAGTATTCAGAGTTTCTTTTCCTATTTGATTGCTTTTGAGAACAACAAACATTTATGGTACCCGATTTTGCCCCCATGTTCCCCTACATAATTTTGGGGAGAGATACATAATTTTGGGGTTTTATTATAGCCAAAGATTCATTTAATATAAAAACCAGTATTCAGAGTTTCTTTTCCTATTTGATTGCTTTTGAGAACAACAAACATTTATGGTACCCGATTTTGCAACCATGTTCCCCTACATAATTTTGAGGAGAGATACATAATTTTGGGGTTTTATTATAGCCAAAGATTCATTTAATATAACAACCAGTATTCAGAGTTTCTTTTCCTATTTGATTGCTTTTGAGAACAACAAACATTTATGGTACCCGATTTTGCCACCATGTTCCCCTACATAATTTTGGGGAGAGATACATAATTTTGAGGTTTTATTATAGCCAAAGATTCATTTAATATAAAAACCAGTACTCAGAGTTTCTTTTCCTATTTGATTGCTTTTAAGAACAACAAACATTTATGGTACCCGATTTTGCCACCATGTTCACCTACATAATTTTGGGGAGAGGGTAAAAAAAAGAATAAAACTAATTTTTAATACATGCATTTTATGCACTTTTATTATAATACACCATGTATGAGATATTAATATGATTATTGTTCGCATTCGGCTAAAATTTAAATACAAGATTAACATTCACATTATTAATTAATAAAGAAAATATATATATTTAATGTAAATTAATAAATATAACTGTGTATTTATACATTGAAGTGTGCCTAATCAACATCCATTATAAAATATGTATTATTGCTCGTAATTATTAATCGATTACCTCTTCTTTTTTAGGTAGCTTTCTTTACAAAAAAGCTACCTATTGCAGCCGTTCGGAGGAAAGCGATTTCAAAAAATTTTGGTAAATTTTCATCGATCATGACCCCCAGACCCCGAAACCACCCTCCGTTCAAAATTATATATATATATATATATATATATATATATATATATATATATATATATATATATATATATATATATATATATATATATCTGACCTATGTCACACTGTAACTCCCGTAATTATGAACCGATTTCGATGTAATTCGGTGTGTACATAGTACATACTAATTTCTCGACCGAGTTTGTTGGCCAGCTTCATCCGCCGTTTTGTTTCAAAATGGCGGCCATTTAAATTTTTAAAAAAAATTTAAAACTTGAAATGTGGTACCAAAAAATTAAAAATGGAAAAATATTTTTTTCTTATGTATTTGACCTTTATACAAAGATTTCGGAGCAGTTTTTGTTTCGTCTATATCTTAAAAAATGGCTGAGTTATAGCATTTTGAATTTCTAGCGTGGCTGACATTTTGAAACGTCCTGAATTTTGTCACGCGATAAAAAGCGTATTTATGAACCGATTTGGATGTAACTTCGTTTATACATAGTACATACCAATGTCTCGACCGGGTTCGTTGGCCAGCTTCACCCGCCATTTTGTTTAAAAATGGCGGCCATTTAAATTTTTAAGAAAAAATTAAATTTGAAATGTAGTACCAAAAATTGAAAATTGAAAAAATATTTTCTTCTTATGTGTTTGACCTTGGTAAAAAGATTCGGGAGCAGATTTTGTTTCGTCTATATCTTAAGAAATGGCTGAGTTATAGCATTTTGAATTTCTAGCGTGGCTGACATTTTGAAACGTCCTGATTTTTCTCACGTAATAACAGGCGTATTTATGAACCGACTTGGATGTACCTTGGTGTGTACATAGTACATACAAATATCTCGACCGAGTTCGTTGACCAGCTTCATCCGCCATCTTGTTTCAAAATGGCGGCCATTTAAAAAAATTAAAAAATAAAAAAATTTAAATGAGATACCAAAAAATTGGAAAATGAAAAAGATTTTTTTTTTTTTTGTATGTGTTTGACCTTAATACAAAGATTCCGGAACAGTTTTTCTTTCGTCTATATCTAAAAAATAATGGCTGAGTAATAGCATTTTGAATTTATCTTGTGGCTGACATTTTAAAACGACCTGATTTTTGTCACGCGATAACAGGCGTATTTATGAACCTATTTGGATGTAACTTGGTCTGTACATAGTACATATCAATGTCTCGACCGAGGTCGTTGGCCAGCTTCATTCGCCATCTTGTTTCAAAAGGGTTGCCATTTAAAAAAATTAAATTTAAAATTCAAAATGAGGTATTAAAAAATTGGAAAATGAAAAAGATTTTTTTTATGTGTTTGGCCTTGATACAAAGATTCCGGAGCAGTTTTTGTTTCTGAAAATTTGTTCTTTTGTTGATATCTTGAAAAATGGTTGATTTATAGCACTTTGAATTTCTAGCATGGCTAACATCTACATATTAAAACGAATCCAAACTTCATTTTTTTTTCAATGGCAATACCCAATTTTAACGAGCTATTTCAAATCTTTGGTTCAAACTATGCCTAGACACCAAATTTCAAGTCATTTGAAGGATGAGTTTTTGAATTATAAACATTCAAAATTTAGTGCTTCTAATGTTAAATTACATTTTCATATTTTTATTTATAACTTCTGAAAATATGATCCTAATGTTTTAATTTTTTGTGTAGTAGTAATACCCAAACATAAATACGTTGAATTTGCAATTTTTATAATTTTCTGATATGAATTATGAAATTAATATAAAAAAAATATGAATTGCAACGCAACCTACAGTTTTCTTGATGGGTTCAGATTTATTAAGTCCTGCTTTATGGGATTCCAAAATTTCACATTTTTCTTTCAAGTAGTTTTCAAATTATGCTTAATAAACGGCAAAATGATGGCCGTCTTTGATAGAAGTGTCTAAATATTTTGAAATTTCTTATGCTATCCTGTAATCTAACAGGCTTAATTGACTGCTTAAGGTGCCTTGATCAAGAAGGGAACTCTCTGGGTTAACAATCGAGTACCGAACTTCAATTTGGATACAGCCCTTAAAATACCCTCCTTTTGAAATAATTAATTTCTCGGAAACTTATGGTGGTACGAATTGCATAAAAATTTGTTTTTAGACTAATTGAAGGGTGTAGAGTTCATTTATGCTGTCAGAATTGTGTACTGCTATTGAAAAACACAAAGTTATGGTTTGTTTTAATATGTAGATGGCCCCTAAGCAAATTTTATATACACCATTTAAAAGTAGACTATTTCCAATCGTTCGGTACCAGTAATTTTCTTCTACGATAATTTGTTGAGAAATTAGTAGGGGTGTTTCCTTTTTTTTCCACGACTGTACCATTTTTTATAATATTGGTCAGTAGATATAGCCCAGTGGTTAGGGAGTTGAACTCGGAAGTAATTAAGGGAAAGCTGGAAATTGTTTTAATCCCTTCTGTTTAGGTCTAGAATGAATATGATATGTTTTCCCCCTCGTACTAGGTGAGCGTTAGGAAATATGTATAGATTTATAGTAAAAAAAAAAAAAAAAAAAAAAAAAAAAAAAATGCGTTGTTTTCACTGCCATAACAATATCTCAAAACAGCTAACTCTGTCAAAAACATTGTCAATACAAATGTTGTAGAACATAAAATTCTGAGTAAAATGAGTACCTACACTTAATATTTTTGTTGAACATTAAGGTCACAATTCTACTTCAAAGTTTTAGACCCGTGCTCAGGGGGTTGAACTCAGAATTAATTTGGAGAAAACTGAAAATTGTTTTAATCCCTTCAGTTTAGGTCTAAAATGAACGTACTATGTTTTCTTCCTCGTACTTGGGTGAATGTTGGAAAATATGCACATATTTATAAGGGACATTCAAATGAAACCCGGTCACTACTGTAAAGTAACGATTTTATTAACACACACAAATGTAGTTATACACAGTACTCAAACTCAAAAATAGTTGTATTCCTCCTCATGATAACATTGCAGATGACTCAAAGACAGCGCCATTCGAGTATTGCGCTCAGTTGGTGGGGAACCCACTGAGCACAAATTTTTCGAAAGTTCAAGTGTTGATGCAATGTGGTGTAAGTGGTGGCCACGCTAATACTCAGTAATCGGTGGATCTCGTCCACAGTTATTCTGTGGTTGGCCAAGACTAAATCGTTCACTTCCGCAACTTTTCCAGTAACTCTCGCCCGTCAAGGAATCTTTTGCGCCATTCCACAACAGTTGAACGACTGAGACTGTACTCACCGTAGACATCTTTCATCCGTCGATACAGTTCATGGCCCCAAACTCCCTCCGCTGCTAAAAATCGAATCACACCTCGTTGTTCCTGCTTACTCTCCTGCATGTTCAGTAGTGGACGATAACTTGTGTGGCTACCTTCTCTTCGGAGTGCAACCACACTGTCGCTATGCAACGTGAAACGCTGCGCATGCGTCAGTCTCTCTACCAATAGATGGTGCCGCCATACACGCAGTTACGTGGCGCCCGTTACGTCTGATGCAAAGTTACATGCACTGACCGAGTTTCAGTTGAATGACCCTCATATTTTCGAAAAACACGTTTTTTTTTAATTACTTTAACAATATTTCAAAACAACTAACTCTATAAAACCATTGTCAATACAAATGTTGTAGAGCTTAAAATTCTGAATAAAATAAGTACCAACATTAATATTTTTGTTCAACATTAAGGTCGCAATTCTATTTCAAAATTTTGCCTTAATCGCTAATCAAGAGCTTGAAGCCAAGAGAGACCAAGTTAAATTAATAATATCTCAAATTAGCTAACTCTATCAATAACATTCTCAGTACAAAAGTTGTAGAGCCTAAAATTCTGCATAAAATAAGAACCTACACTTAATATTTTTGTTCAATATTAAGGCTGCAATTTTGAGATATTGTTAAGTTAACTTGGTCTCTCCTAGCTTCAAGCTCTTGATTTGAAAATTTTTGAAATAGAATTGCGACCTTAATGTTGAACAAAAATATTAATGATGGTATTAATTTTATTCAGAATTTTAAGCTCTACAACATTTGTATTGACAATGTTTTTTTATAGAGTTAGCTGTTTTGAGATATTGTTAAAGTAATTAAAAAAAACGTGTTTTTCGAAAATAAATATGTACATATTTTCTAACATTTACCCAAGTACGAGGAAGCAAACATAGTACGTTCATTTTAGACCTAAACTGAAGGTATTAAAACAATTTTCAGTTTTCTCCAAATTAATTCTGAGTTCAACCCCCTGAGCACGGGTCTAAAATTTTGAAGTAGAATTGTGACCTTAATGTTCAACAAAAATATTAAGTGTAGGTACTCATTTTACTCAGAATTGTAAGCTCTACAACATTTGTACTGACAATGTTTTTGACAGAGTTAGCTGTTTTGAGATATTGTTATGGTATGCAAAAAAACGTGTTTTTTGACTATAAATCTATACATATTTCCTATCGCTGACCTTGTGCGAGGGGGAAAACATAGCATATTTATTCTAGACCTAAACTAAATGGATTAAAACAATTTCCAGCTTTCCCCTAATTAATCCCGAATTCGGCCTTTTTTTCGTCTCCTACCACTGGGCTAATAGTGCAGGCAATAGGGAATTTTACCTAGTAAAATTAATGGCAGTTCTGGAAATCGGCTTACTTTATGCTTTTTGGGTCGCTGAATCCGAATTTGTAACTTCCCACCAAAATTTCCCCCTGCAACCCCCCCCCCCCCCAAATTTTGGTAAAAATCGCCCAAAAAAGGTTTTTATTAAAAAAATCAATTTTTTTTATTATTTTAGAGGAAAAGTATCTTGAAATTCAGAAAGTAGACAAAATTTGCAAAAAATTAGATATATGACATTATGACTTAGGATGCAGGGAAAGGGGGGGATGTGCCTCGGAACATAAGCCGCGGTGCTGCGTGGACTAAGTTGCGCAATTCCACTTAACCACTCACACGTTTACATTCGCCCTCCCATCTCCCCTCCGAAATTTCCTTATAAGGTTTACTTTAAGTTTTTTGGATCGCTGAATCCGAATTTTTAACTTATCCCCAAAATTCTTCCCCCGAAAACCCCGCAAAATAGTTGTCATTAACTTAAATTTCTTATTGTTTTAGGGGAAAAGTATTACGAAATTTAGAAACTAGACAAAATTTGCAACAAATAGGATATAAGACATCATGACGTAGGATAAACGGGGGGAGAGGGGCCTGCCTCGGAACATTCCCCGCGCACTTTTCTCAAAAACCAAATTTTTTCAAAAAATCAATTTTTTGGGTAAGTTGCCGGGTGAAATTTTGGTGGAAAGTTACAAATTCGGATTCAGCGACCCAAAAAACATAAAGTGAGTCGAAATTCAGAACTAGTATTAATTTTTCGAGGAAAAATCCCCTATTGCCTGGACTTCATAACTTACTGCACGTAAGCGCCTCAGTGCATGTTCAGTGGCAGCCCTCCCCCTCCCCGTTGATCCTACTTCATAATGTCATATATCCTATTTGTTGGAAATTTGTCTAGTTTCTGAATTTCGTAATGCTTTTCCCCTAAAACAATAAGAAATTTAAGTTAAAAAAAAACTATTTTGGTGGGTTTTCGGGGGGGGGGGGGATTTTTGGGGTAAGTTAAAAATTCGGATTCAGCGACCCAGATAACTTAAAGTAAATCTTATATAGAAAGTTCGGAGGGGAGATGGGAGGGCGAATGTAAACGTGTGAGTGGTTAAGCGGAATTGCGCAACTTAGTTCACGCAGCACCGCGCACGCATGTTCCGAGGCAGATCCTCCCTTCCCCTTCATCCTAAGTCATAATGTCATATATCTGATTTGTTGCAAATTTTGCCTACTTTCTGAATTTCTAGATACTTTTTTAATAAAAACCTTTTTTTCGGGGTGGGGGGGGGGGGCATTTTACCAAATTTGGGGTTGCCGGGGGAAATTTTGGTGGGAAGTTAAAAATTCGGATTTAGCGACCCAAAAAATATAGTAAGCCTTTTTCCAGAAATACCATTAATTTTGCTAGGTAGAGCCCCTATACGGTCTCTATTGCCTGGACTATAATAGCTATTTTGTATACAATGTGTATTATCTATTGTTTTGGTAAGTGTATATATATGATTAAGAATTTTTAATAGAAGTTTAGTAGCTTTATTATTAGATGTATTGCATCCAATAGTGACAGTTCTAAATTTAGTTGGTTTCACATGAAATTTGGGTGTGAGAACTAAATAAAGATAATTAAAGTTTGTAGAGGAAATATTTAGTAGTTTATAATAACTAAGAATTTTACGATTGTTCACAATTAAATTTGCATTAGTTTTTTGGAAAGATTTACTAGAATAAATATAAGATGTACGAAGTTTGTGATAGGTAAGATATACATATGATTGCATAATTATTTAGACATTTGTCTACATATGTAATAACATAGTTTTTTTTTGTAATTTAGTAATTTGCTGGAAAAAAGCTATGTGTTAATCGTAACCAAATCCGAAACGTTATATTTTAAAGCCTTAGTTAGTTTTTCTATTACCAGTATTTTCTATTGATTAAAAATTCAATAAGTTTGTTGTATGAGATTGAAATTTGATAAATAAATATATCTATATCATGTATAAACTGTTTTAAAATAGAATTTATGCTAAATTTTGAAGGAAGTCTATATTTAGTCCAATAACCCATCAGTTTTTTTCAGTGTAAAATCATTTACAATATTAAGATTCCCAGTGATTATAGTCTATCCCAGTCGGATATCCCAGTCTATGATCCTTATTTATGTATTTTTGTAGAGAGGGGTCATTGCATTTACACGGAAAAGTTCTTCCTGCACATGTATTTTTGGAAAATGAATTATAGTTAAAAATCGTTCTTCCTATAGTAATTGGATATTTAAAAGTTTTTGATATATATATAACCATTAAATAAACATTATATATATATATATATATATATATATATATATATATATATATATATATATAACCATTAAATAAACATTATATATATATATAACCATTAAATAAACATTACCGACCACCAACAAAAAATGTGATATTATGAATGAAATGACAAAAATACAGTTTCTCCCAACACACTTAACATGGATACCAAAAACATAGGATGTACCAGCTGTTATGTATAAAATATAGTCCCTTGTACAATATTAAGAGAATTAATATGGAAGAAAAAAAGAAAAATATGGATACCGGAGAGAGAGAGAGAGAGAAAGATATGACTGCAAACTGCCACTAAGTACTTTTGAAATAGATTATATTAAGAAATTACACCGTTTTCCAGCTCTCTCACCTAACGTCATTTTGACCTCTTGCTCGTTAGACACGCCTCCAGCATTCAGATGGTCTGTAGAGAGTCTTTATTAGAGAGTAGCATTCGCAAGTCGTAAAACAAACTATGTATGACCTAGTGGAAAGTTATGCTCCTTTCCACATTTGTATTATTTTTGTTTCTTTCCATTTTTATTTTTATTTCTGAGTCAATATTAACGATACTTGTCATTTTGAGTTTAGGTGCACTGTAAAAAAATTATGCCATGTTATTCCATAAAAATGGTGGCCGATATAACTGGTGTTACGTTGCACTAATGTGTAATATTACACCAGTTATATCAGTTTAAATTACACGATTATATAAGTTAAATTGCTCCATAAAATTGGAGGCAGCATATTGCCACCAATTTTATGGACTAACGTTACATATATTTTTTTTTGTATTGTGTATGTATGTATGTGACAAAGTTGTTGTTTTATAGTCTAAACTGAAAAATATGAGTTTCTCTCTAAAATAATTTTTACATTGATATACTATATATTAATTTGAATTTTAAATATGGTTCGACACGTTTCATAAATGCATGTTTCAATAACTGTTTTTTAAAGTGTTACGAACGTTTTAAACAAGGCTTAAGAGGGCTGGTCACTCACCTTCGGAATTCTCCTCCGTAATGTTAAGTCTATGGACTTTTGATGCATTCGTATTATTAAAATATCTCCTCGGGAAATTAATATTTTTAACTTCTATTTTTTCTGTACTCTTCCTAAAATATGTCTCTTTTTTTCTTCGTTCTCAAAATATTTCTAAAGTATAGACTTCATTTTATAGGAAGTGTTAAAATCTTACTCACATTTCGTCCGCTTTTAAGACATAAAATATTAAATTCAGCATAGATTTTAGAAATATTTTGAAAACTAAGAAAAACAGAGATATTCTTTAAGAAGAGTACACAGAAAAAATATGTTAAAAATATGAATTTCCCGAGAAGATATTTTAAATATACGAATGCATCAAAAGTCCATAGACTTAACATTACGGTGGAGAATTCCGAAGATGAGTGACCAGCCCTCTTAAGGTCTTAAAGAGTTTATATACTTTCTTACCTTTTTAGTGATAGATGACCTGATTTTCTTTTTTTCCTCTTTTAAAGGAAGAGAAGGATTTATAGCTAAGAGGTATGAAACAGTTTTAAATACTCCTTGCTATGATTTTCCTTTCGACGATAGATCCTTTCCAGGACGTATGCAAGCCCCCCCCCCCCCCCCCCATATTTTTTCCTGTTTAAATTTCATTGCCACATAAGCTTCTCGTAGGGACAATTAATTGCAAAAGTTGCCGCATGAATGAGATAAATGAGGTTGTAAAACAAAACTTAGAGGATAGATGTTTCATTGATTTTTGTAGAACGTTACGCTAATATATTTTTATCGTGTGGCATCAAGGCAATTAATTCAATGACGCTGCGAAAAAGTTGTATTGTATAAAAGTTTTGGAATCTTTTCTCGTTATTTAAAATTTTACTTTCAACACCGTAACTTCATGCGCCATTCAACGAAAAATTTAATAAAACTGCACAAAGAAATGAATAAAGTATTAGCTCTTTTATTGTTCATATGATTCTTTAACCATGTGTCTTTATATCGCCTAACTTCCTCTTTTTCCCGGCATAAAGAAAGGACTGGATTTATAGCTAAGAGATTTTAAACAGGTGAAGATAATCTTTACTACGATTTTCCTTTCGATCGATTCTATCCAAGATGTTCATTCCCATAATTTTTTATCCTGTTTCAATTTCAGAAGTACATTAGCCAATCGCAGCGGCATCTGATTGCAAAAGTTATAAAGCATCAATGAAATGAATGAACAAGTAAAACAAGACTTAGATGGCGGAGGTTTCATTGATTTTTGCAAAAACGTTAGGATAATTTCATTTTCTCGTGTCGTATCCAGGCAATCAGTAACTTGTTTAATAGAGCTGGATTATACAAGATTTCGTACCGATTTAACCGTTAATGTACAGTGTAACTCAGAAGTTAGATGAAGTTGTTTTGCCATTTGACACATTCTATTGGTATTTTGATGAACTATTATGTGTTACTTATGTGTGATAACATGCATTTAAGGTCGTGAAGTCTGGTTTTGTTCTGATTTCTAATAAAGGGAAAATTATAACGTCTTTGTTGATAATGGTTGCAATCTGCTCGTCTTGCGTTTTTTCTCTACCTTTATAAGTAGTCATTATTAATTCTGCAAATTATTAAAAACACGATAAAAAATTATTATGTCGTTGAATAGTTGTTATGGTGCAGTGTGAACACTTTAAAATAAGTATATAATTTAAATTATAGCCATTTTTGCTATGTAACTCAAGAGTGATATTAATGTATTATGTCCAGCAGAAACATAAATAAATTTTTTCATTACTTTTCAAGTAGATATAGAAGAACCCCGCTAACCCGAACTAATCGGGCCAGTGCCTGTTCGGATTACAAAAAATTCGGACTACCCGAAATTCCAATAAAAATAGAAAAGGAAAAGATGCGTGCCAAAAGAATGTAAATTATAAGTACTCAGAAGTACTGTAAACATCCTTTAATCCGGCATCCTAAGTTCCGGCATGCTAGATAATCCGGCACGACTTTCGGAAAAAATAATGCTCTTTGTTTCGTTCCTGATGTTTATAACAATCCAAAGGAACTTCAGAATGAGGAATTGCGTAACAACCCATTACAAACGGTTCAAAATCGCGAATCTGTAAATAGCTCAGTCACCACGTCGACAAGGGAGGGAAAAAAAACATTTCTGTAGATTATTTGCGAAATCAAACTGTTGAAAGAAAAATAAATTTTTATCATCAAAATTAAATACTTTTTGCATTTTAGAAATTTTTTTTATAGTGACTGGCAAACAAACTGCTCTATTCCAAAAAAATTTAAGATTGCTTCTACGAGTAGGCCTACAGTGCACGTTTTCCTTTTATATTCATGCATGTATATATATATATATATTATTTAGTATTTTTTTTATTCTATTCAAGCTGTTCAAAGAATGAAAAAAAAAATACTTTACTACCATTTTTTGTTTAATTCTAACTTCTACGCGTTATTTCTGACATTCGTCGTCTAATCTGGAAAATTTTGTAAGTTAATATTTTCTGTTAATCTGTTCAAGTGTAATTTTCGATAAAAAAAAAAAATCGGTTCGGATTAACCGGAATTTTGGATTATCGGAGTTATACTGTAATTCAAAAATAGCCTCAAATATAATGTTTTCCAAGCAAAATAAAATATCATGCGTTAAAGGATCAATCTTTTCTCACTACTTAAAATTTTAATTTGAAAATCATTACTTCATGCTTCATTCAGCGAAAAAAGTCCAATAAAAATACAGGGTGTCACGAAAAAGACTGGCGATTTCAACCCTTCACGGACGGGGATGCATATATGCATGGTCAAAAGGTGCATGTAGAATTTGTTTTTGGCACCATTAATAAATAAATACAATATTTGTCTGTTTTAATTGGGTTATTTTTGGTATTTCACAAGTAAAGGGAACTGTTTAAAAAAAAGCGGTCCCATCCAAATAAAATTTATTTAAGGGATGCTGTCTCGAAAGGGTTAAAAACGGAATAACTAGCAAGCGGTAATGGATAATAAATGTATTCCTGTGGGAAATTAATGTGTTATGTTAGGCATTTTCTATATTTCTTTCTTATTGTTCCGTTTTATCGCACTTCCATGGTCTTAAGGGAAAAGGACAACTTTCGGACTCAAATCGAAATGGACAACTTTCTGACATAAGTTTTAATTTATTTTTGTTCGAAAATGCATGAAACTAGCTGGTGTTGTTGTTTAGAAACTATGTAATTGAGCTGTTTTTTCCATTTTCTTGCAAACCAATAGATCTTTCAGAAAATAATGCCAAATCGGGCGTTTTGAACCGAATTTCCGCGCGAAAGGAGAAAGAGCACTCAAGAGCGGGCGAAAAACGGGTTTGTCACGTGATCAAATTTGCTTATAACTCAATAGGTAATTGATTGATCAAAAAATGGAAAAAACAGCTCCATTCCAAATCACTTTCATGGCCAGGCTTTCTAATTTTATACCTTTCCGTTAAAAAATGAATTTGTAAATATGTCAAAAAGTTTTCCGCTTGTTGAGCAGAGCAGTTAAGAACAGCCTTAATATAATCGTCTTTTTTTTCTGCCTTGCGTAGACGATACTTTTTTGTTGACAAAATGAATCTGTTAGAATTTTTTGAACTGAAATGTAGCTATGAAATATTTTGATGTAAGATTTATTGAAACGAAATTATGTTACACGGAACGTTATGTATTTGTTTTTGCGATAGTTAAAATAAAGTTCTTATGTGTCGACATTTTGTTCGATGCAATCACTCCTTAAACAGTATGAACTTTTATTCCAAAGATATTTAAGTGAGCTTTTTATCTCCCGATAAGATGAACTTAGGTAAGACTAATCCATTTGTATGATTAAATAGTTATATTTTAACTCCGAAATGAATATTGATAATTAAATATCAATATAATAATATTGAAGATGGAATTTTATAAAAGGGGACAGATTTCAATACTTATGTCAGTATTGAATTATGCTGAAAGTCTGTCCGTCGTGCTATCAAAATTATGCGTCGTAATCGAAGTAAAATCAGTAGACACGTTCTGCAGCGTTCCTTGTTGAATCGCTTCACATACGGGCGATTCTCAAAAGGTGGGCACTGGACACAAGTCATAACTTTAAGCCATTCAAACATAACTTTAATTATCATTGACTTTATTATTATTATTTTTTTTTTACACTGAGTTTTTAATTCTATTCAGAGACAGAAAATGACATAATTTACTGTAAAAGCTTTGTATAAATATCTTAAAATTTTATTATTTTATGCTAAATAGGCCAATTACGGACATTCATAACGTTAACTGCTCCAATATACCACCGAGAAAAAGAGTTTTAACTTTTTTCCAGGTGGTTCTAATGGTAAACAACGAATGCATAAAGGAAACGGATGATTTTTTGATAATTTCTCTAAGAGATGGCAGGCTGATTTATTGCTTTTTTGAAGATAGAAGGACTTTTCTATAAAGCACTTTTCTGTATTTTGTTATATCCGAAAGCAACGTGCGTAACAAAGCATTTGATTTTATTATTATTATTACTGGATAACAAAAAGTTAATTATACATATATATATGTATACAAACACATTTACTACATTCTTAGTCTTAAGAATTTTTTAAATACTAAGAGCAACGTCCAAAATCTGTAACGCACGTGCGGAAAAATGTCCGAAATTTGTAACGTACACAACTGCTAATTAAATGCTTTAATCATTAATTTTCCAGAATAGCTGCTGTCTTTTAATGTTTGTGTATAATTTTGTAGACATATTATTAAAAATATTTATATATTATATTTATAGACAAAATACTATACTATTAAAAAAAATGGCCTTAAATTTGAAAATTTTAGAAATTACATATAGTTAACGTTTAATGATCCCACTTTTTGAGAATCTCCCATACATGATCCAACACAACTGACTAAATTTCACAGGTGGAATTCTCTCAGTGCGTCAGTACACTGAATCATTCAAGTTCCCCCAAAGGAAAATAGATGTATGTGTTGAGATACGGATTTTATAGACAATTCGACAAGTTTGTGGTGTGATTTCCAAAAGTATTCCGATTTTTAAAAGCTTTAGGAAACTAACAGAAATTTTCCGAACAAGTAGCTTAACATCACAGTATCACAAAGTAACTAAAATATTTCTCACAAGGATCCTCTATACGCACTCGAGCATTGTATACAGGGTGATTCAAACTGAAGGGGACAAAAAGAAAACATACCTGTGACATACCTGTGTACGGAAGGGGATAAGAAAGAGCGAGCTGTATTTTGAGCTCATGGTTTAAATATAAGTACTATATCACTATAATATAGGAAACGACGATTAATCAAATTAGTTGATCTTATTTGAGTACACCTCTAATATCAGTAACGTCTGATACAGAACATCTGTAGAATATATATATATAACAAATCCAAAATCTTCGGGGATAATATACTTCATTAATTGCTTAAAAGTGTTAAATACAAGCTATAAAAACAGTAGAAAATTAATTAAACTGTTTACACGTTTGGGCTGCACCAAAGCCTTTATTAAGGCAATAATGGATCTAATCTGTAAAAAAATTCATTCTTAGTAAAAAAAACATTTGATCGAAAAAGATATTCGTAAATAAGTGTCATAAGTTTCAGAGTTGTATTAATATTTTTTTTTTCAAATAAAGGGGAGCTAGGAGATGTATGGGAAAAGGGATGGATGGGACATTCTCAATATTTCAGGCAATAAACATTTATTTTAAATTGCTTCCTAACCCCATATACCTCTACCACAGTGTGCTTCAGAACTAAAAGTAGGACCACATTGCTGTTTTCATTTTCCTTCAAAGTTGCATTTTCTGAAATCTCTGCTTAAAAGTAACTTTTTTTTACATTTGAAGATGTGAAATATCTTATACAATATAAAAAATTAAGCTATGTTGTAGTTATTTTAAGGTTCAATATCAATAATTAAAATGAATGAATAGTAACCATTGTGAAAAAATAATTTTTGAGGTAAAATGGCTGAGAAGGGATATTATGCATCATGGGGATGATTGGGACATTTCAAATGGGGATAAATGGGACATTCTCACTCCTCCCTAGAGATGTTGAAAATTTTATTTATTAATTAAATAGTATTATATAGGATGATAAATCAATAATTTACGTCAATAGTATTAAATAGTATTATATGAGTTGTTATTGTTTAAAATTTCTGAATGTTACTTATTGTATTGTAATAATTATTAATGGATTATCAAAGAATTGGTATTAAAACTTAATCAAAATAGATAAAATTGATAAAAATAGTATATGTGTATTGATCAAATGGGGGAAATTATATTGAATTTTGAAGTGTTGCACAAATAAATCCCCACCCCTAACATATTGGGTCAATCGGAAAGTCGGGTCGTGTTGGGAAAATCAATTCGTACCGAAAAATTCAATCATTTAATTATTAGACATTGATTCCGATATCTAATGTCTAATAATTATCGGGCAGAATTTTCCGGTACGAATTGATTTTCCCAACACGACATGACTTTCCGATCGACACAATAATTTCCGTTCTGCATGTTTCTACGATACATTTAATTAATATTAATTAATAAGTTATGTTTGAAAATTATTAGCTATGCTATATTTAAAAGACATTTTGCACTTTCAATTCAAATCTAAAATGCCTCATAAGTGGAAAAAAAGAACAGGTTGATAGCCGAAGTCCGCATTAAAAGTTAAAACTGCAATAAAAGAAGTTAATGAAAAAAAAACACATCGATTCGTGCTGTAAAATCATATATTACAAATATAATTTTCATATAAGGTTATAATTATAAATTTTAATTTGGTAAAATTGAATACAGGGAGGAAAATCTTTGTGTCCCATCCATCCCTATTAGTGTCCCATTCATCCCTGCTGTGGGGATGATTGGGACAGGGAGGAACGTTTTTTTGATTTCATAATATTTTTATGAATAAATCATAATCTAGAATAAATATTGTTCATATATGTTGGCAAATACCTAATGTATGAAATGTGATATATAATATTGATAGTAACTTAAATAAAAAAATATAAAAAAAATATTTTTGTGAAAATGTCCCATTCATCCCCCACCTCCCCTACCTGTTTGAAATTACGAATATTCTTTTTGAATCACACTGTATTATATAATAAGTAAGGTCTCCTTAATGCGCATACTCAGAATATTTTGAAAAAGTGCTAATGAAACTACTTATGTATGTAATAAAAGAATCAATCAAATTTAGTGGCGGAATACCAGTACAAACTCTGTAAAAAAATAAAATATTTTCCATTATTTGGCGCAAAAATACGAACGCGCCACGCGATTTAGCGAGTAACACTTTTTCTAGCCAAGTGCAAACTATTTTAATGCGTTTAAAATTTGCTTGTCAAATGATTATTCGAGTTAGAGGTCTGCACGGGCCCGGGCTTGGCCCGAGGCCCGTACCCGGCCGGCCCGCGGGCCGGGCCGGCGGAATGGAGGAGAATTTCAAACGGTCCGGGCCGGGCCGGGTCGATAAAAAAAATTAATCGGCCCTATCGGCCCGATATAAGAATTTGAAAGAAGCAGATAAAATACGAGGCCATTTCCAATGAATGACTTTTTCGAGAAGTATAAATGTGCGCTACAAGCCGATGCGAGTTTAACAACATCAATACAGAAATGTAACATGCCCATCGTAGAGATCGGCATCGTACAGTTACATGATGCCTGATCCCGGGTTTAATTTTATCGGCAGACTTGTGCCGGGACGGAACTTTTCTTAATCGTTCTCAGGATGTGTAGGACAGGCATTATATTTTGTAAAAGTATTAATAGCAATAATGAACTTCTGTTAACAGTATCTTTGGAAATTTACCTTAAGGTGGTTCTCATATTTACTGCTCAACAATGCGAAACTTTCAGACACATTTTCTGACTCATTTTTAACTATAAAGACATAAAATTGACAGGTCTAAGTATTGAAGGCATTTGGAATCGAATAGCGTTTCCATTTTTCATAAATTACGTACAGAGATAACAGAGACTCTTGTCACTTGACTGTACGTTTTTCTCCTTTCCTGTGATATCGCTTCCGGAAATTCGATTCAAAACGCTAACTTTGGCAGTATTTTCTGAAAGATATATTACTTTTATCTAAGAAGAAAACGGCATTTACATGGTTTCTGAATAAGAATACCTGCCAATCTCATGCGTTTCCGAAAAGAAATGAATTCATAAATGTATCAAAATGTAGCTCCTTTGGATTTGAGAAAAGGCTTAAAAATAGCAGAAATATTTTCACAAATCTACTTTTTATTATAAGCTTCAAAAGTTATCATGTTTTTTAACCCTTTATTCTAAGCTACAATAATCTTTTAATGAACCCTTATTTAAATTTTGAAACGTCTGTAGAGACGTTGACTAAAACACTGTAAGTAATCGTTAATGTTTACTATTGTGTGTTTTCTATTTTGCGAACACATAGTAATTTAAAATATACTGTAAAATGTTCCCTTAAATATGCATGCATTATTCATTAAAAGAATCTTAATTGTATATCGAGAAAAAACGGAATTTTTTGTTGAAATTGAGTCGGGCCGGACTTGTTTTCACTGATTTTTGTACGGGCCGGGCCGAGAACGGTAAAAATGTAAACGGGCCGGGCCGGGCTCGGGCCGAACTTTCAATTTTTACACCGGGCCGGGCCGGGCCGGGCCGGGCCAAAATAGCTTTCCTTCGGGCCGGGCCGGGCCCGGGCCAGGAAATTCCGGCCCGTGCAGACCTCTAATTCGAGTGCACATTACTCAATGAATTTAAACCTAAACAATGAAATAGTTTATTATTTTTTCTATAAACTTATATATTATATAAAAGTTGCGTATCGCTGAAGTTATTATATATTACACGGTTTCACCGGCCTGATAAGTTTAAGTGTATTTTAAAAATAACTATCCGATTAAGAACGCTCTCGTTATACATTTCGACATTGAATACGTCGTTGTTTCTATGGCAACAATATTTTTCTCTTATTGTCCCCGACACTAACAATATAGAAGTCAAATTGACAGTACTCAGAATCGGACCTTAATTTCTAGTTTGAATTAATTTTATTAACTTAAATTCTGTTCTAAACCGTCGTTAAACGTTCATTAAATTTCAATATATAAACATATAAATGTATCTGAAAAAACCGTGGGTTTTTATTTAAGTTAAAATTACTTAAACCAGTTCAGTATAAAGAGTAGAAAGTAAAAATTTCATTATGTCGCCATTCAGCGTTAAATCGCCAAGAAAACGAAAAATTCATTATTTTCTTACTGAGGCTGTATCGTGGTTCCGCCGGAATGTTTTTTAGAATCATGTGTATCCTCACGACAAGAATATTCTGTAATTTTTTCGAATTTTTCTGGGTATGTGCTTATGGAGACCTTCCTTGTAAGTAGAAATCTGTGAAAAGTAATTCCAAACTCTTAGGTCCAACAGAAATACTTTTATTGTAACATATGAAACTTACAGGCTTTATTTTCCTTTACACATTACATAGTATATATAGATAGATATAACAGTTTGACATGCTGATAATATTAACAATCATAGTATACATTTAAAATATTTTTTTCACTAACTTTCAACCAGCAATACATTTTGTTTACGACTTTATACAAAAAAAGCTTTTCATTTTGTATTTTGTAATAGGCAGATTAGATTAATAAATCTCTAATCGACGCATCTATAAAATAGGATTTTTTTTTCTTTAAAAATATTTTTAGACAGTAAATGCAACACTCATAAAAACTGACTATAACTGACTCGAATCTATGTATTTACGAAGGTTATTTAAAATGCACATAGGCTTTATACAGAGGCGATTCCATAAAAAGGTAACAGGAAATTGGAAGAAAATATTTTCCCCTTTGTGTTTTAAGCAAGAATGGTTATTGATTCCTCCTATGCTTATTATAGAAATAACTTTTTTAATGTCGTAAAGTTCCCATACACATGTTTAAATATGTTATTCATTAAACACAGTATAATAGTATTAAATTTAAAATTTGATAAATATATATATATATCGAAATTTTCCGTTGACAAAAATATTTTATATTGCCCCAAGGAGCACAAAATTATTTGGCCAACGTTGGCTGATTGTTGTCTCACGTTGAACCACACTTAGGAATGTCCGCCTCGACGGAACATTTATCAACATAGGCTCAACAGCAATGAAAACATTAGCTGTTGAAAATGCTGCTCAGATATGCTCCAAATTAGAGGAGTCTCTGAATGTACAATTTTCCAACCATTTCCCAATGGCTTCTACAAGCTACCAACGTTGAACTAACACTCTGTGCTACTTGGGTATGTATTAACTATAAAATTAAGTTTTGATAAATGTATGCACATAGAAATTTTCAAATGACAAAAATGTGTTATATTGCCCAAGTAGAACAAAATCGTTTGCCAACGTTGGCTAATTGTTGTCGCACGTTGAACCGCACTTAGAAATGTCCGCCTTGACGGACTATTTGCCAATATAGACCCAACTGTATTCGAACTATCAGAATCCTGGTCAGATACGCTGTAAATTACAGGAATCTCTGAACCTACAATTTCTCAACCATTTCCCAATAGCTTCTCCAAACGGGCAACGTTGGGCTAACAATCTGTACTACTTGGATTATTAATTTGATGTTATGTTACGTCATTCAGCATTTTGTAAATTCTGAAATAATTGTTTTAAGTGAATTTTTTCTTTTTTAAATTTCTAACTTTGTTGTACATGAAAACCTTTAACAAAAAGGAAAGTTTGTCACTGTTTTTTTTTTTTTTTTTCAACTGTTAGTATGGTAAAATAAAGTAATAACATATCTATATTGCACTGTAAATATTTCAATTTTTACGCCAATTATTTTTTTATTGTTAAAGTTTTTTTAAAAAAAGATGGAAATAAAGAATAATTAAATCCAGTTATTTCGAACTATAAAACAAATAATTAAAGACACGGGTAGAAGACGTTGTTATGTAAAAAAATTTAATTTCGAGAAATTGAACTTAAAGATTTCCTAAAAAAAAATTTCTTTTCTTCTTGGTAGTATACGTTTAAAAAATTAATAAGTGATAATAAACTCGCTGAGAATAAACTTATTAGCATTTAATTAAACTTAAAAATAGATAATTTTATGTTTTATTAAAAGATCAAGAGAAATGATGTTTTATTTAAATCAAATATTATTTAGCTAAACGTCTACATCAGTGATTCCAAACGTGGGGCGCACGCCGCACCGGGGGGACATTTGATTCTTTAGGGGGGCATTTTCAAATTTGTAACTCAGCCTTCGCTCACCTTTTTTTTTTTTTTTTTTTTTTTTTTTTTTTTTTTTTTTTAGAAAAGTTAGGTTTTAGACTAAAAATAAAAGTATAACATGCAAAATTAAAAAATAAATACGTATTTTTGTTGAAGATTAAAAAAGCTTAAAATTAAAATGTTAAAATGGAATCAATACCAGAATAATTATATGAGCAATTTTTTTTTTATTATGCTAGTATCACCTTCTCCCCTTTTGTTATATTTAAAAATTTCTATAACTTTTCTGGTTATTAATGTATTTTACAATTTTTCAAAATTATTTATCGAATGATCTATATTTATCTATTCATTCTTCTGTGTGTAACATAAAGAAACTTCTACACTTGAAATTACTTAAGAGTATACTTAAATCTTATTGTCTTTAACATATTTAACATAAAAAATATTTGAAATAACTAAATGTGAGACTAACAACTTTATAAAAATTTTAAATTTTTAATAGCATTAAATAAGAAAATGGATAAATTGTAAATAACTATGGTTGTAGTGCAGGCCTCCTACACGGTAAATGAATGTATAACATGTACAATTTAAATTTGAAAATGTCATAATACATGGCAGTTAATTAACGATAATTGGGGAGGGAAAAAGATAAATATGTTTTGATGGAGAATGTCTACTTAAACTTGATAAAGGTCAGAACTTTGAAATGCTTCTTGTGTGCTTTGTTATCCACAGAAAGGAAATTTGGCGTCCAAAGATTTTCCAACAACTTTCAATAAGTTACTAAAATTCAATCTAAAATGTGTCATCGTTTTCAATTTTAATACTAAATATGAGAGTCTCTTTTGTCATTTTGGGACAATAAAAATACAGGCATATGACACTTTTGTTAAACATTCAGGTAAGTTGGGAAGGCACAACAAATCTATTTTGGCATAAAAGTGAAGATTTATAGCCTTAATTCCATTCATAAAATTATACTAAAATCACATTTGTGTAAGAAAATTCAGCTCTATGATATGTTAAGAAATGTGAAATAAATAGTTATCGTTAAAGCACTGTTAGACTTCCTTCAGGTAAATACAATTCGATTTTCGAATAATAAGAGATATAGGTTACAGAATATGTGTGTGTGTGTGGGGGGGGAGGGGGGGATCTTGATTTTTCAGATGCTTCGGTGGGGCGTGGGCAATAAAAGGTTAGGAAACACTGGTCTACATCGTGTGAGTCCACTGACGCCTTAACACCTTCAGGATAGGTGTCATTTAACGATATTTTAAATTTTTCAGTAATTCCGTATAATATATTCTGGTTTATTTAATACAAGAATTCTACTATTAGACAAGGCTAAGATTACGAGTAAAAGTTTTTGGTACTAAAAAATAAAAATATAATAACACACTATATAGAACGTACAGTCGTGGAAAAAAAAAAAAAAATGTAAACAACTCCCACAATACTAACTCCTCAACAAATTATCGCAGAAGAAAGTTACTGATACCGAATGATTGGAAATAAAATCTACTTTTAAATGATGTATATAAAATTTGCTTAGGGGGCCATCTACATATTAAAACGAACCATAACTTTGTTTTTTTTTTTCAATAGAAGTACACAATTCTGACAGCATAAACGAACTCTACACCCTTCAATTAGCCTAAAAATAATTTTTTATGCAATTCATACCATAAGTTCCCGAGAAATAAATTATTTTAAAACGGTGTATTTTAAGGGCTGTATCCAAATTGAAGTTCGGTACTGGATTGTTAATCGAGAGAGCCCCCTTCTTGATCAAGGCACCTTCAGCGCCGCTCAAGCAACCAATGAAGCCTGTTAGATTACAGGACAGCAGAAGAAATTTCAAAATATCTACTGACTTCTATCATAGACGGGTTCTTAAACCACCATTTTGCCATTTTTTAAGCATAATTTGAAAACTACTTGGGAGAAAAATGCGAAATTTCGGATTTCCATAAAGCAGGACTTAATAAATCTAAATCCATCAAAAAAATATTGTAGGTTGCAATTCATAATTTTTTCGAATATTAATTTCATAATTCATAATTCATATCATAAAATTATAAAAATTGAAAATTCAGCGTATTTATGTTTGAGTATATTAGTATTATTGCTACACAAAAAATTAGCACATTAAGAGCATAATTTCAGGAGATGTAAATAAAAATATGAAAATGTAATTTAACATTAGAAGCATTGAATTTTGAATGTTTATAATTCAAAAAATTATCATTCAAATGACCTGAAATTCGGTGTTTAGGCATAGTTTGAACCGAAGATTTGAAATATCTTGTTAAAATTGGTTATTGACATTGAAAAAAATGAAGTTTGGATTCGTTTTAATATGTAGATAGCCCCCTAAGCAAATTTTATATACATCATTTAAAAGTAGGCTTTATTTCCAATCGTTCTGTACCAGTAACTTTTGTCTACTATAACTTGTTGAGCAGAGCCTGATTACCCACGGGGCAAATTCCTACCACTAAAAATAAACAGAAAATTTTGCCTCATTTATGGCAGAAATTTTACATTAAAACGGCGTTTAGATAAGTCGAACTTTTCTTTTAAAATTTATTGGTGTAAGTGTGCCTTGTTGGTAATCAGGCCCTGTTGTTGAGGAGTTAGTAGGGGGTGTTTACTTTTTTTTCCAGACGACTCTGTACATGTGACACCAGTCCTGAAGCGGTTAAGAAAGTGTTTTAACTTTCTGTTTACTAACTTGATATTGTCAAACTTTTATTTTTCGTAAGCTACTGTACATTATTAAAGCCTCTTACCGAAAGATACATTTTCCATTAATGGTCAATACTTATTGCTCTTATCCTATATCATTTTGAAGATAGCAGGGCTGATTGAAACACGCTAATAACTTTGAAGTGCGTTTTGTGATCATATGTCTGCAGCTAAAAGGCACATTGCCAGCGAAAAATTAACCAGCAAATTTTTAAGTGCACGGTGCATTCTCCAGGAATCAAATTTAAAATTTACGTACTGCCTTAAACAACAAGGCACTGCCTTATAAAATTAAGGTCTCATATTAATGAAGGCAGAATAGGCGTTTGACGTTCATCTTCTATGCAGCCCTGATCCAGCGCCTAGTTACTTCCTTGGCATGGAATTTTACAGAAGCACCTGAGGAAGAAGCTTCGGTCTTCAGAAGCCTTTTTTTGACACTTTGTATATCATAGGAACAAATGCTTTGAACATTAGAATTTCAACACATGACTTAGAAAACATGTGTTTTAGACACTTGGTTTAGGGGAATCAACGTTACATCCGTTTATAGGGACTTTAGCGCTTTTGAAAATGGCATTAGCGTAGTTCGCGACATTTGTTGCCAATTGATATAAACAGCTATGCAAGTTATAATGGCGAGGAGTTATGCTTGTGTAAACATACACATTTTAAAACGATTCTGATTACCCATAGTAAACAAATAACTTCAGTTTTTTCAAATGAAAAGCAAATTTCAAATTAATTGCTTAAAAGGAGCAAAGGCCAACTTAGTGAAAAAGATTCCATGCCGGGACTCGAACCCGGGCCATCATTATAGCGCACTGACATTCTACCGACTAAACCGCATGGAACATACCCAGCCTAGAATCTCTCACTATTACAGGTTGGCAAGGCTACAAACGCAGCACAAGATGGAAGCATTTTAAGCAATTAATTTGAAATTTGTTTTTCATTTGAATTATAGTATCCAAGGCGAATGTTTCTCTCTGGAAATTTTTTCCAAATATTAATTCAGTTTTTTCTATAATAATAAAAAAATTGTTTCTGTAAATGTTATGTATATATACATATTAAATAAACTGTGTATATATTGAACGAATTGTTTGAGTGTTTGAGACACTAAATTAGGTGGCAGAAAATAAATGCGAAAATTGTCTACAAGGCCATTTTCTCAATCTCGCAAAAGCCCGTATAAAAGGAAAACCAAATCATCGTGTGAAGATTATGTTACCTTATTTATAGAATCGCCCCATGTGCATATCGGCCATACTAACTTGTCATTTTCCTCCCAGAAGCCGAAGAAAGCATTTATAAAAATGGTAAAAGTGGAGTGTGGAAAAATGCATTTGAAGAACACACTTTTACGTTCTTTTTTCATTTTCTCGGTGTGGGAGGGGATTGAAGGAAATGAAAAATAAATATGATCGGCTCTTGATAATGGCGTCGCTTTCGAGATAACATTTTGATGATGAAAACCATACAGTTAGTAGTCAAATAATATTTATTTATTTATTTATTTTATAATTTTGCAAATTCGTTTTACTGAGTTATATTGGGCGATTGCAGAAGTTCGTGCCGTATTTCACAGATGGCAGAAACTTGCAATTTTGACTGTGCCGATGTTTCTTTTATAACCCTATTATTAACTGACAGTTATCTACATGTGTCGTGAGTAAACATAACGTTCAAAAAATTTTCAAATTAATTTGTGTGCAAAGTTCAAAATGAAGAATTTTTGTCCGGTTATGTTAAACGAGTTTTTAAATGGAGAGCCTGACGGACGTGATACAAAAGGTGATACAAAAATGAAGGTGATGCAAAAGGTGATACAAAAATGAACCACCGCCCTTGAAGGAGTTAAACGATAAAATTCGCCCAGGGCGAACTTCTGTTATTGATAATGACTTAATCCTACTGAAGAGATTGCTGAGACTAAATATTGACAATTCGACTGCATTTCGCCATTTAAAACAAATTGGGGGCACTTAGAAACTCGATTCATTGGAAATCGATCACGAACTTTTGCAATAACTCAATACAAATGAAGCCGTTATGCAAGATAGTTTTAGACATGTTATATATATATAATTGCAACTAAGAAAATATCCTTTTCAGAAGCAAGTTTCAAAACAAGTGATCTTATAAGCTTTATTTCTCAATCATTTTTGTTTCATTTTATTTTGTAACAATAATTTTATTTTAATTTAGTTTGTACGATTACACTTTTTTGCTGGATAAATAGTTTTTTTTTCATTTTAATAATAATAATAATAAAATAATAATAATAATAGTAACAATAATAATAATTTATACTGAACTGTAAATATTAACGAAAATACTTAAAAAATATTTTAGGATTATCTATTTCTGTTCTACATTTTTTTCAATGATTAAAAATGTATATTATAAAACAAAGACATGTCTTTTTTTAACGATTGCGTTATATTAATGGTAACAACAACTGACCAATAAATTTCGTTTTTACATCTTATCAGATTGTCATCTTTTTGTTAGTTTTTTTTTTTAATTCTCACTTTTATAAAATTTATCATTTCATTCTTTTGTTATAGCATTGTGATACTTAATAAACAGATTAAAAAGTATATTTTTTTCTGTGTATATTAACCCTTTGTAGCACCACGTTGCATATCTGTAACGTACCCCAAATCAATGTTATTTATACTGCGGTCTTTAAATGGCGATTTTATTTATTGCTGTTATCTCCCAATAGAGCAGTGAATATAAATTATTCGTAGAGTTTTCAATAGACGGCGATACTGCGTTAATTTTTCATACCAAAATTTTATTTATCATTTAAGCACTTTTGCATTGTTATTGCTAAAATGAATTTTGTAAATTTAAAAAGGCTGGAGACGTCCAGAAATAGATTCTTTACAAAGGTAATTTGTATACTTTACAATTTTGTATTAAAATAACAATATATTGAATTTTCTGTTTATTGCAGCTATGAAAAAAGTACCTTTTAGTCGATATTTTTAATTTTTATGTTCTAATTTTTAAAATTATTTTTCACATGAATAAAATGATGTACTAAATAAAATAGGTGCTGCTATACACCGTACATTTTATTCACTAATTAAAAGACGATAAAAATAAACACATGAATAAAATAAATCTCAACATTTCGCTTTAATCTTTAAAACCATTATCAGGAGTAAAATTTTCTAAAATAAAAATCAGCAGGAAATAGTCTTATATGCTACATCTTAAAAATTAAATTCAAACTGGGGAAAATTCAACGGAAACCTTCAAAATCCACAAAAACAATTTGAATGTTTCCGCTGAACTTTCCCCAGTTTAAATTTAATTTTTAAGGCGTAGCATATAAGATTGTTTCCTGCCGATTTGTATTTTAGAAAATTTTACTCCTGATGATGGTTTTAAAGATTAAACCGAAACGTTGAGATTTATTTTATTAATGTGTTTATTTTTTATCACCTTTTAATTAGTGAATAAAGTGTACGTTGGATAGTAACACCTATTTTGTTTAGTATTAGTACAACGTAAAGTCCTTAATTAATAAAATTATGTATTCTAACAGCTGAGTAAAATTTGTCAAATCGAAGTTGTTGAATCACACAGGGTTAATATATAATTAAATTTTAAAATAAAACATTTCTTTTTGTACTTATTCAAAAGGAAATATTATTAAATTGTTTATGGAAATTTTTATAAATTCTGATACTTAAATATAATTTTGTGGTATTTTTTTATGAAGTGATACTACTTATTAAATATGAATAAAATTTTCAATATTACGCTATTGCATGTCCTTCTACAAACGAAATTACAATAAAGAATCTTATCTTTTTGTTTAAAAGAAATACGCACAATTTCAAATATATAAGTAAAATTTTGACATATTTTGTAAATAAAGCAATAGTACCTCATAAAACGTCCACAGCTGAAACAATCCTTAAATTATATTACATATAATAGGGACCGTAAAAAAATCCATATGAAGCGTGGAGAACAAATATTTCCTCTTTATATCAGTTTAGCCCTATTACTCTAATAAAATCTTCTTTACTGCTGGATATTTAAACTTTATGACTTCGTGAAAAATATGTTTAAAAAAGTCCCTTTTCATGGGCTATTATTTGTTCACCGGTAATGTAGCTGTAACTTTGGTAATAAAAATTGATTGGCCCCGTTTAAAACTATTTTACAATGTAGCATTCACATTTCACGCAAGCGATACTAATATAACTTTATTCCATTTTTAAACATTGAACTATATTAAACATCTCTCCCTTAAACACAAAGTTATTTAATTAGATAGTCAATGTAAAGCATTAAATAAAGCATTAAATAGGGTTGCTTTATTATAATTTAATATAATGGTTTGCATAGTGATACTAAATCGTAATTAATTATAAATATAGTCGATTCAGTTTTCAATTTCGTTTTCTTTTTTCTTTTCTTTTTGTGGTGGTGTGTAGGGGGGGGGGGGGGTATTTATTTTAGTTTTTCATAAAATAGAAGAAAAAAATTATATCTGAAGAAAAATCTTTTTTCTTTCAATTTTCATTTTATTACAAAAAAATTCAACTCGTGTAAAGTTCTAAGCCAGGATCTTTTAACCCGTACACAAACAAAACAAATAATCATTTGCCAACAGAATGATAACGTTTAATACACCCCAATGAAATTAAAACCACATGTTTGAAGCCATCATTTAATTTTCCTACTGTCGTTTCTTCAGTTTGCATATTTTAGCAACATTTTCAGAAATTCTAGTACAAAAATTCAGAATAAACAGAAGCATAACACTAACAGATTTTTAAATAATAGGTATATTAATATAATTTTGATAAATATAATAATGATTTTAAAATTATTCCTAAAATGAGATAAGGGAAGCACAAATAAATTACTTTGCAAGTTACTTTATCAAATCTGATCTGAAATTGATACAATCTTTCTAGCTTAAAAAGCCATTCACTATAAAATACTTTGTATAACAACGTATTTTAAGACTTAATGCATGCTACCCAATAAAAAATGCTTTAAGCGATCAATCAAATAAAAGGAGGGGGCGCTAAATTCCATTTCAAACAGTTTAAATAAAAAGGGAAAACAAAAATTAAAACAAAAGTAATGATAAAAATCTTTTCTCAAAAAAAATGAAATATGTACTTGATAAACTTGTTTACTAAGTATAATACTTCAAATTTTTTGCAAAAATAATTTCTTTATCATTATTGATTTTGAGAGCATCACCATTTGTGTATATAAAACTACTAAGTTTGTTTATGCATACAATATATTTTTTAATGCCTTTATATTTACTGCATTCACTTTTAGCATATATATTTTTATGTTCTATGTTTCTATTTTTATTTCATATTATGTAAAAAAAAGCTAAGTAATGTTTTTCTATTCATATATAATAAATAAATGTCTGAATATAGAAAGTAAAAAAAAAAAAAAAAAAAATACATTTAACGAAAGGAAAGGGGGAAATAAATCCTTGATTTTACATTTAATTTTTTTAAAAATGCCTTGATAGCTTCTCGTTTTAAAGAAATGTGAATTTGTTAACACCAGAAAAAAATGTTAGATCCTTTTGTAATTTAAATATAACTGATTTACATTTTTAATAATGTTTAAAAGTGTAAAAACTTTTAGCACTTAAATTAGTTTCATAAATTGTTTTTAGAAAAGTCTCTTAAATTAAATAAAAATTATTGTTTTTTTTTTTGTTTGTTTGTTTGTTTGTTTTTAAGACTTGCGTAACAGTTTTTTCTTAGATGACTTTTGAATTATTCTTTAAATCTTTTTTAATTGTAATTTTTAAAAATGCTTGAAATAGAGAAGAAAAAACAAAATCATTTAGAACTGATTACTTGCTGACAAACAGATAAAAAGAAAGGGTTATGAAAATAAATTGAAAAAGAAATTAAAAACGGGGGAATCTAGCAATTATAATAATATTTAAGACTGTTTTATCGTAAGTTTTAATGCCATAGCTTTAACTGTTTATAGCTTTCATTAAATATTTTGCTGACTTTTGACATTTCTAGTGCAATTAACAGGTTCTAAGTGAAAGTTAAAACTTTGTTAAAATGTTTCTAAATTAGTATAGGCAGAAAGATGCGAAGATTTTTGAAGAATTCATACGATAATCGATATGCAATAAATTTAAGGATTTGCAAACAACTTTTATAATATTTAAATTAAATTAAATTAAACACATAATAAATTTGAGTCATTACTTCTACAATTTCAAGGCAGAAATTAAAAGAAAAAATAACATTCACAAAATTAAAAATTTTTAAAAAATTCATAATAAAAATAAATGTAAAAAGAAACAAAAAATACATTTTATGTTTAATTAATTAGCTTGTTATGATATTATTTCTTTATAAATAATAATATATGATGTCCCAATAAGATTGAAACGTTAGAGATACCTGTTGGAGATATGTAAACAATGTACAGTCGTAAAAAAAAGTAAACACCCCCTATTAACTCTGCTACTACTTATAATAGAAGAAAAATTACTGGTACCAATCGATTGGAAATAAAGTCTACTTTTAAATGATGTATATAATATTTCCTTAGGGGCCATCTACAAATCAAAAACAGACCAAAATTTGTTTTTTTTTCAATGGCAATACCTAATTTTGACAATATATTTTAAATCTTCGATTCAAACTATGCCTAGAAACGAAATTTCAAGTCATTTGCATGATAAGTTATTGAATTATAAACATTCAAAATTTAAAGCCTCTAATGTTAAATTACATTTTCATATTTTTATTAATTTCTCCTGAAATTATAATACTAATGTGACAATTTTCTTGTTTAATTATAATATTAAAAAACCCAAACATAAATACATTGAATTCGTTATTTTAAAAATTTTATAACATTTATTATGAATTATGAAATTAATATTCGAAAAAAATATTAATGGAAACATTCAATTTTTTTGATAGATTTATACTTATTATGTCCTGCTTTACAAAAATTCTAAATTTCAAAATTTTCTTTTAAGTAGTTTTCGAATTATGAGTAAAAAACTTCAAAATGACGGCTAAAGTCTATGATGTCCAGAAGTCTATGATGTCCAGGAGATCATAATTTGAAAAAATATATATATTTTACTCATTGTAATGAAACATTTGGGCTGGCAATAGTCGAAACTCATTAAGCGAGTGAGATGTTTATATTGACAAGAAATAATGTATTAGTACAAGTGACATAGTCATTCTGTAGCATTTTATCAATCGAGTTCAGAGCTTCAATTTCGATACAGCCCCTAAAATATGCTCATTTTAAAATATTTAATTTCTCTGAAATAATACGAATTTCATATAAATTTGTATTTAGGCTAATTGAAGAGTGTAGAATCTATTTATGGGGTCAAATTTGGGTATTGCTATTGAAGAAAACGAAATTTGGGTTCGTTTTGATATGTAGATGGCCCCCTAAGCAGATTTTATATACACCATTTAAAAGTAGACTTTATTTCCAATCGTTCATCCAATCGTTCCAATGCTCATATCATCATTATTTTTTATCTGCAATTATATTTTTTTAATACATTTCGTCTAAAAATAGTATGAAAATGTGATTTTTACAATTAAAAAATAGGCATTTTTTAAAAAAAAATTAAAAAATATTGAATTTATAAGTGGTTAAGAAACATTTTACCTATGCTTTCTAACATGCACCATAGTAAAAATTTAACTTCTTCATGACCAAAAATCACGCAGTTGTGATACACTGCTTCTCGTGAAATTTCTGAGCTTTGCGGCTCTAAAGACAGGACACCCTGTATTGAATAGATAAAAATAAAAAAATCGTTTCTCTAAAGTAAATGTACATTTCGCTTTTAAATAAAATTCTGCATAAATGCATTTAAATTTTCAATTAATTTTATGTTTCTTTAAAAACATATTCAAAATGGAAAGTAATCTTTGAATATGATTTGAATGACTTTTTATATGTAATGAAAAAAAAAAATCCGATTAGTTTATCTTGAAGAAAAAAGAAGTCTTACTTAAAATTCATTTCAAAACTAATCAATTTTAAATGGAATTATTAAAACAAAATTCATTGGTTCGCGCTGTATTCCTTTTTGGAAAAACGACTGAAGAAGGATTAAAAGCAATCCTGTAATTACCTAAAACTTTCAAATTTATCCTCGCATGATTTCATACGATACTAATAAGTGTTATTAAAAAATATTGCTCTGACTGATAATTTAGAAATATTTTGAAATTTCAACTGGAGAGATAAAAAGTAAAGATAAAACTAAAATTTTATTGAAAGTCTACTATTAAGTTATTTTTATTAAGTGTTATTAAAACACACTATTTTCACTAATAATTTTGAAATATTTTGAAATTTCAATTACACGGAGATAAAACAGTAAAGATGAAATCAATAAAAAAGTTAATTTATTAAGTAGTATTAAAACATACTGCTTTTACTAATATTTCAGAAATATTTTATTGAAAATTTACCATTAATTTAATATTATTAACTCTTATTAAAATGTGCTGCAATCACTAGTATTTTAGATATATTTTGAAATTTTGACTATATAGAGCTAAAAAGTAAAAATAAAATCAAAATTTTATTCAAAGTTTACCATTAAGTTAATTTTATTAAATAGCATGAGAACATACTGCTTTCACTAATATGTTAGAAATATTTTATAATTTCGAATATAGAGCAAAAAAGAAGAAATAAAAACAAAATTTTATTGAAATTTTACCATTAATTTACTATTATTAACTCTTATTAAAATAGGCTGCAATAACTAGTATTTTAGATTTATTTTGAAATTGTGACTATATTAAATACTAAATTAAATTATACTAAAAAGTAAAGATAAATTCAAAATTTTATTCAAAGTTTACCATTAAGTTAATTTTATTAAGTAGTATAATAACATACTGCTTTCACTAATATTTCAGAAATAATTTGAAATTTCGGCTGTAGAGCAAAAGAGAAAAAAAAATAAATACAAAATTTTATCATTAATTTAATAGCATTCACTGTTATTAAAGCATGCTGCATTTGCTTGTATTTTAGATATATTTTGAAATTCTGACTATAAAAAGTAAAGATAAAATCAAAATTTTATTCAAAGTTTACCATTAAGTTAATTTTATAAAGTAGTATAAGAACATACTACTTTCACTAATATTTTAGAAATATTTTATAATTTCGACTATAGGGCAAAAGAGAAAAAAATAAAAACAAAATTTTATTGAAATTTTACCATTAATTTAACATTATTAACTAGTATTAAAACATGCTGCAGTCGCTAGTATTTTAGATATATTTTGAAATTTTGACTATATAGAGCTAAAAAGTAAAGATAAATTCAAAATTTTATTCAAAGTTTACCATTAACTTAATTTTATTAAGTAGTATAATAACGTACTGCTTTCACTAATATTTCAGAAATAATTTGAAATTTCGGCTGTAGAGCAAAAGAGAAAAAATAAAAACAAAATTTTATTGAAATTTTACCATTAATTTAATAGTATTCACTGTTATTAAAACATGCTGCAATCGCTAGTATTTTAGATATATTTTGAAATTTTGACTATAAAAAGAAAAGATAAAATCAAAATTTTATTCAAAGTTTACCATTAAGTTAATTTTATTAAGATGTATAAGAACATACTGCTTTCACTAATATTTCAGAAATATTTTGAAATTTCGACTATAGGGCAAAAGAAAAAAAAGCAAAATTTTATTGAAATTTTACCATTAATTTGATATTATTAACTATTATAAAAACATGCTGCAGTCGCTAGTATTTTAGATATATTTTGAAATTTTGACTATATAGAGCTAAAAAGTAAAGATAAATTCAAAATTTTATTCAAAGTTTACCATTAACTTAATTTTATTAAGTAGTATAATAACGTACTGCTTTCACTAATATTTCAGAAATATTTTATAATTTCGACTATAGGGCAAAAGAGAAAAAAAAATAAAAACAAAATTTTATTGAAATTTTATCATTAATTTAATAGTATTCACTGTTATTAAAACATGCCACAATCGCTAGTATTTTAGATATATTTTGAAATTTTGACTATAAAAGGTAAAGATAAAATCAAAATTTTATTCAAAGTTTACCATTAAGTTAATTTTATTAAGATTTATAAGAACATACTGCTTTCACTAATATTTCAGAAATATTTTGAAATTTCGACTATAGAGCAAAAGAGAAAAAATAAAAACAAAATTTTAATGAAATTTTACCATTAATTTAATATTATTAACTATTATTAAAACATGCTGCAGTCACTAGTATTTTAGATATATTTTGAAATTTTCACGATATAGAGCTAAAAAGTAAAGATAAATTCAAAAGTTTATTCAAAGTTTACCATTAACTTAATATTATTAAGTAGTATAATAACATACTGATTTCACTAATATTTCAGAAATAATTTGAAATTTCGACTATAGGGCAAAAGAGAAAAAAAAATAAATACAAAATTTAATTGAAATTTTACGATTAATTTAATAGTATTCACTGTTATTAAAACATGCTGCAATCGCTAGTATTTTAGATATATTTTGAAATTTTGACTATAAAAAGAAAAGATAAAATCAAAATTTTATTCAAAGTTTACCATTAAGTTAATTTTATTAAGATATATCAGAACATACTGCTTTCACTAATATTTCAGAAATATTTTTAAATTTCGACTATAGGGCAAAAGAAAAAAAATGAAAGCAAAATTTTATTGAAATTTTACCATTAATTTAATATTATTAACTATTATAAAAACATGCTGCAGTCGCTAGTATTTTAGATATATTTTGAAATTGTGACTATATAGAGCTAAAAAGTAAAGATAAAATCAAAATTTTATTCAAAGTTTACCATTAAGTTAATTTTATTAAGTAGTATGAGAACATACTGCTTTCACTAATATTTTAGAAATATTTTATAATTTCGACTATAGGGCAAAAGAGAAAAAAAATAAAAACAAAATTTTATTGAAATTTTATCATTAATTTAATAGTATTCACTGTTCTTAAAACATGCCACAATCGCTAGTATTTTAGATATATTTTGAAATTTTGACTATAAAAGGTAAAGATAAAATCAAAATTTTATTCAAAGTTTACCATTAAGTTAATTTTATTAAGATTTATAAGAACATACTGCTTTCACTAATATTTCAGAAATATTTTGAAATTTCGACTATAGAGCAAAAGAGAAAAAATAAAAACAAAATTTTAATGAAATTTTACCATTAATTCAATATTATTAACTATTATTAAAACATGCTGCAGTCACTAGTGTTTTAGATATATTTTGAAATTTTCACTATATAGAGCTAAAAAGTAAAGATAAATTCAAAAGTTTATTCAAAGTTTATCATTAAGTTAATTTTATTAAGTAGTATAATAACGTACTGCTTTCACTAATATTTCAGAAATAATTTGAAATTTCGGCTGTAGAGCAAAAGAGAAAAAATAAAAACAAAATTTTATTGAAATTTTACCATTAATTTAATAGTATTCACTGTTATTAAAACATGCTGCAATCGCTAGTATTTTAGATATGTTTTGAAGTTTTGACTATAAAAAGTAAAGATAAAATCAAAATTTTATTCAAAGTTTACCATTAAGTTAATTTTATTAAGATGTATAAGAACATACTGCTTTCACTAATATTTCAGAAATATTTTGAAATGTTGACAATGGAGCAAAAAAGAAAAAATAAAAACAAAATTTTATTGAATTTTACCATTATTTTAATATTGTTAACTGGTATTATAACATTCTGAAATCGCTAGCATTTTAGATATATTTTGAAATTTTGACTATATAGAGCTCAAAAGTAAAGATAAAATCAAAAGTTTATTCAAAGTTTAGCATTAAGTTTATTAAGGGTTATTAAAACATACAGCTCTCAGTAATAATTTTTAAATATTTTTAAATTTCTACTATAGAGATAAAAAGTAAAGATCAACATTTTATTTAACAAACTTAAGTTACTTTTATTAAGTGGTATTAAAACTGCTGCTTTCACTAATATTTTACAGTATTTTGAAACTTCGACAAAAGACCAAATGCTAAAAAATAAAAACAAAATTTTACTGAAATTTCACCATTCAGTTTGTATTATTAAGTGTTATTAAAACATGCCGAAATCGCTAGTATTTTAGATATATTTTGAAATTTTGACTGCATAGAGGTAAAAAGTACAGATAAAGTCAATATTTTATTCAAAGTTTAGCATAAGTTAATTTAGTTGTGTTATTAAAGCACACTGCATTCATTAATATATTCTTATAAAATGTGAAATTTCTACAGTAGCAACAACATATAAGGGGTTGTACATACATAACGTTATCGCTTTAGGGGGGAGGGGTATCTGGCACTTGATATCGTATCTCTGGGGGGAGGAGGATTTGTCTTTTGATATCCACATTATTTTTGGTCAAACCAAATTTTTCATTTTTTGCTAACTTTTTTTTTTTTTTTTTTTTTTTTTTTTTAACGTCAAAATAGTCTATAAACTTTTTTCTTAGTCTGTTATCGATTTTTATTAAAACACAAAGGTACAGTACAAAGTCTAAAGTCCGGAATCCTCCCGAACTTCAGATTTTTACGAATTTTGGGTCATCAAAAATATTGCTTATCCAATCAAAAGAAAACAAGTGGGTAAGTGTGATCATACATCGCACAAAGGGTTTCGTTTAATATTCCTTTCAAAACACTTTCTTTCAAAACGTCCAGTACATTTATCGCCATGGAATACCTTCTAAATTTTGGCAAACATATCCTAAACTATGTTAAAGTTTCAAACATATTCGCCTTGTTATATTTCCTAATTTTGTTCGCCCCCCCCCCACACAATGCTACGATATATCACATGACGGGTATCTGCCAAATTTAGAAAGTGCCCCCCTTGGGGGGGGGGGGGGCAGATGGTCACCATGATTTTTGACGCGGCATGCGACGCGCCCTTCTTCTTTATAATTTATTATCGTGTGTTATAAAGTATCTTAAAGTTTAAAACAGATTGAATTGTTAGATTTCCTACTTTAAATGAAATCGCGGTCTGTTAATTCCACATTCCACCACCAGGGAGCGCCCTGTACTCTTAACAAAAGCGTATCTGAACGAAACTCCTTTACGCAACCCATTAGTAGATATGTTACTCGAGGGGGTGGCGGTCTTCAGCAAGAATTTAAGATAATTGTTGAAATTACTATTCGGAAATAGTGGTAATTTAACTTTTGACATATTTATATTTAATAAGTATAAGTAGCATGTATCCATCAAAAAACGCACCTGAAACGGTATGAAACAAAAAAGAAATATTTTGCCCCTTCCCCTCTCCCCACCTTCCCGAAATTTCACGCGCCATTTTTTATAAACTTTTTCTAATGTGTTATAAACTATCGTAAAATTTCAAACAGATCGCCTTGTTATATTTCCTAATTTTAACAAAAATGTTAGTTCCACATTCCACCACCAGGGAGCGCACTCTATTCTTAACAAAACTGTATCGGAAGGAAACTCCGTTAAACAACCTATAAGTAGATATGTTACTCGAGGTGGTGGCGGTCTTAATAAGAAATTAAGATATTTGCTGAAATTACTATTAGGAAATAGTGGTAACTAAACTTTAGACAATTTTATATTAAATAAGTAGCATATATCTCAGGACTCCCTCAAAAAGTCACCTAAAGCGGTCAGAAACGCTAATTTTTTAAATAGAAATCTAGCGCCCCCCCCCCTCCCCGGAATTTCGCGTGTCATTCTTTCTTACACTTTATCTTATGTGTTATAAAATAGCTTACAGTTTCAAACAGATCGACTTGTTAGACTTCCTAATTTTAACAAAATCGCGTTATGTTAGTTCCACATTCCACCACCAGGGAATGCACTCTATTCTTAACAAAAGCATATCTGAACGAAACTCCTTTACGCAATCTTTCCGTAGATAGATGGGTCGGGATGGTGGCGGTCTTAAACAAGAATTTAAAATATTTGCTGCGGTAACAAACGCTAAGATTTTAAAAATAATTCTAGTTTAACAAAAATGTTAGTTCCACATTCCACCACCAGGGAGCGCACTCTATTCTTAACAAAACTGTATCGGAAGGAAACTCCGTTAAACAACCTATAAGTAGATATGTTACTCGAGGTGGTGGCGGTCTTAATAAGAAATTAAGATATTTGCTGAAATTACTATTAGGAAATAGTGGTAACTAAACTTTAGACAATTTTATATTAAATAAGTAGCATATATCTCAGGACTCCCTCAAAAACGCTAATTTTTTAAATAGAAATAGATCCCCCCCCCCTCCCCGGAATTTCGCGTGTCATTCTTTCTTACACTTTATCTTATGTGTTATAAAATATCTTAAAGTTTCAAACAGATCGACTTGTTAGACTTTCTAATTTTAACAAAATCGTGTTATGTTAGTTCCACATTCCACCAACAGGGAATGCACTCTATTCTGAACAAAAGCATATCTGAACGAAACTCCTTTACGCAATCTTTCCGTAGATAGATGGGTCGGGATGGTGGCGGTCTTAAACAAGAATTTAAAATATTTGCTGCGGTAACAAACGCTAAGATTTTAAAAATAATTCTAGCTCCCCCCCCCCCCCCCCCAGTCCTCGAAATATCACACTTCATTCTTTTTTACACTTTTTTCTATGTGTTATAAACTATCTTAAAGTTTCAAACAGACTGAGTGGCGGTCTTAACCAATAATTCAAAATATTTCCTGAAATTACTATTAGAAAATAGTGGTATGAAGTAAACATTCTGATGATGAATGAGTTATACTTATCTCATATCGCTGTTCAAAAAGCCCAGGCAAATTATTAGATTTCCTAATTTAAGTTAATTCGTGGTTAAATAAGCGCGTCTCTTCATTTTAATCGACGCATTTGATAGGAATAAACCGATTAATTAAATAATAATTAATATTTCAGCTTGTAATTAAGATAGGACTTAGATACGGTATCAATGAAATCAGCGAGAAATTTGACATCGGGATGCCAAAAAATTTAATCAAAAAATTTAATATTTAAAAAGTTAAAATTTCGTATTAAAATATGCTATTATGGAAAACGGCAGCGTCGTCATGTCTACCTGCTTTCCCGCCGAATTGAAATCTTTTTATTTCCTTGTCTTTCAAATTATAGAAATTAAATTTTTATCGATCGATTTTTAGTGGATATTTTAACTTATACACATCGCAGAAATGTGAACTTTATACCAAATGAAAGTAGATTTTTTTCTGCGTCTGTCTATTCCATTTAAAAATTTCTCGGACCAATATTTTCTGATATACGATTTCGCTTTAAAATCTCCACTTCATTTTTCGGCTTAATTTCCTCCGTGGTAACCGTGCATTCGGCTGATTTTACTGGCAACCCTTAGAAGAAACATGGATGATTTCGAGAAAGTCCGTTTGAATTTGCGTTAAAAAGGTGGATTGGTTAATTTTAGAAGTTAATTAGCCCGTAATTCGGTTAATTACCAACTTTTTCAAAATTTTATGATTTGTTGTTTGATGTGAGGTGTTCAGCTATAAGTACCCAAAATTTCAAGTCTCTAACATGTATAGTTTCTGAGAACGGGCTCTGTGACGGACAGACAGACAGACAGAGGAGCGAGACGAATAGGGTTTCGTGAGATGAACGAAACCCTAAAAACAAATTTCACTACTTAAAAATCGAAAGTACGACGTTCATATATTAAAAATTGCGTATAACAGCTATTAAAAGCAAACTAAACAACCATTTTAATTAAATAAATCATAAAAAAATAAAAAGTAAAACAGAAACCTTTATTTAAGGGAACATACAATTTAAGAACAAATTCTTACTTACTTCTTAACTATTGAACGCTTTTGTTAATGCGCGCCGCTTTATGAACTTAGGTTTCTCTTTAAGAAGTTTTTATTTTATTCTATTACATAGACATAAGTTCTGATTCAGTAATAAAGCTTTTTTGCTCAAGATCTTTTTTGTTTGTTTGTTTCAACAATTTTGTTTTTCTCTCCTTTCTTGAATATTGAACTTTAGACTTCCGAACTTTAGACTTTGTACTTATTAATAAAACCATTAAGTAATTATAAAATCATTTTATTCCAAAATATGTACTATCCTAACATTCGGCACTCTTACTCTTCCGCGATATGTGAATATAATGCGTTGTTAGTGAAATTAGGTTCAAAGTGAAACTTGTTAATACGAAGTTGATACTTGCGGAATTCAGACATTGATTTATGTGCTTTAATATATTGATACTTGTTATGTTTACTAGTAAAAAAATGGGAAGAATTTTGGTCACCTGTTTTGTTGATAAGTAGTTCTGCTTACCCCTTCCCCGACGAGGAGGGCAAGTGCAAGAATAGTTGAATACGTTGTGTAACAAAAAGCTATATTTTTAAATAGTAAGAATTTCCCTAAAGTATTATTTACTATAAAGTTATTTCAAGTATAATAGTAATATTTTATTGACTTCTCTTCACTTAAATAGTAAAATGTGCGAATAATAAATGCATATCATTGGAAACGTATTAAAAGAACGAGAAAGAAAAAAAAAAGGGAATTTTTAGAGATTAATAACGATATCATTAGGGCGGGGGGGGGGGGATGATAACGTATGGTATCGTAAAGCGGGAGGGGTCCAAAATTGCCAAAAAGTTGATAACGTTATATATGCCCTAAGGAAGAAATCAAAATTTTCTTAACATTTTACCATTAGATTAATTTTATTAAAACCCCCTCACTGACAAGCCCGTGTTAATACGTTCACTAAGCTCCAGGTTTCACTGCAATACAAGCAATATTTAAAGTATTATAATTCTATTGATTTAATGTATTTTTAATACATTGAATAATGATTAATACTTCCAAGGATTGCATTCATATTCGTTATTACGTTTTTTTATAAAATGTTCAAAGAATCCTATTTTTTAGCATATAAAACAAAATGAAGAGAAAACAACATTACAATTTTGCCCTCTTCCAAGGCAGTCGGAGGGTTAAGCGTTATCAAAACCCACTGCATTCGTGAGTATTTCAGAAATACAGTCGAACCCGGTTAAGACGCTCACGGTTAATACGCGATCCCGCTTAATACTCGGATTTTTTCCAATCCGTTGAACATCGCCCATAAGGCTAGTGCAAAAACATCACGTTTAAGACGCGAACGGTTGTTACGCGATCCCGCTGAATACGCCATAAATTTTCATTCCATTGAGGTAAAAAAATCACGCTTAAGACGCGAATTCATTGATCAAGATGCGAATTCCTTCTTTCTTCTCGAGTGTTCCCAATTTAGAGGATTTTGTTTTTATTCAGATAAAAACACTGTTTCCAAATAGTATTATTTACTTTATTTAATAGCAGATTACTTAAGACAAAAATTACTAACCGGAAATAATGGTAGATATTTAAATTATCAACATTGCAGTTCTTTTTTTATCCCGCCCCCTAACATTCTTTGGCTTTCGCTTCGTGTATGTTTTTACTGTAGCAGAGAGATATAGATGAATTCAGGTTACACAGATAAGTGATAAAAATTATTATGATTAGAGAAGATCATACTTGTTGTTAGTGAGTTTTTAAGTTTACGTTATATCACTACTATGTTTTATAATGCATATTGTAGGAAACAAAAAATGAAACTCGTACAGATTAAACAAATACGACTGCGGTTAGATAATTCTTTTGTGTTGTCTTTACATTTTGTTATGCTAACAATATTTTTTATACAAAGATTAATAAGGATAGTGTTTATTATATTAAAAAGGACAAATTATAATGGTATGGTACTCATTATTAAAACTACTAAATATGATTTAAAAAATTGGATTATATATTTATTTTCGGTTATTATTCCCGCCGGTCGTATAAAAGGAAACAAAGAATTAATGTAGAATACAATTAATTTTAATGTAAATATACGTAAATGACACAATTTTCGAACGTAAACATATAAATGAAAGCTCTAAAGTTCATTTAGATGATTAAATGGTAAATAATCTAAGTTCCTGCAACATTTTACAAATCACGTTTAATACGCGATCCCGCTTAATACGCGACTTTTGACCACTCCCTTGAAACGCGTATTAACCGGGTTCGACTGTATTTTGAAATTTCGAGAACAGAAATAAAAAGTAAAGGGAAAATCAAAATGAATCTAACAGTTTACTATAATTTTATTTAAAAAAAACGCAGCCTTCACTGATATTTTAGAAATATTTTGATACGTTGAATATAACCATAAAATTTTTAATTCAAATCAAATTTTGAGAAAAAAAAAGATTTATTTTATTCTAAAAAAAGTAACTAACGCTGTCGCTGCCGTAATCAAATTTTACTGTGACTAGGGCTCATTCATGGCTTATATTAAGAAAACAGTTGAATATAAAAATATAAAAACTGGTAGTTTTATAGAGTATTTATTATCTATATTTATTATCAACATGCTCAGCTTTTAAAATGAATAATTATTTTAAACGCTACTTAATGTTGCAAAACGTCCAAAATATTTCACTTTGAAGAAAACTTTATAGGATCAAAAACTATGCATAACAATTTAACAACCATTTGCAGGCACATACTGCACTATCTTGCGGTGTGCAGTGTGGGATATTTTTTTTTCATTTATCAATAAGTTTATTTTTTATTTATTTTTTACAAAATTTCAATATTAATAGAGATTTATTTCAGATTTCGAAATAGTCCTTGCTTTTTAAATATTGTCGCCACATCTAAAAAAGACCAAATAAGAATATTTCCAAACATCCTTTAATTGAGAAATATAACACCACATCAATATTATAAAAGAAAGAAAATGTTAAAATAACTTACATTATTATGCATTAAATAAGGAAAATTACGTCATAAAAGCCGAACTAATAATTGTAAGTACAAAATTGAAAAATAAATTTACACGTGAATATTAAAATATAATTAAATTATTACGTGCGAAAAGTCTTAATTCGGTTAAAGGGGTCATGTTTGAAATTGTATATTTAAAATGTTATATTTAAAAAGATTTTTTTTCTTTTTATTGCCTAGACGTTATTATAAAAGTCTGAAAGGCTGCTAAATGTTTTAATTAATCATTTTACATATTCTTATTTTCAAATGTATAATAGATCTTACTAAATCAATCACCAAATAAGGCATCAGCTGTCAGGACAGCGGTGGGTGTGGCCTTTGGAACTTTTAATAGAAAAATAAAACTTCCCAAAATCTTTTAATTTTTCATCCAATTCCTTGAATTTCTTTAAAAAACGCATGTAACAAATAACTATTCTTCAGATACAATTTGAATAATATTTTATGTATTAATGACTCTTTCAGTTAATTTTCTGAGGATCTATTTATGTTTTATACTTAAAAATATATATATGTTGTCAGTAGTAGTAAAAAATTTCAATTACATAATCTCAAAAGTAGATTCATTTAAGAATAATTTAAAAACTACTTATTGCTAAATAGAGTTCTTTTATTTGTTTTTCTTTGATTTTTAATTTGTTTGAGAAAATGAAAAGGAAACGGAAAGTTACTTAAATAAAAAAATATATATAATAATTACCGCGAGCATTTAAACATATTTTCAAACGATTTTCCAAGATGCTTGATCCAGATTAAAAAAAAAATACTTAAATATTTTACAAATTTACAGTGTTTCTTAAATCACGCGTAAACAGCAACTTTTTTCATTCATTTATTCGTTATTTTCTGTAATGATTTTGGTAATTCAGCAATTAATTCTTTATTAGTTTTGGTAGTGCAAAACAAAATGCGCGAAGTTCAATAATGAAGACAAATAACTACTATTTACCCTCGTTAAGTTCCGCAACGATGTGGTGGTTAAAATAAGTACCTCAAAGAGGATAAATTAGATTAAGTAAAACATCTTAAATTTCTTAATCACTTTCATTTTAATCATTCCCACTTTGTCGGACAGAGGGTAGAACAATTTAATTTAAATATCTCGAAACGCTAACCAGGAAACAGACTAACGATACAGACCATCAACTCATCCAGATGACGACTGAAATTTTAGAATTGGACAAAACTGGATTAGCATATTAAAATGGCTCCACCAGTGGTCGAGAGGTTCTGCTCTCAAAGCTAGTAGACGGGAGATGCTGGGGTCGAACCCAATCAAGCTTGTCGGCCTAATCGTACGGAGTTTTCCGTGGTTTTCTTCGAACCTTGGATATCCTTCACTGTAAAAAAAAAGGACTAAAATACGGAAATGCTACTGTCAATCTAGACTCCAGTACTATTTCCGTATTTTAACAGAACTTTTTCTCGGTAAATTACAGAAAAACTACCGTTAAATTTAAAAAAAAACGGAAACTTTTCTGTAATTTACCGGGAAAAAGTTCCGTTAAAATACGGAAATAGTACTGGCGTCTAGATTGCCAGTAGTATTGCCGCATTTTAGTCCGTTTTTTTATAGTGTTGCGTAAATACGGGTCAGGTTAACTTAGAAGGACCCCCCCCCCCCACGGAGGACACACCCCTTTTCGGCCTATATCCCTCGTGCAATAATCGACCGTCATAAACAACACAAGCATATTAAAATGCAACTGGTCTACCAAATCATATCTTGGTGGAAAACACCAGCAGACCCGATGTTAATGGCTGATCGGTAGGTTTATCATTGTGTTTTCCTACACCCCAAGGCATGAAAACATGGAGGGCTGGGAGCAGGACAACATAATGGTAAGCATACCAGTCAACCGATCAAATCGGGTCTACATGTGTTTTCCACCAAGATACGACTTGGAAGACCAGTTGCATTTTAGTATGCTAATCGAGTTCTATCTAATCCTGGAATTTCATCCGTCAACTCGATGAGGTGATGGTTTGTAAAGTCGCCTTCCAGTCTATAAGAAATGTTTCGAGTTACAATTGTTTCAGTTTCAGTAAATAAATAAAATATTCTTTCCCGTTGTGTTGAAAGCAATGCTGCTTGGAAAAACAAAAATTCTATGTATATATAACCAACTTAAAAAAATTCATTTATAATCAACGCTCATAATCATAACTGAGAATGCAAATGTACCAAAATATAATTCTTAAGTTCAATAATTTCAAATTAAGTTTCCTGAAGAGGTAGAAAATCATACCGTTTCGGATTCTCATAATAAACACATAGTAAAAATTTAAAACAAGTTTCTAATATTATTTAAAACTTAATATGCCAACAACCGATCATTTAATCGGTACAAAAAAAAAACTATTTCTTTTCAAACTAGAAATTTCTTCGGAATGTAAATAAAATATAAATTACACAGAAATGAGTTAAATAGTTTTAAATGAAACTTCTGGTGTAAAATATTTTTATAAAACTTGAGTAAAATTCTCAGTATCTTTAATATTAATCATCTTGACGTATGGATAAAAATTTTAAAGGTTTCATCATTAATAAGGCTTTGATGTTATCTGTACAGGAAAGTTTTGAAGAAACATCACAAAACATTTTTTATGTCTTGAACATTCACCTGAGATGTATTAATTAAAATTAATATTTCCACGTGAAGATTACAAGGAAGTTCAAATAATAATAAACAAAAATTGTTTAGCTTATGGCAGTATTATATTATACGTTTACATCTATACCGATTTTATCAGGCATTTCTTGTACCAAAAAAATGGGGTATCATACTTGTTTGTGCTACACTCGTTAAATATTTTCGTACCATATCTAAGTAAATATATTTTGAAACCGTTTAGCGAGTGTAGCACAGACAAGCATGAGCAAGTAGCACAGACCCCATTTTTTTGGTACAAGTAATGCCTGATAAAATCAGTATAGATGTAAACGTATAACAACAAGAAAGGTAAATAACAAAAGACAAAAAAAAAAAAAAAAATCTCGAAAGACGACGCAAGTTTTAAATTAATTACTAGAAAGGAGGGAGGTGAGGAGGGATCAACAATAATAGTCAATCAGTCATGCAATATTCTCACTGTATTCTTTTCGAAGAAGAATACGGAAAAGGTCAAGAACGGCTTCCTTTTTTATGTCTGACAGCAAACGCATCCTTGCGTAATTCGAATAAAAATCGTAACCGCATAGTTATACGACGTAATATTCGTAAATATTTCACATGCAGGTGACGACCTGACTGACCAAGTAACTGCCCCTTCGTGTCTCTGCCCAAATATGTCCCGTTGTCCATTCACATGAGGGCGCAGTTCCTGGCCGCCCTGTTTAGCTCCTTGCTGTTATTCTTGGCAGCAGTGGCGTTTCTAAGCAGGGTGTGGTTTTTATTCAGCCGTCCCTGAGCCGCCAAGGCAGTCACTTCAAAGGCATCGCGGACGGTCCGCGGACAGCAGCGGGCCGAAGTTTCCACATACGTCGTAGCATGGATTTGTCGTGACACGGCCAATGCCTGCAAAAGAAAAAACAAAAACATAAATATAAATGTATTTAAAAAAAAAACATGCTTTCATTAAAATTCACAAAAATGTAGAAAAAAGTATTTCTTTTTAATGCACTTAGAAGTAGGAAAGTCTTGAAAAAAAACTTTAAATGCGTGGAGTTTACAATTGCGGTGAGCTCGATTATGGAAGATTAATGGATTTAACTTGTAATTTCGCCAAATTAAACCGGGAGAACTCACTGCGTGAAATTTTCTCTCGTCGTCATACCATTTATAGCCCCAGTTTGCTGATTGGATAACAGAGAGGCTCATCTCTCCTCTAGCTGGGAGTAGGATTGACCCCCCCCCCCCCCCCCCCCAGATAGCGGAGAGATCAGCTTCACCGTTATCCAATCAGCGAGCTGTGTCAAAAAAAGTATGACGGTGAGAGAAAATCTCACGCAGCGAGTTCTCCCCGGTTAAACAACTGCCAAGTTGGCTTCCAATCTGGCAACTTACTTTTGTCGCCAAATGTGCCGATATTTCGCCAAGCTGTCCAAAAAGGGCACTACTATGGTAATCCTGTCATTAGTACTTTTGAACAAATACTAATTGTTGAAGCTGATATTTATTTCTCTATAGGAAATCAAACTATTGTTGAGTTTTCATTAACCAAATCTGCCATCGTTGCGCCCCTTAGGGATCGAGTTTTTAAAATCTGTCCAACTCATGTATTGCCCTCAGGAATATTCCACAATTCAAAGCTCCATGTCTACAGAAAGTGGGTAAAACATGAGTGACAAGATTGGACTGCCGCATACAAGCACAATTGTAAGTTAAAAGAAAGTGTGTAAAAAAGAAAAAAAAAGTAAGAATGCTGTTAATGCGACATCATATGTTTCTGACTCTGTTTTGAGTAAAAATAAAGCATATGGAGCATTCTCACAATCTTTTGACTTTCGGGAATAAAAATCTGGTAAAATTAAACTTGCTAAAATAACATTTTAATCTGATAGACAAATGCCTTAAAGATTCAAAATAAAGAAAAAATGGTCAGCAGTGAGAATTTTTTTATTTAACTGAGCTTTAAGTTAAATTTGCGAGTTTAATTTTCCTTACCATTTTGCCACTATAACTTTCTAGTTTCTTCTAAATTTTTACTTAAAATGAATTTGCATAGTAACCAGAGGACATTCAAATAAGAAATAATAACAATATTGTATTTTTAGTACAAAATTCTGGCATAACAATGTCTTAAAGCGGTGTTAAAGAAGGGACGGTAAAGTAAAAAAAAGGGGAAGGTTTTAGGAAAAAAGGGACGAAATGGGAAAAAAAGGGACGATAAGGATGGAACGGTAGGGAAAATTACCACCTATTTTAGGCAAATCATGTTAAGACTAAGTGGTAGCCACAATGTTCATTTATTTTTAGAAACAGTTACCTACATTGGATTAAATTTTAAAAAAAGAATTAATTTACCTTGAAAAGTGCAGGTATAAACCTTGGCGAGGTTAAGACTATCAATAAAGCCACGATGCTTGAAATTGATAGTAAAATACTGATTTAAATTCTGCAGTAAATTTCCTGTCAAAAAATTTTAGACATTCTTTCTCTAGCATACTTCTGCGTGAAAAAACTTGAAAAAAATACTGTAGCTGCATCTGAAGGGATTTCCTGTATAACTTTAGAAGAGGGACGGTAAGGAATCTAAAACCCAGGGACAAAGTTTAAAAAGTAATAACACCCCCAAAAATGTGTGCAGGTTAATTTTTTGCTACATATTCATAAAACAATAGTTCCAGTTTCCGAAAAAAATTACATCAAATTATTTTTATTAAAGCAATTTTATACAGACAGCTCCAAACTTAAAAATCAGCATCAGGGACACGGGACGGTATAGGAGTTTTCCTGGTATTTGGACCCCGAACATCGTCCAAAACTTATTTATCTCGTTTTATGCAATCATGCAAAGGGATGTTCCCCAGTATATGAAATTAAAAAAAACACAATAATATGTACTAAAATAAAATTTATTATTCAGGGACATAAAAGTCAAAAGATTGTGAGAATGCCCTATACTGAATGAAACAACAATTGTAGGTAGCTTTCATTACAAAAAGCTAGTTTTGCAGCCGTTCGGAAGAAAGCGATTCCGAAAATTTTGGTATATTTTCATTGATCATGACTCCCAGACACCGAAACAACCCTCCGTTCAAATGTTGATATATATATATCTGATATCTTTGTCACACTGTAACTCTCGTATTTAGGAACCGATTTAGATGTAACTTGGTGTGTACATAGTACATACCAATGTCTCGACCGAGCTCTTTGGACAGCTTCATCCGCCATCTTGTTTCAAAATAGCAGCCATTTAATTTTTTTTATTTAAATTTAAAATGAGGTACAAAAAAACTAGAAGTTTAAAAAGATTTTTTTCTTATGTGTTTAACCTTGATACAAAGATTCTGGAGCAGTGTGGCTGATATTTTGGAACAACCTGATTTTTGTCACGCGATAACACGCGCATTTATAAACCGATTTGGATGTAACTTGGTGTTCACAGTCGTCGGAAAAAAAAGTAAACACCCCCTACTAACTCCTCAACAAATTATCATAGATGAAAGTTACTGGAACCGATCGATTGGAAATAAAGCCTACTTTTAAATGATATATGTAAAATTTGCTTAGGGGGCTATCTACATATTAAAACGAACCCAAACTTAATTTTTTCAATAGCAATACACAATTTTAACGAGATATTTCAAATCTTCGGTTTAAACTATCTAGACACCAAATTTCTAGTCATTTGAATGATAAGTTTTTGAAATTATAAACATTCAAAATCTAGTGCTTCTAATGTAAAATTACATTTTCATATTTTTATTAATATCTCCTGAAATTATACTCCAAAATTATAATCCTAATGTGCTAATTTTTTGTGTAGCAATAATACTAAAATATCGAAACATAAATACGCTTAAGTTGAAATTTTTATAATTTTATGATATGAATTATGAAATTAATATTCGAAAAAGATTATGAATTGCAACCTGCAATTTTTTTTTGCTGGATTTAGATTTATTAAGTCCTGCTTTTTGGAAATCCAAAATTTGACATCCGTCTTCCAATTAGTTTTCAAATTATGCTTTAAAAACGGCAAAATAATGGTTTGAGGGGCTGTCTATGGTAGAAGTGACTAGATATTTTGAAATTTTTTTTATGCTATCCTGTAATTTAGCACTCTTGAATGACCGCTTGCGTGGCGCTTAAGATGCCTTGATCAAGAAGGGGGCTCTCTCGGTCAACAGTCGAGTAACGAATTTCAATTTGGATACAGCCCCTAAAATAGACTTGTTTTAAAATAATTAATTTCTCGAAACTTATTGTACGAATTGCATAAAAATTTGTTTTTAGTCTTACTGAAGAGCATAGAGTTCATTTATGCCGTCAGAATTGTGTACTGCTATTTAAAAAAAACCAAAGTTATGGCTCGTTTTAATATGTAGATGGCCCCCTAAGCAAATTTTATATACATCATTCAAAAGTAGACTTTATTACCAATCGTCTGATACCAGTACTTTCTTCTAGGATATCTTTTGCAGAGTTAGTAAGGGGTGCTTACTTTTTTTTTTTTTTTCCACGACTGTACATAGTACATACCAATGTCTCGACCGAGTTCTTTGGCCAAATTCATCCGCCACCTTATTTCAAAATGACGGCCATTGAAAAATTAAAAAAAAAAATTAAATTTACAATTAGATACAAAAAAAATCGGAAAGTGAAAAAATTTTTTTCTTATGTGTTTGACCTTAATACAAAGATTCCGGAGCATTTTTTGTTTCTTCTATGTCTTAAACAATGGTTGAGTTCTAACACTCTGAATTTCTAGTGTGGCTGACATTTTGAAACGATCTGATTTTTGTCACGCGATAACACGCGTATTTATTAACCGATTTTGATTTGACAACGCATGTACATAGTACATACCAATGGCTCGACCGAGTTCGTTGGCTAATTTCATCCGCCATCTTGTTTCAAAATGGCGGCCATTTAAAAAATTTAAAAAAAAATAATTTAAAATGAGGTACAAAAATATTAGAAATTGAAAAGATTTCTTTCTTATGTGTTTGACCTTGATACAAAGATTTCGGAGCATCTATTGTTTTGTCTATATCTTAAAAAATGACTGAGTTATAGCCATTATTATTGTATTTTAGGTATGAAAGGTGACACCTATCTAGAAAGGGGGGGGGGGTTGGGGAAGAAAGGCTAGTTTGGAGCAAATGGGACCAGATCTGAAGGCAGTTCTCTGATAGATTTGTGGCAGTGGATGAGACGTTGTTACAAATCTACTTCAAAATACTTAAGTTCAACACTGCATGTGGTCCTTATTTTTTAGCATCCTTATTGAATATTTGTATTTTAATAAATATATATATACGTGTATATATATGTATGTTCGTCTTATCGAAGTGCAGATTTTTTTTCTGTTAAATAAGGCTAAGATTATTATTCGGAAATAGCGGTATGCAAAAATGAAAGTCCTTCATAAACATCTTGAAGGGATTATTGGTTTTCAATTAACACGCTTTCTTTTTTTTTTTAATCCGAAAAGTTTTTTTTTTCCTAATAGAATTATAAAAGAATAGAAAATCTAATAGAAAGTGCGATGAAATTATTGTAAAATTAAATTTTGCGGAATATGATTCCATGCGGTAGCTCATTGTTTAATTTTCTTTATCTGTAAAATTATTATAGATAATTTTATTTTATTTTACAGAAATTTCAAACTTATATTGATGTATGAAGAAAATATTTGAATAATTTAACAGGCAAAAGACTATTTAGTACGAAATTAAAAATATTTTTTTAGAAATCGGATTCTTCAGTAATCACAATTACGTCAAATTACTTTTTTTTCTAAATCGTCCGATAGAAGTTATTTTATCGCAAAGAACGAGAAATGCTGGAAACATTTCGAGAGATAACTTATACCTCTCTAGAGCTAAATAATCGACGCGGAGTCGGGAAATGTAGAAAGTTACAGATTTAGTGATAAAAGGTTTTGCTTCCAAGCCATCAATTATTTGGGATTGCAGTGTGACGTAAATGAAAGATATCTCTAGATTGATTTTTAAACATCTAAATATGAATTTATTTTTTTTTCTATCTTTCATGAATACATTTGGAACTATATCTTAAAGTTACAATGGAACATCCGCTGTTGCAGTGTAGCTTATTTTGAAATTTATGATTACGATTTTAATCCGCTATTTTTTTAATTTTTAACTTTTAAATTTACGAATTTCAAAATATCTTGATATGACGGTTAAGGGGGGGGGGGGGGTCTCTTTGGAAATTTTAAAAAATCGATTTTTTTTTCATATTTCGAAAATATAATATCTCGAGAATATATTGGCAAGAGGAAAAATCAAAATATTCAATATTAACAGAGTTATCCCACTTTTAGTCGAGCGCGATAGAGTCCGCATGCTGTGCTAGGGAGCCAGAGCATGTCCTACCAATCTACTAAGATTTATCTAGAGATGACTTACTCCAAAGATGCTTGTGTGACCATACCCAGAACGCTAACGAAAGTTTTTACGCATCAGTTTAGCGGTTATCTCCAGGTCCGAAACTAGACTTTTTTACATCCGGGGCAAACATGGATTTTGGCACCCCCTCCCCACTCCTCCACAAACTAAATTTACAAATAGAATTCTACGAAGTTTATAACAGCCAATTTATTTTAAAATTTTAAATATGTAATCATAAAATACGTAATACTGAGCTACGAATCAGCTTTCTCAAATATGGATTCATTAAAACGTTGAAACAGAATCGAAAGGAACCAAAAAGTTTAATTAAAATTGAATGCATTAAACCTGTATAATGTGGGGAAACATCTGCTTTATACAAGTTTCTGCGAATCATTTTAACTGTTTGTCAATTTTAATGCATTTGGTTCAATTTTCCTTTTGGATTTTCCATCTGTGGGACATTTGTACCCAGATTTCATATATATGCATATATATATAAACAATAGACAAAATCTTCATTTGGCGCCCCCTTCGCCTGGTGCCCGGGGCAGGTGCCTCCTCTGCCCCCCGCCTAGTTTCGGCCCTGGTTATCTCTAAAACACCTGCATTTTGGACTACAAATTGTTGAAATTTCAGCATATGTCGCTGCTGGGACATTTAATGAAGGCTACACTTCCATTCTTAGAGTTATGGATAATTTAAATATTCTTGTTGGCACATATGCCAAAGTTTTTTCCGAAAACGTCGATGAGGCGGGAGTGACGAGACAGAACCGGAGGAGTCTATTTCAGACAAAAACAGCTCGCACAGCCCCAAAACTGCAGCAACTTGAAGAAAACCAGCTTTTCGAGGAATCCGAAGGTCTATTATATGCACCTGGGATCGTTGATTGATCGGTAAGTCACTAAAACCAGTAATTTTATCGTACTGAAACTTAAAACGCGATTATCTCAAACTATGTTTTTAAAAACTGCTTGTGCCGTAACTCAAAAAGTTATCGGTCGATTTGGCGGTATTTTGGTGAGGTTTTTCTTTATATCATTACCGGAAGGATGTACCTAAAATTTAAAAGATTTCGTCTAAAAAAACAATTTTTTAGCGATGAAAAATGTCGAAAAAATAGTACAAAATCCGAACATTTTATTAAAAACCGTACTTTTTACTCTATACTTTTTTATCGTTTTATAAGTTTATCCTTCCCGTGCATATGTTAGAAAAAAAAAATTTTTTTTCAGATCAACAGAAAAAGAGTGACGAGGGCAGCACTTTTGGGCCTCCCACCTGAGATACTCGAAGAAAAATTTTGCTGAGCCGCCATTTTGAAAAAAAAATGTACTCTACAGAGATGCAATAAAGTTATGTTACAGTTTCAAAATGATCCGATTATTTTATCACCTTTAAAAGAAATTAATGAAAAATGACTGATTTTGAGGCGTCTAAAGGGACTTCCCCCATTAAAATGAAGGTCTTTTTCAGATTCGGCACTGAAAAGTACACAAAAATCAATTTAAAAAAGTTAAACAAAACAACCATGTTATCTATTTTTTATTATCAGATTGTCGCTATTTTTGGGCTTTTTGAGTTTGAAAGTTATTATTTGTGAAAAATCTTGACGTGATGATTAAAAATGAAGGCCACTTTCGGATTGAGCGCTAAAAAACGTAAAAAAGAAAGCGATTTAACAAATTACAACGACCATTTGGAAAATTATTTTTTCGAAGACTTAAATTTAAGACATAAAAAATCGCACGCGTTTATACATTACGTACGTCATGAATTAAACATTAACATTCCTGGACCCATCATGAACAAATTTTAAAAGAAATTTCAGTTTTACAATTTTCGGTACTGTAAATTTTTAAACTTCTACGGAGCTGATCATACATTACGTACGTCATGGATTAAACATTAATATTCCTGGAGCAATTTTAAATGAAATTTCATATACATTACGTACGCCATGGATTACATTTTTCGGAACTGTAAATTTTTAAACTTCTACGGAGCTGGTCATACATTACGTACGCCATGGATTAAACATTAATATTCCATTTTAAATGAAATTTTATTCTTAAACTTCTAAACATCCCACAACATTACTTTTTACACCGTCGTATAGAGAAAAAAATGTACTTTTAAATGCAATTTGTTTGAAAGCTGTATCTCAATTTGTTTCTGAGTTATTAATTTCTTTTTGTAGTTTTTATTACTTTTTTGTCATACTGGCAACATAAGTATCCATCTCTGTTGAAAGTAAAGGGAATATACAGATTACTGTATAGACCCATCAGAAAACGAATAAAATGCGAATTCAACCAATAAAACGCTTCAGATATGTTTTTGATTTCCTACCCTGACAGAGGACAATAACCATTTTCCCAAATGGTTAACAGTTATCAAACGTTAAAAAAACACAACCGCTGCAGGCTTGTGTTATTTGTGGCGTTCAGAAGACAATCCGACTAACTCCATTTTAAGTGACGTTTTTTTAAACTAAGAAACATTGAACATTTTCTATATATTTATACAGTGATAAAAAGTTACCCTTGATTAAAAGAAAATTAATGACATGAATCAAAATATCCCGAGAAATAACATTATAGATATACAATATTTTTATAGTTACAATAACTTTAACTGATTATACTAAACATTTTGATTTGATGGAGTTAATCGATTTGTGCACTGAACGGCTCATTTAACATCAGTTGCACATGTTATACGTTCTAGTGAAAGTAGAAATATTATAAACATTCCTTAACATGGTTTTAATTGGCAGCTACTTTTTCAATTCCTACTATTAGTTCACACTCTCCCTATATTTATTTATTTATTTATATATCTTGTTCAAATTTTCAATCGTTAATAAAATACTTATTTTTCATCCTATCAAGTTGAAATAATTTTTTTCAACTTGTAATAGATGACAATATATGTTAATACTGTTTTTTCAAATATTAATTCATTAATTCAATTTTAATTAATTAATTTTAGTTTTACATGGGAGACAAAATGGCGGCCATTGGTTATTGAAGCATTTAATGCATCTTCATATCTATAAGGGAGGTTACCATAGGGGTGACCCTGTTCTGTCGCCAAATACAGCCAAGTTTGTCGCCAACTTTCCGATATATCGCCCAATTTGGTACCAAAATGAGTCGCCAAAAGTGACGCCAACTTGGCGATATCTCTAATATTTCGCCATAGACTTCCATTGTAAACCTACTTGCTTATAGAAAATCAACAAATTGAGACATTTTAATGCAAAAATAACTAATATTAGCTTAAGGGATTATATTAAATTTTTCTTTGATAACCTAAGTAGGAATTGACTTTAAAAACAAAATTTTTATATTACTTGTTAAAATGTACTCTATCTGGTAAAATGTCTGTAACCATTTTAATTTTATTTTAAGCAAACTTTTTAAAAACATTGCTGTATCCAGAATTTAATAAATTATAAAGCTGTTTAGCTTTAAATTAGAATTTTCTTTGCAGAAGTCGAGCTTTTCTGCATCACACAGCGTCAAATTATTTTTCTTTATTCGTTCAATATTTTATCGTAGAGAGCGACAAATGGTGACAACATTTTTAGAGATAACGCATAGTATTATAAAATCGAAACGGAGCAGGAAAATTTAGAGAGTTACAGATTTAGTGATAAAAGCTTTTGCTGTTAAGTCATCAATAATTTGGGATTGGAGTGTAGCGTAATTGAAAGATATGTCTGCAATGAAACAAGCTAAAGATTTTTTTTATTATTATTCTATTTTACTATTTGCGAATAAATTTGAAATTTTATCTTGATTATCAGAAAAGTCGAGAATGGAAAGACAGCCGAGAAGAAAGTTTCATTGACAGTCCGCCTATCAGCAGTATAAGTTATTTTCAAATTTTATTAGAAACTAGCTGCCTAACAGTCTAATGTGTTGCTTCTGCTTTGTATGACATCTTTCGATTTTTTGGGAATAAATCTAATTTTCTTCTACATTACAAAGTATTTATAATATTAGTTTTAGTAATTTTTTTTATTATAAGTAAGAAACTATATTTAAAATTTAGTTTAACTGAAAACTACGAAATTTCATTTTGCAAATTATGTGACTTTAATGCAGTTATACTAGAGTGCATTTATAAAAGAATGACGACGTACGGGTAAATCAAAAACAAAAATTTGTTTCGTCAAGAGAATTTTGGATAAATATTTGAGGAAATTTCCAATATAGTTTCCAATCTGAGTGTGCACAATGTGCGTATCTAACACAAAATTTAGGCAACCCAGAAATGTCACGAGTGCAATGGTCAGGAGGATATTTGGAAAGTACTAAAATCATCGTTTTAATTAGATATCGACACTTTCATCAAGAATACAATATATGCGTATGCATGTGGCCTTTCTTTTAAGAATTACGAAGCAAAAAAGGTGCCCTCTATTATATTGGGAGATTCAATATAGTTATACAGGGAGTCGAACAGCATCTGTCATGGTTTAAGGACCCTGTCCTCAAAACTCGAACCTCGAACTCGATTTTTTAGAAATTGAGTTCAATCTACTAGCCGCTTAAAATTTATGTTTGAGAAAGCATGCTAAGCATTGTATCATGCTACTTTTATTCACAATTTAATTTACTTGGGCTCCCTAAAATATAATTAATATAATCCCTTAAGCTAATATTAGTTTTTATTAAAATATCGTAATTTGTTAATTTTCTGTAAGCAAGTAAACCCTATTGGTGTACAATGGAAGTCTATGGGAATTTGGCGAAATATTAGAGATATCGCCAAGTTGGCGTCGCTTTTGGCGACTAATCTTCGTCACCAAATTTGGCGATATATCACCAAGTTGGCGACAAACTTGGCGGCATTTGGAGACAGAACAGGGTCCCCCCCTATAGTAACCCGCCCTTATAGGTATGAAGATGCATTAAATGCTGTTCAATAACCAATGATATGCGTTTCATTCGAGCTTTGCCATTAAACTATTAACAAATAATCGCGATTTCTATGCCACATACTATAGCGTAATATATATATATATAGATGGCCAGCATGGCTAAGCGGTGCATTCGGGAAATTTTGCATCCAATCAGAGTAAAACAAATTTGCTCGACTGTAAATTTATAGTGATATATTAAGATGTAGACGTGCGTTTTCAAAGTTTACGTGACACTGTAAAGTATCATTAGGTGTTGGTTTTTCCCTTCTCCTTTCAGTGTAAAATATATGTCCGTGTACAAAAAACTCATTAAGTAACCCTACAAGGACCAGATCCTGACTAGATCTCACCGTTTCAAGGCAGTTCTCAAATACAAACTAGCTTCTTTCCGACATTTTTGTAACTTTTTTCGCAAACCTATCAAAGACAACAATAATTATCTCTTATAAAATAATTACTCTAACTGACGTTAGAGTATCATTTTTTATCTAACATGCGGCGCATTCTAGTGGAAAGCAGAAATATTATACACATTCCTTAACATGGATTTAATTGTCAGCTCCTTTTTTAAATTTACTCTATCTGTAAAATGTCTGTAACCATTTTAATTTTATTTTAAGCAAACTTTTAAAAACATTGCTGTTTCCAGAATTTAATTAATTAAAAAGCAGTTTAGCTTTAAATCAGAATTTTCTTTGCAGAAATCGGGCTTTTCTGCATCACACAGCGTCAAATTATTTTTCTTTATTCGTTCAATAGTTTATTGTAGAGAGCAACAAATGGTGGAAACATTTTTAAAGATAAGGTATAGTGTTACAAAATCGAAACGGAGCAGGAAAATTTAGAGAGTTACAGATTTAGTGATAAAAGTTTTTGCTGTTAAGTCATCAATAATTTGGGATTGGAGTTAATATAAATGAAAGATATGCAATGAAGCATTAAGTAACTGAAGTTGTATTTTTTAAATTCTATTTTACTATTTGAGAATAAAGTTGAAATTTTATCTTGAACATGAAAAAAGTCGAGAATGGAACGACAGTCGAGTAGAAAGTCACATTGGTATGTCCCCTATCGGTCCTGTCAGTAGCAGGGCCGAAACTAGGGGGGGGGGGCAGAGGGGGTATGTGCCCCGGGCGCCAGAACGAAGGGGCACTAAATGAAGGATTATACCTTTGGAATGAATCATTTTCATCTGATGGAGTGATGGCTTCCATTATTATGAAACAGCCATTATAAATGAAGTGTTAGGTGAAGATGAAAGAGCAGTCGTAAAAAGTTAGAACTCTAATTTTCCGGTCAAAATAGAAAAAAAATGGTCATAATTTAAAAAAAATAATAATAACAATAATTATAATTATGGCCATTTTCTTTTCCCATTCTGACCAGAAAATCAGAGTTCTAACTGTTTACGACTGCTCTTTCATCTTCACCTAACACTTCATTTATAATGGATGTTTCATAATAATGGAAGCCATCAGTCCATCAGAAGAAAATAACTCGGTTAAAGCGGAAACTCGGTTAAGCAGGACTCGAATAACCGGGACTCTACTTTATATTTCATTTAAAAAATGATCTTTAGAATATTTTTGTTAGTCTTCAGAGGTGGGGGGGGGGTCATGACCCCCGTGACCACCCGCTTGGATCCGCCATTGTAGATTACGGAGTTCAGTATTACATATTTTATGATTACATATTTTAAATTTTAAAATAAGCCGGCTATTAGAAAAATAACAAAATTCTCTTTGTAAATATATTTTGCGGAAAAGGTGGGGGGGGGGGGGGCGCCAAAATCCATGTTTACCCCGGGTGCAAAAAAGGTTAGTTTCGGCCCTGGCCAGTAGTATAATTTAGTTTAAAATTCAATTACGAACTAGCTGCCTAACAATTTGATGTGTTGCATCTGCTTTGAATGACATATTTTGACTTTTTGGGAAAATATTTATAATTTTAGTTTTGGTAAATTTCTTATTAGAAGTAAGAAACTATGCACTGTAAAAAACGGACTAAAATACGGAAATTGTACTGGCGTCTCGATTGCCAGTACAATTTCCGTATTTTAGTGCCTTTTTTACAGGGTATTTAAAATTTAGTTTAACTGAAAATTACAAAATTTAATTTTGTAAAATATGTTATTTTGATGCTATTATGAGTGCCTTTATAAAAGAATGGCGATAATACGGGTAAACCAAAAACAAAAAAACTCCCTGCCGGCCCGGCCTACAGGCAGAGGTAGATTTCGAAGTCAAATATACTAATTTCACAAACAAAAACTAAATCATGATTAGAGATAAATCCACTTTAACAATTTTATCTGGCCGCTCTTGACGAGTTTTTATTTCATTTTCATATAATAGCTGGTTTTATCAGAATCATGTTAGGGCGGCATTAAAGAAAAAAAACTTTTCCATGCTCAACAACTCGAAATTTTCTGCCATAATTCCAGATTCATTTTTTATAAAAAAAAATATGAAACATGCTGACGTGATTTTTGAAGAGATTTATAAGCGGCCGGTTTTTTTATTTTTTGTTCAATTAATTAAAACTTGATATATAAACAATTATTTTCTCAGAAGGACAATATTTTTCGTTTCTAACACAATCGCTTCGGGAAATTCCGTTCAAAATGCCCACTTTGACATCATTTTTTGAAATATATTCTGCCTCTATCTAAAAATCGATTATTACGGTACATTATATAGTTTCTGAATAAGCGAATCTACCAATTAAATGCGTTTGAGAGCAAAAATGAATTTAAAAACCAGTCCGAAAATAAGCAGTTTGGATTTAAGCGCATCCTTAATACAATGATTTTTCCAACACAATCCGCTTCGGTAAATTCGGTTCAAAATGCCCTTTTAAACAGCATTTAAAAAAATATATTCTGCCCCTATCAGAAAATCGACCATTACGGTACATTATACAGTTTCTGAGTAAGAAAACGTACCAATTGGAAGCCTTTGAGAGCAAAAATGAATTGTAAAATGAGTCAGAAAATAAGCAGTTTGGATTTGAATACACCCTTACTAAGATCATTTTTTTTCTTCAACCGGTATGTATTTTTAATTTGTTTTTGCTCTAAGAATTGGTCCTATCCAAAACTTGTCTATACAGATGTTGTAGACAATATTAAGAAGATATATGATAAATTCATGGGGATTTTATATCATTTGAATTGACGGAGTTATGGATTTTTTTCCTCTTCAAACCCCCTTTTTGTTTTCGTTTTTAATTTTTTTTTTGCAGTACGAATTGGTCCTATCAAAAACTTGTGAATATAAAAGTTGTAGATAATGTTAAGGGGATTCATGATAAAATTAATTGGATTTTATATCTTGAGAATTGACTAAGTTATGGATTTTTTTCTTCTTCAAACGCCCTTTTTGTTTTCGTTTTTAATTTTTTTTTGCGGTACGAATTGCTCTTATCAAAAACTTGTGAGTATAAAAGTTTTAGATAATGTTAAGGAGATTTATAATAAAATTAATTGAATTTTATATCTTGAGAATTGACGAAGTTATGATTTTTTTTCTCCCAAAAACCCTATTTTTTGCGCCCCTTGAGCCCATTTTTAAATTTATCAAAAATCTGTGATACATAAATTTTTGGCCCTATTTTTAGAAGTAATAAAAACTTTAAACTGATTTGATATGTACAAAAATTAAGAAGTTATGGGGGGTTTTCTGTTTTCACAAAACCCCTCCCTATTTCCCTCCCCTTGGTCCGATTTTACCCATTAACGAACTTGACCGAGATTTTATGCCCATTGATTTTATGTATCAGTTTGGAAGAGATTGGTGCAGAATTACGAAAGTTATCGTGTCCAGAAGAAAGTGATATATATATATAGATAGATAGATAGATATATAAAGTTTTTTACTGAGGGTGGTTTTGGGTTCCAGGGGTCATGATCGGTGTAGATCTGCAAAAATATTTTAGAAATTCCAACATAGGAACGATCCCAATACGTAGTATTTCATACGAAATCTACCTAAAATTTGATTCTTCAAGAGAATGCTGGATAAAAATGCAGAGCATCGCCATTATAGCTTCCAATCTGAGTGAACACAATATCCATATGTAACACAAAATTTTGACAACCAAGCAATGCAGCAAGTACGAAGGCCAGGAGGAAGTTTGGAAAGATAAAAAGTCATCTCGTTAAAATAGCAAGTATTAATTTGATATCTACACTTACATTATTTTCTCAAGAATACAGTATAAGGGGCTGAACTTATCCCATTTTCATTTTATATACATAGTATATCACACATGCGTCAATGTTGAAATTTTCGCAATCATTGTCAGTGGCGCCAACTTTTGAAAAATATTGGGTTGGCTCAAAATAGTGGCTCATTTTAGGTTAAAATGACACTGCCATTTTTCTTTCTTTGAAAGTTTGTTAAAAGACGATATTTCAAGTTAAGATAAGTTAGGAATTTTTGGGACTAGAATATAATGTTGCAATTTTATTTAATTATATTCTCATGGGGTCTTCATTTTATGGACTCTAATACTAGGTTGAGTAAAAAGTTCTGGGAAATTTGTGATAGTTGCGTTCTTATGCTAAAATTAACAACAAAAGCAACAAAGACTATTCTACAAAGTAGAGACTATCATAGTCCACGACTTTCTGCCATCGTTCTGCGAGATTCCGGATTTGCTGGAAGTACCATGGTGGCTCCTTGGAAGCGAAAAACTCTTGGCATGCTTCTTCAACTTCGTTAAAGGATTCAAGTCGACATCCCTTAAAAAAGTATTGCATTGATCGAAAGAGGCCATAATTGGATGGAGCCACGTCTGGACTGTAGGCGGGGTGTGGAAGAATTTCGACGCCGTCCAACTGTGCGAAATCATCGACTGCTTTCAGAATCGTTAGACCTTTTCTCGAATAATGCTGGATCAACACACGCAGATCATACTGTTCAATAGGCATTTTGGAGCCGAAATTCACGAACTGCTATAGATATACCATTTGTACTCCTATATACGATAAAAATTCTGGTAACTATTAGATTAAAAATTTCCCAGAACTTTTTGCTCAACCTAATATTTGCAAGTGTGCAATGAATTTGACTACAAATTAAAACGCAACGAACTAAAAAATATTAAAATGGCCATTTAGTGCAAAATACCCTGAAACACTTGTATTAATAGTACTATTTACTTAAACTATACCTGATGATTAAAAATATATACAATTTCTTGAACCGATGATAAATTTGTATACTTCCGATTACAAAAAGTATACACATCATTTTTCAGATATGCCATTCATTTAAAAAGGGGCTGCATGCACATTAAAATACGGAATTTAATTTTTATACTGTCTCCTTTTCGTATAACGTATATTTAGAAAAATAATGACATTAGAAAATAGACAAACAGGAATTCTGCTTTTTCAGAATTTAGTGTCGCCCCCGATGAAAAAAAATATTATACATTATTATATATACACACAATATTATACACAATATTATACATTATTATATTAACCCCTTAACAGTGTGGCCCGAACTGGATTCGGGCAAGAACACTTTGCTTGCTTCGTTATTAAAAGCACTTTGATACCACTAATTTGTAACTGTAAATTTATCTTTATTGATTGTCAGATATTTTTCGATTAAGTAAGGTAAATATTTTAGTATGGAAAAAGTGGTGTCCAGCCCCATTTTTTATTTTGTTGTAAGAAAACAAATGTCACTGTTAAAGGGTTCAAAACACATTTGTGACAGAATATTTTTAAATAACTAGAAAACAGGAATTCTGTTTTTTCAGAATTTAGTGTCGCCCCCGATGAAAAAAAATATATATGTATATATAAATAGTACAAAACATATTTCAATTTTAAGACTTAAAGCACAAACTTTTATTTTATGTAAAATGTCGTCATTCTCATACGCTTAAGAATTCCACATTTACGATCCACTCCTAAACATCTACAGTAAAGCAGGCATAGGATGTCACTATCTCAAAATAATACACAAATGCAGCAAAAAGATGCCGTCATTAAAGAAACTGGACAAAAAAAGACGGCTATCTAATGATTCATAGGCATTCATTTATTTGTAACGTTAATAAAGACGATTTCAGTAGTGACGTCAGTCATGACGTTTTCGTTGGAAACTGACTCCAAACAAACGGTTGCTATGTTGTATTTTCTATTTTGTTTGTGTGTTGCAGCTATATCTTATATTTATATCTCACATCTAAGTGTTTTAATACTTGATATGTACTGGTAACATTTTCCACGATTTATATTTAAAAAGAAATGACGCATAGCAACCGTTCGTTTGGAGTCAATTTCCAACCAAAACGTCATGACTGACGTCACACTGAAAGGGTCTACAGATACTTAAAATTAAATATAGTTTATAATAGCTCCATGTTTTATATTCGTAGAAATTATTCGTTTATATTTTTTTCAAAATAGCACGTATTTTAATTACATTTTCTTTCGGTTGTTATGAGAAAATGGTAACAAAAAGATATAATTGCTATTTTTCAACTATTTTTCCTTTACTTTCTATATAAATGGAGTACTTGAGTTGCCAAAATTAAACAAATGGTGCTAAAAACTACAAAAAAATTAATATTTCAAAAATAAATGGAGATACAGTTTTCAAACAAATTGCATTTAAAAGTACTTTTTTTCCCAATACCACGGTATAAACATTGAAAATTTGCGATGCTTAGAAATTAAAAAAAATTGCTATAGAGCATTTAATTGTACAATAATACATCTGCTTTGTTTATTGCTAGCTTCTGTAAGGTAACGTTATTTTTTGGAGACAAAGTAAGCTGGGAGAAAGAAATAGCATACCGTTCCGAGGGCTAAAAAATTCTTTTATGGGAAAAATATACTGAGTTTTTTAATTTTATGAATTTTCGGTGTTTTCTAACGTTAAAAAGGCGACTGAGCTAAAGCATATTGAAAATTATTTTAAAACACTTTGGTAGCATTTCTGAATGATCCTTTAATAATAAAAAAAAAAAAAAAAATGGAAAGCGCTGAATAATAAGAACTGCAAATTTAGTTCATTTGGGAAGAACAATTAATTCCTGAATATGCAGGATTTTTTTTAGAGAAAATTGATTGTATTTTAGGTAGGAGCTAGGTTGTATTTTAGGCTCCGGTGTGTCTGTTATTGCTATCTTTACCGTATTTTCAAAAAATAAAATTGTGAACGTCAACGAAACAATTTCTTTTCAGCAATTGAAAAATAAACAAGTGATATAAAAATTTGTTTTTAAAGTCAATTCCTACTTATGTCATCAAAGAAAAATTTAATATAATCCCTTAAGCTAATATTATTTTTTGTTGCATTAAAATATCTCAATTTGTTGATTTTCTATAAGCAAGTAGGTTTACAATGGAAGTCTATGGGCATTTGGCGAAATATTAGAGATATCGCCAAGTTGGCGTCACTTTTGGCGACTCATTTTGGTCGCCAAATTTGGCGATATGTCGCGAAATTGGCGACAGAACAGGGTCACCCTATGGTAACCCCCCTTACAGATATGAAGATGCATTTAATCCTTCAATAACCAATGGCCGCCATTTTGTCTCCCATGTAAAACTAAAATTGATTAATTAAAATTTAATTAATGAATCAATATTTGAAAAAAAACTGTATTAACATCAATTTTCATCCAGTGCAAGTTTAAAAAAATTTATTTCAACTTGATAGGATGAATAATAAGTATTTTATTAACGATTGAAAATTTTAACAAGATATATAAATAAATAAATATAGGTAGAGTGTGAACTAATAGTAGGAATTAAATAAGCACGAAAATAGAAAAATGAAAATTGGGTGGGCTGGAAGACCAAATTATTGGGTGGGCTTGAGCCCCACGGCCCTACATAAGTAGGCGCCACTGATTATTGTCAATTCTTTCTTACCTGTTCGGCAGTGACCGGCTTCTTCTCCAGCTGAGCGAGTGTCAGCATCGTCTGCGGGTCGCTCCGCAAGTCGCTCTGACAGCCACACAGAATCACGGGAATGGTCGCGCCGCTATGCTCACGAATTTCAGGATACCACTGCGAGAAGAAGCAAGAAGGAAAAACCATGCATAAGTCATACAGTATGAAACACTTTCAAACATTGTCAGAAATTGTCAAGAAATTTTGGTTTTTCAAACAGCTAAATGAAATAAGCATCTTAACAAAAGCGAAACGCAATTAAGGAAATTTTCACTTTCAGAAATTGCTGTCCATTGCCCGTAACGTATCGTAATTCTTCTATGCGGCCCTGTATTTTATCTATACTTTTTTATGCACGTAACATAATAAAATTAAAACTAAATCAGCTGTAAAACGTTTGAAGCAACGAAAAACACTTTTCTGAACCGCACCATCGGCAATGTATCCATTTGAAATCCTTTTGTGCAACCATGTGTATAAATTTATTTATACTTGGACCGTACCGAGTACTCGGTATATACTTGGTACTCGGCATGCTCGGCCAATTTGCCGAGTACTCAGTACTCGGGTAAATTTTGAGCCGAGTACCGAGTAGTTGTAAGAATTTCATTTTTGTAAGCGTTATTATCATTATTGAAGACAAGGGAATTTATAACTGATCCGTAAAAGTTACTTGTATAATATATGCAATTATTAATAAAATTTATTTACTTGGTATATAAAAATATGTCTACAAAATATAGAAAAGTTAAGAAAAACCAATGCAGTTCAAAATTTAGTTTTAATATACTAATAAAAATAGGTCATTTTTAAAACTGAGAAAACACTCATTTTGGATACAGAAACGTTTTGTAAAAACAGGCAATATAACAAATGAAAAAAAAAATAATAATCCAATTTGTTATATTATAAATCATGCTACAAAGACAGCAATTTGTTTTATATTTTCAGGAATATGAGATTTTTTATTATTGTAAATTTGGCCTGCATCAGAAAAAATGCATTTGCTGCAAGCACTGCTTGAAGGTGTGAATAAGAATTTTCTTGTAAGCTTGCACGTAATGAGAAATGTTTTACATTTTTTCCTTCATGCTAATAGACTGTCTGTTTTACCCAGTAACTCTCCTGCTGATAGCTTTTTCTACTATTTCTTCATATTTATTTCCGATCTAGTGTTAGTGTCATAATTATTAACCTATTCATTTGCAATCTCATCAAAAAATCTTCTCATTTGAATCATCTACATCGACATCTGTAGTAGTGTTTTCATGCTGTATTTTTCTTTGTTTAGGTGGATTTTGAAGATGCAGGATGACCACAGAAATTGTGAAAAAAAAAAGCCCCCTGATTTTTCTCTGACTATCTTTATCAGATTTCCCTAATTTATTTTATTAACGATACACATACGGTATTTTTTAACGAATGTTGCTTCCTCTTATAACACACTTATCCAGATTGCTAATATCTCCTTGAGGGAGAAAAAAAACAAAAATTGCACAATCGCGTCCTATTATTGTCTTAAATATCGCGTGTTTGTTGGTGAATCAGTCTCATTGGCAAGGCGAAAACACAAATATTTTCGCATATAGACAAATTTCCCTGATTTTAGAGTATTTTTACAAAATTCCCTGATTTTTCCAAATTGATAAACTCCTTGATTTTTTTCTGATTCCCTGATTCTGTAGACATCCTGTCATGTATAATTTCTACAGCTTTATTTTTTAAACCTTTTTTAATTTCACATTTTTATTTTTCAGTAAAAAATAACAATAATTGATAATTGAGGATCAATAGCAGTTGCAATAAAATAATGAAAATGTTCTTGGATTTCGGTTTCAATAGTAACCTGCTGATTCTCATGTCTTGTTTTCATTTTTCACAAATGTGGATTCCTTTTCCAGTTCACTTTTTAAAGCTCCTTTCATTGTACCACAACCAAAATTATTAGAACTTTCTTTTTCCAAAAAGTGTAGCAAAGTTTTAATTGATGTTATTACTTCGAATATGATCTATTCATTTGAGTTCATCAGTGTTATGATTACTCTGAATGGCAATAACAATTTCATTACACTTCCCAGTAATTGCCACTGAACTGTTGTTAAATTTTTTATTCCATTTTCAGCAGCATAAATAAAAAGAGGCTGATTTAATTTATGCAGTCTTTTCAACATGATATCATATTTTGAGTTCCATCTTATGGTTAATTACTGTAATTATTAATTTTTTTGGATTAAGACAAATGCAACTGAACCTTTTCAATATTTGAGCGTGCAGCCATGGAATGGTTAAAATGTCCCACAATGTTTTTAGCTATAGCTAACATGTCATAAATAGCATGTTGGGACGATAAACACGATTTTATTATAAGCTGCGCATTGTGAATAGTGTGAGCTACACATTTAACATCAGCTTTTGCATTATTTAATGACAATTTGTATTATTCAATATTACAGCAACCAATAATCATTTCTGATAGGCGGATTTCAGGTATAAGAATGAGTTAAATAAATTGAAGAATCAGTTTTAATTTCACATTGGTTAATTTTACTTTTTATATATAAATTTTATTTTCCATTGTTTTTAAAATAATGCTACTGTTTTAAAATTTTGGAATTTTCAAAAATTGTCTTTAAAAGGTGCAGAATTAAATTTAAAATTTTTAAGTTAATTAAATATATGATTATATGCTCAAGAAATATGTTTATATATATATATACACACAGACATGTTACTCTTAAGCTCACTTCATGTGCACATCGATAGTTCTTATACACTACTACTCGAAGTAAATGTCCAAGTACTCAGTACTCAGCCAAAGTGCTACTCGGTGCACCTCTAATTTATACTGCAATATAATAACATCGTTTGATATAGTATAATTTTATTGAGCTGAAAAACGCCTAAAACAACCGAAAGAAAATCTCGCCTGCAGACGCTGATCCGAATTCCTTTTGGATAAACTTGTGTCTATAGAATTTATACAAACCACATAATGCAGGGTGTCTATGAAAAGTCTGACACATTTTGATGTTTACTAATTCATAAAATAATGAAGATAGATATAAATTAGTAACATTAATGGATAGATAGATTCAGAAAGTTTTATGAACTTTTAAAATAAATTCCCACATATGCGTCCGCCCTTTGTGGCACAGAGAATATCAAGACTGTACACTGTAAAAAAACGGACTAAAAAACGGAAATACTACTGGCAATCTAGACGCCAGTACTATTTCCGTTTTTTTACGGGAATTTTTACCCATAAATTACAGAAAATTTTCCGTTTTTCTGATTAAAAACGGAAATTTTTCTGTAATTTGTGGGCAAAAATTCCCGTAAAAAAAACGGAAATAGTACTGGCGTCTAGATTGCCAGTAGTATTTCCGTTTTTTAGTCCTTTTTTTTTTTTACAGTCGATTTCACGCCACGTACTGGCAAGCATGTGGCATCGAAAGCGGTTATTGCGGTTGTAATCCTGGCATTAACGATGTTCTTTACAAATCCCCAAAGGTAAATGTCAAGCGACGTTATATTAGGTGATCTGGGTGGCCTAGGAATTAAGCTGGAAGTCGCAATGGTCGCCTGATAGCTTCAGGGTCTAGAGCACAACACTTCGCGGTTTTCAATGCATTAAACTTATTAAATTTCGCCTTTAAATTTTTCTAGCGACCCCTTTTTATTTTTTTTTCCGGCTCGAGTGTCGAAAAGGGTATAGGGACCACCAACGTGAGTGCGGAATGCCGCGCACCGCGAATTCTGATAATAAAGAAAATATATGAATTATTATGTGCACAAATGCCATAGATTTGTTTATATCTTCATTATTTCATGAATTATTGAACATTAAAATGTGTCAGACCTTTTATAGACATCCTGTATATCGATATGTGATTCAGTTGGAAAACGAAAACTAAACATATAAACCTCATTGATGCATATCAATTTCATTACGTGTGACGTATCGTAACATCATTGAAATGTACCGCAAACAATTTTTTCCACAGGCTATGAAGAAATAGAATTCTTTTGTTTGTCTGTTTGTCGACGTAAAGGGACTATAAATGCTACATTCTACATTTTTAATAGCGAAAATGCTATAATAAACCTCCATAACACATATCAATTACATGGCAATCCGGACTACATTTAAAAGTGTTAGAGCACATACAGACGATGGACATGCAAACTGAATTCCTAAACAATTTTCAAATATTAATTAATTATTTGCTGAATTTTCAAACTGTCTTGGAAAGCGTTAAAAAATATCATAAAATAAAATACTTAAACGCATTTTTTTTTTTTTTCGAAATTTTAGCATTCCGCCATATTGATATTTTTATTTAAATGTTGATCATTTATACAATTGATCATAATACTTTTCTGATTTTATTTTTTTAAAACCAATGTAAAGCACACAAATGTGCAATAAATAAATATTTTATGTATATTCTAGTAATCGGTGTATAGAAATGTCATTCTTGATTTTTATGTTCGTTATACAAATCTAGAGTTTTTGACCAATCTGCACGATTACATACGTTATAGACAGTAAAAACAAATCCGTTAAAATACTGAAATTGTACTGGCAATCGAGACGCCAGTACTATTTCTGTATTTTAACGAAATTTTTTCCCGTAAATTACAGAAAAAAAATCCATTTTTTCACAAAATTTACTGGAAAAAATGCCGTTAAAATATGGAAATAGTACTGGCGTACAGTGGAGTATTTTACCCAAAATCCTGGTCAAAAATTTTTTCAAATGTTATTAAGTTAAAACCATTGCTGTTCATATACTATTAGTAAATACACTTAATGTTATATTGTCATAAATGTACGAATTTATTTAAAAAATAAATATATTATACGAAGTTTACTTAAGGCTACTAGCCACCCAACTGCCGAATTCCCTTCGCTAATGTTAAAAGCCTATGGGCATGTGGCGCATTTGTATACTTAAAATATCTCCTTGATAAATTAATATTTTTAACTCCTTTTTTTGAAACTTTCTAAGAAAGTTGAAAAGTGTTTATGAATTAGTTTTTTTCTATGAGTCTGTCTGTCCGTAACTCACGTAACTCACTTCACGTAACTCTAGTCCGATTTCCTTGAAATTCTTAGATGTTATTGGGTATCACTATGGTATATTTGGTATTATAAATGAAGTCTATAGCATTTACGGTTTTTTTTTACAGAGACACTCAAAACAATTCCATTACATTACGGTCTATAGGAAAAAATAGTTTGCTCTGTATTTTAATGATATCACCCATTTTTAAACGTACTGAAATTAATATACAACACTGAAGTGTACTACGGCACTTACTGTAGAATAGGGTGTGCATAGAATATATCGTTCATTTACAGGGACACGCAAAATATTTGGCTGAAGATTAAATTTAACTATTTATGACCAATAATTGCTGGAAGTGCGTTTGTAGTTGTAATATGCGTTTTTAAATTAAACTTTTTGTAAATATTACTTGGATAAATACTAAATTTTTAAATATAGTAAATTTTAAATATTACTTGGTGTGGATAAATTCTATAGATCATATACAGGGCTGCACAAAAGTCCTCAAGTACATTTCCGTTTTTTCACAGAAATGTCTGAATAGAAATTTTTAACTGTGCTGTGCCTTTCACTGAACTAACTTTTAGCATAACTATGTAGTATACATACAAATCCATAGCTTAATTTAATATTTGATATCTTAAAAGCTCACAATATGTAAGTAAGGTTTTAACACTTCACATAAAAGCAAGTATACATTTTATAAGTATTTTGACAACTAAGAAAAAAAAGAGACTTTCTTTAAGAAGAGTACAAAGAAAAAAGAAATTAAAATATTATTTTACTATGTAGATATTTAAAAAAAAACGAATACATCACATACGCATAGACTTAACATTAGCGAAGGGAATTTGGAAGGTAAGTAACTAACAGCATTAAATGTTTACTGTTTATAAGATAAAAGTAATTGTTGATAGATTGTTTTATTTACTAGTAATGTTTAATTAAATTTATTTAATTTTACTATATATAAAATTTATTATTTACATTTAATTTATTTTAATAATAATTATTACACTTATGTTACATTTAATAAAGATTTTTTACATTCGATAAAGTTACATTTAATAATAAGTTTTGTAAAGTGGAGTCTCTATAGTATAGAGATACTGTTTTTTTCCGTGTATTTAATAGATTACTAGTTTCAATCTGCTTCTTTAGAACTCTGTTTTTCATCTTCTTCATCACACTCTTCTTGGCTTTTATCAGGACTACCATCAGACATAGCTGGAAGAAGAAGTTGTAGGGTCTTGCTACTGTATGGCTTGTTCTTTTCCCTTGGTCTTTGTCTAGATCAGCTTATAAAAGGATAACTGCTTAAAAGAAGTCAATTTGGGACACCTCTGTGCACACTTCTCTATTGCACTTTCTTGAGTACTTTGTACGGTACTGTCTAAAGTGTTTGTTTCTGGCATTGGAAGCTTCTTCTGATCGTTGACCAATGGGTACGACTGCTTTCTTTATTACAGTGGCACGAGGAATCAAAACCTTGTGCATTGTTGGAATCATGGGGTGCCAGTTGTAAAGATTCACATGCAGTCATGCTGTTTCATCAGCACAAGTTTGGAAAAAATTTCCGTCAATGCGATGCACACTTGTTATGACTTCCAATATTAATTTCAACCTTTTAATCATTTCTGCGTCTACTCCGGACTTCTTTAATTCCCTCTTTTTGCCACTTATTTTCCACCTATGATCCTCTGAAACTAGTTAGGGAAACTTTTTTCAATAAATATTTACAATTTGAAGCCGATCTGATATTTCTATCAAGAGATATCGAGTGGTGTACGTATGTACGTACATACATACAGAATCTGTAGGTGAAAAAGCTCTCAGGTAATATCCTGTAAGCTAAAAACTTGCAATACGACAGTAAAAATATAGTTTTTATCTCTTCAATTCGGTTGCCGCAAAAAATGGCATTTAAGTAGTCTCCCCGAAAACAAAAATTAGATAAAAAATGGCAACAATATGCGGAATCTTTTTTTGTGAAATTGGCATTCAAAACCTACAACAAATACGATTATAGTTCAAAAATGGCCCGGAAAAGCCCGGCACACTTTTAAATAGCTTACGATGTGTTTAAAATAGAGCCAAAAACGTTTTTAAAATAACCCTTTTACAAATTTAATGTTTTTTTTATTATATTAAAATATAAACTAATTAAATTAACACATTATTTAATACTAAGCTCTGACCTTTTTTAAACACGTAAGCCTTATTCAATTTCAGTTCAACAATTCATTCGGCCACAAAAAAATTACATTTAAAAATAATAACAATGCCAAAAAGCAACAAAAAGATCACGTCTTCTTTCGATGAAGTTTACTCTTCAACTGAGGCCAGGAGCCACCGGATATAGCTCAGATTCCTGAAATAGACATACATCGACGCGTCTGTTTGTCAGCTATTAAAAAATATGATTTTTACAATTGTTGATGAAAGTTTAATTTTTGCATTTTTGGCCAGGCTTTTGGGTGAAATACTCCAATGTGTGACGTCTCGATTGCCAATACAATTTCCGTATTTTAACGGAATTTTTTTTACAGTGTAGAGCATAAAACAATTGCTAAAAATTACCAGACCACTTCTTACCACTTTTTTCCAACCATCTGCCCTGCAATAGTTTATCATTATACATTTTTTTTTTTTTTTTTTTAAGCAAAGTCTTCCCTGTTGCTAAACCCTAAAAACGGCGCATTTTCTTTTTTTAAAAAGTATAACGCTTGCAGTTTATTTTATCAAGCCAATACAAATTCCATTCTCCAATTTAATTGCCATTTCTCACAATCCATCAAATTCCATCTTAAGCAGTTTGGGTCTGACGTACTATTAGTAGTACATTTCTTTGCACTGAGTTTTATTTTGTCTTAACTATTACTTTTTTTAGTATCTACATGTAGTTTATAGTATGCATTTCTTATTATGACTTAATTTATGTTTTGACATCCCTATAATAATAGCCTAAGCCATGTGACTGCCATCAACAATTCCGAGCTGACCGCTTCGTTTTTTATATGCCAGCGCCATTTTCATACTTTAATGTTAGCCGGGCGCAGTTGATAAATAGCCATATATTGTTCCATCGCCATCATTTCATCTATATTTTAATAGTCAAAGTCATGTGACTGTCATAAACGGACTGACTTCACTTTTCATATGCAAGGTAGCTGTTTTTAATCAAAATTATTTTTTATACTAAAACTATACAAAAGTTAGCATGATCGCAAAAGAATTCTTGGTACTTTTATGTTAGCCGGACGCAAATCTTGCCAATAGCATTTTTTAACTCGCCAGTTAGCATTTCTTATTTTTCGCGTGGTAAATTAAAACAATGCTTTAATGTTGAAATTAAATGCCACGGCCATATTATTTATTATTCTTCTTTATTATTTTCTTTTTCATTCCTTTTCTTTTCTTTTTCTTAAAAAAAAAAAGAAAAAAAAAGTTAAAATCATGAATTTTAAATATTTCAGTTTTAAATTAGTTATGTATTTTAAATAAAATGAGTGAAATGATCATATTTTAAATTAAATTAATGAAATACGAAAAAAATGCGTCGAGAACAATGTTTGGCGATTTATCAGCTGCGCCTGGATAACATAAAAATATCGAGTTCTTGATTTCTGTATTAGAATCATACGATTTAGCGAAGGATTGAGCAAGTAACAGGGATGAGAGCGTTCCGACCCAAATGACCGATTGCTACCACTAAATTTTAATAGTATTTCTCTCATTATTTAATGACAGAATTTCTGAGATTTAATAAAGCAAAGAATACTATTAAAATTTAGTGGCAGTAATCGGTCATTTGGGTCGGAGCGCTCTCATCCCTGAAGTAAATTAAATTATGAATAAAAGTAACACAATGAAATGATTAGCATATACTTAAGAGAGACCAAACTAGTCGCCAAGGGCGGCTAGGCTCTATAATAATAGCCTAAGTCATGTGACTGCCATCAACAGTTCCAGGTTGACCGCTTCGCTTTTTATATACATGCGGCCACTTTGGTGATTTAAAGTTATGGTATTATTTTTTTTTTCTTTTCTTTTCTTTTTTAAAGACATAATTGAGAGTCATAAATTTTAAATATATCAATTTTAAATTAAAGTTACGTATTTTAAATAAAATGAGTGAAAGTATTATATTTAAGCGATATTTATGAAATTAATGAAATAATACGAAAAAATATGACGTGAACAATGTTTGGCAAGTTATCACATGCGCCCGGCTAACATAAAAATACCAAGTTCATAATTTCTATATCAGAATCTTCCTATTTGGTGAAGGATTGAGAAAGTAAATTAAATTATGAATAAAAGTAATATAACAGTTGTAAAATAAAAGTTCTAATATAAAAGTAATTAGCAGTAAAGCTTAGCGTACCTTTAACGGAGAACAAATTGGTCGCCAAGGGCGGCTAATTTAGTAATAATAAGATTTAAAGCTTGCTTAATTCTCTTTGCTCTGTTGTCGATTCTTTTATTTTAAACCTACGTTTCACTCTTTAAACGATGTTTTCCAAAGGTCTCCCAAAACTCTTCCTTAGTCTATTTTCATATGAATAGGAATTGAATAGCGCGCAAAATAAGTATATTCATTAGATTTTATACGACATATTTTTTTCATTTTTTATGTTTTATATTTCAGTAAATCTATTTTATATTTCAATAAATCTATTCAGTAAAACTATTATTAACGTCAACGTAATTTTTTTCTCAAAATTAAAAAAAAATGAATCGGACACGAAAGGGTTAGCGACTTGTTCCACCTTTCACACGCGAATATATTATCGAATTTGCACACTGAATACAATTGGAGTATGTGATAACGTTGACATTGAGCTACAGGCCTTATAATTTTTCATCAACTGCAACCCGTCGAATTTCGACGAAAGAAAATGTTTACAAAGGAATTGTTACATAAAATTTACCTTAAATAAAACCTACAAAAATAATTGCAATAAAAAAACCATTTTACACTAACTCTCCAAATACATACTTTAACCCAAAGTTAACAAAATACCACTTTCATAAAATTTCTATAATTCTTCCCGTTAGTATACTGCGTAATTCAATTCATTTTTTACATATAGAACGTTGCCTTTATTAGTTATACCTTTCTTGAAGTTTAAAGTTAATTCAAAGGTTTTAAAATACAGGTATATATAATATATATAGGGAGATTTGATGCCGCATGTACATACGTTGAAGGGTTCACTTTAAATAAAAAAGAGTGACTACTCACTCCTCCGAAGTGAATAGACACTCTATCGCAGAGTCAAAATATGCCCAACCTCTTTAGAGTGACTATTCACTCTAAGCAAAAGTGAAATTTTTGACTCTCTGAAAGAGTGAATAGTCACTCCTGGGAAGTGAATATTCCCTCTAAACAGGGGTGGTTAATCACTCTTTCGAAAGAGTGACTATTGACTCTTGCTAAAGGAGTGCAGTTTTTCACTCCTGGTAGCAGTGAATAGTCACTCATTCATAGAAGTGAATGTTAATTTTTTATGTAGTCGATTCTTTTTTTATTTTGCTTTTATGGTCATATAAAAGAATCACATCTTTTACAGCATGAAATGAAAATAGATACAAGCGTGGTAAAGATTGGAATAGAATACTTTATTAGCAATATTTATTTAATTCATAGTTTGTAACACTAATTGAACTTTTAAGGAAAAATTCAGTCAAAGTTACATACGAATTTAAATTAGATTACTGACAGAAATAAACTAAAATATTTTATTCCAATCTTATTCTTTGTGTTTGCTTTTATTACATGCCCTATAAAGATATTACTTTTAAAGTTTTATTAATAACTTTTTAATAGGAGGATGTTATATGTTTAATAATGTTCGATTTGATTTTAATTTTTGTTTTAAATATAAAACCGTACTTTTTCCTTAAATTATTGTTATTTTTGCCAAGTCCTATTGTTCTAAAATATTTTTAATTTTTCCACTTAAAAGCAATGCTTATAAACTCACATCTTTTTAAAATAAGTTCTAAGCATGATTTAAATATTAAGAATGTGTATTTTTTTTATCCGCTGTGATTTACTTTTGTTTTATTTAATATGAAAATGGAGTCTAAATTTTAAGTTCCCTAGGATATGTATATATTTTTCTTTTAAATATATTCCTTTACTTAATCATGATTTCTAATTTTCGTCCGTTATTGCTGAAAAATGGAATTAAAACAATACTTATTAATGAAACGGCACGATAAGCCACATTTAATTTAAATTTTTTATTCGCGTAGATATTGTATTTTGTGAATATGAACAAAATAGATTTTATATGTTTTATAGGAAAAGATTGGCCTCGGAAATAGAAAAAAAGGAAATTTAAAAATAAAGTAAATGACTGCATTAAAAAAATTCTTATTGTTTGAAAACATTTTAATGTATAAAAGTAGTTATTAATCTCTTTAAAAAATATTCAGTTCTATATTATGTAAATAAATATGTACTTTTAAAAAATATATACTAAAGCAGTCTTATGCATAAACTTCAAAACAGGCATAAAAAACATTTTATTTCAATGCTTAAATGTCATGCTTTATTGTTTCGGGCCAAAAACTACGTGTATCAAAAACATAGAAAATACGTTTATAATAGATAAGAAGGAAATTTAATAACTGATGCAGAATGTCTATAATTAATTTTCTTTTATATTACTCAGTCTCGAAATTTAAAAATCATAACCGGCAGAAAAATGCTTACATACAATTAAAAAAATATATATGCAGTAAAACCTCCCTAAAGCGACCTCGTATCGTTCCAATACAATTTGGTTGACTGAGAGGTGGCCTCTAAATGGAGGTTATGTTTAAATCTAGATTTTTAATTGTTGAAAAATGGTAACAATGTTACTAAAATTTATTTTTCTCCTTAGGAAAAAAACTAAAAATTTAAGTATCAAAATAAAAGTTAATTACTGCAGAGTTTAAAAAATGAATACATTGAGCTTTGCTTTAATTTTACAGTTTTGTCTTTTATAACTTTTATTTCCTAGTCTTCTCGAAGTTCAGTAAATAAATGCAATTTTTTTGGACGGGAACAAATAATGACGATTTCATTACTTTATCCATTTCTTTGAGAGTTTTCCGACAGAATAGGGCAGAGAAGTTTATTGACCGTCATTCTTAATTTGTAATCAGAGTTAAATTCATTGCCTAAAAAGGCACAAAGGGGTTTAAGCACTTGAAAGTTACCGAGATAAAAAAAAAATTCTAAACTCAATTTAGAAGTTTCATGAATAATGCACTCTCTGGAATTATTTTTTTAGTAAAACGTTCTTCAAGCGACCAGGAAAAAACGGAATTTGTTTCGTTTTCTTCAAAGAAATCGGTCGCTCATGGAGGGAGTTCAACTGGGATGGTCACTGAATGGAGGTAAAATTAATATTGAGACTATGGGAATAAATTTCGTTCCATGAAAAAATGGTTGTTCAGGGAGGTGGTCGCACAGGGAGGTTTCACTGTACCAACCTTTTCGTTATATGATAAACATCAAATATCATATTTAACTCCGAAACAATAATAATGATGATAAATACTCTAACTGTATATAATTAGAAATCAGTAATAAAGCAACAAAAAATAATAATAATCGCATATAACGGCAAATTAATGCCTAAAAAAGGCACAAAGGGGTTTAAACACTTAAAAGTTACCGGGATAAAAAAATCTAAACTTAGTTTAGAAGTTTGATGTATAAAGCACTCTCTGGAATTATTTTTTTAATAAAACCTTCTTCAAGCGACCAGGAAAAAATAGAATTTGTTTCATTTTCTTCATTTGCTTCGAATTGAAAAAATCCAGATGTCTTCTGAGTCAGTCACCCTTTCAAACGAAAGAGATAAAACTTTTTTTGTTTTGATCGTTGGCAAAAGTATTATATTTACCAACACAGCATTGAAAGGGAAGAATAAAATATTTAAAATCATTTTTTTATTCACATTGCCCGAACTAATGAAGTTTTGATTATTTTTTTGCTAACCATTGTGTGTTATTCAATTGTTAAAAGAATTATATTTCAAACCGCTACATGAAGAAATATAATAGACAATCACTTTTGAACACTCTACGATCAATCCTTTTCTATACAACATACACTATTTAGCTCATAATCTTAACATTCCACATATCTACACGGATAAATGCTTAAAACTAAATAAGACTTACCTTTATTTTATGTATTCCATAAAGAATAATTTTAATGATATCATAATCTGTTAATCCTATGATGGCGGACAAAAAAGTGATAATTTTTCTTATCTTTTAAGGGTGTCATCGCCTTGCTGTTAATAAGCAATGCATACGTAAGTCGCTCTTTCAGGAGTGAGACGTTTCACTGCCTTCTCTTTAAGGAGTGTATTTTTATAAAATTCACTCCAAAAAGAATGAAAATGCCTGTCACTCTTTCAAAGAGTGAACTTTTCACTCCTCCCAATTTTAGAGTGTTCTAACTTAAAAATACCGTTCTAAAGTCTTTTAACATATAAGTTCATCAAGGTTTTGTTTTACTTTACTAATTCGATGGAAATATTTTTTTAAGTAGTTCTTTTGAAATTACGAGTGGTTAATAGGAAATATCCTTGTCTTCAAAATTTCAAGATTAAATAAAGAAGATATGTTTCAATTAAAAAGTTGTCTTCATTGTGTATTTCTCTTCATGTTCCCCTAATCAAGTAAGAGAATTCTTATTTATCAACTTTCTCATTAGTGAACTTTAAAGAATGGCACTGAGTGCTTTGGGTTTTTGCATTCATTCATAAAATATTACACCACAATTGCAATTACTCATTTAATTTAATATTATGCTTTTAAATTGTTTACGTCACAATAATACTGATTATAATGGTACAATTATATTCAAAGTTATCATACCTTGTTGAGGGCGGAACGTAATGTATCCGGACTAGCTATAGTAAAGCACAGAAGGAAGACACTCGCGTCCTTGTAGGATAAAGGCCGGACAGAGTCGTAGGCGCTGCTACCTGGAAAAGAAAAAGGAAAAATAAGTTGTACACGACAGAATAAAACAATTACAGTAAAACTCCAATTATCCGAACTCAACTCAATCAGATAGCGATACTGTTAAAAAAAGATTTTCAGCGTCCGAATAACTGTAGTTTCATTGTGGTTATCCAATTTTTTTTTTCTTTTCCCATAATATCAATGACTGCCGTTTTATTTTTTTTCCTATTTTTGAGGTGGCAATTTCAGATATGAATTCAAATGAACACATAATTGCATATCGGATTTTCTAGAATAATTTTTATTTCTCATGTATGATTATATGCGCAGATTTCACCCATTATGTTTCACATATGAACTTTTTATATGGATTGCCCAAGTGAACGGGAGTCTAAGGTCATATGTATAGAATTACTAAATAACAGAAAATTTTATTATTCACAATATTTGAATTACAATGTATTTGTAACGAAACCCCTACACGTAATTCCCATCGATATTTATTTTCTGATTCCAGCCCAAGAAGTGGATGATTTCAGCGTAGAACCGTTGGTTAATTATTTATCCATTTTTCAGTGGTGCCTCTGCACGTCTTTGTCACAGGTAAACCTCTTACCCTTGAGCGATTTTTTAAGAGGCCGAAGATATAGAAGTTATATGTGCAGATATCGAAGATGTACGGAGGGTATTTAAGGATTTGTTTTCAGCAAGTCGAGAATCTTCTTGGCTACATGACGACGCATCGTTAGCACTATTGCGTTCGAGAACTTCTCTCTGGCGTTTGGTTTTAAGATCCCGTTTAAGCTTCAGCAAGATGTTTACCTTCAAGAAAATGGATAACAGGTCTTTGTTTGATCTGGAGGAATTTATCATGCACTCACCCAATACAAATTTCCATAACTCAGAAAGTCGAAAATGAAGCCGTTCGGAATTAAAACAAACTGGGAATTACGCCATGCCACCTATCAAGAAACTTGTTTACCCACTTCGATTAGACAAAACGTTGCTACATTAAAAAAAATACAGTGCCCAGAATATATAGTGTGAAAATCTACCAACCAAAAAGGGCTAAAAAGTTTAATCCCATAAATGTTGAACGATGCTGAACGATAAATGGCGATCGAAGCGACATCTGGTAGTTCAAACGTAAACATTGTATAAGGATTCAAATTGAAAAAAGCGTTTCAGCCAGCACAGAACTAGCAGATGTCGCTGCGATTGACATTTGTCATTCAGCATCATTCAATATTTATGGGATTAATTTTTTAGCAATTTTTAAAGCATTGCTGGAATACCCGGTTTCCACATTATATCTTCTAGATGCTATAGTAAAAGTATTTGGCAGACAGAACATGTAGAAACCAAATTAAAATCCAGGTACATATACACTGACACACATACATGTAAAACTGATGTTGTAGATGTAGTAAGGAGCAAAAAGATTAATAAAACTCACTTTAATTCAAAAATCAAAATTTTTAATCAATTATTGCAGTTACCACTTTACTTTTAATAACGAAACATAGTATAAACATACAAAATGACAGGGTAGAGTAATTTTTATTTTCATAAAGGTAATATTTTTGTTATAAATAAATAATTACGTTGAAAGTTAAGTAAATAAATAAGATGCGATTAAAACACTAATCCGTTATATATTGGTGTAAAGCACTTAATATAATAGATATAAAAACATTAAAATCCTCGACAGTTTCGGCACACACCCGTGTTCATCCTCCGTAATGTAAATGAATAGCTAGATCACAATGTCAAAATCTTGCCTGACAGAAAAACCATACATATGGGAGAAAACACACCAATGAGCTTCAAGTTGGAGAAAACAATTCCACTGTTTCCATCTATTGAGACATGATGAAAACACAAGTATTCCACAGAACCTATCACCATCTATGTATAAAAATAGAAACAAACTGCACAAATCAAAGTTAAATATTACTCAAAGTATTAAATCCAAGTTTCTAAATACTGTATGACACATTATCATTCTGTACTTCATCATTTCTCATTAAAATTTCAATAGATTCTCTAATTAAATTAGTACCTAAATTGTCTGGCAAAATAACTCTAGCATTCGCAAAGTAAAAATGGCAATTATAATTGTTAAAGTAAAATATCAATTGAGAAGAACATGGTTTATAATGTCTGATGTCATTACAATGTTATGTTAGCCTTTCTGCAAATTTCCTTTAGGTCATACTTATATAATATTTTCTACTGTTGTCCTCGAGCATAATAGGCATTTCATATATGTCGGCACGATATCTGAGAAGAGTGAGAGCCAAATTATTCATGAGCATATCAATTAAACAGGGAGGGGGAGTAGCTATGAGATTGATATTAAATTTATCTAAAAATCTTTTGAGACTTTCGAACATGAGAGGCACTTATAGAAACTTCTGAAAAACTCTCGTAGGAAATTCTTCATCTCTACGCTGATCCAAAAGGCTATTAAACTTCATGATGATTCTATTAATCTAATGAAGAGAAAATACATGACAATCGCAATTCCTCTAATCTTATGAAATCAAGTTCGACCCAGCTTTATAACGAACTTGATTTATGTATGTAATGTAAACCAACTCAATTTCGTATGTTCGTTCCCTGTAAATGAACGATAAATTATGTTTACACCAGATTCTACAATAAACACTTTGTAATACAGCTGAATCACTATCAATTTCATGGCAATCTGACTATATATACACATGGACAGACAGACAAACCGAATCCATAAACACTTTCCAACTTTGTTGGAAAGCGTTAGAAAAAAAAGGAAACATTCACTAATGTTTTGATTTTGAAAAAATAACCGTTCATTATTAATGAAAGAACTGTTCATATATTAACTTTCCCTATAGATACAGAATATCTCAAACTTAACGTGCTGCCCTGTCAGACCACGGTGAAAAAATTTCATCCGACAGGCGAGGACCATACAGGAGACAGATGCATCGGTTCATTAACAAAAAACTGGTGGATATGCAATACGTTTATGGTGCCACGAATGGAAATGGACGACCTGCAGTACACATATTCTGAGAGCGCTTCCCAAACATACATTAAAGAAATCGTCTACTGTTTGGGCAAATGCACCGCAGATTGTGTGAGGCAGAAGTTTTCCAATATCGCTCGGGAACGTACTACATGCGCACTTGCCGTAAAGGAAGCTGTGCTACGGGAAATTGAGAGAACACGCGAATAAGTCACCACGACTTGGGTGTGCTTCGCTCCAACATTATGTGCATGTTACAATTCCGAGAGACCACACTAAACCCCTACCACATCCAAAGAGTATATATATTGTGCAAGGATGATTATCTCCCACTTGTTTCATTCGCACGTTGGTACCTATCGCATTTTTTAGTAGAGGCATACAGGATATTATGGTTGACGTTCCAGCAACTACATACTGACACATATTGGAGAAAATGTGCGGGACTATATCGATTGAACCTATCTTCAACGTCGAATTGGCAGATGTGGACCAGTCGCACGTCCCAGTCTCACCACCTAGATTTCTTCCTGTGGGCAGCCCCGCCAGCGGCTGAGAGGTTCTGCTCTCGAAGCTGGTAGACGGGAGGTGCTGGGTTCGAAACCAATTGCGCCCGTCGGCCTAACCGTTTCGGAGTTTTCGTGGTTTTCTTCGAAGCCTTGGATTTTCCATGCGTAAATACGGGTTAGGTTCCCTTAGAAAGACCCCCACGAAGGGCACTCCCCCCAGGGCCTATATCCCTCGAGTAGATAATCAGCCGTCAACAATCAACCCATCCTGTGGGTGCACTTGAAGTCCATTGGCATACGAGACGCCCTTGACTTCGGACATGGATCTCGACGATATCGTGGAATCAGTGACACGTACCCGTGAACTGCCTATTTTAAACGGATCCGACAATCCATGCATTAATATTATGAAGCAGATTGACGTCGATCCTATGAAACATTGTGGCAGATTAAAGGAATTTTGAACATTTTATATGATTTAACCATTCTAGTATCATGTGAGCTTTGTAAATGTAAAAAAAAAAATGCCTATGAAGTGTAGAAGCCATAAACTTCAGACGTTGGCTGTTTCACATTATCTGAATCTGACCCACAATGTTACAACGTTTTATTAGATCACTGACTATTCCGACTACATACATTTCCGTTCAATATATATTCAATTACAGTCGCAAAATATGGTAATCAGCTGCCTATTTATGCATCTAATAAAGTTTGTAATAATCTTTATTATAACTAGTGGAAACAACCCTGGCTTCTCCAGTGACTGTACAAAGGTCAAAACCATTTTTTTCTTTTTAATAGTAATAGTTTTTTTAAATGCAATATATTTTTTAGATTGCCCGCGAACAACACTAAACAGCGCTTTTACATAAAATATTCATTTATGTACTCAAATAGGGTTTTGAAATTTAATAAAGTGATTTTTTGTATCAACCGTTTGCCAGAGGTTAATAACCGAAGAAATCGCCAACACATTTGTACTTACAGCAGCATTTTTTATTCTGATAATTTTAATGCTTCGAGCACATAGTTCGACCCTATGTCTGTTAAGTATCTGTTTTATTTTATTATTTTATTTATTTATTGATGAAATTTTAATTTGTAATGTAATATTATGCAGAAACAAACGCTAAACTATTTATATTGTTTTAAGCGCAATCGACCTAATCTTTATTTAATCAGGTTGCAAGTGATAAAAATGGATTTAAAAAAAAATCATGCTTGAAAATTATTTTAAAAGCCATAAATAAGGAGATTGAGATACAGTTTTAAAACAAATTGCATTTTAAAAGAACATTTTTTTTCTCTATTCGATGTCAAAATAAAATTGTGTAATGGTTAGAAAATTATTTAAGAAAATCACTTATTATCATTAAACTTGTCTGAATCTTAATCCTTTCAATATCTTACAATTTGGAACAAGATGCATTACAGAGAAAAAAGAAAGTCTAAACTAATTCAGGTTCTCATCAGATGACAATTTTTAGGGTTCCGTACATAAAAAGTAAAAACAGAACCATTATAAGATCACTCCTGTGTCTGTCTGTCCGTCTGTCACAGCCATTTTACTCGTGAACTATGGACCGTGGAAAGTTCAAATTGGGGGAAGTAATAAAGACTATTGACCTACATATTTATAGATTATTAAACATTCACAAATATATTTAGGAAAAATGCAGAGGGTCTAATTAAGTTACTTGAAATATATATATATATCATATGTGGTATCGTGTGAAAGTTTTCGTAACGTTGAACTCAAAAACACATTTCTTTTAATTTTAGGTATTATATTTTCAGAGATATCGTCGGAAGTGTAGTGCAAAAATATGTCCCCCTCCCGCCCCCCGCTTTATTCCCGAATCTACCAAAGCTAAAATTATGAAAAAATTAGAGGTAATAGACGTTACTCTAAACCTTGCAGGAAAATTATAGCGATGACCCTCGGTCACATAGTTTTTGAGAGAAGCACATTTTTCCGTTACACACATATTTCGATTTGCAAGAATTCAGCAAAAGTGTTGAGGAGCGCTGGAGGTACCTATAGTAGCTGAAGTATAAAAGCATTGTTGATACTGATTTTCGAAAAGAATCGTCTGTAAATAGCTGAGACATTATCTCTTAAAAACACGAACGGTTTGGGCATACATAATAACAGGAGCGGATTACTACATGTACCATTAGCTTTTAAAGCCTAGATAACAACTTTCAATGATATATTTGTATAATGCAATACCCAGTAGCAGTACAAAAGCAATAAACGTCAAATTGTTAAAAACAGACTAATTTAATTAGAATTAATCACATAAATACTACGGGATTCGCGACTAGTTTGCATTGGGTGGATCTCTCAATACGCCTCCCATGTCTTTAAAAGTTAATTAAAACCCCATCTGGAAAATCGCGACATGGACCAAGGCGGTGTTTCAACTTTGCGGTCTGCTTTCGAAACGCGCTTAGCACAATGCCAAGTTTAAACTTTGAACAAGGATTTTGTTTTAGCTGCACTGTAAAAATAAATGATTATTAATATTCTGAATTTAGTTGTACGAAATGCCAAATGAAATTTAAATATGCATTACTTTTATTGTCAGTACCTAATTAAGTTCATCATAAACTGATTAGGATAAGATTAAAACAACAGTTATACAGAATAGCAATATTTCATATTATTCAGGCTTCATATCTCTTTGAACTTATATTGTATACCCATTCAAATTTTTCTAGTATATACAGCTATACCCAACCCTACGTTGTATAGATTTTCACTAAGTCTTATTATTCTTTTGGCAATGATTTTTTTAATAATACAGTTAATAATTCATATATTTATTGTGCGGAACCCTCTGAGCGCGATTATTTCTCACACTTAACCGTTTATTATTAAAGCATATGCTTTCTTTATACCAGTGATCCTGTAATTTTTCTTTATCAAGTTCTTTTAGGTAGCTTTCATTACAAAAAGCTACCTATTGCAGCCGTTCGGAGGAAAGCGATTTCAAAAAATTTTGGTATATTTTCATCGATCATGACCCCCAGACCCCGAAACAACCCTCCGTTCAAAATTGATATATATATATATATATATCTGACCTTTGTCATACTGTAACTCTCGTATTTATGAACCGATTTGGATGTAATTCGGTGTGTACATAGTACATACCAATGTCTCGACCGAGTTTGTTGGCCAGCTTCATCCGCCATTTTGTTTCAAAATGGCGGCCATTTAAAAATTTTTAAAAAATTTAAAATTTGAAATGTGGTACCAAAATATTGAAAATGGAAAAATATTTTTTTCTTATGTATTTGACCTTTATACAAAGACTCCGGAGCAGTTTTTGTTTCGTCTATATCTTAAAAAATGGCTGAGTTGTAGCATTTTGAATTTCTAGCATGGCTGACATTTTGAAACGTCCTGAATTTTGTCACGCGATAAAAGACGTATTTATGAACCGATTTGGATGTAACTTCGTTTATACATAGTACATACCAATGTCTCGACTGAGTTCGTTGGCCAGCTTCATCCGCCATCTTGTTTAAAAATGGCGGCCATTTAAATTTTTAAGAAAAAATTAAATTTGAAATGTGGTAAGAAAAAACTGAAAATTGAAAAAATATTTTTTCCTTATGTGTTTGACCTTGATAAAAAGATTCGGGAGCAGTTTTTGTTTCGTCTATATCTTAAAAAATGGCTGAGTTATAGCATTTTGAATTTCTAGCGTGGCTGACATTTTGAAACGGCCTGATATTTGTCACGTGATAACAGGCGTATTTATGAACCGATTTGGATGTACCTTGGCGTGTACATAGTACATACAAATATCTCGACCGAGTTCGTTGGCCAGCTTCACCCGCCATCTAGTTTCAAGATGGCGGCCATTTAAAAAATTTAAAAAATTTAAAATTTAAAATGAGATACCAAAAAATTAGAAAATGAAAAAGATTTTTTTTCGTATGTGTTTTACCTTAATACAGAGATTCCGGAACAGGTTTTGTTTAGTCTATATCTAAAAAAATGGCTGAGTTATAGCATTTTGAATTTCTATTGTGGCTGATATTTTAAAACGACCTGATTTTTGACACGCGATAACAGGCGTATTTATGAATCGATTTGAATGTAACTTGGTCTGTCTCTGTACATAGTACATACTAATGTCTCGACCGAGTTCGTTGGCCAGCTTCATTCGCCATCTTGTTTCGAAATTGTTGCCATTTAAAAAAAATTAATTTAAGGTATTAAAAAATTGAAAAAGATTTTTTTTTAATGTGTTTGGCCTTGATACAAAGATTCTGGAGCAGTTTTTGTTTCTGAAAATTTGTTCTTTTGTTTATATCTTAAAAAATGGTTGAATTATAGCACTTTGAATTTCTAGCATGGCTAACACTTTGAAACGATCTTAGTAGTAGGAAAACGACAGTTCTGGGACAGCCGCAGGCGGTATTGCGGTATGCACCGCCTGCGGCACCGCCGCCTGCACCGCAGCCTCCACCCCCGTGCCCCCTCCTCCCACACCGCCTCCGGTCCCGCCTGCGACAAGGCACCCCCTCCAACACCGCCCCCTAGCGGGAAAAATAGCGTTTTTAGAGTATTTTTCTGCTATAACATGAGAGTTGAACGTTAGATCGACTAGATTATCATACTATAAGATGAAGATTAAATTTACATTTGAATTTTGAACAACCTTTACCTTAATGAGTATTATTAATTAAGCAAAATAATGGAAAATAACAATTTTAAAGGAAAAAAGCTGATTTCTGTAGATTTTCTTTCAACTGCAAGATAAGAATATCAACTTACATGGAGAAAGTTAAACATATATTTGAATTTTGGTTGATTAACATCTTAATGAGCATTATTAATTAAGCAAAACAATGAAAAATATCAATTTTTAATGAAAAAAGATGAATTTTTTCAAGTACAAGATCAGAATATACTCTTAAATGGAGAAAGTTAAACGCGTAAATTTGAATTTTGAAGAATCTTTACCTTAATGAGCATTATTAATTAAGCAAAAAAAAATGAAAAATATCAATTTTTAATGAAAAAGCTGAATTTTTTCAAATACAAAATCAGAATATCAACTTAAATTGAGAAAGTTAAACGCGTACATTTGAATTTTGAAGAATCTTTACCTTAATGAGTATTATTAATTAAGCAAAACAGTGGGAAATATAAATTTCTTAGGATAAAAGCTGATTTCTGTAGATTTTATTCAACTACAAGATCAGAATATCAACTTAAATGGAAAAGGTTAACCATATATTTGAATTTTTAACAATCTTTAGCTTAATGAGTATTATTAATTAAGCAAAACAGTGGAAAATATAAATTTCTTAAGAAAAAAGCTGATTTCTGTAGATTTTATTCAACTACAAGATCGGAATATCAATTTAAATGAGGAAAGTGAAACATACATTTGAATGAACAACACCTTAATAAGTATTATTAATTAACCAAAACAATGAAAATATCAATTTTTAATGAAAAAGCAGATTCTTTAGATCCTTTAGATTTTTTTTTTCAATTGTAAGATAGGGATATCATCTTAAAAGGAAAATTTAAACATATAATTTAGTTTTTGATCCACCATTACCTTAATAAATTTTGATAATTAAACAAATAACAAAGAATATTATCGAATTTTTAAAGAAAAAGATTAATTTTATTAATCCAATAATGATTTTTACATCTTTATATAATACTTTGAACCTATCCAACGTTTTTATTCGTTATTGGCTTTAAATTTTATCATTTTCATATAAAATTTCGAGTTTTCAAACCAATTAACTTAATTTTACTACATTTTAAATGTGGATATTTCTAGATAAATAGCCAACTTAGTAATTTTTGCACAACTTGCACTTAGTAATTTTTACACCAACCTAATTGATTTTACTATTCTTAGACCACTGTAAGATTATAATTCAATGTATCAGTTCTTCTAAAAGTAAAAATAACCAGATTTCCCGCCCCCCCCTTTCATGAATTACATCTACGCTCTCTTCAAACTCACAAGAAAATCCTGCGTTTCTCCCCCTTGAAGGGAGGAGGATACAATAGCGTTACGTCACTTGTTTACAAAATATCGATATGTTGACGATTTGACCATTTTTCAAGATGTATAAAAGAAAGTATCAATATTTTTACATTATTACAAGTATAATTTTACAGTTTAATGAATAATTATTTATTTATTATTGGATACCCAATTTTATCAACAGATGAATTAACTATATCTGTGCTGAAACTACATTTCACATACTTAGCCACACTTTAAAAAATTTCACTTCAATATGTAAATATTAAGTGCATTTTTAACATAACACATGTTTTTCAACACTAGTTCCTATACGAGAATTTTGTTTATTAAATAGTATGTATTCACTTTCAAATTGCTTTTACTTGAAATTATATAAACCCTTTTAACAGAAAATTTGTTTAATCACAGAACGAACTGTATTTAACACGTTCAACCTCAATATCAATAATTAAACAAAACAATGGAAAATATCAATTTTTAAGAAGAAAAATAAAAACAGATTTCTTTAGATTTTCTTTTTTTCAGCTACAAGATAAGAATAATAACTTAAATGAGGAACGTTAAACATATATTTTAGTTTTTGAACAACCATTACCTTAATGAATTTTAATAATTGAACAAATAACAAAAGGATAATATGATTTTTAATGAAAAAGACGAATTTAAACGAATTTGATTAACTTTTACAATAGTTTGAGATTTTATCATCCTTTTAGATGCTAGCTATGTAGAATTTTAAACTTTCAATAAGACACACTTCAAGAAATACTCATTACTAAACAAAAATAAATTAATTTTAATCTAATCAATGACTGAAAATCTCACATTTAAAAAATATTTTCATGAATGTGCATAAAAAATGAGAGTTTACAAATTAATATCCTTATTTCTATTACATTTAACTGGATTTTTCTATATTCGAGCTTAATTTTTATACACAAAGCATTATTTAATCAAATCCAGTACTTTCAGATTTAACGAAATTCAGCGTTTTTCGCTTTTCAAACTAATCCTATGAGCTAAAAAACAACAGCGCCTCCTATAATTTTATAGTGTTGAGTGAAACGAGTGGAATTTTTCATACTGTTTGCTGTTTTCGTTATATGAAGACGTCAGCTTATATTCTCTAGTTTAACTAAAATGAGTAATATGCAAGAAATGTCTTTAACAGAGGAAGATTCAAGTCAATCTTACTTAAAGGATATGAAATCAGCTATACCCAGCCAAGAAGTACATGCTTCGAACATTGAAATAATACCCTCTTCACCAGAACAACTAAAACCACCTTTTACTTGCAATCAATGCGAGAAATCCTATTCCAAAAAGAATACATTAAACAGACATCAAATATCCCATTTGGAGAAAAAGCCCTTTGAATGTGAAATATGCTCAAAGACATTCATTCAAAGCAGTGATTTAAAACGACATAGTGTAACTCATTCCAGGACATCTACTACATATAAATGCGATCAATGCGGCAAAGATTATTTACAAAAGTGTCTGTTAACAATTCACAAGAGATCTCATAAGAAGTTTTATGATTGTGATAAATGTTCCAACTCTTTTTTAACAAAGTCTGCTTTAACTAAACATAAAAAAGTTCATCCCAAGGAATATGAATGTAAATACTGCAACATTAAATTGTACGATGAAGTTGAATTTTTACATCATAAAAAAGTTCACCCTAAGAAATATAGTTGTAAACACTGTAAAATTATCTTTTATCTCCAGAGGGAGTTTATTCATCATCTGATCAACATGCATAAATGAAAAATGCAAACTTTGTTAAGTCATAAACTTGATTTGACTATCTGTATATTTTAAAAATGTATATGTCCTCCTATAACTGTTGAAAATGATGAATAAATATTGTTTAACTGAAAAAGCTTTTGTCGTTTATTTTTGCCATATCAGCTTGTGATTTTTCTTGACTCTATCTCATCAAGTCAAAACGATTTTACTAAAATTTTAAAATACATATTGTATATTTTTTTAAGTTTATAATTTTTTTTTTAATTTCTTATCGAATGAAACATGAGTTAACTATATTTTATTAATTTCATATTAAAAACCTAACGTTTACCATATAATTTTATTATGTTCCGTCTAAATTTTATCTACCCAATTAAATTCTATAATCCCTTCTTATTAGCAAACATTACTATTTAACTGGAAATTTCACATTAATGTTTTTCTTTTTTCATGATTGTACATATAAAAATAAGAGTTTCAAACTAATTTCCATAATTTATCACATTTGAACTTAATTTTTATACACAAAACATTATTTAATCAAATTTTTATACTTTCTGATTCAGTGAAATTCGTTGATTTTTCATTTTTTAAACCAATACCACAATATTTATCGACATTGGACTTTATTCTTCCCTTGTATATTTTTACATTACACAATTAAGATAGATATAGACTTAGGACAGCAATAGAGTTAAAAATTGATTATACTCAATTTTCACCTTATATGAATTGGTCCTACATGGCATTTCTTATTGCTACAATCACTTGATATATTAAAATTAGTCCGAGTTATTCAGTCTATATTATTAATCAAATTATCATATGTTTCATCTTACACTTCTAAGATTTCTGAATTATCATCCATCAAGTTGCTTAAAATATTAATACTACTGTGTTTATAGTTCTATTGATACATAGCCTACATGAATATAATCTTTAATTTTAACATTTCATATTTTAAATGACCTATTTTCAAAACTAAACTATATGAATTTTTACTACATCACTTATCAATATCACAGAATGATTTATGCTTCACACTTTTCTAATAATTATCAGATTCTTAGAACATAATTTCTTGATAACATATATTATACTACTGATTTGTACGCATGAGTGAGTTGTCACGTGATCAAAACGATTCAGAATAATATAAATTTTCGAAAAGCAGCGCAGTATTTCTCATTTCAACTGTTAAACTTGGAAGAGAAGGTGACTTTAAGTGCGCAACTCTGATAAATTTCCAGATTTTAATTCAAGTGAGGAATCGATTTCTTTGTTAGTGAATAAAGTAAGTTTTAGTATATCATTACAACATATATGTATTAATAAAAATAAATAAATAAATGATTACTTATATATTAAACCTTTAAGCAGTATATAAATATATTTCTTTTATTGTACAGACGTCGCAGCAAGATGAATCAAAACAGCAGCAATCCTCTTTATCAGAAATGGATGATCTGAATGATTCGCTCTTAGCACATGTAGAGTTAAAGAATAATAAATATGTAAGTACTTAGATATGAAATACTATAATTCATGTATGAAACGTAATTAGAGTAAATTTAAAATCAAATATATTTTATTGTTTGTACTTTAACAAATGTTTTTTATCCATATCATTGAAGAGAATTCTAATTGTTTACATTTATTTCTCTCACAGATGTGTTCTATTTGCTACAAAAATTTTTTAAGTAAATGGAATTTAAAAGAACATACACAGATCCATACAGATGAAAAACCCTATACTTGTGAAGATTGCCAAAAGCCGTTTTCAAGAAAATATGAATCAAAAATGCATACTACATCATATAGTCTATCACCAGCTGTATGTAAACTTTGTGAAGATATTCAAGAAATAACCAGACGTTTGAAGAATTTAACAATCAAGGAAGAGATTTAGACTATGTACTCAACCTATTTGCATAAGAGTTACCACATTATCCCAAAATTGAAATTTCGAAGGCACACAGTGGATGTAAAGAAATTTTTGTTACCCATGATTCTCGTAACCACAATGAATTTGGATATTATTCATAATGTATTCCTTAAATTGTTACAATAAATACTCTTTTATCTGCACTTATCGACGTGTTTATTTATATCTCCTAACATTTTAAACGAAAAACGCTTTTCCATCTTAAAAAATTTCATAAGAACAGATAAAAATTAACAGATGAATGAAAAAATATGCATGTTCACAATGTTTTCTAGATATATTTACAAAAATGTTTACAAAATAAAAAATTTGCAAGAGTAAAAGACAAAATTTCACAAAATTAAAAAAAAAATACAACATAACATTTTTTTCTGCTTACACATGTGAGTTTTTAGAAAAGTAGGAAAAAAAAATTACACTTAGATTTTTTTTTTCAAAAGTGAAAAAAAATATTTTTACAAAAAAAATTTTTACAAAAAAATTTTTTTACATTTTTTTACAATTTTTTTTTTTTTTACAAAAAATATTTTTACAAAAAAAAATTACAAAAGAAAAAAAAATTATAACATGAAAATAATAAAAAAAAAATTACAAAAATTTGTGAAAAAAAAAATTGCAAAATGTTTGAAAAAAATTTACAAAAAAGTTATGAAAAATTTTCAAAAAATGATATTTTAAATATAGTGTATAATGGTTGCAAAATGTTTGAAAAAAATTTACAAAAAAGTTATGAAAAATTTTCAAAAAATGATATTTTAAATATAGTGTATAATGGTTACCAACCATTATAATACTATTTAAAATACCATTTTTTGAAAATTTTCATAACTTTTTTGTAAATTTTTTTCAAACATTTTGCAATTTTTTTTTCACAAATTTTTGTAATTTTTTTTTATTATTTTCATGTTATAATTTTTTTTTCTTTTGTAATTTTTTTTTGTAAAAATATTTTTTGTAAAAAAAAAAAAAAATCGTAAAAAAAATTTTTGTAAAAAAATTTTTTGTAAAAAAATTTTTTTGTAAAATTTCTTTGTAAAAATATTTTTTTTCACTTTTGAAAAAAAAAATCTAAGTGTAATTTTTTTTCCTACTTTTCTAAAAACTCACATGTGTAAGCAGAAAAAAATGTTATGTTGTATTTTTTTTTTTTAATTTTGTGAAATTTTGTCTTTTACTCTTGCAAATTTTTTATTTTGTAAACATTTTTGTAAATATATCTAGAAAACTTTGTGAACATGCATATTTTTTCATTCATCTGTTAATTTTTATCTGTTCTTATGAAATTTTTTAAGATGGAAAAGCGTTTTTCGTTTAAAATGTTAGGAGATATAAATAAACACGTCGATAAGTGCAGATAAAAGAGTATTTATTGTAACAATTTAAGGAATACATTATGAATAATATCCAAATTCATTGTGGTTACGAGAATCATGGGTAACAAAAATTTCTTTACATCCACTGTGTGCCTTCGAAATTTCAATTTTGGGATAATGTGGTAACTCTTATGCAAATAGGTTGAGTACATAGTCTAAATCTCTTCCTTGATTGTTAAATTCTTCAAACGTCTGGTTATTTCTTGAATATCTTCACAAAGTTTACATACAGCTGGTGATAGACTATATGATGTAGTATGCATTTTTGATTCATATTTTCTTGAAAACGGCTTTTGGCAATCTTCACAAGTATAGGGTTTTTCATCTGTATGGATCTGTGTATGTTCTTTTAAATTCCATTTACTTAAAAATTTTTTGTAGCAAATAGAACACATCTGTGAGAGAAATAAATGTAAACAATTAGAATTCTCTTCAATGATATGGATAAAAAACATTTGTTAAAGTACAAACAATAAAATATATTTGATTTTAAATTTACTCTAATTACGTTTCATACATGAATTATAGTATTTCATATCTAAGTACTTACATATTTATTATTCTTTAACTCTACATGTGCTAAGAGCGAATCATTCAGATCATCCATTTCTGATAAAGAGGATTGCTGCTGTTTTGATTCATCTTGCTGCAACATCTGTCAATAAAAGAAATATATTTATATACTGCTTAAAGGTTTAATATATAAGTAATCATTTATTTATTTATTTTTATTAATACATATATGTTGTAATGATATACTAAAACTTACTTTATTCACTAACAAAGAAATCGATTCCTCACTTGAATTAAAATCTGGAAATTTATCAGAGTTGCGCACTTAAAGTCACCTTCTCTTCCAAGTTTAACAGTTGAAATGAGAAATACTGCGCTGCTTTTCGAAAATTTATATTATTCTGAATCGTTTTGATCACGTGACAACTCACTCATGCGTACAAATCAGTAGTATAATATATGTTATCAAGAAATTATGTTCTAAGAATCTGATAATTATTAGAAAAGTGTGAAGCATAAATCATTCTGTGATATTGATAAGTGATGTAGTAAAAATTCATATAGTTTAGTTTTGAAAATAGGTCATTTAAAATATGAAATGTTAAAATTAAAGATTATATTCATGTAGGCTATGTATCAATAGAACTATAAACACAGTAGTATTAATATTTTAAGCAACTTGATGGATGATAATTCAGAAATCTTAGAAGTGTAAGATGAAACATATGATAATTTGATTAATAATATAGACTGAATAACTCGGACTAATTTTAATATATCAAGTGATTGTAGCAATAAGAAATGCCATGTAGGACCAATTCATATAAGGTGAAAATTGAGTATAATCAATTTTTAACTCTATTGCTGTCCTAAGTCTATATCTATCTTAATTGTGTAATGTAAAAATATACAAGGGAAGAATAAAGTCCAATGTCGATAAATATTGTGGTATTGGTTTAAAAAATGAAAAATCAACGAATTTCACTGAATCAGAAAGTATAAAAATTTGATTAAATAATGTTTTGAGTATAAAAATTAAGTTCAAATGTGATAAATTATGGAAATTAGTTTGAAACTCTTATTTTTATATGTACAATCATGAAAAAAGAAAAACATTAATGTGAAATTTCCAGTTAAATAATAATGTTTGCTAATAAGAAGGGATTATAGAATTTAATTGGGTAGATAAAATTTAGACGGAACATAATAAAATTATATGGTAAACGTTAGGTTTTTAATATGAAATTAATAAAATATAGTTAACTCATGTTTCATTCGATAAGAAATTTAAAAAAAAATTATAAACTTAAAAAAATATACAATATGTATTTTAAAATTTTAGTAAAATCGTTTTGACTTGATGAGATAGAGTCAAGAAAAATCACAAGCTGATATGGCAAAAATAAACGACAAAAGCTTTTTCAGTTAAACAATATTTATTCATCATTTTCAACAGTTATAGGAGGACATATACATTTTTAAAATATACAGATAGTCAAATCAAGTTTATGACTTAACAAAGTTTGCATTTTTCATTTATGCATGTTGATCAGATGATGAATAAACTCCCTCTGGAGATAAAAGATAATTTTACAGTGTTTACAACTATATTTCTTAGGGTGAACTTTTTTATGATGTAAAAATTCAACTTCATCGTACAATTTAATGTTGCAGTATTTACATTCATATTCCTTGGGATGAACTTTTTTATGTTTAGTTAAAGCAGACTTTGTTAAAAAAGAGTTGGAACATTTATCACAATCATAAAACTTCTTATGAGATCTCTTGTGAATTGTTAACAGACACTTTTGTAAATAATCTTTGCCGCATTGATCGCATTTATATGTAGTAGATGTCCTGGAATGAGTTACACTATGTCGTTTTAAATCACTGCTTTGAATGAATGTCTTTGAGCATATTTCACATTCAAAGGGCTTTTTCTCCAAATGGGATATTTGATGTCTGTTTAATGTATTCTTTTTGGAATAGGATTTCTCGCATTGATTGCAAGTAAAAGGTGGTTTTAGTTGTTCTGGTGAAGAGGGTATTATTTCAATGTTCGAAGCATGTACTTCTTGGCTGGGTATAGCTGATTTCATATCCTTTAAGTAAGATTGACTTGAATCTTCCTCTGTTAAAGACATTTCTTGCATATTACTCATTTTAGTTAAACTAGAGAATATAAGCTGACGTCTTCATATAACGAAAACAGCAAACAGTATGAAAAATTCCACTCGTTTCACTCAACACTATAAAATTATAGGAGGCGCTGTTGTTTTTTAGCTCATAGGATTAGTTTGAAAAGCGAAAAACGCTGAATTTCGTTAAATCTGAAAGTACTGGATTTGATTAAATAATGCTTTGTGTATAAAAATTAAGCTCGAATATAGAAAAATCCAGTTAAATGTAATAGAAATAAGGATATTAATTTGTAAACTCTCATTTTTTATGCACATTCATGAAAATATTTTTTAAATGTGAAATTTTCAGTCATTGATTAGATTAAAATTAATTTATTTTTGTTTAGTAATGAGTATTTCTTGAAGTGTGTCTTATTGAAAGTTTAAAATTCTACATAGCTAGCATCTAAAAGGATGATAAAATCTCAAACTATTGTAAAAGTTAATCAAATTCGTTTAAATTCGTCTTTTTCATTAAAAATCATATTTTCCTTTTGTTATTTGTTCAATTATTAAAATTCATTAAGGTAATGGTTGTTCAAAAACTAAAATATATGTTTAACGTTCCTCATTTAAGTTATTATTCTTATCTTGTAGCTGAAAAAAAGAAAATCTAAAGAAATCTGTTTTTATTTTTCTTCTTTAAAATTGATATTTTCCATTGTTTTGTTTAATTATTGATATTGAGGTTGAACGTGTTAAATACAGTTCGTTCTGTGATTAAACAAATTTTCTGTTAAAAGGGTTTATATAATTTCAAGTAAAAGCAATTTGAAAGTGAATACATACTATTTAATAAACAAAATTCTCGTATAGGAACTAGTGTTGAAAAACATGTGTTATGTTAAAAATGCACTTAATATTTACATATTGAAGTGAAATTTTTTAAAGTGTGGCTAAGTATGTGAAATGTAGTTTCAGCACAGATATAGTTAATTCATCTGTTGATAAAATTGGGTATCCAATAATAAATAAATAATTATTCATTAAACTGTAAAATTATACTTGTAATAATGTAAAAATATTGATACTTTCTTTTATACATCTTGAAAAATGGTCAAATCGTCAACATATCGATATTTTGTAAACAAGTGACGTAACGCTATTGTATCCTCCTCCCTTCAAGGGGGAGAAACGCAGGATTTTCTTGTGAGTTTGAAGAGAGCGTAGATGTAATTCATGAAAGGGGGGGGCGGGAAATCTGGTTATTTTTACTTTTAGAAGAACTGATACATTGAATTATAATCTTACAGTGGTCTAAGAATAGTAAAATCAATTAGGTTGGTGTAAAAATTACTAAGTGCAAGTTGTGCAAAAATTACTAAGTTGGCTATTTATCTAGAAATATCCACATTTAAAATGTAGTAAAATTAAGTTAATTGGTTTGAAAACTCGAAATTTTATATGAAAATGATAAAATTTAAAGCCAATAACGAATAAAAACGTTGGATAGGTTCAAAGTATTATATAAAGATGTAAAAATCATTATTGGATTAATAAAATTAATCTTTTTCTTTAAAAATTCGATAATATTCTTTGTTATTTGTTTAATTATCAAAATTTATTAAGGTAATGGTGGATCAAAAACTAAATTATATGTTTAAATTTTCCTTTTAAGATGATATCCCTATCTTACAGTTGAAAAAAAAAAATCTAAAGGATCTAAAGAATCTGCTTTTTCATTAAAAATTGATATTTTCATTGTTTTGGTTAATTAATAATACTTATTAAGGTGTTGTTCATTCAAATGTATGTTTCACTTTCCTCATTTAAATTGATATTCCGATCTTGTAGTTGAATAAAATCTACAGAAATCAGCTTTTTTCTTAAGAAATTTATATTTTCCACTGTTTTGCTTAATTAATAATACTCATTAAGCTAAAGATTGTTAAAAATTCAAATATATGGTTAACCTTTTCCATTTAAGTTGATATTCTGATCTTGTAGTTGAATAAAATCTACAGAAATCAGCTTTTATCCTAAGAAATTTATATTTTCCACTGTTTTGCTTAATTAATAATACTCATTAAGGTAAAGATTCTTCAAAATTCAAATGTACGCGTTTAACTTTCTCAATTTAAGTTGATATTCTGATTTTGTATTTGAAAAAATTCAGCTTTTTCATTAAAAATTGATATTTTTCATTTTTTTTTTGCTTAATTAATAATGCTCATTAAGGTAAAGATTCTTCAAAATTCAAATTTACGCGTTTAACTTTCTCCATTTAAGAGTATATTCTGATCTTGTACTTGAAAAAATTCATCTTTTTTCATTAAAAATTGATATTTTTCATTGTTTTGCTTAATTAATAATGCTCATTAAGATGTTAATCAACCAAAATTCAAATATATGTTTAACTTTCTCCATGTAAGTTGATATTCTTATCTTGCAGTTGAAAGAAAATCTACAGAAATCAGCTTTTTTCCTTTAAAATTGTTATTTTCCATTATTTTGCTTAATTAATAATACTCATTAAGGTAAAGGTTGTTCAAAATTCAAATGTAAATTTAATCTTCATCTTATAGTATGATAATCTAGTCGATCTAACGTTCAACTCTCATGTTATAGCAGAAAAATACTCTAAAAACGCTATTTTTCCCGCTAGGGGGCGGTGTTGGAGGGGGTGCCTTGTCGCAGGCGGGACCGGAGGCGGTGTGGGAGGAGGGGGCACGGGGGTGGAGGCGGCGGTGCTGCGGTGCAGGCGGCGGTGCCGCAGGCGGTGCATACCGCAATACCGCCTGCGGCTGTCCCAGAACTGTCGTTTTCCTACTACTGATCTTGTATTTGTCACGCGATAACACACGTATTCGCCTATTTCGATGTAAGAAGGCATGTGGATAGTATACATCAATATCTCGACCAAGTTCGCTGGCCAGCTTCATCAGCCATCTTGTTTCAAAATGGCGGCCATCAAATAAAAAAAAAAATTATTGAAAGTGAGGTGCAAAAAAATTAGAAATTGAAAAATGTTTCTTTCTTAAGTATTTGACCTTGATATAAGGATTCAAGAGCATTTTTTGTTTGTCTTTATCTTAAAAAATGGCTCAGATATAGCAGTTTCAATTTCTAATGTGGGTGACATTTTGAAAAATCTGATATTTTGCCTGCGACAGCACTCTTATATATCAACCGATTCCGATGTGAGTGAGCATGTGCACAGCAATTACTAAGGTCTCGACCAAGTTCACTGGTTAGCCTCATCCACCATGTTGTCTTAAAATGGCAAGCACTTTAAGAAATCGCCGAATTTGGCAGCCAAATATAAGTTACTTTAAATAAAAGCAGCTTGGATAAAGCTGACTAATTTCGCGAAATTCTCATTCATAATGATTTAGTATTGATAAAAATTAGTATTGAATCTCCTATATTCGGTTTCCACTAAATTGAGCTTCGTGTGTTTGAATAATATAAGTTGGCTTTTTTAAAATAAGGAATATGAAAGCTACCTCTTCCTCCCGGCACTGGCCGGAAGGACTATTTAAATTTTTTTTACGGAAATAGTTTGTTTATAAATATTGATCTTGAAAATGTCGCCATTTAAGCGTACGGAACATGTAGATCTGTGAATTAAAAGATATGTATACCACTTTAAATGTACTTTTTCCACTTTTAGCATGTTATAACTTTAGTTTAATTTTGGTTAGAAGTTTAAAAAAATTTGCAATAAAAGTAAAATTTATTGAACACGTCGCTTGCGACCGTCAGTATGACATCAGTATTACTCACGGACATGCTTTTGTTTTATAATGTAGATGTTTACATTTTTATACATTTACCCTTGGCTTTACATATCTATATAAGAAATGGCAAAATTAGTTTTAGAAATGATTATCTCACCTGAAGTGTCCCACAAGGTATAATGAATTGTATATCCTCCAAGACAATAGTTAGCCGTGTAACGCTCAAATCCAGTTGGAGTATAGATCTGAAAGACAAACACATATAGAATGCATTATATATATATATATATATATATATATATATATATAAAGTAGAATATAAAAAGAAAGAAAGAAAGAATGAATGAATGAATGGATGAATGAAAGGAAAGAAACATTCAATATTTATCAAATAATGTAAAAAATCTGGATAATTAAAAAGTGAATCGTCTAGTACAAATGACGTTTTTTTTTTAAATGTTAAATTTCATTAGTACTTTTTAAATAGTCTGTCTAGTATTTTATGAAGTAATTTATAAAAAAGTTCACTTTTTTATTTCATTTTAGATTTTAATTATTGATCTTAACTGTCATTAATTAAAATAATTCAGTTAAAAATCTCATGCAGCATCAATAATTAAAAACCCAATCATACAAATATATAAAAAGTTATAATAAATTGTGCATCATATTTGCCCTTTACAATAATAATTAAATCTTTTTTAATGTTTTGTAAAATGGATTGTGACTTTTTTTTATTTATTTAAGAGGCTCGATACGTTTTGAAAAAAAAATTACTTGCGAGTTTCATTTTGTCTTTTTAACTTCGTTTATGTATCATAAAATGTAAGTATAAAAAGAAAATGATTAGGGACCAAATATGTAAGGTTTCTAAATGTAATATTGAATTGTAAATGCTAGATTTTGAAGTAAAAAAAAATTGCATTTTTTTATTTAAAAAAATTTTAAGTGTACTTGTATTTCAGTTTTTAATATTATTATTATTATTATTATTATTTTTTTGTATTCACAGAAGTATCCTTTATAATGTCAGGGACTGATTTTTCAATAAACTCATTAGTTTATAAGAAAAAAAATGAAAACCCATTGACCCTCTGGAGTTTTTAAAGATGAAAAGGGATTCGTGGAAATCCAAATGAGAAGTGGAAATAGGAGAAGAAATAATACTAGCTTTAGGAAAGTCAAAACAGTGATTGGGACAGCACCCTCTACATTTGTATGCATACATTTGCGGACATACTTTCCTATATAAAATCGGTTTCCTAACGTATTCTCTATCTCCCCACGAAATTTAAACGATAAGTTTTGAATCACCCTGTATATGTTTTTGTCTATGACCACCAGGTCCCATTTAAATTTGGAGATAATATCGCCCGAAGGATGCTCTAATAGCGATTTTTATGCCTTTTTCATTATTGTATCATCGGAAAGTATACAAAGTTGTCTATAGAATTGTGCCAAACTTCATATATATGTTTTTGACTATAGACGTCAGGTTCTAGTTGGAAATGATGATATTCTTTTTGAAAAGGGCGCTGTGGTAGCGATTTTCGGAATGGGATAGTAATAGGGCATGCTGTTGTGCTGTTGAATACCAGTTGTTCAGAATTCGGCACTCTCGAGGGAACAGGATATCGGAAAACCGTGGATGAGTAAGAAGATGATAGAAGATTCGACTTTGCACAGAAGATGTTGAAAAATTATTCTGAATCATCCATGTGTCCAATCTAATTTTAATTTTCGACTTCGAGTAAGTTTTATTTCGAGTGTTAACATGTATGAGATGGAAGAAAGTTTTGAGATTGGCGTATCCAGCTACACTGCTAAACATTTTGCAGCATTCTGGGCAGGTCATTGGACCGTTTTTTGAAAAAACGGTTTCATAACCATAATTTAACTATATTCTGACCTTAAAATGGCCAATAATATGGTCAGAATAGTGTTAAAATTACGGTTGTGTAACCGTTTTCGGAGAAAACGGTCAAATGACCTGCCAGAATGCTGCAAATTTTTAACAGTGTAGTTATAAAAGAAAATAAGTTAAAACTGGTGTGAATGAATAAGAACAAAAAAACTTCTTAAAACACCATCAAAAATTATTAAATGCGCTAGGCCTTTCGAAAGATCTGAGTCTTTCTTCGTCAGGCGCAAAGAAGACGTCCTTCTACTATGAAAGCAGCAGGAAGACTGAAATGAGAGATAAGGGAAAGGAAACAAGCTGAAGAAACAGCCAATAGGAAGTTAGAAATGAACAGCCAATAGGAAAGTAGAAGACAACAGCCAATCACAAAAGAGTATAATCAAAACAAAATAACACAGAGTAGGAGGTGCAAAAATTGGGAGGGGGAAAATACAAATAATTAAAAATGGGAGCACATGAAAATAAATAAATAAAAAATAAAAAAATATATATAAAAAAAGACATATTAATTAATACAAAAATAAATTAAATGGTAGTACTGAAAAGGTTTTTCCAAGCTGCAGAGAGCATTGTGGAATCAGATTTATCATTAACAATGGCATCACGATTAAGATAAATAGCTAGATTTTCAAGGAAGTCCAATTCAGAGATACTATTGGCATTAGAGATAATTTTAGCATTTTGAAAATTAAAACTATGGCCAGAATCCCAAGAGTGCTTGGCAATAGAAGATTTAGAAAATTCTTGATTGATTACATAACGAGAGTGTTCTTTTAAGCGGATTTCGAGATTTCTTTTAGTTTGACCAATATAAGATAAATCACAACCATTACAAAGAACATTATAAATTCCCCATTTACGAAGATCAGGAACAGGAGATTTAGTGGAGGGGAATAGAAATTTATTGACAGGTTTAAAGATAATGTTAAAATTGAAACGACGTAAAACTTTAGCTAACTTGAAACATAAAGGAGGATAAAAGGGGAGGACAACCAAATTATCAGGTTTGCTTTTGACAGATTTGGAAAGAGTAGATTTATTAGATGGTCTATTGAATTTCTTCACAGTATTATTGATAACAGAAGGATTAAAACCTCTTTTGACAGCAACAGTTTTTAAGTAATTAAGTTCTTCCTTAAGGGATAAAGAATCGGAACAAATTTTGAGAGCGCGATTTACATACGTGTAAAAAACACCGATTTTTTGGTTTACAGGGTGATTTGAGAGAGCATGAGGTGGGTTAGAAACAGAAAAAGGTTTTCTATAAACACAAGTTTTGAAAGAAGAATCACATTTGGTAACTAAAACATCAAGGAAAGGAAGTTTATTACAATTTTCTAATTCAAAAGTAAACTGAATATGTGGGTCGATAGAATTGACAGTATGAAGAATGGTAGAAATATCAAAAGGATTATCAACTAAAACAAAAGTATCGTCGACATAACGCATCCAACATTTAAAATTAATCAGATTTAATAATTTTTCCTCAAAATAATGCATATAAATATCACAAAGAATTGGAGATAAAGGATTCCCCATACTTAAGCCATCTGATTGTTTGAAAATTTTATTATCAAATTCAAAAGTAGTTTGAGTGATGCAAATTTTAGTTAAATTAACAAAATCTTGGACTTCAATATCAGAGAAATGAAATTCACGTAATCTTTTTTCCAAGCAAGAAAGAGCACCTTCAATTAGAACATTCGTAAATAAAGATTTGACATCAAGAGAAAGCATAGAACAATTAGATGGGTTAATATTTTTTAATTTACTAACAAAATCATAAGAATTTTTTATCGTATGAGAATTAGAAATGCATAACGGAGAAAAAATGGATGTTAAAAATTTGGCAAGAGGATAAGTAACAGTACCAATATTAGAAACGATAGGTCTTAAGGGGACATTGGTTTTATGAACTTTAGGCAAAGCGTAGAAACGAGCACAAATGGCTGAAGAAGGAATAACACTATGTTTAGTATTGTCATTTAAAATAACAGAATTCTTAACAGCTTTTTTGAGAGTGGAAAGATGCGAATTAGTAGGATCTTTTTTAACTTCAACGTAAGGACCTTCAGATAAGAGAGCATACACTTTATCAGAATAATCTTTTTTATCCATAAGAACAATTTGACCACCTTTATCAGCTTTAGTAATAATAAGATTATCATTGGACTTAAGCTCATTCAGAGCGATATTTTGAGAACGTGAAAGATTAGGTTTAAATTTTGAATTATTAGAAGAAATAGTATCAGCAAGGATGTGACGAAGAGTTTCTTTTTGAAAAGGAGTGACTTTACTATGTTTAAAGGAAGACTCAATAGGAGCAATCAATTTAGTGAGAGAAGGTTTGCAAGACTGAGAAAAATTTAAACCAAGATCTAAAATGCTTTTTTGCTCAGGTGTTAACATATGAGAGGAGAGATTAACAATGCAGTTCTCGTTTGATAGATTCTTATTTGAAAATTGAAACTTTTTTTGCTGATTGTACAACGAAGAAAACTTTTTATCAAGCTTATTTTGATGAGCAGTTTTGAAAGTGAGTAGAGAAGACCAAACTTTATTTTCAATATCACAGAAATTGTCAAGATTTTTACTAAGGAACAAATGAAGGTCTTAAAGCTCTTCTTCAACTTTGGAGAGAGTTTGCCGAACATCTTGAATACAGGCCCTTAAAATAATAAAATGTGAACGAACTATAGCTTTTGAAATTCTAACAGAGCTACTAACAGAACATTTAAATTGAATAAAATTGGGAATAACATTATTTTTCTTGCAATTTTGAAGAAAATTTAAGTGGTTAAGAAATTTCACACGCTTACGTCTGAGTTTAGTAAATCTGTTAAATTGAGCAGTAAACATAATAGCAATACAAAAATAAACAAAGAACAAATGTAGAATACTAAACTATAAATAAGACATAAAAAATAAGCAAATAAATTAATCAATAAAAAATAAATGAATGAATAAAAAAAAAAAATAAATAAATAAATAAACACAATACAAATACAGAATACTAAACTATAAGTAAGACATAATAAATTAATCAATAAGATAAATATAGAATAAACAAAATACAAATAAAGAATACTAAACTATAAAAAAGACAAAAATAAATAAAGCAAATAAATTAATCAATAAGAAAAACAAAGAGCAAAATCAATACAAAATTATGACAAAAAAGTACTTACATACAAAAGGGAACGAGTGGAAAAGCATAAAATGTTGAAATGCCAGAAGAAGCACAATCAAAGAAAATAAGTTAAAACTGGTGTGAATGAATAAGAACAAAAAAACTTCTTAAAACACCATAAAAAATTATTAAATGCGCTAGGCCTTTCGAAAGATCTGAGTCTTTCTTCGTCAGGCGCAAAGAAGACGTCCTTCTACTATGAAAGCAGCAGGAAGACTGAAATGAGAGATAAGGGAAAGGAAACAAGCTGAAGAAACAGCCAATAGGAAAGTAGAAGACAACAGCCAAGCACAAAAGAGTATAATCAAAACAAAATAACACAGAGTAGGAGGTGCAAAAATTGGGAGGGGGAAAATACAAATAATTAAAAATGGGAGCACATGAAAATAAATAAATAAAAAATAAAAAAATATATATAAAAAAAGACATATTAATTAATACAAAAATAAATTAAATGGTAGTACTGAAAAGGTTTTTCCAAGCTGCAGAGAGCATTGTGGAATCAGATTTATCATTAACAATGGCATCACGATTAAGATAAATAGCTAGATTTTCAAGGAAGTCCAATTCAGAGATACTATTGGCATTAGAGATAATTTTAGCATTTTGAAAATTAAAACTATGGCCAGAATCCCAAGAGTGCTTGGCAATAGAAGATTTAGAAAATTCTTGATTGATTACATAACGAGAGTGTTCTTTTAAGCGGATTTCGAGATTTCTTTTAGTTTGACCAATATAAGATAAATCACAACCATTACAAAGAACATTATAAATTCCCCATTTACGAAGATCAGGAACAGGAGATTTAGTGGAGGGGAATAGAAATTTATTGACAGGTTTAAAGATAATGTTAAAATTGAAACGACGTAAAACTTTAGCTAACTTGAAACATAAAGGAGGATAAAAGGGGAGGACAACCAAATTATCAGGTTTGCTTTTGACAGATTTGGAAAGAGTAGATTTATTAGATGGTCTATTGAATTTCTTCACAGTATTATTGATAACAGAAGGATTAAAACCTCTTTTGACAGCAACAGTTTTTAAGTAAGTCAAGGAAGTCCAATTGGACTTCCTTGAAAATCTAGCTATTTATCTTAATCGTGATGCCATTGTTAATGATAAATCTGATTCCACAATGCTCTCTGCAGCTTGGAAAAACCTTTTCAGTACTACCATTTAATTTATTTTTGTATTAATTAATATGTCTTTTTTTATATATATATTTTTATTTTTTATTTATTTATTTTCATGTGTTCCCATTTTTAATTATTTGTATTTTCCCCCTCCCAATTTTTGCACCTCCTACTCTGTGTTATTTTGTTTTGATTATACTCTTTTGTGATTGGCTGTTGTCTTCTACTTTCCTATTGGCTGTTCATTTCTAACTTCCTATTGGCTGTTTCTTCAGCTTGTTTCCTTTCCCTTATCTCTCATTTCAGTCTTCCTGCTGCTTTCATAGTAGAAGGACGTCTTCTTTGCGCCTGACGAAGAAAGACTCAGATCTTTCGAAAGGCCTAGCGCATTTAATAATTTTTTATGGTGTTTTAAGAAGTTTTTTTGTTCTTATTCATTCACACCAGTTTTAACTTATTTTCTTTGATTGTGCTTCTTCTGGCATTTCAACATTTTATGCTTTTCCACTCGTTCCCTTTTGTATGTAAGTACTTTTTTGTCATAATTTTGTATTGATTTTGCTCTTTGTTTTTCTTATTGATTAATTTATTTGCTTTATTTATTTTTGTCTTTTTTATAGTTTAGTATTCTTTATTTGTATTTTGTTTATTCTATATTTATCTTATTGATTAATTTATTATGTCTTACTTATAGTTTAGTATTCTATATTTGTATTGTGTTTATTTATTTATTTATTTTTTATTCATTCATTTATTTTTTATTGATTAATTTATTTGCTTATTTTTTATGTCTTATTTATAGTTTAGTATTCTACATTTGTTCTTTGTTTATTTTTGTATTGCTATTATGTTTACTGCTCAATTTAACAGATTTACTAAACTCAGACGTAAGCGTGTGAAATATCTTAACCACTTAAATTTTCTTCAAAATTGCAAGAAAAATTATGTTATTCCCAATTTTATTCAACTTAAATGTTCTGTTAGTAGCTCTGTTAGAATTTCAAAAGCTATAGTTCGTTCACATTTTATTATTTTAAGGGCCTGTATTCAAGATGTTCGGCAAACTCTCTCCAAAGTTGAAGAAGAGCTTTATGACCTTCATTTGTTCCTTAGTAAAAATCTTGACAATTTCTGTGATATTGAAAATAAAGTTTGGTCTTCTCTACTCACTTTCAAAATTGCTCATCAAAATAAGCTTGATAAAAAGTTTTCTTCGTTGTACAATAAGCAAAAAAAGTTTCAATTTTCAAATAAGAATCTATGAAACGAGAACTGCATTGTTAATCTCTCCTCTCATATGTTAACCCCTGAGCAAAAAAGCATTTTAGATCTTGGTTTAAATTTTTCTCAGTCTTGCAAACCTTCTCTCACTAAATTGATTGCTCCTATTGAGTCTTCCTTTAAACATAGTAAAGTCACTCCTTTTCAAAAAGAAACTCTTCGTCACATCCTTGCTGATACTATTTCTTCTAATAATTCAAAATTTAAACCTAATCTTTCACGTTCTCAAAATATCGCTCTGAATGAGCTTAAGTCCAATGATAATCTTATTATTACTAAAGCTGATAAAGGTGGTCAAATTGTTCTTATGGATAAAAAAGATTATTCTGATAAAGTGTATGCTCTCTTATCTGAAGGTCCTTACGTTGAAGTTAAAAAAGATCCTACTAATTCGCATCTTTCCACTCTCAAAAAAGCTGTTAAGAATTCTGTTATTTTAAATGACAATACTAAACATAGTGTTATTCCTTCTTCAGCCATTTGTGCTCGTTTCTACGCTTTGCCTAAAGTTCATAAAACCAATGTCCCCTTAAGACCTATCGTCTCTAATATTGGTACTGTTACTTATCCTCTTGCCAAATTTTTAACATCCATTTTTTCTCCGTTATGCATTTCTAATTCTCATACGATAAAAAATTCTTATGATTTTGTTAGTAAATTAAAAAATATTAACCCATCTAATTGTTCTATGCTTTCTCTTGATGTCAAATCTTTATTTACGAATGTTCTAATTGAAGGTGCTCTTTCTTGCTTGGAAAAAAGATTACGTGAATTTCATTTCTCTGATATTGAAGTCCAAGATTTTGTTAATTTAACTAAAATTTGCATCACTCAAACTACTTTTGAATTTGATAATAAAATTTTCAAACAATCAGATGGCTTAAGTATGGGGAATCCTTTATCTCCAATTCTTTGTGATATTTATATGCATTATTTTGAGGAAAAATTATTAAATCTGGTTAATTTTAAATGTTGGATGCGTTATGTCGACGATACTTTTGTTTTAGTTGATAATCCTTTTGATATTTCTACCATTCTTCATACTGTCAATTCTATCGACCCACATATTCAGTTTACTTTTGAATTAGAAAATTGTAATAAACTTCCTTTCCTTGATGTTTTAGTTACCAAATGTGATTCTTCTTTCAAAACTTGTGTTTATAGAAAACCTTTTTCTGTTTCTAACCCACCTCATGCTCTCTCAAATCACCCTGTAAACCAAAAAATCGGTGTTTTTTACACGTATGTAAATCGCGCTCTCAAAATTTGTTCCGATTCTTTATCCCTTAAGGAAGAACTTAATTACTTAAAAACTGTTGCTGTCAAAAGAGGTTTTAATCCTTCTGTTATCAATAATACTGTGAAGAAATTCAATAGACCATCTAATAAATCTACTCTTTCCAAATCTGTCAAAAGCAAACCTGATAATTTGGTTGTCCTCCCCTTTTATCCTCCTTTATGTTTCAAGTTAGCTAAAGTTTTACGTCGTTTCAATTTTAACATTATCTTTAAACCTGTCAATAAATTTCTATTCCCCTCCACTAAATCTCCTGTTCCTGATCTTCGTAAATGGGGAATTTATAATGTTCTTTGTAATGGTTGTGATTTATCTTATATTGGTCAAACTAAAAGAAATCTCGAAATCCGCTTAAAAGAACACTCTCGTTATGTAATCAATCAAGAATTTTCTAAATCTTCTATTGCCAAGCACTCTTGGGATTCTGGCCATAGTTTTAATTTTCAAAATGCTAAAATTATCTCTAATGCCAATAGTATCTCTGAATTGGACTTCCTTGAAAATCTAGCTATTTATCTTAATCGTGATGCCATTGTTAATGATAAATCTGATTCCACAATGCTCTCTGCAGCTTGGAAAAACCTTTTCAGTACTACCATTTAATTTATTTTTGTATTAATTAATATGTCTTTTTTTATATATTTTTTTTTATTTTTTATTTATTTATTTTCATGTGTTCCCATTTTTAATTATTTGTATTTTCCCCCTCCCAATTTTTGCACCTCCTACTCTGTGTTATTTTGTTTTGATTATACTCTTTTGTGATTGGCTGTTGTCTTCTACTTTCCTATTGGCTGTTCATTTCTAACTTCCTATTGGCTGTTTCTTCAGCTTGTTTCCTTTCCCTTATCTCTCATTTCAGTCTTCCTGCTGCTTTCATAGTAGAAGGACGTCTTCTTTGCGCCTGACGAAGAAAGACTCAGATCTTTCGAAAGGCCTAGCGCATTTAATAATTTTTGATGGTGTTTTAAGAAGTTTTTTGTTCTTAGTGTAGTTATAGTTTGAAAATTACAAGTAAATCAAAATTTTAAAAGCTGTTATTTGACACCTGTAAATGGCACATTCGACTAATACTTTGAAAATTACAAGTAAAATAGATATATTACATCAAAACTTTGAAAATTGCCATTTGACACCTGTAAAAATCTTGTTAATCATAAACTGTTCAAGAATTAAAATGCTTCAATACCATTTAAGAAAAGTCTTTGAAAAGTCATCATAAAAAGACCCAAGTTATCTATGCTGAGCTAGCTTGCTCTTTTTTATGGTGTATTTAAGATATTTTTAAATGATAGTGTTTTGAACTAGAGTTTCAAACTTTTGCTTGTAAAATGTCTCAGTTAAAAAAACATCAAATATGACAGTTCAATAGTCCAGATGTATAAAACGTCAGAAAATTTTTGCATTGTATATTTTTTAGAATAAAAACACTTCTTTCCTTTTAAAAAAAATAATACTCTTAATATTTCTACAAAAGGACGAGATTCAGTAAAATTTAAAATTAGTGAAATTTTTATTTTACACAGTAAGTTTTTGCCAGCTGGTAATATTTCCCTCTCTTTTTTTTTACAGTGAAAATTATTTGGAGTTGAAAAATTAAATCTAAGGATCGACCAAAACAGCTCTTTAAGACCAAAACAGAAAACTGAAACCGAATTTCGGTAATCTTCCTATTTCCGGCCGAAAACGGAAACGAAAGCGAACATGCCCTAAACTTTTTAAAAGTATAATTAATATATACATAAATATACAGAATTGTTAATTAATTACACGTGTAACCTGTGTAATTATGCGTGTGACACAAGTTGGCTCTCGCTCTGTGCCTCTGACCAAAACTTTTTATTTTCATATAAAATAAAATGTAATTAATTCATCAACAGCACAGAATGATTTTTTGATTATACTATCATCATTCATCTAATTAAAAAAATGCTTTAGATTAGAGATGCACCGAATATTCGGTATCCGGCCATGTTACCGAATATTCGGTTTGGTCGAATATCAAACTATTCGGTATGCCGAATATTGAAATATTCGGCCGAACCGAATGCTTAAAAAACTTTTAAAACATTTTTAAAAACCTTATACAACTTCAACGTTTAACAATCAACTTATAAAGATATTTAGAATAATTAGAAACAGAATCATATTTAAATAAAAGAGAAAGTTTTTTCATTAGTTATTTGCTGTTTGTTAGGTATTATTTAAGAAATTAATCAATCACGTGGATTTTCATAGGAATTAATTATGTACAAATGCAAGTTCCTGAACATTGTCCAGTAAATAATCTCTTTCTTGCTAAGATTTTAAGAACAACGTTTACAATCTCTGAAAATGATTGGTACCAGCCAAAATCACTATTCGGTACATCCCTACTTTAGATATACATACCTCGATTTATCTTTTCTAATGATTTTTGTAAATGAACATCTATTATACTAGAACTTTCTCAAAGATTACTCAAAACACGTCTGCAGTTTTAAACTAAAAATGTTCTATTACTGTTAAGTTTTCAGCTTTTAAAGAGCACGTGAAATGCGCTCCAAAGTTTAGCCCTATATGCATTGTTTGCTTTATAATTTGCACTCATGTGTTGAGTCAGTCATGACTGTGAAGTTCGTGAACAATGAAGTTCATAGTGATAAATAAAAGTGTCATCAAATCAATGAGTAACGTTGAAAATTTTCGAAGGAGGAAATGAGATTTTTGGATACGGATAGTTTCGGCCAAGTTTCGGTCAGGCCGAATTTCAGGGAAAACTCAGATTTTGGGCAACAAATGAAAACGAAACCGAATTTTCGGTCGATCTCTAATTAAAACCACTTAATATATTATTTTGGTGATTCAATTTTTAATTGTTTGAATTTCTCATTGCTAATATTTTTAACTTCTTGAATTATTATGCATATATTCATTGCACCGATGCTTGAATTCTGTTTCGTCACATACTTGCTTCAGGGTTGTGGTTCATGAATATTTCATCTTGTATTGCAGCCTTACGAACGTATAAGAGTGATCAGTGCCAGTCTAGATATCGTTAGGATAGCTCAGTTTGTAGAGCGTTGGCGTGTAATGCCAATGGCCAGGTTCAAATTTTTGCCTTTATTTTTTTTACTCTGTTGGTTTTACATCTTATAAGCAATATGTATAAAAATTCAAGCAAACAAAAATTCAATTACTGTTTCTAAAAGCGTATAAAATTTCTACAAAAAATTTTATATATAATTTTATTTCGAAACGTCCATTGTTTACTTTCATGTCAGTTGCTTATTTATTAATTAATACTACTCAACTATCACGAATGGAAAGGTTTGAATCAATAAATTTTACAAATCAACAATAAGAATCCAATCATGCAAAAAAATAAAAAGTTACAAAATTTCGCACTATATTTAGAAAAATACGAACTTTTCTTCGCTCTTTACAATAACAGTTCTAACCACTTAATTTTCTCATGAAAAGCGGAAATTCAGTGAAATTTATTATTAACGAGATTTTTTTTTTTGACAGACAAAATTCTCTCGAGATGGCAACATTAAAACCACTTTCTTTGCCGTAAAGAAAAAGTCCTATTGCCGAAAATAAATTAAACTCCGAAAAAAAAAAATAATAATAATAAGTTTCACGAAGTGAAAAGGCCTTCGAACGAAAGGCGAAAAATTCAGCTGGTTAAAATATCCAATTAAGACATATTGAAGAGGAGTCCTCCAAACTCCGCTAACTTTTGTCTTAATTAGTGAGGCAGTCGAGTAGGTCTCATTAAAGATGCGAAAGTTCAGCTTTCATTTTCCGTTTTAGTGCTTCCCGCTGAATAGAATTAAATACGTCGCAGCCACCATTTCAAATCGCGATTTTGCTTTTTACTTACCCATCATACGTAGTATAGGGTAAGTCTTGTTTATATTATCGTCTACTATTTATATCTATATCTATATATATATATATATATATATATATATATATATATATATATATATATATATATATATGTATGTATATATAACCATTATATAATTACAAGTCATCATCTATTTCCAATTATTATAATTAAATTAATAAATTAATAAATTTAGCTTCAATTCATAACACTCACATTATGCAAATTAAAGATGGAACTTTTAACAAGTAATACAAAATCAAGCACAATACCACTAATTCACTAACACGTTGCGGGCGATTAATCCATATAAAACAAATGAAAAACCACCAAGTTTCGATAAAATAACCTATTAAAGAGAAAAGAAACAAATAACCAGCGAAATATTGTTGAACCATTAAAAGACAGATCGTAAACAAATAATAGATCAAATGGATGGATGTAGCCGGAAGCTTATATAGCATTTCACTTCTTCAAGGGTACGTGAAATACTAATATAAGCAAAAGTATAGTCGATTTTTGTAATAGAATCCAGCAATAAGCTAAAAATTGATTTCCATTATGTACCCGATCGACCACACACCAAAAAGCATAAATTTACCATTCCAAATAAATTGAATTAAAAAAATTATTAATCAATGCAAGATCCGTAATAATGAACAATATGAATAAATTGTAACATTTAAATTTAAGACATACCAGCAAGAGAATTGCAATGAGCATATTACAACTCATACATGTATCCAATTTTAGCACAGCAATATATATATTATAAAGGACAAACATATCTGCGCGTAAAGCTGACGTCATTTTGCAAATGGCAATAGCAAACGATCAAATTTAACTTTTATTTAATTTATTGCGATTTTTAAAAATTTTTAAATATCGCACATTTTCAATTTTTACACCGACAAATAGAGGGAAAAATATACATTCAAATGCAATTTTTGGAAAACTGTATCGTAATTTGTTTGAAAACTATATCGCAATTTGTTTGAAAACTATATCGCAATTTGTTTGAAAACTATATCGCAATTTGTTTGAAAACTATATCGCAATTTACTCAATTTTTATTGTTTAAAAAAAAATCAAGGATGATTTTATCAAATCTATTTCTGTCATCATTCATCTAATTTAAAACATGTTTGAGATATACATACCTCGATTTATCTTATATAATGATTTTTGTAAATGAACATTTGTTATACTCTGAGGTCTTTTTGCAATAATCTGTCACTTGCAGCCAGATGATTACAAAAGATTAATATGTTTGCACTTAAATTAATATAAATTCAAAATTAATGTAAATATAGTTTAGCATTTGTTTCCGGCTTACATTCCGTAATGAAATTTGAACTTTATCGATCCATGAGTTATAAAATATATAAATAAAACACAAATTTAAAACATGTAATTGAATCACATTTAAAACATTGGATATTATCTGAATAAAAGAGACTGGTGATCTTTAGCGATTTCTTCGACTGTAATTCCTAGCACGAGGCTAATCTGAAAGCATCACTTTTAATAAATTTCAAAATTTTATTTGAATACATAATTGCTAACATATAAACATGATTGTTGGCATTGTTAGTGTAAAATCTGTAAAAATATATATTAAATGTAAAAAATCTATTAAAGAATTCAATTTAAAAAACATATAAATGGTTTTGCACTGTGGGTTCTATAATCTGGGGAGCCCGGGTTGGAACTGGTTATGCCAATAAAAGACAAGACATATTAAACCGAAGTCCCGTAAAAATCGTAAAAATGAAACCATTTATATATGTATACTAGCTGTACCCGGCCACGCGTTGCTGTGGCTCAGTCTGGCTAAATGGAAAAAAAAGAAAAGAGAAAGTGCACGTTTCTAATATATTTAATTTCACAATACTTGTGGGTATACAATATTTTTTGTTGTTACATTGTCTGTGCAGATATAGAGATTGTCTGATTTGCCGATTCTAGAACACGAAATATATAATTGCCCGTGTGAGAAGCAATTCATGTCTAGATCTAAACCGCAGAATTTTAAAGTTTTGCCTTAAACTTTGTTGATGGAGATTACAAACACCTATCAAATAGGTAATTGCAATCTCTTAAATTGAAATTGTGCATCCATTGGAATCAAAGTAATGCGAGGAATGAGGACATCTTCACCTTTAAAAGGTCCTGTCAAGATTGTTACTTCTACGAAGTTGCTCATTATTTTTTTACTGCAAGCCCGTGTCGTTGCAAAGATTTGGCTGATGAATGTTTCGCAACATCATAATTGGCAGGCGGATTGTCAATTGCAGTACGTGCGGTGGCATCCCTGGCATATCGAGTGAATTAAAAAGATATGTGCCGAGTTAAACTTGTGGCATTGAGCTCACAAGCTATTCACACTAATTGTACATTATACTCTTATTTCAAAGAATAATGCCCATTGAAAAATAAATTAAGGGGGATTACCCCCGTTTACCCCCTTTATACTTAACCAATGAACCTCCAAATCTAATCAGTGAAACGCCTTATGAGAATAAACCGGTATTCCAAATTTGAAGCAAATCGGATAATTCTGCATGAAAAACCCATTTATCTAAATTAAGGAGGGATTGGCCTCCGTTCACCCCTTTATACTTAATCAATGAACCCCCAAAACAAATCAGGAAAGCGCCTTATCAGATAGAACTTATTGACAAATTTGAAGCAAATCGAATAATTCTACATGACAAACCAAGTTATCTAAAATAAGGGGGGGGATTAGCACCCCGTTCCCCTTTACACAAAACACCAAAAACACCAAAACTAATCAGGGAAGCACTTTATTAGGATGAACATATTTACAAAATTTGAAGCAAATCAAATAATTCTGCATGAAAATCCCATTTATCAAAATTAAGGGGAGATTAGCCTCCCCCCCCCCGTTGCCCTTTTATGCTTAACCATTGAACTTCCCAAACTAATCAGGGAAGCACCTTATCAGAATAAACGTATTTACAAAATTTTAACCAAATTGGAGAATTCTGCATGAAAAACCCATTTATCTATATTAAAGGAGGATTAGCTCACCGTTCCCCTTTTATACTTAACGAATGAACTTCCAAAGCTAATCAGGGAAGCGCCTTATCAGAATGAAACTATTTACAAAATTTGAAGCAAATCGGATATTTCTATCAAGAGTTATCGCGTTATATACATACTTACATACAGAACCTGCGGGCACATTAGCTCTCAGTCTTTAATAGACTGTCAGCTAAAAAGAAAAAAAACACGAAGTAAAAAAACAAAGAAAAAAAATAATATCATAAAAAATACTGACGAAGTATTTTAGTAATGTGTCCCTCCGGAGGGCATAGTGAGGGGAGATGCATAATATGAAAGAGTGGTCAAAGGGCTTTCTAATGATATACCACAAAATGGGTGTCGAAAAATATTTAAAAAGTGCTCCGGAGGATGAAATTGGGAGAGGGGGATGCGAGGTTCATAATAGTAATATAAAAAGACACGCGCATTGAAATGCAACGCAATCAGTGAATTACAAAGAAATTGGTGAAGAACTTTCGGAGGTTTAAGATTTCGTACAAACGAACATTTACACTTTTTTATAAAGAAATGTGTCCCCACGGGGGGAAAGTGGGATGAGGGGGATGGTAGGTAATAATATGAAAGAGTAGTCAAAGGGCTTTCTAATGATATGTCACATGGCGTGTGTCTGAAATATTTAAAAAGCGACCCCTGGTGGTGGCGAGGAAAGAGAAGCGATGTTCGTGATAGGTATATAAAAACACGCGCGTATTCGAATGCAACGCAATCCGTGAATTTCAAAGCAATCGGTGAAGAACTTTTGGAGGTTTAAGATTTTGTACAAACAAACATTTATATTTTTATTAATATAGAAATGTGCCCCCACGTGAGGAAAGTGAGGGGAATGAGATGCGAGGTGCATAATATGAAACAGTAGTCCAAAGACTTTCTAATGATATACCACATGATGGGTTTTGGAAAAAATTTACAAAGTGCCCCCTGGTGGTGGTGGTGGTGGTGGCAAATGGGGGGTGGGGGGGCGAGGTTCATAATAAGTATATAAAAACACTTCCCGATTTGAATGCAACTCAACCTGTGAATTTCAAAGCAAACGGTGAAGAACTTTCGGAGATTAGAGATTTTGAACAAACGAACATTTACATTTTTATTTATATAGATATATGTATAATTATGAATTAACACCTGAATTTAAACCTATTATGATTTAAGAGCAGGTGTGTAAAACTACATTATGAAAATTACGAACAATAATATAGAGAAAATATAGTTTAAAAAACACAGAAAAAACAAATCAATATTACAAGTTAAATGATTTGCCTTTACTCTTCAGTGGATGAAAAGACAATGTAAACTCCACACCTTTTAAAAAACACATAAGTTATGTATAAAAATATCAGCAGGTTTCGTAAAACGAGACACTCTTACATTAACACAAAATATTAAAAAATAAAACAAATCCTTACAATTCATATAAACACCAAACAACTATTACAACAAAACATAACTTTGCACATTAAACTGTTTCATCCAAAATATGGCATCCCAAATAAATGTGTAAAAACTTAAATGTATTCAATAATTTATAAGTGCATATGAGTGTATATAACTGTAGTATAAGTGTACATTCCGTAATGCATATACCGGGTGATCGAAAAGTTCGTTAAAACTTTAAAAACTCATAAAAGAGGAAGAAATTATGATAAAGGAGTGCGAATAGCAAAAAAGTGCTCACAAGGTAGTCGGATGTTTTTTAGCAGCAAAAAAAAAAATACTTAAAAAATTCCATGTAGAGGGCGCTGACGATCCGAAACACAATGAACAGGACGATAATATGCTCCATTCATTTGTTCTTCCAATAACAAATGTTCAACATGACTTCCAGAACATTCTACGACACAATTGTTGTCCTGTTCATTGTGTTTCGGGTCATCAGCGCCCTCTACATATGATTTTTTAACTTTTTTTTACTGCTAAAAAAATCGAGTACCTTGTGAGCATTTCTTGTAAATCGCACTCCTTTATCATAATTTCTTCCTTTTTTATGTGTTTTTAAAGTTTTTATGAACTTTTGGCTCACCCGGTATATATGTCGTAGGCTAATTGAGAAATCCGGCTCTTTGCAAAGAGCCGGACTAATTGGAGAATCCATCTCCCTTTTTCCAATTAGCCTGATATTTTTCAGGCTTATTGCAAAGAGCCTAGAAAGCGTTAGGCTAATTGAAAAATGACCACTTATTATCCGATCAAGGTGATATTTTTAGCTCACAGGCTATCAAAGCATGAGAGCTTATGTGCCCGCCGATACTGTATGTACGTGTGTACGTACGTAAGTACGTATGTACTTAACGCGATAACTCTTGATAGAAATATCCGATTTGCTTCAAATTTTTTTTCTAGGTTCATTCTGATAAGGTGCTTCCCGGATTACTTTTTGGGGTTCATTGGTTAAGGATAAAGGGGGAAAAGGGGGGCTAGTCCCCCCCATAATTTATATAAATGGGTTTTTCATGCAGAAATATTCGATTTGCTCCAAATTTGGTATACCGTTTTATTATGTTAAGGAGCTTCCCTGATTAGATTCGGAAGTTCATTAGTTAATTATAAAGGGAGGAAAGGGGGACTAGACCCCCCCCTTAATTTAGATAAATGGGTTTTTCATGCAGAGTTATTTGATCTGCTCCAAATTTCGTATACCGGTTTATTATGTTAAGAAGCTGCCTTAATTAGATTTGGAGGTTCATTAGTTAAGTATAAAGGAAGGACAGGGGCTAGTGTCCCCTTAATTTAGATAAATGGGTTTTTGATACAGAATTATTCGATTTGCTTCAAATTTGATATACCAGTTTATTACGATATGGCTTCCTTCATTTGATTTGGAGGTTCATTTGTTAAGTATAAAAGGGGGGAAAGGGGGGCAATTGCCCCTCCCCTTAATTTAGATAAATGGGTTTTCATGCAGAATTATCTGATTTAATTTAATTTTTTTTCAACCGGATCCGAACTTGAAGGTTCCATTTGAAGTCAACCCGAAAACTCACCACGGGCTTGTCTTGCCTTTGTCACCTTTTGTCCACCTTTTGTCTTGCTCGGATCGGGGTACGGTCTGTTGTAATTTATATTTCGGGTTTGGGTAGGGTTATGCGTTAAAAAACCTAATATAAAGAAAATTGCCCAGTTAAACTGATGGCATTGAGCTCACAGGCTATTCACACTAATTGTATATTATACTCTTATTACAAAGAATAATGCCTCTCGAAAAATAAATGAAGGTATTAGTCCCCGTTGCCCCCCCTTTCTACTTAACCAAAGAACCTCCAAATCTAATCAGAGAACTAGATTAGATAATTCTGCATGAAAACACATTTATCTAAATTAGGTGGAGGGTCAATTGCCGCCCTTTCCCCCCTTTTATACTTAACCAATGAACCTCCATATCAAAAGAAGGAAGCCATATCGTAATAAACTGGTATATCAAATTTGAAGCAAATCGAATAATTCTGTATGAAAAACCTATTTATCTAAATTAAGGGGGGGTCTAGCCCCCTTTTCCTCCCTTTATACTTAACTAATGAACCTCCAAATCTAATCAGGGAAGCTCCTTAACATAATAAACCGGTTTACCCAATTTGCGGCAAATCGAATAATTTTGCATTAAAAACCCATTTACCTAAATTAAGGGGGGCTAACCCCCCCCTCTTTCCTCCCTTTATACTTAACTAATGAACCTCCAAATCTAATCAAGCCATCTCCTTAACATAATAAACCAGTATACCAAATTTGAGCTAATCGAATAATTCTACATGGAAAACGCATTTATCTAAATTAAGTGGAGAGGCAATTGCTCCCCTTTCCCCCCTTTATACATAATAATGATTTTCCAAATGTAATCAGTGAAGCTGCTTAACATAATTAACCGGTATACCAAATTTATAGCAAATCGTATATTTCTGCATGAAAAACCCATTTATCTAAATTACGGGAGTGTATAGCCCCCCCTTTCCTCTCTTTATGTGTAACTAATGAACCTCCAAATCTAATCAAGGCAGCTCTTTAACTTAATAAACCGGTATACCAAATTTGGAGCACATCGAATAATTCGTCATGAAAAACCGATTTATCTAAATTAAGGTGGGTAGCCCCCCTTTGTACTTAAATATTGAGCTTCCAAATGTAATCAGGAAAGCTCCTTAACACAATAAACCGGTATACCAAATTTGGAGCAAATCGAATATTTCTGCATGAAAAACCCATTTATATAAATTAAGGAAGGGGGAACTAGCCCCACTTTTCCCCCTTTATCCTTAACCAATGAACCGCAAAAAATAATCAGGGAAGCACCTTGTCAGAATGAACCTAGAAAAAAAAATTGAAGCAAATCGGATATTTCTATCAAGAGTTATCGCATTAAGTACATACGTACGTACGTACGTACACACGTACATACAGAATCGGCGGGCACATAAGCTATCATGCTTTGATAGCCTGTAAGCTAAAAATATCATCTTGATCGGATAATAAGTGGTCATTTTTCAATTAGCCTAACGCTTTCTAGGCTCTTTGCAATAAGCCTGAAAAATATCAGGCTAATTGGAAAAAGGGAGATGGATTCTCCAATTAGCCCGGCTCTTTGCAAAGAGCCGGATTTCTCAATTAGCCTACGACATATACACTGTCAGAAAAGACACATTTTTCTTCATCTATGAAAATATAATACAACCACATTTGAAAATATGCAATATCTCTTTCCGAGTTACCCGCAATTTCAGAGAGCATTCTTTATCCATAAAAGTCCAGAAACCAATATATTTTCGAGGTTTAAGGAAGCATTTATAAAAACAAAGTTTCTTTTGCTGCCACTGATTTCCGGCAGCATTTTAGAGTCGTTTTAATAGTGTACATATTAATCCGTTTTCTAAATCAGAATAACGGTTTTTAAGATATTATCAATTCTTTTTCAGTTCTGTAACTGAATTTATACATTCAAGTGTACAAAAATAGTATTAATGTTAATTTTAATGTTAATGCTGTTATCTTATCCTGTTAGACAATAAGACCTAAATATACATTTAGTACAATATTCGGTGCAAAAAATATGTATAAAATTAGTTATAGTACGAACGTACCTCATTTGCCACGTTTGACGAGCAATTTCCAACTTGTTTTACAGTGTATATATACTAACAAGGAGAGGGCCCACCTTGTTAATCACAGACTTTGATTATTTTAATATATGTTGTAGGGTAGAGACCCCTAGTGTCAGGTTCAACGGATTTTATCCAACGCTCCTTAGTTTTTGAGAAACCGGGTGGGGCTAATAATAGTACACAACTTAAATACTTACTTTGCAACCGCAATGATAGGTTGGTCGTAGCTCAGTTGGTATGGAGTTTGCCGGCTGATCTGCGGGCCCGGGTTCAATACCTGAATGCGCTACATTTGTTTTTCTCATTTTTTGTTTTATAAATATACTTGTAGGGTCAATCCATTTCAAGTGGTCCAGCACTGGTTGCTCGACCATTTTTAAAAAATCTGAAATTTTTTGTACAACACCCCTAACATGATGGAAGTTCAAAATGACTATTATTTTAATTTTATTAATTTTTGTTTGTGCATGGCGGCCATCTTTGTTTCATCGTCTACAGCAATTTTCTCAGAAGAAGGGTTTACGGAATTGTAAATAATTCATCGTTTATTTCTCCAATTCAAGTGCGGTTTACAGCAATTTGTACAGAATACTTTGGGCTAAAAATCTGGTAATAGAGTAGTTTCCGAAACTAAATGCTTATTGGTGAAATTTAGGCATAAAGTTTCAGTTTTTTCCCCAAATTTGCCCGTTTGCAAGAGGAAATTTTTCTAGCAAGGAAAACTGTCAACATGACATACTTTTTTTTACAAATAGGGTGAAAGTACTTGTACTCACACGCCAAGTTCCAGATCTGGGACATTCTTTCTGTTCGCTAAAAAAATTCCCAAATTTTTCAAAAATGTCAAAAATCGCACTTTTGAGGCTTTTATATCTCTGGTAGGGCACGAGATAAAAATCTGAAATTCGGGGTGCTGAGAGTATTGTATGGTAGTGTTATGCACAAGAAATTTCAGGATGGAGATTTGACTACAAGCTGAGATATGGCAAGGGCAACATGTCAAAACAATACTGCCAAACTATTGTTTTGTTGTAGTCACAGCTAAGTATTTATCTCAGAGAGTCATTTAAATTTATTTTTTTTATTATCTTTAAATAATAGTAACAGAAAATAAACCCTTTTGCAAAGCTTAGCAATTAATTTAAAAAATAATTATTCCTAAGTAATACATTTTTTATGGTTTCCGTAATTTTTGTTGCAGTTCTAGTAACTAAAAGAAACCTCAGCACTTTTACATAAAGAAAAATCATATTTTTATACAAGACCTGAGACAAAAACGGAATAGGGAAAGAGAAAAGCTGTTAATGTTGACCTACTTGTTGAGACATGATCAAACGTGTCAAAACACATTCCTGCTTGTTGGTTTAAAAACCACAATTTTAATGCTGCTTGCCAGTCCCTGAAACATGGTCCTACCATAAGTATGTTCCTGTAAATGAAACATTATACGATATTACCATGCATCAGCCTCAAGTAATTTTCAGAGCCCTTTCAAAATTCATACTGTAGAAAAATGACATTTTTGATAGGAAGTAAGCTAGGAATTATTAGTGAAGTGAGACTCGCACATAGTGATTTCAAAGTTTATTTCTATGAGCCAGCAGGGCCAAGAACTTCAATCGAGTTATTAAGAGATGACAAGACTTGGTTCTTACAAATAAAATTTTGAGAAAGATCAAAATTGTGGTTTTTAAACCAACAAGCAAGAACATGTTATGACACGTTTGATCATGTCTCAACAAGTATGACAAAATTAACAGCTTATCTCTTTCCCCATTCTGTTTTTGTCTTAGGTCTTGTATAAAAATATTTTTTTTTCTTTATCTAAAAGTGCTGAGGTTTCTTTTAGTTACTAAAACTACAACAAAAATTACGGAAACCATAAAAAATGTATTACTTAGGAATAATTATTTTTTAAATTAATTGCTAAGCTTTGCAAAAGGGTTTATTTTCTGTTACTATTATTTAAAGATAATAAAAAAAATAAATTTAAATGACACTCTGAGATAAATACTTAGCTGTGACTACAACAAAACAATAGTTTGGCAGTATTGTTTTGACATGTTCCCCTTGCCATATCTCGGCTTGTAGTCAAATCTCCATCCTGAAATTTCTTGTGCATAACACTACCTTAAAATACCCTCAGCAACCCGAATTTCAAATTTTTATCTCGTGCCCCACCAGAGATGTCAAAGCCTCAAAAGTGCGATTTTAAACATTTTTGAAAAATTTGGGAATTTTTTTTAGCGAAGAGAAAGAATGTTCCAGATCTGGAACTTGGCGTGTGAGTACAAGTACTTTCAGCCTATTTGTAAAAAAAAAAAAAAAGTATGTCATGTTGACAGTTTTCCTTGCTAGAAAAATTTCCTCTTGTAAACGGGCAAATTTGGGGAAAAAACTGAAACTTTATGCCTAAATTTCACCAATAAGCATTTAGTTTCGGAAACTACTCTATTACCAAATTTTTAGCTCAATGTATTCTGTACAAATTGCTATAAACCGCACTTGAATTGGAGAAATAAACGATGAATTATTTACAATTCCGTAAACCCTTCCTGCGAGAAAATTGCTGCAGACGATGAAACAAAGATGGCCGCCATGCACAAACAAAAATTAATAAAATTAAAATAATAGTCATTTTGAACTTCCATCATGTTAGGGGTGTTGTACAAAAAATTTCAGATTTTTTAAAAATGGTCGAGCAACCAGTGCTGGACCACTTGAAATGGATTGACCCTGTAAGTATAATTAATAATCTCATTATCAATTAAAATTTATAATATTGTATATTAATTATAATTTTAACCTATTTAATTTTTTCCTTTAACTAAATAGTTGTATAAAACATCATAAAACTGTTAATTTTTTAAAAATCACTTTTAAAATGTATTTCATATATTCTTTATCGATGCAATGATAGTGAGCAATTGCGTCAATTCGTGATTTTAAAGAAACATCATTTACGCATTGCTTTAACAAAAGAAGTCAATGCGATAATACTATTATTCTGTTTTTAAAGTAACAAGCATAGTTATATTAAAAATTAGCATCAGAATTAAATTACAACCGATTTTTTGCATATTATAGATTTTTAAATTTGTAATACGTATGCTTGTGCTTTCAATTATTTTGCTTTCACCTTTATCTTCTTTCTGCTTTTATTTTTATTTTATTTGAATATTCTTTTATTTTATCATAACCAGATGGCACCACAACAGATTTTGTCACGATTTTGGAATTTTTATCATTCAATAATAGATCCAATTTCTTTTTAAAGCTCTTTAAATGATGAGAAACAATAGTTCAAAAATAAAAAATTATAAATTTAAGTTTGTTAACATTATAATTAATGTATTATATTAAAATTTGAAATTGAAATTATTAAATTATAATTACAAGAATATTTATAAAACAAAAAAATGAGAAAAACAAAACGTAGCGCGTTCGGGTACCGAACCCGGGCCCGCAGATCAGCCAACGAACGACGTACAAACTGGGCTACGGCCAACCTATCATTGCGGTTGTACTGTTAGTATTTAAGTTGTGGACTATTATTAGACCCCCCGGTTTCTCAAGAACTAAGGAGCGTTGGATAAAATCCGTTGAACCTGACACTAAGTGGTATCTGCCCTACAACATATATTAAAATAATCAAAATCTGTGATTAACAAGGTTGGCCCTCTCCTTGTAAGAGATAGACAGATAGAAATATGAGTAAAAAGCCAAATACATTAATATATCAGAAATATAATAAAATACCAAGGTAAATTTAAATAATCCTTAGATGAAATAGGCGCTACTCATAAAAATTACCCTAAAGTAATTATTATTTTTTTTTTTATCATGGTACGTTAATATTCCTTAGAATTTTACATATAATTTTTATATTTTCAATGATTTCATTTGACATTTATTATAGTAGACAGGTTGCAAGGCAAACACAGAGATGTCGGGCTTCTAAGCATTACTGCAATTCGGAACCCAGGATAGACGACAGCACCTAGCCCGATTAAGTACAGCGGAGCTTCTAAAATCACGCGCAAAGGCTTTACATCCACGAAGAAAGTTTTCATTATTATTTATTTAATCCAGACAGCAGATTACCTACTTACTTAGTAAATACAGTCGAACCTCTATGTAACGAAGTCGCTAAATCCCGGAAAAAAGTTCGCTATATGAAAAATTCATTAAATAGAGATTCACCTTTTAAAATACTTTAAACTACATAAAACATATTTTAAATTCATAAACACTAAAATTTTTACTAAAAGTAATTAATCACATTTTTATAAATAAATTATATCGATTTGTTTTATTTATTTTACCCACCAATATCCATCATCAATTCATTTCTTCTATGTGTTTAAATCTTTGAAATTTGCAAGGAAAACAAAAAATTGTCCGGGAAAACACTGTATTTTCTGTTTAAATTAAATAGTTTTACATTAAAATTAGCGAATTTTAATAACCTTATCGTATTTATTATTATTATAGCAAATAATTTTAACCATACATTAACATATGCGTCCTTAAATTTTGTTTCCGAAAAACTCTGAAACCGCTTTCTTTCATAATACGTCGCATCTTTGCAATGCACCCAAAACCCCTTCATACGTACTTTCTTTTAACTATAATCCGCGTCGGATTGTTTCAAATGATTTTAGCATTTCATCATACGAAGTTTTGTTAATTCTTGCATCATGATCATTTCCATCATCATCATATTCGTCTTCATCGCAATTCATTGTTTTTATTTTTCACACTGTCGAAAATATCTGATTAGGATAGTGTTTCCGATGTCTCAATTTCAGAATTAAGCGAAATACAATCATCAATCAGCACATCATGGTTAATTTCTTCTTTTTTTCTCATTTGTATCCACATTTTTTAAGTTACTCTAAGGGATTATCGTCTTCGTCCTCCGTACTTACCGAATTCTCACTGCTGACAAAGAAGGCGCCTGGTAAAAACAGTTGAAGGCCATTGAACATCATAAAATGTGTTTAAAGAAAGAATAAGTTTGAAATGTCCAGAAATATTTTGAGAAATGGGGAGAAAAAAAAATTTAGATCACAAGAAAAAGTTCGTTAAATAGAGAATGCACTTCGCTATTTAGAGGTTATTTTACGAAGAAATTCGCAAAATGTTCTTCGTTCCAAGGAAAAGTTCGAAAAATAAAGGAATTCGCAAAATAGAGGTTCGTTAAATAGAGATCCGACTGTATAATCTGTGATCTGGATTGAGATCGAGATTAAAACCTTTTGATGAAAAGTTGTTTCCGAGTATTTTCTTTTTTATATAAATTTTTCGTATAGAAAAATGGCAAGTACAAATATTCTATGAATTTTATTTTTTAAAAAATCTGAAATCTTTATTTCAGTTCTTCATTAAGAATGAGCTTTAGGGACCTAAACCTTTCTCGAGATTATAATATACACACATACACATACACACACGCGTATAAATACATGTGGAATAGATTTAAAATGGCGAAAACATATTCAGAGAACATCAAAATGTTAAAATATGCCAATATTTCCGTAATCGGGTTTTTATCATGTTTCAATTTTTCAAACTCACATGACATTATATATTCATCTGCTGATGTCTATTATATTTCCAATATCACATAATAGCTTTTTTTTTAATTCGTCAAACTATTTATTTCATTTTCATTTTTCACATGGAAATCTTGCAATAGAAAAGTTATGACGTAACTCTTTTTTTTTTTTAATTCGTTAAACTATTTCTTTCATTTTCATTTTTCACGTAGAAATCTTGCTATAATTATTATGGAAAGAATTTTATTGCGGATTTTTAATTGTTGTCAACTGCTATAACGAAAAATGTTTAAATTCGATAGGGAATTGCTATTAAATGGGTGTTTTTTATTAATTAAAAATTAACTGTAAATTATTTCGATTCAGGAATACTTTAGTCGCCTCGGTCGTGTTTTAATACACATGCACGTAACATTTCGCAATTCTGTCTTCCAAACTGTACATTTGTATAGAATTACAGACAGACAGGCAAATTTTCATTTTTATATATTAGAATTCCATAGAAACTATAAAATTTATCACCTTTTTCATGAAAAACTGATATCTTATTGAACAGTGTAATTTATTCCAATGAATTAAAAAATAACTTTAGTATCTTAATTTTCTTTATCCGTTTTCTACAGTAAAATTTAATAAAAGTTCTGTGAAAAAATGTCCATATACACACATATAGTGACAAATACAATACGTTCGCAATTCGCATACCCACTCGAATTATGTACAAGCATATATGTAAATATGCATGCATGAATTTGTTCTTATAGCAATTCGTCAAAAACAGAATTCCTTTGATGTGACAAACCGACATTTTCTTTTTGCTAAAATCGTTTTGATATTTTGATATTCCAAGTTTCCCAACCTTTTCATCGGTGAAAATAAAGCAAAGAAATACTTTCAACTCTGACTGAGTTATGTGGATTTATTCAGTGAAAATCAATATCGGAGGAATATTGATAGAAATATGGAAATCCTTCTCTTCTAATATTTATATCAGTTTAAATATTTGCATTTAAAGTAAACCAAAGTTTCTAAAATTTGATTTTCTTTACTCTTTCATCAGTAAAAAAAGGCAGCATGAAAGAGAAAGCTATTATTACTAAATGCGCTTCATTTATGCGTATACAATAAGAATAATAGTAAGAATATAGTGTTAATTTATTTTTCTATAAATAGGGAAGAATATACTATTAATCATTTATGTAAAATCTTATAAATTTTTAAAGGGTGCTGAAAACGGAGAAACGATACTGTAAATTTGCCACAGACTACTCATATCACATATACAGAGTGTCTACTAAGTAGTTGGGCAATTTCGTAAGTTAAGAACTTCCGAAATATTAAATGAAATTAACTAGTTGAAAGTCAGACTAGCAGTAATATTGCCGAAGTTTATTCATAGATAGTGTTAGGTGTCATAACTGACGCTATCGCTTAGCGAGCGGCGGTGTTATTCAAAGGCCACCACGATCACAAGATCTTTCACATCTTGATTTCGGTGTATGGGGTTTTGTAAAGGATCTAGTGTACAAGCCGCCACAGCCTGCATCCATTCCTGAATTAAAATTAAGAATCTGCTCTACAATTAATAGGATCAACGGAAACATGCTGTCAAATCTGTGACAAGAAATGATTTACCGGTGGGACATTTGCAGAGTCACGAAAAGAAGTTACATCAAACATTAGTGATAATGGTAAAATTGAACTATCTTACAACAATATGTACTTTATTTTTTTCCCTGTCAATTCCATTCAATAAATCATCCTTTTAGCCCAAATAATTTGTAGACACCCTGTATTATAATACGTGCAAATCTTGTGTCAATGTGTGTGAGTATATATACATATATATGCAAATCTTATCTAAAAAACTAATCGACAAAATTTTGTATTCTATCATTTTGGGGTACGAATATGAAATCATGCTATTGTTTACATGGCTTCGTAATAGAAGAAAATAGTTGCTCACATTTTAATTATATGTGTGGGTTCCCAGAGAGGAACAAATGATTTTCAAGTATTAACCAAATGTTTCGCTGTAAATAATCTGTAAATATTGAAATGTGTAAAAATACAATTAGCAAAGTTTTTTATTCTTGTGCTCATTTACATTGAACAACACCAGCGTAAAACTTTCAGTGATAACTTTAATATGATTTAAAACGAATCGTGAATTCTTCAAAATATGCTCTCCCACTATTTTTACTTTCTTCTATCTTTACAAGAAGAAAGTATTGGATTCGTAAAAATTTTCGACTTTCGGTTTTCGACGGATTTATACGTTTTAGGGGTCAGAGATTCCGAAAAACATGTTTTTACAAAATGTCTGTCTGTGAGTCTGTGCATCTGTGAGTCTGTCTGTATGTGACACAAATTTTGTGGGAGCTCTATCTCAAGAACTAATGCAAGGAATTTATAAAAAATTATATTCAGTTAGTTCCTAATATAAATTGGTGCTGATTAATTTTTGGTGTAAATCGCTCAACAGGTGGCGCTGCTATGCAGCCTTTTTCACGATTTCCGCAATAGCTCAATCTCCAGAACTAATGCACGGATTTTCATCAAACTTCAGATTCTGTTAGTCCTTGACATGAATTGAAGTTTTGTACATTTTGGTGTAAATCGCTCAACAGGTGGCGCTGCTATACTGGATGTTTTACGATTTCCGCAATAGCTCTATCTCAACAACTAATGCTTGGATTTTCATCAAACTTCAGATTCAAGTATACTTTGATATGAATTAGTGCTGTTTGTGTTTTGGTGCAAATCGCTCAACAGGTGGCGCTGCTATGCTGCACTTTTTAGAATTTCTATTATAGCTGTATCTCAAGAACTAATGCAACAATTTTCACCAAACTTCAGAATCAGTTAATCCTTGACATGAATTGACATTTTGGTGTAAATCGCTCAACAGGTGGCGCTGCTATGCTGTATTTTTCAGAATTTCCACTATAAGTGTATCTCAAGAACCAATGCACGAATTTTCATCAAACTTTAGAATCAGTTAGTCCTTGACATGAATTGACATTTTATACAGTTTGGTGCAAATCGCTCTATAGGTGGCGCTGCTATGCTGTTTTTGTGATTTTCGCAATAGCTCTATCTCAAGAACTAATGCTTGGATTTTCAACGAACTTCAGATCCATGTATACCTGGATATCAATTATTGCTGTTCATGTATTGGTGTAAATCACTCAACAGGTGGCGCTGCTATGCTACATTTTTCAGAATTTCCGCTATAGCTGCATCTCAAGAACTAAGGCACGAATTTTCATCAAACTTCAAATTCAGATACACTTTGATATGAATTGGTGGTAAATTGATGTAATTTCTTGTACTATTTAAATGATTTAATTGACGTGATTTATGTAGAAGAAAGTTTTGTAATGGCCACAACATACTAGTTTATCAATTGTGATATGACGTGAAAATTCGTGACTACCTGATTATCTTCACTAGTCCTCATCAGAGTCAACTGGTGTCTCATAGATGAGGCATCTGGAACCTTCAAAAGGGTTCACCAATCACTTTCTAGACGCTGCCAGGTATGTATCGATATTGGTGGTGGCACATTCGAACACTTACTGTAATTGTTATGCCAATAGAACACTTTTTTTTATTTCCTCCGCATTTCTTGTTTTTCGCCAAAACTTATGATTTCCGACCCCACATTCGGTGTTGTAGTCGTAAAAATATCAGAAGGTATACGCTATAGCTAGAGTCATGAACATTCATGGATACAGTATACGCCAGTGCTTTATATGAGAAACAGAGAGTATACGGAGCTTCTCAAAAAAAATCCAGAGGGTATACGGCGAATACCTTCGTATACCCTCCACTACACCCCTGCCCACATTGCCATACCGAAATTGCTTCTTTACGGATACTTTATCTTGATCATTATTATATTTATCATTCCCTTACAGTTTGGCGTATGATCGTAGATACACCCTGTATTGCTGTCTGCGGGTTCTAAGATAAATTTTTATACCAACATGTCTAATAATCACTTATAAACAGATTAAGCTAAATAATGAAAAAAAAGTGATAAAATATCTTTATTTAGGTTGTCGAACGTTTCATCGCACAAACGGCGACATTTTCAAAATCATTCATGATAGAAATACTTTCACAAAATTAAAAAAAAACTAGTATGTTGTGGCCATCACAAAACTTTCTTCTATCTCATACATGTCAATACTTCAAAATTCACTATCTCAGTGCCAAATTAAATGGCAATCTGTGTTCATCATGAGAATTCTAAAAATATGAAATTCCGTGCATTACTTCTCAAGGTATGACTGTCGCTGAAATCGTGTAAATCCAGCAAAATGCAGCATAGCAGCGCCACTTATTGGGTTATTTACACCAGAACCTAATTATCATCAACTTATGTCAACGTGTAACTGAATATGAAGTTTGAGGAAAATTCGTGCATTAGTTCTTGAGATAGAGGTATTGCGCAAATAATGACAAATGCAGCATAGAAGTGCCACCTGTTGAGCGATTTGCAACAACACATAATCAGCAGCAATATTAATAAAGTTATACTTAAATCTGAAGTTTGATAAAAATTCGTGCATTAGTTCTTGAGATAGAGCTATTGAGGAAATAGTTCAAAATGCAGCACAGCAGCGCCACCTATTGGGCGATTTACACCAACACGTAGTCAGCATAATTTCATATGAAGGACAAACTAAATCCGAAGTTTGATGAAAATGTGCGCATTAGTTCTTGAGATAGAGCTACTGCGAAAATAGTGTAAATCCTGCAAAATGCAGCATAGCAGCGCCACCTGTTGAGCGATTTACACCAAAACATAAACAGCATCCATTCATGTCAAGGACTAACGGAATCTGAAGTTTTATAAAAATCCGTGCATTAGTTCTTGAGATAGAGCTTTTGCGGAAATCCTGCAAAATGCTACATTGCAGCGCCACCTGCAAAGCGATTTACACCAAAAACTAATCAGCACCAATCTATATAAGGGACTACCTGAATATAAATTTTTATTAAATTCCGTGCATTAGTTCTTGAGATAGAGCGCCTACAAAATTTGTGTCACATACAGACAGACAGACTCACAGACAGACATTTTGTAAAAACATGTTTTTGGAATCTCTGACCCATAAAACGTGTAAATCCGTCTTAAACTGGAATTCGAAAGTTTTCATGAAACCAATACTTTTTTCTTGTAAAGATAGAAGAAAGTAAAAAGAATAACTTGGTAAACAATGTCACGAGATATCATGCATAGTGAGAATCAGTGCAAACATAAAATAAAATGAAATTGGATATTTGTGAGCGTGGATTAATTTTTACTATTATTACTAAAATTTCATAGCATTTCTTTTTAGGTTAATCAAGGGACACTGAATCATTGCAAATATTCTCATTACACAAAAATATCTCTATTGATTCCCGGATAATAGATGGCAAATAAAATCTAGATGGATAAATTATTCTGCTATTTTTAAAATTGATCTGTAAGGGATCTTTACTGCGTAATCTGCGCGTATTTTTATAGCATTATTTAGCTTAATCTAAAAGTTTTGTTTTCTTTTTCTGACTTTTACCAATTTAATTATTTTATAATTCAAACAAGCCATTAACCCTTTATCTACTGACGGTACTTATAAGTACCATTAAAATAACATGTTATAAAATTCATTTAATACATAGATTAGTAGTAATACAGTTTAAAATGAGTTACAGATGCATTACTTTATCTTGTTTCAAAAACATTATGGGTTACACAAAACAAAAATATTTTTAAAAGGATGATTTCTTTTGCCTAATCTTTTCAACTTTCTTGGCGTTGCGTTGGGGAAGGGGAGGGGGATTTTTCAGTACGGAAATATTTCTATATTTCTACTGTAAGAACCTTATATTTTTATGATTCCTAATTCAACAAAATACTAAGGAAAAAATATTTAAAATAAAAGGTTTGAGTTGGGTTATCAATAGTGCACAAAATCCCTAAAATGCAAATTTGATGAATCCTTCTAAATCCTTCAATCCTGTAAAATTCCTTCTAAAAAATGACTACATAAATCTTCTAATGTAATTTCAACAATTCACGAAAAATGCTTTAGAAGATAAAATTTTCATAAATAAAGGGTTAACAGGACAGCGACAATTAAATAAGTTAAAGAATTGAAATATGAAAATGATCTATTCTATGTCAATATTTATTATATACTTTGACAGATTACCTAAAATCATTTTATGCTTTTAATAATTTAAAATCCTCGTTTGGAGTATCGGTCTATACAAGCTATCAGCACTCTATTAATATGATGAAATTTTTATCCTCTCTCTAGATTTTAGCGGCAACAGTTTAGTACAAAAATCTCTAGAACCAAGAATAAGACCATACTCAGACTGAAAAACTATAACCTTAAACAGGGAATCCTACGTCATGAAATTCCAAACCTTTAGTTCCGCATCATTTCGAACAATTGAAATGGGTACGGTTTTGGAGAAGATGCATTGTCTGCGTTTTAATACAAAATTCTACTCGATTACTTTTTTTTTTTTAAGATTAAGCATTTTTTTAAAGATTTTGAAGAATAATGTAACGAAAGTATTGAAATCCTGATTTTTGTGTGTGTGTGTGTCCGTGAGTAAACAAGAAATATTCAGTGGAATCGTTATGATATATATATATATATATATTTTTTTTTTTTTTTTTTTCAAAATTAATGAAAAATTACTGCATGAATGGCGCTACAGCAGCACATCAAATGCAATAAAACATATTACATCATTTCAAAATCAAAAACACCATAACTCCAAAAGGAAGGTGTATATCTGCAGAATTTTTTTAACTATAAAATATTTAAAAGAACAAGAAAGACAGGTAAAAAACAGACTGTTTTTGTTTTTTACCTGTCTTTCTTGTTCTTTTAAATATTTTATAGTTAAAAAATTTCTGCAAATATACACCTTCCTTTTGGAGTTATGGTGTTTTGGCATTTTGAAATGATGTAATATATATATATATATATTTTTTTAAGATTTTTATATGAATATTTCCGTTAAGATTTTAAGGATAACACTGAAATAAAAACGCTCAAATAATGCTATTCTCAAATTAAAGGAGTTAATTTCTGACACATTTCTGAATTCATTTCTGTTCGAAAACGAGTGAAGTTGGCAGGTGTTCTTACTCAGAAATTATGTAATCGAATGGCGTTTTCCATTTTTTTTGGTAAAGGCAGAAGATCTGTCAGAAAATATTGTCAAATTGGGCATTTTTAACCGAATTCCCGATGCGGCACAGCGAGAAAGGTGGCTTGTCGAGACGTCACAACAATTGCTTATAATTAGATAAATCCTTCATTTATACAAAAATGAAAAATGTTATTCTATTCTAAATTGCTTCAATTGTCATGCCTGACAATTTTATGCCTTTACGTTTAAAAACAAGTTGGAAATTGCTCGTCAAACGTGGCAAATGAGATGAGTTTGTACTATAACTAGTTTTATAAATATTTTTTGCACCGCATATTGTACTGAATATATATTTTAGTGCACTTCATAAGTGCGTATCCATTTCATTCTGTTCGAAAGGCTGTAACATCATTAAAATGCACTTGAAATAAATTTTTCCCATTGGCCGTAATGTAACGGAAAACTTTTGACTGTCCCTGTCATTAAACTATACATCCAATTTTCATGAAATTTGAAATGACTCGACAAAATTTTTCAACAATTATATATTTAAAATTTCAGACCATTCGGCTGGGTAGTTTTTTCTCTGTTATATGTGGACAGACGGACAGACAGACGGACTGAACGACGACTATAGGTGCTACGTATTTATATAATTACGAACGCACCTAATGAGTCAATTTTGCGTTACTGAATAGCGAATTTGAGAACCACTTCTTGTATTATTTACTCCAATAACGATTTCATCGACGAGTGTGTGTAAATAATCTATATTAGTATTCCACAAACAGGTGGAAGATATGAAACTAAAATTCAGATAGAATTTATAATCTAGGTATAACTTTATTGGCCTTGTTTCTGTGATAATACTTCAGCAAAATCATAAACTTGTCGACTTCATTTTAGAGATATAAATTTTTCTGTGCATGTTTGTCCTGTACAAGAATGGATAGGACAACATCATCGTTTAAAAATCTAAGTTGTTTACATATCAATCGTATTATTTAATATCATCGTCAGATATGAATCTCATTGTTTAAAATATTTCTAAACGGAAATACTGGTATTTTCCTTGACGAATTCCTGACCACCTGACCAATCTGTGTGCAGCTAGATTCAAAACGATGAATTCCATTTCATGTAGTTGTACTTTTAGAAATACTAGGGGTTCGAACCTGAGATTTCCGGATTACAAAACATACTCCTGGTGTACAAAACATATGTGAAAACCATTTTTTAATACAAAACTAATTTTTTTTTTTTCATATAATGTATATTTCCAATATTATACGCTAACAACATCAAAAAGCATTTTTATGGGAAAAAATACATTTCAAATAACTTTTTGAAATTTATTAAAAACGATAATTTCGCATTATCCGCAAGCCACCAGTTAGTAGTCAAAGAAATCTTCAAAGATTTCATTAGTTCAACAACGTTTTTGAATCTGATTATTTCAGTATTTAAGCGCGTAGTTCGATTACATGTCTATTAAATTTGTGTTTTATTTATATCATTTTATTTATTTATCGACTAAGAGTTAATTTCGTTATAGAATAATAGCTGGGATCAAATGCTGAACTATTTACATTGCTTAAAGTGTGTTAAAAGTTTCCTCCAAAATTAAAAACAATAGCTAGTCTATAGTTTTTAAGGCTGTTCTCGAATCCAAAAGGGCAACTTTTTGACGTAAGTTTTAATTTATTTTTGTTCGAAAATGCATAAAACTGGCTGGTGTTGTTGTTCAGAAACTATGTCATTGATCTGTTTTTTCCATTTTTTTGCAAACGCAATAGATCTTTCAGAAAATAATGTCAAAGTGGGCGTTTTGAACCGAATTACCGCGCGAAGGAAGAAAGAGACTCAAGAGCGAGCGAAAAACGTGTTTGTCACGTGGTCAAAATTCCTTATAACTCAATAGGTAATTAATGGATCAAAAAATGAAAAAAACAGTTCAATTCCAAATCGCTTCCGTGGCCTGGTTTTCCAACTTTATACCTTTCCGTTAAAAAATGAGTTTGTAAATGTGTCAAAACGTTTTACGCTTGTTGAGCAGAGCAGTTAAGAACAGCCTTAAACATTTTCAACATAGTGTTTATGAATTCTGTCTGTCCGCAGTGGTCTAATTCCCGTAAATATACTCGGATTGTCATGAAATTTTTAAGCGTTATTGAGATTTACTATAGAATGTTCGATACTGAAAATGAAGTAACATTTATAGTTCGTTTACAGGAGCACACAAAAGAATTTAGTTATATTACGGTCCATGCAGGGAAAATCGTTTTTGGAGCATTTTATTGATGTTACAGTATTTCAAACTAAATGAGATTGATATGGTTCACTTTCATAGAATACAAAATGCTTTCTTAGAACATGTAGCATTTGCAGTTCGTTTACAGGGACTCACAAAAGAACTCCATTACATTATGATTTATGGAGAAAAATCGTTTGCAGTGCATTTTAACTCTTATATGAATAGTGTAACTCAGGAGTTACATAATCTTTTTTTTTTTTTTTTGCCCTTTGTCGCTATACGTGTGATAACATGCACATAGCAGCAGAGTTTTACGCTTTTTTCCTATCACTATTATTTAACAGGGAAATTTATCTTCTTTAATGTTCGAAAACATATATTTAAATAAGACAAATTTTTCTGATTAAAAAATAGTGGTAGGAAAAAAGCGTAAAATTTGGCAGCATTTAAGGTTTGTGAAGTGTATTTTTGTTGCGATTTGTTATCACGGTGAGGTTATAACATCTTTTATGGGCACTGCTTGCAATGTGCTCGTCTGTCGTTTTTCTCTATGTTTATAAGGTAGTCATTATTAATTCTGAAAATAATTATTGGCATTATAAAAATTATTATAGAGTTGAACAGTTGTTATTATGCAGTGAAAACGCTTTAAAGTAAGTATCTAATTCAAAATTATCATTTTTGAGCCATTTTTGTTATATAACTCACGAGTGACATTAATGACCTTATGTCCAACAGAAACATAAATAAATTTTTCACTATTTTTCTAGTGTATAATTAACAAAAATAGACACAAATATAATGTTTTCCGAACAAAATTAAAAAATCATGCATTAAAGGTTTAATGATGCTATGTTACTTTAAATATTTGAAATCATTGAAGTGCTGTACTACACCATGTTTTCTATAGTTTTTGGAGTGTATGGAATTTACAGAGTCACACAAAAGATTTCCGTTACAAGAAACAATTCACAAACTTCACACGATATGGACACCAATTGCTAAGAATGCATTTTTGCTGAGTAATGAGTTTCCTTAACCCTTTATCTACTGGCAGTACTTACAAGTACCATTAAAATAACTTGTTTTAAAATCTATTTAATACATAGATTAGTTGTAAAATAGTTTAGAATGAGTTATAGATGCGTTGATTTATTTTTTTCAAATAGCATTATTGGTTACACAAAACAAAAATATTTTTAAAAGGATAATTTCTTTTTCCTTTGTATCTTTTTAGCTTTCTTGGCGTGGGGGAGAAGAGGGGAGATTTTTCAATTAGGAAATATTTCTATATTTCTATTGTAAGAACAATATATTTGCACATTTCCTAATTCTACAAAATACTAAGAAAAACACTGAAAATAAAAGATTTGAGCTGGGTTATAAATATCGCACAAAATCCCTATAAATTCAAATTTAATTAATCCTTTAATCCTTCTAAAATTTATTAAATGATTATGTAAATATTCTAATGTAGTTTCAAAAATTCACGAAGAATGCTTTAGAAGATAAATTTTCATGAATTACATAATTCAGTACATAAAGGATTAATGTGTTGCTTATTTAGCTCTCCCATTTCACTGTATGGAACAATAAAATTTCTTAATAATGTTTTGTTAATTTGGAAAGTGATACATAAACTATGCCCGATGCATCGTTTTTGTTCTTGTTACGGTATTTGCATACGTTAGGTGTGCTTTAAAAGAAAATTACAATATTGAATAATGAAGCATATTTTTAGTTCAATTGTAATAGAGAATGGTGAAGAAAAATTAAAATCCCAACAATATCTTCATAACATTTTTTAAAGTTTGCGTTATTTGCCATTTTTGAAACAGAATATCATACTTACGCCATATAGTGCACACTCAATTTAATTAAATATATTTCGGTTTCCTATGTACTACATACTACTATTATTACACTTACCTATTCCTATTACACTGAACTAGGAGTTTTACAATATCTTCAAAATTAACTGAAATATTTCAAAATGTCAAAAAATACAATTTTTTAAAATAAAAAATTACCATTTTTTTATGTTCGAATCTCTATAAAATAATTACATTATCACATAGAGTTTAGAATCTAGTTCAGAACATAGTGAGTAATATGGAAAGCCTTTTGGCAAAATTTGACTGAAAAATATTTTATGTTATGGAGTTTATGGAACACTGAAATAACAGAAAAATTTATTTTTCATAAATCGCATTTAAGCATTTCTTATCTATATTGTTTCTTAATTTATTTTTCATAAATCGCATTTAAGCATATCTTATCTATATTATTTCTTAATTTATTCTTCATAAATCGCATTTAAGCATATCTTATCTATATTGTTTCTTAATTTATACTTCATAAATCGCATTTAAGCATTTCTTAGCTATATTGTTTCTTAATTTATTTTTCATAAATCGCATTTAAGCATATCTTATCTGCATAGTTTCTTATTTGTAAAATTATTCTAGAACTTTCAATTAAGATTTAGTAGTGTTTTTATGTAAAAACGTGATTAAAATCATGCATAGAAACATCGTTTACATTTCACTTGGCCTTCCTACGCCCACGTCCAGTATTTTACTTATTATTTCCTGATTATTAAATTGGCCATAACTCCTCTTCAATAATCATACGAATAAAATTAAAACATATTTTGAATCGTAAAAATTTGCTCTGTCAAATTAAATATTTAAAAAGAAATCGAAAATTTTCACCAAAACGGACATTTTAATTTAAGCAGACACGGTTAAAATTATAAATAAATATACTTTATTTAAAAAGTAGTTTCTTTTATTTTCGTCACACAGCTGACTTAAACTTCATTCAACTCTTTCCTCATTATCTTTTTGCATTTTAATCCGAAGCTAAATTATCTTTAATTAGAATCGTGTAAAAATACCTCAGCACTGGCTTAATTAAAGTGATTTTACAGATAAAGGCGGAACGTGAATAGACCTAAAGCCCCTGAGGAAATTAAAAACTTTTGGCGTATTGATTTCCCATACATCTTGTGGAAGCTTTCGGAATTTGAATGTATCGGGAAATTTTTCATTTTTTCCGTTCGGCAGTTTTAAGAATGCAAATTTGGAAATTGAATAAACTGTAGGAAATACTAAATATGAAAATTTTCCTTCTACATGTCAGCTATTTTACTGCTTAAAGAATATCCAGTAAAGAAAAATGATCTAGAGCGGGATAAGTGTGTCCCAGTGTTTGGCAAATGGTTAGAAATATAAATATTAGAAATCAGGTTATATTTTCAAATTGGCTAATAACTTTGCCAAGAGTCTGCAATAGTTATACAAAAAAAAAACACTCAAGGTAATTTTAAACTTATGGAAGCATTTTTAAAAAATTTCCAACAAAGTTGCAAAGTGTTTATGCATTCGGTTTGTCTGTCCGTCTGTCCACGCTCTAACTCCCGTAAACATACTAGGATTTTCATATAATTGATAAAAGCTCTTTAGGGTTACTAAAGCAAGTTTGGTATTGTATATGAAGTAAGTAGGATTAATAGTTCATTTACAGGGGCACTCAAAAGTATTCCATTACATTATGGTCAATGTGGAAAAATCGTTTCCAGTGTATTTTAATAAGAATACGCTATTTCAAATATATTGCAACTGAGGAAAATCAACTGAATTTCACTATGATCACGTTATAACAGAGCATTCATAGCATTTTTTATTCATTTACAGGGACACACAAAAAAATCGGTAACAGTACTGGTCCATTTTCGCCAGCTCAATGTTTTTGGCGAGTTTGAAGACGATCCGTGCATAATTGCGACTTTTATCGTGCGGACAAAATTTAGTACATACATACACACACACACACATATATATATATATATATATATATATATACTTTTTAGGTGGGGGTGGTTTTGGGTTCCTGGAGTCATATAATAGAAAGTTATGAAGGAATTTTTCAAAAGTCGCACCATGGTAACGACTGCAATAGGTAGAAAATCGGCTACATGTACTGTCTTTGAGAAACAATTTATGGAGTATATGGTTTAAATTTTGGTATTCGCTTTTAAATTTAATTAATTTTTTACATGTTACTCGTTATGTATAAGTACTATACCTCACATACAGGGCTGCACGAAAGTATTCAAGTTCCATTCTCCTTATTAGAGGAAATTGCTGAAGGGGAATTTTCAACTGAACTATATGTCTTAAGTAAACTTAAATTTCGCATGCATGTAGTTAATAGATACAAATCTATATATCATACACAGGGCTGCTGAAAAAAATCGGATAACTTTGAAATTGTAGATGGGAACAGCTGAAATTAGGTTTTAAAATATGTTATGAGTTTCCATATGGTTGAATTAGCCGTAATATTTTAATTTTTTTAACGGTGCAATTTTATTACATTATTCTGAATGTGTTGGAAAGTGTATCATAAGCTATGCTTGACGCATGATTTTTTTCTTTGTTTGTTTTTGTTTTTAATTTCTTTCTTACGTTTTCATCTTTTTAATTTTTTTCCCCTTCAGGATATCTTAAGTCGGTGTCTAACGTTGTACGTTTGTGCTTTTACGATTATTGTTTCAATATTTTAGTTAGATTTCATAACAAATACTACATATTACATTCACCCTTATGTTAGATTTTCTAAAAAAAATTTTTGCAAGTCTACGCCAATCCCCTAGAACACAATTCAAAACTTTATGTATCTATATATGACTTTTTTATGGACACGATAAGTTCCATAATTATGCACAAATATCTTCCAAACTGATACATAAAATGAAGGGGCAGAAAATCTCGGTCAAGATCGTTAATGGGCAAAATGAGACAAAGGGGGTGGAAATCGCGAGGGGTTTTGTGAAACAGATAAAACTCCTTAACTTTTTAATTATAATACATCAGTTTAAAGTTATTAGTACTTCTAGAAAAAGGGCCAAAATTTTATGTATGACAGATTTTTGATGTAATTAAAAATGGGCTCAAGAGGCGAAAAAAATAAGGTTTTAAGAAGATAAAGATTCACAACTTTGTCAATTAACAAGATATCAAATCTACTTAAATTTATTATAACTCTACTTAATATTATCTACAACATTTATATTGAAAAGTTTTTGATAAGATCCAGTCTTACAACAACAAAAAAGGGAAGGAAAAGGGGGTAGAGTAAAGAAGAAAAAATTCATAACTTCGTCAATTCACAAGATATCAAATCCGCTTAAATTTATTATCAGTCTTCTACAACTTTTATATTGACAATTCTTTGATAAGATCAACTCTTAGAGAAAAAAAAACAGGGAAAGGGGGGGGGGGAGAGAATAAAGAAGAAAAAAAATCATAACTTCGTCAATTCACAAGATATCAGATCCGCTTAAATTTATTATAAATCTTCTTAATATTATCTACAACTTTTATATCGCCAAGTTTTTGATAGGACCAACTCTTGCAGGGGAAAAAATAGTATTGAAGAAAAATTTACCGTATTAACATGATTCTGATAAAACCAGCTGTTATAGAAAAATGAAATTAAAAACTCGTCAAAAGCGGACAGATAAAATTGTTAAACTGAGATTATCTGTAATCTCTCATAAAACGTTTTAATCCTGCTTTAGTGAAATTTTGAAACAATGCTTTGCATTTTACTTCTTGATTTAATTTTTGTTGGCGAAACTAGTACTTAACTTCGATATCTACCTGTGCTTGTAGGCCGAGCCGGCAAGGATTTATTTTTTTTATATAAGGAACCTGTTCCGAAACTGAAAGTGTCCTCATTTTAAAAAATCTACAGCGAAAATTGAAAAAATAAAAAAAGATTCCAGTTAGAGATCAATATAAAATATCCTATGGGAAAAGAGAAAAGAACTTTAAAATATTATAATTCAAGCAAGAAATTTAAAAAAAAGTTCCCGTAAGTTTAATATTTGCTTGTGAATGTTTTCTGGAGACTGATTTAGGTTCTTAAGAGCCTACACTAATCACGGGAATGTTAAGCTAATGTTATTCGATGGGAGCTTTCTTTATAGATTTCTATCTCGCATTTTAATATTTTTATTATTTTTTTTTTCCATAAGATACCTGAGGTCGATATTTATTGTTGTGCGATTGTACTTTTTCCATTTTGGTTACACTTTTTTTTTTTTTTTAATATGAGGATAGTTTCACTTTTTGAACTGGTTTTAACCGGTTCCAAGAGGATATGCATCCACATTTTAAAACATTGTGACCAAAATCGGAAAAGTACATTCACACAACAATAAATATCGACCTCAGGTATCCTATGCAAATATATATGTATATATATATATATAAACTATTTTTAATTATAAATTTGTAAAGATGTCTCCCATAGGTGTTGCATTAGCGTGCGAGTTTCTTTGTAGAAGTTTTTATACCTATGTGAATTTCCTTTTCAAATTCCTCGTGTGCATTTAAATATTTTAAATGATATTTTTCCATAGGATAGCTGAGGTCAATCTCTAAACAGGCCTTTCTTTGCTTTTTCGGTTTTGGCTGCAGATTTTTTTAAAAGTGACTTTCTATTTCGGACTTTGTTTCGAAATTAAAAGTACCATCATTTAAAAAAAAAAAACTGATACAAAATCGAAAACAAGTAAAAATTAAATTTAAAAAATCAAAAAACCCGACTGCGTAAAAAGTGAACTAATTAATTATTTCTCATCAATGTGAAACTATTTTTAAATTATTTACTTATTTGTTTTATTTACTTGTATTGAGGACTTTTAAGATGTGTTTAATTGTTAGTTCCTATCTATAAACACCGATTTGATGAGGCCTATAGATGTCTATGAAGGTTACAGTTGTAGTAAAGCTAGAGATCCTACCTAGACATCTTCCAGGCTGTGTAATATTTAAACGGAGCTTCTGACTGCAAAATAGTCAATGAAACATCGTCTTCATTTTGAAAAACCTATCCAATGATATGCCACTCAATAGGGTGCGTAAAAATCTTTTTTCGTCTCTACCACCATATTGTATTTTACGGCCGCCATTTGAATTTATAAACACAAAACCTAGCCTATAACCATCGGACTTTTAAGACGAATCGATAGAGACCTCATTCATTAAAATCCATCCAGCCGTTGGGATGTTTCGAGAGTATAAAAAAATCCACACAGCCAGATACGCGTGAAACACATAACCCTTCTTGGCAGTCGGGTAAAAATAAAAACTGTCCCTGTTAGAAATTGGCAGCGACTATCCCACGAAAAAAAAAATGAGTTAAAAAAATTAAAAGAAAAATAAAACTCAATCATTTAAAGATACTGAAATGCAAACGGGACATTTAAAAGGAAGGCTCCGATGTCATTAACATTAGTTAGGGAGTTTCTGTCGTATCAACATTACAAAAATAATAACTAGAGTTTTCGACATTTTTTAACACCCCGTTACCTTTATTTGTATCTTTAAGATACATTTGTTTTTTAACCAACTTAAAAAAAAAAGGAGTAGGTTATTAATTTGACGTGGATGCATTTTTTCCTTTTATGTATATTCACCGATTATTCTGAAACTTTGCGACCGATTCATGTGATTTTTTTTATTTTTATTAAAAGAGGTTACTCTCGAATTGGTTCCATATAAATTTCTTCAAAATTGGATCAGTAGTTTTTTTTAGAAATTCATCATCAACAAAAAAATACTTTAAAATACTTTATTTTGAGCGGTATACATCAAGTGACGTAGTGCTATCTATTTGACGAGAAATGCACTAACCGGCCATTTTATTCCTTCTTTATACGCTTTTGTTTATAGGATTATTTTTGGGAAAGCTATCAAGTAATTGAAGTCGTTTTTCTTTATTATTATATTCAAAACAACATATACTTCTGGTCATTTGCTACTGTGATTTCACATATATAACGACACCAATACCATATTTTCAGGATATCAATCGAGTCTTAAGGGGACTGGGAAAGCAAAATTCAACCAAAAAATCGATTTTTACTTTTTTATATCATTAAATAGTTTAAACTTTTATCTTTCCAACGATGTGTCACACATGTTTATACATAAAAAAATAAGTGTTTAAATTATTCACTCCTTTGTAAGAGTACTTCACAGATTAATGGCCATTTAAATCTTTAATTGACTTTTTCTCATAACTTGGATTTTTCATGTTTATGTTCCTTTTTTTCAATATCTATTAAACTTAAGAACTCAGATTTTTTTAAAAACTTATATTATGTTATATTGTATAGTTTAACACAGTGATTTAATGATTTGTTGAGAATTATTTATTTTAGGCAGTGAAATCTTACCAAAAATGCTAATTTAAAAATGACTTTCAATAAATAATTAATAATTAATTTTGAGTTTCACTTAGAAAGAAAATGGTCTGATAAAATGCGTTCCTTCTGATAAAATGCGAGGTCTGATAAAATGCGATAAAATTTATTCCTTCTTTATACGCTTTTGTTTCTAGGATTGTTTTTGGGAAAGCTATCAAGTAATTGAAGTCGTTTTTCTCTATTATTATATGCAAAACAACATATATTTCTGGTCAACTACTACTGTTATTTGACATATATAACGACAGCAATAACGTATTTTCAGGATATCAATCGAGTCTTAAATAAATTTCAGCGTGAGTCATAAATGTTTTGCGCATGTTCATTACTATCACAGGGGTCGATGCAAGGTTTTATTCTTGGGGTCCATTTTCTGAAAAGAAAAGTTATTTTTGTGAATTTTACTATATTTTTGTGAAAAATAACATTTTGAAACGAAAGTTAAAATTCAGTTACTCAAATTTGACCAAGTATTTTCTAAGAAAAACTTCTTTAAATCCTTTTGCTAAAGTTTGTTTTTCGCGATCTAGTTTTATTTACAAATTACACATTTTAAAACACTTTTTATGAAAAAGAATTTTACAAAGGGGTCTATTTTGTTAAAAGAATTTTATAAAGGGGCCCGTTTTATAAAGTTCATTTTTCTGAAGGGTTTCCCCCCCTTTGTTTAAATTATAAAAAAAATATTTTCCTACATATAGACTTCAGTTACCACCATTTTCAAACATTAAGTGCTCATTCTTTTGTTGGGTTCTATGGGCCCGATTTCAACGGGAATTGTTTCATTCAACTAAGGTTACGATTCTCTTACAGTTTTTAGTGCCACATTTCACCACCGTGGGACGCATTCTTATCTCGGGTTCTATGGACCCGATTTCAACAAGGTTTAGCTCATTCAACTTGGTTTTCAGTCATTTTTTTCGTCTAACTAAACCTTATCTTAATAAGCCAATTCCTATTGTTCATAGCTCTTTGAAACTATTTCCAAATTACATTAATATTTTAGCTATTCCCTTTCACAATCTTAATATTAACTTATGAGTAGTGGTTTCCACTATTTCCGAATAGTAATTTCAGCAAATTCTTACCTAGTCCAAATTTTTAACCAAGGAGTACAATATTTTTGATATATCATTCATTTAACAAAGAACACTTTTCTCTCCACCCCCCCCCCATTTTCCCCCCCAGAGGATTTTTTTCTTGAGTCCTCACTCTCTCAAATTAACACCAAATCACACTGAAATTAATCTCCAAATAGGTTGAATAACGGAGTTTCGTTCAAATAGAGGCTTGTTTAGAACAGAGTGCAACCCCTAGCAGTGGAAAGTGAAACTAATTGATTTTGGATTTTATGTATTATTGTATGTAGGTATTTTGGATTAGATTATCACGTTCCCGGACAACGTCGGGCGAGACAGCTAGTTTGGATATATCGCTCACCCGCAAGAAAAGTGACACATCTCGACCAAAGTAAATTTCACAGGAGAGGCAAAAGAAAATTTGCATGATTTTACTGTAACATGGAATTATAGCACTTACCTATGCATGCAGAAATAAAAACGTACATAAAACACTTAAGAATGAAGACGTAGGATGCGATTGGAGGATTGGGTGATTTTACCTTCCCACACAATCCACCCCTCTTCCGAGGTCACAAATGGACATATAGCGTAATAAAGTGAATTTGCGTATAACTACACTTATGAAACTTTTTGTATAGTAAGACACACCTATGACAGACTCATTAGTGGAATAAAACGCAATATGAATTTTTGCGAGATGTGTCACTTTCACTGCGGGTGAGATAACCAGATCTGAGATAACTTGATCTGAGATAACCAGATGAAATTTGACTGACAGCCTCTTATCTCAGGAGTCAAGCAAGACAGCGGATTTTAGAGTTTCCATACATCGATTATGTTTCGTTTCTAAATATTATTTTGGTGCCATTATCGGTAATTAATATAAACAAAGACGTTTCCTTTTGAAATTGAACTTTGTTACGCATGTTGCAGGGCTTCCAAATGGTCCGTTTTTTTAATACAGCATTTTCTTAGAAAATTTTTCTCTTTAGGTTTTTCTTGAAAATTTCGAAGAAAACGACTCCGACATCGCAAATGTGGTAGAAACCTATTCTGAAAATTTCTCTAAAAAAATACTGGTATTTAAATCGCAGACCATTTGGGAGAACTGATGTTATGAATGCCGAAGACATTGCAAATAAAATGAATATTTCTTATAAAATGCAATTAGAATATAAGGAACATATAATGCTGTGTATTACATATATTAATTATATCAGTGCAAATAAAATTTTGCATTTTAGCATACTAGAAACTTGTAAGGAAAATAAATTTATAATTTAATAAGAGAATTTAAAAAAAGAAATCAGTCAAAATAATGGAATTATTAGTTGCAATTTACAGTAGAACCTCTTTTATCCGAAACTCTTTTAACCGAAACTCTCGGCCCCACCAGTGGCCGAGAGGTTCTGCTCTCGAAGCTGGTAGACGGGAGGTGCTGGGTTCGATCCCAATCGCGCCCGTCGGCCTAATCGTTCGGAGTTTTCGTGGTTTTCTTCGAACCTTGGTTCTCCAAGCGTTAATACGGGTTAGGTTCCCTTAGAAAGACCTCCACGGAAGGCACTCCCCTCCCCCTTAGGGCCTATATCCCACGTGCTGATAATTGGCCGACATAAATACAACCAACCAACCGAAACTCTCGGTTAACCGAAATCCATTTTTAAGGCTTTTTTTTTTTTTTGGCTTCACATTCTTTGTGTGCAAAATCCATTTCGAAAGTTTCTTTTTTCTTTCTTTTTCTTTTTTTTTTACTATCATATTCCTTGTGTGCAAGCGGTCCTTTCCGAACTACGAGTATATATAAATATTCGATCCCCTTTCTTACAATTCCTTTGAATTTAACTTGAGCTCCCGTAAAACGTAAGTGGAACGAAGAAAGTGAACAAATTAGCAATTCTGAAGCTTTTGAATGTTTTTCAAAAGGTTTGGCATGGCTGGAGCAGCAGAAAGACTGTGATACTGATGAACCGATAATATTAAAAAACTCCGTGATAGAGCATCAAAGCAAAGGCAATCGAAACTGCGACAAACAAAACATTTTTTTCAAACCCTTGTGATACATGTAAAAGGTACTTAATTTCAAAATTAAAATTCAGGTATTTTATTCTTGTTTCTATTTTGCGATTGCTTTATTTTTATTAAGCACTACCTTATTAAGCACTCTTATTACCATAATAAGAAATAGTGTAATGCTTGCCCTTAATCTTAAAATTGAAGCATTCTCGATTAGCCGAAAATTTCAATTTTCCGAAAGAGGGTCGGTCCCAATTACTTCGGATAATCGATGTTCTACTGTACTTGTGTAATAAAAGAGGATTTTTACTGATCAACATTTATTACCAGGTTTCTTTAGGCCTGTTTTAAAAAAATCAGGATCTAATTTTAGATAATTTTTTTTTAAATGTAAATTATATAATAATTATTTTGGAGCCAGCTATCGACAATTAATATAAACAAATAAACTTTCTGTTGAAATTGTATTTTGTTCTGCATTTTATCAAATTTGCTTGTATTGCAAATAAAATGAACCTATCATATCAAATATAATTAAAATATAATGATTATTATGGAATACTGTGGTACAACATGTATTAGTTACATCAATGCAGATAAAATTTTGGATTTTAACATAGTAATTTTGTAGTGAATAAAAAAGACCAGTCGTACAGTGGTGGTCAGAATTATAAGAACAATTGAAAATTGCACACAAAAAATTTATTTCTGAACTACATAAAGTGAAATTTATACATAAAATACGTTTTTATTCTAGAAATCATTGTAGAATGCAAAACATTGGAAAATGCAAAATATGAATGTTTTGCCATAATTAACAAAATATATCATTGTAAAAATTGGACAAAATTATAAGGACAATGAATGTTTTTGCCTGAAACACACTAATAATTAATAATCTACCCCTTCTGCTCAATCACATCTATTAGTCTTGACGTCATGGAGTTTGACAATTCCTTAAGAAATTTTTGAACAGGCTTTTTCAATGGAGGACATAAGTTCTTCCTTGTTTTCATATTATATACAATTTTTGTATACTTCGTGTGCCAGAATACCCCACAGATTTTCCATTAGATTCAGATCAGGTCTTCTGGCCCCCCAATGAAGTAGTTTCACGAAATTAGCAGCAAACCACGATTTTGAAATTTGAGAAACATGTACTGAGGCGGTCCTGCTGGAAAAAATAGTCTCCACTCGTTATTAACTGTGCTTCTGGTAAAATATTATCGCCCAATACATCAAAATAACTCTCGGAATTCATTCTACCCTGCACAAAATCTATTGGAGTAGTTACATGAGCTGCGAAACCTCACCAGACCATTACTGAGCCACCTTCAAATGCACGCTTTGAGAAAATTTCTTTTTATCCATGGAGATCATACCAAAAGTAGCGAAAACCATCTGGTCCATCCAAATTAAACTTTTTCTCACCGGAAAAGACAACATCATCCCACTTTTTTTCACATAGTAATGCATTTTTTGGCAAAATCCATCCTCAGTCTCTTATGAACTTTTGTAAGAGGCGGTCGTGACATATGTTTACCATAGTGGACCTTTTTTTTCTTTTTGTAAAACACGTCGAACAGTTCGAGCACTACATTCTAAGTTTAATTCATGTTTTATTTCTGTTCACATTTGTTTTTTGGGGCAATCTCGCTTTATTATCATTCTTTTCTCCCGTACAGAAGCAGAAAATGGCCTACTTATATGCCTTTTCCGTCCATATTTACCGGGATTTTTAAGATAATCGTAAATAACCGTTCTTGATCTATTGAACTTTGCCGCAATTTGGCGTACAGAAAGTCATGAACTTTTAAATGCATCCACTTTCACTTTCTCAAACTCCGAAATCTTTGTACCTAGCGGCATGACTGAAAAACAGAATATGACGATCCCAAACGCTTACTACGTATTTATATCGTCCGGGAGTTCCGCGTGCAGAGCAAAAAACATGCAAATTTTGCTTTTTAGAACGCACAAATACAATTGTTCTTATAATTTTGTCCATATCACATGGCTGTATAAATCCATAATACATTTTATGAATATGAATTTTCCACATATTTCCACAAAAACTTATAAAAATATTCTTCATTTTTCATTGGTTTCCCGCCATTAAATTTGCATAAGTTTCCGGCCAAATGTAGCCAAGATTTGGCGATTTTTGCCTTGTCCTTATAATTTTGACCACCGCTGTATTAATGCTATTAATAGTTGCGATTTGTTTTTATAATGATCGAAATTTATTAGTTTTATACAGTTGTGAATTTGGAATTTAAATAACGAAATGTTTGCTTTGATATAGCAGGTCAGTTTAAAAGATCAAAAGGACGTAGATTGCCCAAATTACGTGAAAATTATGTTATAAATTACGTATCTTGTGCTTTTTTTTTTGCCGCTTAAAAATATACTTTGCGCTGCCTGGCGTTAACGAAGTATTAGGGCAGTTTTTTACGAAGTTCGTATGAATTCGAAGCCTTGCTGTAATTAGGCGGTAGCGGGCGTAAATCTGCTAGTTACTACTATAGCAGTGAAATCTAAGCTTACATCCAGTATGATTTCATATAAACTACTGCTATTAATTGATCCAAAACAATAGTTATTCAAGGAAGCACTCAAGCACTACCAATCACAACTACTTTTACGTAGCAATTTTTGTTTAAATGGAACATGTAACGCTACTTTAACTAACATTTTAATATGTTGTGTTTTTATTGCCTATAAATGAAAACACTTTTGTTAAAAGGCCATTCTGTTAGAACTGCTATTTTGGATTGGGTTTTTTTCATTTGCCTCTTGTTTATTTATGTAGTCTACTTACGATTTTTCAACGGTTTGCGAATATTTTAGAATTACAAAACATTTTTTTGTTGTACTAGGGGGCTCGGCCCCCTACGAGATACGCTCGCCAACCCCCGTCCAGACACCGCAGGCTCTAAATGCACGCTAATTTGATCGGCTTTAAAAAGATTTCGAAAGATTGAATTATAATTTAAAAAACAGTGGCGATCTCCCTATAAACGAATTTCTATTCATTTCTCTTTGATTGGGGAATTTTAACGCCAAATCCGCTGCGGTACTACTTGATTATCCCGTCGACCAATTTCGCCAAATTATATAAATCGCCAAACCACTCGCCAAATTATACAAATTGACATCATTTTTATTTTAAATAACGAAAGAACAAATAAATTCGTACAACATTAATAAAAATACAAATAAAACGTCGAAATAAAAATAACTTGATGATGTAGACACGTGTAACAGCATTTCAAAATAAGCTAATATAAAAGGAATTAAGTAAACAGAGTCTTTGTCTCCTGGTATTTTTTAACAAAGCAAAAAGAAAGTTCTTTTAAATGAGACATTTTAAATTAATCGTTTTTAATCTGACGTAATTTTTACCAAGCTATTCTTTCTCTTTTAAATAATCGCGTGAAAGTACTTTTGTTAGCAATGAAATATTATTTGCGCTTTCCTAACAAAAATAGTTGAAAATATCCTCTCAAAATATTAAATAAATGTCTAGCGCAATTTGTAAATTTAAACCGTTTTACAATATTATTTTGTGTTCATTTTATGTAATAACTCTAATGTGACGTAAATATGACGTAATTTCTCCTATTTAAGACTTCTGACGCATGTTAATAAATTTATTATTTTACAAATTCCTTTCTCTCTTAAAATTCACGTGTAATTATAGTTTTTATGACGTAATTTTTAATAAGTTCCTGCTTTTTATACATAATTATTTAATTCTAATTTGAAAGTTTTTTTCCTGTTTATAAAAGTCAAGTGTAAATAAATTTTTAATTTGAAGCAAACATTATTGCTTGCGCTTTTTATACAGTTGGCAACAGTTTAAATTAGTACAATTTTCTGAAATCTGTAAAAAATATCTCTAGAAATGCTGAAAATTTGAATTTAAAATAGAAATAAAACCTGAAAAAATGAGTCAAAATAAAAAAATTAATACAATCTGCACTCCGGCAAATTCTAACGCATAAAATGATCTAAAAATGATTACACTGCCATGTATAGATTTTGCTGCTATAAAACTTTTTTAGTGGAACGATTTTGTCCAACTTTAGCATTAAATATCTCTTAAAATAATTCTTCGATTTGAAAACTGTCTGCATCAGCGTGTTTATCAAACATTTCTGTATAAAACCACTGATTTTCATATTTTTGTATGCATTATTTTTCTCAATATTAACGAAGAAAGACCTCCGGTCAAAAAAATTCAAAACCGGCGGCGGCGGCGGCGGTGACAGCGGTAGTTACTTTTTTTTAGAATAGAGAGATAGTAAAGGAAGAAAATTAACAGTAAATAAAATGTCATTGCTTCTGAGAACCAAATCGGTTGATAAGTAAGACTGTAAACTATAATTAAAATTCGAATAGAACATAAATATACTTCACTGGATCTAAATTGCCATTTGACCCTTCAATACTTTATTACCGACATTTGCCGAATGGTGATAAAATTCACAGAAAATAGTTATCATATTCGATTTAGCTCAACAGAGTGTATTGCTCTGTCTGTATGACCTTTGGGGGGTAAAGATCATAGAGATTCAATATTCATTATCGAACATTTAAGAAATTGTTCCAACATATCGTACAATCGCAGCTAGAGTGATTATATTTATTTTCAGAAACCGAAGATCGAATTTCACCTTCTTCAATTGAGTCTACTCCTGGCACTTTGTCTTGTGGATATGAGAAGGAAGAAACTACTCCTGCTTGCAATCAGCCAATTTTACATCGTCCATTAGTAACGTCTGCTTCTCTCGACAGTGATTCATCAAGAACTGATACCAGCTCTGACACAGAAAATGATGATGAAGAAGAAAACCTCCAGGAGACGTCGGATGCTACTCATAATACTGCTACGCAACAGCTTGGATGTTTCATCTGCCCCAACGAAAATGACCCAGTTGGAATTAAAAAAGCTTTTATGGAAAAACACCCTATTCAAGTTAGTGAAGGAAAAGGATCTAAATTGCCATTTGACCCTTCAAAACTTTATTACCGACATTTGCCGAATGGTGATAAAATTCACAGAAAATGGTTATCATATTCGATTTGGCTCAACAGAGTGTACTGCTCTATCTGTATGGCCTTTGGGGGTAAAGATCATAGAGATTCTACATTCATTACCGGACATGGCTGTTCTCCTAAGCATATTTATAAATCTGTTGAGATTCATGAAGACTCTCGTTATCACCAACTCGCAGCGAAGGCAGCATTTCAAAGCCAAAAAGGTCATGATATTTCAACTCTCCTGACTAGTAACCAAACCAAAAAGCGAGAAAGAGAAGTTCACACCAGAAGATTGGTTGTTCAACGTGTAATTGATATAGTTTTGTTTATTGGAAAACAAGGTATTGCGTACAGAGGGGATAAATCAGAAGGGGCTTATACGCTTGATTCTACAGATAATCATGGTAATTTTCTGGAACTGGTCATGTTGGTTGCAAATTATGATATTATTTTACAAAATCATGTCAGAAATTGTATTGAAGACAGCAAAAAGCACAGACTGAAAATACTGAACGAAAGAAAAGCCACTAAAGGAAAGCTAACTAAAAGACCGACTGGACGAGGTTCTTTGTTAACATTTTTATCAAAAACCTTTATAAGCTACTTAAAGTAATTGGTTCAATGGGCCGTAATATTATTTTGAAAGAACTTCATGACAGCATAATATTCAGCGCGATGGTAGATAGCACTCAGGATGTAGCTGTTATGGACCAGTTGGCAATTTGTGTCCGCTATATCGTTTAAGGAAAGATATATGAAAGACTATTAGAAATAACAGTAGTCGATGATTCATGTGGATTGGCTTTGTACGAGCTTATAAAATCAGAATTTCCAAGTATGGCATTGCAACATCAAATATTATTGCTTGTTCATTTGACGGAGCTAGCAATATGAAAGGTTGTTATAACGGCCTTCAAGCTCAGTTCAAAAAGGAAAACGAAGATCTTATTTACACTCACTGTATGGGGCACGTACTGAACTTGGTAGTAGCTGATTCAACAGTAACGTTGCTCCAAGCAGAAAACTTATTTGGATTGGTTGAAGAATCTGCTGTTTTTCTAAGCTCTTCTTACAAAAGAATGGCCGTATGGGAGAGAGAAACAAAAAGAAAACATGTTGCACATGAAAAACTGTACAGGTTGCAAAAAATAGGAGCCACGAGATGGTGGAGTAAACATAAAGCTCTTTCTTCTATTATCGATGAGGGATTTTTACGAAGTGAGGAAAGTGTTAACACAGAGAAACTATTCAATTTTATCACTGTTTTAAATGAAATTTCAACTGGCAGTTTTGACTGCAGATCCAAATTCATAGCAAGGAATTTGATCCGTGAATGGTCCAAATTTGAAAACCTGTTTATGGCTATAGCTTTACTAGATTTATTTCTTGTTACATCTCCTATTTCAAAATATTTGCAAAGCAAAAACATTGACTATTCTACAGCTTGGAAATTGGTAGAGAAGCTGCTTTTACAAGTAAGAGATAAAAGGAGTGATGAACACTTCCAGGCTCTATATGCAAAAACAAAATATTATACAAGTATAATTAATGGCAAATTAGAAGATAGCAGTATTGATGTAGAACTAGACGTAGAATTCAAGGAAAAAAGAACTGCAAAGAAAAAGTTAATGCCTGGTGAAAAAGCAGTTGACGAAGCTCCTAGAATCTCAACTGCTCAAAACTATAAATTGGTCTTTTTCAGTATTTTAGATTGTGCCAGGACAAGTATCGAAGAAAGATTTAGTCCAAACAAAGATATTTTAGAAGATTGTTCCTGGTTAGACCCCAAGAAGTTTAAGGAAATCATGATGCTTGATAAATTTCCTACGGAAGTTCTTTCTAGCATTTGCAAAATTTGTAAAGTTGAAAGAACCCAGTTATTGATAAAGCTGAAACAGTTTGCAGACCAATATGAAAGTTTTACAATGGCTGAAAAAACTAACACTGAAAGAAAACAAGGCAATCTGAATGAAGCTGAAGAAATCTGTGAATATGACGATACAGAATGTGAATTTGAAGAAGACGAAAATCTTTATGGTTACTGCTGCTCTAGCAAGAAAAAATGTTTTCGTTGTTTATCATGCGCCTTTTCTGTTATTTATGAACTCTCACAATCTGGGATGTTTACCAACCTGTATGTAGCGTACAAGTTTGTGCTAACCATACCTTGTACACAAGTTACCTGTGAAAGGGTGTTTTCTAAACTTAAAATAGTTAAGAATCGACTTAGATCTACTTTAAGCCAAGATCTTATGTCTAATCTTCTTTTCATGAGCGTAGAAAGAGACTTATTTTATAACTTAGATAAAGATGATATTATAGATGAAGTAGCCAGGACCAGTGAAGAACTGGCGAAAAAGCTGTTAGGTTAGTGAACAGCCTTTCACAATAACATGACATTTCTTAACTGTTGTAAATTTCCAAGTGGGTGAAAAAAATCCGAGCCATGATTCGAACCAGGAAGATATCCCTGGTTCGAACTTTTTTCACCTGGCTTCAGCCAAGATATCCCTTATTCGAATCCTGGTTCGGACTTTTTTCACCCACTTGGAAATTTACAACTGTTATGATTTATTTACCAATTGAATAATCGTGTAAAAAGATAATCTAATAACCTTTCTTAGTTTATCTATATATCATGAATTTTAGAGCCATTTTTCTTTTTATTATAAAATCTATTTTATAATATGTAACCACTAACTAAAAATTAAACAGGATATAATTTTTTTCAATATGCTTGGTTTTTTATTACTGATATATGTCCCTTTTTAATATTTACTTATGTACTACAATAGGACTTGGAATATTATAGATTCAACAATGTGATTCGCTTGCCTAAATCTAAAATATTTATCCCTCTTTTTATGCAATAAACCACTCGTAATTAATTAATATACTTATTTTTTCTAGCATGGCAATGGCGGATCTAAGGGGGAGGTCACGGGAATCATGACTTCCCCCCCCCCCCTTGAACGAAGAAAATTTCTCAAGGACATTTTAAAAATGAAGTATATATTAAATTATTTGAAATGTACCCCTCGCTCAACAATAGGAATAGTTCTGATTATTTAAAGCTCTACTTAAATCCAAAGTAGGTAATTTCTGACACACCCATGAAGACATTTTAAATCTCGGATGCAAAACATTTGCAAGAGCTCTTATTCAGAACAAATATAATTGATTAGCGTTTTCTATTTTTCGATAAAAGAAAAGAATCTTTCTGGAAATCTCCGTAAAATGTGGAGTTTTAAATTGAATTTGAGGTCGCGACAATCAATTGCTCCCTCATGACAGGATTTTTGTAACTGTCGAGTCCTAAAAATTGTCTTAAAATGCTCAATTTCTTGAATGATTCTTTGCCTTTATAAAAAAATAGGAAAGTCTTCAATTTTTTGGTACCTGAATAAAATGTGTAAATTTTATATTTTTACGAATATCAATGCTTTTTTTTTTTGTATTTACGAATATGACTTCTCAGAAGTATTAGAAAAGTAGCAATTTTGGATATGGAACAACCTTCAATATAAAAATTGCTTATTAAGAGATGTGCCCCCCCCCCTTTTAAAAAAAAAAAAAGGAGCCATGACCCGCCTCTAAATGGAGGGTTGGAACCGCCCTGATAGCATGGAACTAGTTTAGGTACAGTATATGAAAAAAATATAAATATTTATTGTGAAATTAAGTCACCATAAATAGCTTACTTTTTTACTCAACTATTTTCCAAGTGGCAAAATAGCTAAATGTAGTTTTTAGGCTTGTAAGTCTAATTTTTAAAAATTACATATTCTAATATTTTACTCTCAATAAGTTCCCCGATAAGGGGGCCCCTTTTCAGTTTATGGCCGAGGGCCTCCGAAGGACCCAGTCCGGGCCTGCACATCGACGTCACGTGATGTCACATCGATGGTCACAAAATCACAGTGTGACTTCACAACGACGTCGCCGTGACGTCACCATGCCTTACGGGTGGTACAGTAAAACTTCTGAATAACGGACACCTTGTGAGCAAGGAATTTGAGCGCTATTCGGAGGTGTCAGCTGTTCAGAGGTCAAAATGCACAAATACATAGGCGCTTGAGATCGAAAAAGTGCCCGCTAAATAGAGGTATCAGCTATTCAGAAATTTCCGTTATATATAGAGGTTTTACCGTAATTATTCTGGCTGCAAAGGCGCATTTGGAGACATCAATTTGATATTTTTTGGTTGTTTTTGTGATTATAGGCAAAACAAAATACACTCCTAGTCAATTACAACCTTTCACCGCAATTTCGCTTTATAAAGTGTATAAATATGGAAATTAATTAATGTGACTTCACATATACAACGACAGCAGTAACGCAAGTTTTTTCAGAGTACCAATCGAGTCTCAAATAAATTTCAGTGTGGGTCATAAAGATTTTGCATGTTTATTACTGTTATGTTACCAAGTATAACCAACATACCATATCGCTCACCCGCAAGAAAAGTGACACCTCGACAAAAGTAAATTTCACAGGAGAGGCAAAAGGAAATTTGCATAATTTTAATATAAAATGAAATTACAACACTTAGCTCTGTAAGCAGGGATAAAAACTTGCTTAAAAGCTTAAAACCCTTAAGAATAAAAACGTTGGATGAGATTTGGAGGGTTGGGTAATTTGACCTCCCCACTCAATCCACACCTCTTCTGTGGACAGAAATGGACAAATAGCGTATAAAAGGGATTTTCTGTATAACTACACTTATGAAACTGTTTGTGTAGCAAGACACGCCTATGAACAGCATATTAGTGGACTAAATCGCTAAATGAATTTTTGCGAGATGTGTCATTTTCGGGTGAGCGATATATTCTGGATATAAAGCGCAGCTGAAATAATCATTTATTTAGACCCATAATTTGTTTTTTTTTTTTATGAAACGTTACGTATTGCTTCGTTGTAACTATTTCGCTTTACATATTAAGTAAAATTTATAGGTCTAAATATGTTGGTTTGAGCTGTGGACGTAATAGTTTAATTACGGATGGAATATACGGTACAGTAAAACCTCTGAAGGACGGACACCTCGGGAGCTTGGAATATGACAGCCATTCGGGTATGTTCGCTGTTCAGAGGTCAAAATGCACAAATACTTAGGTGTTTGGGATCGAAAAAGTATCCTATAAATAGAGTTGTCTGCTATTTGGGAATGTCTGTTATAAAGGTTTCCTATAATTAAACAAATATAATTATCAACATAATTGATTTGTAAAAATATGTATACTAATGACTTATAATGAAATAAAGCTAAAAAAGTATTGATAATTTTATATTATTATAAATTTATCCTTCAAGATTTTATTTATCATCCATTATCCGGGAATCAATAAAGATATTTTTATGCAACGAGAATATTTGCAAGGTTTCAGTGTCCCTCGAGTTACCTAAAATTTGGAAAGAGATGCTATGCGGTTTTAATAACAATAGTAAAAATTAATTCACGCTCACAAATATCCAATCTCATTTTATTTTATTTTTGCACAGATTTTAATTATGCATGAAGTCTCTCGACATTATTTACCAAGTTATTGTTTTTAAAATTTGTTTGCGAAAATATTTCTGACATGAATGATTTTGAACATGTCGCCGTTTGTGCGATGAAATGTGCGTTAATCATAAATAAAGGTATTTTATTCCTTTACAGCGTTTTTTTTTTTTTTTTTTTTTTTTTTTAAGCTTTATAATTGATTTGTTTGGTAAAAAAATTTAACTTTCTGAAAAAGTTAAGAAAAAGTTTCTTATATTTATTACGCAAATTATTTATACATTCAACACTATATTACGTATTCTGTAACAGAATTATTATTCTTTTCTTATCGCAAGATTTAGTAGCAAAATTAGCCATGTTGCAATACAAGTTTAATTAACATGTGTAAAGAGATTTTATCGCTGCCTGAGTTAAATTCATTTTACTGATAAAGGCGTGACGTAAAAGACCTAATCCCCTCAGGAAATTAAAAACTTTTGACTTATCGATTTTCCATACATCTTGCAAATGTTTAGAATTCGAATTTATTGGGTGAATTTTTATGTTTTCCGTTCGTAAGCTTTAAGAATTCGAATGTCAAAATTGAGCAAACTGTATGAAAAATGAAAAATGATGAAATGATTTTTTATCTATCTACATATAAATAGAGCTACTAGAGCCTCTATGAATCAGCAGACTAATAAAGTAATATCTGCTTATTTTAACCTAAAACTTGGCTTTGGAATTTCTAGCCAAATATAGGTGCTTTCGAGTAGGTTTTTGCTGTAATACAGCTTTAATCCTATATCTAGATTTTCGTGATAGGTTTTATTACGAAAATCCTCTAAATTTAAGACATAGCTGAGTTTAATAATGTGTTTATTTTTAAAACGTTAATTGCTATTATCGTCTGTAATTATTGATTTTATTTACCGGTTAACTGTTGCCATTATGTCCGCATATATTTTTCTACTCGTGTAATTTCTTCATAAATCAGTTAGAATCAGATAAAATAATGAAGAATGTAAACTGATACATTTACTGATGTACTCAGTTGACAAATATTGTTGTGAAAATGTAAAAATAAATGTGTATAAATATGCACAACGTATAATGTGCATGTACAGTCGTGGAAAAAAAAAAGTAAACACCCCTTCCTAGCTCCTCAACAAATCATCGTAGAAAAACGTTAATGGTACCGAACGATTGGAAATAAAGTCTTCTTTTAAATGACGTATATAAAATTTGCTAGGGGGGCCATCTACATATTAAAACGAACCATAACTTTGCTTTTTTTTCAATAGCAGTACACAATTTTGGCAGCACAAATGAACTCCCCACCCTTCAATTAGCCTAAAAACAAATTTTTATGCTATTCAAACCATAAGTTTCCGAGAAATTAATTATTTTAAAACGAGAGTATTTTAAGGGCTGTATCCAAATTGAAGTTCGGTACTGGATTGTTAATCGAGAGTGCCACCTTCTTGATCAAGGCACCTTAAGCGTCACACAAGCAATCAATTTAGTCTGTTAGATTACAGGACAGCAGAAGAAATTTTAAAATATCTACTGACTTCTATCATAGAGGCCCCTTAAACCATCATTTTGCCGTTTTTTAAGCATAATTTGAAAACTACTTGGAAGAAAAATACGAAATTTTGGATTTGTATAAAGCAGGGCTTAATAAATCTAAATCCCTCAAAACAATTGTGGGTTGCAATTCATAATGTTTTCGAATATTAATTTCATAATTCATATCATAAAATTATAAAAATTTCGAATTCAACGTATTTATGTTTGGGTATATTAGTATTATTGCTACACCAAACATTAGCACATTAGGAGCATAATTTCAGGAGATATTAATAAAAATATGAAAATGTAATTTAACATTAGAAGCACTAAATTTTGAATGTTTATAATTCAAAAACTTATCATTCAAAAGACTTGAAATTTGGGTTTTAGGTATAGTTTGAACCGAGGATTTGAAATTTCTCGTTAAAATTAGGTACTGCCATTGAAAAAAATGAAGTTTGGATTCGTTTTAATATGTAGATGACCCCCTAAGCAAATTTTATATACATCATTTAAAAGTAGACTTTATTTCAAACAGTTCGGTACGAGTAACTTTCTTCTACGATAATTGGTTGAGGAGTTAGTAGGGGTGTTTACTTTTTTTTCCAAGTCTGTACTTTAAAATACCACAGTCTTTATAAAGATTATTTTTTTTCTAATAAGTTTAAAGACAAATTTGTGTCAAAATATCACCGTGGTAACAAAAATTACACTACCCTTGTTAACCCTCCAGTGATCGCGTCTAATTTGGTTACACGAATGGTCGCGTGGATGATAATAGTTATGCACGCAAAATTTGAATTTTATTAAGGAGGTTCGGGAAACAAAAATCTTCAAATTTTCTTAAAAACATTTATTGCATTAAAACTTTCTCTATATTTTTCTGCTTAAAAAGACGTTTAAATCATGTTTCTATCTGAATTAGAACAGGATATATTAATTTTTTCGTTTTGATTTGTTTTGATTTTTGGTCCTTATCGCAAGATCTAACAGCAAAATTCACCCTGATGAAATACAGATCTATCACTTAGAGATATTTTATCGCCGACTTTATAACTGTCACCCAAATTATAAAAGCCTGAGGTAAAATACACAAACCCCTCAGAAAATTGAAAACTTTTGGCGTATCGATTTCCCATACATCTCACAGAAGCTTTGAATTTGAATGTATCGGGAAAATTTTCATATTTTTCGTTTGTCAGTTATACAAATGTGGAAATTTAATAATTTGAGGAAAAATGAAATAAAAATATTTTCTATTCTATCTTCTTAGCAGTTGCCAATTCCAAAAAAAAAAAAAAAAAAAAAATCCCGTTGATTGTCAGTGCAATTTTCGTATTTTTACCGAATTTGTTTGTTTGATAAAATGATATCGTCACTGTGCCAGAAAGTAGCGTGTATGGATTTAAGAACATCATTTGCAGATAATAATAAATGAAAAATATACGAAATGAAACTTTTGATTTAATTTACTAAATAAGCAATTAAATTTAAAAAATCAAAAATCCCGACTGCGTAAAAAGCGAACTAATTAATTATTTCTCATCAATGTGAAACTATTTTTCTTTTTCAGTTCCTACTATTAGCTCACACTCTCGCTATAATCGCTCACACTCTCGCTGTTTAAATTTTTAATCGTTAATAAAATACTTATTATTCATCCAATCAAGCTCAAATAATTTTTTTTAACTTGTAGTGCATGACACTTGATGTTAATCCAGTTTTTTTCAAATATTAATTCATTAATTAAATTTAATTAATTAATTTTCAATAATCGAGAGAACCGTCTTCTTGATCAAGAAATTTTAAGACCGAGAGAGCCCCCTTCTTGATCAAGCATTTTAAGCGCCACTCAAAAGGAAAGAAGAATGGGAGAAAAGAAATTCTCTTATTGACGTAAGTAGGAATTGACTTAATATATATATATTTTTATATTACTTGTTTATATTACTTAGCTATTTTTTTTTTACTTCTATTGATGTTTTGATGAGGCCTATAGATGTCTATGCTGGTTAGAGTTGCAGTAAAGCTAGAGATCCACAATACATACACAACTTCCAGGTTGTATAATATTTTAACGGAGCTTCCCTCATAGCATGCATGGTCACAGTGACGTCGTTGTGACGTCACTGTGGTCACGTCACATCTGTGACCGAAATGCCACCACTCAGTGATGTCACATTGTGACTGAGATGTGAACTTCTTAGAAAACTTTAAAAAATTACAAAAATTCTTCAAAACATGTTACTGTCAAATTTTATTTTTCTGGCAATAAAAAAGAATTGTTATGTCACTGCATGTAACGTAGGTCACGTCACACTCACAAAAAAATCCCCCCATATTGTAAGTCACAGTGTGAGAAAAATATGAACTTAAAAAATCTTTGAAAATGAAGAGAAATGTTTTAAAAAGGCCCGAGTTACAGCGGCATAAGGAATGAAAATATATTAGTGGATAGCAAATAGTAAATTCAGACACGAAAAGATGAGGGGGGGGGGGGTCATATAAAGGAAAATGCACGGTACAAGTATCAACAAACTAGATTTTCATGCTATATTTTATCAATTTGTTATCTAAGAGAGTGAAAGTATACTTTTTTCCTGATTTCAATTTTATCTAGTATTGCAATTTAATATAATAATCCTTCTCTTATTCTTATTATTATAAAAGTGTTTCTCGGAAAAATGGTACGTGCTGGAGCAATTTGGATAACATATTTAGAATTAGGAATATTAAATATATACACTTTACATATTTAGTTTGCAGGAAGGAAAATTTTTAATTTATTTTTACCGACCACTGGTATTCGAAACACTTTTGTGGCTTCAAACTAAAAAAATTCTATTATAGTTAAGTCTGCAGCTTTTAATGAGCACGTAGAAAGAGTCTTCAGAGTTTAGTCATACATACATTTCTTGCTTTATAATTTGCATTCAAGTCATATTTTTTCCTGTTAGTGTACCTATTTTAAGTAACTATTTTTTTTTAAAAATTCTACTTCTTTCAGACTTTTAAAATAAAATTAGCATTTTCCGAATAAAAAAAAAAAAATACAAAATTTATGCAAAACCCATGATATAATTTATTATTCGTATTTCAAATTTGTGTTTTAGAGATATGACTCTAAAAAAAAGTTATTTTACGAATTGTTTTATTCTACAGGAAATTAACATGAAAAGAATGACGATTGACAAAGAAAATTTTTTTATCCTCGATATTTATTTATATCTTATTATTTTTTAAGAAGATATTTTGTATTTATTATGTGTGAAACAATCTTTACTTAGAAAAAGGGAGGGGGGGGGGGTTAAAACTTATAAAAAGAAAAGGTAAAATACATTGGGAAATTCTTCAAATACAAAAATTTAAATACAGACAGTCTCATAAAATGATTGCACATGTAAGTTCCAAATCCACCTGCCCAAAATCGTCTGCCACGATACCGCAGGGTAAACAAAGAACTTTTTCTTCTAACAGATGCGGTAAGTTACTAGTCTAAAATGTAAGCTTTTGCGTGTGCTTTTTTTAATGGAAGAAAAAGACGTCGCCATTTTCGGATACACACGGATATTAATAATTAATTTATGGAGCTTAAAAAGTAGGTCTTATTTAATTTAAATTGTTTATTCTTGTTTTGTATATTTGGTGAGATGAGTTAAATAGTTTTATATTATACCTATAGAAAGAGACTGATCTGGGATTGTTTTTCAGATTAGAAATTAACATTATACTGAATGGGAAATGCCGTTTTACATACTATAGTAGTGAAACTTTTGAAAGACTTTTTTTCATTGCTAATAATATTTTAAATTATTATTTAAGATCCTAAATCTTCATATCAATGTTTTCAGATTTAACATTTGCCAAAATTATAAAATAATAGGAATTCCTTGTAACATATGGAGAGATTTTTGAGAAATTGTTAAATCTAATAATACATTTAATTCATCTATTGTACTTTGTTGTTGTTTAATAGTACAATTATAAATACTAATTATTTAGTGTTTTTCAAATTGGTATATTTATTTTTTTAAATTGTATGTAAGCACGTTTTTACTGTTCGTGATTTTAATCAAACATTTAATTGTAGACATTCAGAATCAGTTATTAAATTTTCTTCGATTATAAACTCATTTTCTACGTTTTCGATACACGTTCGATACTTCGCATTAAAAAATAAAATATGACATTTAAGCATTGAAATAAAGTGTTTTTTATGCCTGATAACAAGTTTATAGATTAAACTGCTTTATTATACTTTTTAAAATTTGATATTTATAATATTTATAAGAAAATATTTATAATTTGTGATATTTATAAAAGTTGATATTGTACTGTTCATTAGCGATAATTGCTGGAAATGCATTTTTAAATATAATATGCGGTTTTATGATTCTCTATATTTATGCATAGTATATGGTGTACATAAAAGCTATAATTCATATACAGGGCTACACAAAAGTATACGTAAGAGTTAAGGGGTATGGACGCAAATTGCTTAAAGGTGTTTTTTAGATGAGTTATGGATTTTTATGTTGAACTGCATTTAATTTATTAAGAAATGTTTGTAGAATATGGATAAAATGATACACAGGGTCACGCAAGGAAATGGATATATGGCCGTCTATAAATTATAATTTCTGGAAATGTGATTTCAGCAGTTTTAAGAGTGTTTTAATTTGAATTAAATTTTAACTAAATAGTGGCGTGTAATAAAGATTCTAGGTAAACTACAGGGTTGTACAAAAGTATTCAAGTATGTTTTCATATATTAGTATAAATTGCTGAATGAGAATTTCAACCTGTTATGCGTTTTCTTGCTAAACTAAATTTTCACATTATATACTAGTATATATCAACCTACAGATTAAATACAGGGCTATTCAAAATAATTGGAAAACATATTTGGCTATGGACGGTAACTGCTGAAATCAGCTTTTTAAATGTTTTATGCGTTTTCTAAAATATTTACTTAGTTATCTTATTTACGTTATTTCCTTAAATTACGATGTCTAGTTAAAGCATTCAGGAAGCGTTGGAAAGTGCTTTATAATCTATGCTTAACGCATGATTTTTCTTACTTGTTTTGTCTATTTCCCAAATCAGTCATTTCCTATACATCATACCAAATCTATTTAGCTCATATTAACAAAATACTATATGCACGGGAATAAAAAATTTAAATAAATATGGCTTATCTTATTCTTCTTTAAATAGGAAATATATTAATATCCGTTAGACTCCATGTTCGTATTTAATAAAATAATAAAAAATCACAACACATAAAAACTTACACATTCTTAATATAAAGCTTGAACTCAGGATCAAGCTTAGAACTTAATAAAAAAGGATGCCAGTTGATAAGCATTGTTTTTTTTCAGTGTAAAAATTAAAAGTATTTTAGAAGAATAGGACTCCAAAATAGCGATACTTTGCTAAAAAGTACGGTAAAAAGATAATATTGTATATTTCAAACAAAACTTTATTTTAAAATTCATCACAGTGTTTATAACAAGAATCATCACAGTATTAATGCTTGGAAATTTTTCCAGAGAGAAACATTCGCCTTGCAAACAATATTTCAAATGGAAATCAAATTTCAAATTGATTGCTTAAAAGGCGCAAAAGCCAACATAGTGAAAGAAATTCCATAACGGTACTTGAATACGGGCCATCAGAATAGCGCACTGACATTCTACCGACTAAACCACATGGAACGCGACCCAGCCTGGAAAATGTCTTACTATTACATGTTGGCAAGGCTATAAACTCAGCACAAGATGGAATATTTATCATGAGCCACCGACATGGGGCAAACACGAAACTTAATTAAATCCAGCAGCGATTCAAACTATATAAATACATGGAAATTTTTCCAGAGAGAAACATTCGCCTTGCATATTTCAAATGAAAATCAAATTTCAAATTAAAATTGCATTTTAAGCAATTAATTTGAAATTTGATTTTCATTTGAAATATTGTATCCAAGGCGAATGTTTCTCTATGGAAAAATTTCCAAGTATTTATATAGTTTGAATCGATGCTGGATTTAATTAAGTTTCGTGTTTACCCGATGTTGGCGGCTCACGATAAATATTCCATCTTGTGCTGTGTTTGTAGCCTTGCAAACATGTACTAGTAAGGAATTTTCCAGGCTGGGTCTCGTTCCATGTGGTTTAGTCGGTAGAATGTCAGTGCGCTACACTGATGGCCCGGATTCGAATCCCGGCTTGGAATCTTTCTCTCTGTTGGCCTTTGCCCTTTTAAGCAATTAATTTGAAATTTGATTTTCATTTGAAATCATCACATTGTTTATGACAAGTTCGTCACAAATGACACATATTTCACAAATTAGTCACAGTGTGACGTCAAAGCGTTGTCGCTGTCGTCACAGGTTCGTCACAATGTTAATGCCAAAATAATCACAACTGACACACTTTTCACAAATTTGTCACACCGTGACTTCACAGAGTGGTCACAATGTGACGTCACAAACGACCTCTAAAACGGCCATAACGACCTCGCATTCTAGTCATTATGACGTCACATCGACGTCACGTGACGTCACATCGACGGTCACAAAATCCCAGTGTGACTTCACAACGACGTCGCCGTGACGTCACGATGCCTTACGGGTTCTCACTGTAAAATAGTCAATGAAACATCGTCTTCATTTTGAAAGACCTATCCAATAATATGCCACTCAATAGGGTGCGTATTTTTTTCGTCTCTACCGTCATTTCGTATTTTACGGCCGCCATTTTGAATTTATAAAAACAAAACCTAGCCTATAGCCTCGGGCCGTTAAGACGAATCGATAGAGACCTCATTCATTAAAATCCATCCAGCCGTTGAGATGTTTCGAGGGTATAAAGAAATCCACATACACAGACACGCGTGAATCACATAACCCTTCTTTTCAGTCGGGTAAAACGGTGCTAAAATACATAAAAAGATCCTTATAATGTAACAACGAAAAACCATGCGTACAGCATAGATTATGAAACACTTTCCAACACATTCAGAATACAATAAATACTTCACAGTTTACTAAGGTAAAAGATTATGTCTAAATGAACAAGGGGATGACAAGGGATGACCGCCCCGGGAACTCTGCTGTCGCTTGAGAGTGTAAGTGCAATCCCAGGGGGGGGGGGGGGGTAAATACAAACCCACTGCTCAATTTAACACATATTAACAATACAATCGGTCATACATTTTTAGTATTTACAGTATGATATAACAGTTAATAATTTATAAAGTCTTTTGCAACCAAATGGAGACTTTTACAAATGAAAGATATTTAAGACAATACTGAATACTAATTTACCTACAGTCGTGGAAAAAAAAGTAAACACCCCCTCCTAGATCCTCAACAAATTATCGTAGACGAAAGTTACTGGTATCGTACGATTGGAAATAAATTCTACTTTTAAATTATGTATATAAAATTTGCTTAGGGGACCATCTACATATTAAAACGAACTCGAACTTCATTTTTTTTCAATGGCAGTACATAATTTTAACAAGATACTTCAAATCTTTGGTTCAAACTATGTCTAGACACCAAATTCAAGCCATTTGAATGATAAGGTTTTGAACTATAAACATTCAAAATTTAGTGCTTCTAATGGGAATTTACATTTTCATATTTTTATTAATATCTCCTGAAATTATACTCCTAATGTGCTAATTTTTCGTGTAACAATAGTACTAAAACACCCAAACATAAATACGTTGAATTTGCAATTTTTATAATTTTATGCAGAGTTAGTAAGGGGTGTTTACTTTTTTTTCCACGACTGTACAATGCTTAAATGGGAACATTATGTTATTAACATGCAATCAAATATTGGATGCAAATAATACTTTTCTTGACTTCCATAATTTTGATACTTTACACCATAAATGGCAGACATTAACATGCACTAAATATTTACATTACACTGTAAAACATTTATGTAACGTTACTTCATAAAATTGGTGGCAGCCATGCTGCCTCCATTTTAATGAGTAATTTAACAGATATAACTGGTGTTACGTTGCACTAATGTGTAACATTACACCAGTTATATCAATTTAAATTACACCATTATATAACTTAAATTACTCCATAAAGTTGGAGGAAGCATGTTCCCACCAACTTTATGGAGTAAAGTTATATAACTTTTTTACAGTGTACATAAGGCACAATGCTTCATTAAGAGCATTAAGATATTGATACACAGTCAAATATTAAATACCGGTAATATTGTTCTTAACATCCATAATTTTCCCATATTGCACTGCGAATCACGGTTATCAGTTTCAACCATGCTTTGAGTTAATCGATATTTTGAGATAGTTTCAAATTATAAGTTAACTATATTAGCTTTATTATCTATTTTAGATTTGATAATTATTTATATCAGCTATTTGAACACTAGTTATTTAACTCTTCTTAAAAATGCTCAGAAAATATGTTAGTGGAGGGTAATTAAGACCTTGATAAAGAAAAATATATATCCCATCATGTACACAGAATAAATGATAATTACTTCGACCACCATATTTAAAAAAATATATATTATGCACAATTGTTAATTATATAGTTAAAATATTATGAGAATGCATAAAAAGAATAGTAATACAAAATAACTATAGTTACAATATTAAGGAAATGGAGATAGAACCTTAACTACTTAAAGAAGAACTGAGCGCGGGTGGAGTGACACGAAATCAGAAATGTTTGGTTTTTTTTTTTTTGGGGGGGGGGGGGGCGCATAACGCATTTGAAAACCAGATTTCTGCTACTAACATGAATAGTCGTTAAAATACATGATTTTTTTCTACAACCCTGTATATGATTTAAAGATATGCATGCATATTACATAGTATGCTAAAAGTTAGTTCAGTTAAACGCATACCACAGTTGAAAATTTTCACTCTGCTATTTCCGCCAATACACGGATGCTGTTGAGAACTTTCGTGCGACCTTGTATATGACCTGTAGAATTAGTCAACAGTAAGTAATACTTAAAAAGTAGATAAATTTGAAAACGCATACCACAACTGAAAACGCACTTACAGCAATTATTGTCCGTAAACTTCAATAGTTTAATTATTGCTCATTTTCTTCTACAGCCAAATTCCTTTGTGCTTCCCTGTAAATGAACGATAACTTCTTTGCACACCCTATTCTATAATAGGAATATTGATGAGACCTCAGTGATGTATATCAGTTTCAATATGTTTAAAATACTGTAATATTATTAAAATGCTCGGCAAGCAATTTTTCCCCATAGACCGTAATGTAACGGATTTTGTTTTGTGACCCTGTAAATGAGCCAAAAATGCTACACACTTCATTTACAATACCGAAGATGCCATAGTCAAGTCCAATAACATATATCGATATCATAGCAATCGGACTATATTTACACGATTAGAGCACGGACAGACGGACAGACAAACCGAATTTATAAACAGTTTTTAACTATGTTGGAAAGTTTCAAAAACCGTCAAATGATGTTAAAACACAAGAGCTTCCAACTGTTATAAAACAGCCATCATCAGGAGAAAATTCAGAGACGTGAAAGTTCACGAATGTTCATTGCTTAAAAAGCTGTATATGTGTCTATTTCAAAGGAAGGGAGGAGTAGATTGAAAATACGATAATTATGTTCCAAAATAGCTAGAGATATTTAGCATTCCAGACCAGATCCTGGATGTACTGTAGGGCAGTACATCATTGCAAGTGTTCCTTCTTTGAGCCAAAATTTCCAAAGATTCTCGAATTACCGATGCGTAGTAAGGCGAAGTACGGGCTTGTGATTCTTGAATATTACTACACAACAATAATTAGAGAATCTTTGGAAATTTTGACGCAGAGAAAGAACACTTGCAATGATCTACTGTCCTACAATATACCCGCGATCCGGTATGGAATACTAAATATCTCTAGTGATTTTGGAACATAATTGTCGTATTTTCCCCCTCTCCTCCCCTTCCTCCTCCCTAATAGACTCGTCTACAGCTATTTAAGCAATGAAATGAACTTTCACGCCTCTTAATTTTCCCCTGATGATGACTGTTTTATAACAGTTGAGAGCGCTTGGGTTTTAACATGATTTGACGGTTTTTATGTTATAAAGACTTTTTTTTATGTATTTTAGTATATTTTTAGTAAATAATAATGAAAGTGGACATGGCGTTCGAAAATAATGGTTTGAACTACATTTTATAAGATAATAAATCTAGTTACTTTAACGAGACTTTTCGGATTTTTTTTATACCTTTACGCGCTAAAAAGATTTTTCGTATTTTACCAGAATAATTTCCGTATTTATACGGATTCGTTTTTCTTTTTTAGTACCGTAAATCCCTACTTTGGGACACGTTTTCCTGGCTCCACTAACATTTCCATTATTAAACAATGTATGTATGATTTTTCAACGTCGAAATTCAGTTGCCAGCACTTATAATGAAACAATGAAGCAAACTGTATGATTTTAAAGAGGCAATTTTTAATTTATTTTATTTTTTAATTGTTTTTAAAGTTTTGGAACAAAGTAACCCATGCTGGGGGCTTCTTTGGTCCATTCATTTATTTTCATGTAAAATGAATACATTTCATATGTTGGAATATTGAAACCTCATTGATTATGATCTGATAATTAATTAGCACTGCAAACTTGATAAACAAATGATTTTTTAAACATTTAATCACGATAAACTAATTGTTAATATTAATGACACGAGAAACAGATTTCATCATGTTATCCTCAGCAACTGGAACAAAAAACATTGATGTAACATTTTGCTACAGTAACATTTGACGAAAATGTTACTTAATACATTTTTTAAGAGATTTGGTTGTATAAAAGGCATTTCTAAGTAACTGGGGCTACTTCCGGACAAAAATGGCCTGATACAAAGTAGACTCGAAAAACTAGTTTTCATGTTAGCTTTATGAACGTAAACGTTTCCTGTCAAAATAAAAAGTTAAAGGAAAAACGATGATCACACATGTGTTACAGGTTACTAAAGGTAATATTTTGACACTTACGTTATTTGTTTCTCTTATCCAGATTGTCTCAATATAGAAAGTTTGGGGTGTTAAAATCTACACACGAAAACAGTTGTTTACAAACACATCCAGTGTTGCCACTAACAAACATTTAAATTACCTCCAAACTATACAAATACCCTATAGTAAGGTATAAAATATTTTTCAAAGGCAAAAACTCCGATTTATCTTGTATTCTGTGTTGCAATACAAAGAATAAAACTTTTTTTATAGGATGGACCAAAGTAACCCCGCAAGGACCAAAGTAGCCGCGGTTAACGGTATATTAATAAAAATATATCCTACAATTCTAGAGAAAATGAAAATTTAGCATTATTTGTCAAGGATACTCTGAAATCCCTGTTCTCAAGACTTTTTAACCCTTTATCTACTGACGGTACTTATAAGTACCATTAAAATAACTTGTTATAAAATTCATTTAATACATCGATTAGTTGTAATACAGTTTAGAATGAGTTATAGATACATTACTTTCTCTTGTTCCAAAAGCATTATGGGTTACACAAAACAAAAATATTTGTAAAGGATGATTTCTTTTGCCTTTGCAGCCAGCTTTCTTGGCGTTGAAGGGGGGGGGGGGGTGGATTTTCAATTCGGAAAAATTTCTACATTTATTTTATAAGAACACTATATTTGTACATTTCTTAATTGTACAAAATAATAAGTAAAATATTTAAAAATAAAAGATTTTAGTAGAGTTATACATAATGCACAAAATCCTTATAAATTCAAATTTAATTAATCCTTCTAAATCTTTCAATCCTTTTAAAATCCTCCTAAAATTTATTAAATGATTATGTAATTCTTCTAATGTAGTTTAAAGAAATCACGAAAAATGCTTTAGAAGATAAAATTTTCATGAATTCATAATTCAATACATAAAGGGTTAACTCGTCTACGAAATCACTTTCATGGGAAATTATTTTCTGTAAAAATATAAAAAATCTATTGGCTATCAACGGTTTTTTTACAGTCGTTAAGATCAGGGGTGGGATAAATATGTTCCATTTTTGTAAAATGAGTTTAATAAAAGTAATATGATAATTCAGATAACATTTTTAAACTAACTAAAGAACCTTATTAACCCTCGGAAACGTTACGGAAAGATCAACTAGATACCGGGTTTCCCAAAAATGACTAATGGATTTTAAAATTGAATAACTTGCAAACGGTGACACATATTAAAAAAATTCTTGCAGTATTGTTATGTAAGATGTCAGGAGTTTTTATGCTGCGATTTTAAGTTTTAGTTACTAATAGCATCGACAGATGGCGCAGTAAGCCACAACCGCTAAATCCAGGCTCGATTTTTCGGCCTCTTCCTTCTTCCATGCGAAAAAAGGAGATTAAAATGAACGGATTCCGAAGTACCAAAAATCGGGTCTGGACTAAGCACCTATTGCTCTCAGCGCCATCTATTGTTTGAAATTCGAATTAAAATCAAGAATCACTGTTAAAAAACTCCTGACATCATACATAACACTTCTGCAAGAATTTTTAATATTTCTCGCCGTTTGCAAGTTATTGAATTTTAAAATCTATCAGTCATTTTTGGGACATCCGGTATATAGATTTCATTAAATTATTTTCAGCATTGGAGAAAAATATTTCAATGCATGCACGTTACTCCCTCACCAAAGAATATGAAGTACGCCAACACGGTTAATCCATTTCAGGGTGGTGACAAATCAAGGAAAAACGTAGTCAAAATAAAGTTCTTATACCAGTATTTTCTTACATAAGAATTCGTCTTTTCTAATCGCGCAAGTCAAGTCAGATTTTTCGATAAGAAAATGCCGATATAATCGATTATTTTGGTTATTTTTTTCCATGATTTGTCACCACCTTGCATTTGTGTAACTAGCGTGCATTTCAGGAATTTCTTCATTAATTCAAAAATTCCAACATCACACCAGAAATGTTGAATAGTTATTTTTACTTTATTTAATAACACTTCGTTATTACATACAGTAAAAAATCTTCTTTTGGAATTTCCAGTATGGATTCGGAACTTCTAAATAAAACAAAATTTCTCAAATGAACGCATATACAGTCGGATCTCGTTATCCCGACACCCGATTTTCACGTCACTCCACTTATCACGTCAGTTTTTCAGAGTCCCGATTTTCTCTATATGATTTTAGTAAAAATAAACACCGGATTTTACGTCGTTGAATAATTTTCAACTCCTGATATCCCGATGGTTCAAGAAAATTGTCCATTTTTCATAAGCCATCTTATAAGCACGCAAATTAAGCGGTAAGAAATGTCTTAGCCAAATTTTTCACAAAAGTGTGATAAATGAGAAAATTTACTGTAATCCTTTACCTGAATAAATAAACCCACACATTATGAATAACCCACTTAAGCTCCAAATGTATATAGAACATCAATAGAACATCATTGCGTTAATATCGTTTACTGCAATAAAATAATAAACAGTTAGCCATAGTAACATATTTATATACATATTTCACGCTGATAAAATTTTTTATTGTTCTTTTAATGGTAATCGTTATTATATATAAAATATGTGATGATTAGCAGTCTACTCGCGGTCCTTTTGTTCTGATCAGGCGGCGATTTCTTGTGGTTACACGGCGTTTTTCAGCCGACTAAAACGAAAGCATTGCATTGGATTGAAATGACCAGAAATTATCAAACATTAATTCGTCAGTATTTCATGTAACAATAAAAAAACAAGTCATCATAAATCTGATTTTTAGTCCTTTCAATTTTGTTTTCGTGATTATTTTGTTTAATAATAATATTTCATTACTTAAAACTACAAGAACAGTTATGAATTTAAAATTGTCTTAAATTAATTAAAAATACAGCTTTTTATAAACATATTTTTCTCCAACTCCGGTTACTGCGACACTCCGCATATGACGACACTTTTTTCTGGTCATCAGAGTGTCGGGATAACGAGGTTTGACTGCATTTGTTAATGAGTCAAATGGATCAAACTGTTTATCAAAGGAAATGAACTTCTTGATAAAATTAGGAAAATGTTTCTCAAGACAATGATATATACAGGGTGTCTAAAAAATGTAGCGACAAACTGTTAAGGGAGGTATAGGGTACTGTGGTACATCATAAGAATTGATAATTCCATAGCAACTCATGACCAGAAACATCATCGTACGCCGCTAGTTGGTGCTGTTCACGAGAGCATTGGTGGGGAAATATCTGCTTTATCTGACAAGGGGACCACTTTTGGTGCTACTCGCACCTAACATTGAGATAAAATTCATTTAATACATAGATTAATAGTAATACTATTTAGAATGCATTACTTTATCTTGTTTCAAAAGCATTATGGGTTACACGAAACAAAAATATTTTTAAAAGGATGATGACTTTGCAACTTTTCAGCTTTCTTGGCGTTGGGGGGGGGGGAGGGGGAGCTATTTATCAATTCGGAAATATTTCTACATTTCTATTGTAAGAACATTATATTTGTACATTTCCTAATTCTACAAAATACGGAAGAAAAATATTTAAAAGAAAAATATTTAAAATAAAAGATTTAAGTGGGGTTATAAATAGCGCACAAAATCTCTATAAATTGAAATTTAATGAATCCTTCTAAATCCTTCAATCCTTCTAAAATTTATTAAATGATTATGTAAATATTCTAACGTCGTTTCGAGAATTCACGAAAAATATTTTAGTACACTGGTGGAAATTGATTTATGAAAACACGGTTTTTTAACAAAAATTTCTATAATATTCATTAAAAATGAATGAAATTTCATAGTTATATATGCTATGTATAAAAAATGAGTTTCAAAAATAAAATTTCATATATAATATTAAACAAAAACAAAAAGTCAAAAATTAGATTTTCGTAATATGCAAACATGGAAATTGATTTATGAAATATCACATTTTATTGGCTACTCTGAAGTAATGTGACAAAAATTTGCATAAAACAAAGTAACGTGACATATACAGTAGACATAAAAAGAGTTATATTTTGGAAGCAATATGTTTCATTTATACTTTTCACGATGGGTAAACGAAAGATGTTGTCTGGGAAAAAATAGCTAAAATCAATGCATATATAGGATGTGGAAATTAGTAAATTAATTAAAAGATCAGTTGGTGTGATATATAGCAATAGAACAGATCCAGCAAATTACAGCAAAAATTTTAACAAAAAGGTAATCCACGTCTAAGTAAGAGAGAGAAAAGAGGGATTCTTCAACTTGCATCGAAAGCCAACCACACTTCAAAGAAGATTTGTGCAGATCTATCTCTTCCTGTTACTTCTAGAAGAGTTAGGCAAATTTTGCATTCTTCACGATGCTTGAGATGGTGGAAAATGAAGTCTGGTCCAAAGTTACTTCTGCGTCAAAGCAGATGCGTTTGAAGTATTGCGAGAAGTATATGGCAATGGGTGACAATTGGAAGAAAGTCATTTTCTACGACGAAAAAGGATTTAATTTGGATGGCCCGGATGGTTTCACTTATTATTGGAGGGATCTCCGAAAAGAATCAAAATCTACATTCAGCAGAAATTTTGGTGGCGATCATTTGATGATTTAGGCAGCGATCGCTTTTGATGGCAAAAGTGAAATTGTATTTTTAAACGGTCGCCAGACTTCTTTTTATTACAGTTTTGTTTTAGAAAATACACTTCTTCCGTCTGCATGGCAATATTATGGTTTAGATTACATCTCCATGCAAGACAGTGGAAGTATTCACATTTCAAATGCAATGAAAGATTGGTTTGACGAACAGAATATTGTTCTTTTAGATCATCCACCTATTAGTCCTGATCAGAACACCATCGAAAACATTTGGGGACAGCTCGTTCCTATGGTTTATGCAACTGGGTTTCAGTACACCTCACTTGTAGAATTGAAGGCTTCAATCTGTCAAAACTGGAAATTAATTGATCAGAAATACATTCAAAATCTCGTTTTATCAATGCCATTTAGAATAAAAGAAACTCTGATAAATAAAAGCGGCTTTACTAGCTATTAATTTCAATTAAATGTGACATTTCATAAATCAATTTCCATGTTACTAAAATCCCTTTTTTGACCTTATGTTTTAGGTAGATTTCGTATGAAATACTACCTATTGGGATCGTTCCTATGTTGGAATTTCTGAAAAATTTTTGCAGATCTACACCGATCATGACCCCTAGAACCCAAAACCACCCTCAGTAAAAAACTTTATATATATATATATATATGTGTGTGTGTGGGGGGGGGTGTATCTATCTATATATATCACTTTCTTCTGGACACGATAACTTTCGTAATTCTGCACCAATCTCTTCCAAACTGATACATAAAATCAAAGGGCATAAAATCTCGGTCAAGTTCGTTAATGGGCAAAATCAGACCAAGGGGATGGAAATAGGGAGGGGTTTTGTGAAAACAGAAAAAACCCCATAACTTCTTAATTTTTGTACATATCAAATCAGTTTAAAGTTCTTATTACTTCTAAAAATAGCGCCAAAAATTTATGCATCACAGATTTTTGATAAAATTTAAAATAGACTCAAGGGGCGCAAAAAATAGGGTTTTTTGGGGAAAAAAATTCATAACTTCGTCAGTTCTCAAGATATCACTTCCAATTAATTTTATTATAAATCTCCTTAATATTATCTACAACTTTTATATTCACAAGTTTTTGATAGGACCAATTCGTACCGCAAAAAAAATTAAAAACGAAAACACAAAGGGGGTTTGAAGAAGTAAAAAATCCATAACTCCGTCAATTCAAAAGATATAAAATCTCCATGAATTTATCATACATCTTCTTAATATTGTCTACAACATCTATATAGACAAGTTTTGGATAGGACCAATTCTAACAGCAAAAACAAATTAAAAATACATAGCGGTTGAAGAAAAAAATCATCTAAGTAAGGGTGTATTCAAATCCAAACTGCGTTTTTTCTGACTCATTTTACAATTCATTTTTGCTCTCAAAGGCTTCCAATTTGTACGTTTTCTTACTCAGAAACTATATAATGTACCGTAATGGTCGATTTTTCGATAGAGGCAGAATATATTTTTAAAAAATGCTGTTAAAGTGGGCATTTTGAACCGAATTTCCCAAAGCGGATTGTGTTGGAAAAATCATTGCATTAAGGATGCACTCAAATCCAAACTGCTTATTTTCTGATTCATTTTTAAATTCACTTTTGCTCTCAAACGCATTTAATTAGTAGATTCGCTTATTCAGAAACTATATAATGTACCGCAATGATCGTTTTTTTTTTTTATAGAGGCACAATATATTTCAAAAAATGATGTCAAATTGGGCATTTTGAACGGAATTTCCCGAAGCAATTGTGTTATCGCTTTCTTCTGGCCATGATAACTTCCGCAATTCTGCACAAATCTCTTCCAAACTGATACATAAAATCAAGAGACATAAAAACTCTGTCAAGTTCGTTAATGGGCAAAAGCGGACAAAGGGGATGGAAAAGGGAGGGGTTTTGTAAAAACCGAAAAAACCCCATAACTTCTTAATTTTTGTACATATCAAATCAGTTTAAAGTTCTTATTACTTCTAAAAATAGCGCCAAAAATTTATGCATCACAGATTTTTGATAAAATTTAAAATAGACTCAAGGGGCGCAAAAAATTGGGTTTTTGGGAGAAAAAAATTCCCTACTTCGTCAATTCTCAAGATATCAAATCCAATAATTTTATTATACATCTCCTTAATATTATCTACAACTTTTATATTCACAAGTTTTTGATAGGACCAATTCGTACCGCAAAAAAAAAAATTAAAAACGAAAACAAAAAAGGGGGGTTGAAGAAGAAAAATTTTCATAACTCCGTCAATTCACAAGATATAAAATCTCCAAGAATTTATCATATATCTTCTTAATATTGTCTTCAGCATTTATATAGACAAGTTTTTGATAGCGCCAATTCTTACAGCAAAAACAAATTAAAAATACATAGCGGTTGAAGAAAAAAAATCATCTTATTAAGGGTGCATTCAAATCCAAACTGTCTATTTTCTTACTCATTTTTAAATTCATTTTTGCTCTCAAACACATTCAATTGCTAGATTCTCTTATTCAGAAACTATATAATGTACAGTAATGACCGCTTTTTTGATAGAGGCAGAATATATTTCAAAAAATGATGTCAAAGTGGGCATTTTGAACAGAATTTTCCGAAGCGATTGTGTTAGAAACGAAAAATATTGCCCTACTGAGAAAATAATTGTTTATTAATCAAGTTTTAATTAATTGAAAGAAAAATAAAAACACAGGTCGCTTATAAATCTTTTCAAAAATCACGTCAGCATGTTTCATATTTTTTTTTTTATTATTATTATTAAAAATGAATCTGAAAATGTGCCAGAAAATTTCGAGTTGTTGAGTATGGAAAAATATTTTTTTTTTTATATCGCCTTAACATGATTCTGATAAAACCAGCTATTTTATAAAAACGAAACAAAAAGTCGTCAAAAGCAGACAGATAAAACGGTTAAAGTGGATTTATATCTAATAATGATTTAGTTTTTGTTGGTGAAATTAGTACACTTAACTTCGAAATCTACCTCTGCCTGTAGGTCGGGCCAGCAGGGATTTTTACTTTATTAATATGTATGAAATTTTATTTTTCAAAATTATTTGTTGTACATACCATATATAACGTATGAAATTGCATTCATTTTTAATGAATATTATAGAAGATTTTGTTAAAAAACCGTGGTTTCATAAATCAATTTCCACCAGTGTAGATAAAATTTTCCTGAATTCATAATTCAGTAAATAAAGGGTTAAAGCCCTATATTACCAAGTTTTAGAATCAATAAAATTTTTCTGTTAAAATGATATTTTCTGATCTTACAGCAGCATAAATTGTTGCAAATGCTAATTTCCAGGCCACTTATCGGACTATTAACATAGAAATTTTTTTTTAAAGAAAAGCGTTTAAAAATATAAATTAGTCAATAATAAACATACAATATTGAAAAAACGTTTAAAAATATAAATTAGTCAATAATAAACATACAATATTGAAAAAACGTTTAAAAATTCGTTCAAAAACCTACGAATTTGATTTTGAAAAATTACAAAATTATATTCACATTTTTCGCGGCTGAAAAGTTGGCGTTTTATCAAAAGTAGAGTTTCCGACACCCTAGCCGAATGTCATAGCTACTTGTCGTGTGTGAAGTGAATAGTGTTTTGTACTTCGGTGGACATTGTAATGTCCGACCTAAGTAGTCACAGAATATTTTCTAAACTGTATAAAAATATTAATTTTCTTTTTGATTACTTCTACCAAAATACACAACATTTAATACAACAATATTTCATTTTAAACCTTCGAATCTTTATTCCACTCGGCTTCAAAAAAAAAAAAAAAAAATAAAATAAATAAATAAATAAATAGATTGCTTATTTTGTACTTCACTAAAAAAAATAATTTTCAATGATCTTGAAACCTTTTCACAGAAAAAAAAATTACTGTTTATACATGTATCATCTGCATAGAAAAAAATATCTAGTTTTGTTTCCTATGCTATCAGTTATCAAAGAAATCGCAATCTGATTTAATTCAAATACACTCATATACTCATATACTACTGGGATAAGACGAGCGAAAAATTCGCAGCGCCCTATTTGGCAACTTAACTCACTTTTGGCATGAAATAAACAAATAAAAATCCAATAATAATAATAATAAAAGAAATTTAACAAACTACAACGACCATTTAGAAAATGATTTTTTCAAAGACTAAAATTTAAGACATAAAAAATCGCACGGAGTTGATCATACATTACGTACGCCATGAATTAAGCATTAATAGTGTTATTACACGTAAAAATTGCAAGCGACAAAAGTCGCCTGCTATTCGTCAGATTTCCTGAAACTTACGTATTATCCACCTGAAACTTACGTATTATCCTAGCATTTCATTGGCTGTTCGGGAAAAGGCTATTCCATCGTTAGATTTCCAAGAAATCTGACGACCCATTTTAAATAAAATTTCATTCTTAAACTTCTAAACATCCCAGAATATTATTTTTTACACCGTCGTAGAGAGAAAAAATGTACTTTTAAATGCAATTTGTTTGAAAACTGTATCTCAATTTGTTTCTGAGTTATTAGGGTTTTTTTTTTTTTTTGTAGTTTTTATTACTTTTTTGTCATAGTGGCAACAGAAGTATCCATCTCTGTTGAAAGTAAAGGGAAAATACAGATTACTGTATAGACCAATCAGAAAACGAATAAAATGCGGCTTCAACCAATAAAATGCTTTAGATATGTTTTTGATTTCCTACCCTGACAAAGGACAATAACCATTTTTCCAAATGGTTAAAAATTTAAAGTATAAAGAAAATATATAAAATATGATTTTAACAGAGAATTTTTATCGGTTCTCTAACTATTTTGTGTAAGGTTACAAAATGCACCAGGGCTCGATGGCTTTGGTGCGAGCAGCACCAAAAATGTTTCCTTTGTCACTTTGTCAGTCACTGGAGCAGTGCCTTGAGAAGAACATGCAGCATTTTGCGCACAGGGAGCTGGCAGACATCTACTTCGTGTACAAATTGGCTGATGGCAATGCACGAGCAGCTCAAGGACAGTTTGGGCTTGTTTGGTCAGGATTTCTTAGTCGAGCCTCAGGGGAAAGTAGGGTAATGATGCTCAGCGGGCAATCCCGCTCACCCAAATATCTCTAAACAGATTAGAATTGGAAACGTGGGATCGGTAGCCTAGGGTGGGATCGGACCTAGCAAACTTCATCCAGCTCCCAGTAAGGATATAGTGACCGTCGGGAGGAAAGTATTTTTGTGTCCTCACGTTATTAGTTTGAATTGTTTTAGAATAAAATTCTACAACATCTAACATGAAGGTAAGTGTACACTCTTATTTTCAAACATTAATTTACTTATTATTTCTAAAAAAATATATACATTTAGCTGTGCGTTCATTCTTGTATTTATTTTTGTAGTGCTTTGTTACGCCAACTATAAATAACTCCAACTTAAATGTTCTATTCAAATTTTGAGCGCAATTGCCCAACATGTCGGGAATTACCGCTCAATCCATTGTTAATTAAATAAAATGATAAAAAATTCTAAAACTTTTATGCAGATTAGTTAATTGCAAACTATTCTTTATGCTTTGGAGTTATACTTCATTAATAAAATATAGATTTTTTGCGTAAATTTGACTAGCTATTCATGTTTTCCCTTAAGTGAGCGTCATTCCCCTACTTTCCCCTACTTGATGTCATCCCATCTGATATCAGCAAATTATCTCATGTTTTCGGAACATGTACTACCAGGCTTACTTCGCCCTGTGGCACAAAATGTGAAACTCAATATGTGGTTTCAACATGATGGGGCGCCTTCTCATCTTCTGTCCCTTTATTTCTTGGACCTCTGCTACCACTTGCCCTTGAAGTTTCCGGTCATGGGTTGCTATGCAATTCTCAATCCTTCTGATGTGCCCTACCTCCTCTAAAAGTTTGTCGCTATATTTGTTACAAGGAAGGTCTCCATACGGACATACTCAAAAACATCTGGAAAAATTACAGAATGTTCTTCTCATGTGGATACATATGCTAATAAAAGTAAAAATTGACGGAACCTCATTAGAGCATATCGCTCACCCGCAAGAAAAGCGACGCATCGCGCAAAAATTCAATTTGCGTTTTATTCCACAAATGGGTCTGTCATAGGTACGTCTTGCTACACAAAAAGTTTCATAAGTGTAGTTACACGGAAAATCATTTTATTATGCTATATGTCCATTTGCGACCACAGAAGAGGCGTGGATTGTGTCGAGGGATAAAATTACCCAACCCCCCAAACCTCATCCTACGTCTTCATTCTTAAGGGTTTTTCGCTTTTACGCACGTTATTATTCCTGCATGCAGATTCAAGTGCTATCATTTCATGTTACAGTGCAAATTTTCTTTTGCCTCGCGTATGAAATTTACTTTTGTCGAGATGTGTCACTTTTCTTGCGAGTGCACGATACGTAAAAAAATAATGCAAATTTCGTTTATTTGGTGATTTATTACCGGTTACCGATGAAATAAAATTTTTTAAAATACGTTTTTATATCGTATGCTCTTTAAGCAAAAAACTTTTTATGTTGAATTCGTTTAAATAAGTTTAATTTAAATAACTTTAGTTTTGTCATTTTTAGTTTTTTTAACTATAGTTTTGTCTTATATATTTATATGTATTTATAATGAAATTTAAATATTATATTTTACTATTTATAACAAAATTTAAATTGATTTAAATTGTTTTAAGCTCAAAAATAAGTCCCATTGCACTGTAAAAAAAAAAAAAAAAAAAAAAAAAAAACGACATTTTTACAGTACAAAGTACTGTTCATCTCACGCACAAACTCGATCACAGTGAATGTGCTGTATCTTTCTTTGGTTTCCTGACTATATTAATATGGAAAATACAGTAGTTGCGTAAAATTAACAGCACAATGTGCTGGCAATTTGGACGCCAGCAGATTGTGCTGTAAAAAAATGCGTCCAAATTGCCAGCACATTGGGATGTTAATTTTACACAACTACCGTATTTTCCAATGTTAATACAGTCAGGAAACCAAAGAAAGATACAGCACATTCACTGTGATCGAGTTTGTTCTGGCAAATCTACAGTGGTTTTTTTACAGTGTGAGCCCTGTCGATTTGAGTTGTTGCTATGGAAACAGCGTTTTTCTTCGATAAGGAAATTTATAAAGGCAGAATTTTTTCTGTGGACTTTATTTTTGAACAGCCGTTTAAATTTAAAAAGCTGGCTATAAATTAAAACAGATATTTGCATCTTGCAAAACATAGAAAATGCCTTTCCAGTGATAAAATTACATAACTAAAGCAACCAACAACAGGTATGTGTAATATATATATATATATATATATATAATAAACTTTTTCATTGATTAAGTTCAAATCCATTAAATACCGTGCATTCTAAAAACCAATTAAGTAATTTTCAGAAGCACTAAAATCGTTTGCTTTTGGCGAAGAAAAATCCTGCTCGCCAAATCGCGTGTCGCTTTTATATTTTCCAATGGCGGATCTAAGGGGGGAGGGGTTGCCCCCCCCCCTTTTAATTTTGGTAACAGAAGTACTCCATTTCTGTAGGAAATAAAGAAAAAATAGTAGATTATTATATCTTTTTGTGGCCCTTTTACAATAATCCCTGAAAAAAATTGTAGTTAAAATACATGTTGAAAATATATGAAATAATAATGAAATACTAATGTTGAAAAAATATAAATTTAGGATTTCTGATAAAACATTCAGCTATTTTAAATTATATTTAATTTTATCTATCCATATTAATGTTACAAACGTATGAATCATTAAAACCTTTTTTGTCGAGTTTCTTGAATGACGACATCGCTTGTTTGCTGAATTTTTGTATTATTCTGCGATAGTGACGTCCTAAGCATACTTTTCTGTAGATGTTGTTTAAGGGTGTGTTCAAATCCAAACTGCTTTTTTTCTGATTCATTTTTGTTCTAAAACGCATCCAATTGTCAGATTTTCTTATTCAGAAACTATATAATGTGCCGTGCTAGTTGATTTTTTTGATAAAGGCAGAAAATATTGCAAGAAATACTGTCAAAGTTGGCGTTTTGAACCGAATTTTCCGAAGCGAGAGAGCTGGAAACGAAAAAAATGGTCATACAGAGAAAATAATTGTTTATAAATCACGTTCTAATTAATTGAGCGAAAAATGAAAACACGCGGCCTTTTACACATATCTTCAAAAATCATGTCAGGAAGTTTCGTGTTTTAACTTTTAAAAATGAATCTGAAAGTGTGTCAGAAAATTTTGAGCTGTTGAGGGTGGAAAAATACTTTTTCGAGTACACCTTTAAGACTCGATCGTAAATATGGAATTCTTCAGCGGATGCGAATGACCTCATCTATTATATATATAAAATCCAAACGGAAATTTCGTTCCGAACGCCTAGATTTCGAGTTCTACTGCATGGATTTTTACAGAACTTATACCGTTAAATATGTATCGTATCAGGAAAGGTTTTAAGCTATAACACATCATTCTACCTAGATTAGTTATAGAATTATGACGGAAAGCTCTGTTATTTTGGACGATAAGGTTTACCATTTTATTTCTTGGCGAAATTTATCGTTGATAAAAAAAAAAATTGAAACAGCTATTACACCTCGAAACATAAAAGAAAAAACCGTTATTAATTTTAATTTAAAAAAAAAGAAGGAAGAAAAAAAGAAGAAAAAAATACGTTTTAATGAGTGATAATATTAAAAAACGAAAATATTTAATTTAAACATGAAAGGGAATGTTCGTGATACATAAAAAATTACTCAGTTAAAATATTGCAATTGAAATAAGATTTGGCTCTTTATCTTTTGCGTCAGGTTAAGAAAAATGCATCTGAAAAATTGATAGGATGATATCAAGGAAGTTTCGATAAGTGCATGCTCAGAAATATTTGAAAAAATATCTTCTCATGAGGAATATATAGAAGATTCTTCTCGTGACATATAATATGTTTATAAAAAAATCCGCAGAACCTCTATTTAGCGTTTGAAAATAAAATTTAATTTTTTTGGCGATTTAATGCTGGTTGGCGACACAATAAAATTTTGAATGATACTTTTTTTATCATAAAAAATATTTAAGTAAAACCTTTTTCTACTCTTCATACAAAGATAGTTAGATTAAGTTTAACTTAAATAAATGCATTTTTATTACTGCAGTTTTGTCATATACCTTTATATGTGTACATACTAAAATTTTATTATCGTAATTATACGGTTTAAAACAAAATTTCAGTTTATTAAGTTTTTTCCAAATTCAAAATTAATGTCCGATTCGGAACATTGGCAATTTGACTTCGATATTGTTAGTATCAGAAACAAGAAATGGAGGTTATTGTTACCATGGAAACAAGTATTTAATATAAAATGTTTAATGGTAGCATTTTTAATTAGCCAGCTACTTTTAAAACAAACTTAAAACGTCACTACTTGATTATCCCGTCGACAAAATAACTATCGCCAAACTATAAGATTAAATGCCAATAATAGCTGATCGTAAATTTTACATTCACTTGACATTAAACACGGTACACGTGTTTGTTGCGTCATCAAGTTATTTTTAGTTTCACTTCTATTTGTAATTTTATTAATGTTTAAAAATTTATTTATTCTTTCGTTGTTTAAAATAAAAATTTTGTCAATTTGTATAATTTGGCGAGTAGTTTGGCAATTTATATAATTTGATGAATAGTTTGGCAATTTATATAATTTGATGAATAGTTTGGCAATTTATATAATTTGGCGAAATTGGTTGAATGAATAATCAAATAATACCCTTAAAACATTTCCAGCCGCTGAAGCCATGTAAAATTAAATAACTACTGCAACGCGATATTTTTTTATATTATATATGCTTAAAGATAAAAAATAATATGGTAATCCTTCGTTTAAGTTGAAATTCGTTGAGTTTTAGGCATTTAAACACTTATTTGACAAGCAATTTTCAAATGCGTTTAAATATCTTGCATTTGGGGTGGAAATGTGTTGGCTAGCCAAATAGCGTGGAACATTCGTCTTTTTTGCGCCAAATACTCGAATATATATATAGATTTTTTTCAGATTTTTACTGAGATTCCGCCGCCAAATTTGACTGATATTTTACCACACACATGAGTAGTTTTAAAAGCATTTTTCTTTTCAAAATAATTTGAGTATGCTCTTTAAGGAGACCTTCCTTGTGGTAACAATTTTGTTTTTGATTTGTTCTTTTTTATTTCTAACTCTTCCATCATGTGACTCACAGACGAAGCTAGCAGATGTAATTGTAAAAATGATGGTACTTATGATTTACATGTTATATGTTTATTTGTGATTTTTGAGTTCACTTTTGTCGCCAAACAATTTGATTTTAAGCCAAAAAGATGTAAGCGTGAATTGGGTTCAAGCGATGTTTACAATAAAGGTGATTTTGCAAGTGTACGAAAGCATTTTTTGAGTATTTTTTTTAATTCAAATGTACAATATATAAATAGCAATTAATATTTTAAAAATGGAGTCAGATATTTTAATTTTAGTATAAATGTCTCCCACACACGCACATACATATTGTAAAATAATTTAATTTTAGACATTTAAAAATTTTCTCATCATACTTTACTGCGAAAGCATGTCGGTTTGTTTTCCTCAGATTTGTGACTTTTATAACCTCGAAGCCAGATTAGCTAATATTGTCCATTCTTTTTTTAATAAAAAAACATATCGCCAATTTCCCTTATACAAACGTTCAATGTTTGCAATGTTAGTTAGTAAAAATTATTCTTAAGAAAATGTAAACAATTATGCGTTATTTCTATCACGAAAAAAGACATCACTTTTCGATATTCCATTCCATTCGTCATTTCTTTTTTTTTTTTTTTTTTCATATCTTCCCTTCTTTTAGAAATGTTATAAAAAGATATTGGATGAATCTTCCATAATCAGCTACCTTACAATTGGCGAATTTACTACATATCGTTGGAAGATTCGTTTATATTTGAAAGGAACCGTGGACGGTAAATCCGATTTCAGAAGATTACGCGAAATTTGTACTGTTAGTAATTAGCGATTAGTAAATTTATGTTTTTTTTTATTATGGAGCAAACGGCAAAAGAAGATTTTCTAACAGATATTTTTCATGTGCAATTATTTTACTATCACTAAAAAAGCATTAATTTGAATGTACAAAAAAAAAATTTTCAAATGCCAAAGGTAGCCAATGGAACAATATTTGTTCATTTAGTCTAGGTTTTTTAAAAAAAGTACCTCAAATTCAATTAAAATTTCAATCATTATAAAATTTTGGCTGATGCACAGCTCGAGCAGCTGATCGTAGTGACAAATTTTAGGTTTATTTTACTATCACTAAAAAAGCATTACTTTGAATGTATTAAAACTCAAATGCCAAAGGTGGCCAGTGGAACAATATTTGTTCATTTAGCCTAGGTTTTTAAAAAAAGTACCTCAGATTCAAATAAAATTTCAATCATTATAAAGAAATTTTGGCTAATGCACAGCCCGAGCAGCTGATCAAGGTCACAAATTAACGTTTTTAGTTTTATTTAGGCAACAAACTGATGAATAATAACGTCTTGAAAATAAAGGCATGTTTATTTCTCCGTCTTATTACACTCATTAGAGAAATGCGAAAAAAATCTTTGGTTTGCCAAAAAAGATCACAACTAAAAATTTTGCATAACTAACTTTATTTATCATTTGCAAGGAGCTTTGATAGTGAAAGATCTAAAATTCAATCAACAGCTATTTGACATTATTTAATGGAATGTAGTTTGGCGCGTAATTAAGTCTGTTTTGTAGCTAACTCTGGTACATTTGTAGCCATACAGTTAACAATATTTCTAACGTTGCACATCAAACTTGGTTGTGGATCCGATTACGGATGATTGGGAAGATTTTATTGAATGAAAACTAGAGGTTTAGTTTTCTATTTGAATTATTTTTCGAGGTTATTTTCCTAGGTTAATAGTTGCATGATTAAAACTGGTATGTAAAAAGAAACGGCAGTTAAAATGACATTATTTTAATTTTATTCACACAATTCCACTTTAAATATCCACTTTTACATGATTCCCATTTTTTAAAATATAAAAGTTAAATACTGTTTTGATTGTATTTACTCTACTGGAAATCGAAGATAAGAAACTGTAGAGAAAACCTGGCAAAAGTAGACGTATATTACCAAATATAATGTAACGTAGAGAGAGATTATATTTATGTTATCAGATCAGCACAAAGTACCAAGCTGAGAAGCCCGGAGTAAAAAAACTATCAAATGAAAGTGAATAACCCGAACATTGTTTAAGTTAAATGGTCAATCTCTGCAGTCATTGTAATTCTCTCTTTTTTAGTAGTGTGGTGATATGATCGTAATGGCCGCATTTCCCTCCCAAACTCTACATGTGTACTAAAGAGTTGCTTCTGAATTGCCCGTATTTCGTCTAGCGCATCAGATAATATAATAGCGCAATTGCGTCCGATGCGTATTCAGAAAATGCGGAAGGACCTTCCAGGTGAAGGTCCATATTAATGTAAAATACAGGGTCGGATTTTCCATTCCGTTTGATTGAAGGTTTATTTGAAAAACGGCCCAGCGCAGCGGGCTCAGCCTGCTAGTTTTATATAAAATAAAAGCGTGTGTTTTATGTCCTCAAACTGAATTATGCTTTGTACTATCTATATTTATATATTTTTTTCGTTTCATCGAAGGCAACACTAAATTCTGAAAAAGCAGAATTCCGGTTTTCTAGTTTTAAATGCTTCTTTCAGCCATCATCCCATAGCTACTGAATATACCGGGTGCTGTAAAACAGACTGACTGATTTTAAAATATCTTGCAAATGGTGACAGCTATTTTAAAAAAAATCTTGCAGGAGGGTTACGTAAGATGCAAGAGTTTTTTTACTGCAATTCTTGATTTTAGTTTAAAATAGCAACGATATATGGTGCTGCACGCAATAAGCCATAAATCGGCGCCCGAATTTTGTCCTCTATCTTCTCTCTGGAGGCTGAGAACCATTCCATATATTTAACCTCCTTCTTTCCCATTAATACTGGGAGAAGAGGGAGGCCAAAAATCGGACCACAATTTATCGACTATTGCTCGCAGCGCCATCTAACGCTGTTATTGTAAAGTAAAATCAAGAATCGCAGTAAAAAAATCTCCTGGCATCTTACATAACACTCCTGCAAGATTTTTTTTAAATAGCTGTCACCATTTGCAAGTTACTGAATTTTAAAATCAGTCTGTCCATTTTAGTACATCCGGCATGTTTCTTTAATAAGTTTCAAAGAATTCTTTACTGAATTACAACTAATCTTAGATATAAAGGGACAGGCAGCCTTATACCAAATTAATATTTTTTATATAATTCTGAAAGCTGGCGCGGTATCAAAGCTTCAACTTGTCTCCTAAATAATTATGTGGGCGTGTGCGTTATGGAGCTTTTACTGTATATAGTTTTTATCTTCAAAAATATTTAGACTTTCTTTTGAAAAATCGGATAAACTTGAACACTTCTCGCAAGAGTGAATCCGAAACTATCCAAACCCGAAATACTGAATGTCAATCTGCCCCAAACCCAATTCACTAGGCGCAGCAAAAAAAAAAAAAAAAAAAGGGAAGTCAACCCGACTAGTAGCAAAATATACTAGTCGACCGGACCCAAACCCGACCCGCAGCAAAATGTAGAAGTCAACCTGACCCAAATGCGACCCACAGCAGAAAATTATAAGTTAACCCGACCAGCAGGAAAAATAGAAGTTAATCGGATCGGATTCAAACCCGACCCGCAGCAAAGAAATAGAAGTCAACCCGAGTCGCAGCAAAAAAGTCAAAGTCAACGCGATCAGCAGCAAAATATGTTAGTCAACCGGACCCAAACTCTACCTGCAGCAAAAAAGTAGAAGTCAACCCGACCCGCAGCGAAAAATATAAGCCAACCGGACACAAACGCGACCCACAGCAAAAGGTAGAAATCAATCCGACCCGCAGCAAAAAGTGGAAATCATCCGGACCCAAACGCGACTCACAGCAAAAAATTATAAGTTAACCCGGCCAGCAGCAAAAAGTAGAAGTCAACCGGACCCAAACCCGACCCGCAGCAAAACAGTATAAGTAACACGACCCATAGTGTAAAAAAGAACCCCGACCCGACCCGAAATGAGCATCAGATTGGAACCACCAAATTTCTAAAATCGCAACGTTCCCCCCCCCCCCCCTCCTTGAGGACTCTCCAGATCCGCCCTTGGTATTTTCGCGCCAAATATTCGAAAGTACACTGGTGTCCAAAATTAAGGACCAGTCAAGAAATGCTAAATTTTTAAGCAAGCGAATACGCAAAAGGAAATAATATAATTCAAATAATTACCATCCCTACAGCACAGTTAGTCGATATAACATTTCATTCATGTCACACATGGTCACAATTGTCACAGTCACTATGGTGAAACAAAAAATAGGAAATTCCACACGTCTCATTATGAGTCTCAAATGATCACTATATGTGACTCCACTGAGACGTCAATGTGACTGCTGCTTTGTGACGAGTCACCAGGTGACATTACAATGTAGTTACATTGTGACTCTCATGTGACTCATTTTTAGATTGAATTTCAAAGTCATCACGAACGTTGCATTATGATAAGTCACCAAATAATATCACATTATAATCACATGGTGACTTTTCACAAAAGAGCACAATGGTGACTTCACAGTAGTCTCTCTGTCACCTGAAAATCATCATGTGACTTTAATGTGACATTATTTGGTAACTTATTACAATGCAGCGTTCACGATAACTTTGAAATTGAGTTTGCAGATGACAGTTACATGAGAGTCACAATGTACAAACTACAAACTACATTGTAAAGTCACATGGTGACTCGTCACAAAGCAGCAGTCACAGTGACGTCTCAGTGGAGTCACATATAGTGATCATGTGAGACTCATAATGAGATGTTTGGAATTTCCTATTTTTTGCTTCACCGTAGTGACTGTGACACTTGTGACCAAGTGTGACATGAATGACATGTTATATAGACTAGCTGTGCTGTAGAGGTAGTAATTATTCGAATTATATTATTTCCTTTTGAGTATTCGCGTACTTGAAAATTAGCATTTTGTGATTGGTCCTTAATTTTGGACACCAGTGTATTTTACTATTTTACAGACTTTCTACTGGAATTCCGCCGCTAAATTTAACTAATCCTTTATTACATTACATAAATAGTTTCACCAGCATTTTTTTCAACCTATTCTGAGTATGCCCAGTAAAGAGACTATCCTTGTTAGACACCACCCTGTATATTTAACACTATCTTATGTATTTTCTAACTGCTTCCATTTATATTTTATCTCAAGATCTAACACCAAAATTATCCATGTTGAAATGCAGGTTTATCGGTTAGAGACATTTCATCACCGATTTTACAAATGCTACCTTACTTATAAAAGCCTAATGTAAAATACATAAACCTTTCAGAAAATTAAAAACTTTTGCCGTATCGATTTCCCATACATCTGTCAGAAGTTTGGAATTTCAATGTAGCAGTAAATTTCCCATATTTTCCGTTTGTCCAGTTTTAAGAATGCAAGCGTGAAAATTTAATAAGAAGGGGGTGGGGGAATGAAATATGAATATTTTCTATTCAATCTTCTTATTAGTTGCCAAGCCAGTGGTTATACAATTTCCATATTTTTACTTTTTTTTCTGTCTAAATGATTTCGCAAATGTGTCAGGTAGTAATTGGTTTGGAATGCAGAAAATTAAAAGTCTATTTAATTTGTCATTTTCACTAAAGCTTTGAGATTTTTATTACATTTCTACATTCTAAAATGATTTTCCAAATATTGTCAATATAATTTCCCGATTTATAGAGATTTTTCTCTCTTGCACTGTATTAATAAAAATAAATTTTATAGCTCTAGAAGAAAATGAAAATTTAGCATTATCTACCAAGAATTTTCCGAAACTCTTGTTCTCAGTTATTTTTGACTTATTCGTAAAATCCCTTTCATCGATAATAAAAAAACATCCGTAAAATTACGGAAATTGTGCTACAAATCAGCGGATATTTTTTTTTCAGTTGCTAAATTCAGGTGTGGGATAAATGCGTCCCATTTTTGAAATATTAGTTTAAAAATTAATGTTAGAATGCAGGTAACATTTTAAAACTAACTATAAAACGTTATTAACCATTAAAAATATTACGGAAGCATAAAGATATAGACGTTGTTGAATAACTTTCTGCATTTGAGAAAATATTTCAATGTATCCACGTTACTTCTATAACATTAAGAGTATAAAGTACGTCAACGCAGTTACACTGCCAAAAAATTTTCTCCTTGATAAAATTAAGAAAAATGTTTATCAAAATATTTACATAGGATGTTTAATATTATCTTCTGTATTCTGTAACTGCCACACTTTATAAGTTTCTTATTTCAATATCTAACGGAAAAAAAATCACGCTGTAATGCAGGTTTATTACTCATAGATATTTTATCGCCGACTTAATAAATGCCATCATACTTATAAAAGCCTAAATTAAAACACAAACATTTCAGAAAATTAAAATTTTTTGACGTATCGATTTCCCATATATCTTTCAGAAGCATGGAATTTGAATCTATCGGGAAATTTTTCATATTTTCCGTTTGTCAGTTTTAAGAATACAAATGTGGAAATTTAATAATCGCTAATCGGGAGGGGCGGGGGGGGGATAGAAAGACTTTCTATTCAATCTTCCCATCAGTTGCCAAGCGAGTGGTTAAACTAAAAAAAGAATCCGTTTATTGCCGTACAATTTCTGCGGAGTTTTTATTTTTTTTATTTTTTGATGGATGTGTAAAACAGTAGCGAGTTTGGATTTAGTATAGTACCGTTGACAGGTAATAATGCTAAAAATTTTCTTAATTTTTCATTTTCGGCTTGAGCTTTTTCATATTTTGACACTGTAAATTAATATACGTATTTTCCTAGTACAAGTTTCGTATTTTTTACGGATTTTTTTATTTTGCAGTGCATTTATAAAATTAAATCCTACAAATTTAGAGAAGATGAAAATTTATCATTATCTGTCAAGAATACCCTCAAATTCATGTTCCCAATGCTTTTTAACTAATTCACAAAATCCCTTTCATCGGATTTTTATTTTCGTAAAAATACGAAAATTGTGCTACCATTCAATGGAATTTTTTTTACAGTACAAGTTAACCTTTTGAAAGCTAATTTCTTTAATTGAGAAGATCCAATTATAAAATTATTTTAATATTAAATTTCTTTCGCATTGTCTTGAAAAAACTGAGGTAAATGCACCTATAGTGGGCCGCTAATTTTTAAAGTTTAAAAACAATCCCAAAATGCATTTCTCGAAAACGATTGAAAGAATTCTGATTCACTAACATCCTTAAATGTCAAATTTCAATAAATTGATTGGAATAATTGCTTTTAGGTGCGTTAGTAATTATGTAAATACGTAGCACCTATACTCGTCGTTCGGTCCGCCATTCCTTCCGTCTGTGTGTCCGTCCGTCCGCAGATAACAGAGCAAAAACTACCCAACCGAATGGTCTGGAATTTTAAATATAGAATTGCTGCAAAATTTTGTCAAGTCATTTCAAATTTTATGAAAACCGGATGTATAGTTTTATTACAGGGACAGTCAAGAGTTTTCCGCTACGTTACGGCCATCGGGAAAAAATTATATCAAGTCCATTTTAATGATGTTACAGCCTTTCGAACAGAAGGAAATTTATGTGCACTTATGAACTAAAATATACATTCAATACAATATTCAATGCAAAAAATATTTATAAAAATAGTTATAGTACAAACGCACCTCATTTGCCACGTTTAACGTACAATATCCAACTTGTTTTTTATGCTGGTATATTTGTTTATTTTCAAGAATGTCTTCAAAAAGTGATGAAGTAATAGCAAAACAGATGAAAATGTGGAACAAATTGGAAAACTCATGCGAGAAGATCGTCGGTTAACTACCCAAGAACTTCCAAACAAAGTTGGAATCGGTTAGGGAGTATACAAGAAATATTTATGGAGAATTTGAATATGCGGCGCATTGCTGGAAAGTCTGTTCCAAGATTCTTGACAAACGATCCCTAAAGAGAACATTGATTTTAGCTCAGAACAACATGGGTTTTATTCCCCACCCACCCTATTTACCGGATCTAGATATCTCTGATTTTGCATTTTCCTCAAAATTGAAAATAAAACCGAAAGGACGACGTCTTATAGCTGTGTTCGACATCCAACGAGAATAGCAGGCGGTCCTTGAGAGCTATCGAACGAATGACTTCAGGAGTGCTTCCGAGAAGTAGAAAACGCAATAAAATCGGTGTATAGGTTCGGGACGTGACTATTATGAAGGAGACGGAGCTAAGTTCAAACAAAATTTGTTTTTCCATCAAATCCGTGAACTTTCCGATAGCATCTCGTATATATGATTTAAATATGATCTATATTAATATGTATGACGCAGGGCTGCGGAGTTGGAGTCAGGTCCATTTTTGAGCGAAAGAGTCTGAGTCAGAGTCATCCATTTTTTCTACCGACTCCGCAGCCCTGGTATGACGTAAATATGACATACGAGGGTTGTTTTTTTAAGTACGCCCGTTTGAAAATAAAAACGAAACGAAAGAAAATTTTCAAAAACCAAATTTATTTTCAGATTCTACATACATTTTTCTATTTTTCTACATAGATGCCAAATTTTTTTAAACACTTATTATACCTTATAACTAGATTTAGAAAACCTTCTTCATAGAAACTTGGCGCCTGCTCCGATAACCAAGAGGTCACAGCAGTTTTCACGTCTTCGTCATCCTTGTATTAGTTGCCGCCGAGATGATGTTCGAGATAGCGGAAATGATGAAAAACGCTCGGCACAAGTTCAGAGCTGTAGGCGGGACGAGAGGCCGGTCCAAAACTTCCCAGCCTAAAGAGCCCAACAAAGCTCGGGTCTGAGGTCTTGCTTTGTCATGGAGTAGCAGAATTTCCTCTATCAGCATGCTACGCCTTTTGTTTTTAATCGCTTTGCGACAAAAAACGTACCACTGACCGTACCTACACGGGGCGGGCGATTCGGTAATCTTGAACATTTTAAAGAAACTGAACAGACCATACAGGTTATCTACACAGCTGCAAATGAGCACAGTTGTTCCCAAGGTATGCCGGGACACGACGCAAGCACTCGCTGCTGCGCGCGCGCGCCAGATATTAATGTACACTGTACAAAAAACGACATTTTTACAGTACAAAGTACTGTTCATCTCGCGCACAAACTTGATCACAGTGAATGTGCTGTATCTTTCTTTGGTTTCCTAACTATATTAACATGGAAAATACAGTAGTTGCGTAAAATTAACAGCACAATGTGCTGGCAATTTGGACGCTAGCAGTTTGTGCTGTAAAAAAATGCGTCCAAATTTCCAGCACATTGTGCTGTTAATTTTACGCAACTACTGTATTTTCCATGTTAATATAGTCAGGAAACCAAAGAAAGATACAGCACATTCACTATGATCGAGTTTGTTCTGGCAAATTTACAGTTTTTATTTTTTTTTTTATTTTTTTTTTTTTATAGTGTATACAACAAAACGAACCTTACTTAAACAAGTTGGAAATTGCTCGTCAAACGTGGCAAATGAGGTGCGTTCGTGCTATAACTAGTTTTATAATTATTTTTTGCACCCCATATTGTACTGAATGTATATTTTTTTGCGCTTCATAAGTGCATAGTCTGTAACATCATTAAAATGCACTTACAATAATTTTTTCCCCATTCCCCGTAATGTAACGGAACACTTTTGACTGTCCCTGTAATTAAACTATACATTCGATTTTCATAATATTTGAAATGGCTCGACAAAATTTTGCAGCAATTATATATTTAAAATTTCAGACCATTCGGAAGGCTATAAAATCATTAAAATGCATTTGCAATAATTTTTTCCCATTGGCCATAATGTAACGGACAAATTTTGGGTGTCCCTGTAATTAAACTATACATCCGATTTTCATAAAATTGGAAATGGCTCAACAAAAGTTTGCAGCAATTATATATTAAAAATTTCAGACCATTCGGAAGGCTGTAAAATCATTAAAATGCATTTGCTATAATTTTTTCCCATTGGCCGTAATGTAACGGAAAACTTTTGGGTGTTCCTGTAATTAAACTATACATCCGATTTTCATAAAATTGGAAATGGCTCGACAAAATTTTGCAGCAATTATATATTAAAAATTTCAGACCATTCGGAAGTCTGTAACATCATTAAAATTCACTTGCAATAATTTTTCCCATTGGCCGTAATGTAAAGAAAAACTTTTGACTGTCCCTGTAATTAAACTATACATCCGATTTTCATAAAATTGGAAATGGCTCGACAAAATTTTGCAGCAATTATATATTAAAAATTTCAGATCATTCGGTCGGGTAGTTTTTGCTCTGTTATATGCGGACGGACAGACAGACGGACAGACAGACGGACTGAACGACGACTATAGGTGCTACGTATTTATATAATTACGAACGCACCTAAAAACAGCCCTCGTATATACAGGGTGTCCGGGCTAAAAGTACCCAAAAGTTATGCTTTATTTTTACGGAACTACCCATTAGAATTTTTAAAAAAATATATTTAAATAAAAATAACCTCTCACAAAGTTTTAATATCAATAGACTTCAATCTGTGCCCCTTTGGCAGCACGACAAACGTCTAAACAGTAATCCAGTCCTCTCCAAATGTTTAGTCGCATATCAGGAGTTATTAGACAAATTGCTTCTATGATACGTTTTTTCTTCTCATCCACAGTTTCATTTTTCTGTTTTGTTCCATGTTTTAAAATCTCGGAGGGGTTTCCAATCCACGAAGGTGAAGTCTATTATATTCTAATGGGTGGTTCCGTAATAATAAGCCACAACTTTTGGATACTTATAGCACGGACACCCTGTATATATATGTATATACTTTATACTGTCGACAACGGCCTTGGTGAAATCGTAACCACAATTTGGCATAATCACAATTTTAGGGGATGCTGTAACAAATAAATGCTGAATTATCTTTCAAACATTTTTGTAAATGGAATTAAATCACTGAAACAAACGATTTAGCAATTATCTATTCGAAAATGATAAGGTTGGACACTCTATAGCTGTAATTTCTCTTATCGTTTTCACGGTTGATACCTTTAAACTGAAGCATTTGAAGACGAAATAATGAAAAAAAGCAATTTAAAATATGTTTTCTGAATTCATACTGTAAAATGTTAATATTGGCTGCTTGATATAGAATAAGCCTTAGGTTTGAATATAAACTAAACATGGATATTCTCTGGCATCATTTCGTAAAGATGAAGCTTTGATCTTCTCTCTATATTTTCGAAGATGAATTTTGTTATGAAATCTCTGGATTTAAAAGAAACACTGTGTTGAAACCGAAATTTAAAAGCATGAGTACAATCATGTGTCTGGATATATCAAATTCTTTGTTCCATATTTTGTCAAGAACCAAAAAACGTTGTTATTTTGGAATTAATGCTATATTTCAAATCGCTATTAATACATAAAATTCTATTCGTTTCATATATTTTCTGAGAAATGTAAATTGTTTTTAAACATTTTTATGTGTATTTTGAAACAGATCAATAGATAATAAGTCGTAAATTGTACGTTAAACGTGACAAATGAGTTGTGTTCGCACTTTAAGTAGTTTTATAAATATTCAGATCTTGGTTCAATAACTGTTGCACTCTTATTCAAAAATGCATGAATACAAAATGTATTACGATTCATATATTAAATTCAGTAATACGAGAATAAGAGAATTTCATCTGAAATTGGAGGTAATCCCCATGGCAACCTGGAATCATTACCTATCATAGGATATCATTGAATTTATTACGCATGATAGGATTTAACAGAATAAAGAAAACCTTTATTAATATCTTTTTTTAAGTTTTGATTCGGTTTACATAACATTTGAAATGACTCGACAAAATTCTGCAACGATTACATATATTAAATTTCAAACCATTTGGTTCGATAGTTTTTGCGTTGTTATATGTGGACAGACAGACGGATTGGGCATGCGACGACTGTACGTGTTATGTATCTATATAATTACGAACTCACCTAAAAACTGAAAGGTTTTATCCGACAATAGTGAGATTCGGTACATTTTATTTTTCCAAAATAAAGAAAATAGTCTAGCAACATATTAAACAGAGTTTACTTTGGTTCATATTAGTTGCGGTGACAATGCGAGAAGTACACAATAATTCAGTCAACGACAGGGTAAGTATAGCCATCTATGAAATATTGAGAATTCTAGTTCACTGTTATCTATACATGGATTGTACTCACTTGTATTTTTCCCTGCAATGACTTCACATTAAAAAAAAAAAAAAAAAAAAGATGAACATATTCAAGGTTGAAGTAACGCTGTTGATGTTTATTTCAACTAGTGTTGCCCTGTGCCCCACGTAAACTCTGGACACCAGCATTTTAAAATAATTTTCTTCGCCGTATCTAATGGCAGAATGATCTATTAAATATGGCGAAATAAACTACAATAAATTAGTGGTGTCCAGTGCATTTGGAGCCCTTATTTGCGCGAGAAACATGGCAACACTAATTACAACAGAGCGAAAAATTTCCAGATCAGGACTCGAACCTGGATACCTTAACTTTCCGTGGCAATTTCCTACCTATTCTGCTATCCGGATGGTACTTGGCTGACAATTCACTCATTTGTTGTGCATGGCTGCGAACTACAACGCTAGTTTCATTCATCCGACCTATAACCATAGCATTTACATTTACATGGTAAAAGTGTGTGACAACACGGAAACCCATGTATACCAGAGTTGGGCAAATTCTCAGTTGTCCGTAATGTAATTACAAATTAATTGCATGCAATTGATTATATTGCATGCACATTCAAACGCAGAAATTTCGTCGTATAATTAGAGGGAGTCGGTTCCGGTTATAGTGTTGCAAAAACTTTTTATGGCATGTAATTTTAACTACAATTAATTAAATACAGTTAAACTGTAATTTCATTTCAGGTAATTGAAATTATAAATTTCCTTAACTCTGGTGTATACCATGTAATTAGGTCATAATGAAGGGATGGAATTTCTTTTAAACTATATAAATCATATTCAAGTTTGGAGTAGCACAGTTGAGTTTATTCCAAATGCTTAAGATAATCATGTTGAAAGTTTTGATAAAATATCTTGATTACCGTTCAAATTATGAGTAAAAATTCGGATTCGCCTTAGAGTTATCCTGTATATAGAACGCACTTTTATGTAATTTAAAGTTATGTAAAAATATGCCTATCCTCCTTTTAATGCGGAACATATTTTGTGCATTAAAAGACTATACTTCTTTTATCCTTATTACAGCTGAGAGTGGAAAGTAAATATTATTCTTTAGAATAATAATATGGTATCATTATTATTAAAGCTTAAAATAATCCATTATAAAAAGGTAAATTAAAAGAGTAATTAAAGTTAAAAATGTTTTGTTAACTTTATAGGATATATTAAAATGATTAAAGGATATTTAACCCGGGAGAACTCGCTGCATGAGATTTTCTCTCACAGTCGTACTTTTTTAAGACTCTTATTTAAATCATTTTTCATTTTAATTAAAATTTCAAAATGTTTTTCAATTATTTTACCTATTTTGTGAATAAAAGTACTAAGCAAACCAAAAAAAGTTGATATTATATAAATGTAAAGTAAAAGAAAAGCAATTGGGCTTTCTCACTAGCGAGTTCTCCCGGGTTAAAGGAAGATATTAACTTTTTTTCATTTTATAAATTTGAATTTTTATAGGGAATTAGCCGCTGGAATGCCGAAAAAGGGTGGTTTTTGGCCTTTTTTTTTTCTGGAACAGAAATAAAGAATTTAGCTCAGGGTTTTTTGCCTGTTATTTATTATCGTTTGAAGATCATTTCAATTATTTTAAATAAAAATTGATCATGTGACTCGAGTTGAGTGGATTTATGATAAAGCGTGCGCGCCGTGCATTTCCAATCGGGCGGGATCCGATAGATAGAGAGTTGTCAGCAATCAATTTTCGTGAAGGGTTATGAAAATAGATAATATCGCTCACCCGCAAGAAAAGTGACACATCTCGCAAAAATTCATTTTGCATTTTATTCCGTTAATAGTCTGTCATAGGTGTGTCTTGTACACAAACAGTTTCATGAGTGTAGTTATACGGAAAATCACTTTATTACGCTATTTGTCCATTCGTGACCACAGAAGAGGGGGGATTGTGTGGGGAGGTAAATTTATCCAACCCTCCAAACCTCATCCTAGATCTTTATTCTTAGTGGTTTTACACTTTTATGCATGTTTTTACTGCTGCATGCAGAGCTAAGTGCTATTATTTCATGTCACAGAAAAATCGTGCAAATTTTAATTTTGCCTCTCCTGTGAAATTTACTTTTGTCGAGATGTGTCACTTTTCTTGTGGTTGATCGATATGGTTTGGAGCTTGAAGCATTTTAAGGTTACAAAGTTTAAAATCTACAAAGTAGTAGATTTTTAAAAGAAGTTCTATTTCTGGCCCCTTTTACATACTTTCGAGTGCTTCTAAAAATGTTTATTTTTTATAAAAAGGGATGAAAGTTGTCCAAACTCCAGTAAATTATATTACCTTTAAAATTAAAAAAAAAAAAATTAGCAAGGCAGTTTTATAGTTTTTACCGCCCAGTTTGAAAAAAAGTCATTTAGTGTAAATAGTGTTAATAGTGTTCGAAAATAGTTTGAGCCTTAAGGACGTGTTGCTCTAAAGCACTAAATAACTGTGAAAGAACTTTGAATTCGGCCAAATCGTTTTAGAGGGATAATCTACAAACTATAGGGAATAGAAATATGTTTTTAAAAAAATAGATTTTTTCAACCGAAAAAAAAGCAAAGACCACCCCCTTAACGGTGCTTTTACACACTTTTATTTAAGTTAAGTCGGTTCATTTAAGTAAAGATTGAATCTTATAATACATTTTTCATTGATAAGCTAGAATTATAAAAATTATGTTCACAAGTGTGATTATGATAACAAAAAATTTTCTAGCATTTTTATAACTTAATTATAAAGGCAATTCTCCAAAAAGTGCAATATTTCAGTCACAAAGCCTTTTTCAGTACATGAACTTTTTTGAATTAATTTATGTTTTCTATTGAAAGTGAAAGAAGACAATGTGTCATGTGCATACATTTTTTATAATTACTTTTATATTTTTTATTTCTTAGTACACAGTATGTGAGCTCTCACCTCCGTGTCATGTCACACACCCAATTGTTACTAAAGAAAATGTTTGATTACTTTTTTAATTGAAAATAAAATAGTTTATTATTTTAGCTACTACTATCTCATGAGAAAAGTAACTTAGCATAGTTAATTATTTTCTTTGTATTTTTGTTTGTTTTCGGGGTTGAAAAAGGTGTGTCACACAATATATTCTCACATCCACGAACAAAACATTAAGTTGCATTTTCATGTTAAAAAATGGCAAAATTATCATCAGATTTTGTTTAGATGCTAAAGTTTACCAGTATGTTTCCTGATGTTAAATTATAAGTCAGAATATTTTTTATTTACCGAGGTATTCGATTTTGTTATAAAAAAGCAACCATGGTTATTCGAGATTCTCACATCCATGAACTGTAATTCAAGGTGACTAAATCAACACTAAACTATTTGCTTATATATTGCTTATTTAATTAGGAGAGACTATGGAGGGTTGACCATACGGGAGGCTTGACCCACCCACCAATTTTCCTATTTAAAAGAATTTCAGAGTTTTATCAACAGGTGTCAACTAAAGCTACCGGAATGCTCAAACAACAATCTCTGTTTCATACAGATAATCGAAATAGGTGTGGAAAAAATCTATTGTGAGGTGTTTTCAAGCTAAAAGTTTTGATTTATAGAAATATTTTGTAAGCTTTTTTCAGGTAAAATATATCACAGAAATTTGAGTGAGTAGGTTTTAAGTAATGCAGAAATATCGAGCTTTTATTCCAGGCATAAAGATTATTCAGCAAGTTAGGCTTAACATAGCAATGTGCTATACTTTAGAAAAAGGCTATGTGGGGACGCTTGATACAGTCAATGTTAGGGATGGTCGACCAGATGTCCAAGGCTCCCTTAACACATTCACGACGGGAAACGAGAATTCTCGTTTTCATTCAAAGTACATCATTGACTAAGAGCGTGGCTTCTACCTTACAGAAATGCATTTATATCATGTTGTCTATATTTTATTTAGATTGTAAGGCATTTTATATTAAATTCGTTCATTGAAAGATACTTACAGATGCATAAACTTGGAAAACCTATCTAGAACACCAATTTACTAAAGACTTTCAGAACAGAGAGGAGCTTCTACTGTTTTAAAATTCAGATTTGATAAAAATTACCCGTCGACAATGTGTTAATAAAGGGGTTTTGGAAATCTTTTTATTATACACTGTATGGTACATAGTGAAAGATTAATGGTTATATATAAAAATGAATGTAAATTTATTCTGCAAAGGTACAGTAAAATGGGGTGATGGAAAAAAACGTTTAAAACTGATTAAAGAAAGACGTAAAAAATTTGCTAATTGCACTGAACAAAAAAAAAGGAATGAAATAATAAATTCGAAAGTTCATAGGAACTTTTTTCCATTTATAAATATTACTTGCAATAGGATAGATAGGTATAGATAGAAATAGCGAAGAAGACTAGAAAGTACGAAAGCAGAAGTCTTAACTGTTTCAGGGGCAGAGGTATGTTTATGAAACCACTTTATTTTAATTCCCAAACTCCACAATGGCACCAGAATTTTGCTAAAATCTTTTCAATTTAATATGCATGTGAAATATAGCCTTTTTCATATTTCCAAATAAATTTGTTCGTATAGTCCGGTGCCATTTATTTCAACGTTTTAGTACTGAAGTTACTTTGCCTCTTAAAGGATTAAAAGATGTTAATGATAAGTTAAGTACTTATGTGGCTACAAAAGAACATAGCATGGATCGAAAAACTTTAGGAAGGTATGTAGACAAATTTCAACATGATAAATAGTGAGATGAAGCCAAACTGTGTGACAACTAGAATCGTCAGGTCGAATGTCAAAAAAAGTAGGACAAGGAGACAAAAAAAAAAGCGCCACTGTTAAAAATTTCTGTAAAATCACAGAAAAAAATCGAGTCTCTCTGTAAATTTACACCAGTTCTCGGTTAAATGCATTCGATTGAGTTTCTCGGTCATCGATTTACGGACATTTCCCTTATCTTGTATCTAATTCCCTGTAGGGATTTCTATGTTTTTATTTAAAAATATTTTCAGCTTTGTTAAAACTTGTAATTCAAATACACACGTTTAAAATTCTTTTGCAATTTTATTAGAATTAGTAAAGAAAAAAATTTAGTTTCAATTTTTTTATTTATTTTTTCATTCATTTAGTTAGTTAGAATCATAATACATTTAAATACATTGCTTTTATGAGAATTGTGATATAACCTTAAAAGTAATTTTGGTTAGTTAATCGGATTATTTTTGTAAATATTTTACAAAAAATGTTATAATTTTTAATATATTTAACATGTTTTAACGAAAAAATACACCTAAATTTCACATTATTATTATTTAAAAATTCCAGTATATCTTCAGATATTAAAGAAGATAATTATTGATAAGAAGCAATTTCTTGTAAAATAATTCCGTAAATAAAGGATTAAAAAATTAAATTTGATTTAAAAAAATAATATGTATTATGTTTCGGTCCAAACTAAATTAAAATAAACCGTTTAAGAAATTTTTTTAACTAATATATTTGAAGAGAAATCTTTGAAAAGCACAAGTACAATAGATTTTTCCCCGCTTTATTATAAAGGATATCCTTTATACACCGCACCAACAGCTGCTATGGCGCAGTCAGTAAGATGTTTTTCTCCTACCCAGAGGCCTCGGGTTCAAACCCCAGGCCGGCCGGAAGCAAGTAGTGTAAAAAAATTCAATCGCACAGCAGTTCAAATTTGCTTCAATAACTCTGATACTCCGAAGTTCTAAAATTCGCCGATTTCAAAAACTAAGTTAAATTCTTTTAACTAAAAAAATAAATTGATTTACAGAGTCTTGCGTATTTTTAACGATGTTAATTTACAGAGTCTTGTGTAAATTTACCAAATAACTTCTCTGTTATTTAACGGAATCTCTGCTTTTCTAATCTCTGTAATTTTACATAAGACTTAAGATAATGGATTGCCCGTAGATTCTCTGTAATTTCACAGGAATATTTTTAACAGTGCAGGACAGTGACTACTAAATCCGGACATTATAAGGCATGAAACCCTATGGAAACGGAACCTGTTTCTAACGGAATACTGTCTTAAAATTTCCTTTTCCCTGCTGTACAATTACACCTGCTCAGACAAAATCCTGTTTAAAACAAAATTTTCCTCCTCTGACTTGCGATTGCCTCTAAACAGATTTGTTTAAGCATCATACTTTCAAAAATATTTTTTTATAATAATTAAAGCATGTGGCATAAAGCTATTTTGCTGTTTTAAAACTGATTTTATTTGTCTTCACAAATATTTCGATATAAAACAAAGTGGGTCAAGTCTCCTATATAGTGAGTGAACCCTCCCATATGTGGGGAGCCTTGACCCATTATTTTCTCATGATTAAAACCAACCATTTTTCAAATTTCTTATACATTATACTTATGTAGCAATTTTATTTTGATTGCTGACTGTATAACGAATCAATGCAAAAACCCTTGCCGGGTTAAATGTTTCTGACGCAGCACTTCATCTTATGCTCTAAGAATTTTAAATATGGAACTTAAAAATACTGATATCAAATTTTGAGTGACGTTATGCTATTTCTTAAAAAATATATTTGTATTTATTTCATCATTTTATTTTTGTTTTATTTATAATCGCATGTGCAAAAGTTATGTTCAACATGAAAAGCTGCATAAAATTTTATTCGCTGCTGCTTTATCATTTACATCTCTCATAAATTCAAAATATGAGTTTTAAAAGATGTGATATAAAATTTAAGTGACGCCTTAATGTGACTTTAAAAGGTTTGTTTTAAAATTCAATTTAAATTATTTTTGACTTGATTAAAATATATTTTTACATCTACACAATACTTTTAATTTTCCAATTCACTGTTAAATATATCACTTTCATTGAATCTATACTATGCATTGAAATGTATTTATTTCAATAAATTGATTTATCTTTTGTGTCACGCTATTCAAAATTGTGAGTAAGATTTATGTAAATGGTTTATTTGCGTCAAACTATCCTTTTTCATACATTTCACGCAGTTTGGATACAATGACGCAAAGAAACCATTTACATAAATCTTACTCACAATTTTGAATAGCGTGACACAAAAGATAAATCAATCAAACGAAATTTTTCCTTTATTTTCTATGTAATGAGGTTCAACAAGGAACTCAATATCGGCTACAATTACGGACGCCTTACTCGGAACAATAGGAAAATGGAAACTTAGTCCATAGTCTTTTGTTTTAAGGTATATCACCTCAAACTATCCATGTATTAATAGTGGGTGATTTTTGCAGCATATTATTTCACACTTTTTCTCGCCAAGAACTTATCAATCACAAACATCCTAACCTTCACTTCTATGAAGTTCTTACCATCTTGGGCTAACTTGTTGTCTTCATCCATTGATTACTGATGATCTTGAGGAACAATGGCCTGCACTAACTCTTCACTGGATTCTTCAGGTTGCTCGTGTTCTGCTTTTTATTCTGGTACTACACCTTGCTCGGATTCTTCAGGTTGCTCGTGTTCTGCTTTTTACTTTGGTACTACACCTTGCTCTGATTCTTCAGGTTGCTCGTGTTCTGCTTCTTACTCTGGTACTACACCTTGCTCAGATTCTTCAGGTTGCTCGTGTTCTGCTTCTTACTCTGGTACTACACCTTGCTCAGATTCTGATTCAGAAGTGTCATGGTAGGAAAAGAATAATAATTGAAAAATGTCCGATTTGAAGAAAAAAATATGAAATAATCTAGGGAAATGACAAAATTCTAAGATGGCAAAGTTGTCCCGATCTTCCGAAGATTCCTGGTGCAACTTTACCAACTATTATTACCAACCATAAAAACAACGTTAAATCAAGTTCCAAAAGTGATTCCGAAAGCTTATTATACAATCTATCAGACAAAATAGGCAGCTTTTACTTTCGTTTGGAATAAAAATGTGAAACCGAACACTTTTTAGACGTTCAAAATCGTCTGTTTCGCAGTTACAAAATATTTTCACTGATAGCGTCAATAAATAACTGAAAAGACAAAAAAAAATCTTGCGGGAATAGTGCCATACAATGTCTTATTTGTGAAATTAAAACAGTACCGCCTATTTTAAATGGATCTGGAACTTTCCAGAACGCCAAATAACGTATTTTTCAAACTGTGGCAAATGTGGCAAAGTTGTCCCGGTTGACGGTACGCTATTTCAAATGTATTGAAATTGATATAAACCATCGTAGTTCACTAGAATATGCTTACTATAGAATAGAGTGTTTCTAGCAGTTATCGTTCATTTACAGGGAACACAAAGAATTCGGTTACAGTATTGTCTTTATTCAATACGTGCGTTTTCAATTTCGGTATGTGCTTTTAAATGTAACTAATTTTTTGCATGTTTTTCGTTGTGTGAAAATTCTGCAGATCGTGTACAGGCCTGCACAAAGAATTCACTTACATTTCGCCGTATTAGTTGAAATTGCAGAAGGGAAATTTTCAATAAAGGTTTGTATTTTCTATCTGAACTAATTTTTGCATATATGTAGTTGATAGATGATATGATTTGTGGGGTGAGACGCCACAAAAAATATAATTCACGAGTTCAAGACAGTTAATTTACATTTATTTGGAAATAACTGGACGAGAACAACAACAACAAAAAAGAACACAGAATGAGAGTTACACTAATTATCTTTGTCGCTGAATTATTACATAAAAGCATGCCGTATTTTACCTGACAATTATTATAATCACCATTCTCACGTCGTTTCAAATCATCAGAAGAATCATTTTTAATCGTCGAAAATAGTTTATGTTCCTTTCAATGCATCGTTCTTTTAACATCAATCTGCTGCGTTCTATTCACATTTTTTCCTCTCTTACTCTCAAACCAGCGTCGTTCCTTTTAATCTCGAAGTTGCTGTTTCTTATTTCTGCGTCAGATGCTGGCTCCGGGTACATTCACGCAGAAATCAAGTGCAGCTTAAGAAGATTTCCCACAAATATATAGATACAAATCTATATTCCGGATATATCAAGATTTCGGATAATTTTCTGACTGTAGATGGAAATTGCTGAAATTGGATTTATACGTTTTCCAAATTTTTCAATGAGGCATCTTATTTCAACTTATTAAAAGGTGAAATTTTGTTACAGCATTCTGAATGTGTTGGAAAGTTTTTCATAATCTGTGCTTCAGGCATGATTTTTATTTCTTGTTATTTTATTATTTTTAAAGTATAATATCGTTAAAATGCATCACAAACTATTTATCCCCATGGATCGTAATTCGATAGAATTCTTTTGTTCATCCCTGTAAACGAAATATAAATGTTTTTCTGTACTACTGAGAAAGCATGTCTTAGTCCACCTCAGAGACGCATATCAATAACTTCGATGTATTGAAATATCACAAAATCATCGGAAACGACTTTTTCCCATAGATCATAATGTAATGAAATTCTTTTGTGTGTTACTGTAAGCGAACTATATATGCTACACACTTCATTTTCAATACCGAACATTCTATAGTAAATTTCAATAAAATATAAAAATTACATGCCAATCCAAATGTATTTACGAAAGTTGGAGGAAGAACAGACTGATAGATAGACAAACTGAGAGATAAATCGAATTCTTAAACTCTGCCCAACTACTAAATTTTGTATTCTATCGTTTTGGGGCTCTAGAAGATCATTGGGTTAGGCCGCATGTTCAAGAAAATTTGATTAGTGGGCCATATTGGGTCACAATGGGTCAGGGTCAAATTAATTGATTGTGTCTTAAAAGCGGTTTAAAACATTTTGACAAAATATTGTATTGTAACGTTTCTGGACATAAGACCATTGGGTTAGGTCGCATTCTTATGAAAATTCAATCTGTGGGTCATTTTGAGTCCTAATGGATCAGGATCAAGTTAACAGTACATGGAAAAAGGCTCAAACGATTTTGACAAATCTATATATTGTACCGTTTCTGGGCACAAGAAAACCATTAGGCTAGGTCGCATGCTCAAGAAAATTCTATTAGTGGATCATTTTTGGGTCATAATAGGTGAAGGTCAATCTAACTGTAACTCAAAAAAGTTCAAATGGTTTTGAGAATTTTTTTATTATACAGTTTTACAGTACGTGAATAACATTGGAATAGGTCACATGTTTGATAAATTTCGATTAGTGGGTCATTTTTGAATCAATGTGAGTCAAGCTAATTTTATCTAAAAAATGACTAACGATTTTCACTAAATTTTATATTCCACCGTTTTCAGTCTCGAGAAGAGCATTGAACTAGGTCGCACGTTCGAAAAATTCGATTAGTGGGTCATTTTGGGTCACTATGTCTCAGGGTCAAGCTAATTATATCTAAAACAGCAAGAAGAATTCGGTGTTAATAATATATCGAGATAAACACAAGCTAATTTTGACCGCGCTTAGCTCTGTCATTCCTGCTAGTTATTAAAGCGTTAGTGAATTCCAAAAGATATATTTTTTTAGCCTAGTCCTAACCTTCATGTATCAGAATAAACATTCAAAGTTTCAAAATATATTTTTCGGAAAAACGAAAGATTAAAAATGGTACCTTCTTCTGTGCTCCAGTAGTAGACCTAGTAAATTTCCGATGCATGAATCTTTAAATTTTCAGATCCAACAAATTATTTACAATGTAATAGAGTATATCAACAGTAGTTTAATTTAAAGTAAAACATAATATTAAAGAAAAATGTTTGAAATAAAAACTTTTCTCTTAATGAAATCTCCAAGAATTTGCCAAAAAATCTGTTTTTGAAGACACTCTAGAAAATAAACCAACGTACCAGCTGAAAAAAAAAACAATCATTCCAAACGGTTTACGGAAAGTTACCATTTAAGGATAGTCAATCAAATTTCTTTCAGGCGTTTTTCAGAAGTGAATTTTGGGCTTGTTTTTAAACTTTAAAAATTAGTGGCCCACTACTCGTACGTGGCCCGCAATAGGTGTGTGGCAAAGCGAAAGGCAATCTTTTTATTTATTCCATCGTTTTCATCGGCAGAAGATTATACAGAGAAATCGAAACAATTCTTCTCCGGCGTTTTCAGATCGACGAGACAGTTTGTGTACATTCGAATGTAGTTGGCGCCAAGAAATGTTTTCTAACTTTGTAAATAATAGAGTAGGTGGGGGTAAAGATACGCACGGGGCAAAGATACGCACTGGCTGGTTTAATACGAAGAAACATTTCTACAATCATGACCACTAGGTGGTAGTTTGGTCTCAAGTGTAGTAGTTGTGTGTTCACGCGTTGTGAAAAAAGTAGCAGTCCGTGCCAAGAAAATGAGGTAAGTTTAAATTTTCACATTTTGATCTAATATTTTTGAAATTTCACTTTATTGTTTAGCTGACAATACTTCGAATTTTTACAAATCCAAAAATACAGTGGAGAACGGAAGCTCTGTAGCTTCTAAATGCCGTATAGTTGACCTCGATCGCATTTGTTTAAACTTGTTGGTAGCCGGTTAAGTAAAGTACTACAGAATGGGTAAAAGAACGCATCCGTCTTGGGGCAAAGATACGCACAAGTTTAAGATTCGGGGCTTTGTCCTATCGTTTTAGCTAGATGCAAAGCTTTCCACAATTACGTTTTGGAAAGTTTTATTTTTTATATTGTATAAAATATAATAGCTACTTAACTAATATAAGCTAGTTAACTACCTTTTCCTACACTGTTAAAAATTTTGCAGCATTCTGGCAGGTCATTCGACCGTTTTTTTGAAAAAACGATTTCATAACCATAATTTAACTATATTCTGACCATAAAATGGCCAATAATATGGTCAGAATAGTGTTAAAATTACGGTTGTGTAACCGTTTTCGGTAAAAATGGTCAAATGACCTGCCAGAAAGCTGCAAATTTTTAACAGTGTAGTTAAGTTTTTTTCAATATAGAACGTATAGGTATCTACCTACCTACTTTTAAAAATCAATATTTTTATTTTATAAAACGATTTTGTTTTAAGTCTTAGCCTTAACGTCAGTTAACGGTCTCACAGACCGCTGCTATATTCAGTTTTCATAGCTTAACTTGTAATTTTCACTTTAACTATTGATTTTAGTTTAATTTTGATTCGTTTGGAAACTTTGTAGTATCGCTAAAGACTTCTAAATGAGGAGAATTTTTATTATAAAAGGCCTTTACGTAAAGTTTAGCGTAAAAACAGTATCTTATGAGTCAGCCAACCCTTTTATTCATTCTACGATCAAGGGGTCTTTCGGACATCTCACAGTATTTATGCAACAATTTTTGTCACAGTAGTTAGAGGTTAACTGCTATTTGTGATCTCACAGACCGCTGTTTTTTTTTTCTCTTTTTTCATGGTTTAACTTACAATTTTCAGTTTAACTATAAATACTAGTGAAATTTACTAATGCTTTTGCATAACTCATTCGTTTTATTGGAAATGGGAAAATAACCCACAGTAATGGGGAAAAATACGCACTGCGTATCTTTGCCCCACCACTGCGTACTTTTACCCCAACCGATGGGGCAAAGTTACGCAGAGCATTTTTTTTTAATTGCAATTTCTCATAGAATTACAATTTGACAGAATGTCGGTTGATGGAGGACTTGCCTAAGGTTCTAATCTAACATTTTAATCTCTCATTACATAAGTTTAGACCAATGTGTGCGTTAAAAATCAAAATGTATGGAAAGTGCGTATCTTTACCCCTACCTACTCTATATTTTCAAAGTCTTAATTAAAGTATATTTTTCATAATGTCCAGCGCACCCTTCTGTGCTTCACTACAGGTGCCTACTACCTTATCTTGAAAAGTGTTAATGATGAAAACCTTTAAAACAAAAGTATCATTTAATAAAATTGCAGACATGTAATAATCAGTTGAACGGCAATTACAAACAGCTTTTTATATTTACAGCTTATAATTTTTAATACGTTTTTTCAAAAGTCATACTTTTCTAAACAATTAGGGAGGGAAGGAGGGTGTGGCTTCCCTTTTCCCCTCTCTGCATAGGCACATGTGAACAGATCAGCTTTAATTTTAATCGTTGCTATTTTAAAACAAAATTATCTGAGCTGATGCAGTTATAATTACTAAGCGACATCCTTACAGTGACTTAATTAAAGTAATTTTACTTTGTAGGTCGTGACGTAAAGACTTCGTTCCCCCAGGAAATTAAAAAACTTGGAGGATATCGATTACCTATATACCACAGAATAACTCAGAATTTGAATTTATCGGAAAAAATCTTCAACCCCAAGTAACGAGAAAAGAATGAAAAAAAAAAGAGAATGTTCACAGAAAAAATGATACAGAAACGATTTTGTTTTGATAAGAGGACAGATACTTTTTTGTTGGTCGAATGTCTTTCTCTTCTATCTAAAGTACTGTTGTTTAAAGAACTCAGCTAAAATAAGTAGGATATTCTTTATTCTTCCAGGACCACAGGTTTTGCGAACTTTATATCATATATATTTTTTTTAATCATTAATAATTAATATATAAGTCATTCTCTGAAAAGTGGCAATTTTATGTCCCATGGGTCTTGAAGGCATATTTTTAAAATTACAAAAAGAGATTTAAACTATCAATATTAATCAGTTATACATATAAACTGTAATTATTTGCTTATTGAAATTGAAATTTGATAAATTTAATGTATTTTTTAACGCAAGTATACGCCCTCACTATGTCCCCATTCACATATGTAGGAAAGAAAATGCTTTCTCTGCCATTGCAGCACGTATATTTATAATTATTTTATTCTCAATTCATTAAACACACTTAAATACATATTTCGTCATTTAATTATATTTATATCTTATATAATGAATGAATTAGGGCACTTTTTAATGATGTCCCTAGCATTTGTCGTCATTCCCTCACATAGCTATAAATTTGCCATTATTTACTTAGTAGAAAGCAGCACAAGCTTTATATGTGTTTAAGTCAGTTTGTACAAGAGTAAAGTGAAGTATCCAATTTGTTGTTTGCTCAAAAACGTTCTTGAATAGTTAGTATATGGCTTTGAAGTACTAGATCTATGTAAGTATTTTTATTACGCGTCATTCCCTCATCTATTACAAATTTAATAAAAACTAATGAAATGTCTTTTATGTCGTTATATTGTTAGAAATGCGTTTCAAAAGATATTTAGTAACAGAAAATATACCTAAGACTAATCACTTTTGTATAACATGGTTTTCAGAAGTATTTCGTCATTCCCTCCTAATTTTAATATGAGAGAATGACTCAAATTGTGAGGGAATGATCTGAATTCATTTATATATGTACTAAACAGTAAAATAAGAAAATCTACTGCAATAAAATACACATTAAAAAACTCATAAGACTTTTAATTACCGTAAGTAAAGATAATACATTTTTTATTTTTATTATTTTACAGAGAGAAGTTAAAAATAAATTTAAAAAAATTGTACTAATTCAAAAAAACATTAACTCTTCTAAATGTTAATGCTTTATCTTTATTTTTTCAATTGACATAGAGTAAAAAAAAAATTATTTATTAACGGTATGACTTCTAATTATAATTTCTTTTCTTTTTTAACCCTTTCAAGGGCGGTGGTATGTTTATTAAACCATATAATTTTAATTCTCAAGTCCACAACATCACCTGACTTTTTATAAACTTTTATCTATTTAACATGTATGTGAATTATAGCATTTCTCTTATTTATAAATAAATTTGCTCTTAAATTCCGGTGCCAATCATTTATTTGAACCTTTTAGCAATGGAAGTACTTTGAAATTAAAATATCAGAAGAACTATGAGATACAGTTTGGTTCATATTATTTTTTGATAAATATAGCAATAAGGTACTTGTAGGCTATATTTTGAAATTTGAGGCAATTTTATTGGGCCGCAATTTTTTTTAAAAAACAGCCATTTTTCAGAGAATGACCCATATATGTGTATTTTTAAATTATATTCTTTACCCTTTATATCTTTATATTATATCTTTACCCTTTTTTACAACTTTGTAGAGTCATTGTTGCAGTTTAACAGACATTTGGCATGTTTTAGCGAGCGTGGTTTGTTGCATAATAAACCCCTTAACAATTTTTGACGAACACCGCTCAGACAAAAAAGTTTCCTTACGTCATTACTAAACCACTAATTTTTAACTATAACTTTTGCTTTATTAATTGTCAAATATTTTTCGATTATGCAAGGGAGATATTTTTGTATGGGAAAAATGGTATTTTCTCCTTATTTTTGGTTTATTTTGTCAATAAAATGAAACGGTTAAGGGATTAATTCTCTTGTTGTAGCTATTATGTAATTCACCAAGTATTTTTATACAGTTCACCCAATATGAGTGATAAATCGGAGCGGGTCAAAGTTTTTTCTTTACCAAAAATTAAAAATTGGTAATTGTTACTGTTATAGGGATCGCCTGAAAAGCAAATTTTATAAACTTCTTTATAAAATTCTTATACAACGAGGTTGCTGCATCCAGAGATTTTTTTTTTGTTGTTTTCATGCATTTAAAGCATACATACATGCGTTTTAGTGTCCGCGGCATTACCGAATTGCACGTACCGTATACTCCGACATATAAGGGGCGTTCAAATTAAAAGAATACTTTTGCTGTAGCATCGTTGTTTCTAATTGCAATGGGTTAATGTGTATGTCGATAGATGGCGTGGCATTTTTCTTAGCTGCGCATGTTTAGTGAATAGCTTTGCCTAAGTTTATTCATTCTTGAAAAGTTGTTTTGTGCGATCTCATGAATGGTGTATTCCTCCGGATTAATGCAAAGAGCTGTTGTTCAATTTCTGAAACTTAAACAGGCAATCAAAAATAAGTGCAGAGGCAAGCTCACTAAAGGAATAGTGTTATTGCAGGATAATATTGGGCCATATGTGATCATTATGACTTTTGATCTGTTGGTAAAATTTCGTTGGGAGTTCTTGAAACATCATTCATACAGCCCCGATATCGCTCCGTGCGATTCCCATATTTTCGTCCCTTAATCCTTTTGGTACGGAGTATCTGGCCGGGGTTATACATTGGTGGTACGAGGAAGTTTTCCACACGAGTGGTTGGACTGTACGGCAGCGCAAGCCGCGAAAACGTGTTTCTCGGCATTCATGGGAATCTCGAGCATGATTGACACTAAATTTTTCATTCGGACCGCGGCAGTCATCAGTAACCTACGCGGAATTTAACGTGTTTAAAAAACATTTCTAAAATGTTTATACTGCTTTGTCGTAACCTAAACCAATCTTCGGCCGAAAGCAGATTTCGACGGAATCGTATCTCGCGGATCAGACGGAAAGACAGACAAAACAGGCTTGGCACTTAACATTTAAAAAAAAAATTCTATTTCTTCACAGCACAATAATTAAAGTAAATGGCATTGATATAAATAATAGGTTCCAATATCACAAAATCCTAGGTGGAGAGTTAAGGGGGAAATAATCTTCAATATATCAAAAATTTAAATCTTCGTCACGAAATTCCCAAACTATATAATTACCTTTGAAATCAATTTAATAAATGTATACAAGTTATGCCCCTTTCCATTATCAAGGTTAAATGAACTCAATAGATATAGCAACTATTTTTTCAATAAATGAAAGTAATACTGATTAATGAGGTCACATCTTAGCAATCGCTACAAAAATGGAGTATTGGATAAAGAGGTGTTTTATTATAAATATTAGGATGTATTGCGGTGATTGGAACCAATAACCAACTCTGACGCTTTTAAAAAATCTCATACTAATATTTTCTTTTTAAATACATTTAGATAACTTTAAAATGCGTATATTTATCATATTTGCACAATTTGTAAGCCACCAAAAGAAAACCATACGTACAAACGTGGAGATAAAAAATACAAAAAACAAAAATGAAGGGAAAATATCATACATTTCTGCAGATAAACTTACGATTTATATATTTTTCCTAAATTCAGATCCATACTTGGTCTCCATCCTCACACAGAACGATATTTTGCAGTTAGAATAATAAGGGATTACAATTCCTGAAACGTACGAGGATAGTTTTTCAGATAAAACTGATTTCAAATATTCTACGTGCATTTTTATCTACTGAATAGCTTCATAGCATCCTCAAGAGATAATACAAAAGCTATTAAGTGTATCTTATTTTCTATGGAAAGGTTTCAGGCGATTACTCATATGATATACCAAAACTAAATACTTTTGAAGTAGTAAAATGTTATTTTAATGCAATACAATCTTTAATCTCTCTTAAAAGAACCAAATTCTTTAATCAACATCATCAGAGAAACAATGAAAATTAGAAAGATTTCAGTAGAAAAGATGTTTTAACAACATTTTCACTTTAATCTATTTTAAGTAGCTTCCTTTACAAAGCGTAAGAAATTTCGACTTATTTTCACCGATCGTAACTCCCAGACAGCAAAAATACCGATCAACCAATTAGAAGACTTCATTTTTGCGAAGTTTCCTCTGTTTCCAGTAAACAGATTTTCTGATTGGTCAATCTCGTTCCGCTAACAGCGCAAAACCTATCTGGATGCCGGCCATAGTGTGGAAACCGACAATTCCAGTAATGCTTTAAAAAGTGCTGAAAAAATTGTATCCCATAAATGTTGAACGATGCTGAAAGACAAATATCGATCGCAGCGATATCTGCTAGTCACTGGCAGAAAAGTTTTTTCAATTGAATCCTTATACAAAGTTTACGTTTGAAGTACCGGATGTCGCTGTGATCGCCATTTATCGTGCTACATCGTTCAACATTTATACAACTTTTTAGCATATTTTGGTTGGCCGATTTCCGCTCTACAGTGTTAAAAATCTCTAAATAGTCACTCTATTATTTTTATAGATAACGGTTACTTGACTATAATATGGAGCATTCTCGTTGGTCAAAATAGAGATAGTCTATAAAAGCGGTGGAGTAACTATGGAGTTAAAGCTGCCGGTTTTTAACAGTGTATATCTTCTAGACATTATAATATGGTTATAGCGCCTAGAATATATAGTGTGGAAATCGGCTATCCCTGTAATACTTAAAAATGTGCTAAAATATTGTATCCCTTAAATGTGCAATGATACTGCTGCAATATGCAGATCGCAGCGACATCTGCAGGATATTTTCTACAACTGCAAGAAATTGCTAGTCTATACAATGTAATTCTAGTAATACGAAAAACCCGCAGATGTCGCTGCGATCGACACTTGAAATTTTAGCAGTATCGTCTCACATTTAAGGGATACAAATTTTTAGCACTGTTTGGATAGCATATTTCCACACTAGGTATTTTAGGCGCTGTAGTATGGTGCAACTTTCTTTAATAAGGTACTCTAGTTAGAAGTGACTGCTTAAAATTGAAAAGAAAACTAGCAAAAAATTCTATCCCGTTTTAATCGGTTTGGATAAATTTAAAATAAAACTGGATTAACTATCGGAAAATACGTAAAAATGAAACGGAAAAATATTTAAGATATTATTTTGAATGTAGTATCTTGAGTTATTGATTAAAAAGAAAATTTCAAAACTGAGTAAAACTAATCAAAAGTTGATCGCATGTTAATGAGAAAAGAAATAAGTTTGAAGGGAAACTAAATAATTCTTCGCCGGAAAGTTTAATGAAAACACTAATTTTAGGAGCTTTCTTAGTTTTAGAGATATGGACCGAGAGTCAGATAGATATCGCGCTGTTAGCGAAACGAGATTGACCAATCAGAAGCTTGAATTTTTGTGAACTGTTCGCTGTTATAAGTAAGCAAATTTTCTGATTGGTAAATCACGTTTCTCTAACAGTGCAAAATGTGTCTGGATCCGGGCCGTAGTGTGGAAACGGACTATTCCAGTCTTGCTCTAAAAAGTTCTGAAAAATTGTAACTCATAAATATTGAACGATGCTGAAAGACAAATATCGATCGCAGCGATATCTGCTAGTTCTTCACTGGCCGAAACCTATTCTCAATTGAATCCTTATACAATGTTTACGTTTGAAGTAACAGATGTCGCTGCGATTACCGATTAACGTTCCACATCGTTCAACATTTATTGGATACAATTTTTTAGCACTCTTTGTATTCTTTGGTTGGCCAATTTCTACTCTACAGTGTTAAAAATCTGCAGCTTTAGCTGCATAGTCACTCTACAATTTTTAAGAAGATATAGTCTGGAATTCGGCCAACCAAAAAGTTAAAAAAAAAATGTATCCCATCAATGTTGAACAATGCAGAACGCTAAATGACGATCGCAGCGACATATGGTAGTTCAAACGTAAACGTTTCATAATGATTCAATTGAGGAAGCATTTCGGCCAGTAAAAAATTAATAAATATCGCTGCGATCGATATTGTCCTTCAGCATCGTTCAAAATTTATGGGATACAATTTTTTAGCACTTTTTAAAGCATTACTGGAATACTCGGTTTCCACACTATATCTTCTAGACGCTGTAGTAAGTACAGCGTCTAGAAAACCTAGTGTGGAAATCTGCTATCCAAACAGTGCTAAAAATTTGTATCCCTTAAATGTGCGAAGATAATGCTAAAATCCCAAGTGTCGATCGCTGCGACATCTGCGGGATTTTCATATTACTAGTATTACATTGTATAGACTAGCAATATTTTGCAGTTGTAGAAAATATCCTGCAGATGTCGCTGCGATCTTCTTATTTCAGCAGCATCGTTGCACATTTAAGGGATACAATATTTTAGCGGCTTTTTAAGTATTACAGGGATAGCCGATTTCCACACTGTATGTTCTAGGCTCTATAGTAGCAACGGTTACTTCACTGTATTGTGAAGCATTCTCATTGGTCAAAATAGAGATATTCTGTAAAAGCGGTGGAGTGACTATGCAGCTAAAGCTGCCGATTTTTAATAGTGTATATGTTCTAGACACTGTAGTATGTTGCAACTTTCTTAAAAAGATACTCCAGTTAGAAGTGACTGTTTAAAATTGAAAAGAAAACTAGCTAAAAATTCTATCCCGTTTTAATCGGTTTGGATAAATTTAAAATAAAACTGGATTAACTATCGGAAAATACATAGGAATGAAACGGAAAATATTTAAGGTATTATTTTGAATGTAGTATCTTGAGTTATTGATTAAAAAGAAAATTTCAAAACTGAGAAAAATTAATCAAAAGCTGATCGCATGTTAATGAGAAAAGGAATAAGTTTGAAGGGAAACTAAATAATTCTTCACGGGAAAGTTTAATCAAAACTTTAATTTGAGTATCTTTCTTAGTTTTGGAGATATGGGCCGGAAATGAGATAGATATTGCGCGGTTAGCGAAACGATATTGACGAATCAGAAGCCTGCATTTTTGCAAACTTTTCGCAGTTTTAAGTAAACAAATTTTCTCATTGGGCAATCCCGATTCTCTAACAGCGCAAAATCTATCTGGATCCGGACCGTAGTATGAAAACCGACTACTCGAGTAATGCTTTAAAAAGTGCTGAAAAATTGTCTCCCATAAATGTTGAACGATGCTGAAAGACAAATATTGATCGCAGCGATATCTGCTAGTCACTGGCCGAAACGCTTTCTCAATTGAATCCTTATACAATGTTTACGTTTGAAGAACCAGATGTCGCTGCAATCGCCATTTATCGTTCTACATCGTTCAACATTTATTGCATACAATTTTTTAGCACATTATGGTTGGCCTATTTACACTTCAAACTGTTAAAAATCGACAGCTTTAGCTGCATAGTCACTCTACTGCTTTTATAGATAACGGTTATTTCACTGTATTATTGAGCATTCTCATTGGTCAAAATAGAGATATTCTATAAAAGCGGTTGAGTGACTATGCAGCTAAAGCTGCTGATTTTTAACAATGTATATCTTCTAGACGCTATAGTATGGTGCAACTTTGTTAAAAAGGTACTCCAGTTACAAGTGGCTGCTTAAAATTGAAAAACAGAAACTAGCTAAAAAAAATCATCACATATTAATTGCGTTTGGATAAATTTAAAATAAAACGCGATTAACTATCAGAAAATACATAGGAATGAAACGGAAAAAATGTAAGATATTATTTTGAATGTAGTATCTTGAATCATTGATTAAAAAGGAAGTTTCAAAACTGAGAAAAAAAAATAATCAAAAGCTGATCGCATCTTATTGAGAAAAGGACTAAGTTTGACTAAATAATTCCTCGCGGGAAAGTTTAATCGAAACACTAATTTTTTTATCTTTCTTAGTTTTGGAGATATGGGCCCGGAACCAGATAGATATTGCACTGTTAAGAAAACGTCATTGACCAGTCCGAAGCCTGCATTTTTGCGAACTTTTCGCTATTTAAAGTAAGCAGATTTTCTGATTGGTCAGTCTCGTTTAGCTAACAGTGCAAAATCTATCTGGATGCCGGCCGTAGTGTGGAAACCGACTATTCCAGTAATGCTTTAAAAAGTGCTGAAAAATTGTATCCCAATGTCGAACGATGTTGAATGTCAAATATGGATCGGAGCGATATCTGCTACTTCTTCACTGGCCGAAACACTTTCTCTTTTGAATCCTTATAGAATGTTTACATTTGAAATACCAGATGTCACTGCGATCGCCATTTATCGTTCTACATTGTTCAACATTTATTGGATACATTATTTTACCACTTTTTGGTTGGCCGATTTCTACTCTAAACTGTTAAAAAACGACACACTGTTAAAAATATCGTGAAAAATTACCTTAGTTTTTAAAGACTATCTATTTTCTGACAATTTAGAATACTGCATAAACGCCTATGGAGCGTTATCATTTGTCGGTGGAGTGACTATGCAGCTAAAGCTGCCGATTTTTAACAGTGTATATCTTCTAGACGCTATAGTATGGTGTAACTTTCTTAAAAAGTACTCCAGTTATAAGTGACTATTTAAAATTGAAAAAAAAAACTAGCTAAAAATTTCATCACATATTAATCAAATTTAAAATAAAACTGGATTAACTATCGGAAAACACGTAGGAATGAAACGGAAAAATATTTATATTATTTTGAATGTAATCTCTTGAATTATTGATTAAAAAGTATATTTCAAAACTGAGAAAAAATTAATCAAAAGATGATCACATGTTAATAAGAAAATGAATAATTTTGAAGGGAAACTAAATAATTATTCACGGGAAAGTTTAATCAAAACACTAATTTTTGCAGCTTTCTTAGTTTGGGAAATATGGTCCATTTCACTTATTTTCAAGGATACTTCTCTCTTTAAAATATGATTTTGGAGCAAATCAAGTATGACGTAAAATTTGCGTTATAGTAATTTTCATTAGAAAAAACGATGAGCAAGGCGAAAATTTCCAGGGGTTTTTCCTAGAGCTATTTTCATATTCTCTTTAATGAGATGTCGTTAGTATCGAAGAAATTTCAATGTCACGTAATGAAGTGAAAAGAATAGATTAAAATCATAAGACATTCCTATGTTACACTTTTACTTCTTTTTTGTGAGACCGATTACTTGTTGTGCCTGATTGATTTTATTAATCCGAAGCAAGGGAGCATTCTTGGTGAGTGTTTTTGAAGCTTTAGTTTAAATTGTTTAGTATAGAGGTGTTTTACGTGAATTAAACTTTTGTTCATAACATCACGCTGTTAGGCAATGATTATTTAGACACAAAAGTGAAAGTTTGTTAATCTATATCGGCCCTTTTCAAACTTTGTTATGCGAACCTACCTTAAAGGCTAATTTTTTTCGCGATCCAGTTTCATTTATATACGTAAATTGTGTACAGTAAAATAGTAATAAATACTACAAATGGGTATGATTCATATTTATAATAATGCAGTATAATTATAAAACATAACTCAATTATTTTGAGTTATGTCAATTAAAGTTATTTTTAGTGTTAAATAACTAGCGTAGATGTGCCAGTAATGGGACTCCCTTAAGGATTTTTAAAGATTATTTTATTATAATCATGTATGGTTTTTTACATTAATCTATCGACAATATTTAACCAATCTCGGTCACATTTCCTAGTGTGAATCAAAATTTAATTGTAAATAACAAATCAAAACACTCAATTCCAGTAATGGACACTCTACAAAAAGTACTAGATAATTATTTTTGTCTATATTTAGAACCAGAATTTACTGAAAACGTACTAATGAAACAAGTTATTTTCAAATTTTTCAGTTAGGATATCTATAATTAATAAAATACTAGTGAGAATTTAAATTGTCATTTACTCAGATTCAATATTTTTAATTTTTTAGATGATTTAAATGCTAATGTCAGAGAATTTGTTATAAAATTGGGTACTACTTGGTTATCCCGTCGACCAATTTCGCCAAATTATATAAATCGTCAAACCACTCCCCAAATTATACAAATTGACATAAATTTTCAATTTAAATAACAAAAGAACAAATAAATTAGTATAACATTAATAAAAATACAAATAAAATGCCGAAATAAAAATCGCTTGATCACGTAAACACGTGTAACTTGCTTAAAGTCAGGTGAATGCGATACTTATGATCAACTATTGTTGTCGTTTAATCTTATAGTTTGACGATAGATTTTTGGCCGACGGGATAACCAAGTAGTACCTAAAATTATTTAGAAAATAGGGGAAGGAGAGTTTAGAAGCTTTAGTTAAAAAAAAATGAATGTTTTGGATTATTAGTGCATAGATTTGAATATTTCCCATTAAGTTTGCCCAAAACTATTTGATATATTACTTGTATTAATTAGTATTGCAGATATTAAAGGAATGAAATGTTGGGTTGCATGTTTTAAATACTAAATGATTTGAAAATGAAACTGCAGAACTGGCGCTTGAGGCCACTGATCTGCAGATTTACTAATTTCATTATTTACTGTAAATCTAATTTACCGTATTTTTTATGTACAAAAGTTTTGTCAGATTAATTATCAAACAATTAAGACAGAAAATGACTTTTAATAGCTTGTGTGACTGGAAAATTTTTATTTAAATGGAGAGGGCTTGAGTCCCATGAGCTTTTCCTTATGCTCTTTTATATTTTACTCTGCTTTCTAATTGGTTTGATTGCCAGATTATAAAATATGCAAGAGTTATAAAAAATGTAATTATAATATTAATCGCATGAAATTAATTAAAAGCTATTTATAAAAATTTGTTCTTATTATTTTTTTAGTAAGTGCAGTTTAAACATTAAATTTGTTTCTTTTCGTTTGAGTAATCAGTGCATGTAATCTTTTGACTTTTTTGCACTTTTAGTTATGTCCACGTGGGACGTCTATTACTGGAAATTGACTAAGCATTCCAGTAATGGACACTGGTCCTAAACACTTAAAATAAATGGCCTTTAGTAATTTTATATACTACCAAAACAAACAAGCATTTTTTGCTTGAAAAAATATAAAGTAAAGCCAACTCTGCATATCAAGATTTTCACTAAAAAGGTTGAATTGTGAAATCTAATTTTCCATACCGGATTGGCTTGATTATGGGAGTCAACAATAACCCAGATTATAAAACGTACAAGGGGGGGGGGGGTTGAAACAAGTGTGATCACAGATCGCACAAAGGATTTCGTTTAATACTCCTTTAAAACACTTTATCCTTTTGCGAAATCTGTTAGTTCCACATTTCGAAATCAGGAGGCGCATTCTATTCTGCACAAACCTCTATCCGAATGAAACTGTTTTACAACGTATCCGTAGATATATTAAGAGGGGATCGGGCCCATAGCACCCGAGATAGGTAGGCGCCCCTTGACGGTAAAAAGTGGAACTGAAATATGTAAGGCTATGTCCATATATGAAAGAGTGGTAAAAGGGGTGTCGGCAGAAGTTAGAAAAGTAACCACCGTGTACAATGGGGGGAGGTTAGAAAAATTGCTTAAAATACACTAGTTAGTCCAGATGGGTAAATAATATAAGACTTTTTGAAAATTTTATTTCTTGTGATCGCAAGTGTTTTGCTATAAGAATGCAAAATTTCAAGTCTTCCACTTAAATAGGGGCTCAGTTAGAAAAAAAAAAATACTTAATACAGAAGTTAGAGCCCAGAGGGTTAAATTTAAGACTTTTTCAAAATTTTATGATTTGTCGTTTGATGTGAGGTGTTCAGCTATAAGTATGCAAAATTTTAAGTCTCCAACATATATAGTTTCTGAGAACGGGCTCTGTGACGGATAGATGAGCGACACGAATAAGGTTTCGTCAGATGAACGAACCCTAAAAAGCTAAATTTTTATTTTATGAATGAAACTGTGTTAATTACTGGAAGGGTGTTCATTACTGGCACATCTACCCTATATGATGATCTTAATGCACAAACTCTTTGCAAGAGGTGCATAACTGATATTTGTAAATGCGTTTTACCTGTGTTAAATGATTAATGTAACATTTACTTTTGAAACCAAACTTATATTTATAGTTAATATTTTACATAGGATTTAAGGGGTCTCAGGATTCTTAAAGCTTTAAAATTTTCGACTTTTTTAATTTTTTTGGATGTTAAACTTCTATCTTTTGTGAACATATTGATGTTTCCTTGAAAATACCATCAGAACAGAAGTTATGGCATTTAGAATTATGCCCCCTCAATAGCTGAAGCGGTGTTTCTGAATCTTTTGAAGTCATTTTTCTCCAAATGAGTTTGGTGCATAACTCGCAAGATCTCAAACTTCTGAATATCTTTTTCATGAAAATTTTAAAACTTGTGTTATGTTAGTCTGTGTAAAGTGGACCTAAAATTTCCTTTTTATTGTTAAAAAAAACTTTTTTAGGTGATTATACTGTTGAAATTTTTAATTTTGTATTAGCTAAATACAACTTTGTATTAAATATAAAACTGCTTTAAATACAAATTTATTTAGGTTCAGGGTAATTTTTATAATCTGAAGTATGCTTAGGCACAAAAAATTTCATTATAGTTTCATTTATTTTTTAATCATGCGCGTAAACGTTATACCAATTTTTCTGCTCTACAAATGTGCGACAGTTTGGAGCTCCCTATAAGTACCACTTCTGCATCTTGTAATTTTTTAAATAAATGGAATGAAAGAACATATCTTTCATCTCAACAAAAATTATTTTTAAATCGTATCCATTTTAAGATATTAAATGTTGAAAATGGTCTTTTTTTTTTCCTTCAAATTTTAGTGCCGAGATTCCTTAAAATAAACGTCCCATTCTTTTCATTATCTGTCAGAGTAAACTTTTATAAAATGAAAATGCTATAAAACGCATAATCCACGTAGCGAATAGCAATAATGTGGAATACTCTAACTTCTAAGTAGGAAAAAAATATGAATGTATATATTATAAAACCGGTTTAAAAATCGGTATGAATTGGCTGTTTTTCACCAGTTAGTCTGTTTTAAGATCGAAACTTTCTAAATTTAACCCGGGCAAATTAGCATACTGTTTTGCTTATATTTTTACAGCAGATAAGTTTTAGTAGGGTAATTTTGAGCTCCCTACACTGTTAAAAGTATCGTGAAAAATTACCTCTGTCTTTAAAGGCTATCTGTTTTCTGACCAATGAGAACCCTCCATAAGCGTTTGTGCAGCGTTCTCATTGGTCAGAAAATAGCCTTTGAAAACAGGTATTTTTTCATGATATTTTTAAGTGTACCAATCATTTCACAATCCAGCAATTTAAAGCCAGACCCATCAGTGGATCGCGACCGACAGTTTGAGAACCACTGAACTAGAGCATAATTGAAGAGCTCAGATAAAGGTGGTAAGTGACTATCAGTTTGAGGAAATGACCTGTAAATTTCCAAATATCTATTTCCGTTTATTGTCCAATGCTTCATTAATTAAGATCTCTGAATAGTAGGTTTTTTTAAAGCAAAAATTTAAACCATTTATGCCTAGCGTCCCATTTTTGGGACGCTACGAATTTTAATAAATTAGTATAATTTTCTTCTTTAGCATAAATTGTATGAAATGATATCTATAGTCTTTATCTGTTACCGAAAGATGGTAGCATGAGATGGATGTTTATTTGCTTAAAATAAAAGCTTTTTTTCGGGGTTTATAGATATTTCAAGATGGCGAAATGTAAAAAGTTGTTTTTTTTCTACCAATTATCCAAATAAGTCATAATCTAGCTTGTAGACGTCCTTGAAATACGTATTTTTTTAATTTATTTTCAAGCCTATTTTTTGCGCAGTTTTTAAAGTACAAAATAGAGGGCGCTAGGCACGAATGAGTACATATTTTTATTAGCTAATTAGGGGACAGTTATTTATTTAAAGTCTTTTTCAAAATGATTATAAAGCAAATTGTTTTTAAGCCTCAACACAATTATTCTTGGTTTATTATTACTAATAGTACTTATGTTAGTCTCTGTAAAAAAAAAATCTTTTTTAGTAATTCATAAAAATAACTTATAGTATGTAATATACAATTTAAGTTTATTTTATATAAATGACACAACCATAATTATGCATATTATCTCAAATATTATGCATATTCCCATATGTAGTTAGTTTACATTTTATCAAATATAGAAATATTTTAGTGTAATATTTTTTAGTATTTTTCCAGTTCATTTTGCAACATTTTAAAAGGGTTTTAGACAAATTTGAGAAAATAAAACTTCAGGCACAAATGGGTTAACACTTTCAGGGGCAGTGTCAGTGAGTATGTCACCTTTTTAGCTCGCAGGCTATCAAAGCCTGAGAGCTTAGGTGCCCGCCGATTCTGTATGTACGAAGCCTATTTTGTATGTACACGTTACGTACGTATGTATGTAACGTCATAACTCTTGATAGAAATATCCGATTAGATTCAAAAATTTCTAGGTTTAATCTGACAATGCGCTTACCTGATTAGTTTTAGTGGTTCATTGTTTAAGGATAAAAGAGGGAAGGGGGGAACCCCCCTTTAATTTAGATAAATGGGATTTTCATGCAGAAATATTAGATTTGCTCCAAATTTGGTATACCGATTTATTATGCTAAGGAGCTTTTCTGATTATAATTGGAGGTTCATTAGTTAAGTATAAAGGGGGGGGAAAGCGGTCAGCCGCTTCCCCTTAATTTAGGGGATAAGTGGGTTTTTCATGAAGATTTATTAGATTTGCTCCAAATTTAGTATACCGGTTTGTGTTGAGTTGCCTTGATTAGATTTGGAGGTTCATTAAGTATAAAGGAAGGAAAGGGGGGGTCTATCTTCATTATTTTGGAGCTTCAAATGAGTAGAGGTAAACACCTTTAATTGTAACATTAGGAATTTAAGATAACAGTACCCGTAATCTCCATGCATTCGTTGACATGTTGATGCAATGTGTTGGACAAGTTCGGTTCTTCTTTCGGCTTTGCTTGGGGATTTTCACCATATTGTCCTCTCGGGGTAATGCCGCCACCATGCAAATTGGGTGAGACATTTAAATGTAGTGGCCTCATTTAAATGTAGTGGAGCCGATTCAGCAGAGATTTGACTTTTGCAATTGAGTTAAACTGTAACTGATAAATTACATTTGCTTTCTAAATATTTTCAGTAGGTTATGTATTTCCTAGTATCCATTTGATGCATTTACTAGAAATATTAGAGTGGTGTCATTCAGGGTTGTAGTGGGTAGCTGCTCGGGTACCCGCCCAGCTGCCCGCCCGGGCTGGGTTTTTTATAAAAAACCCAGGTATAAAACCCGGGTTTTTTAAAATATATTTCTGGAACAGAACAGATGATGCATCTTTTTAATAGCTTATGGGTTTTTTTGTTTTATTTATTCACTTCTTTGAATCTTATAAAATATTTGTACTAATTTACTTGCATTTTTAGATTGGAAACAATTGAAAAACATACAATTGATAGCTTTGCAATTTAAAATTTGTTTATTTAAATTAAAGGGATCATATCTATATATACAGGTATAAGCACAGAGAAAAATAGTGAGATCATTATTAAGACTATGAAGTCATTTCCATCTATTAGACTATGAAGTGTTCACAAAGATTGTATTTGAGATCAGGATTGCCACTTATTTTGGCAATCAAATTCCTTGTGCTTTCCTAAGCAAAAAATTAAATTTTCCCAGAGTAATTCCTCTGAGAATTTTCAAAATTTCAACGGATAAATTTTGCAAAGTACCAAAGTTTAGTAAAATTCCTTGTTTTTAACACGTTCACGCAGGCGCGGTGGGTCACACTCGACTGTCTCAGAGTTCTGAAGTCTCCGGCATTTTGGACACCACTATTATTTTAGAGAAAATGTTCTTCCTTTAAATCGCCCAATTGTTCTAATTAAATAAAACATTTTCTGTATTAAAATACTGGTGTCCAAAAAGCCGGAGACTTGGCAGCTCCGAGACAGTCGAGTGTGACACACCGCGTCGGCGTGAACGTGTAATATTCATTTTTAAATTCCCTCAGATTTTCTTGTTTTCTCTATATAGTGGCAACTGTGAAGATTATTGGGTACTTTTCGGTTAGCCGGGCGACAGTATTAAATATACATAAATATATATATGAATATATGTGTACATATACAATATATATACATATACAATATAAATATGTATATAAACACTGGCGCCCGGCTAACCGAAAAGTACCGATTATTATTTGTGAAGGTGGAATCATCGTCCACATTCTGGCAGTTTAATTTACCCGGGGAAAATTGCCCATTTAACCCGGGTTTTTTAATAAAACCCACCCGGGCTGGGTTTTTTCCAAAAAACCCGGGTTTTTTACAACCCTGGTGTCATTAAGATACAGTGGCGGAATTACCCCAGTATCCTGGGTAATCTCGCCACTCTACAGAGATTGAAAGTTTTTTATGGGTGTTTACGATAGTTATAATTACGGTTAAATTTATATAGATACTAAAGATCATGATCCAGCTTTAGAATTTTTACTAAAAAAAAAATGGAAAAAATTTAAATTCCCTTAAGGTATCGCCATTTCCCCGGTCTCCCCTACCAACGGGAATTAATATCAAATACAAAAAGTTTTGTAGCTGTAGTAAAATTTGTTTTAAAATTCGTAATAGTGAGTGCGGCGGGTGCACAAACCATCACTTTGATGTCACGACTGAAATTCCAGAATTAGAACACGAATACCATATTAAATCGGTACTTGTCTGCCAAGTCATATTTTTGTGAAACTACGTACATACCATAGGCAGCCACATGCTGCCAATTTTAGCGGTTGATTGGTAGATATCCTCATTAAGTTTTCAAGTGGGATTCCTATATCATATTTAACATAGAAATCGATAAAAAGATGCAGGTATATATTAAGCTGTTGTTCGTGGCACAGTAATTGCGATTATTTAATTGTTTAATGGCAACTGCCGAATGAAATCTGTCTTATTGGTTATTGAACAGCTTTTAATGAATATCCGTATCTATAACGGGATTAAACATAGGGGGGCCCTGTTCTGTCGCCAACTTGGCTATATATCGCCAAACTTGGTGACCAAAAGGGACGCCAACGTGGCGATATCTCTAATATTTCGCTAAATTCCCATAGACTTCCATTGTAAACCAATAGGGTTTAATTGCTTACAGAAAATAAACACATTGAGATATTTTAATGCAACAAACTAATACTAACTTAAGGATTCTATTTAAGGGGGTCCAAGAAAATTAATTACGAATAAAAGTAACACGATACAATGCTTAGCATGCTTTTCCAAACTTTAATTTTAAGGGAGACCAAACTGGTCGCCAAGGGAGGCTAATTTCAAAAGAAAACTCAATAAGGATCTATCAATCATTAAAATTGTCTGCAGGTGGTTTTCATAAAATGTAACTGGTCTGCCAACTCTTATCTTTAATATGCTAATGGAGTCTATGTAATCCTAGAATTTCAGCCGTGAACTCGATGAGGCGGTGATTTGTGAAGCTGACGCCCGGTTTATAATCTACGAAAGAATGTTCAGTCAATTTAGTAATACAGGGTCATTGGAGAAATGTTGAACCCAACTAAAAAATCTCATTTAAAACTAATTGAAGAAAAAAAAATTTTCCAAGTTACTCGTCAATTCTGAGATTTATTAAGGGGACACAGTACCTTTTAAAACTACTTTTTCAACTTTGAATAATACTGTAATATACTATAATGTGTTGTGACATTATATTTAAAACTATAAAGCAAATATAATTTCATATAATTTGAAAAAAAATCTTGAACAGCCAATTTAACTAAAATTTAATTTTTTTTTTTAATCCCTATTTTAAATATGAATATTTTTGCTTCAAATTTTTTTCCATAATCCTAAAAACATACTACATAAAATTGTGCATGGATTTAACATTCAAGGTTAGTTATTTTTTTTGTAAGAATTTCAATTATTTTTCCTTGGTTTTTTACAATACAAAAGAGATCAAGATTGATATTAAATGTAATATCCCATGCATCTAAAAATCCATGTACTGTTTTATGTAGTATAATCTAAGGAATATGGAAAAAAAATTTGAAGCAAAAATATTCATATTTAAAAAAGTAGTAGGGATTTTTAATTTAAATTTTAGTTAAATAGGCTGTTCTACAAGATTTTTTTTAATTATATGAAATTATATTTGCTTTATAGTACCTAACTAGCAGAACTACCCGGCTTCGCCCGTGTCACTTATAAGAAGCCTTCCAGGTAAAATAAATTAAAACGAAATAATACGGCAATCACAATAATTGAAATTTGTGCATTCCCATCCACAAATCGTTATAAAGACAATAAAAAAACATGGCGTTATTGTCTTGCAACCATAGTAAAATCCCTGAGCTTTAATAACAGAATGCATGTTTTCTTTGGCGGGTATAGGAAAAATGTGATTTTCCTGACAATACGAAAAAAAGAAATTCCTCCAAATTGCGCAGCACTTAGTGACATTCTCGCTCGTATGGTATTATCTACATTATAAAATACACTGTCAGTGTCCATAAATTGTGCCCCATAAATTGTAACCCATAAAATGTACCTTTACTGCAATTTTTCTAACTTTTAAACACCACAATTTCATTTTTTACAATGTCGAATAGAAAAAAGTTCTTTCAAATGAAATTTGTTTGAAAATTGTACCTCAGTTTTCTGATTTTAATGGATTTTAAAGTAATTTTTAAGCATGGATATTTTTAAAGTTGAGTGCAACCCGATTACGAAAGATGAACCTGTTTACACTTAATGCAATAGTATAAAGAAAATAAATGTATGAGTAACTCTGGTATTATATTTTTGGTGGCAACAACCTATACAACAAATTTCCCTTTTATTGCAGTTTAACGTCTAAACATTGTACATTCAATTGTTCCAACGTATTGTAGAAAACAAAAGTACTTTCAGTGATATTTGTTTGTAATGTTTATCTCAATTTAAGATTTTCTTATGGGTTTTAAAATAATTTAAGCATGCATATTTTTTAAATATGCTTGGAACCCAAATACAAAAGATTAACTCAATTGTTCAAAAACATTGTAAATAATTCAGAATTTGTTTGCTTTCGCGTAATATTCAATAACTAAATTGGCAAACGAAATTAAAACACCTAAAATAAAATAAAACACGAATTTAACAGATATCAAATCAAACTACTCAAAATAACCTGATAAGTGTATAAAATTCAAATGGGAATTTCGTGCCGGGTGCATATAACTTGAATTCTCCAGAACGGATTTCCATGCGACTTGCACTATTAGTTTTTTAGGGAAGATTTTAGTGCGTAACATATTGTTTTCCGTTTCTTAGTCATAGAATTATAGGGGAAAGTTATATAATCATGTGAACCCAACTATGAAGTATTAGTCTTATTAGCTGAATGAAAAATGCAGAACTATTTTTATCTCTAAGTATATTGACGGGTTTATCTTCGGTAATGGGGCTGTGCGCTAGGGTATTCTTATTTTAATAAGTGTGCCTGACACCTATGGCATGCTCCTTTGTTTAATACTATATAGAATGACTTATGTTTTAAGCGACTATCTGGCATGCAACTTGATTACAAAATACTAACCTGCAAATGCTTAAGGTGCTTCTCCAGTTCCCTGCTCAACAACGCGAAACTTTCTGACACATTTTCTGACTCATTAAACGCAAAGGCTTAAAATTTATAGGCCTGACTATTAAAGTGATTTGGAATTGAAATGAGTTTTTCCTTTTCTCATAAATTACTTATCGAATACTTATGAGCAATTGTGGTTGCGTGACGGCCAGTTTTTATCCTTTATTGCACTGTTGCGTCCGAAATTCAGTTCAAAACACCAACTGAAAGATCTTATACCTTTACCAACAAATGGAAACTATCTTTCGATTATATAGTTTCTAAATAAGAACTCCTGCCAATTTCATGCGTTTCCGAACAAAAATTAATTTAAAAAATGCCATAGCTCCTTTGGATTTGAGAACAGCCTTAACTATATGAACAGCCTTAACTTGAAGTTTATGAAAACTCGCATTTTTAGTTTTAATTTTGGAACTCGCGAAATTTAAATTCAGAAAAAGGATGTTCTTTTGACACATTGTGGTAATTTTAACTTTTAAAATTAAAATACGTTTTCTTTGGCGCGCGTAACAGAAGTATACAATATCTTCACAATACGGAAGAAAATGCAAAACAATACATCCAAATGAGGTAGTAGTTGCTAAAATTTTATTTGGAAAATATGAAATTTTATTGAAATTAAATCTAAAATGATTAGATGAAATGTCATTTTCCATAAATTTTAAATCAAGACATCTGTCAAGATTTTTTTTGAAAATGTAAATAACCGCTCTTTTTGCTACAAATCACAGAAAATGTTAGCACTGAATCTAAACCAATACAACACTTAGCTATAACGTATAGCTATAAGATATGGCTGTAGTATACAATCGAAGTAGTAAGCAAAATATAGGAGCCATATGTTTACAATGAGTTTGATTACGCGTTGAAAAGATTTGATAGAATGTGACGTTATATCTAGCCTTTTTTTTCTTTTTGTTAAATTGTTTTCATGAAATTTGACTATTGTATTAAAATAGATGTTTTAATTAAAAAAAAAAAACATTCAAATTGAGGTGCTACGTTATTTTCCCGCTCTTATAGTTAAAGTTTTTATTTTATATACAAAAAAGGGAAATTTTCTGTTTAGAATGACGTCAATATCAAACACGCAAAAATATAGCAAGAAAATCTGAATTTTTATTGGCAAACAAAATACACGCGTTATCCTTATTTTTTTCCCATTGTCATTTTTTAGGGTTTGGCAACAGAAAAGAAACGTTTGAATTAGATTTAAAGAGATTTCTATAATGTTAAATTTTGGAAGTGGTAGAAAAAGGGGATAAAAGTGATCTGATAATTTTTTAAAGTAGACAGTGATCTTTTTCACCTTCTAAAACGTATGTACATTGAGTTTCGTGCAAATCGGTCAAAAATTAAAGATTTGTATACCGGACATACACACAGAAAACGGTTTTTATATATACTAGGGGATCGTACCCGGTCTTCCCGGGTTAAAGAATATAGGTGAAAACATTTTTTTTAATTGAAATCTAAATTTTTTTATATGCAATAAATTTAGATTGACCACTTACATTAAAAAAGCATTTCTCACATGGAAAATACGAATTATATAATCAAATAAATTTTTGAAATTTATCAAAAGCGATATTTTCTTATTAGCCACATGCTAAGAGTTATTTGCCAAGATTTTGCTACTTATGGCCTCCTTTTATATTCTGATAATTTCAGAACTTGTACATGTCTGGTAAATTTGTTTTATTTATATTTTATTTATTTATTCATAGGGAAGTTTTTTTTTTAATGGATATTAGCCGTAAGAAAATGAACTCTTTATTTTGTTTTAAGGGCAAACTGATTAATCTTTCGTAATCGAGCTCCGCGCGATATAAATTAAAAAATATTTCATGCTTTAAATTTTTTTTTTAAACATAGACAATCAGTAAACTGAGATGAACTTTGCAAACAAATTCCATTAGGAAAAAAAAATCCTATTTGGGGATCTAACAATTTAAATTGTACGGTTACAAATATGTTAGATTTGTGTTTTTTCAATATTTTATGTTTATAAAAGAAGTGTTAATTTCGTTAATTTGTCTTTCACAACTATGTTAGATGGTTGTTTTTTTAATATTCTTTTATTTGTTTATAAAGGAAGTATGTATTTCGTTATGCAAAAATAGTCAAAAACAAACGCTGAAAAATGTTTGTTGCTTTATATGCAAAATGTTTATGTATTGAAACCGGAACGTGATAAGATAACTTTAAAAAAAATCATACTTAAACGTTATTTTAGAAAATACATATCATTCAATGAATACAGTTTTTAAACAAATTGCATTTGAAAGTATATTTTTTTCCCTATGCGACGAAAATTGAAAATGTACGATGGTCAGAAGATTCAAAAATTGCAGTAGCAAAAATTTAAAGACCTAAATTTGATCGTGAAGTGTTGCCATTCGAAAAATGACGCCAGTGTTACGCACAGATACGTTTGTTCTTTATAAGATATACTTAATCAGTAAAACATAATAAAGATCAGTTATAAGGATGTGGTTATCAATTGATGCTCTTATGCTTGGATTTTCTGAATGAAAACGGCAATTTTCACCTTCTCAAAATTTGCATACGCACTTCTCATATCCATATTCATTTTTTTTTTTAATTGTGTTTTGTTTGATCATTTAAAAATCATTTTAACTCAAAACTTGAAGTCGCGATTGTCAGCAACATATTTTATGTGAACACTTATTATTTACTTGAGATTCTAATCTCAATTCCGGAGAGTAAAAATTTCCGTAATTTGTTTTTTAGGCGCATTTCTGTTAAAATGTTTAGTTTTATCTAAGAAAATGTTCGTTTTCTTTTAAATAAGACTTCATTTTCGCTTAAATAAGCATTTCGCCTGGTGTCTGGAACTTCAGTAGTATCAGTAGACATGCAGAAGGAAAACCAATATAGAAAATTTATGAGGAAAAATGCGTGTTTTCAAAAGCAGTATGTCATTTTCCGTTATGCCCCTAATATAATATACTGCTCCTAATGGGATTTTGCGCCACTAAACCCTATACAATTTTGAATTGTTTTAAGAATATAGCATGAATAAAGTTAAAAATACCCATTGTTTCTCTCTTGTCTGCAATAAAGAAAGCTATCTAATTTTCATCATTTTGAAGAAATTTCATAAAATGCTCTTAAAATTAAAACAAAAGTGGGGATAAAAAAAAAGATAGCGCCATCACATCTACGAAGGAAGAGCTTTCAGTTTTTAAAAAATATATATTAGTAAAACTGGTTCAGCAGAAAGATCCTGGTAGATGTCTAAAAAACGCACTTGTGTTTTAAATATATAGATTATACAAAATTGTGAAAAGTTACATTAAGCAAATTGTTATTTTGATAAAATTACAGTAGAAAGTCCTAAAGAATAGCATTAAAATTTTATTATTCGAGAGAATTTTGGACAAAAGCTTCAGGAACATATTTTAAATAAAGAATTATTTGTATGCTTGCCTAACTCGGCGAAGCAAATCAATCCAGGCGAGAATCAATTTTTGTAATATAAATCGCTATATTTTGCATGTCACCTCTTTTATACACTACAATTTTTTGTAAAACATTGCGTTTTATCAGTGATTTCGATTACATTATTTTCAAAAGTGAAGCATTTCAAAGCAGCTGAGCTGTGAAAATGACGCACTTCTACAAAACATAATTAAAGTTTAAGAATTAAAATACACGCTTTTTTATAAAATAACGTCACTTGCATCCGCTAAAGCAATCCACTTTTACAATCCTGCCTTAAACTTTGTCTATAGAAAAATGTGCATATGTCGTCATTATCACGGAATAAGACCAAATTCTTGACTTAGCCCATATTTTAATTTCAACTTTTTTTTCAGGTTTTATGAAAAAACGGCAACAAAAAGATAGTATCTTCTATTTTCGATTATTTTCAGTTTACTTTCAATGACTTTCAATTGAAATGAGGTACTTTTGTTGCCACGATAAGAAAAATGGTAATAAAAACTACAAAAAAATCATCTCAAATTGAGATACAGCTTTCAAACCAATTGCATTTAAACGAGCATTTTTTTCCTTATACGACGGTGTAAAAATTTAAAATGTGATGTTTAGAAGTTTAAAAATTTGCAGTAGAGAAAATTGCAAAACAGGAATTTTATTTCAAATTGTTGCCATTCGCAAAACGACGTATGCGTTACGCACAGATATGTTTGTCCTTTATAATATAGATAGATATCTGTAGTGACACTATATTTAAGTATATTACAGTATTATTCAAAATCGAAAAAATAGTTTAAAAGATAATTGCAACTGTTTTTCAATCGCGTTTTAGATTATGCGCAGTAAAAGAGTCCGTGATGCCCAACCTTTCTCCATGACCTCTGTATTATCATAGCAAATGCGGTAGCGTTAAGCTATAATATGATTAAGAAATAGAAAATGCAAACGACTTTCTTAAATTTCTGGCGAACCAGTTGACATACGATAATGATTTTTCTTTTGAAAGATAGAACTCGACGAGACTAATAAACTGATAGCATTAAAAAATTTACTGTACCTTTCAGTAGTTTATTTAACCTTAAACGAAAAAATGAAGACACAAAATTCAACAAAGTGTAGTTAACGTTCCAGAGGGTGGATTAACTTCGTTTTTGTTTTATTGTTTCTTTTATTTTCTTTTGTTTTTTGATTATTCAAATTTAAAATAGATATTTTTTTTATCTTTGTATGTTTGACGGTCTCTGAGAAAATCGAATTTCTTTTATGTCTCCATGAAATTATAGAAGTCTCTCCTTTTCATTTTTTTAATTTTCTAATTCAATAATTTCTTTAGTGTTGCCACTCGCTAAAAGCAGTACAATATTTTTTTTAAGGATAACACGTGTATTTTTGTTTTTATAAGTCAATAAAAATTGAAATTAAACTGTTAGATTTTTGTAGTTTTGAAACCGACGTCAATCTAAGCAGATAATGCATAATTTTGATAAATATATATATATAAACTTGATTGATATTTTGAACTGGATTGTAATATGAAGCATTATAACTTAAGTGGCTCATGTTTCTTTTCACAAACAGGCGGGTCACCATGTGGGTGCTACGGCTGCTGATTCCTTTCCTGGTCGCTCTTGCAGCGAAATGCATGTTGGATGAGGAAATTGTAAAAGATGAAACCAAAAAGATTGAAAACCAGAGGACATCTCGATCTTTGGACGACTTTGAACTTATACCAAAAGGAGGCACGAAGGAAGATTGGACAGTACAGCCTGTAAAGGTTATCATTAGAGACAAACCTGAAGTAGTGAATGTGCCGCATCCTTACCCGGTAAAGCATTTTGTACCAGTACCTAAACCAGTTCCAGTTCTGAAGAAAGTGCCTGTGCTGAAGCCTCTCCCAGTACCTTTTATTGTACCCAAAGTAAAAATAATTCCAAAGAAAGTTTTAGTGCCTAAAAAATTCATCGTTCGTAAGGAAATTCCAGTGCCAAAGCCTTACCTTGTGAAGAAAGAGGTTCCGATATTAAAACCTGTTCCTGTTCCAAAACCTTTTCCTGTACCAGTTCCAAAATTTTACAAAAAGAAAATACCAGTTCCGATTAAAAAGAAAGTACTTGTACCAAAGTTCAAACCTATTCCAGTTCCCGTACCGAAACTTGTGAAACAGCCCATCCATATCGTGGTAAAAGAGACTCCGAAGAAAGTTCCCGTACCTCATATTGTGAAAATACCAAAGGTTGTAATGAAGCCCAAGATAATACCCGTTATGAAGCCACTTCCTATAAAGAAACCATATCCAGTACCTCATGTAATAACAAAGATCAAACCAATACCTAAAATAGTTCCAGTTCCGAAGTTCGTAAAAGTTCCTAAATTCGTACCTGTACCTAAACCTTATTTGAAGCCCAAACAAGTGAAGGTTTTCAAGCCATACGCTGTCCATAAACCAGTGCCTGTTCTCATACCAAAACCATACATCAAAAAAATTTATGTACCTGTACCTAAACCAGTACCTGTGCCAATTTTCAAGAAGAAACCTATTCCTGTGCCTAAAATTGTGAAACAACCTATACATTATGTTGTGAAGGAAACTCCCAAACCCGTCAAAGTGCCATATAAAGTACCCGTTCCAAAAATAGTTAAAGTTCCAAAGTTCGTACCAGTAATAAAACCAGTCCCAGTGTTCAAGAAAGTGCCTGTACCAGTTGTCATCAAGAAAGTAAAACCAATTCCGAAAATAGTGCCGTATAAGAAATTCGTTAAAATTCCTAAAGTTATTCCTTATCCGAAGCCTTACATGAAACCAAAGTATGTGAAAGTACCAAAGCCTTATTTTGTTGAAAAGAAAATCCCTGTGCCCGTGCCGAAATTTACAAAAGTAATAGTGCCGGTACCTGTGAAAAAGCCTTTTGTTGTTCCAATACCCAAGCCATTCCCTGTGCCAATACCAAAGCCAATCAAAGTTCCAGTCGAAATTATAAGGGAGAAGGGTATAATAGAGAAGAATCCTGTTCCAGCTAAGTGAGTATATTATATTGATAATTTAAAGTAATGATCTATTATAAAGTAATGCTAGTTGTTTGTAGGGGGTTAATCTCTGGAACTACCTAAACCATTTCAAAAATAATGGTAGCAAAATGCTGAGACATGTATGTTCAAACAAACTTTATTGTCGCACAACTCCTCAATTGGGGGGGGGGGGGGTAGCAGGAGCAAAAAATATTCTAAAATTGCGAGTTGTTATTGTACGGCTAGAAACTTTAAATTTGGTGTAATGGGTGGTTGCTTTTAAAAAGTATTTGCTCGCTGAGAACGGTAAATTTTGAAATGTAAATTGAGTGGAAACTTAAAGTTCGAAATTGGGATTTATTTGGAATTGTTAGGGATAGAAATTTTAAATGAATGGTACTTTTAAGACTTATAAGCTCTTAACAATTTCTATAAAATTCAAAATGGAAAAGGGATTCAGAATAAAAAAATCTAATTGCGATTTCTGCAATACTGAAAGGGATAAAAACTTTAAATTTCAAATATTTACTTTAAGATGAACGTGCTCTCTAAAAGCTGTTTCTACAATGCTCTAAATTTTAAAATGCGAAATGAGCAAGAAACATTCTAAATTAAAAATTTTATTTGGAATTGTCAAGCTAGAAACTTTAAAGGTTAAAAAAAAAATCCGTCCAATAATCTCAACCACTTTAACCTTTAACTGATGTTACCGGTCTCTCAGACCACGACTTTTTTTTTTTAATTTTTATAGTTTAACTTGCACAGCTTAACTACAAACACTATCAAAATTTTGTTCCGTTTGGAACTTTAGTACTATCAGCAGAGACTTTTGAATAGATGAATTTTAATTACAACAGTCCTGTACAAAAAGTTTAGTACAAAAACACCATTCTGAGTCATTCCATGTCAATTCAACCAGACCTTGTAACCCGACCCCCAGGGATTTGGATGAAACTCGGTGTATATACTAATTCTATCATGATATGAATACATCAGAAATTTTTCCTTCCTAGACCTCATAGTTTGTGAGAGATGGGGGGGGGGGTCCAATTTTTGGATTTTTCTCAAATCGCACATTTCTGAGTCTGTATTTTTAGACTGCAGTTCCATTTTCAAAAAATTGTTTCTCTGGATCTAAAATGCGAATCATCTTAAAAATACCACGTACATAAAGATGCAGATTTTAATAAAAAAATATTTAAATTTTAAATATTTAGGGTCAAAAACTTAAACCAAAGTTGAAAGTTATGTTTATTTTTCCAAATTTTTGTGACTTTACGAAAAAGGCTCTATACAAAGGCAAATATAATTTTCAATTTCTTCTTGTTTTAAATAAAAGTTAACCCTTTGGGCTTTCTATTTATGAAATAAAAATGTCTTTCGCATGGCTTATGCGAAAATTTTGACTTATTTTGGGATGCTGTACCTATCAAGAGACAGAAATCTTTAACTTTGCTTACGGTACCTAAATAATTGCTGCACATTTTAAATTTATTAATCAATTTGATTTATTTTCTAAAATGAAACCTTAAAATCAGACCGATTTATTTATTTTTATAACAGTAGAAAATTTTTATAGTATTGGTACTTATCACACATATCTGAAATTGTGTTGTTTTCAATCTTATCGCATATGTTTGTCACATAAATGTACATCTATCATTGGATTCAGTGGTATAGTATTTCTATATATACTTTCACAATGGTAGTATCTAAAGAATATGCACAATATTTAATGAAGGGGGGGGGGGGTGGATATTGAAATCATTGATTTTTTTTCTCATTTTACTCAGCAAAAGCAAACTTTACTTTGTAAATAAAATAAAAGAAGCACTTATATTAAATAAATTCATCAAGTCATAAGAACCACAGTAATTATTTAGGTACCACAGTTTAAATTAGACATATTAGATTTTTTTTTCTTGAATGGTGCAATTTCCTAAAACAGGGCAAAATTTTACATAAGCTAGGAGAAAGACTTCATTTTTATTAAAATTGAAATAATCATTAATTAAATCTAATACATTAATTAAAATTGCTTATAAATATTTTAAAAATTTAGATCGATGTAATTTTTTCATGTAACAAAGAATTTGTTAAATTATATGCAAATTTTTAAAGCTAAAAAATCAGATTAAACATTATATTTAAGATTAATATTCAAAAATATAATTGAGCTAAATATAAATATAGAAATAAATGACGTACTTTGCAGTATCACTTACTTATTTTTCAACATTCTTTGTGCAATTTAAAATTTATATTTATTATGCATAAGCAACTTTGAGAACCTTCTAATATATATTTCAATTTTCCTATCTTACTGCAACTCCAAACTTAATAGCCTAACAAGATATCGGTATATTAGGAAGATCTTTGTGATTTAGAATCTAAAATGTCTTTGTATTTCAAAATCGGTGGCTATTCCCCCTCCTTCCTCCTCCTCCAGAAAAAAATGTTAAATATCTTAAGGGGAAATTCTCTTAATTTTGGTAAAGGTTTATGAAAATTGGCAATTTTTATATTACCAGAGCACCCATCACTAAAGTCAAAGGCTTTCTTTACATCAGAGAATATCTATTTTACAATTGCTATCACTTCCTTCTGTGTTAAACATACAAGAGTGACATGTTGCATATCATAAGATAAAATGTGTATATTGCTTGCTGATAATCTAATATTGAGATTGAGTGTACATAACAGTTGGATCAAGAGTGCGGCTTCTTTGGTCCAATGGTAACTTTAAACCTTACCTTGAATAAAAAAAGTAATTTTTGCTGAAATCCAACAAAACTATAGCTTTTTGAGGGCCAAAGTTTGGTTTAGTACCTTTTTAAGATATTAAATTTCGTTATAAAAGAGTGGAATAACATTTTCCAAATATTTTACTTGTCACAAATTTATTTAAAGGAACAGTGATGCTAATACTGGATTGAATACCTAGAATTATAATCCTCAAATTTTTTGGAAATTCCTGTTTAAAAAGAGAATACAACTCATGTAGATATACATAATATCAATCGCTTTTGTGCATAATACATTCTTAGCAATGCTAACTACATTTTCTTAACAGCCATGATTCTTCAATATTCATTACAATTATAAAACTTTTCAATTAGTTCAATTGTTTCTCAGAAGTTGTCATGACGGTCTTGCAGCATAATTAGTTACTTCATCTATTTTCTTTTGCAGCACAAGGAAAAATAGATCACCCTTCTACTATGAGAAACAGCAGACTAATAATAATTGGATTAAGAGATTCGAAAACACCTGCCTTTTACTAAAAAAATTTATCCTGCCTTTGTCAGAATTTGTTTATACAAGGCAGATGTAGAAATGTTTTCATCCTGTAGAAATGAACTAGGCTTTGTTAAATATAAGGTATTTAAACTATAAAAAACGCATTTAAAATGATTAAAATTATCCAAGATAATAAGATAGAAAGTTTAAAAAAAAAAGTTAAATACAAATAAAGTATTTTAATTCAAACACACATACACACACAGAAAAAAACGTATTGAAAATATGATTGGTAAAAAGTCATTATTGCATTTTCTTATTCTATACCACAAAAGATTTTTTGCTTACAGTTATATAGTAAAAAGAAAATTAAGGATTATTTAAATTAAAAAAAAAAGTACTTGTAATAAGAGAAAATATATGAAACATTAGGATTATGCACAAAATTTAATGGAGGGAGGATAGACTGCAGTCACATTTCCCCCCTTTTTACTCAGAAGAAAAAAAAAGCAAAGCAAAAACTTTACTTTGCAAAATAAAGGAAGAAAGAAACATTGAATAATATATTCAACAAGTCATGGGAATCACAGTAGTTATTTAGGAACCACAGCTAAAATTAGGCAGATTTTTTTTCTTTATTGGTGCAGTTTCTCAAAACAGGGCAAAATTTGCATAAGTCATGAGAAAGACATCATTTTTATTTCATAACTAGAAAGCCCAAAGTGTAAATTGTTATTTAAAACGAAAAAGAAATTGAAAATTTACAACAATCTAAATTTTTAAAATACTTATAAGCAATTTTAATTAATGTATTAGATTTAATTGATTATTTCAATTTTAATAAAAATGAAGTCCTTTCTCCTAGCTTATGTAAAATTTTGCCCTGTTTTAGGAAACCGCACCATTCAAGAAAAAAAAATATCTCTAATATGTCTAATTTAAACTGTGGTACCTAAATAATTTCTGTTGTTCTTATGACTTGTTGAATTTATTTAATATAATTGCTTCTTTTATTTTATTTACAAAGTAAAGTTTTTGCTTTTGTTTTTCTGAGTAAAAATGAGAAAAATCAATGATTTCAATATCCAACCCCCCCCCCCCCTCAATAAATATTGTACATATTCTTTACATACTACCATTGTGAAAGTATATATAGAAATACTATATCACTGAATCCAATGATAGATGTACATTTATGTGACAAACATATGAGAAGTTCGAAAACACAATTTCAGATAACGTGTGATAAGTACCAATATTATACAAATTTTCTACTGTTATAAAAAGAAATCGGTCTGCTTTTAAGGTTTCATTTTAGAAAATAAATCAAATTGATTAATTTAAATTTAAAATATGCAGCAATTATTTAGGCATCGTAATCAAAGTTAGTTTTCTATCTCTTGATAGATTACAGCATCCCAAAATAAGTCAAAATTTTTGCATAAGCCATGCGAAAGACATCATTTTTATTTCATAAATAGAAAGCCCAAAGAGTTAACTTTTATTTAAAACAAAGAGAAATTGGGAATTTTATTTGCCTTTATGTGTAGAGCCTTTTTCGTAAAGTCGCAAAAATTTGGAAAAATAAACATAACTTTCAACTTTGGTTTAAGTTTTTGACCCTAAATATTTAAAATTAATTTTTTAAATATTTTTAATAAAATCTGCATCTTTTTATGTACTTACGGTGGTATTTTTAAGATTCGCATTTTAGATCCAGAGAAACAATTTTTTGAAAATGGAACTGCAGTCTAAAAATACAGACTCAGAAATGTGCGATTTGAGAAAAATCCAAAAATTGGACCCCCCCCCCCCCCATATCTCACAAACTATGAGGTTCTAGGAAGGAAAAATTTGATGTATTCATATCATGATAGAATTAGTATATACACAGTTTCATCCAAATCCCTGGGGGTCGGGTTACAAACCTTAAAAAATTTGGTTGAATTGACATGGAATGACCCTTCTATGAGTTAATCGTTTTACTCATCTTTCGATGAAAAACCTTCTCGCAGACCGCTTCACACTAGTTTTGTGACAATTTCTGTGACATCAGTTAAAGGTTAAATATAATACACCGGGTGGCTACGCAGCTAATCATTTATAGCCGTTTAGAATGCAATACACCCTAAAATTATTTCTTGACAATTTCAATTTTAACCTTTAACTGATGTCACGCGGTCTCCCAGACCCCGCGACTCCCAGCTGTAGACACTTTTACAGCTTTTTACTTTTCTGTACTGAAGTTAAATAATATGAATAAAATACTTTTTTCATGCAATTTAATTCACATGCTCCTAAGAGAAGTACAACGATATTGTTAGGACAAAATTTAAGTAAATTCAACCATTTGAGTTATTTTTTTTTTAATTCATTTTATTCGAGGGGTCCGAGAGACCGGATCACATCAATTGGGACAAATTTTAGTCACATCAGTTAAAGGTTAACCTTCAGCCTATAAAGACATTCTTAAGGACCCTAAAGCAATATTTCTCCACTTATACATGTACAAATTGAAAATATCATCGTGTATCTAAATATTAAAATATTGTTTATTTTGTATAGATTATGCTGTATTTATATACCCGTAAATCGGTATATATTTTAATTCTATGTACAGTCGACCAAAAAAAAAAAAAAAAACTTAAACAAATTTGCCCCAGTAAAAAAACGGAAATATCAATTATACTGGAAAAAGCAACTAAATGCATATTGCAAGAATACTTAGAGGGGGGGGGGGGGATGGGGAATCTCATAATAGATTTGTACTGCACTCTGAAATTTAAATACAACTTTACATTTTGGCTTTTTCAACAAATTTGACCTTAACCTTTAACTTATGTTACCGGTCTCTCATACCGGAGTTTTTTCAATTTTCAGTTTAACTTGCAAATTTCAGTTTATCTACAAACACTACTGAAATTTTGTTTCGTTTAGACCTTTAGTACTAACACCAGAGACTTTTGAATAGGCGAATTTTAATTAACACTCCTGTACAAAAAGTTTAGTACAAAAACATCCTATGAGTTAATCGCCGCTTTTATTCATCTTTCGATGGAGCGGTCTCGCAGACCGCTTCACACTAGTTATGTGACAATTTCTGTCACATCAGTTAAAGGTTAAGATAGTAAATGAGAAATTTCTCTTTACACATAGTGTGCGAAAGATGCCCGCAGACCAACAAACCAATCAAGAAGAAAAAATTTACGTACAGTGAAATCTCCCAGTGCGACCACCTCCCTGAACGACCATTTTTTTCATTGAATGAAATTTACTCCCATAGGCTCAATACTAATTTTACCTTCATTCAGACACCATCCCAGTTGAACTGCCTCCGTGAGCGATACATTTCTTTGAAGAAAATAAAACAAACTCTGTTTTTCCTGGTCGCTTGAAGGTGTTATTAGAATAATTCCGGAGAACGCATTATTCATCAAACTTCTAAACTGAATTTAGAATTTTTATTTTTTGTAACTTTTAAGTGTTTAAACCCCTTTGTGCCTTTTTAGGCAATGAATTTAACTCTGACGGATTACGGATGACGGTCAAACACCCCTGGCCTGTTTTGTCAGGAAACTCTCAAAGAAATAGATGAATGAAATCGTCATAATTTGTTCCCGTCCAAAAATAAATCTCATTTGCTAAACTTCGAAAGGACTTTGAAAAAAGTTATAGAAGATAAAAGCGTTAAATCAAAGAAAACGTCAATGTATTCAATTTTTAAACTCTGAAGTAATTAACTTTTGCTTTGATACTTAAATTTTCATATTTTTTCCTAATGTGAAAAATAAATTTTAGTGACATTGTTACCTTTTTTCAATAAATAAAATCTAGATTTAAACATGACCTCCATTAAGAGACCACCTCTCGGAACGACCAATTTTTATTGGAACGGAACGTGTGGTCGCTTTAATGTTTTTACTGTACTATGTTCTTTTTCTTAATGTTAATATATATATATCTTCTGCGAACTATTTTGGATCTAAAATTAAAACTGCGTATTTCAGTTTCGTTTATTTTAATAGACAAACTGTAAGAATTTAATGATTTTAATACAGTAGTAAAGAGTTACATATTGGAGCATAGGTTCCCAACGGGGGTGGTACCGCCCCCAGTGGGCGCTGAAGCCTTCCAAGGGGGTGGGGGTGCGGAAGCGGATCCAGAGGAAAATGAGGTGCGTTAAGATAGTCAAGGGTGGTGGCCGTGGCTTACCTGCGTATTTAGAAAATTTATGTAACTATCTGACCTCCCTTCTCCTACCCCTCTGGCGCTGCTTGGACCCGTGATTTTAAAAACCTTAAATATATCTATATTAAATCTAATAGAATAGAAACGAACTTAAAGCTGTGGATCCCAAATTAAATTTCTTTTGCGCAAAAAATCGCTGAATTTTTTTTTTTTTATTATAGCGGGATAAAACATTTTAGCCAGAATTCTTTCATGAATGTCAAAAATCGCTATAAATCGAATTAGAAATACAGTAGCCTCCCTCTTAACCGGCCTAAACAGGACCGAGGGTTAGCCGGTTAAAAGAAAAACCGGTTAAACCGGAGCAGTAAAAAAAAATTTGAATAACTGCATATTTAAATGCATAGGATGCGTTTAGTTTTCTAATTTGTGTAGCTTAAAAGTACATATTTTCTACATTTTGTGAAATGAATACTAGTTGTAATTAACTGAATTGAAATAAAAATTAACACTAATAACAATGAACAATATTTAATACAAATTATTGAAAATCTTGTCACATACCTTTAAGAAGTTGAAATTATTCTACATTACGTAAATTTGTGTTAACCATAAACTAGTCTGATGTACCAATACCAAAACTCTCTTCTATCTCATACATGTTAATACTTCAAAATTCGCTATCAAACTGCCAAAATTAAATGGCAATCTATGCATCTCATGAGGATTCTAAAGTTATGAAATTCCGTTCATTAGTTCTTGAGATGACTGTCGCTGAAATCGTCTAAATCCAGCAAAATACTGCCTAGCAGCGCCACCTATTGGGTGATTTATACCAAATCCTAATCAGCAACAATTTGTCAACGTCTGACTGAATCTGAAGTTTGGAGAAAATCCGTGCATTAGTTTTTGAGATAGAGCTATTGCGAAAATCGTGAAAATTCCTGCATAGCAGCGCCACCTATTGGGTGATTAACACCAAAACCTAATTAACTTGTGTCAACATATAACTAAATCTGAAGTTAGATGAAAATTCGTCCATTAGAGCTATTGAGGTAATCGTGAAAAAGGCAGCAGAGAAGCGCCACCTGTTGGGCGATTTACACCAACACATAATCTGTAGCAAGTCATATCAAGGACTGAATCTGAAGTTTGATGAAAATCCGTGCGTTGGTTCTTAAGATAGAGCTATTGGGAAATCGTGTAAATCCTGCAAAATTCATCATAACAGCGCCACCTGTTGGGCGATTTACACCAAAACGTAATCGGCATCTTTTCATATCATTGACTAAATATGAAGTTTCATCAAAATCCGTGCATTAGTTCTTGAGAGAGCTATTGCGAAAATCGGGAAAAATGTAGCATAGCAGCACCACCTGTTGAGCGATTTACACCAAAAACTAATCGGCATCAATTTGTATTGGGGACTAACGGAATATAAATTTTTATTAAATTCCGTGCATTAGTTCTTGAGATAGAGCGCCCACAAAATTTGTGTCACACACTCACACAGATTTTGTAAAAACATGTCTTTTGGAATCTGACCCCTAAAGCGTGTAAATCCGTCGAAAACCGGAATTCAAAAATTTTCATGAATCCAATACTTTCTTCTTGTAAAGATAGAAGTAAAAATGAGAATCGAAATTTTTCTTTCTGAATTTTGGCTGATGTTGGGGGGGGGGGGGGGGTAGAAAGTCGGCCGGTTAAAGCGGAGTTCCGGTTAAGAGGAGGCTGCTGTAAGAGGAAAGCTACTGTAGTTATTAAATTCAAAAATCGCGGAGTGCAAAATTAGCTTATATTAGGTACCAAGAACTAAAAGTAAAATTCAGAAATTGAGACTAACGATTCTGTCTTCAAAACCTATATAACTTCTCTTGCTCTCTACCCTTGACTGTGTATAAGAGTACAGAAATTTCTAATTGCTTTTCCTTCATCGGAAGCTTGGGTTCAGAGCAATAGCTAATACACTCTTCAAGATAAGAAACAGACAATGCATCACTGAATGGGGTAATTTGCGGGTTGCTGTTAACGAAATTGGAACTCGACATTAACTAATTAAAGCTTCACCGGCCTCAACCATCCTATTAGTTATTATTACCCGACTGCCAAGAAGGGTTGTTTGACGCGTATCTGGATATATGGATTTCTTTATACACTCGTAACATCCCAACGGTTGGATGGATTTTAATGAATGAGGTCTCTATCGATTCGCCTTAACCGTCCTAAAGTTATAGGCTAGGTTTTGTTTTCCTAATTTTAAAATGGCGGCCGTAAAATACAAAATGGCGGTAGGAACGAAAAAAAAATTTTACGCACCCTGTTGAGTGGCATATCATTGGATAGGTCTTTTCAAAATGAAGACTATGTTTCATTGACTATTTTACAGCCAGAAGCTCCGTTTAAATGTTACACAACGTGGAAGTTGTGTAGGTGGGAACTCTAGCTTTACTGCAACTCGAACCTTCATAGATATCAATAGGTCTCGTCAAAGCAGTGTTTATAGATAGGAACTAACAAGTAAACACAACTTAAAAGTCATCAATACAAGTAAATAAAAAAAAAAAAAGGTAATATGAAAAATAGTTTCACATTGATGGGAAATAATTAGTTTGCTTTTTACACAGTCGAGTTTTTTTATTTTTACTTTCTTCTACCTTTACAAGAAAGTATTGGATTCATGAAAATTTTCGAATTCCGGTTTTCGACGGATTTAGACGTTTTAGGGGTCAGAGATTACAAAAAACATGTTTTTACAAAATGTCAGTCTGTGTGTATGTGACACAAATTTTGTGGGCGCTCTGTCTCAAGAACTAATGCACGGAATTTAATAAATTTATATTCAGAGAGTCCCTAATACAAATTGATGCTGATTAGTTTTTGGTGTAAATCGCTCAACAGGTGGCGCTGCTATGCTGCATTTTTCACGATTTCTGTAATAGCTCTATCTCAAGAACTAATGCACGGATTTTGATCAAACTTCAGATTTAGTTAGTCCTTTATATGGATTGATGCTGATTACGTTTTGTGTAAATCGCTCAACAGGTGGCGCTGCTATACTGCATTTTTTAAAATTTCCGCAATAGCTCTATCTCAACAACTAATGCTTGGAAAATCAACAAACTTCAGATTCAAGTATACTTTGATATAAATTAGTGCTGTTTGTGTTTTGGTGCAAATCGCTCAACAGGTGGCGCTGCTATACTGCACTTTTCAGAATTTCCATTATAGCTGTATCTCAAGAACTAATGCAACAATTTTCACCAAACTTCAGAATCAGTTAATCCTTGATATGAATTGTCATTTTGTACATTTTGGTGTAAATCGCTCAAAAGGTGGCGCTGTTATACAGCATTTTTCCCGATTTCTGCAATAGCTCTAACAAGAACTAATGGACACATTTTCATCAAACTTCAGATTCAGTTACTCTTTGATATAAAATGATGCTGACTACGTGTTGGTGAGTATCGTCCAATAGGTGGCGCTGCTGTGCTGCATTTTGCACTATTCCTTCAATAGCTCTATCTCAAGAACTAATGCACGAATTTTCATCAAACTTCAGATTCAAGTACACCTTGATAAATGTTGATGCTGATTATGTGGTTGTGTAAATCGCTCAACAGGTGGCGCTGTTATGCTGCATTTGTCACGAGATAATCAAGCAGTACCGCAGCAGATTTGGCGTTAAAATTCCCCAATCAAAGACAAATGAATAGAAATTCGTTTATAGGGAGATCGCCACTGCTTTTTACATTATAATTCAATCTTTCGAAATCTTTTTAAAGCCGATCAAATTAGCGTGCATTTAGAGTCTGCGGTGTCTGGGCGGGGGTTGGCGAGCGTATCTCGTAGGGGGCCGAGCCCCCTAGTGATATAAAAGAAAGTTTTGTGATGACCACAACATACTAGTTTAAATTTAATTTCTCATTGAATTTGTGCTAATTTTTAAACATTTGCGCTTTTTATTAGATTTGGTCATTTTAATTTCTACTTTGTGGTTCTTAACAGATGCAGGTAAAATAGGTATAAATAATATGCAGCAATATTTTTATATTTAATATAATTAACTATTATGGAAGAGATTTTTAGATTTCGAATTTTTTAGAAGCTATAGAGCTTCCGTTCTCCACTGAATTTTTGGATTTGTAAAAATTCGAAGTATTGTCAGCTAAACAATATAGTGAAAATTTAAAAATATTTGATCAAAATGAGAAAATTTAAACTTGCCCCATTTTCTTGGCGCGGAGTGCTACTTTTTTCACTAGGTTTGAACACACAACTACTACACTTAAGACCAAACTACCACGTAGCGGTCATGATTGTAGAAATGTTTCTTATATTAAATCAGCCAGTGCGTATCTTTGCCCCGTGCGTATCTTTACCCCCACCTACTCTACCTATGAATGTTAGGTTTTTTTTCAAATAGCAATTTTATATGGTAGAGGACTAAAAATTATCATCAATCATAGGATTAACTTTTTAAAATTTTATCACATACCACCTTTATCATCTGAGCTATTCACATATTTCTTAACCTACAATCTGTTAACCCTTAATCTACTGACGATACTTTAAAGTACCATTAGAATAACTTGTAATAAGTCATGTAATACATCGATTAGTTCTAATTCAGTTCAGAATGAGTTATAGATAAATTACTTTATCTTATGTAGCTATTATGAGTTAGCATTATGGGTTAAACGAAAATGTTTCTAAAGGATTTCTTTTGCCTTTGCATCTTTTCAGATTTCTTGACATTGGTGGGGGGGGGAGGGGGGGGATTTTTCAATTCATAAATATTTCTATTACAACAGCCATTATATTTGTAAATTTCCTAATTCTACAAATACTAAGAAAAATATTTGAAATAAGATTTGAGTTGGGTTATACATATTGCACAAAATCCCTATAAATTTAATACTTCTAAATACTTCAGTCCTTCTAAAATTTATTAAATGGTTATGTAAATTTTCTAATGTAGTTTCAAAAATTCACGAAAAATGATTCAGAAGATAAAATTTTCATGTATTCATAATTCCGTACATAAAGGGTTAATGTTTTGAGAGCCTACTTTAATCGCGCGAAAGCACTCGCCATGTGGGTGTTAAACTTAACCCGGGAGAACTTGCTAGTGAGAATTTCTCTCACGGGGAAAATTCTTTCCCCGTGAGTTCCCCGAAAATTCTTTCCCCTTTCATTTTCTTACTTTACATTCCCCCCCCCCCTTTTTTTTTTTTTTTTTTTTTGCTTGGCTTAGTGCTTTCGTTCACAAAAAGGTAAAATAATTGAAATAACATTTTAAAATTGTAATTAAAATGAAAAATGGTTTAAGTCTTAAAGTAAGACAGTGAAAGAAAATCTCATGCAGAGAGTTCTCTCGGGTTAAGGGAATGTTCTTTCAAATTTTTCATTTGCATTTCAATATTTGTTTGTATAGGGTAGCTTATATCGATCTCTAACCGGGGTCTACCTTTTTACTTCTCCCTAAAGAAGAAATCGAAATTGTAATCGAAATTTTTTTCGGACTTCCGAATTTTGACGGATTTATATTTTTGGGGTCAGATCTCGAAAAACGCGTTTATACAAAATAGCTGTTTGTCCGTATGCCCTCTTTGTATCAACGAAAAGAGTATGAAGTAATGCATAGAATTGAACCAAATTGTTTGGGCTTTTGACTGTGGCCAGCAAGCCCTCATTTGAATTTGGAAATATTACGCATGAAGGGGCGCTGTAACAACTTTTTTGCCGTTTTCCTAATTATACCATTGAAAAGTATATGAAGTTATGATTATAATTGAACAAATTTGTTTTTGGCTACGACCAGAAGGTCCTCTTTGAATTTCGTAACAATCCGCGTGAAGGGAACGCTGTAAAAGCAAGCTGTAATTTGCATCCAGCTAACACGGTGATTCTCAAACGAGGCTAACGAGAAAGATAGGCACCGCGGTGGGTCCAATTCTTCTTTTTTTTTAGACCGCTGGAGTCACGAGATGCTCTTTTCGCACACCTTCATTGGTACATTCGAGCATCACGTGACTCCAGCGGTCTGTAAAAAAAGAATCTGACCCACCGCGTTAGCCTGTCTTTCGTTAGCCTCGTTCTCAAATAGCTGATGTACAACATAGACATTGAGGCGGCAGCAAAGACAATCACCTGACCGAGTTCACGGATGAAATTCCAGAATAAGTTAAAACTCGATTCGCATATTACAACGCAATCTGTCTGCTAAGTCTTATCTTGGTGGGAAAACACCAGAAAACCAGATTTTAGCGCTCGACTCGTAGGTTTACCACTGTTTTCCTTCATCCAAAGGTATGAAAACATGGAGGACTAGGAGCAGGAAAACACAATGATAAACCTATGAGTCTACCGCTAAAATCGGGTTTTCAGGTGTTTTCCACCAAGATATAACTTGGTAGACCGATTGCGTTTTAATATGCGAATAGTTAAATTATGGAATTTCAGCCGAGAACTCGATTAGGTGATTGTCTGTCCTGCCGCCTCCCGATCTAACAGAATAACGAAACAAATGCTGATTTTTATTGAATATTATGATCGAGATTAATTCGTTTTGATTCCGATTAGTGAAATGAAGCAGAAACCTAAGATGAAAATCAAAGTTGGTGTAATATTGAAGTAATAACACTGAAAGAATAATAGCAACTTTTTTGAAATATTAACATGTATGCGAGTTTTGAGTTTGGTACATCAGACTAGTTTCAGTTGCAGGAGGTTTTTTAATGAAGTAAGAGATGAATATCTTAAACCTTAACTTCTGTTAGCAGACTGCTGCATTTTTAAATTTTGCAGTTTAACTTGTAATTTTCAGTTTAAATAGATACTAGCGAAATTTCATTTCCTTTGGAGCCGTAGTACTATAGAGTTAATATAAAGAGTCCTGAATAAGTGAATTTTAATTATAATCCTCTACATAATGTTTATTACAGAAAAACGGTATTTGATTAATTAGTGAAGCCTTTAAGAGGTCTCTACTCTTAAAGCTTCAAAATTTTTGAAATTTAAATTTTTATATGCTGAACTCCTATATTTTTTTCCTGATCACTTATGTATAATTTTTTTTCTTGAAATTCCCATTGCACTGCAAATAGAAGCGTCTTAAATTTAGACACATATGTGACTGAAAAAGAATTTTAGACACAAGTGTCTTAATCTGAAAATTCAGGCATTATGGATGTCTTAATTTAAGATACATAAGTGTCTTACTATGACCATGGTGCAAATGAACTGAGAATAATGTCTAAAATATCCGCAAACGTCTTATTTTAAGACACTTCATTGCTTTAAACGTGTCTTAATTTAAGACGTTTTGATTCTTCCGACGCAATAACCACCAGGGGGCACTCACACTCCCAGTTGCGCATGCGCTTTAGATGTCTTCCTCCGAAGTGGTATACGTTGTAATTCAAACGAAGTTTGTTTTTATGTACGCGTGTATTTTAATTCGTTTTTTGCAAAATATGAAGTACTGTGATTTACTGTGTTCGTATTAACTTGGATTATTTATTTATTGAATACATACATCTGACGTGTGTGCTCGACATCAAATGTCTCTTAGAAGCTTTCGTCGATATAAGGGCGGGATAGACACAGAACAGAAGTAGACGACGGTTGAAGATTACACCCGGAAATTCTACAAAGCGTGTGCAATGGGCTTAATGTTAACTCGTATTAATTTATATCAATAATATTGTTATTCATCTTCGTCCTGTCGAAGCTGGCAAAAAAAAAAAAAACTTTTGTCTGGCAGGTCCTGTTTTGAGGATGAAACATCTCATTCTTTAAATATGGCTAGTCGGATGTATTATGGGATTACCTTTTAAACTGGTGCAAGCCTTTCTCCCTCACTGTGGTTGTGGTAGTTTTTAAAATTTCAAATCGAGGAATTTTTCTTACCTCTTGCAAACAGCGATTTAAGTAAGTGTTATAATTTCTTTATAGTACTAAAATTAGTGTCTTTTATGATTTTATTTATTGTACTAAACAAAATCTTACATGAAATTTAATTAGTTTTGAATCTTTTTGCGAAAAAAAAATAATTCTAGAAGTATATTTTTTAATTTATGACGTTGTCTTTTAATACAAATTATGTATTTATTCTCATCTTTTTTCTCAAATTTAAAGTAATAACATCACTAAAAAACAGACATATTTAAAAGTTAAGTTCATTCCCTTGTTTTGTTTTCAATATGGCAGTTCATAGTTTCAATGACTAATGCTTATCTCATACTAATAGTGATGGGCGATTCTGGAAAATTCAGGAATCGATTAAAATCGACATCGTATAAAACTGAATCAATCACAATAAGAATCGATTCCCAAATTCTAGAATCGATACTTGAATCGATATTTCGATAGTCACAGATTAGCACAGATAAGCTCAAAAATATTAATTTCAAAACTTAGCGAATCAGCAGAGCCGTAGCGACCACCTCCCATACCTCACATTTAGAGGGTAGACAGTCAGGGGACCGGTCGTAAGCTATTACAGACCTTTGAGTCAAATAATAGTTTTTAACTTTTAAATTATTAGTTTTAAGATGTAATTTTACTAATATTGTAATTTAGATTTTATTTAAATTTATTTTTTAAGAAAGGTCTCGGTTAAATACAAGTTGGAAATTGCGCATCAAACGTGGCAAATGTGGTGCGCTCGTACTATAACAGTGCACTTCATAAGTGCATATCAATTTCATTCTGTTCGAAACTCTGTAACATCCTTAAAATGCACTTGAAATAATTTTTTCCATTGGCCGTAATGTAACGGAAAACTTTTGACTGTCCCTGTAATTAAATCATTGTGATTTTCTTCAAACCTGAATTTAAATTTTCAGGGACATAATTCACGTTGCCATAAGAACCGATTTAGTGTTCTTACAATTTCAGTTTAATAATGTAACTAGCAAAGTTTATTAAAGTTCTTTTTATTTAAAAAAAAAAAAATCGTCGCTGCAAGACGTGAAAATTTAGTTTTCTCAGAAGAAATAAAAATCAATTAATTTTACTGTCTTAGAAGGATAGTGGACGCACATGTATATTGCTTGGAAATCTTTAACATTATAGCTAGTAACTAGCGGGTTCCACCTAATATGAAATCTCGAAGCGAACGAACCGCGAACCCGCTGCCTACAGCATCGTATAGGTGTACCCCCCCCCTCCCCCACCCACCAATTTTTGACATTCATCATTTAAAATTTTTTTATGTGTTATAAACTATTTTAAAATTTGAAACAAATCGCCCTGTTATATTTTCTAATTTTGTTCTGCCCCTCCCCTCTATCCCCCCCCCCCCGAAATGTGACGCGCCATTCTTATTTATAATTTTTTATCATGTATTATAAACAATCTTAAAGCTTAAAACAGATCGCATTGTTAGATTTCCTAATTTTAACAAAATCGCGTTATGTTGGTTCCAGATTCCACCACCAGTGTGCACACTCTATTCCTAACAAAACTGTGAACGAAACCCGTTAAACAACCTATCAGTAGATATATTACTCAAGAGTGTGGCAATCTTGATCAAAAATTTAAGCTATTTGCCGAAATTACTATTCGGAAATAGTGGTAACTAAACTTTTGACTTTTTTATATTTAATAAGTAGCATTTATCTCAGAACTCCGTCAAAAAACCCCACCTAAAACGGTAAGGAACGCTAAGGTTTAAAAAAAATTCTAGCGGCCTCCCCCCCTCCTCCTCCCGAAATTTTCGCACCATTCTTTTTTAAACTTTTTCTTATGTGTTATAAACTATCTTTAAAGTTTCGAACAGATCGCCTTGTTAGATTTTCTACTTTAAATGAAATCGCGGTCTGTTAGTTCTATATTCCACCACCAGGGAGCGCAGTCTATTCAAAACAAAAGTGTATCTAAACGAAACTCCTTTATACAACCTATCCGAAGATACATTAGTCTAGGGGGTGGTAGTCTTAAGCAAGAATTAAAGATATTTGTGAAATTACTATTCGAAAGTAGTGGTATGAACACTTATAAAATTTTTTATATTGAAAAAGTAGTAATTATCTCAGCCCGCCATCAAAGAACCGCACGCTAAACGGTAGAAAACGTTAATGCTGTTATAAAAAAATCAAGTGACTGCCTTTAAAAAAAAAGCATTTAATAGAAATAAACCAATTAGTGAAATAATAATTAATATCTCAGCTTGTAATTAAGATATTTTTTCGAATTTCTGAAAGGAGATTTTTTTTTTTTTTTTTTTTTGCATCGTACTGTCCAAGTTTCGAATTTTTACGCCCCTTACGTTCTAAGATGTGGTCCCCTTTTAAAACAGAACAAAATTCTCGGGAATCACTTTGTTTAAATTGTTAAATGTATTATTTGAAAAAAAAAGGTTTTAAAGCATTTTAGCACGTATTTTCATACCTACACCCTTGAAAAAAATTAATAACATACAGGGGATCCTTTAGTTTCGGAAAGCTCCGAAATTTCATAAAATTCAAAGTATCATAAATTAGTAAGTTTGGTTGTAAACGACTGAATTTTTTATAATACAACTTACACAAACACTTTGACAAACTTACGGGTGAAAATACGGCTTAACTAACGAGAACCTTGGGTCACGTGGCTTTAAACCAAGAATGATAAGTTTAAAATGGAAAAGAGACGAAATTTGTTATTACCATTCATAAATAGTGCTCACCAAGAGCTGCAGATATAATATCAGTGTTTAGTTGGCAAACAAATGACTCGGGAAGAATGTCAAAAAAGGTCCCATTGAAATTGGACCATAATTAAGAAAATTGGGATCGGGGGGGGGGGGGATGTATAGGTGACGAACTGAAAAAGTACAGCTTAATAAACTAGTAACCCAAATAACTTGGCTCCTAAACTAAAAATATTACAATTTAACCTAGAAAGAAAAAGGTTCTTATGCGAAATTTGACAGCAGTTCTGCCTTTAAAACAGTAAATCCGAAAGAATAAATATATATTCCTTTGAAATTACTGTCAAAAATATCAATACAAAAGTTGGAGCACGATTGACTCTTACCAAAAAGAAGGAAGGCTAGAGACAGAAAATGAAAGATCACATTAAAAGCTTTCCAACGTTATGTTATACGATATGGTTTGGAAGAAACAAAAAATATCCCCCCCCCCCCGAGGGAGCAGGTAAGCCCCAAACGGTCGGAGGGGCGACCTCAAAAGTATCTTTGGTCAAGGTTTCAAAATGTGGCTTTATAATAAAATAGAACAAGAATTGGACATTTAAAAAATTGCTTGCAAATTTTGAACGGCAATGTAAATTAAGATTAGCGAGGAAAAGGGGAGAGGTGGGTGGAGAGATTAGAAGGGACGAACTTGAAAAATACAATATAATAAACTAGTAACCTGAATAACTAGGCTTCTAAACAAAAGTATAACGATTTAACCTAGTGTTGAATTCAGGGGGTAGCCAGGGAGGACATCCCTCCCGGGACATTGAAATGTCCCTCCCGTAAGTTTTGAGATTTTCTGCTTTTTAATGGACAAATGTGCACCCCCCCCCCATTACGGAACTTTGAAATACCCCCCCCCCCCAATAATCCCGACCGGAGTTGCATAAATCCCTCCCTGAGAAAAATACCTGCATTCAACACTGATTTAACCTAGAAAGTAAAAAAAGGCTGTTATACAAAATTTTACAGCAATTCTGGCACTAAAACAGCAAAATTGGAAGAATTGATTCAACCTGAATCGTGGATCGACCGCTATTCGATTTGAATTGAAGTAAATCAAAGCATAACGATTCGACATTGCATCTAAAGAATTGAAAGTAAATCAAAATATAACGATTCGACATTGCATCTAAAGAATTGAAAGTAAATCAAAATATAACGATTCGACATTGCATCTAAAGAATTGAAAGTAAATCAAAATATAACGATTCGACATTGCATCTAAAGAATTGAAAGTAAATCAAAATATAACGATTCGACATTGCATCTAAAGAATTGAAGTAAATCAAAAAAGTAACGAATCTGAAGATCGGCATCGAATCTGAACTGAATCGATTCACCGTTTCTGATCAAAGGGCAGAATCGATGCGTTCATCTTTTCTTGCTTTCTTTTGTCTTTAGAAAAATAAAGTGTTTTCGTGAAAATTTTCGACTTCCAGTTTCTAAGGATTTATAGTGTTAGAACTTCTTGTCTGGAATATGATTTGACTATTTTTAAAAATTTTTTGTCTGTCAGTCTGTCTATTTGTTTGTCTCTGACAAAAAAATTGTGAGCGGTCTATTTCAAGAACTAATGCATGGAATCTGTTGAAACTTTAGATTCAGTTAGACCTTCATATAAATTGGTGCTGATTACTTTTTAGTGAAAATCGCTCAACAGGTGGCGCTGCTATGCTGCATTTTTCATGATTTCCGCAAGATTGCTATCGCAAGAACTAATGCACGAATATTCACCAAACTTCAGATTCAGTTTCACGTTGACATAAGTTGTTGAGGATTAGGTTTTGATGTAAATCTACCGGCAGGTGGCGCTGTTATGCTGCATTTATCCAGAGTTTCGCAATAGCTCTATCTCAAGAACTAATACACGGATTTTCATAAAACCACATTCAGTTAGACGTTGGCATAAATTGCTGCTTATTAGGCTTCGGTATAAATCGCCCAACAGGGGGCGTTGCTATGCTGTTTTTATCAGCAGAGTTGAATTCAGACATTTTTCTCCGGGAGGGACAGTTCAGAGGGGGAGGGGATTGGACTTCTGTACATTTTAATGTACAAAAAGCATAAAATCTCAAACTTTCTGGGGGGGCATTTGAATGTTGCGGGGGGGGGGAGGAATGCTACCCTCCCGGGCCATCCCCTGAATTCAACACGTTTTTCAGGATTTAAATAATTTTAGGGATATCTCAAGAACTAATGAACGAAATTTCATCAATTTTTAATGTACAAAAACGTATTGAACTCAAAGGGTGGCCCGGGGGGGGGGTGACATTCTCCTCCCCCCGAAACACTCAAATGCCCCCAGAAAGTTTGAGATTTTATGCTTTGTTGCAGGGGAGGAATGTCATCCCCCCAGGCGACCCCCTGAATTCAACACGTTTTTCAGGATTTAAACAATTTTAGGGATAATACCTCAAAAACTAATGAACGAAATTTCATCAAACTTAATATTCTGTTAGACAATGCCATAAGTTATCCATGATTAGGTTTTTGTGTAAATGATATAACAAATTGTGCTGCCATGCTGCTTTTATCAACAGTGTTGAATTCAGACATTTTTCTCCGGCGGGGGGGGGGGGGATTTCTACGGTTCTGGCGAGGAACATTCTAGAGTTACGAGGGGGGAAGGATTGGACTTTCGTCCATTAAGCATAAAATCTCAAATCTCCCTAGGGGACATTTCAATGTTCCGAGGGGGGGGGGGGGGTCCACCCGTACCAGCCCCTAAATTCAACACTGTTTTTCAGGGTTTACACAATGTTTGCGATAACATCTCAAGAAGTAATGAACGGAATTTCATCAAACTTAATATTCTGTTAGTCATTGACGTAAGTTGTTTTTTCTGAGTCTTTCGTGTTAATCATGTAATAGGCTGCGTTGCTATACTGCTTTTTTCATGATATTCATGATAGCCATATCTCAAAACTAATGCACGGAATTTAATCAAACTTCATATTCTGTTACACTGTCGTATAAATAGATCCTTATTAGGCTTGGGTGTCTACTACCCAGCAGGTGTCGCTTTTATGCCCTTTGAACTGGGATTTTCCGTTGCGGACATCTAAGAGGGTGTGGGCCGAAATTCAATGATTTGTTAGGAAAATGGGATTCTTATATATATTTTTTAAATACACGTATTTCAACGAACCTATACTTTTGGATCCTCATGTTGGGTATAGGTTATTTAAATTTGACACTGTGATAGCGAATTTTAAAGTTTTAACATTTATGAGACAGAAGAAAGTTTTGGGATTGGACATGCAACTACTTGATCTTAAATTTTTGAAGGAAAATGAAAATGATATGACCTTTAGAGACATCGATTAAAAAATTTATAGTATCGATTATATCGAGTTGGCCATAGTATCGATTAAATCGATTAAAAAAATCGAAATCGCCCATCACTACATACTAAACGACCACAAGGAAATAGAAAAAAAAAACTTTGAAAGATCTCCTAAAGCTTTCTTACTTCCTAGCTAGGGATTACAATCCCGGATTGATATCCCGGGATCCCGCTTCAATTTTAATCCCGATTTTCGGGATTGCCTTTTTTTTTTTTTTTTTTTTTTTTTTTTTTCCAATTGAACAATATTTAGCTGAAACTAAAAAATATATTTATAGACTTTCACTTTTGGAAAAAAAAAATCAATTGATTTTTATGAAATTTATATATAATTTAAAAAGAATATTTATCTCAAATATTTCTTAGATATATTTCTAAAGCTATTAAATCTTTTACCGAGTAGATTAAATGTGCAAAGCTTTTGACTTGGAAACATAGATGTAACCCATAGATGATCAGAGAGGTAACATAGTCAGGAAAAAGGAAATCTTTTGTTTATTTTGATTTTGCTGCGTGTAGAAAATATATTTCACTTCGAAGGTCATTTTCCAATTAGACTTTACTGATAAGCATCGCAAGTGTGTATCATAGTGATTATGTGGCAACTTCTTTTTTTGCGGCTTTATTTTGCTTTAAAGATATCTAATGAAAAGTGTTTAATAGGAATGATAACAATAAGCCAATGTGGCAATATAAATTTTTAAAAAATCTAATTTTTAAATGATAAGGATTTTCATTTTTTTTTTCGGGAAGGGGGGGGGGGGGGATTTTGTATGAAATTTTCGTAAAGCTGATACCTTAAATCTTGCACTGATTATAATTAAAGTTTTGAACTTTTAGAGTAGGACCAGATTAAAAACACAAAATATAAATAAACAAAATACCGAAGTAATTTTTTTCTCAATATTAACCCTTTGCACTGAGGGCTCCGCAGCGGAGCCATTTAAAATTTGTCTTCAAACTCGAGGTTTCCGCTACGGAGACAATGCAAATAATTTTGTGATACCATGTAATCTTGGCTTTTCTAGACAGGTATCACAAAATTATTTGCATCGTCTCCGTAGAGGAGCCCTCGAGTTTGAAGACAAATTTTAAATGGCTCCGCTCCGGAGCCCTCGAGTGCAAAGAAATAAAGTAGAATATTTATTTATTCATAGTTGTGATTATTATCTGATATATATGTAAAATTGCCTATGTGGCAATATAAATTTTTTAAAAATATATTTTTAAATTATATGAAGTAGAGTAGGACAAGATTATAAGAAATATATATATTTATCCATGTACTTTAAAAGCCATCAATAGCCCTTGCCGTTGAATTTGTCCGATAATCGGAGATGTCTGCTTTTGTGAGGTAAAAATATGCAAATATGTATGCCATGCGGATTAAAAAAGTATTCGCTAAATAGATGCTTCAGCTATTTCGGAATGTCCATTAACCTCCACAACGGATACTCCCGAGTACCGGACATCTCAATTTAGATAACAATAATGCAGGGTTGCATTTTTTTCAAAAGAACTTCTTAATTAAAGAATGGGCATACTGGGCCGTGCCCCGCCCGCCCCCCTACGATTTTAGTGCCCACAAATTTGATGTGCAATATTTGTAAAGTTTGTTTTAAATCTGTTTCGAAATTGTACTGATTATAATCAATATTTCGAACTTTTAAAGTAAAATAAGATTAAAAATAAAACAAAATTAAATCTAATATTTAGATAAATATTTTGTTTTAATCTTGTTCTACTCCTGAGTTCAAAATATTGATTATAATCAGTAAAATGTCGTAAAAGATTTAAATTATCAGCTTAACAAAAATTGCATACCAAAATTGAGAGCACCAAAAAAATCAGGCTGTAGGGAGGGGGGGGGGGGCAGGACCCCAGCCAAATATTTTTCCAGGCTTACACGTGGTCAAACATGGCTACGTATGATGCTTGAAAAAAAAATGGATGCTATTAAGACGTTTGAAGTGTCTGAAATTCAGACACAAAAAAGTCTGAAATTCAGACATTTTAAAATGTCTCAAAATTGAACACACCGTTTCAGACACTTAAGTGTCTGAATTTCAGACATTTTAATTTAGAGTGTGGAACAGAAGTTATGGGTTTTAGAATTATATAGCCGCACAATAGCTGAAGCGACGTTTTTTTATGTTAAGGCTAAAACTGTCACACGGACGTCTTTTTGCACGCTTTTTTACTTACGTATTATCACTACACAATGCTAGCGGCATTGTGTATGGATATGTGCAAGGAAAAAAGCGTGCAAAAAGACGCCCGTTTGACATTAACCTAAACGGCGGTTCTTTGAAGAAATTTTGAAGTAATTTTCCTCAAAATGACATGTTGGGGCATAACACGCAGATATCTCAAACTTCTTAATATTTTTTTCGTGAAATTTTCAAAATGTGTTAGTCTGTATAAACTGAACCTAAAATATCATTTTTATCGTTCAAAAAATATTATTTTAAGGTTATTATACTGTTGAAATTCTCAACATTTTGTATTGGATAAATACAGCTTTAATAATACAAATGCTCTAAATACATATTTATTTAGGTTCAGGCTAATTATGACAATCTGTTTTACAATTAGGTTTCAAAGTTTTCATTCCATTTGCATGATTTATTTTGTAATCTTGCTCGTAAGCTGTCATGCCAATTTACTGCTGTCTGACAGTTCGAAGCCACCTATAAATATTAAGTTTGCTCTTGTATTTTTTTAAATATATGAAATGAAAGAGCACACTTCTTTCATCACTCTCAAAATTGTTCTAAAATCGTATAGGGAAGGTGGGGGATGAATCGGACATTTTCACATTTTTTAATTTAAGTTACTATCAATATTATATATCGCATTTCATACATTAGGTATTTGCCAACATATGAACAATATTTATTCTAGATTATGATTTATTCATAAAAATATGAAATCAAAAAAAGTTCCCCTCTGTCCCAATCATCCCCACAGCAGGGATGAATGGGACACTAATAGGGATGGATGGGACACAAAGATTTTCCTCCCTGTATTCAATTTTACCAAATTAAAATTTATAATTATAACCTTATATGAAAATTATATTTGTAATATATGATTTTACAGCACGAATCGATATGTTTTTTTTTCAATAACTTCTTTTATTGCAGTTTTAACTTTTAATGCGGACTTCGGCTATCAACCTGTTCTTTTTTTCACTTGTGAGGCATTTTAGATTTGAAATGAAAGTGCAAAATGTCTTTTAAATATAGCATAGCTAATAATTTTCAATCATAACTTATTAATATTAAATGTATCGTAGAAACATGCAGAACGGAAATTATTGTGTCGATCGGAAAGTCATGTGTTGGGAAAATCAATTCGTACCGGAAAATTCTGCCCGATAATTATTAGATATCTGAATCAATGTCTAATAATTAAATGATTGAATTTTCCGGTACGAATTGATTTTCCCAACACGACCCGACTTTCCGATTGACCCAATATGTTAAAGGTGGGAATTTATTTGTGCAACATTTCAAAATTCAATACAATTTCCCCCATTTGATCAATACACATACTATTTTTATCAATTTTATCATTTTAAGTTTCAGTACCAATTTTTTGATAATCCATTAATAATTATTACAATACAATAAGTAACACTCAGAAATTTTAAACAATAACAACTCATATAATACTATTAATACTATTAATTGACGTAAATTATTGATTTATCCTATATAATACTATTTAATAAAATTTTCAACATCTCTAGGGAGGAGTGAGAATGTCCCATTCATCCCCATTTGAAATCTCCCAATCATCCCCATGATGCAGAATATCCCTTCTCAGCCATTTTACCTCCAATTATTTTGTCACAATGGTTACTATTCATTTTAATTATTGATATTAAACCTTAAAATAAATAACTACAACATATATTAATTTTTTATATTGTATAAGATATTTCACATCTTTAAATAAAAAAAAAAAAAAAAAAAAAAAAACTTTTAAGCAGATTTCAGGAAATGCATCTTTGAAGGAAAATGAAAACAGCAATGTGGTCCTACTTTTAGTTCTGAAGCACACTGTGGTAGAAGTATATGGGGTTAGGAAGCAATTTAAAATGTTTATTGCCTGAAATATTGAGAATGTCCCATACATCCCCTACGTCTTAACATATAGAATGTTGAAAAGCCCCCCCCCCCTCCCAATTTTAAGTCATAAGATCCCTTAATTCATCATTCAATCAAGAGGCCGACTACAGCATGCGGACAAATTTTGTCACGACTGTTACGAGTTTACTTCATTTTGAAGACATATTTTCATTTAGATTTTAGTAGTGTTCAAAATATACTAATTTTGTTTCTTAAACATGTTTTTCAGGGTGGAAGGTCACAAAATTGTGTACGACGGTGATTACAAAGAAAAGGACTTCATGGATACTGAGGACAAGGACTTCGAACTTGGCGAGGATAAAATGAAATCGATGTTGCTGGAAAACGTCATTTCTTCAGGTCTTTCAAAGCCTGGTCTCTTGTAAAAATACAAAATTATCTTAATAAAAGGTTTTATTAATATCTTCAGATTATTATATAGTAGCACTGAGAAATTGCTTAGCAAATGTATCGATTCTAAACAACTCTCAGACTTCGCTAACAGTGTGTTCGGATCAGAGGTAATCGGTATTAATAGTTCAGTTAATACCAATGATTTTAATCTGAAGTCTAGCAAATAAGTCTGAATTTTCATTGAAAGGTTAATTTAGTTTTCGATCCAATGTCTTTTAGGAACGTTTTCATATTTTTAACGTGTTTAAAATTTGTGGAGGTTATTGTAGAACTGACACATTTAAAGATCGTAGATTCGGTCAATTTATGTGGTCATTGGGGAGGGAGAGAGGGGTTAACCTCATCTATCAGTTCTGTCGCAAATAGTCTTATAAAAATTACAAAGCACAAAAAATTTGAAATAAAGGCTATTTTTAAATCGTGTATATGAGTTTTGCGAGCTACATTAAATTTTAATGTCAGCATCAAATTTGCAAAGTAATTTTAATCTGTTTATATTTACGTTCAAATGCCGCGTTTAAAATTTTGAGAAAGGCAATTGGAATTAGTCTAGATCCCGTGATGCTAAATTATTTTTTTCAAAAACCTTATGGTGATACTTTTGTATGAACGTACTAAACAGAAACCTGTCTTTAATGTTTTATCTTTCATGATTTTCTGGAAAAATGTGAATATCTAAATTTTACGATAAATCCTGTATAAACTTCGAATATACTTATTCAAAATTTCAGCTAATTGCGCCAAATAGTTATGAGTCATCCTTAAAACAGCGATACTTTAAAACCTTTTTATATTCATTGAACAAAACGTTTCCGATAAAGCTTTTTTTTAAATGTTACTTTTTTAGCCACCCGGTACAGTATGCTATTTCTTTCTCCCAGCTTTTGTGCATTCAAAAAAATAACTACGTTACAGAAGCCGGCCGTAAAACAAAGTAGTACGGTTAAATACTCCAAAGCAATTTTTTAAACTTCTAAGCATCGCACATTTTAGATTTTTATACCGTCGTATTGAAAAAGTTCTATAAATGCATTTTGTTAAACTGTTTCTCCATTTATTTTTGAAATTTTTTTTAGTTTTTAGAGCCATTTGCTTAATACTGGCAACGGGAGTACCCCATTTCTGTAGAAAGTAAAGGAAAAATAGTTCTAAAATAGCAATTATATATTTTTGTTGCCACTTTCTCATAACAAGCGAAAGAAAATGTAATTATATATTTTTTTCAAAATAGCACGTATTTTAAACAAATTTCTGTTAAAACAATGGAGCTATTATAAACTATATTTAATTATAAGTATCTATGAATCATTAGATAGCCCTTTTTGTCGATTTTCTTGAATGACTGAATCTTTTTGCTGCATTTGTGCATTATTTCGCGATAGTGATGTGCTATGCATGCTTTACCGTAGCTGTTTAAGATTAGATCGTAAATGTGGAATTGTGAAGCGGATGCGAATGACGTCATTTTACATAAAATAAAACGTGTGCTTTGTCTTAATATTGAAATATATTTTGTACTGCAGTAGATTAGAAAACCAAGTAGTAACCGAGAGTACTTAACAGAGTTGTTTCTTCTGGTGAACTGGTGGATTCTATTATGAAACAGCCATTATAAATGAAGCGTTAGGTGAAGATGAAAGAGCAGTCGTAAAAAGTCAGAACTCCTATTTTCTCATCAGAATGGAAAAAAAATTGGCCACAATTTTTTTTTTCAGAAAATCGGAATTGTAACTTTTTACGGCCTCTCTTTCATCTTCACCTAACGCTTCATTTATAATGGCTGTTTCATAACAATAGAAGCTACGAAGTCCATCGTAAGAAAATGAAGTAATGGAAATGCCGGGTGCGACACTAAATTCCGAAAAAGCAAATTTGCTGTTCTCTAGTTCTTTCTAATATTTTCCACTAAAAAGCATTGATAAAATTTTAATTGAAGTGTAACCATATAGTAGCGAATGTCCCTTTTTGTAATCATTGAATGTTCCAGGATTAAATCATGCAAGCTTCGTGAAAATTTGTTATGGCTAATTGAAGACAAATTTGAGTTTTTATTGATAAAAACTAATTTGTTCAGCGTAATACAGAGAAACTTGAAAGCATCGAACAAAATAGACGTTATTCCAAATTGAACGATGTCAGTTTCGTTTTTCTACAATTTATTGTGAGGGGGAATTTATTGTAAGATGGGAGGTGGGGTGTACTTTTATCCTTCCATATTTTTTTTTCCTTACTTAGTCTGGGTAGAGTTGTCGAAGGCCTTGGTATATCCGTATTTGATTGAGAGTGCATTTACAGTGTATCTTACTTCACTTGTATCTTTAAATTGCACTTAAAAATCTTAACGTCAAGTTTTCAATAAGTGCAACAAACATAGTATACTTGTCAACCTGCGGCTTTTTTAAAATAAAAACTTACTTTAAAAGAAATTTTACTAAATGAAATAGATTTTAAATGCACACAGAAGCAAGACACGTTTAATATATTTTCTGGTTCAAAAGTATCGTTTTTTCTTCGCTAACTAAGTTCCCAAGCATACATAAGCATACAAATGAGTGATGGTATAATCAGGTGGGTGCAAGAATGAACCGACCACCGAAGACAAGGTGTAGTGAACAAGGGCCCTGACAACGTGTTCCGTTCTTTCTCGAGCTAAAAAACCCTCGCTAATAAAATTTATACTACGAGGTAACATGGACCATAGAGCCAGCATTGCGTTGAGTTTTCTTGTGAAATTGTTTTCTGGAAGAGTTCTATAACTAACCCTTGTAAAGTTCTCCTTTTTAGAAAACTTCTTTTTAACGTCTTCGCGACAAGGGCCATCTGAAAGGATGACTAACGATTCTTATGTACCACCGTTTCAAATACCTTCGACTTTATTTCTAGGAATGAAATAAGGCTTACTATTTAAAAATAGTGGTACTATAAAATAGTTATTCAGGATGCTTGTCCTTGAAGGTGTTAACGAATTTACTCTTGGGAATTTGAAAGAAACTGCACCGGCACGAGCACTCAAAAGTATTAATTACTGCTTTTTTCCCTGTAAATTTAATTTTTCAAAATTGTAATAATTTTAACTTCAATAATTTTGAAGAATTTGAAAGCTGGTAATTGAAACATCTCAATACTTTGACATAAACAGTTGAGGGGAAAAATTAGTTGGAATCTGGATTAAAATGTCAGTTATGTAGTTTGAAAGGATATTGACTTCACAATTGTGTATAATTATATAACGGGTAGCGTGAAGTTAAATCAGAAAAGAGATTGAATTATAAAATAATTATTAGCTATCTACAACAGTACTAGACGTAATTGTCTTTTTAGAACATGAACTTGGGAAAAGAAGCATGAGCATGTTCATATTCTAAAGTGTTTAATTTGAAGAAACATTTTAAAATTGTGAAATGCTATGCAGATTTAAAATTCCAACACATTTTACTGGACCAATAATCTGGGGCAAGGAGCGGAGATATGTCTTGAAAAGAGAATAGTTTCGGTCTGAAGTTAGTTCAAAGATCTTGCTCTTATACCGGGCTGCAGAAACAGTCACCTCCATACAGTTTACGGCTGAAATTCCCAAATTAGAAATCTATTGGCATATTAAAATTGTACGGGTCTGCCGACTCGTATCGTGGTGGGCACTACTTCCAGGCCGAAGTTTAGTGGTTCCATTGGTAGACCTCTCATGAGTTTTCTAATGGAACTCATGAACATTCTTTTATCCCTGTTTATCTGCTATCTGATGCAAGAATTTCATTAGAAAACTCAATGGGGAGATAACAATCAACCACAAAAATTGGGTTTACATGTGTTTTCCACCAAGATGACTTTGCAAACAGTTCCATTTTTAATACGCTAATCAAGCTCTATCCAATCGTGGAATTTCGGCAATGGACTCTATGTGATGCTTTGAGCAGCCGCCGACCGCACAATTTCTATTAAACCTTTAATGCATGGCTTTTTTTTATTGTTCGTGTAAAAAAAAAAAAAAAAAACTATAGTCTATCTTTTAATTATCCACTGGAAAGTGACATTTGTTTCTGTTGGACATAATGTCGAGTCACTCCTGAATCACATAACAAAAATTGCTCAAATTTTAAATTATACTTACTTTAAAATTTAACCCTTGTAACCTTTGATGTCTCTCAGACCACGGCTTTTTTTAATCTTTATAGTTTAACTTGTACTTTCATTTTAACTACAAACACTACAGAAATTTTGTTTCGTTTATAACTTTAATACTGTCACCAGAGGCTTTTGAATAGGGGAATTTTAATTAAGTTTTGTACAAAATGTTTAGTACCAAAAACACCATCCTATGAGTTAATTATGCCTTTTATTAATCTTTCGATGGGGCTGTCTCTCATGCCACTTCACAGTAGTTATGTGCAGCAATGTAGTAACAATTTCTGTCACATCAGTTAAAGGTTAATCTAACAATCTCTAGTTTTCTGCATTGTTGAAACTCTGAACGCTATTTTAAACGTAATACTGCAGGAAGAAATCTCATTTTTGCCAATTTCGTCATACCGTGATTCTGTTGTAGGAGGTATGTAGGAATGGTTCATATTTTGGCCTTCGATAGTCAACGTTTTCGTTACTTTTTTTCTCAGTTTTTGATCGTTTAATGAAGTCCTAGATCTATATTTACTGCCTCAATATCGCTGCATAGTAATAACTATTCAACGATACAACAGTTTTTTTATAATACTTTTAATAGTTTTCAGAATTAATAATTACTGTCTCATAACGATAGAGAAAAAAAGTCAGTCGAGCATTTAAGAAGCGGTATCAACAAAATAGATAACCTTCCCTTGCTAATGAATCTGAACAAAAACAGGCTTCACGACTTTAAATGTTATCCCACGTAACACAAGTTTCACCAAAAGATTATGTAACTTTTGAGTTATACTATGCATTTCAGGGTTAACAAGCTCATCGTTACACCACTAGCTCGGCAACAGCTTACAATAACCTTGTCAATTTTTTCTTTAAAAATTTTTTCTTTAAAACAAAACCAAAAAGTGGCAGCATCAGTGCTAATTTCCTCATATAGTAAATGTTATTTTCATGTGAATTTGTAGGATGCCTTCCACATTGTGGCTAAAAAAGTAATTTTCATAATTATTTAAGGGGGTAGGATACCTTTGAACATACCGAAGAAAGAAAAAATACCACTGTTCTAAGCTTCAAAACTTGTGTAATAAGTCAAAAATAAAAATAAAACTTCATTTAAATATAAAGCTCACATTTATATTTAAATATATATATATATATATATATATATATATATATATATATATATATATATATATATATATATATATATATATATATATATTTGTAAATTCTTAAATATTGAAATAAGTTTAAAAATATGAGAAAAAATCTTGCGCGCATAAAATCTGAAAATATACATATAAAGAGGAAATTTTGATGTAAATAAATACATAATACAGTTACCTTCATATTAAAACCAGAATATTTGTAAAAAATATTGACTAAATTAAAAAATTAACAAATTAAATTTCGCAATTAAAAAATTAACAAATTAAATTTCGCATTTAAAAAAATATTTTCAAAGTTAAAAAATAAAATCTTGCCTTTTTCTGGTTTTAAGTTGTAGATAATACAGTAATGAAAATGTGTGAAAAGTTTTTGATTGCCATGCATAGTTTTTTAGTAACACTTCACGCAGTATCAAAATTCATCTTTTTGAATACTAAATGCAATGCAAAGTTAATTATCCTATGTAGTCTTAATACTCAATAAAACTGTCATAATTAGTAAACTAATGGGAATTTTTTAATGCGTTTTTTTGCATATTGTTCAGGAATGATTACGGAATCAAAATGTATAAAAAATTTCGAAAATTTTGCAGGTTTAAAGGTATCTTACCCCCTTAAGTACTTGTCAATAAAAAATATTGAAGATTTCTAGATTTGTTTAAATCCCTTAATTTTGTGCAATTTAAGGTTGCTGTTAATTGGATATTTTAGGAGACTGGTAATATTTATGAATCTAAATAAGTCTCCTAAAATAACAATTTCAGAAAAGATCTTTTTTCTGTCATTTTGATTGTGCAAGAGCAATGTGTTTTTGTAATATTTTAGCTTCAGTTCTCAAAAGTTTAAATCTTAATTGGTAGTATAGACTTCATATCAGTATGGCAGTTTTTTTTTCCTTGCTCTATATCAGAGTACACCTTCTGAAAATAATCTAAAATCAGGGGTCATTCGAGTTCTGGAAATTCATCGATACCAGTATTTTTTTTTTATAGAAAATTTCTTCTTAAGGAGAAACAGTACCTTTTTTAAACTACTTTTTCGATTTTGAATAATACTGTGATATACTTAAACATGTCACTACAGATAATAGGTACTATAAAGCAAATATAATTTCATATAATTTCAAAAAAAAAAAAAATCTTGTAGAATAGCCTATTTAACTAAAATTTAAAAACAATTAAAATTAAAATCCGTACTACTTTTTTAAATATGAATATTTTTGCTTCAAAATTTTTTTCCATATTCCTTATATTATACTACATAAAACTGTACATGGATTTTTAGATTATGGAATATTACATTTAATATCAAACTTTTTCTGTTTTGTATAGTAAAAAATCAAGAAAAACTAATTGAAATTCTTAATATTCAAGATTTTTAAATCCATGCGCAATTTTATGTAGTATGTTTTTAGGATTATGGAAAAATTTTGAAGCAAAAATATTCATATTTTAAAAATTAGGGATTTAAAAAAAATTATTTTTAAATTTTAAATAGACTGTTCTACAAGATTTTTTTTTTATTTGGAAATTATATGAAATGATATTTGCTTTATAGTACCTAATATCTGTAGTGACATTATATTTAAATTTATTACAGTATTATTCAAAATCGAAAAAGTAGTTTAACAGTTTACCGTGACCCCTTAAATAGGGCGAAATTTCTCGTTTAACATTGATTTATTTTTCAATTTATAAAAATATCCTGAAAAGTGTACGACCCATGTCTAAAAGTGAACGAAACATTTCTTTTTCCTATTGTCAATATAGATTCTTATTCTATGAATCTTCATAATGATTAGAGTTCTGAAGTAACTAAAAGCTTCTGTAAAGTTAATAAAATAGTAGATTGTGGCAGCGGATCCGGATTGATTTATCTTGTATCGCAGTGTTGCGAAACAAAATTAATCTGAAACCCGTGTAATAGATTTTCCTAGCAATATAGTATGGTTAGTTATCTTTCGCAAAATTATGAAAAATCTGACACTCTAGTTTTCTGCATAGTTGAAGCTCTGAACGTGATCATTTTAAACATAATTCTGCAAGACGAAACTGCTTTCTGCAGATTTTGTTACTGTATTTCTATTGTAGAAGGGGTGTAGATAAGGTTGGCCTTAGCTAGTCAACATTTTCGTTATTTCCGCCCCCCTCTTCCCCAAGACATTTTTGGTTGTTTAATATAATCATAATCTTTATTTACTACCTCTGTTTTTGTAGGTTGTTTAAATATTCAAACAATATTATGGTTGGGGTACTAAAGACCACAGATATAGGTTCATTTGGCTTACTTTTAATGTATATCAATGGATTTCTTTACTATATAACCAGTGTTGCCTACATAGCAATTTTTCATTATTAAAAAAATACCATCCTACAAGAATTTCTGTATAATTTGTTTTATTTTATCTCTGAACTGTTACTTTTGTAACCTTTTCATACGTCAGTTAAATGTACGGTCACTGAAAAGTATTTTTACGAAAGGTCTTCGGTGGAATCTTTTCATTTTTAGGTAGCTTTCATTACAAAAAGCTACCTATTGCAGCCGTTCGGAGGAAAGAGATTTCAAAAAATTTTGGTATATTTTCACCGATCATGACCCCCAGACCCCGAAACCACCCTCCGTTCAAAATTGATATGTATGTATGTATGTATGTATGTATGTATGTATGTATGTATGTATGTATGTATGTATGTATGTATGTATGTATGTATGTATGTATGTATGTATGTATGTATGTATGTATGTATGTATGTATGTATGTATGTATGTATGTATGTATGTATGTATGTATGTATGTATGTATGTATGTATGTATGTATGTATGTATGTATGTATGTATGTATGTATGTATGTATGTATGTATGTATGTATGTATGTATGTATGTATGTATGTATGTATGTATGTATGTATGTATGTATGTATGTATGTATGTATGTATGTATGTATGTATGTATGTATGTATGTATGTATGTATGTATGTATGTATGTATGTATGTATGTATGTATGTATGTATGTATGTATGTATGTATGTATGTATGTATGTATGTATGTATGTATGTATGTATGTATGTATGTATGTATGTATGTATGTATGTATGTATGTATGTATGTATGTATGTATGTATGTATGTATGTATGTATGTATGTATGTATGTATGTATGTATGTATGTATGTATGTATGTATGTATGTATGTATGTATGTATGTATGTATGTATGTATGTATGTATGTATGTATGTATGTATGTATGTATGTATGTATGTATGTATGTATGTATGTATGTATGTATGTATGTATGTATGTATGTATGTATGTATGTATGTATGTATGTATGTATGTATGTATGTATGTATGTATGTATGTATGTATGTATGTATGTATGTATGTATGTATGTATGTATGTATGTATGTATGTATGTATGTATGTATGTATGTATGTATGTATGTATGTATGTATGTATGTATGTATGTATGTATGTATGTATGTATGTATGTATGTATGTATGTATGTATGTATGTATGTATGTATGTATGTATGTATGTATGTATGTATGTATGTATGTATGTATGTATGTATGTATGTATGTATGTATGTATGTATGTATGTATGTATGTATGATCATTCTCATTGTTCACAAATGGCCGCCCGGTTTAAAAAATTTTTAAAAATTTTAAATTTGAAATGTGGTACCAAAAAATTGAAAATGGAAAAATATTTTTTTCTTATGTACTTGACCTTTATGCAAAGACTCCGGAGCAGTTTTTGTTTCGTCTATATCTTAAAAAATGGCTGAGTTATAGCATTTTGAATTTCTAGCGTGGCTGACATTTTGAAACGTCCTGAATTTTGTCACGCGATAAAAGGCGTATTTATGAACCGATTTGGATGTAACTTCGTTTATACATAGTACATACAAATGTCTCGACCGAGTTCGTTGGCCAGCATCATCCGCCATCTTGTTTAAAAATGGCGGCCATTTAAAGTTTTAAGAAAAATTTAAATTTGAAATGTGGTACCAAAAAATTGAAAATTGAAAAAATATTTTTTTCTTATGTGTTTGACCTTGATAAAAAAAAATCGGGAGCAGTTTTTGTTTTCTCTATATCTTAAAAAATGGCTGAGTTATAGCATTTTGAATTTCTAACGTGGCTGACAGTTTGAATCGTCCTGATTTTTGTCACGTGATAACAGATGTATTTATGAACCGATTTAGATGTAATTCGGTGTGTACATAGTACACACCAATGTCTCGACCGAGTTCCTTGGCCAGCTTCATCCGCCATCTTGTTTCAAAATGGTGGCCATTTAAAAAAATTTAAAAAATTTAAAATTTAAAATGAGATACCAAAAAATTGGAAAATGAAAAAGATTTTCTTCGTATGTGTTTGACCTTAATACAGAGATTCCGGAACAGGTTTTGTTTCGTCTATATCTAAAAAAATGGCTGAGTTATAGCATTTTGAATTTGTAATGGGGCTGACATTTTAAAACGACCTGATTTTTGTCACGCGATAACAGGCGTATTTATGAACCGATTTGGATGTAACTTGGTCTGTACATAGTACAGGCTAATTCCATGGGTTTTTGTAGTGTAAGTCACATAGCGGATAACTGAAATCCTCGTTGGCCACCGTTATTTCCGAAAGGTTTTCTCGGCTTATTCAATGAATGGGATATCTCCGATAAACTAAGTGACATTTTCCGTTCTAAAATACTGGTAGCCAAAAATCGCAGCCTGTGACTTACACTACAAGTACGTATGGAATTAGCCTACATACCAATGTCTCGACCGAGTTCGTTGGCCAGCTTCATTCGCCATCTTGTTTCAAAAGGGTTGTCATTTTAAAAAAAGTAATTTAAAATTTAAAATAAAGTATTAAAAAATTCGAAAATGAAAAAAACAATTTGTGTGTTTGGCCTTGATACAAAGATTCTGGAGCAGTTTTTGTTTCTGAAAATTTGTTCTTTTTTTTATATCTTAAAAAATAGTTGAATTATAGCACTTTAAATTTCTAGCATGGCTAACATTTTGAAACGATCTTGTATTTGTCACGCGATAACACACGTATTCGCCGTTTTCCATGGAAGAAGGCATGTGGATAGTATACATCAATATCTCAACCAAGTTCGCTGGCCAGCTTCCTCAGCCATCTTGTTTCAAAATGGCGGCCATTAAATTAAAAAAATATATATTTAAAGTGAGGTGCAAAAAAATTAGAAATTGAAAAAGGTTTCTTTCTTAAGTATTTGACCTTGATATAAGGATTCAGGAGCATTTTTTGTTTGTCTTTATCTTAAAAAATGGCTCAGATATAGCAGTTTCAATATCTAATGTGGGTGACGTTTTGAAAAATCTGATTTTTTGCCTGCGACAGCACTCGTATATATCAACCGATTCCGATGTGAGTGAGCATGTGCACAGCAATTACTAAGGTCTCGACCAAGTTCACTGCTTAGCCTCATCCATCATGTTATCTTAAAATGGCAGGCACTTTATGAAATCGCCGGGTTTGGCAGCCAAATATAAGTTACTTTAAATAAAAGCAGCTTGGATAAAGCTGACTAATTTCGCGAAATTCTCATTCATTATGATTTAGTATTGATAAAAATTAGTATTGAATCTCGTATATTCGGTTTCCACAAAATTCAGCTTCGTGTGTTTGAATAATATAAGTTGGCTTTTTTAAAATAAGGAATATGAAAGCTACCTCTCCCTCCCGGCACTGGCCGGAAGGACTTTTTGATAGGTACTTTTTCCCCCCTTTTTAAATTTAAGTAGTTTTCAGTACAGTTAAACATAAACTACTTTACCTCCCTTATAGTAAAATAGTTAAAATAGATAAATTGAATAATATACAACTGATAGCCATTCACCAAAATATAGGAAGAATTAGGTTTTGTCACTAGAAATGAATATCCGGTATGTTCCCCAAAAATTAAGTTTTAGCTTGTTTTGTTTGCTCCCCCCCCCCCCCCCCGAAAAAAACCAATGGGAGAATTTTTAACTCATGGAGGGTCTAAAACTCTAGTTTTTAAACAAATCAAGTGAGATATCGTTTCTTATGTATTTTTTAAATTCTAAATCAGCTGACAACATCCGCAAGTCGATACGATCAATTGTCAGAAAGTTACGGCAGGTTTTATGAATATAACGTCGAAAATTATAATTTAGTGCAGGTAAAATAGGTTTTTGCAGCAATAACTTATGACCAATCACACACATTTGATAGAACATCGTTTTGGCACAAAGTGAATATTCGATGAATCCCCCAAAAATAAAACTGTTTTACCGTGCTTTGGGTGGAAGGGGACATTTTAAATCATTGGAGGATTCAACTTTTTTTAATAGGTCAAGTGGGATATCGTTTATACATTTTTTTTTTAAATTGTGAATCGAATGACACCGTCCACAAGTCCATACGTTCGATCTTTAAAAAGTTATGGTTTGTTTTATGAATACGATTTATGAGAACATGGATTTTGACAATTTCAATACCCTTGAAGACTGGTGATTTCTATTTTAAGGACATTCAATAAGTTTGAAATTATTTAATACGATGTAAAGAATGTGTTTTGATCGTAAAATGAATGTTACAAGGCTGTGCTCAATAATGAAGTATAATTTTCGACTTCGCATTCATAAAACCTGCATAACTTTATAAAGAATGATCGTATCAACTTGCGGACAGTGTCATTAGATTCGGTATTAAAAAAATACATAAACCATACCCCACTTGGAATTTTTGAAAAAACGTTGAATTACCCCCCTCCCCCCCCCCCCGAGTTCAAATGCTTCCCTTTGTCCTCCCCAAAACACCACTGTAAAACTTTATTTTGGTGAGGCTACACTGATCTTCAATTCTAGAGACAAAACGAATTCTTTACGAAATTTTCGTGAATGGTCATCAATTGTTCCGGTAAAAACTTATTTTACCTGCACTAAAGTATAATTTTTGACTTCGTATTCATAAAAACTGCCGTAACTTTCTAACAAAGAATAATATCGTCTTGCGGATGGTGTCATTCGATTCAGAATTAAAGAAATCATGGTAAACGATACCCCACTTGACCTACTTAAAAAAAAAAAAAAAAAAAAACTTGTTTTCGCACCTCCCTAAGTTAAAAACTCCTCCTTTTGCTGCCTTAACATGGTAAAACAACTTGATTTTTTAGGAACTTGCTGGATCTTCATTTCTAGTGCAAAAATGTTCTTCCCAAATTTCGATGTATGGTCATCATTTGTCTAAAAAAAAACACTTACTTGAACTATTTTATGTCTGTCTGCAAATCGCTTACACGTCGCGACGATATAAAGTTACCCCGCTACCAGAAAGCTCATCAAAAAGCCTTACATTGCCCCCCCCCCCCCCAAAAAAAAAAAGTTGATAGAACGGGTCATAACACCGTCATAGTTTAAACATATGTTAATATTTGAATATTAAAATAAACAACTTTCAAACAAAACTAAGTGAATTGTAAATATAGATTTTAAGTTATATTAAAATGATGAAAACATCTCTCTTAAAAATATTTTTAGACCCTGTGGTGCTTCTCAAAAATAAGCCTTATCTACCCTCTTTTTCTCAATGAGAGTATTAAACTTTTTTTTTATTCGAAAATTTGTGTTGAGCAAATTTTGTTTGAACAGATCTCAAATTTGACAAGAGAAGGGATACAGACTGCACTTGAAAATCGGACGCTCAATGCCTGATTAACGCACGGGGCAACTAGGCCAAGGCCTTGTGGTAACCACAGACGGGACTCTCCAAAAAAGTAACAATTTAGAATTTATTAATCCTTAACTGCTGACAGAAATTGTCGAACAGCTACTTACTTTCAGTTCTCCGAAATCAGCTTAAATTAGATATGTTGTAGACAAAATATTTTGGGTTTTTTTTTTTTTTTATAAAGTTATTATAGCATCAAATATAAGATTTCAGTTAACCTGAGTTTCATGAGCATTTTTATAAAAAATGCATGAAATTTTCGTAATACCTCCGAAAAAAATTTTCGGGTACTGTTTTGGTTTTGAGGGCCTAAACCTTGGTTGTCTGATAATCTTAACAATATTCTGTATAAACTTTAATTATTTAGGAACATAATTTTACTTTCAAGAGGACCCCAGAAGCCAAGGGATACAAGTGACAAAATTTAGATTTGGAGTAAATGGAGTTTAAAGTTCGAACATCAATAGTAAATAGATCTTTTTGGGTGAAAGGTATTTCGTATACACCTGAAACCAAATACCTTTCACCAAAGAAGATGAACAATGCAGTTTATATAGGTATGACAAGCAGGAAACTTAAATCTAGAATCAAATTTTAAAAATAGAATAATTTATCCATCAAGATTTTATTTTCCATCCATTATCCGGGAATCAATAGATATTTTTACGCAACGAGAATATTTGCAATGATTCACTGTCCCTTGATTTACTTAAAATTCAGAAAGAGATGCTACGCAATTTTAGTAATAATATTAATCTACGCTCGCAAATATCCACTTTCATTAGGTGCGTTCGTAATTATATAAATACGTAGCACCTATAGTCGTCGTTCAGTCCGTCTGTCTGTCCGTCCGTCTGTCCGTCCGTCCGTCCGCATATAATAGAGCAAAAACTACCCAACCGAATGGTCTGAAATTTTAAATATATGATTGTTGTAAAATTTTTTCGAGCCATTTCAAATTTTATGAAAATCGGATGCATAGTTTAATTACAGGGACAGTCAAAAGTTTTTCTTTACATTACCGCCAATGAAAAAAATTATTGCACGTGCATTTTAATGATGTTAAAGCTTTCCGAATGGTCTCAAATTTTAAACATATAATTATTGCGACATTTTGTCAAGCTATTACAAATTTTATGAAAATCGGATGTATAGTTTAATTACAGGGACAGTCAAAAGTGTTTCTTTACATTAAAGCCAATCGGAAAAATTATTTCTAGTGCATTTTAATGATGTTACAGCTTTCCGAATGGCTGAAATTTTAAATATATAATTCCTGCAAAATTTTGTCGAGCCATTTCAAATTTCATGAAAATCGGATGTATAGCTTAATTACAGGGACTGTCAAAAGTTTTCCGTTACATTAAGGGGAATGGGAAAAAATTATTGCAAGTGCATTTTAATGATGTTACAGACTATGCACTTATGAATTGCAAATAAATACACATTCAGTACAATATGAGGGTGCAAAAAATAATTATAAAACTAGTTATAGTACGAACGCACCTCATTTGCCACGTTTGACGAGCAATTTCCAACTTGTTTTATTTTATGTTTGCACTGATTTTTATTATGCATGATATCTCGTGACATTGTTTACCAATTTATGGTTTTTTAAAATTTGTGAAAATATTTCTACCATGAATGATCTTGAAAATGTCGCCGTTTGTGCGATGAAATGTTCGTCAATCTAAATAAAACTATTTTATCACATTTTATAGCATTATTTAGCTTAATCTACTCCTGCAGGTTTAACATTAGATTGCGAGTGTCTTCATGCGATTAACGTAGACTCTTACGTTGTTAATAATTAATATCAAAGCTAAAACGCTAGAAGGCGAAATCTGCAAAAAAAATAATTTAAAATATACCTGGATGTGATTCAGGCTGTAAATATTAAATACGCGAAAAAGATCGAAAGAAAAACCGTATGCAGTATTTTAAAGTACTTTGTTGGAAAGTGTTGAGTCTAAATTTTAATATCAAAGTTGAAAAGTGTTTACACTGTCAAAAATAATTGTAAAATTACGTGTATTTTACCTTAAATTGCTCCCGTAAATTTACGAAAACTTTGCCACTTTTTCCAAATAAAAAGTCAAATTCCGTAAATTTTATGTTTTACGGACATAACCCGTTTATCTAAAGGCAAAGTCCGTTTATCGAGAAGCAAAGCCCTTTTTTGTGCGTTTTCCTGGAATCTCTGCTTCAGTAAAATTGCTGCAGCAATTTTTTAGTGTATTCATGCGGGTTGTCTGTCTGTCTGCCTGTCCGTCTGTACACACTCCAACTACCAAAAAATCTTCGAATTTTCACGCAATTCGGAAACGTTCACCAGATTAAAATCACCAATTTAAGATCACCAGGGCATGTTTGCTATTGTATACGTAGTGTATGAGATTAATAGCTCATTTACAGGGGCACTCAAAAGTATTCCATTACATTATGGTATATGGGAAAAAATCGTTTGCAGAATATTTTAATGACATTACGCTATTTCAAATGTATTGAAATTGATCTAAATCACTGAATTTCGCTACAAGATGATTACGATAGAATAGGGCACTCGTATCATTTGCCGTTCATTTACAGGGGCACACAAAAGAAATCGGTTATAGTACTGTCTTTGAGTAATACAGCAGAACCTCGATTATCCGACGTAATTGGGACCGACTGTCTTTCGGAATATCGAAATTTTCAGATAATCGAGATTACTTCAATGTTAAGATTTAAGGTAAATATTTGCAATATTTCTTATGGTAACAAGTGCTTAATGAAAATAAAGCAATAGCAAAATAAAAACAAGAATAAATTACCTGAATTTTAATTTTGAAATTAAGTACATTTTACATATATCACAAGGGTTTGAAAAAATGTTTTGCTTATCGCAATTGCTTTTTCTTTGAAGCTCTATCATGGAGTTTTTTTTATTATTAGTTCACCAATATTGCAGTCTTTCTGCTGCTCCAGACATGCCAACCCTTTTGCAAAGCATCCAAAAGTTTCAGAATTGCTATTTTGTCCGTTTCCTTCGTTCCAATCCGCAGCTTACGGGAATTCAAGTTCAATTCAAGGGAACCCTAAGAAAGAGGATCGAAAATACTTATATGTACTCGCAGTTCCGAAAGGACCGCTTGCACTCAAAGAATATGATAGTTAAATAAAGCTTTCAAAATGGATTTTGCACACAAGTAATGCGATAGGGAAAAAAAAGCTTTCAAAATGGATTTCTGTTAATCGAGAGTTTCGGTTAAAAGAGTCTCGGATAAAAGAGGTTATACTGTAATTACTGGATGTGCGTTTTCAATGTCGGCATGCGCTTTTAAATTTAATTATTTTTATTTTACTCGTTGTATATAAATTCTATACCTCATACATTGATGCACAAAAGAATCGCGTACCATTCTCATTATTACCGGAAATTGCTGAAAGAGAATTTTCAACTGAGGTATATATATATATATATTTCTTAACTGAACTCCATTTTGGCATGCATTTAGTTAATAGACGCAAATCTGTATATCATATACAAGGCTGCTCAAAGCATTCGCATAATTTTCCGATTGTAGATGCGAACAGCTGAAATTGTGTTTTCAAATGCGTTACACGGTTCAATTAGACATAATATTTTAACTTAGTAAACGGTGCTGTTTTGTAACATTATTCTGAATGTGCTGGAAAACGTTTCATAATCTATGCTTGACGTATGATTTTTTTCATTCCTGTTAGTATATTGAAAGGCACATAAAATTTCAAGTTCCTCTTTCTGTTTAGACGCAAGAATTATTAATTTGCAAAGTGTTTTCTAATTAATAACTCAACTTTCAATACTGAGTGAGGAAGAAATTTTTCAGAAAGACTGTTGCAACATACAACAGATGATTAATAAGTTTTCAGTTTTAGTTTAGCATTGCAATTAATTTCACTGCCGTATTCACTCGCGTGTGATAAGTCGACGAATCTAACTAGAATCTGTTTTTTTAAATTTAAAGTAATATGCGTTTACAGTCTCGCTCGAATTTGATAAGTTAATGAATCTAACTTGAATATATCTTTTAAACTTTAAATATTATTGAATGAAAATATATTAATAACGAGTATCGTGAGCCTTTGAAAGTTTTGACATTAGAGATGTCAAACTAGCGTGTGTATATAGAATGAGATAAGGAAGGACGATAGTTTGCATTGAATAGAAATTTTGTTAAGGGGACCATGGACCTTTATTTGAGCGAAAATCGACCCCAAAATCGACATTTCTTTTTGTGTGTAGTATTATTCTCCAATTTGTACTACGCCATTTATGGAAAACTGCACGCAGAAACGATTATTTTACGCAAAATTACAAGTGTTTTAATTTTGTTCACAATTTTTGGACTTTTAATATGCTTTAAATCTGTTTTTCTCAATACTGATATTTCAGCTTTTTTCAAATGCTCCTTGCTACTTAATTTTTGATCAAAATTCAAGAAATTGATGATGAAGCTTAAAAAGGAACTGTGTATTTATTTTAAAATTCGGCTTCATTAAGACAATTAAATTTGATTTGTAACACAGAATTTTGATGAAAATCGATATAGAACTCAGAAAAATACTCTAAACAACTATTCAGGGGATTAAAAAATCGATACACAGGTTTGTTTGGAATAGTTTTACGTGATTAAAATCCAAAATTGATTAAATATCTAAAAAATTACGACGCAAGGACCAATTTAAAATTTTAATTTTTTTTTAATCTCAAAATTATAAAAAGATTAGATATTTCTATTAAGATGTTTTATATACTTATGGTGAAATGTATATTTTCACAAAATTTCAAATCTCTATTATGAAAATAAAAAAAAAAATTTTTAAACGCCCGCCGTCCCTTTAAAATTTTTGTTGTGGCAACTGAATATTCATAAGCAGTCTGAATTAAACTCTTGGCGCGAATCAGGTTGTAGCAATGCCCACTAGATTGGATAAAGCCGGGTCGCCAAGGGCGGCTAGTACCATGTATTATACATTTGAATTTATAAATCATATACAGGGCTACACAAATTCGGATATTTTTCGTACTATTTTGCAGAAATTGAGTTTACAAGTACTTTATGCGTTTTTTAAATTAGTTATTTAGACATCTTTCACCATAATGAATTGCAAAGTTTTGTTACCGTATTCTGAATGTGTTGGAAAGTGTTTCATAATCTATGATGGATCCAAGATTTTTTGTTCTTGTTCTTGTTGAATACGTATAAGAAACAGATGAAACAAAGTAGTTCGACTTAAAAACAACTTCGTTGGCAGTTTACTGTAATGTTCCATTCGCGGCTCGTGAACGTTTAAGCTAAACCTTGTGGGACTTCCATCCGTTAGATCGGCTTGAATGGTCTGGTAATCAAAGCAATCTATAAACAAAGTCCCAACTGATTTCACCTAAATATATAACCTACCTTTGGGATTGCTTAGTTTTTACATCTATTCTATTACATAGTATTTTCTGGCAATTGTGATTAAGGGATAATATAGTTTTAATTGATTTATAGTAATAAACAAAGTTTTCATAAAAATATTTGTTTTTATCATATGTATATACACACGTATATATTTGTAAAGAAAATATCGCCTAGATGAGAATAAACAAGTTGGAAATTGCTCGTCAAACGTGGCAAATGAGGTGCGTTCGTACTATAACTAGTTTTATAAATATTTTTTGCACCGCATATTGTACTGAATGTATATTTTAGTGTACTTCATAAGTGCATATCCATTTCATTCTGTTCGAAATGCTGTAACATCATTAAAATGCACTTGAAATAATTTTTTCCCTTTGGCCGTCATGTAACGGAAAATTTTTGACTGTCCCTGTCATTAAACTATCCATCCGATTTTCATAAAATTTGAAATGACTTGACAAAATTTTGCAACAATCATATGCTTAAAATTTCAGATCATTCCGTTGGGTAGTTTTTGCTCTGTTATAGGCGGACGGACGGACAAACAGACGAACTGAACGACGACTATAGGTGCTATGTATTTATATAATATATTTAATACATTTAATACATTAATTTAATATTTTAATACATTTACACAGTGTAAATTATGAATAAAGCCCTACTATTGCAATATCCTTTTATTCATTTATTTTATATTTATTTTATTTATTTATTTATATTTGTATTTATTTTATTATTTATTTATATTTATTTATATTTTATTTATTTTATTTGTATTTTTTATTTATTTATTTTACTTATTTAAAAAAAATCCTCCAACCCAAGTATTAAATTTACTGGAACATAAAGTTGGTTAGATTAAAAAACAAACAGCGTAAGTGTTAAGGTTGATGATACGAGAGTACTTAAAAGAAGTTGATATTTATATACTTGGCGGTTTATTACGAAATGACTATATTCTATAAAGAAAATTTAAATGTCAAGCATTATCGTGACTCATTTCAATTATATTACTTGTCTCTCTGTTTTCTTCTAAAATTGTGCATTTTTACTACACCTACTCAAATATTTTGTATCAATTGTATTTAGTAGATTATACAATTTTAATTTGATTTTAAGCGGCAAAATATGAAAAAGGTATATATAGACCAGCGGCTACTGCACAAATCATCACCTCATCGAGTTTACGGCTGAGATTCAGGGATTGCACTTGATTAGCATATTAAAGTGGAATTTGTCTGACAAGACATATCGCTCACCTGCAAGGAAAGTGACACATCTCGACAAAAGTAAATTTCACAGGAGAGGCAAATGGAAAATAAGCATGATTTTACAGTAACATGAAATTATAGCTCTCAGCTCTGAATGCAGGAATGAAAACGTGCATAAAAGTATAAAACTCTTAAAAATGAAGACGTAGGATGAGGTTTGGAGGTTTGGGTAATTTTACCTCCCCACACAATCCACCTCTCTTATGTTGTCACAAATCGACATATTGAGTAATAAAGTGATTTTCCATATAACTACACTCATAAAACTGTTTGTGTAGCAAGACGTTCGTAGTTCAGTCAGTCTTATCAGTTCATACCGGGTGTCCCAAAAAGGACTGACTGATTTTAAAATTCAATAACTTCCAAACGGTGACAGATATTAAAAAAATTCTTGCAGGAGGGTTATGCATAAAGTTAAAAATTTTATTACAGTGATTTTCGATTTTAGTTCGAATTACAAACAATAGATGGCGCTGTAAGCAATAGTCGCTAAATACAGGCTCGATTTTTGGTCCTTTCTGTTGTTCCATGCAGAAAAAGGAGATGGAAATGTATTATCCGGGCCACGAAGTACCAAAAATCGAGCCTGAATTGACCCTCTATTGATCGCAGCGCCATCTATTGTTTGTAATTTGAACTAAAATTGAAAATCACTGTAATAAAACTTTTAACTTTATGCATAACCCTCCTGCAAAAATTTTTTTAATATCTGTCACCGTTTGGAAGTTATTGAATTTTAAAATCAGTCAGTCCTTTTTGGGACACCCAGTAGAATGTATAATTGATAAGCATACACCATTAATTTTATAAAATAATCATATAATTAGTTCTCTGGACACATATTCAAATTTCTATATGAGTAACATTAATATTTTTTTAGAAGGAAAACTTTAATTCTATTTTGCTTATGAAGAAAAGAAGAATGAGAGTTTTAAAGGAAAAATCATCCAGAACTTAAAAAGCTTAGGGTTTGCTTATGACAGTTTTACTAGTAGAATAAAACGGAAAAGGAATTTTTGCGAGATGTGTCACTTTTCTTGCAGGTGTTTATATGTTGATAGAAACCACCTTCAGACCCAATTTTAGTGGTTGATTTGTAGTCGAGTTACAAAGGTATGAAAGGAAGGAGGACTGGATGCAGGACAACACAATGGTAAACCTTCCAATCAACCATTGAGATTGGGTCTGAAGATGGTTTCTACCAAGGTATGACTTTATAGACCAGTCCCATCTTAATATGCTAATCGAGATCAACTAATTCTAAATTTACAGCCGTGAACTTCATGAGGTGGTGATTTCTGCAGCGCCACCAGCACTAATATGATTATCTCGTTTTATTTGATAATGTTTTTACCAGCAAAAATATAGCCCACACGAGAATAAAAAGCAGTATAAAATGAAATTTCTGGGCGAACAGAAATATTTTATATTGGTTGTTTTTGAGTGAGCTTGTAATTTTAATTTGATTGTAGACGACAAAAAAAAAAAAAAAGATATAACACTATCTCATTTCATGATGTTTTTATAAGGAAATATAACCAACATGAGAATAAAAATTATTATGAAATAAAGTTGGTGAGAAAATACAAATAATTTATGCCAATTTCTTTTAGGTGAGCTTATAATTTGATTTGATTTTAGAGGGTAAAATGTGAAAAAGATAAATCAATATCTCGTTTTTATTTTCTAATGCTTTTATAAAGAAAATATAGTCAACATTAAAATAAAAATTGTTATAAAATGATATTGGTGAGGTTCAACAACTAGAACATTTATTCATGTTATATGTATTACATAAAATATATATCTGGTCTTTATATTCATACTTTAAAATATTTTACATCAATTTGGTTTTAATGAAATTAATTCAATTTGAATTTTAATAATGAATTTTTTATTTATTTATACCGACCAATAAGTTATATTTTACTATTCTCAATATGAGAATGTGTAAGACAAATTTCTTATTTGCGTAATATTAATACCATTTAACAAAATCAAGTAGTTCGATTTAAAAACAACGTTATTGGCCATTTTCACGTAATGTTCCCACTGAGGATATTGAATACTTACATGAAATCTTGTAGGTTGGTTGGTTGATTTTGTGACGGCCGATTATCTACACTAGGGATATAGGCCCGAGGGGGAGTGCCCTTCGTGGGGGGTCTTTCTAAGGGAACCTAACCCGTATTAACGCATGGAAATCCATGGTTCGAAGAAAACCACGAAAACTCCGAACGATTAGGCCGACGGGCGCGATTGTGATCGAACCCAGCACTTCCCGTCTACCAGTTTCGAGAGCAGAACCTCTCAGCCAGAAATCTTGTGGGATATCAATCCTTTAAATCGGCTTTAATGATGTAATGAAGAAACTAATCAGTAAATGAAATCCCAACTGATTTCACTTAAATATATAGCTCATTGTGGGATTGTATATTTCCACTACACCTATTCTATTATCTAATATTTCCTATCGATTGAATTTATGTGAACATACATTTTTTATTAATTTTTAACTGGTAAAACAAAAAATATGCAAATGAAAAAAATAAGAGCTTTTTTTATGAAGAAAATAGCGCAAACGTGAAATAAAATAAATTGAAAATAAAGCTGGTGAGATGCGGAAATAAATACATTACATCGAAGAAGGTGTAGATTGGCGGTTTCGGGATTTCAACCAAGGATCTCATTATCAGCTTGCGAGAACGTTAGCGTCGAACAAAAGTCCAAGCCACTTACTCTAAGCTAGTAACTCGCTTTATACTGATCAAGTGAGAATAGATCGCTACACACTCCATCCCCAGTGAGGAAGACATCTTTTTGACGTCTAACGAGCGATATGTATTCGTGAGTGAGGCTGTCGTACGCATGTGTGATGCACGGGATTGCAGGCTTTGTGCTGTGAGCGTTTCACAGGCTTTCCTTGCTGTAAATGATTTATTAGGGGCTGACATCTGTTGGTTATGAGATTCGATGATTGTTGTTGATAGGTTGTTGAAAATTGCGTGTTTGTCCGGATCAACAATGAAGAGATCGAATTGGCGCTGTCGGGATTTGAACCAAGGATATCATGAACAGTAGGTGAGAACGTTAGCGTTGAGCAAAAGGCCAAGCCAGTTATTCTAAGCTAGTAACTGGCTTTATATTGATCATGAGAATCCTTGTTCAACTCCCACTGGCGCCAATCAGCCTTTCTTGATTTGTGACCTGGACAAACACTCGACTTTCAACAACCTTCAACAGCAACCAACTTATCTCATAACCATGGTAGCACTAAATAAATCATCTCCTGCACCCAACGCCTATGGAACGCTCACAGCAAATCTCTACAGCACCAATTCAACCTCTTCAACATATTATGTTGTAAACTATTATTTTAAGACAATCAAGCTGATTGGTAAAGCTATCATACGAATTGGCTATGTTTCCAACTGAGGGCAAAAATGTCCAGGCCGGGAATCGAATCCAGATCCTTGGTTTACAGGGCCAATGCTCTACCGTTTAAGCTAATTGGGCCGACAACCGGCGAGCATATTTAGCTCAGATAACCTTACTGGTACTGACATCTGGTCTGTCATGTAGACAGCTCAACAGAATAAACCGCAGATAAAGGAACGCCATATAAACGATGAGTACGTAGATAAACTATTATTTTAACATTATAAAAAATAACGTTTTTAAAAAATAATGGGGCGAACGGAATATAAAAATAGTCGCCTGTGGCAACCCTGTATGAGTGATATACTTACACGAATGCACATAAACATTGAACAGGACCCAAATAGTCATTTAACGCAGTGACAAACCACTTTTACCATTTTCTGTTTCATAGGTGATCGCAAGTTTTATTATTAAATTTATTATTATCCCCCTAATTGCCCTCCCAACTAAAGCTTCACCGAAATATATGAAATCAAGCATGTTCTTTACATCCCAGAAGTTTAAAACCATTCGCCAATAATTTTGGCAGATATTCGACAAACCGTGTATAATTGAAAGCATCTAGTCCCTGTTCTTTAACTTTTGCAGGCCATCGTATACAAAATTTGGTTATAAATTGGTGGTAAAATCAAACTTTATTTTACTTTATTATACTAATGACTGCACATCAAATTTTTATAATATCTCAGAATTTTTTTGTCTTTATTATTTAAATAAAATTATAGTAATAATATTGAATCTGAAAGATATTATTTAGTTAATCCCAGTGCAGAATGAGTAAACTCTGGTTAAGAATATATAAAAGTCATTGGTTGATTTTAAAATATATTTCTACAGGTGTCAAAGAACACCTTTTAAAAGATTTCGATAGTTATTTTATTTGTAATTGTTAGGTTAAAAGCAATCACATACATCATTTTTAATAGACTGAAGACATTTTTATGCAGGTTACCTTTAAAAATGACAAATAAATAAACTATTAAATTTAAAAAAGCAAAAACCCGACTGCGTAAAAAGCTAACTAATTAATTATTTCTCATCAATGTGAAACTATTTTTTTTTTTCAATTCCTACTATTAGCTCACACTCTCGCTATATATATATCTTGTTCAAATATTCAATCGTTAATAAAATACTTATTATTCATCCAATCAAGCTCAAATAAATTTTTTGTTAAACTTGTAGTGGATGACAATTGATGTTAATCCAGTTTTTCTTTTAATATTAACTCAGTAATTAAATTAAATTAATTTTCAATAATCGAGAGAGCCCTCTTCTTGATCAAGGTATTTTGAGACAGAGAGAGACCCCTTCTTGATCAAAGCATTTTAAGCACTACTCAAGAAGAAAGAAGAATGGGAGAAAGAAAAATTCTCTTATTGACCTAAGTGGGAATTGACTTAAAATATTTTTTTTTTATATATTACTTGTGTATACCTATTTTACCTTACCTATTTTTTTATTTACTTGTATTGATGACTTTTAAGTTGTGTTTAATTGTTAGTTCCTATCTATAAACACTGTTTTGATGAGGTCTATAGATGTCTATGATAGTTTGAGTTGCAGTAACGCTAGAGATCCACAATACATACACAACTTCCAGGTTGTATAATATTTAGCAGAGCTTCTGACTGTAAAATAGTCAATGAAACATTGTCTTCATTTTGAAAGACCTATCCAATGCTATGCCACTCAATAGGGTGCGTGAATTTTTTTTTTCGTCTCTACCACCCTTTTGTATTTTACGGCCGCCATTTTGAGTTTATAAAAACAAAACCTAGCCTATAACCATCGGGCCGTTAAGACGAATCAATAGAGACTTTATTCATTAAAATCCATCCAGCCGTTGGGATGTTTCGAGGGTATAAAGAAATCCACATACACAGATACGCGTGAAACACATAACCCTTCTTTTCAGTCGGGTAATAAGCATAAATCAAAACTTTAAAAGGTATCGTTTAACAACAGAAGAAATAGGTTTAAGCACTTCGCTATACACTAATTCATCCAAAATATTTTTTTTGAAAATCAATAGCAACGGCGTGAAATCAAATCTCATACAATATCCACCTGTAATTGCAACTTAACTGCTTCAATGAACAATACAATCAACAACATCCAAGCATATTAGTCCAAGAGCTGTTAAACATTTTAGGGAAGGTATTTGAGGGACCCTGAAAATTTGTGCAACACTTCTTTTGTAATGGTTGAATACACAATCGAATGTCTGGCTGAAGGATCGTGGCCCAAAAACTGTGCCAGACACGTGTCAAGTGCCAATTTTTTGACTACCCAAAAAAGGTATTTGAGGCACGCTGAGATTGAGGCAGAATAATATTTATGCTTAGAAAAAAATATTTTGAAAATGACACACTTTAGTCGGCACAAAAACTGTGCCAGACACGTGTCAAGTGCCAAATGGCACTTGACACGTGTCTGGCACAGTTTTTGGGCCACGATCCTTCAGCCAGACATTCGATTTTGTATTCAGGCATTACAAAAGAAGTGTTGCACAAATTTTCAGGATGCCTCAAATACCTACTGAAAAATGTTCAACAACTCTCCTACTATATTATATTGAGCTAAGCAAACAAGATTTCCATTTAATTCATTCGTGAAATTTTTTGCTTGCTATTTTCTGCTTTTCGTATAATTCTGAATCAGTTAAGTTCAGCTAAATATATTGAATTATTTAGTTACTATCAGGGCTCTTTTTAGGGTCGTATTTACACTAAAAGTTTTTGTGTCCAAAGAGAAAAAACAACAAAAGTTAAATTTTCATAAAATAAATCAAAACTTTAAAAGTATCATTTGACAACACTAGAAATAGATTTAAGCACTTAGCTAGACACTAATTCTTCCGAATTCCTTTTTTGTTGAAAATCAATAGCAACGGCGTGAAATCAAATCTCATCCGATATCCCGCTATTATTTCGACTTGATTGATTCAATAAACAATGCAATCAGCTAACATCCAAGCATATTATATTGAACTAAGCGAACAGTATTTCCATTTAATTCATTCGCGAAAATTTTTGCTTGTTATTTTCTCCTTTCCACATAACTCTGATTCAGTTGATCGGTTAAATACCGATATCGGGTATCTACTAGTTTAGTTAGGCAAAAAGAATGATTTATTGAATGGGATTGACAGTAAAATAATTAAAGTACAGTAGAACCTCTTTTAACCGAAACTCTCTGTTAACCGAAATTCATTTTTAAAGCTTTTTTTTTTCTTTATTTAACTATTACATTCCTTCGTGCAAAATCCATTTTGAAAGTTTTTTTTTTTTTAACTATCATATTCCTTGTGTACAAGCAGTCCTTTCCGGACTACGAGTACATATAAATATTTTTGATCCCCCTTTCTTAGAGTTCCTTTGAATTTAACTTGAGTTCCCGTGAGCTGCGGAGTGGAACGGATAACAGGAACAAATGAGCAATTCTAAAGCTTTAATGTTTTGCAAAAGGTTTGGTGTGGCTGGAGAAGCAGAAAGACTTTGACACTGGTGAAATAATAATATTAAAAACTCTTAATAGAGCTTCAAAGCAAAGGCAATCGAAACTGCGACAGACAAAACATTTTTTCAAACCCTTGTGATATATGTAAAAGATACTTATTTTCAAAATTAAAATCCAGGCAATTTATTCTTGTTTTTATTTCGCTATTGCTTTATTTTTATTAAGCATTTGTTACGATAATAATAAATATTGCATATATTTCTCCTTAATCTTAAAATTAAGGCATTCTGGATTATATGAAAATTTCGATTTTCCGAAAGAGGTCGGTCCCAATTACTTCGGATAATCGAGGTTCTACTGTACATATTGTTGTAAGATAGGAAAATAGTTTAAATTTACCATTATCACAAATGTTCGATGTGACTTCCTTTCGTGACTCTGCAAATGTCCTATCGGTAAATCATTTCTTGACACAGATTTGTCAGCATGTTTCCGTCGATCCAATTAATTGAAATACAGATTCTTGATTTTAGTTCAGGAATGGATGCAGGAAGTGCGACTTGTATGCTTGATCCTTTACAAAACCTCATACACCGAAATAAAGCGAAGAAAGATCTTGTGATCGTAGTGGCCATTGAATAACACATCCGCTCGCTAAGCGATAGCGTCAGTTATGACACCTAACGCCACCTATGAATAAACTTCGGCAATATTACTACTAGTCTGAATTTCAACTAGTTAATTTTATTTAATATTTCGGAAGTTCTTAACTTACGAATCTGCCCAACTAATTTGTAGATACCCTGTACATTAAATAATTTAGTTACCACGAGGTCTTTTTTTAGGTGTTGTATTTCCCTAAAAGGTTATAATACTTTAAACATAACGAGATCCCCTGAAGTGCTCTGAATGCTTTCTGTAGATTCGAGAATGAATAGCGTTTACAGTCCGTGTACAAAGACACAAGAAGAGAATTTGGTTAAAGGCAGGCCCGCACAGAGGGTTAGAGCCGGTAAAAATTATCAAGGACCGGCTCATCTAGGGAGCCCGGCTTCGGTCTTGGTTTTTAAATAATATACAAAAAAAGTAGACACGTACTTTTTAAGTTAAAATTTTAAATTAAAGCAAATTAAAAAACAAAAGGCAGAATTTGCTAGAATGTCGGGCAGGATTCTCTACGCACCGGGCTCAGGGCCTGTATTTCCGTGTAAATATAAAATATTTGAAACTTCATTTGATATCAAGAAAGTTTTGTAATGGCTGCCCTGTTTGATGATGCGGATGATTTTAGATGCACGAACTAGAATCAGGTAGAAAGTTCGGTAGGGTCACAGGTTAAGGTTTCATATTTAATTTCTTTCACACTTCAAACTTTTTCCTTCAGAAATTCAATTAAAATTTAATTATTTTCAATATTTTAACATTTTATTTAGAATCTTTAGATGAAAAGTGTTACAAATACATCATAAAGTGAAATAATGTAAAAGAAAAATGATAAAATTCTAAGCAAATGCTACATATCTGTTTTTTAAAAAAGGTAATATCCAACAATTCATTTTCGAACAGCGTAAAACCTGTTTATAATGGAATCCTACTATAAACGGAAAATATCATGGTCTAGCCCCTCAAAAATGTTATTCAATTATACCTTCTAAAATGAAAACAATGTGTATAAAAAATAATTTTTCACTGGTCGTTTGCGTATCGGTCTTGGTCTTATCAGGTTTTATTGTATTGTACTTATGTTGTGTATGGGGGGGGGGGGGGCAGGTACTGGAATTATTACCGGGATCCGCGGTCTCTTTGTCCGGCCCTGATTAAAGGACTGACTAAGATCAATAATTGCTAAAAGTGCGTTGAGTGTATTAGGTGGTGTGTAAAAATTATATATATCGCATACAGGGCTGCACGAAAGACTTCGCGCACATTCTCGGATATGAACAGCACTTGCTGAAATGGATTTTTACAGATTTGTGTGTTTTTTAAATTGTTTACTTAGCTATTTCATTTCATTCAAGGAAAATGAAACTTCTTAATAATATCCTGTTAGAGTTTGAAAGTGTTTCATAATCTATGCTTGATACAATATTTTTCGTTCTTATTTGCCGATAATCAATATAAACTACATCAAATCTTGTCTAACAATATATAAGGTATCCATCCACATAACGTTTCAACTTTAGTGCTTTTGTGAAGAAAACAATCTGCCAAGTGTAAGAATATTAGATTGATTTAACCCCACTTATCGGGCAAGTAAATTCTGGGTCTGAAATATTAAAAAGATTCACAGCCACCAGAATCTACAAACTAATTGATTAGAAAATAAAATGAACCAATGCAGATGTTATTGAAGGGCCTACAAGAGTTGCAATACTCTTGTTCACGTCAACAGTGATCAATCGATTTGTCATGATGCATAGAAGATGTTAAGCATACAGTGGAATTTCAAATTCCTGAGCATTGGGATGGTTGAAGCAAGCAAGGGTAAGGGGGGGGGGGGAAGAAAAGGGCCCAGAACCATACATTTTATTATATATATATAAAAATTAAATAAATCAAAAATAAATGTAATAGTGAGAAATTCCAGGCTGGGTATCGTTCCTTGTGATTTAGTCGGTATAATGTCAGTGCGCTATACTGATGGCCCGGATTCGAGTACCGGCATGGAATCTTTTTCACTAGGTTGACCTGCGCGCCTTTTAAGCAATTAATTTGAAATTTGATTTTCATTTGAAATATCAAAAATAATTTAGAAAAAATAAAATAGAACTAAGAAAAACAACAAAAAAATAGAGAACTACTGAGAAAATATCAAATTTGGAGAAAAAAGACGGCTAGGATTTGACGGCTAACTTCAGCAGCCAAAAAGAATTCAAAGTGCAACGAACTGCCGGAAGAAATCGAGCTAAGAGAAAGGATTGAAATGACAGCAGAACGGATGTCTCAGAGAGCTGTAAAGGGGAAAATCACTATCGGATTGCACGTGCAACTTTTGCAGCCAATGCGGTTGCAGAAGAGCAGCGAATCAAATTCCGTGGACAGAAAGAGTCAGCAGGAAGCTGAAAAAGGGTCTTTTTCATCATGTGTATTATAAAAATAAAATATTTTACTAAAAATTCCGGTGCAAATCGATCAGCTTTCAATAAAAATTAAGGGGGAAGTATATTACCATTACCCGATAAAGGGTTAAACAAATCATATTTTTATTTTTTAATTCATTGGTGCAGTTTCTTCGTTTGCTAATAATTTCCCATTTGCGTCTCTGTTTCAAATAAATGCAGTTAAATTGAAATGTATTAACTCTTTCTAAGTTAAATGAATTATTTTGCTAATATGTTGAGAAGACTGGGTGTCATCGTAATTTCAGAACAAATGGATTTGAAAGTAATTAAATGCTCTTCATCACATACATTATACAAGCAACATTTTATTCAATAATTCCGGTACAAATTTGATAGTTCTAGATTAAAATAAAGTGGGATAAATACTTTTCACTGCGTTAGAAAGGATTAAGTTATTTATCTTCTGCCTTTCGAAAATGACATAACATCGCGGTGCTTACGGAGTGTTAACGCGGCGTGAAACGCCGCCGCGCGAAACCTCCAACGAACTTGAATGGGAACATAAAGTTAACACGTTAAGTGTCACGTCAGTCACCGGTGACCGACAATGAACCTTCCGTTTAGGCCACGTCAGTCATCCGTTATTGACACTTAATAGATTGTGCAACGGGAACCTTATTTCATGGCCCAAACGGTTGGTCAGTTGGTTGTGTTTATAATGGCCAATTATCAACACGAGGGATATAGGTTCTAAGTGGGGGAGTGCCCTCCGTGGGGGTCTTTCTAAGGGAACCTAACCCGTATTTACGCTGGGAAAACGAAGGTTCGAAGAAAACCCCGAACGATTAGGCCGACGGGCGCGATTGGGATCGAACCCAGCACCTCCCGTCTACCAGCTGCGAGAGCAGAACCTCTCGGCCACTGGTGAAGCCATGGCCCAAACGGAAAGACAGACAAAATAGACTTAGCATTAAATGTGTTAAATTTCGAAACAAAGTATGGTATAAAAGATATAATTTTGTGAACTTTGGTGGAGTCCTGAAGGCCACTCCAGAGTTGTAAGCACGAGGTTAAATATAACCTCAAACAATAGGGCGCATAATGCATCCAAATTAAAATTTGGTTGCATTATACTTCTACGTAACTTCAACGACTGGCGCAGGTAAAAAACGGAGAATGTAAAGACAGTAGGATACCAAAGACCACAGAAAAATCATAGCGTTAGGTAACCAGAGTCCTAACTAACATTAAACTGAGGACTCATAAAAAGGGGGTACATAGCTCACTAATTTTGAATGACAGTTACCTAGTGCCCGTCATCAGCCCAAATTTTCCAGTGTGCGCTCGGATGGTTCTGCGTGGAAAAGGCACTTTGCTACACTATAACTGGTCCACAACGACAGATAAACAAGCATTTCGGCTTCTACCAGGATCTAAAATAGGGAATAAATTAAATTCAAAAATAAAACTTAAAAACTCAACTAAATAATCTGGGATGAAATTTTGCGACCAATACTAGCGGTGCGTCACTAGCCGCTCCCTGCGATTCAGCTCGGACGGTTCTGTTCTTAAAAGAACCCTATACCGATCAGGTCTACCACGAGAGGCTGCACTCGCCAGTGGTCTGGACTCTGGAGTAGAATAGTCGAGTAGACGCCTTTGTATTCTAGGGTTAATAATTCTTAATTTTTGCAAGAGATGACCCTGGAAAAAAGAGTTGGTTCTCAGTCTAACTTCTTATGTCATTTTGTAGTTATGACAATACATTTTAAAATGCCATTGTTGTTCAATCGTTTGCGAGTTAACGTCGTATTTTTTTCATGTGGTAAACATGTTAAGTTTCCAGCCAAATAAAAAGCACGTGCGGGACATACTGCTTTTCTTGTCCAATCAAAAGAAATATGCGAGTGAAAGCCGTCGTATAATTGTGAAAACCTACGTCGACAATGTGCCAAAACAAGATTTATGGTTGACACAGGGCAACCATCAACATCGACCGCATAACGAAATCGCTTTGGAAAGAAGAATATTCTGTGCATTTGGTGGAATCAGAAGGGTGGTTAACCCAGGACAAACATCAACATCAACCGCGTAACAGAATCGCTTTGGAAAGAAGATAATTATGTGCATTTGGTGGAATTTGAAATGTGTCGTGTACCATGAACTTCTAAAATCTGAAACGGTTAATACCGTTCCCTACGCGCTCAACTAATGATCAATTTTAATTATACATCGATCCAAAAGCGACCAGAATGTCCTACAAAACACGAAAAGTTATTTTGCTGCACGACTTCCCTCCCCCCCCCCCCCTTCCCTTCTCACACACTGCGAAAACGGCTTTAGAAACAATTTTTACATTTGACTGAAAAATATTGCTCAGCCGCTGTACTCCCCAAACTTGGCCCTATCCGACTACTACTTTTGTTCGTTGATGTCTCATGTACTCTCTATGAAGCGCTTCAACTATTACGGAGATGTCGAAAAATGACTTGATGATTGGATCCCTTCAAAAGATACACTATTTTTCTGGGATGGCATCCACAACATGCCAGAAAAATGGGGGAAATGTGTAGCCAGCGATGGCACTTACTTTGAATAAACCATTTTTTGCCTTTCTCCCAAATTATACGCGATTTTTTAATGAAATAATTAAGAATGATTAACAGCCACACCTAGTAATTCTTTGCGCAGTTTCTTTCTTGAAAATTTTTGTCATTTCGTGATTTTTATTCCGTTAATACAGTAAGTTAAAATGTGTTAGGTTATTTAACTAGTACAGTTAAAAAATATAGAATTTTGTTTAGAAAGTGCTAAAGTTGTCTATTAATATTAGCAGGGTGTAGTGGAGGGTATACGGAGGTATACGCCGTATACCCTCTGGATTTTTTAAAAAGTTCCGTATACCTTCTGTTTCTCAAATAAAGCTATATCGTATACTCTAGCCATGAACGCTCATGACTCTAGCGCAGCCATACACAACCTGCGGCCTGGCGACCTTTTATGTATCACCCGAGGCACATAATCAATCATTAACTCATATATATGGCCTGGCGACCTTTTATGTATGACCCGAGGCACATGATCAATCATTAACTCATATGTATGCCCTGGCGACCTTTTATGTATGACACGAGGCACATAATCAATCATTAACTCATATGTATGGCTTGGCGACCTTTTATGTATGACCCGAGGCACATAATCAATCATTAACTCATATGTATGGCCTGGCGACCTTTTATGTGTGACCCGAGGCACATAATCAATCATTAACTCATATGTATGGCCTGGCGACCTTTTATGTATGACCCGAGGCACATAATCAATCATTAACTCATATGTATGGCCTGGCGACCTTTTATGTGTGACCCGAGGCACATAATCAATCATTAACTCATATGTATACAATAAATTGAGATGCGCACAAAAAATATTTAAGATCTTCGGCGTTATTTTATATATTTTCACGAGGAGATGAAATCTGCCCTGTTATTTATAATTAACTCAAAACTGTGTTAAAAGCCGTTTGCTTAGTCAAAAGTTCTTTTTGAATGCAGTTCTTTTTGTCCTGCAGAAATAAGTATATTTCTTAATCTCCAACATTAATCAAACATCATTCCATATTAAGTTTGTACTATACATTTCTACAATGAAAAAAAAATTCGTTGAGCAAAAGATTGATTTATTAGATAAAATTTCTTTTTTTTTTTTTTTACTTTAGAACTTGGAAATTCTACATTATCATATTATTACCTTTTTTTACTTAGATACTACTTTTTAGGGTTAAATTTTGTCGTGGGCAAAATTGGTATCGAAAGCATTTTACAGCACTATCGCAAACAAGCAAACTTCGGCTGAGATTTCTCGCTGCGATTTCTAAAGCATTTGCAATAGAAATCTACCCATTACAATGTTTATTATTTGGAAAGAGTGATGTTGAATTTTTTGGTTATATTTCATCCCCAATAAACGTTCAATCCTAGTGATAATAAATGTGTTATAGAACTTATGTTATTTTATTTACTATTTTTTTTACCTTTTTATAAGTGTGTTGCGGCCAGCCAAAAGACGGAAACTTACGTAAGAAAAAAAAGACGGAAACTTATGTTTGCGGCCTGCGAGAAAAGAAGACTGAAACTTATGTTTGCGGACCGCGAGAAAAAAAGACGGAAACTTATGTTTGCAGCCCACGAGAAAAAAAAAAGTTGAGTATGGCTGCTCTAGCGTATACCCTCTGCCTATAGCGTTTATCCTCTGTTTTTTTTTTTTTTTTTTTTTTTTTTTTTTTTTACGGGTACAATGTTGAATATTAGTTGCCTCGCTAACATTTGTTTCTTCCGATTTATATTATGTTTTCTTTCTTTGTGTTCCTTGTATTTTTTCGAGATCGATATTAAATGTGAAATGAAATCTCATTCGACATTTATGTAATTACTTCGACTCGAATGCGTCAGTAAACAACACGGTTTACAAAATACAACAATGTTCGATTGAGTTAAATAAACAGTATTTTCATTTCATTTGCGCAATTTCTCCTTTCTAATCTCTTCCCCATTTGTGTCTCCGTTTCAATTCAGTTCAATTGAATGTAAATGCATTAAGTTATTTACCAAGTAACCATTCGAAAATAAAAACAACGTTTTGAAAAATATCCTAGAATTCTATATTAATATTAATCTCCTTGCTAAAATATAATCCTACGAATTGTTTTACGCAGCAGTTTTTATTTTTATTTTATGCCACGAACCAACATAAAAGACGTGAAATGAAATCGCGTATATTATCGTTTATTTTTACTTGAATGCTTCAGTAACTAACATAAGCTGCAACCTCCAAATATATTAGATTGAGTTATACAAACAGCGTTTTCATTTAATTCATTTCCGCTGCTACTTTATTTTTTTCTCCCATTTGTCTGACTTAGTTTCACTTTAGCTCAAACCCTTTAATTACTGTTAGCGGTCTCACAGACAGCTGGGTTTTTTTTTTTTTTTTTTTTTTTTTTCAAATTTTACAGTTTAAGGGGGTCTGGTACACATTTTAAAATAATTTTTATTTATTGAGTTAAAATTCTGAATTTTTTTGTGATGGTTAACCTTATCATTTTTAAACAAAATCACATGATAAAACTTCTCAGATTTTTTTTTATTTAAATTTAAAATTTATTCAAAAAGTGGGGTAATTTAAAATTGTTATAACTCGAAATATTATTTATAGAATTTCATTTTTTTTCATTTAAATAAATAGAAATATATTAGTTTTAATTTTGATTCAGCATTTTTAAAAATATTAACTTATAAAAAAATTAAAAATATTTAACGAAAAATTTTCAAAAAAAGTCGTGCAACATTTTTTTTAAAAAATCATATTTTCAAAAGTAAATATTTTCTTCAAATATGCTGAATCAAAATTACAGCAAAACAATTGAAAAAAATATGTTACCCTGTATCTTTAACGGTTCTTGAGTTATAAGAATTATAATATGAAAAATGGTGAAAAAACCTATCATGAAGAAAAACGCATTTTTACAAGAAGTCGTTTTCATGACAGCCATTGCCTGAAAGCCAGATTTTGAAAACAAACCAAAGCGAAAAAATTCATATTTTTTGTTCTAATTCAGATAGAAACATGATTCAAATGTCATTTTAATCAGAAAAAAAAACAGAGAAATTTCTTATGAAATAAAATGTTTTTACAAAATTTGAAAATTTTGTATCCCGGACCCCCCTAACTTATATTTTTCAGTTTAACTATAGATATTAGTAAAATTTAGCTCATTTGTAGCCCTAGTACCATATCGAACGGTATTTTTTTAATAATAATAGTCCTGCACATAAAGTTTAGTACAGAAACAATATCCTATCAGTTAATCGAGCATTTTATTCATCCTTCGATCTTGTGGTCTCAGAGACCACCGCTCATATACGTGTGCGACAATTTTTGTAAAAGCAATTAAGTGTCAAATTGAAATGTATTAAGCCTTAGTTGATGTTAGCAGTCTGATAAACCACTGCTTTTTTCAATTTTCGCAGTTTTAACTGTAATTTTCTGTTTAACAACACATTTGGTAAAATTTTGTTCATTTAAAGTGTAAAAAAATGACAGATGTTTCTTAATCTACAAAAATGTACAATAATCACGAACGTAAATATAGGGTAGGGGGGTACACAGTGAGACAGCAGCCATTTTGACATATAGTTATAACTTTTTCTCTTAGCTGGAACACACACTGAACCACCTCATCTTATGCAACACGTGGAAGTAGTTTCGGCACTGCGGTTACTCGTCCAACAAAAAAGTAATTATTTATTTTACAGGGGTTAAAGTTACATAAACGTCCATTTTAGAGTTTATTTCTTTCATTATAGCATATATTTACTTAACCAAACTTAGTTATAGTTAATAACTTAGTTTAAACTTAGTTATTAGTATTATCTAATGATAGACTATGTCGACAAAATGACACAAGCATTCAAACAAGCATTCAAAGCTGTGAAATTGATGATGAAACAGATATGGCATCCATTTTGTTACAACGTAACGAAAGTACACAGTGAGACACACAGTTGTGGTACTCAGTGAGACGTGCCTCATTGTGTATCTACTATGCTGTTCTGATGTAAAAAAAAGTTATTTATTAATAAAAGGTTTTTTCTCTCTCTCTCTGTCTGTGTGGGGGGAAGGGGGGGGGGGGCGTGCGAAAGCTAGTGAAATCTACTAAACGTAAGAGGCTGAAAATTTGCATGAAGGTAGCCTAATGCCTGTCATTGTTCACTCGAGGCTCATATTTTTAAAATTTTTTAAATATAGAATTATTAATTAGAAGTCATAAACTGCAGAAAATTATTGATAGAGTGTAAAAATGTATGATTTATGATAATATACACATTGTCTCACTGTCTACCACTTGTGGTACACAGTGAGACAATTTTCGATACTCCGTTATGCTGATTCTGTGCTTTTATAAATAACTTTTTTAAATATATTTATACATTAATGTGTATCGTATTTGTGTAGCTTAAAGATGTAGCAAAAATTTTTTTCTAAAGAATAAAAATCGTTGCCATTCGTTAAGTAATAATAATTTTCGTCTCGCTGAATACTACCCTCCCCTATAATAACCTCTTCCGAGTCACCCAAGATTCCGAAAAACGTTCCTTTATCTTTAGAATCCTCTTCAGAAAACAATTGATTTTCGAAATTTAAAAAAGAATTTGCAAAAATAAATTTTTATGAGCTGCTCGTCATTTTCGGAAACGTTTCCCAGTAGCTTTTACAATGTATTAATCAATTCTCTGTACCCGAAAATCGGTTTTTCGGATTCTATTCATTCTCAAGTAAACATTTTCAGCTACATAGCTTGATTTGTGCATGCAATGGTAACAAAACAGTGTTCATTTTCATATTAACCCATTTGTGCCTAGCGTCCCATTTTTGGGAAGTTTCAAATTTTAATGAATAAGTATATATTTCTTCTCCTTTATAACATGAAAATTGTATGAGGTAATTGTCTATAAATGTCTTTATCTATAACCGAGAGATGACAGCATAAGGTGGATATTTATTTGCTTAAGGTTGTTCTCAACTGCTCTGCACAACAAGCTCAAAACGTTTTGACACATTTACAAATTCATTTTTTAACGGAAAGATATGAAATTGGAAAGCCTGGTCAGGGAAACAATTTGGAAACGAACTGTTTTTCCATTTTTTGATCCATCAATTACCTATTGAGTTAGAAGCGAGTTTGATCACGTGACACGGCATTTTTCTCCCATTATTGACTGGATTTTCTTCTTTCGTTCGGAAGTTCGGTTCAAAATGCCAACTTTGACAGTCTTTTCTGAAAGATCTATTGCTTTTACAAGAAAACGGAAAAAACATCTCGATGACATAGTTTCTTAATAACAGCACCTTCTAATTTCATGCGTTTCCGAACAAAAAGGAATTAAAACTTATGTCAGAAAGCTGACCCTTTGGATTTGAGAACAGCCTTAAATGAAGGCTTTTTTCGGTGTTTATAAATTTTTAATTTTTCAAGATGGCAAAATGTAAAAAGTAAGTTTATTTGTATTTTTTCTATCAAGAATCCAAATACGCAAATCATAATCTTAGCTTGTAGACTTTTTTGAAATACGAATTTTTTTAAATTGCGAAATTAAATGTTCAAGCCTATTTTTTATGCCTTTTTGTAAAGTCCAAAATATAGGGTTCTAGGCACAAATGGGCACATATTTTTGTTGGACATTTAGGAGATAGTTATTTATGTTCTCTTTTTGAAGATATTTATAAAATAAATTGTTTTTAAGTCACAATACGATTATTCTTATTTTATTATTAATAATAGTTATAACTTTATTAGTCTCTGTAAAGAAATAAATATATATTGCTTGTAGTTCATAAAAATACTAATTATTGTACATAATATACAATTTAAAAACTTTTTAAATATAAATATAGACAAAAAATATAATTATGCATATTATTCTACTAGAAATACTCATATGTAGTTTTTTACATTTTATTAAATAAATACAAAAAAATTAAGCGTAATTTTTTTTTAGTATTTTTCCAGTTCATTTTGCAATATTTTAAAGTGATTTTACCAAAACATTTGAGAAAACCAAAATTCAGGCACAAATGGGTTAACCCTTAAATGCCTGACTTTTCAAAAATCATTGTAATAATGTTTTTCGGCTTTCATTTTTTTTAATAAATCATGGGAAAAATACTTAAAAAAATCATATTTTGTTTTAAGTATGTTTTACGGCTAAAAAACAGTTTGTTATTAATCGGTAATACTGGTCTTTAATTGAAAAAATAATTTTCCTTGATAAAATTCTATAATATTAAACAAACAAGAATTTTAGGGACTATAATAAGAAATAAATTTTACTTGCTCACTCATAACAAAATAGAGTATTTCGCAAGCTTCCAAACAAAACGAAAAGAACAAGTAGCAACAATTGAAAAAATAAATCCTATCTTTATTCTTAAACAGCACATGTGTTGCCATCTACATGTTGAAAATCGATTTAATAATATTTTCAAAATGTATTTTATTGGCAACATTAGGCATTATAGCTTTAATACTATTCTAATAGTATCAGGGCTTAATTTCTAACAAAAAAAAAAGTACCGGAGCCCTAATATCCTATAGTACTAACAACACCTCCCCCCCCCCCCCTCGTCTCACCAATCTTCATATTTATATTTCATACTTTATTTCAAAATTTAAAGCATTTTTTTTTTTTTTTTTTTTTTTTTTTTTTTTTTTTTTACTTTAGCAAAATAAAAATTTTAAGTATGTCTATCAGCATATACTTAGCTATCAACTATTCCACTATTTAATTATCACTCCTTCCGAATAGAAATTTTTTCCTAATATTAATGTTAATTGTTATGTTAATGGTAATGTTAATGTAACAATGCATGGCAATTATATCTACTTATAAATGAAAGTGACTTAGTAAATGCGTAGAGCAGAGCCTTAAAATGGGCAGTGTTCATGATACAAAAAAGTGCTATTGCACTGGGCTCCGGAGCCTTGTATTTATGAGCTCCGGTAAATTCTGACCAATATTTAAATATTTACTAAAAACAAAGAAGTACTGGGGCTGAGCTCCGGTGGGCTCCGGTGAAAATTAAGCCCTGAATAGTATTTTAGAGCCTAAATTGGGTGTTGCCGAAAAGCAACACCCGGCATTTAAGGGTTAATATTAATGCTGTTAATATTGTATGTTTGTCTGTTAAACATGTTTTCTGACTATCAAAATATTTATCCTAGAACGGTTGGGTTGGGTTGATTTTTGACGGCCAATTATCTACACACGAGGGATATAGACCCAGGGGGAGTGCCCTCGTGGGGGTCTTTCTAAGGGAACCTAATCCGTATTAACGCATGGAAGATCCACGGCTCGAAGAAAACCACGAAAACTCCGAACGATTAGGCCGACGGGCGCGATTGGGATCGAACCCAGCACCTCCCGTCTACCAGCTTCGAGAGCAGAACCTCTCGGCCACTGGTGGGGCCCGAGAACGGATAGCATCCGGAAAAGTGATATTCCGATTTTAGAAAACTGATTATTGCTCGGTAAAAGCTACTCGGAAACGTTTCCTAAATGACGAGCAGCTAATAAAAATTTATTTTTATAAATTCTTCTTTAAATTTTGAAAATAAATAGTTTTCTGGGGTTTTTAAAGGTAAAGGAACGCTTTTCAAAATCTTCGGTGACTTTCAAAAGGTTATTAGCGCCCGGTACGGTATGCTATTTCTTTCTCCCAGCTTATTTTGTGTCGTATCCAAAAAATAACGTTACATTACAGAAGCCTGCGTAAAACAAAGCAGTACAATTAAATACTCTATAGCAATTTTTTAAACTTCTAAGTATCGCACATTTTCGATTTTTATACCGTCGTATTGGAAAAAAAAAACTTTTTAATGCAATTTGTTTGAAAACTGCATCTCCATTTGTTTTTGAGATATTAATTTTTTTTCTAGTTTTTAGCGACATTTGTTTAATTTTGGCAACTCAAGAACTCCATTTCTGTATAAAGTAAAGGGAAAATAGTTGAAAAATAGCAATTATATCTTTTTGTTGCCACTTTCTCAAGAAAACTGAAAAAAAAAGTAATTAAAATACGTGCTATTTTGAAAAAATATAAATGAGTTGATTTCCTTTTGCATGCTTTTGTGTATTATTCTGAGATAGTGACGTCCTACCCATACTTTATTGCAGATGTTTATGATTGGATCGTAAATGAGGAATTCTTCAGCGGATTCGGATGACGTCGTTTTATATAAATAACATCGCGTGTTTTAAGTCTTAAAACTGAGCTACAGTAGAGTCTCTATTATCCGAGTGTCCGCTTTAACCGAGTTATTTTCTTCTGATGGACTGATGGCTTCTATTATTATGAAACAGCCATTATAAATGAAGTGTTAGGTGAAGATTAAAGAGCCTTTTTTTCCCCATTCTGACTAGAAAATCAGAGGTCTAACTTTTTACGACTGCTCTTTCATCTTCACCTACACTTTGTAATGGCTGTTTCATAATAATAGAAGCCATCAGTCCATCAGAACAAAATGAAGTAATGGAAATGTAGTTATGTAGGATTTAGTCGGGGGCGACACTAAATTCTGAAAAAGCAGAATTCCTGTTCTCTAGTTGTATATTTTCTTTCTTGATTATAGTACATTTTTGTAGATTAAGAAACATCTGTCATCTTTTACAGTGTAGTTCTATCGCTAGAAACTTTTGAATAGATGAAATTTTAATTATAATAATCTTGTACATTAAATCTTAAATGCGTGATTTTTTATTTTGTTTTGAAAAAATTACAATGATTCTCTGAAAGGTTTATTACACTGGAAAAATAATGTAAACAATCAGAAATATATTTTTCATATAATATGACAATTTTTTCTGCTGTTGTACATCTGTAATACAAGTAAAAACTACTGTCGTGTGGCTGTTTTACGCTGAAATACTGCAAATTAGTAAATATTTTAAGAAGTATGTCTCCAAATACTTTATTTTATATAATTATTTATTTTTATAAAACTTAATCTTTAACCATTTAATTCCCATGATAGAATACGTTCTAAAAATTGCGTAGTTCAGAGAATTTGACTTTAAACCAGAAAGTTTCAATGGTTAATTTCGCTTTATTTAAATACGGAATGTCTGTTATTAATAAAGGAAATATTGTAATTTCAATTTTCTGGTGTGAATTAAGTTTTTACGAATGAAAAAATCTATTAAATTCAAAACACTGTCGTTTGCATATGTGCAAAACTGCGCACTAAAGGGTTAAGTTTAGTAATATGTTAGTTAGTTAAGTGATATGTTAGTATATTACTGTGAGAATATTTAAACATACAGAAACAAAATTATTAATTTTTATACTAAAAAGGTGCTAAAAATATATAAATATAGGTTTTAAAATATAGATACCATCATAGATATTAAAATGATGTTACAAAGCCGACAACCGAGCGCTTTCGACTGATTCACATCAGGGGAAAAATTTATTTAAAGCATCAATGTTTATTCATGATCATTGGTTTAATAGCAGGAGACGAGTCTGTTTATAAAGATCGGGAGAGGATGTTCACTGTTTCCGAAGTTATAGTTAAACTATTTAGTTTAATTAACCCTAGATCTACCGGGAATTTTATTCAAGTTTTAATAAAACGTTCTACACCAGAATTTTTATTTAAAACTATTTAACTTATTTATTTACCTTATTTTTGTCTGGTTTATATACTTAGTTTATTTTAAAGAAATTTCTGGTTTGAATGAATATTTTGTATGTACCTGTCGGGTCCAATGGACCCGTCTGGTAGACGGAGGGTTAACAGCAAATACGATACTGGATTGCGAAATGGAACGCAATATTTTAAATATTTTAGCCCTTTCAGGGGCAAAGTATTTTCGTTGCTAAAATGTTGAAATTAATGAATAACACCAGAATTTACCAACAAATGTACCGTAATTTCCCGCGTATACGCCGCGGCTTAGTTAAGTCTTTTTCATTACGGTATTTGGAAATTTAAAAAAAAAAAAAAAAAAAAAAACATTTCAAACGGAGAATTTTTGTATTCAAATTCTGGAATCATTGTGCCAGTTTGATATAAAAAATAAGTGGTTTGATAAACATACCACCGCCCTTGAAAGGATTAAACAGGGTTCCGAAATTATAGTTAAACTATTCATTTTAATTAACAGCAAATCGATGCTGGATTGCAAAATGGAACGGAATATTTTAAATATTTTAAAGAGCAGGTATGAATGTGAAAGAATGATGTTATAGACAGAGATATTATTAATGTAAGATTCTTACAATTGCACGAATGCCATAGTTGCATACCGAACTTCCTAAAATGCAGAAATAAATTTATTGACGCAGAATTACAGATAGTAATTTGAATTTGACAGACTCAAGACTTATATTTTTAGTTTAAATTAGTTAAGACAAAGTTTAATACTTTGGTCTTTTTATCAATTAAATTATATCATTTATATGGAGAATTAACGAAGGTTATGAATTGTGGAAAGTTTGATGAATTAAAACGAATTATTGATTTCGCGAACTTATAGGTTAATTAATTATTTTAATTATTATTGAGTTCATCGAGTCTTTATTCAACTTTAGATCAAGCTATCTCGGAGAACGCTTACATTAGTTATGCGACTTTTTGTCATAAAAGTTAAGTCATTTAGCTAACACCATTCTAAAATGGTGACTTTGGTTTAAAAAATACTAGAGTATATAAATATTTAATAAAATTAAATAACATTTAATAAAAGTCGTCTCGCTATATATAATTATTTACGTAAAAATATCTTGTCTTTTTTCTTCTTTTTAATTTTTACTTTTTTCTGTCTTTACAAGAATAAAGTATTCTTTAAAATTCTTTAAAATTTCCGACTTCCTGTTTTCGACGGATTACACTTTTTAGGGGTCCGAGATCCCGAAAAACACATTTTTACAAAATGTCTGTCTGTCTGTATGAGACACAAATTTTGTGGGCACTCTATCTCAAGAACTACTGCACGGAATTTAATAAAAATTTATAATCAGTTAGTCCCTGATAGAAATTGGTGCTGATTATATTTTGGTGTAAATCGCCCAACAGATGGCGGTGTTATGCTGTATTTTTCACGATTGCCGCAATAGCTCTAGCTCACGAACTAATCCACAAATTTTCATTTAACTTCAGATTCAATTGGACGTTGACACAAGTTGTTGGTGATTAGGTTTTGGTAATTAATCGTCCTATAGGTGGTGCTGCTATGCTGGATTGTTCTCGATTTTTGCAATAGGTCTATCTCAAAAAATAATGCTCAGAATTTCATATCTTTAGAATCCTCAAGATGGGCATAGATTGTCATTTAATTTTGACACTGTGATAGTGAATTTTGAAGTATTAATATGTATGAGATAGAAGAAAGTTTTGGGATTGCCACATGCAACTAGTTTTTTTTTTCCCCCTGATAAATAATATTAAAGGCGTTGAATTATATCTCGCATGACACCCATGTTTAATTATAACTTTAATTTTTCTGTAAACAACATAATCTTCAACATTCAAACAAAGTATTAGACTGAAGTAAACAAATAGCAATTTCATTTTATTGATCGTCGCAGTTTCTTTCTTACTGTTTGTTCCCCCTTTTACCTGACTCTATTGCAATTAACCCTCTGACGCCTTGCAAAAGGGCAAAATTGTAATGTTGTTTTCTCTGCATTTTGTTTTAAATGCTAAAAAAATATGATTCTTTCAACATTATATAAAAAAAACTTATTAAAAACATCAATGTAATCCCTGAGAGTATTAATCATTGTTCAATGTATAAAAAATCCATTAAATCAACAGAATTATATTATTTTAAATATTGCTGATATTGCAGTGAAACCTGGAGCTTAAGTACAGTTAAATATAAATGTATTAAGTTACTTAGCTAACACCATTCGTCCGAAATTGACTTCAGTTTAAAAATTATAGACTTCAGTTTAGAAATTATAGACTTCAGTTTAGAAATTATTAGAGTAGTCTATCCATGTTGAAGCACAGTACTAAAATTGAATAAATCTTCTTTCGCAGTTTCTTTCTTACTAATTACTCTTTTATTAAACTCTTTTATTTAACCCAACCTAGTTTTTGCATGTATCGACGCAATTTAGCAATCGATTTAAACCCCTATCCTGATATGTTAGAATTATACAAATTATGTACAAAGGTGTGCTTATGTTGACAATACACCATTATAATTTTTTTTAGAACTTAATTATTAATTCATTAATTTTAAGGTATTTTCCATCTACACCGTCACAGTGATAAATCGCCAAATATTCTCTGTAACTCGTGCAGTCGTATAAAAGTAAAAAAAAAAAAAAAAAAAAAAAAAAAAAAGAATTTAACCCTAAAATGCCTGGTGTTGCTTTTCGGCAACATACCCAATTTAGGCTCTAAAATACTATTAGAATAATATTGCAGCTATATTGCCTAATGTTGTCAATAAAATACTTTCTGAAAATACGTTCTGAAAATACGTTTCTGAATACGTTCTGAATTTCTATTATTAAATCGATTTTCAACATGTAGATGGCAACATGTGCTGTTTAAGAAAAAGATAGATTTATTTTTTCAATTGTTGCTACTTGTTCTTTTTGTTTTGTTTAGAAGCTTGCGAAATACCCTATTTTGTTCTGCAGTGAGCAAGTAAAATTTATTTCTTATTGTAGTTCCTAAAATTCTTGTGTGTTTAATATTATAAAATTTTATCAAGGAAAATTATTTTTTCAATTAAAGACCAGTATTGCCGATTATTAACAAACTGTTTTTTAGCCGTAAACCATACTTAAAACAAAATATGATTTTTTAAAGTATTTTTCCCATGATTTATTTAAGGGGACACGGTACCTTTTAAACTACTTTTTCGATTTTGAATAATACTGTAATAAATATAAATATAATGTCACTACAGATATTAGGTACTATAAAGCAAATATAATTTCATATAATTTCCAAAAAAAAAAAAAAAATCTTGTAGAACAGCCTATTTAACTAAAATTTAAATTTTAAAATATTTTTTTTAAAATCCCTACTACTTTTTCAAATATGAATATTTTTGCTTCAAAATTTTTTTCCATAACCCTAAAAACATACTACATAAAATTGTGCATGGATTTAATATTCAAGGTTATAGTTATTTTTTTTTAAGAATTTCGATTATTTTTTCTTGATTTTTTTACTATACAAAACAGAAAAAGATTGATATTAAATGTAATATTCCATACATCTAAAAATCCATGCACAGTTTTATGTAATATAATATAAGGAAAATGGAGAAAAAAATTTGAAGCAAAAATATTCATATTTAAAAAAGTAGTAGGGATTTTAATTTTAATTTTTTATTTATTTAAAATTTAAATTTTAGTTAAATAGGCTGTTCTACAAGATTTTTTTTTGAAATTATATGAAATTATATTTGCTTTATAGTATCTAATATCTGTAGTGACATTATATTTAATTATATCATAGTATTATTCAAAATCGAAAAAGTAGTTTAAAAGGTACTGTGTCCCCTTAAAAAATGAAAGCCAAAAATCATTATTACAATGATTTTTGAAAAATCAGGCATTTAAGCGTTAATGATGTGCCCATAAATACAAAATAAAAACTGCAACAGACTGCAACAATGACACATTTTGAAAACTTAAAAATATAAAGTATTAGACCGGAAGCACAGACAATCACCTCATCCAGTTCACGGACGAAATTTCAGAATTAGTTAAAACTCGATTCGCATATTAAAACGCAATCGGTCTGCCAAGTCTTATCTTGGAGGAAAACTTCTGAAAACCCGATTTTAGCGGTTGACTCGTAGGTTTACCATTGTGTTTTCCTGCACCCAAACATGGAGGACTGGGGGCAGAAAAGTACAATGATAAACCTGCGAGTCAACCGCTAAATTCCGGTTTTCAGGTGCTTTCCACCAAGATATGACTTGGCAGACCGATTGCGTTTTAATATGCGAATCGAGTTTTAACTAATTCTGGAGTTTCAGCCTTGAACTCGATGAGGTGATTATCTGTGCTGCTGGCTCCCGGTCTATATGTTATAAATAAACAAGAAAGAAAAATCATGCGTTAAGCATAGATTATAAAACACTTACCAACACTTCCTGAATGCTTTAGCAAAACTTCGTTATTTAGGGAAATAAAGTAAATAAGATAGCTAAGTAAACATTTTCTAAAACGCACAAAACATTTGAAAAACTAATTTCAGCAGTTTCCGCCCATGGCCAAATATTTATTCCAATTCTTTTGAACAGCCCTGTATTTGATCTGTAAGTTGATATATGGGAGCGTCCATTCGTTACTCTTGTGATAATTAGAGCAAATTTTTATATATAATTCCAATTATTTTATTACAATGTATAAATAAGATAAAAATTGATATAACCAGCTAAATATCACTGTGTTCCACACACAAACATATATCTAATTTATAACAAAAAAAAATTACTTATGTATATATTAAATGACTCTTGTGACACTCTAGTCACAAGAGTAACAAAATTTTGATTGATTATATAGACAAGGGAAATGCTTTTTGTTACAAATTAGATATATATTAAATGAGTGGAGCACAATAGTATTTTACTGGTTATTTCACTTTTTATCTTGATTATATTTTATAGTAAAATAATTGCAAGTATTTGTAAAAAACCACACGAATGGTCACAAGAGTAACAGTGGACGTTCCCATATATACTATTATAATGGGAAAATTTAGTTTGGCATAGAAATTGCATAACAGGTTGAAATTCATCTTTCAGCAATTTATACTAATAGATGGAAACATACTTGAATACTTTTCTACAAGCCTGTGGTTTACTTAGTACCTTTATTACATGCCGCTATTTAGCTAAAATTTAATTCAAACTAAAACACTCTTAAAACTACTGAAATCACATTTGCAGAAATTATCACCCATAGACGGCCATGTATCCAACTCTGTGCGTGGCCCTGTATATCATTTTATCTATATTCTACAAATATTTCTTAGTAAACTAAATTCAGTTCAACGTAAAAATGCATAACTCCTTTAAAACACACCTTTAAGCAATTTATGCTCATACTCAGTAACCTTTACGAATTCATTTCTGTATCCCTGTATATGAACTATAGCATTTATACGCACTTTATAGTATGCATAAATATAGTGAAAAAAGCTCATATCATAATTAAAAATGCATTTCGAGCAATCATTACTAATATACAGTAATTCGGATACAAATAGTATCTGGAATCTTTTCAAATACACCGCAAACAATTCCCCCTATACCAGTATGAACGGAATTCTTTTGTGTGGCCCTGTAAATGAACAATAACTATTCTTTGCACCGCATATTCAACAGAATGCATATTTTAGTGGACTTCATAAATGAATATCAATTTTACTATGTTTGAAAGAGTGTAACACCATTAAAAATCATTTGAAACGAGTTTTTCCCATTGGCCGTAATGTAACGTAAAACTTTTGACTATCCCTGTAAATGAACTAAACATGCTACAAACTTCATTTGCAATAGGGAACATGCTATGGTAGAGGTCACTAACATCCAAAAATTTCAGAACGATCCGAGTATATTTACGAGAGTTAGAGCGTGGACAGACGGACAGACAGACAGACAAACCGAAGTCATAAACACTTTTCACCTTTGTTGGAAAGTGTTAAAAATGAAGAGTGTAATATTAAAAAATGCATATACGCTTTTATCAATTAAAAGATATTAATTTACGATTATACGTTGAGAGATTAATTTAGAAACCGTAAAAAGATAGCGGAAATAATATTTATTTTTTATTTTTCAAATTTCTTAAAAAGTAAACAAAACATATATTACACATTCTTTTAATAATTTCATTTGCTCGAGTTTTCTACCAAATGTAAAAAGAGCAGTGAATTTTGTAAAATCAAGTTCGTTTTTCATGCCAAGTTAATGTATTGTAACGGGTATTTTTTGTAAAAAATTTTGAATTGCAGATAAAAAGTTAGGCAGTGTCAAAGTGACCATTGGATTTTTACTCGAGTTTTTTACTTCGTGAGTTTTTTTTTAACTGTTTTTTATTTTTTTCCTCATGAAACAATAATAAGAGCGTCGAATAAAGTTTCGTTAAATTTGACTTGAATTCTTTAATAAACAATACAATCTAAACACTCAAACAAAGTATTAGACTGAAATAAACAAACAGCATTTTCATTTACTTGATCGGCACACTTTCTTTCTTACTGTTTGTTCTCCCATTTACCTGATTCTATTGCAGTTAAGTACAGTTAAATATAAATGTATTAAGTTATTTAGCTAATACCATTCATTCGGAATTATGGACTACAGTTTATAAAGTATTAGAGTAGTCTATCCATGTTGAAGCACACCTCTAAAATTTAATAAACCTTCCTTCGCAGTTTCTTTCTTGCTAATTACGCTCGTTTACTAAACTCTTTTATTTAATTCAACCTAGTTTTTTGTATGTAAAGACGGACTTTGGCAATTGATTTTAACCCCTATCCTGATATGTTAGAATTATACAAATTATGTACAAAGGTATGCTTACGGTGACAATACACCATTATATTTTTTTACAACTTATTTATTAATATATTAATTTTAAGACATTTTCCATTTACACCGTCACAGGTGATAAATCGCCAAATATTCTCTGTAAATCGGACAATCGTATAGGAGTACAAAAAAACCCAAAGAATTTAACCTTTAACTGATGTTTCCGGTCTCACAGACCGCTGCTTTTTAGGTGCGTTCGTACTTATATAAATACGTAGCACCTATAGTGGTCGTTCGATCCGTCTGTCTGTCCGTCCACATATAACAGAGCAAAAACTACCCAACCGAATGGTCTGAAATTTAAAATATAATTTTTGCAAAATTTTGTCGAGTCATTTCAAATTTTATAAAAATCGGATGTATAGTTTAATGACAGGGACAGTCAAAAGTTTTCCGTTACATTGCGGTCAATGGGAAAAAATATTTCAAATGAAAAACAAATTTCAAATTATTTGCTTAAAAGGCGCAAAGACCAACCTAGTGAAAAAGATTCCATGCCGGGACTCGAACCAGGGCCATCACTATAGCGCACTGACGTTCTACCGACTAAACCACATGGAACGATACCCAGCCTGGAACTTCTCACTATTACAGGTTGGCAAGGCTACAAACGCAGCACAAGATGGAATATTTTTCCGTGAGCCACAGACATGGGGCAAACGCAGACTCATAATTAAATCCAGCATCAATATAATCTACATTAATGTTTGAAAAAGATTTCATGCCGGGACTCGATGTTTAGTAGCCCAGTAATTTCCTATAAGTTTTTAAATCAATTTTTAGATGTGGATAATATTTGGTGTAAACCATTCTGCGGCATAAACTTGGATTACATACTTTGTGAGTGAATCTACAGACCCTGATGATCGATCAGTGCTTATACAAAGGCGAATAATTTTATTCGCCTTTGTGAGCCATCTTGCGTAGAAAAAGTTTCTTGGATTCCTATTCGCTAGTTCTTCTGAGCAATACCTTGATAAAATAACTTTGTAAATGTCTAGCAGGTATTTTTGATATGTGCTGAGTACCCTTTTCTCGATTTCAGGAAATAATGTTTGAAAATTACCCTCTATGGCTTCAAGAATTGAAATAAGAAGGGAATGGCACGTGGACAAAGATTTTCCTATTGGTCTGGCGAATACCTGTGGGTTAGAATCTAATTTTTGCCAACGATTTTGTCTAATAAATGTTGCAGAGAAAATTCACTGGACTTGGATGTGGCATATGAACAATTGTAATGGTTCATTCTAAACATGTACCTCGAAGAATGGATGACAACGACGAACAGAATTATCCGCCTTTAAATGAGCACTCACTGCCCATCAGAGTCTCTACGTTCACATAAAATGTACTATGTAATCCAAGTTTGGCCCCAGGATAATTTACAATCAAATATAATACACAGCTAAAGAAGGGATCTAAAAACTCATGAGAAATTACTCGGTTACTAAACAATACAAGTTGAAAGATTAGATTAAATGATGGCATACGCAAATCTGAAATATCGATAACCAACTTTGAAGCGGATAATTATATAAATCTAATTCATTTGAAAAGTGCTGTGGTAACAGAACCCCTAATCAATATGCGTCTATCGGGTGCAATCATGGTAAAGATAATAGACGGCTGAATAGATTACATTAATATCATCCACACTACATTACACTGTTTGACTTCTCTTACACAAGCAGCAGAAAAATACGAGAAGGAAATCAAAGCAGTAGCATTCAAAGTCTGTGGATACAAAGAAGAGATGTACTAGTTTGATACATAGAAAACGTATGCCAGTCTTTGATAAAAAATCACAATTTAATATATAAATAAAAGATTGTGTTCAGATGGTAAGGGTGGTTGAGCTATGCACTGTTGTGACATCAAATGCAGTCACCTCCAAGTGGTACCTCCTGGGTAGTTTTGAAAGCAACTAGGTAAGAGCTGTATTCTAAACAATAATTAGTTGTATGATACGACAAAGTGACAACGCCTTTTTTTTTACCAGAAATTGTCAGTATTGCTTCAGTTATACAGAACAAAAATATCGTTTTATCGTTTAAATATGTTAAGCCATTAATAATAATGGTTTAAGTAACACTTTTAAATAATAATCATCTCTGTAGAAATTTTTAAATCTTTTTGAAAAAATGTCAAATTTTACCAAAAATTACGACTTTTGGACCAAAAGCGCAGACTCAAGCCATTTTTTTTCAGCGGTAATATTGCACGTAGATGATGTACTAATATACAGGCAACTTTTGGTACCTACCCGTTTTTGATTTTAAAAAATTATTGTTTTTGCTCTACCCTAATATATATATATATTCTTTTATAAGCATTCAAAGCTCATCTTGAAAAATCATGCCTATTTTTTCAATTCCTACTGTGAACTCACACTATAACTCAAATTATTACAAAGCGCTGGTTACTTGATATAATAATTTATTAATACAGAAGCAGCGCACCGCCGCTTTCTCCGACACTCACATCTCAACACAATACTCAAAGTTTAGTTCACTTCACTTCAGATTATAGTCACTGTAATTTTAATTATAGGTGGCGCGGCATGTCTCGCTACATGGAACATACTGGCCCCCATTGTCATGTTTATAACATTCAAGAACAATTTTTACCAAGTACTCAATAATTACACAAATTAATACAAAAATTCACTATATACGTTAATTTAAATATAATCCTTTGAAAAAATATCAATACAACACACATATATACACAATTACTTTTTTTTTCTTAACTGTCAGGGGCATCAGGCATGGGTAAAATACATAATTTACTTATCGACCTTTTAAAGGTTCCATTTTGAGTGTTTACTTTAACTACTCGAATTTTGTTATTGTTACCGTAATACACCTCAATAATTCTCCCTAATGGCCACATATTTGTCGGTAAATTTTCCTCTACTAACACCACTAAATCTCCGATTTTTACATTATCTTTTTCAAATCTCCATTTACCTCTTTGTCGTAATTCACTTAAATAATTATGATGCCATTTACGCCAAAAAAGTTGTAGAATTTTAGTTATTCGTTGCCATTTTTGAGGCGATTTTCTCTTATATTGGTTAAATCAGGCTCAATAATGGAATTTAACGGCCTGTTTATCAGAAAATGAGCCGGAGTTAAGACTCCAAAATCATTCACATCATCTGATAATGGACTCAAAGTACTGGAATTTAGAATTCCCTCAATTTGTATGACTACAGTAAGAAGTTCCTCATAAGTGAGATTAGCACCTCCCACAACTCTCTTAAAGTGATACTTAAATGATTTTATAGTGGCCTCCCAAAGACCCCGAAATTGGGTGCCCTGGGAGGGATAAATTTCCACTCAATGCCTTCCGTGGATAAATATGCTGCTAATTTCTCATGAGGTTTTTTTACTAACTCATAGCCTTAAGAATCTTATTTGCACCAATAAAATTTTTCGCATTATCCGAATACAATTTGGCATATTTACCTCTGCGTGCAATGAATATTTTCAATGCAGCAATAAATGATTCGGAGGTTAAGTCTGAAACAATTTTTATATGTACAGCTTTAAATACAAAACAAACAAAAATACAGATATAATTTTTTTGCAAGATAGTTCTACGTGCATACCCCACTTTGACCATAAATGGACCACACAGATCTACTCCCGAAATATTAAAGCAGTAGTCCAATTGGACTCTATCCCTGGGCAAGTCGCTCATCAATTGATTTGCAATAACGGGTTTAGCTTTAAAACATGGGATGCACTGATGAACTACCTTTCGACATGTTGCACGACCATTTATTGGCCAAAATTTTTCTCTTGCCAAAGAAAGTAATGTTGAAGCACCGACAGGAAGGTATTTTTTATGATAATAATTTATAGCAATTACAGTGAAATTATTAGACTTAAGCAAAATCGCTGGGTGCTTTCTCGCAAAATTTAAATCACTATTATCTAACCGCCCTCCAACCCTTAAAATTCCAAATTCATGTAAGTATGGGTTGAGGCTTTTTAGCTTACTACTTGGACTTACCGAACCTTTGATCTGCAGACTACGTATGTCTGAATTGAATTCTGCCCTTTGGACAGATTTAATTAAATAAATCTCTGCATGCTCCAAGTCTGAAGTTGACAAAAGCCCATCACACTTATAAAGTGGGTTTCTTGCATTCATGACAAACCTGAAAATATAACTAAGAATACGTAAAATAGTGATATAATTATTACTAAGATTAATTAAGTCATTAACAAAACAGTTATCTGTAACATTACAGTTCATTACACTAACTTCATTAAAAGGATTTGAATTTGTTTTGAGCTCTTTTTTGAACTCTTCATTAGCTTCTGGTATTATTGCTGAATTTTGGTGATAGTCAGTGTTATTAAGAAAAATGGGTCCACGCCACCACAAGTCACAATCAACAGGTATATCTGGATCCATACCTCGTGAAAGTTTATCAGCCGGATTTTGTTCAGAGCAGATATGACACCACTGTTCAGGACTAGAGTTTACTTGAATTTTAGCCACCCTGTTCTGCACAAATTGTTTGAGATCAATAGGTTCCTTTTGAACCCACGCTAACACAATCGTTGAATCGGACCACAGGAAAACATTAGTAACTATTACTTTCATGGAATGCAAGACTCTTTTTACCAGTTTGGTTAGCAAAACTGCGGCGCATAGTTCAAGTCTGGGAATAGTTAGACTCTTTACTGGTGTAACACGTGATTTACTACCCCTTTACTACTCTCTAGGAAATTCACCCTCAAATTTCCTAGAGAGTCACATGATTTGCAATAAACCACTGCTCCATAACAACGTTCTGAGGCATCTGCGAAGCCATGTATTTCAACAATTTCCAGGGTTTTCAATTATAATGAGTCGACTTATTTGTATATTATTAACACTTTTAAGCGATGTAAGAAATTGATGCCACTCGTGATATTCTGACTCAGGGAGCTCGTCATTCCAGTCAATATTAATTCTCCACAATCTCTGCATAAATATTTTGGCTTTCGCTATAACTGGTCCAAGAAGTCCTAGCGGATAGAAAATTCTGGCAATTGTCGACAATACTTGTCGCTTGGTATAGGAATCGCTCAATTCTACTTTAACTCTAAATAGGAAACAGTCATCCCTTGGGTTCCACTAAACCCCTAACGTTTTAATCTCAATATAGTTTTCAAAATGATACCCTTCTCCAGGTGTCAACGAAAGATTTTTAGCACTTGCGCACCATTTATGAAGTTGCATACCTGCCTTATGCATAATCGCTATGAGTTGCCGCTGCAACTCTTTGGCTTCCTCAAGTGTAGGTATACCACACAAAATGTCATCCATATACATATTTTCACGAAGAACCGGTGCTGCCATTGGAAAATTATTTCCTTCATCAATTGACAATTGATTGAACGTTTTCATTGCTAAATAGGGCGCGCTGACCATCCCGTAAGTCACTGTTTGTAATTCGAAAATTTTTGGTTCTTCCTCAACATTATCGTTCCATAAAATTCTCTGTAATGAGTGCTGACTAGGGTCAATATTAATCATTCTATACATCATCTTGACATCTGCAGTTAAAGCATAAACATGTTCTCGGAAGCTAATCATGATCGTGAATAAGTCGTTTTGGATGACTCCGCCATTATATTGTAATGAATTTAGGGATGTCCCATTTGTTGTCGCGTCAGAACAATTAAAAACAACTCTTAGTTTGGTAGTCGATTTTTCTGGACGAAATATACCATGATGCGGAGCATAGTACGCAATATCAGGTTCTTTTGCTTCTTTCACCTGTTTCATATGCCCTAAATCTTCGTATTTCTTTAAGAATTCTTTATACAGATTAAAATATTGCTCATCCCTTGATAAGCGAGTCCACAGCGATCTGAGTTTTCCGAGAGCAAGATCCCTAGATCGGCCTAAACAGGAAGGATTTTCCTTTAAAGGCATTTTCACTACATATCTACCTTCCGCATTTCTTGAATGCGTACGCGCAAAATGTTTTTCGCATATCTCAAATTCCTTACTTTTCGGTAACTCTACCTCAATGTTTTCGACTTCCCAAAACTTTTTTAATGTTTTGTTAAAATCTTCCTCCCGAATTAGCCCACAATGAACTTTAACCTCATCTCCCTGTTCTATGCTTCCACTAGCCACGTATCCAAATACAGTATTTTGAAAAAGTAATTTCGAACTATGAGAATATATTTGTCCTGGTCTTAATAATTCATAAAATATTTCCGCACCTATCAACAGATCAATTTTATCAGGACAGTTAAATCGGTAGCCTGCTAACATATTTAAATCTGGGACCTCAACATTTACATTAATCACTCTTTGCGGCATTAAATCTGTAATTTTCTTTACTACTAACATAGTCAATTCCTTTTCAAAACTTTCATCTCTATTCGCAATTATTGTCTTTGCGCAACCCTTTACTGTGATAGAAGAATCATCTAAACACGAAATTAAAGTGTTTTTTTTATTAATTTTAAGTTGCAGTCGATTAGCACACTGAGAAGTTATCAAACACGATTGCGAGCCGACATCCAATAAACATCTAATTTCCTGCCATTCCGAAAATTTATCCTTAATGAAAATGCGAGCCGTACTCAATAACACAGTTTTTGTATTATTTTTTTCGAAACTTGTGGCGACAGTCTGACTGGGAGGGACAGAAAAATGTTCTTCGCTTGTTGAACTTTTTATTTCTGCACCTGCTTGAAACACATGACCTCGAAATTTATTTTGGCTATTACTGAAATCATTTTCATCCCTCGGAAAATGAATCAGTTTGTCATGGGGTAGTCCACAATCACAGTTTTTATAATTACATTTCTGTACGCAACAATTATAATTTAAATATTTGAAACATGCTTTATTTAATTTCACAACTTCAACTCTTTCTTTTATTGAAAGTTTTTTGAATTGCGGACAAGAATGTAATGGGTTTACGAAATAGGTTTACACAAAATACATTTATTATTTTTTGTTTCCGAAAGGAAAACATTTGAGACCCCCCCCCCCCCTTTTTTTTTTTTTTTTGCATTTTGCAATTTATTTCCCGCTATTTGTTTATTTTCACTTGCGAAATTTCTCGAATAGGTATTTGATTCATTTCTGTTTTTATTTTTAACGGATAGGAAAATATCGCATTCTCTGCCAATTTGCTGTGGTTTAAAATATGATTCTGCTTGATTAATTGCGATATGACTCATTAATTCGCGACCTAACGAATTGAAAATTCTGTCTGAAACAATCAGATCACATAATGATTTAAAATCATTTGCTTCACGCAGACTACAGTAATATAGAAAAATTGATTTCAACCTGGATGCAAATTGAACGTAATTTTCTGACGGTAATTTTTGCATTTTCCGGAAATTATTTAAACACTCTTGCGCTGTAGGTTGAAATTCCTTTAAGACTATAGTTTTCAATTTATCATAACTAATCAACTCCTCCTCTGACAAATAAATCATTAAATTACTCGCTTTTTCCCCGAGAATGTTTAGAAGCATTTCTGCCTTAAACTCTTCGGGTACAGTTTTAGTTTTAAACGCTTTTTCAAGTGATTGAAAGAAAAGATTAAATGACTCAGCTCTCGTTGGTACACGAATAGTTAACGTTTTAACACTTTTAATCAAACTTTCTAGGTTATTGTTCACTATCTCCGTTTCCGATTTTTCTGTTAAGGACGACAAATTTTCGCGGGAATCTCTACGCACTTTGGCCAATTCTAGTTCTTTTTCTAACTGAGCTAATTTATTTTTTTTCAAATTCAGAATTTTGGGAAGGTTCTTTGCGAATATTTGCTATTTCTAACTCTTTTTCTAATTGCGCTAATTTAATTTTCTCTAATTCTTGTTTAGATTTCTCAGTTTCTTTTCGCGACTTATTCTCCTCAACAACCGAATTGACTACGTCTCTCATTAATTGCTCATTTGAGTAGTTCTCACTTTTTTCTATAATATCTCTCAACTCTATAATTTTACTGCTTTCAGGAGCAGTTAAACCTAATTCCTCAACAAGCTTAAGCTCATCTTTATTTAAATTATCAATAATAGACATAATTTAACTAAATCAAAACTAGGAAAATTGCTCTTACCTCAACTCAAACCGCTGCGACAATCACGAAGGCACGAAGTAGCTATTTCTGTATTAAATCCAGGGGCACATTTGAAACATTAATCTCCGCACTTATATCTTCTTAAGCACAAATGATCACAAGACTCTCACAATTGGTGAACTAAACACTTTACACAAAAATCAAAACTACCTCACATATAGTTCTAATTTGTTCTTATTATCGAAAGCACACTAATTATTTAAATTATACTCCTCCGTTGGGTCGACGGACCATGTTGTATAACTCACACTATAACTCAAATTATTACAAAGCGCTGGTTACTTGATATAATAATTTATTAACACAGAAGCAGCGCACCGCCGCTTTCTCCGACACTCACATCTCAACACAATACTCAAAGCTTAGTTTACTTCACTTCAGATTATAGACACTGTGATTTTAATTATAGGTGGCGCGGCATGTCTCGCTACATGGAACACCTACTATTAATTCACACCCTCCCTATGTATATATATCTTGTTCAAATTTTCAATCGTTAATAAAATACTTATTATTCATCCTATCAAGTTCAAATAAATTTTTTTTAACTTGTACTGGAGGACAGCTGTTGTTAATACAGTTTTTTCAAATATTAATTTATTCATTAAATTTTAATTAATTAATTTTAGTTTTACATGGGAGACAAAATGGCGGCCATTGGTTATTGAACAGCATTTAATGCATCTTCATATCTATAAGGGGGGTTAGCATAGGAGGAACCCTGTTCTGTCGCCAAATACAGCTCTAATATTAATATCTAATGCCGCTAAATATCTCTAATATTTTGCCAAATTCCCATAGACTTCCATTGTAAACCAATAGGGTTTACTGGCTCATAGAAAATCAACAAATTGAGATATTTTAAGGCAACAAAAACTAATATTAGCTTAAGGGATTACATTAAATTTTTCTTTAATGACCTAAGTAGGAATCGACTTTAAAAACAACATTTTTATATTATTTGTTTTTGCTGCACTTCATGCTTTTTCACAAAAATTTCCGTTACATATAATAATTTGGCCTGGGCATTGAACTCGATTATGAAAAATTTGCTGATATTTTTTTACACTTGGTAGAGCGCAAGCAAGTGAATTTATTTTCAAATACATAGTTTTTACCCTGTTTTTAGGTGCGTTCGTAATTATATCAATACTAAGCACCTATAATCGTCGTCTGGTGCGTCCGTATGTCTGTCCGTCCAACCGAATAGCCTGTTTCTGGGTCTGTGTAATATAGGGATGCACAACCTGTGGCCCGCGGGCCAAAAGTGGCCCGGGATGGGCTAGCGTGTGGCCCGCGAATTTCGTCAATTTATAACTGGAAAAAATGTAATTTTTGTCCTTAAGTCGCAAAAAATCGTCAATTTCGTCAATTTTGCCACAGGAAAAATTGAAAAATTCGTCAGTCATTTAAGAATCGTGACTTTGCCGATCGGGCTCGAAAAAATCGCGAATTTCGTTGGTCAGGCGCGGAAAAAATCGCGAATTTTGTCGATGAGGCTTGGAAAACATCGCGAATTTCGTTGGTCAGGCGCGGAAAAATCGCGAATTTTGTCGATCAGGCTTGGAAAAATCGCAAATTTCGTTGATTAGAAACGGAAATATCGTCAATTTTGTTGATAATGCGCGGACAAATTGAAAATTTTTATTGATCGGCTGTGACAAAATCGTGAGTTTCGTCAGTCGTGAGATAAAACCGTGAATTTCGTCAATTTACCGCGGGAAAAAATTGCAAATTTCCTCAGAGAGTTAAGAATCGCGAATTTTATCGATTAGGAGAGGAATAACTTCAAATTTCGTTGGTCGGCTGCGGAAAAATTGCGTGTTCGTCTGTTTATCGCGAGAAAAAAAATCGCGAATTTCGTCAATTTGCCGCGGGAAAAATTACAAATTTCAACAGAGCCAGTTAGGATGTGCGAATTTTGCTAATCGGTTGCGGAAAAATCACAAATTTCGTCGATCAGGCTAGGAAAAGTCGTAAATTGTCGATCGAGCACGTAAAAGTTGCAAACTTTGTCGATCAGGCGCGGAAAAATTGAAAACTTCGTTGATTGGGTCCTTCTCTCCTCTTCATTCATAAAGTTCCCATTTTTTTCGGCACTAGCCACTTTCATGCTTATGTTCTTCTTTTAGCACTTATAACAAAACAAAATTTGCTCACCCGAATAAAGTCAAGGAATATTATCGGTCCTTGAAAACAATACTTGCTATATCTGTGTTATAGCTATATACAAACGTAAACTGTTGACATATTTTTGTCAACTGAATTAGATATGTTGATTGGGTAAGGGAACATTGAGGGGCAAAACTATCCCCCCCCCCTTCTGAAACTATGTTTTTTTATCTGATTATAGGCTACATATCATCTCTCCGAAATAGAACTCTCTCCGTATTACTGATGTGGTCCGCAACAGCTCAGTCATTTTTGTAAGTGGCCCTTCTCTAAAAAAGGTTGTGCACCCCTAATGTAATATATATAACCATTACAGAATTTTATCGCGTCATTTCAAGATTTATGAAAATCGAATCAAAACATAAAAATATATTAATAAAAGCTTTCTTCATTCTATTAAATCCTATCATGCGTAATTACTTCAATGATTTGCCATGATAGAAAATGATTCAATGTTGCCATAGTAATTACGTCCTATTTAAGATGGAGTCCTATCATTTCCGTATTACTGAATTTAATATATATAATCGCAATAAATTTTGCATTCTTGCATTTTTGCATAAGAGTGAAATAGCTATTGCACCAAGATCTGAATATTTATAAAACTAGTTATAGTACAAACGCGTCTCATTTGCTACATTTCACGTACAATTTCCGACTTTTTTTTTAAGAGGGAGGAAAATGAAACATTTTTTTAACTATATCATTTGAGGATTTCTACGTTGATTTCTCAACGAATAATTGCAAATTAATTAATATTAAACTATTAATTGATAACAGCGTATTCAAAAAAATATTAGTAATTTTATTTGTAATTTATTTTCTAAATTTTAGTTTCACAGCGATTTGGCCTATTATGGAGAGCGTTTTTTGTCGTATCATTAAAACCATTGTTTTTCCAACGCCGTACGAGTTATATAGAATAACCTGTGGAGGGCTAAATGAAAATTGCCTTAAAATTGATAAAATATTAATTTATATTAAGTATAAATTGATAATTGTAAAAATTTAAAATTGTTTTATTGCCATTGAAAATACGTCTTTGTATATAATTCTTATAATTCTAACATATCAGAAAGTGGGTTAAAAATTGGTTGCAAATTTTCATCTTTACATACAAAAACTAGGTTGAGTTAAATAAGGGTGTAAAAATATTTTTTTACTTTTATTTTTCTTCCATTTATGTGACTCTGTTTCAGTTGGGTTATAATGTAAGTGCCATGATATTTAAGTAAGATCATTCGAAAATAGAGATTTCGTCTTAGAAAATATTAGTTTCGTCTGTTTACATTAAATGCCTTGCCAAAATCTAATTCTTTCTACTGTTTTATATAATGTTTTCTTTTATCTCGCTGTTTATTTCTTTTTTGAGAATCAATATTAATGTCGTGAAAACAAATCTCATACCATATCCATCTGTTATTTCGGCTTGAATGCTTTGGTGAATAAAGCAATCTGCAACATGTAAACCTTATTAGATTGAGATAAACAAACAGTACTGTTGTTTAATTTATTAATGCAATTTCTCCTTAATTATATTTCTCCCATTTTCGAGTCTGTTTCAGTTCAGTTAAGTTAAAAGTATTAAGTTATTTAGATAATACCGTTAGTAAATACAGACTTTGGTTTAGAAAATACTGAAATTGTCTGTTTTTATTAAAGGTTTCGCTAGAATCTAATTATTTCGACTATTTCATGTGGTGTTTTCTTTTTCTTTTGTTTTCTCGATAATCGATTTTAACGGTGTGAAATTAGATCTCATACCACATCCAGCATTTATTCTTTTCAGTATTAATACTTGGAAATTTTTCCAGAGAGAGAAACATTCGCCTTGCATACAATATTTCAAATGAAAATCAAATTTCAAATTAATTGCTTTAAATGCGCAAAGGCCAACCTAGTGAAAAAGATTCCATGCCGGGACTCGAACCCGGGCCATCAGTATAGCGCACTGTCTTCTACCGACTAAACCACAAACGATAAATTTACATTCGATGCTGGATTTAATTACGTTTCATGTTTGCTCCATGTAGGTGGCTCACGATAAATATTCCATCTTGTGCTGCGTTTGTAGCCTTGCCAACCTGTAATAGTGAGAAGCTCCAGGCTGGGTATCGTTCCATGTGGTTTAGTCGGTAGTACATCAGTGCACTATACTGATGACCCAGATTCGAGTCCTGGCATGGAATCTTTTTCATTAGGTTGGCCTTTGCGCCTTTTAAGCAATTAATTTGAAATTTGATTTTCATTTGAAATATCTATTTTTTTCACTTGAATATTTTAGTGATAAATATAATTTGCGATATCCAACCATACACTGTTAAAAAATTTGTAATGACTTGAACCAATTTTTGATGTTGCAGTATTTGAAAGAATAAGATGGCGAAATTTTCATGAACATTTGTAGTTCCGATTGAACCATAGTACCACATGTTGGAATGATATTTTATCATCTTATGGTTGCAACTATACTGCAGCATCAAAAGTTGGAGCTCCGATTGAACCATAGTTCCACATGTTGGAATGAGATTTTTCCATCTTATGGTTGCAACTATACTGCAACTAGGAATGTAGTGGAGGGTATACGAAGGTATACGCCGTATACCTTTTGGATTTTTTAAAGAAGCTCCGTATACCCTCTGTTTTTCAAATAAAGCTATAGAGTGTACTCTAGGCATGACGTTCATGTCTTTAGCGTATAGCCTTTTTCTCTAGCGTATACCTTCTGGTTATTTTACGACTACATCACTGACTGCAGGCTCGGTCTGGTCCGAGGGCCGGTAGGCCCTCGTCCGGAGAAAACTTTTCGCCCCTAAGTGCCTAAGCCGCTCCAATATTTTTCACTCGTTGTACACATACATTCTGATTATTGTACTAAATTTTGAGAATTCGTCTAGGAATAATCATCAATTAATAGACAGACGGCACAAGATAGGTATTTTTTATTGCCGAAACGTCAGTGAAGGCTTACTGTGGAGACACGAAAAGTTTTGGTTTCCGTTAGTCTGTCTGTCTGTTCCGCGATAACTGCCGCAAAAAGCATCCGATCGGCTTGAAATTCCCTGGGCATGTTGATGAGCTCCCCGGATTTAGCTGTATAGTTTTGGGTTAAATTTGGTTCATTCGTTCGGAATATACAGAACATTTTATTTTGTGATATAATGCTTTTCTATGGGAAGTCAGACGATTTTCAAATTTACATTTGTTGAAAGAAATCGCTCATATGAATAATAGATTTAAATGGTAAATTTTGGATGCTGAAATTTTTAAATAAGAGTATTAAATTATTCTTATTAGTTTGCAATTTTGTCAAAACATTTGTCAGAGCTTTTAAATTAGGTGTATAACTTATGATAGAATTTTATACATGTGTTCGAATAATATAAAACATTTTATATTATGAATTTACTTATATTTCATTTTTTCTTTTAACCGTTGCGTAGCAACAGCATCTCATCTAAAAATATCATAAATGTGAAAGTATGTATGGTTTTTTGAAGTCAAATCAAAGCAAAAGGAATGAATTAATGAATGCCTTTGTATAGATATTTGCATATAGATTTATTTAAACGCAGAAATGAAAATAGTATTTATATACTATATAGAATAATATTTTCATTTATTTATTCAACTATTTGATTATAAATGAAAAAGTTCGTTATTTTCATACAGAATAAACTGACATTATTCTGTTAAATTTTATAAACTTTATTGTTGCCAAAAAAAAATGAATAACAATTTCTCCCAAAGAGTTAATTTTAATTTGTAAGATTTTCACGTGCAAAAGAAAAATGGAATAAGCAAATAAAAAATAAAAAAAAAGGATATATAGGACAGGAATGAATACATATAAACATTTCACACCAAATACCACCTAAAATAGTTTTTGTAGCAGTATTTTCCCAGCACTACGAAGAAAGATTCCTCGATTTACACGATTTTACTTGGCCTTCCTTTTCTCATTCGTTGCGATTTCATTTTCGCAATTGCGTGCATTAATTTGCACAAAATTTTACATTTTTATGACTGAGATATATATAAGGCCATACAAATAAGAAATTCCGTATTGTCTCCTATAAAATGTGATAAAGTGTTGGTTAATCATATATGTTTTTATTAAGAAAGGCAGAGCTGCCAAGCCTCCGGCGTTCTGGATACCAGTATTTTAATACAGAAAATGTTACTTTATTTAATTGAAACATTTGCGCGATTTAAAAAAACATTTTCTCTAAGATAATAGTGATGTGCAAAAAGCTTGAGACTTGGTATGTCTGGTGGGGAGTGAAATGTTTTACTTAATGCATTTATCTCTATTTTAATGCTACGTGAATAACGTCCGTGTAACAGCTTGTAGAGTGTAAAATAAATTAAATTACTAAAATAATCCTTATTACGAAAAATGAAACAGAAAGTCCGGCTAAGGGAAATGAAATGTTAGTTAACCTTTCGTAATTTGACCTGAACATAGGTTTGCGTCAAATTTCAACGGTATTTGTAACATCACGATTTTAAATTAAATGTAGATACTATTAAAAGAAAATCACAAAAAATACTTAAAGGCGCCAAATCATGTTTATCTATTTAACGATGATGAATTATTAACTGTTAGATTTAGAAGCCCCCCTACTTTAGGGTGATTTTAGTAAGTTAATGCTATCGAGTACATTTTTTGATATTTAGATTAGATCTTAGATATAAATATTGCAGAATGGTAATCAAAATTATTTTTTTATAAACAAAATTTATAAAGGTATTAGATTTCTAAATTAGATGTTTCAGTTTACATTTCCAAAAGTTCTTTATCCATTAGATACAGGTATTTGTGGTTAGCAGGCAAGTAAATACTGCTGTATGGATATTAGGATAACGTAAAATGCTTGACCGAATTATTGCTTATCCTTATAAATCGCAGTGTAAAAAGAAATCTAAAATATAGGGTAATCATTAACTCAATCAGTATAAAATTACAAATGCAAAATAAATTACACAACGGGGGGTTCAGGGGGGCAGAGCCCCCCTGAAGAAATTTGCTTTATTATATAAAAATTACTAGAATAAGTAGCTCGTGAGAATTTCAGAATATCCTTACATAACAACGTGTTTAATTTAACGCTTTTAATGTCTGAAACCATCGAAATATTTTTTTCCTTTTATAAATGTTTGTGTAATTTAAATAGTTTAAATTTTGTTTTTGTAGAAAGATTAATATTACGCAAAGTTTGATAAAAACAATGAGTTGCAGAGATGACGTTGAGGCTCTTGATCTGCAGATTTACTAGTCACAATAAAATTAAAGATACACCGTAGCAATTTCAAAATTGGAAACCAAAGGGGACATCTTTGCATTAAATGAAAGAGAAAACATGCATCCAACGAGAACTTTAGTAGCCATGACGCCCTGGAAGAAATTTTTTTCATCGCTTCATTGAATGATATCTTTTAGATTTTAACCAGCTATTTTGCATATTTTCAGTCCTTTTGCAAGCCCCCACCCCCTCCCTTATAGGCGTTCCTGAATGCACCTATATTCGTGTTTTTTTAAAAGCAACTTCAGAAAAAAAACTAGTCGGATGTGGTAATCCCCAAACTTTATTCTATCTCATATATATTGTTTTTCAAAATTCGCTATTACAAGGCTGTCACAGGTGACTATTTTTATATTCTGTTCGCACCAGTATTTTTCTAATATAAATTTTAAAATATATTTCTCTTGCAAAAGTTGTCAAAGTGTGTGTTAAGATTTTTTGTTTTGAGAAAGTTGTGGCAGTTAGAATTTAAAAATAGTTGCAGTGAAACTTCTTTTAAAGGCCACCCCTATTTAAGGGCCACCTCTATTAAGGGCCAATATTTCTAAGAACGAAAACTTTTCCCATACAAATAACGTTAAATTTACTCCCATTAGGGGCCGCACCTACCCCTCATAAAGGCCATTTTTTTCGCATGTACCTTAAATCCTAAACAGGTGTACTGAATTACTGAACCAAAAGATAAAAGTTCAGCAAACGACTGCACTTGCAACTAGGAAGGCAAGAGGAGATGGGGAGAATTTAGTAACACAATGAAGGACCACAAGTGAGACAAACAGGTGTTCCTCACACTTTGTTTGATCTTTCAACCTGTAGGTGTTGGGTTGGAGGGGAAACTTGACCCTTTGTTGTGGGCACACAAAGAATAACAGGTTATCTAGAAAAACTAATTCCACATTTACTAAAACTGTGAATGTATATTGAAGCACAATTTTAACACTAGAAATTTTATACTCAGGCTTGTGTAAAATTTAAAATTATGCCACCTAAATCAAGCCAAAGTATATTCGGATTTGCCATAAAGTAAAAGAACCATTAGAAACCAAAATTAACTGCAAAAAAATTTATGAAAAGTAAGCAAGCTTCAATAGAAATTTTTTTCAATCATGTATAGAGTTTGAAAATGTTAATAAACAGTTTTTTCACCTATATAGGTTTTGATTTCCTTATTTTACTTGTTGTTTTTTGTCACCCCTATTCAAGGGCCACCCCTCATAAGGGCCAATTTTAAATGGAACGGCAGGTGGCCCATACAGAGAGGTTACACTGTATATATATTTTTTCCTGGTTAGCAATAAGAGTATTGATATAAAAATGAAAAATAATGCATCATTTTATATGTTTCGTAATAAAAATTAATAAGAAATTTAAATGAAATGCAAGTTAAATTAGAAAAAAAAAATCAGCTATCTTCAATCAGTGTTTTTAATAATGCGTTCTCTTTCTGTTTCTGGGGTCGGAGACATCGTACAGTCCGGCATTACATCAAAAAACTAGTTGGAAATATTTTAGCTGTCTCTCTATTCTAAAAATATGTAACTAACGGTTTATGAATTTTTTGTGACTGGGAGTCTTTCTTCAATAACATTAAGAAAATTACTACTTACAAAAATATGAAAATCGGTAGTTTTATAGAAAAATGTTTGATAAACACGCTGATGGAGAACAGTTTTAAATTTAATAACTATTTTAAGAGATATTTAATGTTAAAGTTGGTCAAAATCGTTCCCTTAAAAATGTTTTATAGGAGCAAAAACTATGCATAGGAATATAATACTTTTTTCTAAGAATATACATTGGAAGTTCCCGGTGTGCAGATTGCACTTATTTTTTTAATTTGACTCATTTAATGAGGATTTATTTCCATTTTAAATTCAAATTTTCAGCATTTCGAGAGCTATTTTTTACATCTTTTAGAAAAGGGTATTATTTTAAATTGTTGCCAATTTTAAAAGCAGCGCAAAGGATAATATTTCCTTCAAATTAAAATTTTATTTACACGTGAGTATTATAAACAGAAAAAAAAACTTTCAAATTTGAATTAAATGATTACGTATCAAAAGCAAGAAAATGGTCAAAATTACGTCATAAAAATGCGCGTGTATTTACACGCGAATTTTAAAAGGGGAGGAAAATTGCAAAATAATAAATTCATAAATATGCGTTAAAAGTCGTAAATGAAGAAAATTACGTCCTATTTAAAATGGCCAAACAGTTTAAATTTTAAAATATATTGAGACATTTATTTTATATTTTGAGATAATCTTTTAACACTAGAACCGCCGAAAGTTTCACTCAAGTTCCATAAAAAGTATTTCACACCAGAATTTTTTTTTAAAATCTATTAACTTACTTAAATTAGCTTATTTTTATGCTAAATGCGTTAAAGAAATTACTTCATAATGAAGGGAACGGATATTTTTTCCAACTGGATTAAATCATATTTCAGATAAGAAATTTCTTGTTCGAATTTTTACTATTATTCATTCCTGGATACATACATATAGCGACAAACATTATAGAGAAATGTTTGTTAAACGCGCTGATGCAGACAGTTTTTAAATCTAATAATTATTTTAAGAGTTAGTTAATGTTAAAGTTGGTCAAAATCGTTCCCTTAAAAAGTTTTATGGGAGCAAAAACTATGCATAGGAATGTAATACTTTTCTCTAAGAATATACATTAGAAGTTCCCGGTGTGCAGACTGCATTTATGTTTTTAATTTGACTCATTTATTGAGGATTTATTAAATTGGTCTGTCATCTGTACCGGGAATGAAACTATTTTAAATTTAGTAAGAGTCAAAATGACCACTTTTGGCGGTTCTAGTGTTAAACTGTTGTTGTGAATTCTAAGCCAGGGCAAATAATATTTCCTTACTAACAACAAAAGTATTTTCACGTGAATATTAAAACTAGAAATAAAACTTTGGTTAAAATTACGTCGGGTTCAAAACGGTACATTTAAAATGTCTTATTTAAAAGAACTTTCTTATAGCGTTGTTAAAAAATACCCGGAGACAAAGACTCTGTTTACTTGATTAATTTTATATTAGCTTATTTTCAAATTTTTCACTGATCTGATTTAATTAAAGACGAAAACAGCCTGATAAGGGGGAGATTGCCACTTTTTAAAAAATATTTAATTTAGTCTTCCGAAATTTTTTAAAGCCTATCAATTTAGTGTACTTTTAGAGTTTGCGGTGTCTGAATGGGGGATGACCAGAGTAGCTCGTAGGCGGCAAAGTCTCCTAGTTTTGTAAAAAAAAAAAAAAAAAAAAAAAAGAAAGAAAGAAAAGAAAAAGAAAAAAAAAGAAAAAAGAAAGTTTTCCGACCTTTTGAATAAAAGAGCAAATATTTAAATCCTCACTATTAGAATTATTTCGGAGGCATTCTGTTCTGATGGTTCATAAATTTCTTTTATGAATTTTAGACGATTTTCTATGCTAGATTTGCATATTAAATTTCAGATAGGAGAGATATAAGTCATGATAGAGCGAATGAAGGCTTTATATATTAGTGTTTTATTGAGAATAGAGAGAGCAGTATTTTTACGGAGAAGTTCAAGAGATTTGAAAGATTCGGTTATCATATCTATTACGTTAAAAATATGATAATAGACTGTATGACATATGTAATAGACTAAATGTAATAGATGTATGTATGTATAGAATGTATAGTATGTATAGAATGTATGTATGTAATAGACTGAATATGAATAAAAATAGACTAAAATTCGATTATGTTATACTGTCTTAATTATTTCACTTTTTAATATTAGAATGTATATATTGTACGATTTTAACAATATTTTTTGTATTTTGTTCGGATTTATGTGACTTACACAAGCTCAAAGTTCATGTAATTCGTAGTTTTGATGAAAAATACGCTATTTCTGCTATTTGTATAATATATATATATATAAACACATTTATATATATACGATGGGATATCGTAAAGTTTCAATTACAGGCGACTATTTTTATACTTAATTCGCACCACTATTTTTAAAAAAATACATTTTGTAGTATATTTCTCTTGCAAATGTTCTCAAAGCGTATGTAAAAGATTTTTGTTTTGAAAAAGTGGTGCGAGGTAGCATAAAAACATATTCACCTGTAATTGAAACTTTACGATACACCCTCTTGTATATACTATATATATATGTGTGTGTGTGTATTTTCACAAAATGTAATCGGTTGTATTCAAATACTAGACTTTATACTCTTCACATATCTTTGGAGGTTCTCCCTATAATGAAAATGGTTTAAAAATCAATTAAATTACTAATCCATCGCCCGATTTGTACAAAAATCTACAATTCTTACGATGATAAGAACTATATTGTGGCGAGTATAACATACTCGGCAAATGGGAGCTCAATAGAAGTAAGGTTTGAAAGTTATTGTGTTTACTTCCTCGCGCACACACAAATCATGATTACAATGCTTTTCTCACACTAGGTGTTAAAAAATATACAGCATTGCAGCGCATTTTTCGGGATACTTACACCTAAACTAAATCAGCGTAAATTTTATAAGGTGTAACAGAACATAAAATTTGATAAAATTCTGTGCACTCCTTCATGAGATATAACTATCGCGGATGTCGTGAAAAATGCAGTATAGCAGCGCCACCTGTTTAGGCGACTGACACCAAAACCTAAGCAGCGACAATTTATGTCATGGTCTAACTGAATCTGAAGTTTGATCAAGTTCCGTACATTAGTTCTTCAGACAGAGTGCCCAGAAAATCTGTGTCACATGCAGGCAGACACACAGAATCACGGACATCATATTCATAAACTATTGTACATATCATATTCTAAAAATAGTGGCTAATCGATCAATTGAAAATCGTGTTCAGGACATTCTAAAACATATAGATTCGTAGAAAACCAGAAGTCTGGAAATTTTTCACGAATCTAATACTTTCTTCCTGTGAACATAGAAGAAAATAAAAATAAATATGTCAAAATCAATCTTTAAAGAAACCATTTAAACTCAAATAACTCTAATGGCTTATTCAATTGTAACGATTTTCTTTGAAGAATAAATACATATTAATATTAAATGTTAAAGCGAGCCCATACAATAATTCATATTGTATGCCCTGAAGCTAAAAGAATGAGACAGCTCGTAAAGAAAAGAGACCGAAGAGAGTGCGTTTAATAATACGGCTAATGTTTCGTTTAATCAAGGAAGTCAAGCCTGAAAAGAAATATTTATTACACAAAGGTAATTTTTTGGATTGTCAGACCACTGGCGAGTTTGTCAATGAATCAGAATTTATGAAGAGCATGAATAAATAGAGAGGCGCCTCCTCCTAATGATTCTTTCTTTACCTAGCGCTGATTGTTTGTTTCATTCAATCTCTTCAACAGTTTGCAACATAGTTGGAAAAGTATTTATGAATTCATTATGCCTGGCCGTCTGTCTGTCTGTGCTCTAACTCGAGTATACAGGGCGTCTCATAACTTCGTATACAAACTTGGAGCGGAGATAGAGAACATCGTTCGGAACCATAATTACATAGGAAAGCATGGGCGGAAACGTCACCCTCACGTGATAAAGTGACACAAAGGCACAGTAAAGCCACAATGCAGAAAGCAGTGTAAAACACATTATTACACAGAAAAGAGTACAATGTATGACTTACAATTCACAGGAGCTGTTAGAAATTATTCTCATGACATGGATGCATGTATGACACCTATGCGACAAAAATTGGCAAACGCTTTCGAAGTTTGCGGTTGTTGCGTTGATGGTAGCCGCAGACAGTGGTGTTGCCAGATAGGCTACTTTTTTTAAATTCAGATTCTTGATTGGCACCACTTTTTTGAAATGGTAAAATACGCCTTATTTAATGACAGATTAATTAAGGCGAAAACAAAGGTAATTTTACCGTTTTAACAAAGTGGTGGCAATCAAGAAATCTGAATTAAAAAAAGTAGCCCACTGGCAACAGTGGCCGCAGAGATGAAGATTCGTGCCTCCAGGTTCATTTCAAAATTTAAGGGCGTGTCGAACACAATGCTCTTTCCCCCAAGAAAATAATCAAGGAGATAAATCAGGTGATCTGGAGGGGGGGGGGGGCATACGATGGGACCGCCATGCCCAATCCAACTGTCTCCAAACGTTCGGTCCAAATGGTAACTTATGCGCCTTGCATAATGATATGGCGTCTCATCATGTTGAAACCACATTCCACGTCGAACATGTGAGGGGGGCATCGTTAAGTATTTCCTGAAGAACCTCCTGAATAAAAACGATATACTTGCGAGCGTACAGTCGAGGTGGTGAGATGTATGGAGCCACTAAATTGTCCGCCATGATACACGCCCACACATTAACAATGAAGTGCTGTTGTGCGGCTTGTGGTCGGATTTTGTGTGTGTTGCTGTCGGTGTCATTTATGTTGATCGCACGCAGTTGGCGTCTACAATCAGGAAGCCACACGTGCCGACATTGAGAGCCAGCATACAGCACCAATTATCAATTTCCGCCCATGGTTTCCTATGTAATTATAATACCTAACTATCTTCTCTATCTCCCCTCCAAGTCTGTACACGAAGTTCGGCGACAATCTGTATATACTCGGAATGATACGTGTTGATTTATAGTTCGTTGACAGGGGCATTCAAAAAGATTTCAGTACATTATGCTGAATGGAGAAAAATCTTTTGCAGTGCGTTTTAATGATGTTATACATACTGTTTCAAACATATTGAAACTTACCTGCATCAGTCAGGTGAATTAAGCAATGTTTACTACAGAATATGGTGTGTATGGCATTTATCATTCATTTACAGGAACACACAAAATAATTCGGTTACAATATTGTCAAGGAGCATTAAAGGGGCCCGTGCCACATTTTAAAATAATTTTTATTTATTGAGTTAAAATTTTGAATTTTTTTGTGACGGTTAACCATATCATTTGTAAACAAAATCACGTGATAAAACTTCTCATAATTCTTTTTTATTTAAAATTAAAAATTTATTAAAAAAGGGGGTAATTTAAAATCGTTTATAACTCGAAATATTATTTGTATAATTTCATTTTTTTTTTCATTTAAATAAACAGAAATATATGAGTTTTAATTTTGATTCAGCATTTTTAAAGATATTAATTTAAATAAAAATTAAAAATATTTGAAGTAAAAATTTAAAAAAGAATTATGTAAATTTTAAAAAAAGCATGTTTTCAAAAGTAAATATTTTTTTCAAAATTGCTGCTTCAGAATTAAACAATTGAAAAAGATACGTTCCAAGTTTGAGCCATTTATCTTTAACATTTCTCGGCTTATAACATTTTAAATACAAGAAATGATGACAAAACCCATCATGAAGAAAAACGCATTTTTATAAGTAGTCGTTTCCATGACAACCATTGTTTGAAAGCTAGCTTTTGAAAACAAACCAAAACGAAAAAAATAATATTTCCTGTTCCAATTAAGATAGAAACATGACTTAAACGTCATTTTATACAAAAAAAAAAAAAAGAGAGAGAGAGAAATATTTAATGCAATAAAATAATTTTAGAAAATTTGAAGATTTTGGTGTCCCGGGCCCCCATCATTGCTGGGCGTGAATTGTTAATTGTGGTATGCGTTTATAAATTTAATTTTTTGCATAATAATTGGTGTGCATAAATTCTAAGAATCATATATAGGGCTGAAGAAAAGAATTCCAGTGCATTTCCGCTTATTGGCATAAATTTCTGAAGTGGAGTTTCCGTTATGCATTTCATGACTGAACTATTTTTTTTGCATACAATGTACAAAATATACAAATGTACAGATCATACACAGAGCTGCACAAAATAATTCCCATACTTTTCATACTGGTAATTACTAAAATTGGGATTTCAAATGTGTTATGCGTTTCCCATAATGTTTATTTGGACATCCTCTATAACCCTATTAAGGTATGCGCCTACCTTCGAGGCACTTTTTGGGGAAAATATGAAATTTATATCAAACACATCTGTTTTGAGTTAAAACAGGGAATAAAACTATGAATTCATATAAATTTTTAATGGAATTTTAATTAAATGTTCAAATTTAGGAAATATTTAATCAAATTTTATTAAAGAATTACGTTTATGCCAAACCTTCTGTAACAAAATCTATTCAATATATTTCACTTTTTTTTCAGAACAATATATTAGTAAACCACTTACCTGTGTTATGAAGCAAAAGATTTGCAACCCCTCTTAAATTTACTAGCATATACCAAATTTTGTATACAAAACATGATTTTTTTAATTAAAAAAATGTGCATTTTTCAATAAAAATAGCTCTTAAATTAATGTATACAAACTTACAAGCTATGTTTTGCTTCATAACATACCTATAGATGAGCAGAACCTTGTTACAAAATTTTATTTCAGTGTCTTAAACTTTTTAAAAAATGATGTTTCTCGTAAACGTACACAATGAAAAACGCAGTTTTCCAGAAAACGCGAATTCAGATTTTGATTTAGAACAAAAAATTATGTATAAAGTTTACAGCTTTAAAATCCATTATATTTGTGGTGTTTATATATTTGTGTATATATTGTATATTTGTGTATTAAAATGTAGGGGAGAATGGGGATGAAAGGGACATTTTGTTTTTATAAGCTTATAAAATAATGACATTAAAAGATATCATTATCATGATTGCGCCTAATTATCGTCTAAAACCTTTGCTTTAATGCTAGTAAAACCACTTATCCTCAAATACAGGAATTTAAAATTTGTACGCATTTTTATAAATTGGGAGAAATGTCCCTTTTAACCCCATTGTGGAGGATGAAAGGGACACACATAAATAAAACAATTTTATGAACATTTTTTTTCTTTTTATTTACAATTACATTATTCTAAAATAAAAGATAATAATACACAAATAGAAATAAAATATGTTGCAACATATGATAAAACAAAAACAAGAAAAATAACTTGTTTAGGTCTACTACACAAAAAACAACCTTAAGTCAAAAATTTTAAGAAAGATTTAGCTCTACCTGTCTCACCACCAGTTACGGATTTCGGTAACTTCATCACAATATCATTGATATTCACGTCATTAATGTCAATAGTATCAGTAAATACAAAGTGGTTTTAATCCTTTTTTTCTGAAAAAATGTACTTCGAATTCATTCCGAGTGCTTTTCAGGAGATTGTGGATAAACTGCGACATGAATGTTACCATAATTATTCCATTACCTTTCGCAAATTTTATTGCCTTAATATTTGTATTGTTTTCATGATTATCAAATAAGAGAAGAGTAGGATCAGATTTGGAACAACTAGAATATTAAGCTAATGCACAATTACTTTAAAAAAATTCTGCGGTCATCGACCAGCTTTGATGAGCAATTCCAAGGCTTTAGGATGGGACAGCTCCGAGCATAAACTCTTTGTAATTCTTCCTTGTGAAAACGAATACTGTTGAACAGTGTTACCTGATGCAGAAACAAAAGTGTAACAAGTTTACCACGTTCAGCTGATATTACGCCAGAAAATTGCTTTCACCACGTTTTGCTACTATATTTAGTGGCTTGGGCTCTGACATTAAATCTGTTTCATCACAGTTATATATTATATTCCATGTGAATTTTTAGTGATTCATAACTGACTAAAGGTGTTTAAAAAATATCAACTCTAGCATTGTTGAAACTTGTACTTCTTGTTAAACAAACGGCTATAGGTTTTCGTAAGAGAGAGTATTCAATTTTGTTGATTAAAATCTTTAAAGCAATCATTTCTAGATTGCTTGTTCGTGTCCCAAGACAGGGACATATTTCGAGAATTCAAAAAAATTGAATACTCATATGCACAATTGTTAAACCGTAGTTCATATTAGATGCTTAGAGAAAATTTGAAGCTAACTCTTTTTATTGACCTTCACTAAAAACTTTTTTATTACCAAATGGGTGTATTGAAATTCATCTGCTTGTGCATTCTTAAATTTTAGAACAATTCTTTCTAAACAGGACTTTTCAATGCCGTAGGCTTTAGCTGCTGATCTAACATACCTTCCTTTGTCCTCTTCTTGAGATACAGCACACATCATTTCTTATTCAATACATCGATTTTTCTAAAATTTTCTTTTATATTTTCGAAGCATATTCACTTTTTGATGATTTTTTGAAAAAGGAAAAAATATCAAAATTGTAGGTATATGTTATTGTAATATTTACATATTTTTGTTCTACATAGTAATGCATTCATTCTTCCAACATAAAAAACTAAAACCATAACTTAAATTTTACAAAACATAAATAATATTTTGTTTAAATAATAATAAACACGAGGGGTTGAAAGGTACATGTCCCTTTCAACCCCTCAGTTACTGTCCCTTTCAACCCCATACCCACCTAGCTAAATAAAAAATGTATTCATGCATGTCAGTATTTTAGCTAACAAAATATACCGGTATTCATATAAAGTGCATACTTTATTGTGCTAAATGACAAAAATATTATAATGCTAAACACAATATTAATTTTTTAGAGAAAAAAAGAAAAGCAAGATCAAAATTTACTTTTTTATATCAAAAACAAGTTTTGCTTTCACCACCTACAACGCTACAATTGCTGACGTCAGATTTAAGGATTATTAAGATAGAACAAGTATCGCCATCGATTGAGCCAAAGTTGAAAATTTCTGCATTTTATTTTCGTCCTCAAATTTTGAGTGTCCCTTTCATCCCCAGTCTCCCCTATTGTTTACCTTTCTGTGACTCTTTAAACTGTCACTTCTGGTTGCAGAAAGTTCATTTCCGGTTTATATTTTGAGCTACAACTTTGTCCTAATTATCGCTGAACCAAAAGTAAGGCATTTTTGTAATCCTAAATGCTTGAACTTTAACTTAAAATAATAATTTTAAAAAAATCGACATTTTTCGCAAAAACAGCGATTTGAGGGTAGCCACATACCCTAAAAGGTAACGTTTTCTTACAGAATTCTGAATATATTGCAAAGTGTTTCGAAATGTATGCTTGGCGTACAATTTGCCATTCTTTTTAGTTATATTTCGCTTAAAGCCATTTAACAAGGACTGTAAGTTATATTTTCTAACCGATAATTTTCTTTTTGTTCATTGTTTGTATTTATAAAATTCATTGGTTTCAAAATCTCAAACATTCTTTTAACTTTAAAAGTCAATAAATTAGATTCTAAACTAATAACTATGTTTAATATTGCCATTCAACTTAGAATTTGTAAATTACATCAATTTTCTTGTTGTTAAGATATGTAATTGCCATCGGTTTGTCATTATAGTTTTGAATATATTTTAATAAGCGAAATTTTGAAAAACAATCAAGGGAACGTTTCTCATTATTTTTCTAGGAAGTCTAAGCACCCATGATCTTAAGAAGTCCAATTTGTTTGATTTAGATTCATGCAATTAGATACAAAAAATCAATTAGCAGTTTGTTTGTTTAGTACTTGAATACTTGCGAAATTTATTCATAAAATTTCAAACAGTAGTATAGAATAGCGAAGGACTTTAAAACTGACAAAAAATTAACTGTCCTCAAATGATACATCAACCTATTAACGAAAGATATTTTCTAGTTAAAATAAACTAGTTGGATGTTCCAATCCCTAAACTTTCTTCTATCTCATATATCTTAATATTTTAAAAATTAGTTACAAATGTTAATATTATTAGTTACCTATTAACGAAAGATATTTTCTAATTAAAATAAACTAGTTGGATGTTCCAATACCTAAACTTTTTTCTATCTCATATATCTTAATATTTTAAAAATTAGTTACAAATTTTAATATTATTAGTTCAAAACTATAGCAACTTTGATTTCCATCTTGAATTTCTGCTTTACCCAGTTAATCGGAGTAAAAACAAGTTAATCTCGATCACGATGTTTATTAAAATCAATATTTTTTTCGCTATTCTGTTGTACATCAGCTGTTTGCGAATAGCCGGTTTAGCAGAAAGCAAAGTTCCCGTCGCTGCACGATCCGCCAAAGTACAACAGAACTACGAAAAATCGAGAAAATTATACAAAAATCACTATTACAGCGCCCCATTCAGGCGGAATATTTCGAAATTCAAGGAGGACCTGCTTGCCATAGCTAAAAACATAAATATGAAAATTGGTTCAATTCCTTCGCATAACTTCATACATTTTTTTGATGCTAAATAACGAAAATGGCACAAAAATCGCTATTACAGCGCCCCCTTCAGCGGAATATTTCCAAATTAAAGGAGAACCTAATGGCCATAGCCAAAAACATACACAAAAAAATTGGTTCAATTCTATGCATAACTTCATATATTATTCGATGGTACAATGGCGACACGCGGACAGACAGACATTTTGTATAAACATATTTTTGTGGGATCTCTGACCCCAAAAACGGTAAATTGGTCGAGAAAAATTTCGATTACAATACTTTCTGCAAATGAAGATAGAAGAAAGTAAAAATGAAGGAATCATTCTCAAAATAAACTATTTTAATTCTCATACGTTCACTTGGTGACCCAAATGATAACGATTTTAATAAGAACTTATACCACATTAATATTGTATCTTAAAAGACATTTGTCTAATAATTCCTTTTGTAAGGCCTTAAAGAATGAAGAAATATATAAAATATAGGGCCCAAGGATATTGCGTTCAATAAAATGGCTAATATTTTGTTTACTCAAGGAAGTCAAGCTTGACAGCAATTTTTTCTCATAACCACGGTCACTTTTTGGATTACTGGCGAGGCTGTCATCCTTTCACGATTTATGAAGAGGTAAGAATAAATAGAGAGACGTTTCTTTATCCCGATTCTTTGTTTACTTAGTGCTGATATTTTTACATATATTTTTTGTAGATTGATTAATCACTTTATCTCTCACCTTATTAAACGGTAAAGTTTTGTTATAGAACTTTGAATGTATTACAAAGCATTTCAAAATGTATGTTTGACATGATTTTTCTTTCTATTTAGTTATCTTTCGTTTACAGCCATTTAACAATGCCTGCAAGTTATATTTTCTAAGAGATAATTTTGTTTTTGTTCAATGTTCGTATTTATAAAATTCATTGATTTCAAAGTCTTAAACATTCTTTTAACTTTTAAAAGTCAATAAATTAAATTATAATTTAATAACTATGAACTAAATGATCTTTTTAAAACACCATCAAAAACTTTTAAATGCGCTAGGCCTTTCGAAAGCTCTGAGTCTTTCTTCGTCAGGCGCAAAGAGGACGTGCTTCTACTATGAAAGCAGCAGCACGATTAAAATGAGAGATAAGGGAAAGGAAACAAGATTAAGAAGCAGCCAATAGGAAAATAGAAATCAACAGTCTGTAAGAAAGCAGAAGACAACAGCCAATCACACAAGAGTATAATCAAAATAAAAGAACACACAGTAGAAGGGCAATAAGAAAGCAAAATGGAATATATATATATATATATATAATAAAATGAAAACACACACATATATTAAAATATGGAAACATATTTCCTTTCCTTATCTCTCATTTTAATCTTGTTGCTGCTTTCATAGTAGAAGCACGTCTTCTTTGCGCCGAAGAAAGACTCAGATCTTTCGAAAGGCCTAGCGCATTTAAAAGTTTCTGCTGGTGTTTTAAGAACACTTTTTAGTTCTTATTGATCCACACCAGTTTCAACTTATTTTCTTTAATAACTGTATGTTAAATTGCCATTCAATTTGAAATTTATAAATTACATCAAGGTTAATTTTAGATTTTCATGTTGTTTTGATATGTAAATCGCACCAGTTTGTCATTCTAATTTTGTATCTATTTTAATAAGCGAAATTTTGAAAAAACAAACAAGGAAATGTTTCTTATTAATTTTCTAGGAAGTCTAAACATCATAATTATAAAAAGTCTAATTTGTTTGATTTAGGTTCATGCAATAAGATTCAAAAAATTAGTTAGCGGTTTGTTTGTTAAGAACTTGAATTAATGTGAAATTTATACATAAAATTTCAAACAGTAGTATCTAGAGAAAAAATTTAAAACTTACAAAAAATAATAATAATAATAATAATAATAATAATAATAATAATTTTCCTCAAATGGTACATCAATCTATACTATTTCTATTTAAAATAAAAAATAAAAGAATCATTCTCAAAATAAACTATTTAAGTTCTAATACGTTCACTAAGTGACCCATATGATGAAGATTTTAATAAGAACTAATATCACATTAATATTGTGTCTTAAAAGACGTTTATCTAATAATTCATTTTGTATGGGCTAAAAGAATGAAGCAATACATAAAATAGTGCCCAAGGACATTGCTTTCAATAAAAAGGGCTAATATTTCGTTTACTCAAGAAAGTCAAGCCTGACAGCAATTTTTTCTCACAACCACGGTCACTTTTTTGGATTACTGGCGAGGCTGTCATCCTTTCACGATTTATGAAGAGGTAAGAATAAATAGAGAGACGTTTCTTTATCCCGGTTTTTTGTTTACTTAGTGCTGATATTTTTACATATATTTTTGGTATATTTATCAATCACCTTATCTATCACCTTATTAAATGGCAGCGTTTTGTTACAGAATTCTGAATGTATTGCAAAGTGTTTTAAAATGTATGCTTGACATGAATTTTATTTCTGTTTAGTTATTTTTTGTTTACAGCCATTTAACAAGACCTGCAAGTTATATTTTCTAAGAGATAATTTTTTTTTTTTTTTTTTTTTTTTGTTTAATGTTAGTATTTATAAAATTCATTGGTTTTAAAATCTTAAACATTCTTTTAACTTTAAAAGTTAATAAATTAGATTCTAATTTAATAACTATGTTTTAAATTGCCATTCAACTTTGAATTTCTAAATTACATCAACGTTAATTTTAGAATTTCATGTTGTTTTGATATGTAAATCGCATCGGTTTGTCATAATAATTTAGAATATATTTTAATAAGCGAAATTTTGGAAAAAAAAAATAAGGAAATGTTTTTTATTAATTTTCTAAAAAGATTAAACATCATAATTATAAAATGTCATATTTGTTTCATTTAGGTTCGTGCAATAAGATTCAAAAAATCAGTTAGCGGTTTGTTTGTTAAGTACATGAATAAATGCAAAATTTATTCATAAAATTTCAAACAGTAATATATAATAGCGAAAAATTTATAACTCACAAAAAAATAATTTTCTTCAAATGGTACCTCAACCTATTTCTAGGTAAAATAAAAAATGACAGAACCATTCTCAAAATAAACTATTTAAGTTCTAATACGTTCGCTAGGTGACCCATATGATGAAGATTTTAATAAGAACTAATATCACATTAATATTGTATCTTAAAAGACTAATAATCTAATATCTAATAATTCATTTTGTATGTGCTAAGTAATACATAAAGTAGGGCCCAAGGAGATTGCGTTCAAAAAAATAGCTAATATTTCGTTTACTCAAGAAAGTCAAGCCTGACAGCAATTTTTTCTCACAACCACGGTAACTTTTAGGATTACTGGCGAGGTTGTCATCTTTTCAGGATTTATGAAGAGGTAAGAATAAACAATGCCGCTTCTTTATCCAGATTCTTTGTTTACTTAATGCTGATATTTTTACATTTATTTTTCGTATATTTATTCTCTTTTAAATTATTTTTTCCTTAAAGCCATTTAACATGGCCTGAAAGTTATATTTTCTAAGCGGTAATTTGTTTTTGTTTAGAGTCTGCAGAAGTAGGATTTCTTTGAAATAATTCATTGGTTTTGAAGCCTTAAACATTCTGTAAAATTAAAAAATCAGTAAAACAGATTTTATTCTAATAAAAATATTTAAAATTTTCACATAAGCATGGACTGTATACTACTTCAAAGTTAATTTTCAATTTTTATATTCCTATGTTAGGTACACAGCATAATTTTAGAATATATTTCAAAAAGGAGTTAAAAAATAAACAGTGAATTATTTCTTATTAATCTTCTAGAAAGGCTTTATTAAATACCCGTGATCTTAAAAAGGCCACTTTGTTCCATTTCGGCTTTGAAAATGTTTCATGTAATTAGATTCAAAGAATCAGCTTGTGGTTTGTTAGTCAAGAATGGTAAAACCCCAATTATCCACAATAATTATCTATACTAAAAGTAATCCGAATATGTAGAAATCCGGATAGTTAAATAATCACAAAAAAGATTATATTCTACGAAAAAACCCTCTAAATTAGCTTTTATTTAATTAAAAATGTATCCTTAATATACAGAGCGTCTACAAATTAGTTGGACAATTTCGTGAGATAAGAAATTCCGAAATATTAAATGAAATTAACTAGTTGAAAGTCAGACTAGTAGTAATATTGCCGAAGTTTATTCATAGATGGCGTTAGATGTCATAACTGACGCTTTCGCTCAGCGAGTGGTAATCATTCTTGTTCGGCATTACGATAACAGTACAACGGTGCTGAAAAAGCGAAACGCTGTCTTTGGTTTCATGAAACTCATTCTGCTGTTTAAGTACGACGAGCGTTTGTCATAATGGTAAACTTGAACTATTTTTCTATCTTATAACAATATGCACTTTAATTTTTTCCCTGTCAATTTCATCCAATAAATCTTTTTTTTTTTTTTTTTTTTTTTTTTTTTTGCCCAACTAATTTGTACACACCCTGTATTGTACTTGCATTAGGCGTACTTTTTAATAAGATCGCTTTTACTACAAACAATAAGAAAAGATAAAAGAAAATACATGAATTTAGATGAGTTAATTAATTATGTCCAGAGCAGTTAAATGTTTTCATTTTGTATCTCTGTATTCTAAAAAAAAGTTATTAACGCTGCTGCTACCTTAGGATAAGGAAGAGATAAAGGAATGGTTTTCAGAATCATGGTTAACTCGGAAAAGTATAAATTATGTTTTTGTTCGTCGTTACATGATATTTTCGTAAAGTAAGAAGCATTTGTTTAATTTTTACAGTGTAGATGTTGAAGATGATACTCAGCCTCAGCAAACTAACACCAAAATATTGATAATATCTACCAATGGAAACAAACGCACCCCTCATGTTTTAAAAAAAGTTTAAAAATAAAATACGAGGTAAAGTCAGTAAGTAGGTCACAAACTGATATGAGAGGTCGGAAATTAGTAGTAAATTGTTTCCAAATATGCCAATAGGTGGCAGCATAATCCAACTATAAGATGTTAATTTCGAATTTATAAGACAGCAGTTGTACAAGATGAGCAGGGTCGTTCAAAGGTTGTTGACGAAAAACGAAGTGGTCGTCCAGATTGCGGCAGCGATGACAGCGATGACCACCTCGGGAACTCAGCTTTCGCTTTAGAGTGTTAGTGCAATCCCGAGGGGTAGACCTCATCCACTCCTCCCGACTCTCAACCAGAGTCTGAGAGGGAGCGTCGGGTCCCTGATCAAGCTGCTGAGATTTATTTCGGTTACTGTGAGATTTACAATTACAATCACAATTGGTTACCCAATTTTTCTGGGCGAACCGAAGATTTCACATCGAGATATATGACTGTATGTAGTGATTACATGAGGATCATTTCAGAAGAATCAGTGCGGAAGGTTGAGGAAATGGTTAGAGCTGCTATGCGAACAACAATAGACAGCATAGCAACCATTTCCTAAACCTTCCGCACTCATTCTTCTGTCGCAATTTCAACTGGACGACCACTTCGCTCTTCGTCAACAACTTCTGAACGACCCTGCTCGTCTTGTACAACTGCTGTCTCATAAATTCGAAATTAACATCTTATAATTACATTATGCTGCCACCTATTTCGAAACAATTTACTACTAATTTCGGACATCTCATATCAGTTTGTGACCCACTTACTGACTTTTCCTCGTAAAAATATGTATTTGTATATATTTACTGCTTGTTTCCTTTTAATATCCGTAACGATAAAATAAAGAAAAGAATAAGAAGTGTTAAAGACATGCGTACTTGTTTAAGTGAAGCGCGAAGAATAAAAAGTTTGAGAGTCACTGGGTTGACGATTTGTATTTAAAGTTTCTGAATAAATCCCCAAACAATTAAAAAAATTTCAAATGCTGAATCAAATTAATATTAATAAGAACAAGAAGTTAAAACTTATTAAAAATTAAAAGCCTCAAATGACTAAAATGGAACACCAACATAATAACAAAATTTATTATCTGGCTAAATAAGAATTAATAAATCATTCCCAAAATAAAGTATTTACGATCTAATTAGTAAACTAAGTGACCCAAATCTAACGATTTTCTTCGAAGTACTAACATAACATTAACACAAGATCCTAAAGAAATTCAATGATTCACATTGTATGCGCTGAACAAATGAAGCAATATATAAAATAGCATTCAAGAGATTCCAAATAATATTACACCTATTATTTCGTTTAATCAAGGAAATTAAGCCTGTCAGCAGATTTATCTCACACCCAGGGTAATTTTTTGGATTGGCAGGCCACTGGCAAGGCTGTCATCGTTTAAGGATTTACGAAGAGTTAAGAATAAATAAAGGCACGCTCCTTTAACCCTTCACTGCACGATTTTTTTCTATTTTTATGAAAGAAATTATTTGAAATCTATATATCGGTCTAATAATGAGAAAAATTGTAAAAAAAAAAAAAAAAAATAATTCAAATTTTCAGCTAAAATTCGATATTTTATGGTGTGTACCCTATGTACACAATTAGGGTTTTAAAATATTGTATCGCTATATGTTACAACTAAATGACCTTAAATTAATTAATTTTATCTGCTTTACACTCAGCAAGTTTTTTTTATATCACTATTTTTAAGTATTCCGTAAAAATAATGAAAATAAATTTAACTTAATAGCATGATCGATTTTTTTTTTTTTTTTTTGTTTCCGAAGAACAAATTCTAATTTTTTGTCAAATGCAGCCATCTGACATGGAAAAAATAAGTCTTATTCCATTCTTTGGACTTTTCTTGATCAGGAATAGAGATCATATTGGCCATATTCATGGCTCATAATAAATATTACAGTGTTTTATGTATGTGCCAGATGTAGCACGTGGTGCAGTGAAGGTTTAACAGGATTCTTTGTTTACTTAGTGTTGATTTTTTTTTTACATATAATTTTGCATTATTTATTTACGTATACTATTGTTTATTTAAAAGATTTGACATAATATGCAAGTTATATTTTCTAACTGATAATTTGGTTTCGTCTTTTGATGATACGTGATATCTTAAAGTACAGTCGTGGAAAAAAAAAAGTAAACGCACCCTACTAACTCCTCAACAAATCATCATAGAAGAAAGTGACTGGTACCGAACGATTGGAAATAAAGTCTACTTTTAAATGATGTATATAAAATTTTCTTAGGGGGCCATCTACATATTAAAACGAATCCAAACTTCATTTTTTTCAATAGCAATACCCAATTTTAATGAGATATTTCAAATCTTCGGTTCAAACTATGCCTAGACACCAAATTTCAAGTCATTTGAATGATAAGTTTTTGAATTATAAACATTCAAAATTGAGTGCTTCTAATGTTAAATTATATTTTCATATTTTTATTTATATCTCCCGAAATTATGCTCCTAATGTGCTAATTTTTTTTTTTTTTGTGGTAATAATACTAATATACCCAAACATAAATAAGCTGAATTTGCAATTTTTATAATTTTATGATATAAATTATGAATTATGAAATTAATATTCGAAAAAATTATGAATTGCAACCTACAATTTTTTTGATGGATTTAGATTTATTAAGTCCTGCTTTATGGAAATTCAAAAATTTCACATTTTTGTTCCAAGTAGTTTTCAAATTATGCTTTAAAAACGGCAAAATGGTGGTTTAAGGGGCCGTCTATGATGGAAGTGTGTAGACATTTTGAAATTTATTCTGCCGTACTGTAATCTAACACGCTTCATTGACTCCTTGAGTGGCGCTTAAGGTGCCTTGATCAAGGAAGCGGCTCTATCGGTTAACAATCCAGTACGGAACTTTAATTTGGATACAGCCCTTAAAATAAGCTCGTTTTAAAATAATTAATTTCTCGGAAACTTATGGTACGAATTGCATAAAAATTCGTTTTTAGGCTAATTGAAGGGTGTAGAGTTCATTTATGCTGTCAGAATTGGGTACTGCTATTGAAAAAAACAAAGTTATGGTTCGTTTTAATATGTAGGTGGCCCCCTAAGCAAATTTTATATACATCATTTAAAAGTAGACTTTATTTCCAATCGTTCGGTACCAGTAACTTTCTTCTACGATAATTTGTTGAGGAGTTAGTAGGGGGTGTTTACCTTTTTTTTCCACGACTGTACATTTATTTAATAATAAATTTTGTATGGACTAAAATAATAAAGTAACACATAAAAAAAAGCCCAATGAGATAAAATAAAGAAAAAATAAGATGTCATATAGACACGTGTAATTATGCACGGGAAGTGCGAGGGATAAAGTTTGAGAATCGTTGGGTGAGAGCTTTGTTTCTAAAATATTTGAATAAATCCCCAAACAATTCGTGAAATATCAAAAGCCAAATAAAATTAATATCTCAAAGAACAAAAAATCAAAACTCATAAAAGATTAAGAAGTCTGAAATGGTCCACCAACGAAATTGATTTCCTGGCTAAAGTAAGAATTAATGACTCATTCTCAAAATAAACTTTTCACGATCTCATTTGTAGACTGGGTGACACAAATCGAACCATTTTCTTCGAATTACTAATATGACATTAACACGAGATCCTAGAGAAATCCAATAATTTGCATTGTATGTCCTAAGCAAATGAAACAATACATAAAAACTAGCTCAAGAGATTACAAATAATAATACAGCTATTTTTTCGTGTACTCAAGGAAGTTAAGCCGGACAGCAAATTTGTCTCACACATATGGTAATTTCTTTGGATTGGCAGAACACTGGCGAGTCTGTCATTCTTTAAGCATTTATGAAGAGTTAAAAATAAATAAAGGGCGCATCATGATTCTTTGTTTATACTTAGTGCTGATTTTTTTATGTATAATTTTGTAATACTTATTTATTTTCATCTATTGTTTGCTTATAGGATTTGACATGTCATGCAAGTTATATAAAATAACCAATACAGTAGAATCTCGATTATCCGAAGTAATTGGAACCGACCCTCTATCGGAAATTCAAAATTTTTGGATAATCGAGAATGCTTTAATTTTAAGATTAAGCAGAAGTGCATGCAATATTTCTTATTGTGGTTACAAGTGTTTAATGAAAATAAAGCAATAGCAAATCAGAAACAAGAATAAATTACCAGAATTTTAATTTTGAAATTAAGTACATTTTACATACATCACAAGGGTTTGAAAAAATATTTTGTTTGTCGCAGTTTCGATTGCCTTTGTTATGAAGCTCTATCACGGAGTGTTTTAATATTATTAGTTCACCAGTATCACAGTCTTTCTGCTGCTCCAGCCATGCCAAACCTTTTGCAAAACATTCAAAAGCTTCAGAATTGATAATTTGTTCGTTTTCTTCGTTTCATTCCGCAGCTTACCGGAGTTCAAGATAAATTCAAGGAAACTCTAAGAAAGGGGATCGAAAATATTTGCATGTACTCGTAATTCAGAAAGGGCCGCTTGCACACAAGGAATATGATAGTTTAAAAAAAAAAAAAAAAAAAAAAGGCTTTTAAAATGGATTTTGCACTCAAGGAATGAGATAGTAAAAAAAATAAAAATAAATAAAGCTTTCAAAATGGATTTCGGTTAAAAGGGTTTTGGATAAAAGAGGTTCTACTGTATTTCTTATTTTACTAAAACATGTTATAACCATAAAGAAAATGTAATATAACTTCTCATAAATTATTCACGATTTCGGTAAGCGTTTCTTTATTTTTTGAAATATCAGAAACGAATAGATTTTTGAGATTTAATGAAGCAGTTATACAAACACAGTTTCTTTTCCAGCCCGTAATTTTTGGAAACGTTTAAAAGTAGTTTTTATAGTGTCATAATCAGTTGTCTGATCCCGGAATGTAGGTTTTTCCTTGGATGTTATCCATTTTCTACTAAACATTTTCATGTTCAACGAATACTTTTAACAAACAAACATGCTAAAGTACTAGAATTAACATTAACAGTAAAATTAATATTATTCTGTTAATCTCATGTCAATAAATTAACTTATTCAGTTGAAAATGTTTATTTGAGAATTGATAGCATCAGAAAAAATCGATGTTCTATATTGAAAAAACTAATTTACGCACTTTAGAATCTACTCGAAGATGTTCCTGAAAGTTACAGGAAGCAAAAGGGACTTTGTTTTTATAAATACTTCTTTAATACTCAAAATCTAATACTCTCTGAGGCTATTAAAAATAAAAGAACAATTTTCGGAATAGTGGTTAACTCGGTAGAGTATATATTAAGTTTTCGCTCGTTGTTATATTATATTTTCGTAAATTAAGAAGCATTTGTCAGAATCGTGGTAAACTCGGTAGAGTATGTATTAGGTTTTCGTTCGTCGTTATATTATATTTTCGTAAATTAAGAAGCATTTGTGAGAATCGTGGTAAACTCGGTAGAGTATATATTAGGTTTCGTTCGTCGTTATATTGTATTTTCTTAAATTAAGAAGCATCTGTCAGAATCGTGGTAAACTCGGTAGAGTATACATTAGGTTTTCGGTTGTCGTTATATTATATTTTCGTAAATTAAGAAGTATTTGACAGAATCATGGTAAACTCGGAAGAGTATATATTAGGTTTTCGTTCGTCGCTATATTGTATTTTTGTAAATTAAGAAGCATTTGTCAGAATCGTGGTAAACTCGGTAGATTATATATTAGGCTACTGTTCGTCGTTATATTATATTTTCCTAAATTAAGAAACATTTGTCTTATTTTCACAGTGTAGATGTTGAAGGTGCTTAATGACTCTACCTCAGCAAAAAAAAAAACTCCAAACATCCATTACATCTGCAAGAGTAAACAAACGCACCAGTCATGTTTTAAAAAAACTAAAACTAAAATAAAAATAATATTTATTTGCATACATCCACTATTTTCTTTGTTTCCATTTTAATATCCGTAACCATAAAATAAAGAAAAAATAAAGGACACATGTAATTCTTGAAGGGAAGCGCGAGGAATAAAGGTTTGAGAATCACCGGGTGAGAGATTTGCCTGTTAAGTACAAGAATAAACTATCAAACAGTTCATGAAATTTTAAACGCCGAATCAATTTAATATCATATGGAATACAAAATCAAAACGCATAAAAGATTAAAACCCTAAATGACTGAAATAATACACCAAAAAAATAACAAAAAATCATTTCTGGCTAAAATAAGAATTAATGAATCATTCTCAGAATAAACTATTTACGATCTAATTAGTAATCTGCGTGACCCAAATCTAACGATTTTCTTCGAAGTACTAATATAACATTAACATGAGATCCCGAAGAAATCCAATAATTCACATTGTATGCGCTAAACAAATGAAGCAATACATAAAACGGAGCTCAAGAGATTCCAAATAATAATACAGCTATTATTTCGTTTACTCGAGGAAGTTAAGCCTGACAACAAATTTGTCTCATATCCACTGTCATTTCTTTGGATTGGCAGACCACTGGCGAAGCTGTCATCCTTTAAGGATTTATGAAGAGTTCAGAATAAATAAAGCTCCTTTAACACTAGAAAGACGGTGAGCGGTCATTTGGACAGCTACCAAATGAATATACCTCGGTCCGAACCAGAATTTTTTTTATAAAACTAGTTTAAAAGGTACAAAGAAAAAAAACTAGTTAAATAAATAAGTTAATGATTTAAAATAAAAATTCCGGTGGGAAATATTTTTATAAAATTTGAGTAAAAATCCCCGTCTTTCTAGTGTTAACATGATTCTTTGTTTACTTAGTGCGGATTTTTTTTTTTTTTTTTTTTTTTTTTTTTGTTACATGTAATTTTGTAATAATTATTTATTTTAAGCTATTTTTTGTTTAATCCCTTAACTGTTTTTTTTTTTTTTTTTTTTTTTTTTTTTTTTGACACACTAAATTAAAAATAAGGACTCGGCACCACTTTTTGTTTACTAAAATATTTGACTTTGTACAATCGAAAGAGTTATGCCATTTAACAAACCAAAGATTACAGTTAAAATTAAATGGTATCCAAAAGGTTCGGGCAAATCAGTTAAGGGGTTAAAAGATTTGACATGGCATGCAAGTTAAATTTTCTAAGCGACAATTTGGTTTCGTTTTTTTTTTTATGATATATGATATCTAATAGTACATTTTGTATGGACTAAAAGAATGGAGTAACACATAAAATAGTGCCCAAAAGGATAAAAGAAAGAATTAAAAAAGGGTTTTACAGACACGTGTAATTCTTCAAGGGGAACGCGGGGGAAAAATGTTTGAGAATCTTTGGGTGAGTGCTTTATTTCTCAAATTTTTGAATAAATCCCCAAACAATTCGTGAAATTTCAAAAGCCAAATAAAAGTAATGTAAGACCGGGAGGCAGCTGCACAAACCATTACCTCATCTTGTTGACGGCTGAAGTTCCAAGGTTAGTTAAAACTCGATTTGCATATTAAAATGGAACTGGACTGCCAAGTCATACCTTGGTGTGAAATATGTGCAAACCTAATTTTACTGGTTGACTGATAGGTTTACCATTCTATTTTCACGTTCCCAGTCCTCCATGGTTTCATACCCTTGGGTGCAGGAAAACACAATGATAAATCTATCGATCCACCACTAAAATTGGGTGTGCAGGTGTTTTCCACTAAGATATGATTTGACAGAGCAGTTGCATTTTAATATGTTAATCGAGTTCTGTCTAATCCTGAAATTTCAGCCGTCAATTCTATGAGGTGACGGTCTGTGTAGCCGCTCCCCGGTCTATATCGCAAAGAACCGAAAAATAAAACTCACAACAGATTAAGAAGGCTCAAATGGCAGACCAATGAAATTGATTTCCTGGCTAAAATAAGAATTAGTGAATCATTTCCAGAATGAACTATTTACGATCTCATTACTATACTGAGTGACCCAAATCTAACGATTTTCTTCGAAGTACTAATATAACATTAACACGAGATCCTCGAGAAATCCAATAATTCCCATCGTATGTGCTAAACAAATGAAGCAATACATAAAATCGAGCTCAAGAGACTCCAAATAATAATACAGATATTATTTCGTTTAGTCAAGGAAGTTAAGCCTGACAGCAAATTTGTCTCACACCCACGGCAATTTTTTTAGATTCGCAGACCACTGGCGAGGTTGTCATCTTTAAAAGATTTATTAAGAGTTAAGAATAAATAAAGGGACTATTTTTCATTTTATTTTTATTTTTTACATATAATTTTATAATATTTATTTATTTTTTACTAGTATTTGCTTCAAAGTTGTTTTGACATGGTGTACACCTTATATTTTCCAAGCGATAAGTTGGATTCTATTTTTTTTTCCAAGAATGGGATTTTATTGGTAATGAATTCAATTGGTTCTCAAGAATTAAGAATAAATAAAGTTATTTTTTTATCATGATTCTTTGTTTACTTAGTGTTGATTTTATATATATATATATATATTTATTTAATAGTATTCATTTGATCACTTTCCAATCTATATATATATTACGCTATCGTATGTGGAACAGAAATTGCGATTATTTGTTAATTGTTTAATGGCAACGCTCGAATGAAACGCATCTCATTGGTTGTTGAACAGCATTTAATGCATCTCCATACCTATTAGGGGGTCTTGCCATTGGAGGACCCTGTTCCGTCGCCAAATCTGCCAAGTTTGTCACCAACTTGGAAATATATTGCCAAATTTGGCGACCAAAATGAGTCGCCAATAGTGACGCCCACTTGGCGATATCTCTAATATTTCGCCAAATTCCCAAAGGCTTCCATTGTAAACCAATAGGGTTACTTGCTTAGAGAAAATCAACAAATTGAGATATTTTAATGCAACAAAAACTAATATTAGCTTAAGGGATATAAATGGAGTCTCTTAAATATTTTAATTATATTTAAAAGAGTACAAGTAAATTACATTATGAATAAAAGTAACATGGTACAATGCTTAGCATGCTTTCCCAATTATAAATTTTAAGGGAGACCAAACTGGTCGCTAAGGACGGCTAGTATATTTGAAAAGTATTTATGAATTCAGTGTGTCTGCCTGACTGCCTGTCTGGTCGTGCTCTAACTCTCGTAAATATACCCGGATTGCCATGTAATCTTTTTATATTGTTGATGTTTACTACAAAAGGTTCGGTACTGATTATAAAATGTGTAGCATATATACTTCGTTTACAAGAATATATAATATAAATCTGTTGCATTATGGTCTACGAGGGGAAATCGCTTGACGTATATTTTAATGATATTACGATATTTCAAACATAATGAAAGGGATATGCATCTTTGAAATGGATTAAAGAATGCTTTTACTAGGGTATGGAATAAGTAGCATTTATAGTTCGTTTACATGGATGCACAAAATTATTCCATTACATTATGGTCTATGATAAAAATTCGGTTTACGATGTATTTTAATGATGTTATGATACTTCAGATGGAATGAATTTTAAAAAATGTCACTGAGGTGCATTGCAACAAGTTTTCTACAGCTTATGGATTCTGTAGCATTTATCGTTTATTTACAGAGACGAACAAAATAGGCAGAGATCGGTTTATGATAGATTTACTTTCGTGAAAAAAGGAAATTTCTTAATAATGTTATGCTTGTGTTGGAAAGTGCCTGATTATCTATGCTTAATGCATGATTTTTCATTCTTGCTTAAATTATTTTTGTTTAAAATTTTTATCATAGCATGTAACGTAAATTTTCAAGCGATAATTTGGTATCGGTTCTTTTTTTTCTTCCAAAAGTACGATTTTGTTGATAAAAAATTAAATTCTTAAACATTCTCAAACAAAAAACTTCAATAAAGTATATTTTTCTTTAATTAATGTTTTAAATGCTCACTTAAACTTTGAATTTATAAATTCCTTCACAGTGGTGTAGTCGTAAAAAACACAAAGGGTATACGCTCTAAGCAGAGGGTATACGCTCAGGGCAGAGCGTATACCCTAGAGTGTATTTTCTGTAGCTTTCTTGAGAAACAGAGGGTATACGGTGTTCCTTTAAAAAATCCAGAAGGTATACGGCGTATACCCCCGTATTCCCTCCACTACATCCCTGCTCCTTCAATGTTAATTATTAATTTTCATAATATTACGTTTTATAAATCGCATCAGCTTGTCATTAATTTTGAATAAATTTTAAGCAAAGCGTTAAAAAAAAAAACAAGCATTAAAATGTTTCTTATTAACTCTCTAAAAGGCTAAACACCCGTGATCTTAAAAACTCCAATTTGATTAATTTCAGTTTTGTTAAATATTTTATGCAATTAGACTCAAATAATCAGTTAGCGGTTTGTTTGTCAATCACTTGAATAAACACGCAAATAATTCATGAAATTTCAAACAGAATTATTAATAAGAAAGATAATTTAAAACTCGCAATAATTAAGTGGAATTCAAAAGCCTCAAATGTTACACCAAATAAATAACGAAAGATACTTTCTAGCTAAAAGAAGAATAAATGAATCTGTAAAAAATCCACAAAACGTACCACGCAAAGCAGATTTTTGTTTACTTTTAAATTCTACGAATGAAAGACTTTTAATAAACTTTATATTTTAAACTTAAACCATACTCACATTAGCACCTTTGTGCTCGTATAGTTGTACTATTTATGGAACAACTCCTACGGTGAGATAACTTCAAAACTTAGTAATAATAACTCATAAAAGACAAGCTACCAGCATTTATTTTCTTTCTTACTTGAATCTACAAAAATATAAGAAGTTGCCACAGAATACATCAAAACTTGTCCCTTTTTCTTTTTTTTAACCAGCGACAATAACATGTGAACGCGCAAAAACAAAATAATAAATGTCATTTCAAGTCAATTGTTTTTTCTTCACATTTTTCATCTCTGATCGCGTGATTTTGAACAAAAATAAATAATGCCGATCCCGTAACATCCTCCCACCTTCTGATTACCTTGTATAATCAGAACAAATTTTAAACGTAGAGAAATTGACAAAGTCACTTGCTATAAATTCAGTCTTTCAGGAATTTTCAGTATCCTTCCAGCCCTGCTGTGTCTAGGAGATTCCTTGCTTGAGGATACATCCAAAATTGTAGCTTTGTTAAGTATTTTCACTGGATTGTGAGAAATCTTTGGTTTCGGACAGTCAGTAGACGAAGCTATCTCTAGTGGATATATTCTTTGTATAGGTCGTAAAAGCTCATGTTGTGATGTTTGAACTCTTACGAGTCGAACTTTCTTGTCTCTACCAGGTATAAGTTCTGTAATTCGACCTAAAGGCCAATCAGTTCTCTTTTTATTATCAGATCCGATCAATACAACATCATCTACAGCTATAATTTGCTCTTGGTGTTTGTTCCTTGCTCTTTCAATTAATGCACCTAAATATTCGGACCTGAAGCGATCCTTCAATTCTTTTTGTAATGACTGCCGATACTTCAATCTCTTGCTTAATGATTTTTGCTCCACAACATCCAGGTCTGAAAGATTGCATTCTTCTATACTCTGCAGAAACATAGATGGGGAGATAGGTTTCACAGTTGCGTCTTCCGAAAGGTATGTTAGCGGTCTTGCATTTATTACACTTTCCACATCTGTCAAAATTGTGTTCATTTCTTCATAAGTGAGGTAAGCATGACCTAATACTCTTTTGAGAAGATCTTTCATTATTCTGATAAGCCTTTCCCAAAAGCCACCCCACCACGCTGCGGTTGGTGGATTAAATTTCCAATCAATAGCATTAACAGAACTGTATTTTTGTATTCGTGACCAATCTAGGCTTTTCAATAAATTAGCTGATCCAGTGAAGTTTGTGCCGTTGTCAGAATAAATGACAGCGCACCTTCCTCTCCGTGCTACGAATCGTCTGAGTCCCATCAAAAATGCCTCAGTCGAAGCAGCGGTCACTAGCTCTAAATGCACTGCTCTGTATATTGCGCAGGAAAATATCAATATCCAAGATTTCTCAATTTTCTTCAAGTATAACGGACCCGCCATGTCTACACCTGTGATCTGAAATACGTTAGCATCCTTTATTCTATTTTCCGGTAGAGGCGCACTGTCTCTCCATAAACTCTTCCCACTGAAGCGTTTGCAGACAACACACTGTGCTAACACTTGTTTTACATTTCTACGACCATTAAGTATCCAGTATTTTTCTCTCAATAAATTAAGTAGAATCTGTAATCCAGCGTGACAATGTTTTACATGTACATGATATATGAGTCGTTTTACAACTTCATGTTTTGCTGGCAGGACTATAGGTTTCAGAAAATCTTCATTGTCTTTCCTGTACGTTATTTTAGTCTCCAGTCGAATTATATCTTGTTCATCTTTCCGTGTTTGTAAAGTTCTCAATCTGTTATCATTCTCGGGAAAATAACGCTTCTTTCTGAATCATACGTAGAGTCTTTAATTCAGCTTCTTTAAATTCAGATGACGTCAGGTCTCCTCCTCTTTTCACTTCGGTTCTTCTGCAGTTATGCCTAAAACGTAATATCCATGCGACCATCCGTATGATTTTTACATAACCCGAGAAATATCTGTAATACCAACCATCTTGTTTAACATCAGAATTCGTTATCATGGAAACTGACTTTATTCGTTCCTTCCGAATTTCATCTTCGTCATAGTCTTGATCACTAGAGTTCGTATATTTTTCAAACTCTGCTGAATCTCTCAACCAAGCTGGACCCTCCCACCATCTCCTGGCAGCTAGCTGTCTCGCTTTACATCCACGAGTTGGCAAATCTGCAGGATTTTTATCACTTGGCACATAGATCCATGATGAAGGACTGCTTAATCTTCTGATCTCTAGAACTCGATTTCGCACAAATACTGACCAATTGACATCTCTGGATATCCAAGCGAGTACTGTAGATGAATCACTCCAATAATATCTCTTCATCTTTTCCCAACCGAGGGCATCTACGATAGTTTGCGCCAAACGAGTTCCCATAGTTGCCGCCAATAATTCCATTCTTGGTATTGTGACGTTCTTCAAAGGTACAACTCTTGATTTGGCTGCTATAAAAACTAACTCGACTTGGCTTCCAATTTCTATTCTAAGGAATATAACTGTTGCGTAAGCATCTTTACTTCCATCTACAAATGTGTGAAGTGCACACGCTTCTATGTTTCCTGGAGTCATTTTCATGTATCTTGGGATCTCTATATCCTTCAAAACTGTTAGCTCTTGAAACCATAGTAAAAATTCTTTACGTAACTCACCAGTTATCTCTTCATCCAATTTAAAACCTAACTTCCAGGCTTTTTGCAACATTATTTTCGGACAAATCATGACTGGCGACGTAAAACCAAAGGGATCAAATATTTTATGCACAGCTGACAACATACTGCGTTTGGTGATCTTTTCTGTGTCAAAATCTTGTAGCCAACTTAGGTTGATTTTCAACATGTCGGATTCCTTATTCCAAACAAGTCCTAAGACGTTAGTTTCATTCGTGTTTGGCGTTTCTTGGCGATCACCTGTGTACTCCCACTGTCTTAGATCAAAACTGCCTTTCGCCATGAGCATCCTCGCATCTTCGATGAAATGTTTCAATTCTTCTTCGCTATTTACACTGGTTACGACATTATCCACATAAAAACTGTGCAACAATCTATCTTTAAAACTTTCAGAGAAATCTGGAGCCCTTCGGATGTGATATTCAATGACAGATGAAAGAAGAAATAGACTGCATTTCACACCGAATACTACTCGGGTATGCCTGAATGTCATTAATTTATTTTCCTTTAAGTCCTTCCACCACAAAAAACGTAGGAAATTTCTATCTTTCTCACAAATGCTGATCTGTAAAAAAGCTTTCCTAATATCTGCAATTACACCAAGTTTTCTTTCTCGAAAGCGTAGAAGAACATCTGGAATGAGCTTGATCAAGTTGGGTCCACATTGTAGGCATTGATTCAGAGATGGATAATTTGCTAATCTTGCTGACGCATCAAATACAGGACGGATCGGGGTTGTAGTACTACTCTCTTTTATGACTGGATGATGCGGCAAGTAATTGCCATAAGATTTCGTTTCGTAAGAAGGAACTTCCTCTATAATACCTTCGTTAATCCAATCATTAAAAACATTCTCGTATTGTTGAAACATGTTCTTGGCGATTAACTTTGAGGTGATGCCTTCCAAACGTTTCATCGCCAACTTAAAGTTATTTGGCAGTGTTGTTATGTCATCAGCCCAAGGAAGACAAATCTCATACCGATTTTCATCGTTTATTTTTACTGTTTCGAAGAAATGCTCCTTAGTTTGGCGATCTATCTCTTCTCTTGACTTCTTCTCTATGGGATCTGTAATTCCGATTAAGTCAAGTCTCCATAGGTTTGAGATATCCGCTTCTTTTACAAACATTGATGTTACTGTCATCGCCAAGTTTTCGGATGAATATGGCTTTTCCCATGGTGCTTTTCCCATTAATGTCCATCCAAGATATGTTTCCACTGCAACTAAACCAGAAAACAATATTTTTCTTTTACCAGTTAACATTTTCCCCATAACATCAGCTCCAATTAAAACTTCTATACTACCACAACATTGACTCACATCACTTAACATGATGCCACTTTCCTTTAATTCTTGTAACCATGGCCCCTGTGTAACTGGTTGAATATCTCCGCATATGCTAACTTGATCTCGTACTTCGAAATTACACCTGAATTCTTCGCTCAAATCTCTAACTCTTATTTTGTAACAGTTGTGTTGGCATTCTTGAGTAGTAATGTCGCCAAACAGAGAATGTATTATCTTTTCTTGCCGAATAGGCTTGTAATTCATTTCTTCCGCCACACTTTTTAATATATACGATTTCTGTGATGCTGAATCTAACAATAAACGAACAATCTTCTGTTTACTTTCAGAAACTAGCTTCACCTTCAAGGTCTGCAAGAACACTTTGGCGCTCTTCTTACTAATATTTGTCATATTCACTTCATCTCTTTTAGACTTCTCCTCAGCTCCCTCTTGAGTATCTTTACCGGATGACTTACGTTGATCGCATAGTAATGGCACATGCCGCTTATTACAAATAATACATTTCACCATCGCTCGGCATCTTTTAGCGGTATGTTCTGGTACTAAACATATGAAGCAGCATCTTTTCTCCTTGGCGATTTTTTGAATTTTCGCTAAGTTTAATTTTCTCGCAGAAAAGCATTCCGAACTTGCATGTCTTCCCTGGCGAAAAATGCAGACTCCTTTTTTTCTGTTACGGAAGAGGTAGTCAACAGACCTGCCGCTGTCGAAGTTTTACCGGTTTTATGTTCAAAATTATGGTGATTCCTTTTTGCGACATATTTACGGTCTTCACTTTTAGCTAATCCAAAACCAGCTACGGCGAGTGACACCCTTTCTTCACCTTCTACTTCAGTTCGCAAAAACTGCATCAGACTATTTAATCTGTCCTGTGCCTCAGTTTTCTCAGACGATATGTTCGTGCGATTCCACGCTTTTAGAAATTCTGCTGGAAAACAGGACTCAACTAATGGATATAAAATTGATGCACATTTGTCGGTTGTGACACCTAATGTATCTAAGGCTCGTAAATATAATTCCAATTTATCATATAACGATGTCAACGAGAATTTTCCCTTCGTTTGTACTGATATTATTAATTTGAGTAGTTCTCTCACGTAGACTTCTACCAATATATCTTCTCTACCAAAACGGGTTTTTAAACTCTCAATTGCCTTGGCGTAATTAGTGCCACTTGGCGGGAAACTCTCTACCACTTCTCTTGCTCGGGAGCTGGCAACTGTTGCTTGCACCAAGTACTGAAATTTATCTTCTGGTGCTATTTCTGTATCTTCATCAATTTGTCTAAATTGACACCAAAACGGTAACCAGTCTATTATTTCACCGCCAAACTTTCTGAATTCTAATTTGGGCAGCGTAAACTTTCTTCTCATTGCATAACTATCGTTAATTAGATTAAGAGCTCCACCTTGGCTGTTTACTGCTGACTGAAGTTTCGCCAATTCTAACTCGTGCGCCAATTTTAACTTTTCACCTTCAATCTTTGCTTGTAATTCCATATTCAATGCTTCAGCTTTTTCCTTCGCTTGTATTTCTAATTTTTCTTTTTCCATATTCAATGCTTCAGCTTTTTCCTTTGACTGTCCCTCTAATTTTTCCTTTTCCTTTCTTTCTGAAACGGCATTTTCTAAAACGCTCTGTACAAATTCAGGATCATCTTTATATGCCTTACAATTCAAAATTAAATCTTTAAGTGCCACAAGTGAAGCCGTTGGTGCTGCTATTTCACCTAATTGCTCGGCTACGAAGATCAAATCTTCCTTTTTAAAACCTTTAACCAACTTAAACATCATGGAAAAACTTTATTTCATTTAATTTTTTTTATTAACACCTTTTAAACTACGTGTGATAGATAACCTTGTTTAAACTCAGGTCCTGTACCGGCGGACGCCACTAATGTAAAAAATCCACAAAACGTACCACGCAAAGCAGATTTTTGTTTACTTTTAAATTCTACGAATGAAAGACTTTTAATAAACTTTATATTTTAAACTTAAACCATACTCACATTAGCACCTTTGTGCTCGTATAGTTGTACTATTTATGGAACAACTCCTACGGTGAGATAACTTCAAAACTTAGTAATAATAACTCATAAAAGACAAGCTACCAGCATTTATTTTCTTTCTTACTTGAATCTACAAAAATATAAGAAGTTGCCACAGAATACATCAAAACTTGTCCCTTTTTCTTTTTTTTAACCAGCGACAATAACATGTGAACGCGCAAAAACAAAATAATAAATGTCATTTCAAGTCAATTGTTTTTTCTTCACATTTTTCATCTCTGATCGCGTGATTTTGAACAAAAATAAATAATGCCGATCCCGTAACATCATCATTCTCAAAATAAACTATTTCATCTCTGATAAGATAACTAGGTGATTTTTTATTAGTTATTTTTGTTTTATTTATTATTTTATTTATTTATTTATTTATTTATTATTTATATATGTTACATTATTAGATCTAATTCTGCGATTTCCTTATCTTATTCTAAATTACTACTTTATATTCACTAAATCCTTATTCTTAAATAATCTCTATCGTTAACTCTGTTAAATTCCCTTTAATTTAATGTCTCACTTGTCTACATTACTTAAATATTACGCTTTTAGTATTCTTAAATTAAATGTTCCAGTTCCGCTCTTTTTACTTTTAGAATGTTCTTTTAGCAACCATTTTATTTTCCCGCGCATATTCCGGGGTTATCCATTTTACCTTCAAATCATCCACTAGCTCTGTCCGCACTCTTTCCATGGCGTGGTACTCTTAATTATTAATTGGTTGAGAGCGCGACCTACGTCATATTTGTATTCCTACACTTGACGCACAATAAGCCAATCCTCGCTGTGTTTCAGCAGATTTTAATCGTATTTCCATTTTTCATACCACCCCTTGGTCACCGTCCACGTATTCGATTATCTACAACTTTGTTCCTCCCTAAATTACTACTATGAAGCGATGGCTAAAATTCTTGGTGGAAACTGTGCCGCCGAAAGACGTTTAAATAAACTGCTGAGCTGATTTTACGTTTTGTCTCAATTATTTCTGGGGAAACTTTCACGGAAAAATGTATTCCATAGCGTTCACTCGTCGACTGATACAATTTCCAAATCATCATATAAGTTCAATGTCGTAGTCTTTAACACGACAGGATTCCAGTTTTCGTTATACTAATACAACAGGATCGAATTTACCTGTTCTGACAACTTATACTACTCTATTACTGCTGGATGTGATCCACTACTGATATCGTGACAGCCAGTTACTTCATTTCAACTAGAAAAATCTTCAAATGTTGCAATAATGCAACATATATATATGTGTGTGTGTGTGGGTGGGTGGGTGTCTCTATGTGTGTGAAATTCCGGCTACACTTCCTATATCTACGTAAAAATAGCATAGGAAAACGTAGAAAACGTTGCATTTTATCAGTGTGTGCTTTCGATTAAGTGAAGCATTTTCATTTGTGAAGAATTTCAAAGCAGCTGGGGGGGAAATGGCGCACTTCTACAAAACATATTTCAGTTTTCTATAATTAATAAGAATTAAAACGCACTTTTTAGGTAGATTTCGTATGAAATACTACCTATTGGGATCGTTCCTATGTTGGAATTTCTGAAAACATTTTGCAGATCTACATCGATCATAACTCCTAGAACCCAAAACAGTAAAAAACTTTATCTATCTATCTATCTATCTATTTATCTATGTATCTATCTATCTATATATATATATCACTTTCTTCTGGACACGATAACTTTCGTAATTCTGCACCAATCTCTTCCAAACTGATACATAAAATCAAAGGGCATAAAATCTCGGTCAAGTTCGTTAATGGGCAAAATCGGACCAAGGGGATGGAAATAGGGAGGGGTTTTGTGAAAACCGAAAACCCCCCATAACTTCTTAATTTTTGTACATATCGAATCAGTTTAAAGTTTTTATTACTTCAAAAAATAGGGCCAAAATTTTATGTATCACAGATTTTTGATAAAGTTAAAAATGGGCTCAAGGGGCGCAAAAAATAGGGTTTTTGGGAGAAAAAAATTCATAACTTCGTCAATTCTCAAGATATCAATTCCAATTAATTTTATTATAAATCTCCTTAATATTATCTACAACTTTTATATTCACAAGTTTTTGATAGGACCAATTCGTACCGCAAAAAAAAATTAAAAACGAAAACAAAAAGGGGGTTTGAAGAAGTAAAAAATCCATAACTCCGTCAATTCAAAAGATATAAAATCCCCATGAATTTATCATATATCTTCTTAATATTATCTAAAACATCTATATAGACAGGTTTTGGATAGGACCAATTCTTACCGCAAAAACAAATTAAAAATACATAGCGGTTGAAGAAAAAAATCATCTAAGTAAGGGTGTATTCAAATCCAAACTGCGTATTTTCTTACTCATTTTACAATTCAATTTTGCTCTCAAAGGCTTCTAATTGGTACGTTTTCTTACTCAGAAACTATATAATGTACCGTAATGGTCGATTTTTTGATAGAGGCAGAATATATTTTTAAAAATGCTGTTAAAGTGGGCATTTTGAACCGAATTTCCCGAAGCGGATTGTGTTGAAAAAATCATTGCATTAAGGATGCACTCAAATCCAAACTGCTTATTTTCTGACTCATTTTCAAATTAATTTTTGCTCTCAAATGCATTTAATTGGTAGATTCGCTTATTCAGAAACTATATAATGCACCACAATGATCGATTTTTTGATAGAGGCTGAATATATTTCAAAAAATTATGTCAAAGTGGGCATTTTGAACGGAATTTCCCGAAGCAATTGTGTTATCACTTTCTTCTGGACACGATAACTTCCGCAATTCTGCACAAATCTCTTCCAAACTGATACATAAAATCAAGGGACATATAATCTCGGTCAAGTTCGTTAATGGGCAAAAGCGGACAAAGGGGATGGAAATAGGGAGGGGGTTTGTGAAAACCGAAGAAAACCCCATAACTTCTTAATTTTTGTACATATCAAATCAGTTTAAAGTTTTTATTACTTCTAAAAATAGCGCCAAAAATTCATGCATCACAGATTTTTGATAAAATTTAAAATAGTCTCAAGGGGCGCAAAAAATAGAGTTTTTGGGAGAAAAAATTCCTTACTTCGTCAATTCTCAAGATATCGAATCCAATAATTTTATTATACATCTCCTTAATATTATCTACAACTTTTATATTCACAAGTTTTTGATAGGACCAATTCGTACCGAAAAAAAAAGAAGGTTGAAGAAGAAAATTTTTCATAACTCCGTCAATTCACAAGATATAAAATCTCCATGAATTTATCTTATATCTTTTTAATATTGTCGTCAACATTTATGTAGACAAGTTTTTGATAGGGCCAATTCTTAAAGCAAAAACAAATTAAAAATACATAGCGGTTGAAGAAAAAAATCATCTTATTAAGGGTGCATTCAAATCCAAACTGTCTATTATCTTACTCATTTTTAAATTCATTTTTGCTCTCCAACGCATCCAATTGCTAGATTCTCTTATTCAGAAACTATATAATGTACAGTAATGATCGATTTTTTGATAGAGGCAGAATGTATTTCAAAAAATGATGTCAAGGTGGGCATTTTGAACAGAATTTCCCGAAGCGATTGTGTTAGAAACGAAAAATATTGCCCTACTGAGAAAATAATGGTTTATTAATCAAGTTTTAATTAATTGAAAGAAAAATAAAAACACAGGTCGCTTATAAATCTTTTAAAAAATCACGTCAGCATGTTTCATATTTTTTTTTATTAAAAATTAATCTGAAAATGTGCCAGAAAATTTCGAGTTGTTGAGTATGGAAAAATATTTTTTTAATATCGCCTTAACATGATTCTGATAAAACCAGCTATTTTATAAAAAAGGAAATATAAACTCGTCAAAAGCAGACAGATAAAACTGTTAAAGTGGATTTATATCTAATAATGATTTAGTTTTTGTTGGTGAAATTAGTATACTTAACTTCGAAATCTACCCCTGCCTGTAGGCCGGGCCGGCAGGGATTTTTTTAAATATAAAATGACGTCATTTGCATCCGCTATATCATTCTATTTTTACGACCCAGTCTTAAACAACACCTGTAGAAAAGTATGTATATGACTTCATTATAGCGGAATAATACACAAACCAAACAAAAAGAAATGTTGTTATTCAAGAAGCTCAGCAAAACAAATCGGGTGTCCAATAATTCATATGCCTTCATTTGTTTTGTTTTTTATAGCTCCATGTTTTATCCGAAATCATTTATTAATATTTTTTCAAAATTCGGAAAATATTATTACACATGATTAATAAAATTACATTCTTTCAGCTTTTTGATACGAATTAAGTAAATGCGTAGAAAATAAGTCACACAAATATCCTTTAAAATACATTTTTATAAAGGAAAAGTGCTGTATCGTTTGTAAATTGAGTTTCAATAAACTAAAAATCATTTAATTGATAAATAAAAACGAAATAAAACCAAAATTTACCGGGTAACAAATGATATTCTTGACATAGCACGTATTTTAATTTAATTTTTTCTTTTCAGTTTTTATTAGAAAATGGCAGCAAAAAGATACAGCAATCTACAATTTTCCCTTTACTTTCAATAGAAATTTACTACTTCAGTTGCCACGATTACAAAAAAAGTATAAAAACTACAAAAAATTAATGTCTCAAGAATAAACTGAGATACAGCTTTCAAACAAATTGCATCTAAAAGCACAATTTTTTCCGTATACGGCGGTGTAAAAATTGAAAATGTGCGATGTTTAGAAGTTTAAAAATTTGCAGTAGCGAAAATTGTAAACCGAATTTTCATTTTAAACTTGAAAGTGTTGCCATTCGCAAAATGACGTATGCGTTACGCACAGATCTGTTTGTCCTTTATAATATAGAAAGGGCGAATTTTTTTTATTATTGTATATATATATATATATATATATACACATATTGTAAGAACAAATTTCACATTTGTGTGATATCTCAAACAACATTTATTTAATGATACATTTTGTATGGGCAATGAAGCAATAGATAGAATAGAGCTGAAGAAATTGCGAACAATAATCCAGCTAATATTTCGTTTAGTCAAAGAAGTCAAGCCTGGCAACAAATTTTTCACACACCCACCGTAATTTGTTTGGATTGGCAGACAACTGGCGAGGCTGTCATCTTTTCAGGAGTTATACAGGGGTAAGTATAAATAGAGGGACCCTTCTTTATGGCGATCCTTTGTTTTCTTAGTGTTGATATTTTTACATGTACAGAAACCCCTCGTTTTATCGCGCCTCGGTATATCGCGCATTCGGCTATTTCGCTCTCCTTTAGTTGTCCCCCGATAAATGTTCGTTTTGCTGATAAAAGAATACAGTATGGAACCATTTATCCAGAAACCAAAAAACCAGTTATCCAGAATGATATTTCCTGCTGACTTTTATTTCAGAAAAAATGACCCATACAGTGCCAGTTTGATATGTATATTGCTTTAAATATTACAACATGCATGATATAACTTGATTCAACAACTGAGATTTGAAATGGAAGCATATTTAGCTTTATTTTTAATTTTATGCAGGGGAAACAGGGGAGTTTTTGTTTCCAGGGTATTTTTATAAATTGCCTTCTTTTAAACTTTTATTAATGTCTGATCTCGTTTGGACTTGGTTCTTGCAGAGTAGTCTAATTATTAAATTCTTGCTGAATAGTCTAATAATTAATATGAGATCAAAACACTGTCACAACCACATATATTCTACAAATCTGATCAAATAGATGTTGCTTTAATGCACAACCGGTTATCCAGAAAAACCAATTATCTGGATCCCAACCATTCTGGGTTGGTTCTGTACTGTATACGGAATAGTCAGTGGCATTTCTTCCCTTCAGAATTTGAATGGAATAACCCAGCATCTACCCATTCAAAATTCCAATTAAAGAAAAAGAGTTTACCTTGTAGTATAAGCGATTTTGTGAACTGAAGAGAACGCATTTGCGGTCACTTGATTTCTCCCAAACTGCACTCCTGTGTTCCTGCTAATCATTCAGACATTTGTTCGTAATGGCGATCAAAACTCGAACATCCACCAGTAACTCTGACCAAACCTCCTAAAAGAAAATATAGTTTGTTTCTTTCGTCAAGTCATTCTGACATATGGAACCTTATTAGGCAATCGCTGATGATTATATCCCAAACATTAAAAGGGCCGGTCACTCATCTTCGAAATTCTCCTCCGTGATGTTAAGTCTATGGACTTTTGATACATTCGTATATTTAAAATATCTTCTCGGGAAATTCATATTTTTAACATCTTTTTTTTTCTGTGTACTCTTCTTAAAGGATGTCTCTTTTTTTCTTAGTTTCCAAAATATTTCTAAAATCTATAGATTTTGGATTTAATATGTGTTAAAAGCGGGCGAACTCTGAGTAAGATTTTAACTCTTCCTATAAAATTAAGTCTATACTTTAGAAATACTTTGAGAACTAAGAAAACTAGTATGTTGTGGCCATCACAAAACTTTCTTCTATATAAATCACTTCAATTAAATCATTTAAATAGTAAAAGAAATTATATCAATTTAGAACCAATTCGTATCAAAGTATACCTGAATTTGAAGTTTGATGAAAATTCGTCCATTACTTATTGAGATAGAGCTGCAGGGGAAATTCTGAAAAATGCAGCATAGCAGCGCCACCTGTTGAGCGATTTGCACCCAAACACAAACAGCATTAATTCATACTAAGGTATACCGGAATCTGAAGTTTGATGAAAATCGGTGCATTAGTTCTGGAGCTAGAGCTATTGTGGAAATCACAAAAAATGCAGCACAGCAGCGCCACCTGTTGATCGATTTACACGAAAAGGTACAAAACATCAATTCACGTCAAGGACTAACTGAATCTGAAGTTTGATGAAATTCCGTGCATTAGTTCTGGACATTGAGCTATTGTGGAAATCGTGAAAAATGCTGCATAGCAGCGCCACCTGTTGAGCAATTTACACTAAAACATAAACAGCACTAATTCATATCCAGGTATACCTGAATCTGAAGTTTGTTGAAAACCCAAGCATTAGTTCTTGAGATAGAGCTATTGCGGAAATCTCAAAAAATGCAGCATAGCAGCGCCACCTGTTGAGCGATTTACACCACAAGGGGCAAAACGTCAATTCATGTCAAGCACTAACTGAATCTGAAATTTGATGAAAATCCGTGCATTATTTCTTGAGATTGAGCTATTACGAAAATTGTGTAAATGCTGCAAAATGCAGCATAGCAGCGCCATCTGTTGGGAGATTTCCACCAAAACGTTACCAGCACCAATTCATATCAAGGATTAACGGAATCTGAAGTTTTATAAAAATCCGTGCATTAGTTCTTGAGATAGAGCTTTTGCGGAAATCCTGCAAAATGCTACATAGCAGCGCCACCTGCAAGGCGATTTACACCAAAAAGTAATCAGCACCAATCTATATCAGGGACTACCTGAATATAAATTTTTATTAAATTCCGTGCATTAGTTCTTGAGATAGAGCGCCCACAAAATTTGTGTCACATACAGACAGACAGACAGACGGACAGAGAGACAGACTCACAAACAGACATTTTGTAAAAACCTGTTTTTTGGAACCTCTGACCCGTAAAACGTGTAAATCTGTCGAAAACTGGAATTCGAAAATTTTCATGAAACCAATACTTTCTTCTTGTCAAGATAGAAGAAAGTAAAAAGAGACGTCTGTTAGGAAGTGTACACAAGAAATAGAAGTTAAAAGTATTAATTTCCCGAGGAGATATTTTAAATATACGAATGCATTAATGCCCATAGACTTTACATTAGTGAGGGGAAATCGGAAGCTGAGTGACTAGCTCCCTTAACGGAAAATCATCGCTAATGCACATGTGGATTTACACGGGAGCGCATTCAAGTACATAGTGAATGTTAAATTCACTGTCATGTGTGTAGGTGGATTCATCCGTGAAAAGAATTGTTACCGAAAAATCTGTATGAGCGACACTCTTCTCCAGGAACCAGCCAGCGAAATCCACGTGATGGAGCTAATCTGTCTCAATTCATAATTAAATTGCTTGAACATGGCATCACAGTTCACCATTCAGCACTCGTCATATTGTGGAATGTGACACAACAAAGATTTACTTCCGCAGCTCTTGTGCTTCTGCGTGTCTGATCTGCTGCCAGAGGTGTAGTGGAGGGTATACGGAAGTATACGCCGTATACCTTCTGGATATTTTTAAGAAGCTCCGAATGCCCTCTATTTATCAAATAAAGCTATAGCGGATACTCTAGCCATAAACATTCATGACCCTAGCGTATACACTCTGCCTGTAGAGTGTGGCTTTTTTACGATCGCTCCACTGTCTGCTACCATACCCAGAATAGCCTGTTCCACGCAGGGATCTATTTACAAATTTGGGGGGCCCTGGGCACAGATGGTTACGCCCCTCCCCCCCTTGAAACGATACTTACAGGGGGATTGAGTAAAAAAAATGAAAAAGATACTGAAATAACCATTATTGACTTTAAAATATCCATTAAAAAATAAACATTATAATCATCAATTTACTTTTAAATAAATTTTTCACAATTATGAAATTTAAATGAGTAGACGTTTTATAATAAATTGTGTGGCATTGATTATCTTTTCCTATACAAGTCTATATATCTGGGATGATAAAGTATGCAACAGCTAATAATAAATTTTCGACAACATCAAGCTACAATTATTTAAAATATTAGGGGGCTCTACTGCCTGCAAGCTACGCTCACCAACCCTCAAATAATCTGACGATATCAGGAAAAGGATTAAATAAGAATTAAAAATGCAATGCATTTTTAAAGTAATAAAGATAAAAGAAAATAATCACTATAATAAAGTAATTATGAATGGATGTTGCCAGGGCCCGCTTAACACTCAGAAGTAGGAGAAGCCCGACGTCACACAGGGGGCCCCCTATTACTCTGCGAATTGCATTTTTATTTACTAAATCCCTTTTTCGTATGCTTAAATAATTTGAAATTTTAGCATCAAAGTTTAGAGTAAATAACATTTTTAATATTAAACTAAAACCAACTACCTATGTATACATATGAAAAAGTATTTTATTAAATGTTTAATTGTAAGTAACCAATTTATTTTGTAAATGACAAGTATGGAACTACAGTTGAAAATATTTGAACTTCAAAATATCTTTTGTGATTTACAAATTGCCACACAGTAAGAAAAAAAAAAGTTTCAGAAGAGAAAAAATACATTTTTTACCCTGACTGAGTTTCTTTTTTCTAAAAATTAGTTTTGAAAAGTAAAATTGGGGGCCTTTTTGTATTTCAGTGGGTAAGCATGGGCTTCACGGGACTATTCCGTAAACAGTCCCTGGATGTTGCAGACAAAACATACAACGTTATAAAAATACAATATGAACACAATAGAATGTAGAATGAAATGTAAAATTCCATTAGATATTAAAAGTAATCAGATTTTGGACAATAATTGAAAAATCTTATCAGCATTGAAGGGCCCTGAGCCAGTGCCCAGAATGCCCTGCCGTAAAGCAGGCACTGGTGACACGCCTAACGTTCAGGCACACCTCTGATGACATGAATAAGACTGGGTGTGAAAAAATATCCATATTTACACCACTAAACTTTTGATTGGGCAATTGCCAGAGGGAAAGCTTTCCGTACAGAGAAACAGCACCAAAAACTGACGATATAAAACAATTAAAATAATAAATCTTTGTAAAAAATCACCATAAAAATAAAAACAATACATAGGACGCGTTTCGAGCTAAAAATATTAAGAGCTCGTCCTCAGCTACAGTAAACACGTGTCCGTAAGGGGACAAAGTCAAAAATGAACTGAAAGGTAGAGAGTAGAGCTTGCAAAGAATGCGACAGATGGCGCTAGCTGAAAGGACACATGCAGAAGACGAAAGTGTTGCCAAAATGATAGAAGAGAAATTGATAGGGAAAAATGGAAATAAACGAATAAACAAAATTAAAATAAAATAAAAGAAGTAAATTAAAAAATATAAATAATAATAATAATAATAAAGAACGAAATATAAAAGAGTTTTCCGTACAGTCGTTGTAACCCTCTGCTATTGCAATTAGCCGCTTCATAGTTGAACGCTCATCGCTTTTTCATAATTTATGTAATTTAGGTGTTTTTATTGTAAAATCAAATTTCATTCGTACAAATTGAGCTGTTTAAATCGATAAAACTTTCGACAGCTTGATTGAAGATTTCCTATGAGATTCAATAACATTTTTCTTAAACTCTTGTGGGACGTCGATGCATTTGGCCGTTTCAAATACTCTAATAAATGAAACAATCCGGAACACAAATCCCTACAGATATAAATCAGATAAAAGGGGAAATCTTTTACTTTACGTGTTATTCTTAAACTAGCAGCAGAGCTTTAGACACAAGCCCATTCAGCTCAATCAAGTTAAAAGTTTGATGGATATTTCTTTTTTATGTGTTTTACCTTGAACGTTTTATATCTTGTTGTGTTATTTATAAATAACTGAATACACGAGTGGAAAAAGGTGTTACATCACACATTTTTTCTCAAACATTGCTATATTTTATGGATGGAGGTTATGAGGTAATCTGTCATACGATAAAGCTAAAAGACTAAGATTTTAATAATTCTTGAAGATATCAGACGTCATAACTTAATATTTTTTATTTTCATATTTTATAATTTAAGTAATAAATAATAGTAGTTTTTAGTATTTAAGGGGTCTCAGGACTCTTAAAATTGGGGGGGAGGGAAAGACCATTTTTAACATTTAATATCTTAAAATATATGTGATTTTAAAACATAATTTTTATTGAACTGAAAGATATAAGTATTTTCTTTCATTTCATGTATTTAAAAAATTGCAAGATGCAGAAATACCATTTATAGGGGCTCCAAGCTGTCAGACATTTGACGAGCCGAAAATTGGTATAACAGCTTACGCGCAGGATTACAAAATAAATTTTGCAACTAGAATGAAAGTTTTGGTGCCTACTTCAGATTGTAATAATTATCCTGAACATAAATAAATTTGCATTTAAAGCATTTTTATATTTTTGATACAAGGTTGTATTTAGCTAATGCAAAATTCTGAAAATTTCAACAGTATGATCACCTAATATATATATATATATATATATATATATATATATATATATATTTCTTTGAAGATTAAAAAGGAAATTTTAAGCTCCGTTTATATTCACATGAATTAAATTTTCATGAAAAAACATTCAGAAGTTTTTGAGGTATCCTGCGCGTTATGCCCAAAAACGTCATTAGGAGAAAAATGACTTCAAAATTTCGAAAACGCTGCTTCAGCTATTGAGCGGGTATAATTCTAAAAGCAATATTTTCTGTTCTAATAGAAATTTCAAGGAAACAATTACATCAAAATGTTCAGCAACGATAGGAGTTTCACATCTAAAAAAATTAAAGTTTCGAAAATGTTGAAGCTTTAACCCTTTTGACTCGAGCGTCTCTTACACAAATTTTATTCGGTTGACACCAGTTTTTAAAAAGAAATTTTCTTCAAGTACACAATGCTCTAATTAAATAAGACAAATTTTATTTTGCTATTACTGGTACCAAAAACAAGTTTTGCAAAGAAAGATGATGTCCAGTCAGACTGGACATACAGTGCAAAAAGTTAAGAGTCTGAGAGCCCTTTAATAATTAAATGTTAGTAAGTTTTTCTGTCGGTGATCAGTACTGCTTGCATTAATATTTTATGCATCTTACTAAGTCAAGTATAAATAAATAAATAATTACAACAAACATATTTCTTTTTAGTTGTTTGAAAATTTAATTATTACATAACACCTTCTTCAAATAGGATCTTCCATTAATTTGTGCCAGTCAACTAAAGGGGGAAAAGGCAGGTTTCGAGAAGCTTTTATTGTGCGTTTTTTAGGTGCGTTCGTAATTGCCGAAACGTCAGTGTAGGCTTACTGTGGAGACACGAAAAGTTTTGATTTCCGTTTGTCTGTCTGTCTGTCTGTCTGTCTGTCTGTCTGTCCGTCTGTTCCGCGATAACTGCCGCAAAAAGCATCCGATTGGCTTGAAATTAATGTGGCATGTTGATGAGGTACTCGGACTTAGCTGTATGGTTTTTGGTTAAATTTTGTTCATTTGTTCGGGAAATATAGAACATTTTATTTTGCTCTGTAATGCTTTTCAATGGCAAGTCAGACGATTTTCAAATTTTCATTTGTTGAAAGAAATGGCTCATATAAAAAATGGATTTAAATGGTAAATTTTTGATGCTGAAATTTTTAAATAAGAGTAGTAAATTATTCCTATTAGTTTGCAATTTTGTCAAAACATTTGTCAGAGCTTTTAAATTAGGTGTATAACTTATGATGGAATTTTATACATGTGTTCGAATAATATAAAACATTTTATTTTATGAATTTACTTATATTTCATTTTTTTTCTTTTAACCGTTGCGTAGCAACTATATCTCATCTAAAAATATCATAAATGTGAAAGTATGTATGGTTTTTAAAGTCAAATCAAAGTTAAAAGGAATGAATTAATGAATGCCTTTGTATAGATATTTGCATATAGATTGATTTAAACGCAGAAATGAAAATAGTATTTATATACTATATAGAATAATATCTTTATTTATGTATTCAACTATTTTGATTATAAAGGAAAAAGTTCGTTATTTTCATACAGAATAAACTGACATTATTCTATTAAACTTTATAAACTTTATTGTTGTCAAAAAAAAAAAAAAAAAAAAAAAAAAAAAAAAAAAAAAAAAGGGAATAACAATTTTTCCCAAAGAGTTCATTTTAATTTGTAAGATTTTCACGTGCAAAGGGAAAATGCAGGAAATTACAAATAATAAAAAAGATAAATAGGACAGGAATGAATACATATAAACATTTCACACCAAATACCACCTAAATTAATTTTTGTAGTGGTATTTTCCCACACTACGAAGAAAGATTCCTCGATTTACACGATTTTACTTGGCCTTCCTTTTCTCATTGGTTGCGATTTCATTTTCGCAATTGCGTATATTAATTGGCACAAAATTTTACATTTTTATGACTGAGGTATATGCAGGGTTCGCACAGTTTTACCACTAAATTTTAACAGTATTTTCAAAGTATTTCACAGCAGAAAAATATTGCAAAATCTGTGAATAAAGGTGGTGTTTGCGAATTATGTGTTTTAAAAATTAAATGTAAATCATCTTATCAATAATAGCGGTGTCAGAGTCCTTGGAAATTCCAAGGAGTGTGCGAACCCTGGGTATATGTAACGCCATACAAATAAGAAATTCCGTATTGTTTCCTATAAAATGTGATAAAGTGTTGGTTAACTATATATGTTTCTATTAAGAGGAGCAGGGCTGCCAAGCCTCCGGCGTTCTGGATACCAGTATTTTAATACAAAAAATGTTACTTTATTTAATTGAAACATTTGCGCGATTTAAAAGAACAACATTTTCTGTAAGGTAATAGTGTTGTGCAAAAAGCCTGAGACTTGCCATGTCTGGTGGTGAGTGAAATGTTTTATTTAATGCATTTATCTCTATTTTAATGCTACGTGAACAACGTCCCGTGTAAGAGCTTGTGGAGTGTAAAATAAATTATTAAAATAATCCCTATTACGAAAAATGAAACAAAATGCCCGGCTAAGGGAAATAAAAGGTTAGTTAACCTTTCGTAATTTGACCTGAACACAGGTGTGCATCCAATTTCAACGGTGTTTGTAACATCACGATTTTAAATTAAATGTGGATACTATTAAAAGGCTATCACAAAAAATACTTAACGGCGCCATATCACGTTTATCTATTTAGTCAATTGGAAGTGGACACGATGATGAATTATTAACCGTTAGGTTTAGAACTCCCCCTACTTTAGGGTGATTTTAGTAAGTTAATGCTATCGAGTACATTTTTAGATACTTAGATTAGATCTTAGATATAAATATTGCAGAATGGTAATCAAAATTATTATTAGATTTCTAAATTAGATGTCTAAGTTTACATTTCCAAAAGTTCTTTATTCATTAGATACAGATGTTTGTGGTTAGCAGGCAAGTAAATACTTCTGTATGGATATTAGGATAACGTAAAATGCTTGACCAAATTGTTGCTTATCCTTATAAATCGCAGTGTAAAAATGAATCTAAGATGTAGGATAATCATTAACTCAATCAATAGAAAATTACAAATGCAAAATAAATTACACAACGGGGGTTCAGGGGGGGGGCACCCCCCCCTGAAGAAATTTACTTTATTATATAAAAATTACTAGAATAAGTAGCTCGTGAGAATTTCAGAATATCATTACATAACAACGTGTTTAATTTAACGCTTCTAATGTCTGAAACCATCGAAATATTTTTTTCTCCTTTTATAAATGTTTGTGTAATTTAAAAGTTTAAATTTTGTTTTTGTAGAAAGATTAATATTAAACAAAATTTGCTAAAAACAATAAGTTGCAGAGATGACGTTGAGGCTCTTGATCTGCAGATTTACTAGTAATAAATTATTGCCGAAACGCCAGTGAAGGCTTACTGTGGAGACACGAAAAGGTTTGATTTCCGTTTGTCTGTCTGTCTGTCTGTCCATCTGTTCCGCGATAACTGCCGCAAAAAGCACCCGATCAGCTAGAAATTAATTGGGCATATTCGTGAGATACCCGGACGTAGCTGTATACTTTTTGGTTAAATTTGGTTCATTCGTTCGGAAAATATGGAAGATTTTATTTTTCTTTATAATGCTTTTCTACGGCAAGTCAGACGATTTTCAAATTTCCATTTGTTGAAAGAAAATGGCACGTTTGATTAATGGATTTAAATGTCAAATTATGGATACTAAAATTCCAAATAAGGGTTTTAAATTATTCCTATTATATTGAAGTTTTATCAATATATCTATCAGTTTTTTTTATTTACGTGTATAATGTTTTGAGGACATTTATACATGTATTCCAATAATATAAAGAATTTTTAAATTAATTTTCTTGTTTTACATGATACATATTTCTTTTTTTTTCCTTTCTTCGTTGCCTAGCGACTGTTATTCGTAGCCTATCATTGCGTCAAATATGAATGAAGTTAATAAATTACGTTAATTTTGTTGCAGGTACTATTAAAAGGCTATCACAAAAAATATTTTATCGCGCCAAATCGATGCAATTTATGCAATTAACAGTGGGCACGATAATGAATTATTTTCCAGTAGATTTATAGATCTCCAGATATGCATATTTTGGGGGGCTTTTAATATGTTATTGCTATCGTATGGATTAGGGTGTTTAAACTAATGTTTAACCATGCTATAAGTGAAAAAAAAAGTACAGTTAAAGGCATGTAAATCCTTTTTAACACTTTCCAACATGGATGAAAAGTATTTATGACTTCAGTTTTTCTATCTGTCGCCTGCCGTGTTTCTCTACGTGCTCTAACTCGCGTAAATATAGTCGGGATTACATGTAATTGATATACGTTATTGAGGTTTGCCAAAGTATGTTTGGTATTAAAAATGAAGAGTGTAGCATTCATAGCTTAATTACAGGGGCACTCAAAACTATTCCATTACATTATAGTCTTTGGGAAAAATCGTCTGCGGTGTATTTTAATAATGTTACACAATTTTAAACGTAATGAAATTTATATACTTTATTAAGGTGCACTAGAACCTGGTTACTATAAAATATGTTATGTGTAGCACTTACAGCATGCGTACAGGGAACTCAAAAGTATTCATAATATTACAATCTTTGAAGAAAATCCTTTTGTGGCGTTTTTTAATGATGTTACTCTGTTACAAAATAATAAAATTGATATGTATTTTTGAAACATTTTTGTAGTATATGGGGTGCAAAGCATATGTTTTTTTCAGGGTCACACAAAAGTGGTCAATTAAAATGTGGTCTACGGGGGGAAAAAACTCTTCACAGCTTATTTTAACACATTAGCGACGGGAAACGAGAATTCTCGTTTTTATTCAGAATACATCATTGGCTAAGGGAGTGACTTCTACCTTACAGAAAAGACATTTATATTGTGTTGTCCATATTTTTTATTGATTGTAAGACATTATATATTACATCCGTACATTGAAAGATATTTACTGCTGCATAAACATGAAAAACATATCTCAGAAACCAATTTCCGAGACACTTTCAGAAGAGGGAGGAGCTTCTACTGTTTTTAAACCCAGATTTAATTAAATTGCCTGTCGTCAGTGTGTTAATTGTGTTGCAATTCAAACATTATGAAATTAAATTACATTACTGTGGTTGACTACAAGAAGCTTGAATATGATTTGTATCGTATTTATCGTTCATTTATAGGGTCACATAAAAAATTTCGGTTACAGTTCTGGTCTATTAGGGATGATTGCTGAAGAGCATTTTCGATTATGGTGTGCGTTTTAACGTTAAGTAAATTTGTGCTTAATAAGTAGTGCTTAAATATTGTATAGACCATGTACAGGGATACACAAATGAATTCGTAAGTATAAATGAAAATGAGCGCGAATTGCTTCAGTGTTTTTTTTTATTATTATTTGAGTTATGTATTTCCCAGCCCAATTACATTTAGTATACTAACAAATGTTTGCAGAATTTAAATAGAACCATATACAGGACTCCGCAGAAACTGGATATATGGTGCACACTATGCATACTAATCCCCGGAAATGTGATATGAGCAGTTTTAAGGGGGTTTTTTGTCTGCATTAAATTTAAATGTTATAGACGACGCGTAAAAATCTTCACGTAATATACAGGGCTGTAGAAAAGAATTCATGTACGTTTCCGTCTATTGGTAGAATTTACTAAAGGACATTAACACAATTAATTGATAATTACAAATGTTAATTCAATTACACTACGAAGGGGTTCAGGGGGGCTCTGCCCCACTGAAGAAATCTACTTTATTATCTAAAAATTACCAGAATGAGTAGCTCATGAGATTTTCAGAATACCATTACATAACAAGGGGTTTAATTTAACGCTTTTAATGTCAGAAACCTTCGAAATATTTTTTCGTTTTATAAATGTTTATGTAATTTCAAAACTTTAAATTTCGTTTTTTGTAGAAAGATTAATATTACTCAAAGGGTGCTAAACACAATGAATTGTAGAGCTGACGTTGAGGCTTCTGATCTGCAGATTTACTAGTTATATAAATACGTCGCACCTATAGTCGTCGTTCAGTCCGTCCGTCTGTCCGCATGTAACAGAGCAAAAACTACCCAACCGAATGGTCTGAAATTTCAAATATATGATTGTTGCAAAATTTTGTCGAGCCATTTCAAATTTTAGGAAAATCGGATGTATAGTTTAATTACAGGGACAGTCAAAAGTTTTCCTTTACATTACGGCCAATGGGAAAAATTATTGCAAGTGCATTTTAATGATATTACAGCCTTCCGAATGATCTGAAATTTTAAAGATATAACTGTTGCAAAATTTTGTCGAGCCCTTTGAAATTTTAGGAAAATCGGATGTATAGTTTAATTACAGGGACAGTCAAAAGTTTTTCTTTACATTACGGCCAATGGGAATAATTATTGCAAGTGCATTTTAATGATATGAGAGCCTTCCGAATGATCTGAAATTTTAAAGATATAACTGTTGCAAAATTTTGTCGAGCCCTTTCAAATTTTAGAAAAATCGGATGTATAGTTTAATTACAGGGACAGTCAAAATTTTTTTTTACATTACGGCCAATGGGAAAAATTATTGCAAGTGGATTTTAATGATATTAGAGCCTTCCGAATGATCTGAAATTTTAAAGATATAACTGTTGCAAAATTTTGTCGAGCCCTTTCAAATTTTAGGAAAATCGGATGCATAGTTTAATTACAGGGACAGTCAAAAGTTTTTCTTTACATTACGGCCAATGGGAAAAATTATTGCAAGTGCATTTTAATGATATTACAGCCTTCCGAATGGTCTGAAATTTTAAAGATATAATTGTTGTAAAATTTTGTTGAGCTATTTCAAATTTTAGGAAAATCGGATGTATAGTTTAATTACAGGGACAGTCAAAAGTGTTCCGTTACATTACGGGGAATGGGAAAAAAATATTGGAAGTGCATTTTAATGATGTATCAGACTATGCGCTTTATGAAGTGCAAAAAATTATACATCCAGTACAATATGGGGTGCAAAAAATAATTATAAAACTAGTTATAGTACGAACGCACCTCATTTCCACGTTTGACGAGCAATTTCCAACTTGTTTTATTTTATTTTATTTATTTATTTATTTATTTATTGTAAAACAAAAATCTTTAAGACTGAGTGCGGGACTGTGTGCTAACATTTTTTAGATTGAATTATTATATCTACCCTATATATATAAAATCCTAATGAAACGAATTTATGAAACGGATACTATGAAACGACTGAATTGAAACGAATTTATGCAACAATTCTATGAATCGACTCATTAAACAACTGATTATGTTTCAAGCGATTTCTCCTAAAATATGGAATACTTTGCGATGAAATTAACACCAAAAATCAGCATTGATCAGCAGATCTCAAAACTGGTATTAGAATTTTTAAATTCGAATTAGTTTTCGAAATATTAATTTTTTTCTAATTTTATGTACATTTTTCTAATGATGGCAACTCAAATTTTTATCAAACAGGTATTTTTTTTTTCATATTTCAGAAAAGGTTGACATGGTAACCCGGCTATTGTTGTTTATTTGATAATAAATGTTTATTTACTTTTATTTCTTTTTATAAATTATATAAATTATTTCGTTCTATAATTATTAATTTTATATAGATATATTTCCTTTAGAAAATAACAGAAAATTATTAAAAAATACGGTACTACTTAGTTATTCCGTCGACCAGTTTGGCCAAATTATATAAATCGCCAAAACACTTGCCAAATTATACAAATTGACATAATTTTTATTTTAAATAACAAAAGAACAATTAAATTAGTATAACATTAATAAATATACAAATAAAAAGTCGAAATAAAAATCACTTGATGACATAAACACGTGTAACTTGCTTAAAGTCAAGTGAATGTGACATTTACGATCAACCATTATTGGTATTTAATCTTATAGTATGGCGATAGATTATTGGTCGACCGGATAACTAGGTAATACCAAAAATGCATATGTAACTGGTATTTGAAAACGAGGTTTTCGCCAAATTTTCGTAAAAAAAAAAAAAAAAAAAATAATAATAATAATAATAATAATAATAACGCCAAACCTGCTGTGCGTATATGACATCTGGCCAAATATTACAACTCGAAAAAAAAATGCTACCTGACGAGTTGAAAAAAAGCTGTTGGCGAGATTTGCATCCGGCTAGCGTAACAGTACCAAGAATTCTTTGCAACCATGGCAAATTTTATGTAGTTGTATTCGAAAAAAAAAATTGATTTTTTAATCAAAATGGAAAACTTGCGTTCCCATATTGGCGCGATTTTTTTCTGACGCCAATGTCATATACGGTACGGGCACTTAACTGGCGCCGAAGTATTGTTATTTTGCTTGATATGGTAAGCCGGATGTTGTTGTTTATGCTGTTGATGCGTTCCCCAAATTGGCGTCGTTAAAAATCGCGCTAATATGGGACGTGTATGACATCTGTGCCAAACTTTCATATGGACGGTGAAGGGATCAGACCGCATTTGTTTATGGCAGTTGATGACTTGAACTATTATAATATAGATGAAATGATGACGATAGAATAATATTTGGCGACTTATCACCTGTGCCTGGCTATCATTAAAGTACCAAAATGGCATCTAGAGTATAAAAAGCGAAGTGGTCCGCGTGGAACTGTTGATGATAGTCACATGACTTAGGCTATTGTTATAGAGATTGTTTTAAAATACCGGGAGACAAAGACTCTGTATACTTAATTTATTTTATTTTAGCTTCTTTTCAAATGTTTAACTGATCCTCTTTAATCAAAAACGAAAACAACCATTGGATGTCTTAACAGCAACTGATTCGCCCTTAAATTTTTGCAATCGAAGGGAATTGAATGGAAACCCGTTTACAGGGAGATCTATCTGTTCAGCTTTTTTCAGTATAATTCAATCTTCTCTAATATTTTTAAAACCCATCAGATTATCGTGTTTTTAAGATTCTGCAGTGTCTGAACGGGGGTTGGTGAGCGTAGCTTGCAGGGGGCAGAGTCCCCTAGTCTATATTATAAAGGGAAAACGTGTCTATGCGTAACGCTGACGTCATTTTGATAGTGGCAACAGCAAACAATTAACTTTTATTAACTTTTCTTGCAATTCTTTAAATTTTTAAATACCACACATTTTCAATTTTCACTCAATTGAATAGGTGTGTGTGTGGGCGGGGGGGGGATGTACTTTTAAATGTTATTTGTTTGAAAACTATGTAGCAATTTATTTGAAAACTGTATCGGAATTTTTTAATATTTTGTTGTTTTTAAAACAATTTTAAAGCATAAATTATTTTCAAATAAATCTCTATCACGTGCAGACGATTAGGACAGAAAAATCCATCATATATATTAAAAGAAAAGGCTATTTTTGTCAGTTCAGTGCATCAAAAATGAATATCTGCGCATGCGTCCAAAATCTCTTCCGGTCTGTCCGATCTCTTTCACTGAAGTGAACGATTCACCGTAGACAGAGAAACATGATCACATCATCGCAACTTTTACTCCGTGTATCATCGTCATCAGGGTAAACAGCGCATGTGCGGACACTGTGGTCCAATGGGAGTTCAGTGTGTGCACAAGACTTCCTGCCTAGATACAGATTTATTCTTAGGATCTTAGGCAATGAATAATTTATTCTCCCATGCTGTAGTCGTTAATATAGTAGCACGCACGTTGCTATCTCTAATATTATTTACTGTAAGGTGCTTGCTTTGAAATAGTAAGTTTATTTGTTATTATTTATTTTATTTTGCTGTGTCCATTTCGATCTCTATTATTTTGCTCTGCTGTTTAATTTTCATAGCGAGTCCTAGGCTTATTTAGTTTAGTTATGGATCTAGCATCCTACAATCTTCGCGAAATTGAGCCGGACGGAAATTGCTTATTTAGGGCGCTGTCTGTGTTCCTGTATGATACAGAAGATCATCACCCGCGCGTACGCCACGCCATTGTAAAACATGTAGTCGGTAATTGGGATGTTTATCATCCGTTTATTGTTGGTGATCTTTCTTACGGTGTTCCTATTACTCAGGTAAACGATTACATGAATATTATGTCAAGAAACAGTACGCATGGTGGACACTTAGAATTAAATGCCGCAACCGCAATTTTTAATATTTTTGTCACAATTATCAATGCACAAAACAATAACGTCACAAATTTGGGTGTAAATGCTCGAGGCAAAATAGAAGTTAATTTATTGTATGATGGAAATGGACATGATGGTCACTATACGGTATTGCTCAAAAAGGGCAAAGAACAAATTCGGCAGGAAAAAAATTCATCTCCCTCCAAAAAACGAAAACTGCAAGAGAGAAATAAAAAGTATTATGCAGAGCAAAAAAAGGTTGAATCATCTCCTTCCAAAAAACAGAAACGGAAGGAGCAAAATAAAAAGTATTATGCTAATAGAAAAAAGGTAGAGTCAGTTTTAAAGCCATATAAAATTCAGTATAGGTGTGCCGTTTCCGACAACATTTCAAATTTATCTCCGTCCAACTTAGGTAATTTAGACAACACATGTGCTTATTGTAATGCGTTGTATTTTTCATCAGAAAAGAATTCAAATGCCTTATTTAATTTGTGTTGTTCTAACAAAAAGTTCAAACTGCCCGAATTTCAAATTATTGATGACATAAGAGATCTATTCACTGGAAATAATGACATGTCGAAAAACTTTAGGCAAAATATTAGGCAATATAATAATGCTTTACCCTTCGTGTCATTCGGTGCCAATATAAAGTTACCTCCTGGTTACGGTCCTTATTGTTTCAAAATTCTAGGTTCAGTACACCACAAAATTTCCCCTTTGTATCCAGATAATTCGACCCATGCTTCTTATGGTCAATTGTACATTTTAGACTTTTCTGAAGCAAACGAAATTAGGTTAGAAAAGGCTGAGAATAGTTCTATTAGAGAGGACATTCTTAATATAATAAATCTTAATTTAATTAAATGTAATCCATACGTTAAGTGCTATAAAACGATGCATCAAAAAATATCTGAGGAACACGAGCTAGCTTTAAAACAAAACAGAGTGCCAGTTGATTTTGTTATGCGCTTTTATCATGAACCGCTATCAGATCCTCGCCGTTACAACGAACCAACATGCTCAGAGGTTGCAGCGGTTTTTGAATCTAATGATGGTGCTCCACCATCTCATAGGTACATAAATGTTTATTCTAAAGATGGTGGACTGAAAACTCTAGATTTTGATAGTATGCATTGTGATCCGATGTCATATGTACTGATTTGGCCTTGCGGTGAACCAGGTTGGCATATTTCAATGTCAGCGGGGGGAGAGAGGAAAACTAATGTTCGTGAAAATATTTCCATGAGAGAATATGTTTCTTATAGACTTATGGTTCGAGGATGTCCTCCTAAGGGAAATTTCAATCCGTTAATTAATGCTGGGAAATTAACTCAGCAATTGATAGTTGATTATTACTGTCGCATCGAAGGTGACAGATTAAAATTTATCCGTAGTCAACAGGCAAAATTGAGAGTAGACACATACGCTGGCCTTGCAGATGCTCTGTTTGCACGTGCTGATAAAGAAAACTTACGGGCGGGGCGGATTGTTATTTTACCTTCTTCTTTTACTGGTAGTCCTCGAAACATGATTCAAAACTATCAGGATGCCATGGCAATGGTAAGAAAATTTGGCAAGCCAGACCTTTTCTTAACGTTTAAATGTAACCCTTTATGGCCAGAAATAACTAACAGCATACATCCTTTCGAAACTGCTAATAACAGACCAGATGTTACAGTTCGTGTTTTTCATTCAAAAATTAAAGAACTTTTACATTTGATAAAAGAAAGAAAAATATTTGGCGAAGTACAAACATACTTATATGCGGTTGAATTTCAAAAGAGAGGTTTGCCCCATGTGCATTTATTATTATCTCTTCAAGATAATTGTAAATTTAGAGAAATAGCAGACATAGATAAAGTTATTTCTGCAGAAATTCCCGACCCTAATGATACAGTCTTACATAACTTAGTTAAATGCCACATGGTACACGGTCCTTGCGGTAGTCTTAATCCAAACTCAATTTGCATGACTGATGGTAAATGTAAGAAAGAATTTCCAAAAGAATTTGTTCAGGAAACTAAGGGAAATGTTAATGGTTATCCCCTTCATAAAAGGAGAAATAATAACAGGACTATTTCTAAACATATTAAAGGTAAAAATATTGAGGTTGACAACCGTTACATAGTTCCTTACAATCCCTTTCTCTTACTTTATTTTCAAGCCCATATTAATGTCGAAATTTGCGCGAGTGTTCACAGTATAAAATATATACATAAATATGTTTACAAAGGTCATGACTGCGCCAATGTGCAGGTAACTGCTGAAGGTGGTGTGCTTCATCATGATGAAGTTACTGCTTTCCTAAACACTCGATATGTCAGTCCATGTGAAGGTGCATACAGAATTTTTTCTTATCCAATGCATGAACAATCTCACACAATCATTCGCTTGCCTGTGCATTTGCCAGAAGAGCAACAAATATATTTTCAGGATGATAAAGCCGCGGAAGCTTTACTTAGATCAGAATTAAGAAGCACACAACTTATTGCATGGTTTAATTTAAATAAGGATCCAGAAACAAAAAGCCCTTTTATTTATCCAGAAACACCTCTTCATTATACTTGGGATAAAACTAAGTGTATTTGGAAAAAACGCTCTAACTTTCGTAGAGTAATTGGCAGAATGTATAATGTTTCTCCCTCTGAATCCGAGCGTTATCATCTTAGGTTACTGTTGCTTCATGTAGTTGGGGCTACAAGTCATGAAGATATAAGAACAGTTCATGATGTTGTTTTTTCTTCTTTCAAAGAAGCAGCTATGCAAAGTGGATTACTTCAGGATGATACTGAGTGGCTGCGTTGTTTGCATGAAGCATCAGTTCTTCAAATGCCATTTCAATTAAGGCAGTTATTTTCTTTCATTGCCATTTTTCAACAACCATCAAACGCTACTCAATTATGGGAAACTTTTAAAGATTATCTTAGTGAAGATTATTTGCAGCTTCATGAGCCGAATAAAGCTTATCATTTTAGTCTCAGGGATATTAATGAAACACTTAAATTACATGGTTTTTCTCTTTCAACTTTCAACTTGCCAGTTATTAATGATTTCTTAATAACTGATCACAACATCAATTTCTCTAAAAATCCAAATCTTGACTATAATTTAATGATTCAGCAAGCTAATGATGAACAACTTTTAATCATTAACGAAATCAGTAAAGTAATCCAAGCGAATAATACAAATAAAAGCAATGCATATTTCATAGATGGTCCAGGTGGTACTGGGAAGACATTTGTATACCAGTGTCTTATACAAAAATGCTTCGATTTAGGTATAGAAATTATCTCTGTTGCATGGACTGGCATTGCTGCTATGCTCTTACCAAATGGTCGCACAGTACATAGTAAGTTTAAGTTACCTTTGATTCTGCATGAAACTTCAGTATCGTCTTTAAAAATTAATAGCAAAGCTGCTTCTGATATTAAGTCAGCAAGACTGATAGTTTGGGATGAAGCACCTATGGCAAATGTTTATGCATTAATGACTGTTAATAGACTTCTGCAAGATATAATGACCAATAATATTATTTTTGGTGGGAAGATAATCGTTCTTGGAGGGGATTTTAGACAGGTATTGCCAGTAGTTCCACATGCCTCACGACAAACAATAACTGAAAATTGCATCAAATTTTCACCTCTTTGGCCATATTTCAAGGTTTTTCGGTTATTTAAAAACATGCGAGCTAGGTCAGACGAATTGGAGTTTTCAAAGTTTTTGCTTAAAATTGGTGATGGAAGTTATCCATCAGTCAATGATGAACCATCATATGGTTCTTCTGTTATTGATTTACCTTTAGAAATTATTGCAAAAGAAGATATCGTATCTGAAATTTTTGGCAAACATTTTGCTTCACCAGATCATGTTGTTAATTTTTCTGAATTTGCTATTCTTGCCCCCAAAAATGAGCATTGTAATGAAATAAATTCTAAAGTTCTACATCTTATACCTGGCACACAGAGAACATACGCTAGCGTAAATAATCTCATAACTGATGATGAAAGCCAAATTCTTCAATTTCCTGCAGAATTTCTAAACAGTTTAGAGTTAAGTGGTTTGCCTCCACATAATCTCACATTAAAAGTCGGTGCAATTGTAATGCTGTTAAGAAACCTAAATGCTACCCAGGGTCTTTTAAATGGGACAAGACTAATTGTGAGGAATATGTATGACAATTGTTTAGATTTAGAAATTATCACTGGCGAAAGAAAAGGGCAAAGAGCTTTGATTAATAGAATCGACCTATCACCATCAGACACATCACTCCCTTTCTCTTTTAAAAGACGCCAATTTCCCATACGTCTGGCTTTTTGTATGACTATCAACAAAGCACAGGGACAAACTTTAGATTGTGTTGGTATTTATTTACCCCAGCCTGTTTTTAGCCATGGTCAGTTATATGTAGCTATGTCTCGGGTGCGTTCATTTGAGAACTTAAAGGTTCAAATACTACCAAAAGGCAATAGAACACTGAATGTAGTATATAAAGAGGTCCTATAATAAACAACTAAAGGGAACCTGGCATTCATGCATGTAGAATGTTTTGCTTGATGTATGTCTGTCGGAATTTCAGTTTGTAGAAATAAGTAAACAAATTTTAGGGTTACTGAGTAATGCAATAATAAATTTTAGTATGCATCAGTGCAGTTTGTCTGGGCTTATATTGTACAATAATAAATATGCTGGATAATGAAAAACCTATATGATTCATCGGTTCATGTCGATAAAATGGAAAAATGCTCTAAATGTACAAATAAGGTGACAAGGTACCAAGTTTTTAATGTTATTTATAAGGGCATAATCTTAGTATTTGCATTCATGCGTCCAGTGCGTTTAGCCTTGCGCATGTCTGCCTATGCTTTAATTATAAAAATGTTCAACAAATTTGGGGCTTATATTGTACAATAATAAATATGCTGGATAATGAAAAACCTATATGATTCATTGGTTCATGTCAATAAAATGGAAAAATGCTCTAAATGTACAAATAAGGTGACTAGGTACCAAGTTTTTAATGTTATTTATAAGGGGATAATCTTAGTATTTGCATTCATGCGTCCAGTGCGTTTAGCCTTATGTGTGTCTGCCTATGCTTTAATTATAGAAATGTGCAACAAATTTGGGAGCCTATGTTGTGCAATAATAAATTTTTGTTTGTTCTATGCATGTAGTGCAGTTTGCCTGATCCATTTCACTTACTTTCATTTAAAGAAGGGTTAAAAATAAAATTGCGTAGTATATAAGAAAATTATTTTAGTACATGCATTAGTGCACTGGCCTGATGCATGTTTGTGTATACTCAATTCAAAGGTTCAAATAGGTCGAAGGGTTTTAAGAGATTCAATGTTGTCTACAATAAGGTAATTTTAGTAATCCATTTTCATTCATGCATGTCTTGCTTTTTTGCATGGTCTGTTTGTAAATATGTGTGACAAAAATTTTAATGTTCCCAACAAATCTTTTTTAATAACATCGAAATGGACACAAATATCTGAGTATATATGTATTGTGTATGTGTTTTTTTTTTAGTGTTTTTTTTTCTTTTTCATTTTTTTTTCCAATTTTTTTGCTGATTTAGGAAATATGCCTCATGGTACATAGATACCAAGGATTTATGTGTTTTGAATACCACCATTTCAGTTCAATAACATTTTCTTTATATATTCAAACATTTAAATGTAAAATTAAGGCAAATATTAATTTTCTGAAATATAATGGTATTCAAATTTTGGATTTCTTGGCATCTCATGGGGGAAACCGCCTTTTTCAGCATTTTTCCTTTTTTTGTTGTTTTTCTTTTCAGTAGGCATGCTTGAATATTAGTGTTTTTTTTTATAAAATCTAATCTTTTAGAAAATAAAAAGTAGGGATGGAAATGTTTGAGAAACCCCCTTAAGTTCGGTACTTTTAAGTTAGCACAGCACATAATTTTACATAATTTCCTACATTTTAGAGTCTTCTGCATACAGTAATGTTTTTTTGTTGTTTTCATGGGCGTGCAGTGCTCATACATGCATTAGCAACTGTAACATTTACATATTTAGTGTAGTTTATAGATTGATGCATGAATTTTCATACATCCAGCTTATTGTTTGTTTGTTTGTTTGTTTGTTTTTTTTTTTTTTTTGGGGGGGGGGGGGGGGTCGGTGGTGCACTAATGGGAAAGTAATTTTTGACTGATGTGCTAACGAAAAAATACCCAAAATTTTAGTAATATCAATTTGTGACGATGGTTAAGTTAACTTTATGCAACTCGGTATTGCTTTATGGGAACTATACTAATGGGAAAGTCATTTTTGACTGGTGTGCTAACGAAAAAATACCCAAAATTTTAGTAATATCAATTTGTGACGATGGTTAAGTTAACTTTATGCAACTCGGTATTGCTTTAAACGTTCTTATATTTCCTATATTCTTTGTGGAATACATCATAATTACAAAAAGTAATCAAGCAAGAAAAACTTTCGTAAAAACTATGACACTCACACTACAATTTTTATAATATTTTTTTATATTTTTTGGTAGCATATTCCTGTTTTCCAATTTTTCCAGGAAAAAAGTTTTTTTTACCCAAAATTTTAAACCTGTTTTCAAATAATTTGTGATAATGTTGTCATTTAAATCTATGCACAAACATCAATAGTAAAAAATAAATTTTAAAACCGTTCGTAGCAGGAAATTTTTTGAAAAACCGTCAACTTTACACGAGCATGCCTGCTGAAAAATTAAAAGGGTATAGCGAGTACGGGCACTCGACCTCTTGGGTGTACGTGGAACTGAGTGCAACAGTGACAGTCATTTTTATTTTCTGATTTCATCGTGTAAAATATGAATTTTGTCAAATATCGTGGAAAATATGCAAATTTTGTCGAAAGATTATGGAATAAAACACAAATTTCGTCATAGGATTGAAAAAAAAAACGTGATTTCATCAAAGGATCGCAGAGTAAACGTGAATTTCATTCAAAGGACTGCAGAAAAAGTGCGATTTTTGTCAAATGGTCGCAGAAAAACACTGATTTTGTCAAAGGATCGCAGAATAAATGCAAATTTCCTCAAAATGTTGCGGAATTATTCATGTTATGCACCTTCAGTGTCCCACTCCCCACTAGCTTTCCCCCCGCAGGAGGGCCTTTTTCTAAATTTTGCCGTCACACCTCATGTGACATATCGTTGCAAAGGCCTGTGAGGGGGCACTTTCCTAAATCGATATATCGGAATATCATGATATACAGATGCCGATTTATCATGATATTTAATTCTAGACATCGCCCAGCCTTTGCGGTAAGTAAACTTTTAGGTAGCTTTCTTTACAAAAAAGCTACCTATTGCAGCCGTTCGGAGGAAAGCGATTTCAAAAAATTTTGGTATATTTTCATCGATCATGACCCCCAGACCCCGAAACCACCCTCCGTTCAAAATTGATATATATATATATATATATATATATATATATATATATATCTGACCTATGTCACACTGTAACTCCCGTAATTATGAACCGATTTCGATGTAATTCGGTGTGTACATAGTACATAGCAATGTCTCGACCGAGTTCGTTGGCCAGCTTCATCCGCCGTTTTGTTTCAAAATGGCGGCCATTTAAAATTTTTCAAAAAATTTAAAACTTGAAATGTGGTACCAAAAAATTAAAAATCGAAAAATATTTTTTTCTTATGTATTTGACCTTTATACAAAGATTCCGGAGCAGTTTTTGTTTCGTCTATATCTTAAAAAATGGCTGAGTTATAGCATTTTGAATTTCTAGCGTGGCTGACATTTTGAAACGTCCTGAATTTTGTCACGCGATAAAAGGCGTATTTATGAACCGATTTGGATGTAATTCGGTGTGTACATAGTACATACCAATCTCTCGACCGAGTTCGTTGGCCAGCTTCATCCGCCATTTTGTTTCAAAATGGCGGCCATTTAAATTTTTTTTTAAATTTTAAAATTTGAAATGTGGTACCAAAAAATTGAAAATAGAAAAATATTTTTTTCTTATGTATTTGACCTTTATACAAAGATTTCGGAGCAGTTTTTGTTTCGTCTATATCTTAAAAATGGCTGAGTTATAGCATTTTGAATTTCTAGCGTGGCTGACATTTTGAAACGTCCTGAATTTTGTCACGCGATAAAAGGCGTATTTATGAACCGATTTGGATGTAACTTCGTTTATACATAGTACAGACCAATGTCTCTACCGGGTTCGTTGGCCAGCTTCACCCGCCATCTTGTTTAAAAATGACGGCCATTTAAATTTTTAAGAAAAATTTAAATTTGAAATGTGGTACCAAAAATTGAAAATTGAAAAAATATTTTCTTCTTATGTGTTTGACCTTGATAAAAAGATTCGGGAGCAGTTTTTGTTTCGTCTATATCTTAAAAATGGCTGAGTTATAGCATTTTGAATTTCTAGCGTGGCTGACATTTTGAAACGTCCTGATTTTTCTCACGTAATAACAGGCGTATTTATGAACCGACTTGGATGTACCTTGGTGTGTACATAGTACATACAAATAGCTCGACCGAGTTTTTTAAATAAGGATTATGAAAGCTACCTCTTCCTCCCGGCACTGGCCGGAAGGACTTTTTTTCTTTAGTGCTATCAAATTGTTTGCCGTCAAGTTTTGACGGGTTCCATCTAGTTTGTACTTAAATTAATATAAAAAGCTCATCCTTTGTTTCCACCTTATATTCCATAACAAAATTAAAACATTCATCAATCAATAAATAAAACAATAAAATACAAATTAAGCACAAATGTAAGACATGTAATCGAATTTCGCGCTTAAACCACTGAAATGAAACAGATTCAACAAGGCTGGTTGCAAATACGCTATTTTTCTCTTTCTCCGGCTGTTAACTCCTGATGCGCGGCCAGTATGATAATATCTTTTACATAGCTGCCAACCTTCCACTAATCTTCCGTAATGTCTGGATTAATTTAACCCAGGTTAACCACATTTCGAACCAGAAAATTTATTTCACGAATGCTTATTTATTTAATTCCAGGTTTCTACGCGGAACATATTTAATTTCATTTCTTTAAAAAAATTCTGGTACAAAACGTATTAAACCAGGTCAAATTAACACAGGTATTACGGAAGATTAGTTTGAGGTTGGCACCTATGCTTTTATAATAAGTTTCAAAAGTTTATTTGAACGCATTATTGCTATTTATCATACAAATATGATTTTTAGTATTGTTAATGGGCATCCTAAATATATATATATATTAAATGTAAAAATTAGAGTTATCAATATAAAAAAAGTAGACCCGTGTGGGGCTTTCTCGCCGTAATCTTTTGCTGGGAAAACTCTTTTCGAAAACTTTCTTCTTTACTTCGAAAAGAGAATTTTCACACGCATATAGAAAAACAACTTTTGAGATGCAGCTGTAAAGTCATGCACAAAAATTCAACTACAAACATAAAGCAAGACCCGGCCTACGAGAATGTGGGTAATAAACTTTAAATTCTTGTGTGCAATGGGAACAAGAAAAAGGGCGCATTGAAATCAAAAGTTACACGTAAAAGAGCTGACAAACTCTGATATTTAGGGTATTTCTGGACATCTGGTGTTATGTAAGAATTCGAGGTAGCAGTTGACAACGTAGGCTATTTCCCACATTCAAATTGAAAGGGATTGGTTATAAAATATACCGAACAATGATCATCTTTACAAATTCTAGCAAAACTCACACGGTTCAGTAGAATAAACTTTTATACCTAAAAGTTTAAAAAAGTGTATACTTTCGGGGGTTTCGATCACACCAATAATTTCATAAAGGAGGCAAAAGTATAACTGACTCGTAAACTTTGCATAACTTGACAGTTAAGGATAAAAGCATAGTGTTGACATGATACTTTTCACCAAGCCATGAAAAGTGATAATACACAAAGGAATGATATGAAAGAGTTCAGAGTGTGTTCAGGAGAGAAAACGTGGGAATTGAGGACAGATGTTGAAGGAAACAAAATTTAAAGAAAATATAACCAAGGGGGTTTTAACCCAATAACATTCGAAAAATTTACATATTGACCGCCCCGAAGTTTGAGATTGGCTAGAGAAAATATTTGAAGGAGGGGTGTGAAAAAAAGAAAAGTATATATGCAGAAGTTAGAAGAAAAACAGGGAGCTCTCTGGATATTTTGAACTTTAAAAATTATAGTAAAAGTATAGATTCCGCGAAAGTAAATTTTTGTGCCCTTTAAGGATTAAATATGTCAGCTACACTGGAATATGGTAAATCCATGAATTACTTAAGTATTGTAATGACATTTATATAAAACTTTATTTATATAAACTAATTGTTTTGTAATAACTATATACTCATAACTACTAAAATAAAGTTGTTTTTGTTACATTTATATATATATATACTAGTGTAAATGCCCGTCCTAGGACGGTGGGTAAAAATTGTGTTTATCACTTAAAAGTTGAAAAACTGATAAAAAAAATAATTGACAATATGGAAGCGTTTAGATGAGCAAAGTTTGGCTAGTTTATGTTCTAATAAACACACAATTAACATTTACAATATTTCTGGGTAAACCAGGTTTACCGGCTAATATACTATAACAAAATTAAGATTTCTTAATAAAACAAAAATTTAATAAATATGCAATAAAAGTGCATAATTAAAAGTCTGCTGCAACTATTGAAATAATACTATTTTTTTTAATAACACTTTGAAATTGTATTTTATCGTTTACCCCCCCCCCTTCCTCCCCCTCCAAATTTTTTTAAATATGTATATTGATTAATAAATAAGTACCTCTGGTTGAATCCCAACCGTCTAATATACTATAACAAAATTAAGATTTCTTAATAAAACAAAAATTTAATAAATATGCAATAAAAGTGCATAATTAAAACAGTCTGCTGCAACTATTGAAATAATACTATTTTTTTTAATAACACTTTGAAATTGTATTTTATCGTTTACCCCCCCCCCCTTCCTCCTCCCTCCAAATTTTTTTTAAATATGTATATTGATTAATAAATAAGTATCTCGGGTTGAATCCCAACCGTCTAATCCCCTAAGCTTCTGTCCTCCTGATGCAAAGCTATAAATCAAAAATTATTAATTTTACTTTTCGTATAAATATTAATTTTTTACTTTTAAAATATGGGATATGTTTTTTTATTTTTTTTAAGTTTAAATTTACATACACCTGTATATAAAAAAGGAAAATATAAGTAATGTATAATTTAAAAATAAGTTACAAAATGCCAGGATATTATTTCAGGGGGGGGGGGGGGGGGGGGGGGTCTAATCCCCTAAGCTTCTGTCCTCCTGATGCAAAGCTATAAATAAAAAATTATTAATTTTACTTTTCGTATAAATATTAATTTTTTACTTTTAAAATATTGAATATTTTTTTTTAAGTTTAAATTTACATAACCTGTATATAGAAAAGAAAAATATAAGTAATGTGTAGTTTAAAAATAAGTTACAAATTAATAAGCCTAAAATATTTAAATTGATTACTTTTTTAAAAGAAAGTCAGTTTTATCAATCTTTTGCAGGAAAAAAGAAGGATATTTTTAAAAATACCATATCATTGTTTTCCGTGAATCACTTTATATGAGAAATAAATTAAAATTCCTTACATGTCGCAAAGAAAATTTAATATGATTGCAACTTAATACTTGAAATAATCTCAAATGACACTTGGCGATTTATTTTGATGGTGTAATGCGATGTGCATTGGACTGATTTGTTAGGAAGAAATGTCTGCCACTGCTCAGGGCACTGCCATCAGGACTTGTAACCTTGAGAAGTAATCGCGGGATTCATGTTTCTTGTCAACCAATGGGAGAATGGATCCTTTTCCCCTTTAGTCTATTCCTGGGAGACTGGTAAGATTGATGGATTCGCCCCGCCCAGCGTTACACTGGCTTTTATTATATAGAGATTGTAACCTTGAGAAGTAATCACGGGATTCATGTTTCTTGTCAACCAATGGGAGAATGGATCCTTTTCCCCTTTAGTCTCTTCCTGGGAGACTGGTAAGATTGATGGATTCGCCCCGCCCAACGTTACACTGGCTTTTATTATATATATATATATATATATATATATAGGGCTCAGTTTTCTTTATGCTGCTTTAAGTCATCTCTCTCTCTCAGGGACATGACATGGGGTTATTTGTGGAAACAACGCTAAGAAAGTTACAGAATATTACTAAGATTATAAACATAATTCTAGATTAGTAAATTTGAGATTGAGCGCCTCAGCACTTTGATATTATTTGCTGATACGTTTTTTCATTAATTTTTATGGCTAACTGCACTATTTTTTAATCAAACAATCTGTTTTAATGAAATATAAGTATTGCAACGTCAAAAATACAAATTACCGTCTTGAATAGCGAAAATGTTTATTTTGAAAACGAGCAATATCAAAACGGAAGTTTTTTGAAAAAAAGGATAATATACGACAACATTGCTGCTAGTATATTTTCCGTTTTCTCGCGTAATTTTTTTTATTTTTTAATTTTAATTTTTTTTTTTTTTTTTTTACAGTGCAGAGATTGCAGACTTCATTGACAAAAATTTGCTGCAACGAAATTACAGCAGCAGAGATACCACGAAAAATACCATTAAAAAAAGAACTTTGGCCTTATATAAACTAGTTTTATTCGTAAAAATTTGAAATTGACAGTATTTGGCCGCTCGACTTGAAAAAGTGTCATTTTCCGTAAACTGACTGTTGCAGTTCACAATAAAATACCCGTGAATTTGCATTTTTTTTTGTTATTGTGTATGTGTTTTAGACTATGCGTGTATTATCACCATGTGGTTTATATATCTTTATAGAATTTATAAGCATTAAACTATGTCTGATAAAGTGTACACTGTAAAAAAAAAAAAAAAAAAAAAAAAATCTCACAAATTGACAGAAAAAACTCAATTTTAGCTCCAGGGGAAAACCGTTTAATTTACAGGAAATTTCTGGTATTTCCTGTTTACAGAAAACAGTTTTTTCTGTAAACAATATAGATTGTTTCTATAAAATTTACAAAATCCATATTTTTCACAGAAGAAAACTGTATTTTCTTTAAAACAGTTTTTTTCTGTAAAAATAAACTTTTTTTTACTGTGTAGCCACAAAAGTTTTGATATTGATATATGTTTGTAATATTACAATATTTTGTGAGCTATTACTATCTGCGGATCCAATCCGTATTACCAGACTGCGAGTGAACAGAACATCAGTCAAAATTTCCTTTATTTGATATTTTTAATAATAATTATTATTATTATTTTTTTTACATTTAATGTATTTTTAAATAGTTCAATTTTGAAATTTATTAAAAATTCCATGTTTAAATATAATAAAAGCAATGCCTGTATTCTAATCCCGTTTATAATTTATCGATATACAAACTTTTAAATATATTATTCGCCATTCACGAAAGAAAAACATTTTCTATTAGTTTAGGAAAATGAAGAAGGATTTATTGCCAAGCTTGAGCAATCAATTGCTAACTAAGACAACGCTCTCATTTTCTTCTTAGTTTTGAATATTTACTTATTTTACTGCACATGTTACTTTCACATTATTGTAGTTAAAAAATCAGTAAATAAATTATAGTTTTCATAATTACGTTTTAATAAATGTTATTTGAAAATATATATTGCTATATTCACTTGGGCTAAAATTTTAAATTGTGTGATAAAAGCGAATAAACGTGCCATAAAAACGAAAGCCATAGCGCGGGTAATTGTCACCATACGTCCACATTTGTAAATTACATGATTTTGCTTTATAATATAGATACTGTGAACTGAAATGGTTATTTACGATAAAAGGATACATAATTAAGCTGGATAACATTTCATAAGATATTGGAGGAAAAAGCGAAAAATGGACTTTCGTTCAATTTTTTTAAAAAGGCACAACTTGAGCTATTTAAGGGTGTCCGGGGCTCAAAATTTTATTTTTTGTTTTTTTTATTTATAGAGCTTTTGTTATGAAAATTTTTTTTTTCTGAAATATGCTTTAATATAATAAGAATATTGCAAAAAAAAATCTGAAAAATTGTAAATATTTTTGAAAAAATTTAATTTTAAAATTTTAAACATATTTCATTTTTGATATAACTCTGGAAATACCTATTCGATTTACAAAATTTTGACAATTTTGTGTACAGAAAATGTGTCATTTTAATTTTTCTTCGGGATTTCTTAAAATATTGGTTATGAATTTTATAAAAAAAAATTAAGTAAAAAAATGAATTTTGTTTATGAGTGAGTTTGGCGTTAATTAGCATATTTTCACAATTATCACTCAAAATTAAAAATCCTGAAAACAAATTGTTGTAAATATAGCATAAAATCTCTGTTGAAATTTTCATAGGTACATATATCTTGCAAGGAACTTTAGAAATATTATTTTAAAGCTGACAAATCGTGAAAAAATTCATTCTGAGATAAATGAAGTTAAAGTTTTCGTCAGAGGGTAGCTGATGCATCGCTTCTGAAGGCAAAATGTGTTATATTTCTGGATCTAATGAAGATAAAAGCATGTGGTTTGTGGTATTTAACGCTAAAAACTAAGTTTTTTTTTTTTAAACCAATAAAAACAATTGCATTTTTGAGAATTTTTAGCCCCGAACCCAAGCAAATAAAAACTCTCGCAACTTCATTTCATGTTTGATAAGAATTTTATGAATATTTTCTGAAATTATTTTCATGATATCCATCCACGTCATAAAAGCTCCGATAATCGGAATATTTTAAAACAGATTTTGATAAACTCACATATCGTCGGCTCATAGCAGCAGTAAGACATCTAGCAATAATCGAAAATAAGATGTCTGATTGAAAAACTGTGTCTGTATCTAGTGAAACTGTAGGAAATTTTTATAAAACAAATCCGAGATATAGTATTAAACATAACTTTGTGTTTCAGAAGTTGTTCCACTAGATCAGTGGTTCCCAACCTTTTTCTGGCCGCGCCCCACCTAAGCATCTTTAAAATCTCGGTGACCCCACCCCCCCCCCCCATATCCTCCCTTCTGTAACATTTCCCTTCTGTAAATCCTTATTATATAACAATTAACTTATTCACATGGAGAAAATCTAAAAAAGCATTAAATTAAGTCATTTCACATTCTTTAACTTACCAAAACACTGTAAAAAAAAACGACATTTTTACAGTACAACGTACTGTTCATCTCGCGCACAAACTTGATCACAGTGAAGGTGCTGTATCTTTCTTTGGTTTCCTGACTATATTAACATGGAAAATACAGTAGTTGCGTAAAATTAACAGCACAATGTGCTGGCAATTTGGACGCCAGCAGTTTGTGGTGTAAAAAAAATGCGTCCAAATTGTCAGCACATTGTGCTGTTAATTTTACGCAACTACTGTATTTTCCATGTTAATATAGTCACGAAACCAAACAAAGATACAGCACATTTACTGTGATCGAGTTTGTTCTAGCAAATTTACAGTGGTTTTTTTTACAGTGAAAGATCAAATTTTTGGTACAAGTATGTTTTTATTATAATTCTTTGAATCCAATGATGTCATATATCTTCGCATTTGCACCTAGAAAAGTATTGGGGTTTTTTTGTTTGTTTGTTTTTTGGCAATTTAACTCAGACATAAAAGTGTTATATAGTATGCATTTTTATCTTCGTGAAATTTTTTTTAAAGACTTCCACATTTTGCATTACATTTGTCAGAATTGATACATTTATTATTGAATTTAGTTCTTCATTAAGATATCTTTTTAACACCGAGACTGTATGAAAAATATGATTCGCAAGTAGAATTTCCGGATTCGCCATTATCATTTTACAATATCCATTTTTCATTCACCTTATAATATACATCTCTGATTACTTCTTCTTTTACCCATTATCGTTAGTTGGCCACCATATATTATCTTACTTAAAATTAAAAAATAAATAAATAAATAAATAAAACATATGTCCTGATGTATGTTTATACATGAGGTCTGCACAACAGCATAAGAAGTTTTACTTTTTACCCATTTCCTTATGCGATACTCGCTTTTAGGTATTTATTAATTTAATAAAAGCAGTATGTTGTTTAAGTATTTCAAATATATTTTATGTTAAATGTGTTCAATATAGTCAATTTTAGATATTCCTTTAAGTAATTTCATATGTAAAAGTTTTTGCATGTGACATATTGCTCTATCAATAGAAATGCAAGTTTTTAAATAGTGAAAAAAAAGGAGGTATGTAATGATAAAATAATATTATAACCAGATTTTTTTTTAATCAGTTTACTATATATATATATATAAAGTGCCTGAATATTTAAACAAAATCGTATAATTATTCTAGTTGTAGTTTTTTTTAAATTTTTAACTGGGAGATTTTTAAAAAATTTGTTTTTATTGAGTTATGTTTTAAATTTTCGTATATTATTTCCATTTTTAGTCTGCAACATGTCTTTTATTCAAAAATAATTAAATAAAATAAAATAAAATAAACTGACCGAAAATGGGTTAATAAAAAAATCTGAAATTGCCCCCCTAAAGAGTCAAATTGCCCCCCTGTGGGGCGTACGCCCCATGTTGGGAACCACTGCACTGGATGCAAACGCAGTTTCTCATAGCAGTAAGTCAGACATCTCATTTTTTATTATTATTAGAAGTCCCACTGTTGCTCTGAGGAGACGATATTTTCTCATGTATACAGGGTGTCCCAGAAGTATTGGGACGAACTTTAAGGAGAGGTAGGGAACATCACAAGGATTCAGATTTGCATGACAACCCATGTTCGGAAACGCTTTCCTGGCGCGGTAGTGACGACACAAAACACAAGAAAGACAGGATACGAATAAGAGGAGAAAACATGTTTATTATCCTTAGTACATCAAAAAACTAAGAAGAAGGAAAATTAAAGAGACAACGATCGTCATCAACGTAGCTGTTCAAAATTACGACCCCGGGCCGTGATGCATGGAAGCGCATCTCCAGCGTACGGAAGATCTAATGTTCTCGAAAATACTGGGAGTGCCCCGGACTTCCCCAGCAGCTGCCACGATGCGTGCAACAAGTTCCTCAACACTTTCCAGCATTCTCCCGGCATTTTTGCAGTACTAAGAATAATAAACGTGTTTTCTCTCCCTTTTCGTGTCCTTTCTTTCTTGTGTTTTGTGTCGTCACTACCGCGACAGGAAAGCGTTTCCGACTATGGGTTGCCATGCAAATCGGAATCCTTGTGATGTCCCCTACCTAAAGTTTGTCCCAATACTTCTAGGACACCCTGTATTTCCAGTTTTTTTCTTTTCTTTATATTTTCACATTTTTGGCACACATTTTAATATCTTGCAATATTTTCACGATCTAAGGATTTTTATTATAATGCTCAATACAATTAAAATAGTTTAAAGAGCTGGATATTTTATTTTAGAGAACACTCAAAACTTTTACTAAGTTAATAAATCTGTTTCTGATACACTGTCAAATTTCGTTCGTATAAATTGAGCGGTTTCTATTGATAAACCTTTCGGTAGTTCAATTTAAAATTCCCTTAGAGATTTAGTAGCATGTTTTTTTTTTAGCACACATTTTAATAGCTTGCAATATTTTCACGATCTAAGGATTTTTATTATAATGCACAATACAATTGAAATAGTTTAAAGAGCTGATATTTTATATTTGAGAATACTCAAAACTTTTACTAAGTTAATAAATCTGTTTTTGATACACTGTCAAATTTCGTTCGAATAAATTGAGCAGTTTCCATTGATAAACCTTTCGACAGTTCAATTTAATTTTACCTGAGATATTTAGTAGCATTTTTTATTTATTTATTTATTTATTTATTTATTATTTATTTATTTATTTATTTATTTATTTTTTGGCACACATTTTAATAGCTTGCAATATTTTCACGATCTAAGGATTTTTATTTTAATGCTCAATACAATTGAAATAGTTTAAAGAGCTGATATTTTATATTTGAGAACACTCAAAACTTTTACTAAGTTAATAAATCTGTTTTTGATACACTGTGAAATTTCGTTCGAATAAATTGAACTGTTTCCATTGATAAACCTTTCGACAGTTCAATTTAATTTTACCTGAGAGATTTAGTAGCATTTTTTTTTTTTAATCTTGTGGCGCATCCATCCATTTGGCCGCTTCGCATGCTCTAATAAACGAAACAATCTGTAATAGAAACCCCTATAGACCTGAATCACAAAAGAAACATTAAATCTTTCAGTTTATTTTGTTAAGATTCTTTATCTGCCGGAGAGATTTACTCTCCGCCCACTCAGCTTCTACAGATTAGATGATCGACTTTTTTTTTTTCATGTGATCCATCTGTTTATAAAAGTTTTCTTATAATGGAGACGTCAGTTGAGAAAACAAGGTTCTATGAAACCTTGAATTTCAGAACCACAAATTCTGAATAGTAATTAAATTTAAAAGCAGAAATTCTTTCATTGAAAAGGCGAAGGTTAATATTTGGAAATAGTGATACTCAAATTCAAAGATCTTTGGAAATCGGGTATAATTATTAATTTAACGGGTGGTATAAGTTTTACGGTATGATAAAGAAAACGGTAGCAACCCTATAATTAAAAATAATAACGTTGGTTGGTTCATACACTGCAAAAGAAAAAAAAATGTGTGGATTTTAACGAAAAAAAAATGTCAGCCTAGATATCAATAATTAAAATATAAATTTAAAAAAAAAACTGTCAGCGAAAAGAATAAATGATTATTAGCATAAAATGGTATTATTGTTATTATTAAATATCATGCATTTATTTATCTTAACCCTTTATTTACTGAATTATGAATTAATGAAAATTTTATCTTCTAAAGCATTTTTCGTAACTTTTTGAAACTACATTAAAAGATTTACATAATCATTTAATAAATTTTAGAAGGATTTTAGAAGGAATTAGAAAGATTAATTCAATTTGAATTTATAGGGATTTTGTGCAATATATATAACCCCCACTCAATTTTTTTTTTATTTTAAATATATTTATTAGTGCTTTGTAGAATTAGGAAATGTACGAATATAATGTTCTTACAATAGAAATATAGAAATATTTCCGAATTGAAAAATCCCCCACCCCCACCCCCAAGAAAACTAAAATGATGCAAAGGCAAAAGAGATCATCCTTTTAAAAACATTTTTGTTTAGTGTAACAAATAATGCTTTTGGAACAAGAAAAAGTAATGCATTTACAGGGTGATTCAAAAAAGATGGGAAAAATTTTAAGAGGTGATAGTACACACCCAAACAAACATTTTGTATCAAAGAATGCATGGTCGAAAACTAAACGTAAAAAAGTTAGAGGGCGCCAAAAGTTATGTTCTTATACGAGGCAAAAACACACAATGAACGATTAAGTTAAGTTACGAAAACAAATTTAATGGCATTTGATTACAATAAGTGCTCAAAACATTGACCGGCAGCTGTTATGCACGCAGTACAACGGCGAAGAACAGATTGGCGAATTTTCTGAAACACACCAGGCACCACCGCGCTCGCCAGATTTTTCATGTCTCGATTTTTTTTTTTGTGGGGACAGCTAAAGGCTCTTGTGTATGAGACTCCCATTGAATCCGCAGAAGAACTTGTCGCCAAGCTTTCGGCTGCTGTAGGGGAAGTTCGCGATATGCCTGGTGTGTTTCAGAAAATTCGCCAATCTGTTCTTCGCCGTTGTACTGCGTGCATAACAGCTGCCGGTCAATGTTTTAAGCACTTATTGTAATCAAATGCCATTAAATTTGTTTTCGTAACTTAACTTAATCGTTCATTGTGTGTTTTTGCCTCGTATAAGAACATAACTTTTGGCGCCCTCTAACTTTTTTACGTTTAGTTTTCGACCATGCATTCTTTGATACAAAATGTTTGTTTGGGTGTGTACTATCACCTCTTAAAATTTTTCCCATCTTTTTTTAATCACCCTGTATAACTCATTCGAAACTATATTACTGCTAATTGATGTATTAAATGAACTTTATAACGAGTTATTTTAATGGAACTTATAAATACTGTCAGTAGATAAAGGGTTTCTCTTATTTTTACAGTTTTCGCATTAAAAGAAACGGTTTGCAGCCTCGGAAGCAGCCCATGATAATGGTAGTTATTCTGCTGGGCAGGGCTTGTAGAGCTAAAACCATATTGTTATGCCTCCCGGCCTGGCCTGAAACTGAAACTGTAAAGTAAATAGTTTTTACTGGCGTACTGGCTGACAAATTTTTTTCTGTAAAATGAACAATTTTTTTTTTCAAGTGTAGAAATTATATTGATACGCGGGACTATTACCCCCATGGCACCCCTTCACGTATTGGATATGGAAATCATTTCTTTTCGCAGTATCAAGCATACGATCTTAAGATTTCAATATTGTTTTATGTATTTATAAAAAGTTTGTGAGCTGTTATCATATTCTATACTGAACTACAGTTTTATAATAAAAAGAGAATATGAATAAACCAAAGTATTTTTCTGTGCGAAGAACATATTTTTGTTGTTAAACCAAAATTCGCCTATGAAAAATGAGCTGATCCAATGTATAGAATAGCTAGCTGCAATACCCGGTGGGCGTTGCCCGTGTCAGAATATATCGCACTCTAATGGCATGGCAACCAGTCTCCCTATCTCAGATATATACAGACGTATATTCCACTAAACGTACGGTGTATATAGTGTATACAAAATTAATTAATCAACGATGCGATAAAATATTATTATTTAACTAAAACACAGGTCAGAATCAAAAATTACTTAATTTAATAAGAAATTTAATTTTTTTTCATTGTTAGGGTTCCGTACTAAATAGTAAAAACGGAACCATTATAAGATCACTCCTGTGTCTGTCCGTCTGTCTGTCTGTCTGTCTGTCTGTCTGTCACAGCCATTTTACTCGTAAACTATGGAACGTGGAAAGTTCAAATTCGGGGAAGTAATAAAGACCATTGACTTACATATTTTCAGATTAATAAACATTCATAAATATATTTAGTAAACAAGTACAGGGGCTAATTATGCTACTTGAAAAAAAAAATCATTTCTTTGTATATCATGTGGGGGTATCCTGTGAAAGCTTTTGTAACGCTGAACTGAAAAATACATTCCTTTGTATTTTAGATATTATATTTTCAAAGATATTGTTGAAAATGTAGCGCAAAAATATGTTCCCCCCCCCCCACCACCTAATTCCGAATCTACTGAAACTAAAATTATGAAAAAATTAGAGGTAGTAGACGTTAATATAAACCTTGCCAGAAAATTATAGCGATTACTCTAGGTCACATAGTTTTTGAGTAATTAGTATTTTTCTGTTATGCACAAATTTCGATTTACGGGCATTCAGAAAAATTGTTGAGCATCGCTGAGTAAGCCTATCGTTGCAGAAGAATAAAAGCATTGTTGATAATGATTTTCGAAAAAATTCATCGTTAATTAGCAGAGATATTAACCCTTAAATGTACGGTCAGTTTGGACACACAAGGGCAGGGACGGCGTACTCTATGCGTAATTAACAACTTTTAATGATATATGTGTGTAATGTAATGTCCAGTAACATTATAAAAGCAATAAACGACAAATTGTTAAAAACATATTAATTTAAGGGGTCTTGGGACTCTAAAAAGTTAAAAAAATGAAAAAAAGACCATTTTCAACATTTAATGCCTTAAAATGTATAGGATTTTAAAACACAATTTTAATTGGAATGAAAGATATAAGTATGTTCTTTCGTTTCATGCATTTAAAAAATTGCAAGATATAGAATTAGTATTTATAGGGGGCTCGAAACTGTTAGACATTTGTCGAACAAAAAATTGGCATAACAGTTTACGCGCAGGATTACAAAATAAATATTTGCAACTAGAATGAAAATTTTGGTGCTTACTTATACTTCAGATTGTAATAATTTCCCTGAACTTTAATAAATTTGTATTTAAAACATTTTTATATTTTTAATGCAATGTTGCATTTAGCTAATACAAAATTTTGAAAATTTCAACAGTAAAATCACCTAAAAAAATATTTTTTTGAACAATAAAAAGGAAGTTTTAGGTTTAGTTTATACAGACTAACATGAAATATATATTTTTAAAATTTCATGAAAAAATATTCAGAAGTTTTTGAGGTATCCTGCGCGTTATGCCCAAAAAACGCCCATTTGGAAAATAATGACTTTAAAGTTTCGGAAACACCGCTTCAGCTATTGAGTGTGTATAATTCTAAAAGCCAAAACTTCTGTTCTAATGGGAATTTCAAGGAAACAATTATATCAAAATATTCAGAAAAGATAGGAGTTTAACATCTAAAAAAATTAAATTTCTTAAATTTTGAAGCTTTAAGAGTCCTGCGACCACTTAATCCTTTCCTGCACGGAGTAATTCTGTTTCTAAACTTATGAAATAATGAACTGACACCAGAATTTATAAACGAATTTATTAGAAAATGCGAACTTGCTTATTTTCACGTACATTATAAAAGGAAATCTTTATTTAAATATTCTTGGTGCCGTTTGTCTGTTTTGGAATCAAAATTAGGGGTCCGTTTTTTAAGGGGATCACCCTCGAAAGATTTAATTAGAATGAATCGCATAAATACTGTGGGATTCGCGATAGTTTGCATTGATTGTATATCTCAATGCGCCTCGATTGACTTTAAAAGTTAATTAAACACATACCAGGAAAAACGCGGCACTGACCAAGGCGGCGTTGCAACTTCGAGACCTCAATTCGAAGCGCGCTTAGCACAATGCCAAATTTAAACTTTGTACAAAGATTTTGTTTTAGCTACACTATAGAAATAAAGGTTATTACTACGCTGAATTTAGTTTCATGAAATGAAAAATGAAGTTTAACTATGCACTGTTTTTATTGTCAGTACAGAATTAAGTTCATCATAAACAGATTAGGATAATATTAAAAAAAGAGTTATACGAATAGCTATATTTGGTATTATTTAGGTTCCATATCTCTTTGAACTTCATGGTATACCCATTTACACTTTTCTAATATATACAGTTATACCCAACCCTATGTTGTATAGTTTTTTACAAAGTCTTAGTATTCTTTTAGCAATTTTTTTTCTTTTTATAATACAATTACAAATTCATATATTTATTCTACGGAACCCTCTGTACGCGAGTAATGCTCGCACTTGACCGTTTATTTCATATACAATTACTTTTTTAAATTTTAAGATTGTGTAAACATTCTCTTACGCTTTGACATTTTATCTGTAACAAAAACTTTGAAAAATAAATCGATAATTAAAAGAAAATCATTAGCAGTTATGTAATAAAAGTTTTAAAAAAAAGTTCTATACACACTTTCATAAAAATTTGAAATAAAAAACAATTGAATACAACAAAAAAAAAAGAAGAAAATGTTTTTTTTTTCGAAATCACTTGAATTTATCTTTTGGATACTCACGTTTGACTTTTGGGTATTTTTCTCTTTGAGCCTCTCTTGATCGTTGCTAAAATGTGACTGACGAAACCGCGCTGAGTTTCAATTATATAACATTGATGATCGAAATGTTGCACATTCTCAAACATTCTATAATATTCTGGATCATTTTAGAACATTTCAGAATATTTTCGAACATTCTAGATTTCTCTTAATTATTGTATAGAGCGTTTTAGATTATTCTGGAAATTATAGATAATTCTAGATCTTTTAGAACATTTTAGATTATTATCGAACATCCTAAAACATTCTAGATCAATTTAGAACACTTTAAATTATTCTGGAACATATTAGATTACTCTTGATTATTTTAGAGCGTTCTAGATTATTCTGGAACATTATAAATCATTCTAGATCGTTTTGGAATATTTTAGATTATTATCAAATATCCTAGAACATTCTAGATTATTTTAGAACACTTTAGATTATTCTGGAACATTTTAGATTACTCTTGATTATTGTTGAGCATTTTAGATTATTCTGAAATATTATAGATCATCTTTGTAGTACATTTTAGATTATTATCGAACATCCTAGATTCTTTTAGAACACTTCAGATTATTCTGTAACATTTTAACTTAAAACATTTTAGATTATGCTAGAACGTTCTAGAACATTTTGGAACTTTCTGGAAAAATCCGAATACATCTCTGTCCTTCACTGACACAGGAAACGCCGCTCAAAACATTTTACTCTATTCATAAACACTATGTGTGAGAAAAAAAAAGATATGTCTCATTTCACATTTTTGCCAGCCAGTTCCACCCACCACGACCAAACTTCCTTACTAACAACCGGAGACCAAGGCAGGAGACCATTACAGCCGCAAGTGTGTGATACTGTTTGGTCACGGAGAAAAGTGTGTCTTTACGTACACACTTGCCTTTTATATATATACTAGGGGGCTCTGCCCCCTGCAAGCTACGCTCGCCAACCCCCCATTCAGACACCGCAGAATCTAAAAGCACGCTAATTTGATCGGTTTTAAAAAGATTAGAGAAGATTGAATTATAATTGAAAAAACCTATAGCGATCTCCCTGTAAACGGGTTTCCATTCAATTCCGTTTGATTGCAAAAATTTAAGGCCGAATCATTTGCTATTATGACATACAACGGTTGTTTTCGTGTTTGATTAAAGAAGACCAGTTAAACATTTGAAAGGAAGCTAAAATAAAATGAATTAAGTAAACAGAGTCTTTGCCTCCCGGTATTTTTTAACAGCGTTATAAAACGATTGACATAATACAATGTACTACAATTACTACAATTTACCGCTTTAACCCCTTCAAGGGCGGTAGTTTATTTTTGGACCACTTAATTTTAATTCTTAAATGCACCAGAATATTGGAATGAAAATTTTCCTTTTATTATTAAGTGAACAAAAGCATTTTCGTATTTCGAAATTTGTTTGTAAATTCTGGTTCCATTTACTGATTTCAACATTTTACGAATAGAAGTACCTTGCCCCTGAAAGAGTTAAACGCATATTAATGTATTTATTATTTTAAAGTTTCCTTTCTCTTTTAATATTCACGTGTAAATACAATTTTCAATATTTTCCTGCTTGTAACACGTACTCATTTAATAGTAATTTTAAAGGGGTTTTTTTCTGTTTTTAATAGTCACGTGTAAATAAATTTTTAATCGTTAGGAAATATTATTCTTTGCGCTGTTTTTAGAATTGAAAAAAATCTCTATACTAATATCCTAAATCATGACTATTATCAACAATTCTGGGCGGATTCCTTCGCTTTTTATATTCCAGGCGGTCATTTTGGTACTTTAATGTTAGCCAGACACAGACGATAAGTCGCCAAATATTATTCTATCGCCATGATTTCATTTATATTACAATAGTCCAAGTCATGTAACTGCCATAAACAATTACAACACTTCGCTTTTCCTAAGAAAGGTTTCCATTTTGATTAAAGAATCAAAGTTATTTTTTCGAATAAAACTACATAAAAGATGCCATGATCACAAAGAATTCTTGATACTTTTATGTTAGCCGGGTGAAAATCTCGCCAATAACTTTTTTTAACTCGCCAGTTAGCATTTTTTTATTTTTCGAGTGGTAAATTAAAACGGTACTACTTGGTTATCCCATCGACCAAAAATCTATCGCCAGAATATAAGATTAAATGCCGATAATGGTTGATCGTAAATGTCACATTCACTTGACTGTAAGGAAGTTACACGTGTTTACGCCACCAAGGGATTTTTATTTCGACGTTTTATTTTTATTTTTATCAATGCTAGGCACAGATGTCATATACGCACCATATTGGCGCGACTTTTTCCGACGGCAATTTGGCGAAAACATCAACAGCATAAACAACAACGTCCGGGTTACCATATCAAGTAAAATAACGACACTTTGGCGCCAGTTAAGTACCCGTTGCATATATGACATTGGCGTCAGAAAAAATCGCGCCAATATGGGGCGTATATGACATCTGTGCCCAATGCTATACTAATTTATTTCGGCACAGTTGTCATATACTCCCCATATTGGCGCGGTTTTTTTCCGACGCCATTTTAGCGAAAACATCACCACCATAAACAACAACATCCCGATTACCATATCAAGCAAAATAACTATACTTTGGCGTCAATTAAACTTTAACCGGAATCGCTAAATTGTTCCACATCAGTGGAATCTTATGTCCAAAAGGACCCTTTAATTAAAATCCAAGTTATTTTCTAATATATATGAAATTACCACTTAGATGGGTTATAAGCGCATTGAAAAAAGTTTCATGTACTATATAAATCAACTTTTATTCATATATATCTTGAAATTATACATTTTTTTTTTAATTTACTTCTTTAAGCATTGATGCGCGCGTTTCGAAATTAAACGGGGTTTTTTTGTCATTATCCGGTCAAAATGGACCCACGATTCCGGTTAAGGCTTTGCGTATACGACATTGGCGTCAGAAAAAACCGCGCCAATATGGGGCGTATATGACATCTGTGCCTTTATTTGTTCTTTCGTAATTTAAAATAAAAATTACGTCAATTTGTATAATTTGGTGAGTGCTTTGGCAATTTATATAATTTGGCGAAATTGGTCGACTGGATAACTAAGAGTACATTTAAAACATTGCTTTGAATTTGAAATTAAATGTCAGGATTTCTTGCAATATTTAATCGGGTTTGGAGTGGGGTTTTTTTTACGACAATTTGGCGAAAATCTCGTTTTCGAATACCAGTTACATATGTATATGTATTTTTAAATTATTTTCTATTATTTTTAAAATGAACTAATAATAAATAAAAATAATTAATTAATAACTATAGAACAAAGCAATTTATAACTTTTTTTTTTTGTTTTAAATAAAAACAAAATAAAGGTAAATAAATAAGCAACAGTAGCCGGGTTACCATGTCAGGCAAAACAACGCCCTTTGGGGCTATTTAGGTAACCAGGTGCGTATATGACATATTTTACTTTTCGTTTAGTTTTAAAAAAAGAAAGAAGTTAAAGCCATTGATTTTAAATTTTTCAGTTTGAAATGAAAGCTTTGTATTAAATAAAATGATAATGAAAAAAAAAAAAAAAAAAAAAAAAAAACATTGTACTTAGCATAGATTCAAGTGAGGCCAAACTGGTCTCAAATTAATTAAAAATAATAACCCTTTCTGAAATACGAAAAGAAATATCAGTTATGATTAAAATTTGAGTTGCCATCATTAGAAAAATGTATAAAAAATTAGAAAAAAAATTAATATTTCGAAAACTAATTCGAATTTAAAAATTCTAATACCAGTTTTGAAATCTGCGGATCAATATTAATTTTTGGTGTTAATTTCATCGCAAAGTATTCCATATTTTAGGAGAAATCGCCGTGAAATATAATCTGTTGTTTAATCAGTCGATTCATACTTGCGTTTCATACTTCCGTTACATACTTCCGTTTCATAAAATGCATTTCATTAGGATTTTATATATATAGGGTAAATTGATTGATTTCAACAATTCCATTTAAGCCTTTGCCCGTATTACAAGAAAAGGGAAATCTTTCTGAATCTACTAACATTTTACGATAATCTAACATAACCTCCTTTGAGTTTTCTACAATTTTCGAAAGCGTTCTTTTATTATTATAAACCTTAAAAACCACTATACACCAGTGAGAATTTACACTGCTTTTTATCGCAGAAACTCCTATGTCATATCCAGTGAGAGCTCGTGATTGGCTTTTTCGGGTACTAGATATTATTTTCAGAAGAGCTGACACATACATTACTTCTGAAAGCACTTTTCTATCACTATTTTCTAATAATAAACTTCTGATTATTTATTTGTTGGATAATCTACGATTAAATATGTCAGAGATTATTATTAGAAAATACTGGTTATAATGTGCTTGCAGAAGTAAAACCTGCGGAAAATCTTCTGAAAATAACATGTAGCGCCCCAAAAAACTATTCGTGAGTTATTACTGGTTAAGTCAGACACCCTGCAAATTTGAATGTTATATAATACTTTTTCTAAAATTTATATAAATAAGAAAGATTCCATAAAGCCACCAAACTGATATCGCACATGTAGACGCGTATTCTAGTAATTCAATAACTGCCAAACCTTCTAATTTTTAAGTGCTACTATTTCAAAATAGTAATATTCGTTTTATTTTATTTCAAATTTTCGTCTTTAAATAAAGCAAGCATTTATTTCTATTAAGGAATTAAGCAAACAAATTAACAAAATAATTTTTTTTATGTCGACATTTGAAATTTTGGTCTGTGCAAATCATTTCGCACTTGTCTGGAGTTTAACCCCTTATCCAACAGCTACTTGTGAGACACGTGGTCTAGTATTCGGCCCAAAACTGATTATCACGGGCCTGGCCCGTAGTGCATCGGTCGGGGCAAATGTAAATACTACGGGCATGGCTCCTGGTACAATGATCGAGCCAAATGTAAATATCACGGACACGGCCCTTAGTGCGACTGTAAAGGCTAACGGGATTACTAATAAACCTTTTGTGGTATATCTACGACAATTATTACACCAGGTTGTAATTATCAAATTTTCAACAAAATTAAACCGGTTGTATCTTACATATGTATTTACATTTCGTAAGCAGTGTTTGTTGCCAGTGGGCTACTTTTTTTAAATTCAGATTTCTTGATTGCGTTCTGATCCGCCCAGTTTGAAAGAAAATCATTTTGCGTAAAATCCGTTTATAGCGCTTCAAAAAGGTTTAAACTTGCAGATGAGTAGCGTTAAAGTACTAAATAATTACGAAAGGACTTCGAATTTGGCCAAATCGTTTTACAGGGATAATCTACAGACTATATAGTCTAGGTAATAGAAACCGTATATGGGCTCTACCTAGCAAAACTCAAGGTAGTTCTGGAAAAAGGTTTACTATATGTTTTTTGGGTCGCTGAATCCGAATTTTCAACTTCTCACCAAAATTTCCCTTCGGCAACCCCCAAAATTTTGGTAAAATGCGTAAAATGCGTTTTGGTAAAACCAAAAAAGGTTTTTATTAAAAAAATCAATTTTTTATTGTGTTAGGGAAAAAGTATCTAGAAATTCAGAAAGTAGACAAATTTTGCAACGAATTAGATATATGACATTATGACTTAGGATGTAGGGGAAGGGGGATCTGCCTCGGAACATGCGCGCAGTGCTGCGTGAACTAAGTTGCGCAATTCCACTTAACCACTCACACGTTTACATTCGCCCTCCCATCTTCCCTCCGAACTTTCTCTATAAGGTTTACTTTAAGTTTTTGGATTGCTGAATCCGAATTTTTAACTTCCTCCCAAAATTTCCCTCCCCGACCCCCCAAATAGTTGTTTTTAACTTAAATTTCTTATTGTTTTAGGGGAAAAGCATTACGAAATTCAGAAATTAGACAAAATTTGCAACAAATAGGTTACTGGACATTATGACGTTGGATGAACGGGGAGCGGGAGGGCTGCCTCTGAACATGCACTGTGACGCTACGTGCACTAAGTTATAAAGTCCAGGCAATAGGGGATTTTACCTGGAAAAATTAATACTAGTTCTGAAATTCGTCTCACTTAATGTTTTTTGGGTCGCTGAATTCGAATTTGTAACTTCCCACCAAACTTTCACCCGGCAACCCCCCGAAAAATTGATTTTTTGAAAAAATTTGGTTTTTGAAAAAAGCGCGCGGGGAATGTTCCGAGGCAGCCCCCTCTCTCCCCGTTTATCCTACGTCATAATGTCATATATCCTATTTGTTGCAAATTTTGTCTAGTTTCTGAATTTCGTAATGCTTTTCCCCTAAAACAATAAGAAATTTAAGTTAATAACAACTATTTTAGGGGGTTTTCGGGGTGGGGGGAAATTTTGGGGGTAAGTTAAAAATTAGGATTCATCGACCCAAAAGTAAACTTATAAAAAAAGTTCGGAGGAGAGATGGGAGGGCGAATGTAAACGTGTGAGTGGTTAAGTGGAATTGTGCCACTTAGTCCACGAAGCACCGCGCGCATGTTCAGAGGCAGATCCCCCCTTCCCCTTCATCCTAAGTCATAATGTCATATATCTAATTTCTTGCAAATTTTGTCTACTTTCTCATTTTCTAGATACTTTTCCCCTAAAACAATAAAAAAATTGATTTGTTTAATAAAAATCTTTTTTTTTTTTGGGGGGGGGGGGGCTTTTACCAAAATTTGGGGGGTTGCCGGGGGAAATTTTGGTGGGAATTTACAAATTCGGATTCAGTGACCCACAAAACATAAAGTAAGCCGATTTCCAGAACTACCATTAATTTTGCTAGGTAAAATTCCCTATTGCCTGGACTAATAGGGAATGGAAAAATGTAAAAAAAAAAAAAAAAAAAATCAATTTTTTTCAAACGAAATGAAGCAACTGTCCCCTTAAATGAAATACTGTTACGGGATCCGGCAATGTGTTAAAGGAGCCTGTTAAATAACAAAATTTAAGAACGTCTCTCTTACAGGATATTCATCCGTTTATTCACGTGAACTCTTCCCAATAAAACATGGCAATCTATAATAGAAACCCCAAAAGATTTGAATCAAGAAAAGGCTATATTCTTTTATTTTACGTGATATGTTTAATCTGGCAGTGAATTTGTTTTACACTCCGCTCTCCAGTTTTTCCCGTTTGAAGGATGGTTATTTCTTTTATACGTGATTCGCCCTGAACGGTCTCTATTTTTTCGCGTAATGTGGAAATAAATAATTGAGACTTAATATAAATTGTGCCTTAGCAAAATTTTAGCGTATTATTATAGATGTTCTGGTAAGATAATATATTGAACGTTTAAAAATTCTTTTCGAGTTTCATAGTTTTTTATAACGACACTTTTTAAGGTATAGGTTGAAAAATGACTGCATTGCTTCCCGTATATTAAATACAGAATAACAATTCAGAAAGACAATTGCATAGTTTATGTTTATAGCAATAGAGTTGTTATTGTGTTGTGAATATAGAAATAGTTATTTGTGATAAAAGAAGAAGTATGCAATTTGATATATTTTGGATTGTGTTTATTTTATTTACTGTCTACTTCAACCGGGTGTCCTAAAAAGGACTAAATGATTTTAGAATTCAATAACTTGCAAACGGTGACAGATATTTAAAAAAGTCTTGCAGGATGGTTTTGCATAAGGTCAAAAGTTTTTTACAGTGATTTTCGATTTTAGTTCGAATTACAAACAATAGATGGCACTGCGATCAATAGACGCTAAATTCAGGCTCGATTTTTAGTACTTCGAGACCCTCTCAATACATTTTAACCTCCTTTTTCCGCATGGAAGAAGAGAAAGGCCAAAAAATCGAGCCTGTATTTGGCGCCTATTGCTTACAACGCCATCTATTGTTTGTAATGCAAACTAAAATCAAAAATCGCTATAAAAAAACTTTTGACCTTATGCATAACCCTCCTGCAAGAATTTTTTAAATATCTGTCCCCGTTTGCAAGTTATTGAATTTTAAAATCAGTCAGTCCTTTTTATGACACACGGTGTATACCCCTACACTGTTAAAAATATTCCTGTAAAATTACGGGCAGAGGCCGGCAGCAGAGATTCCAGTCATACCCCGTAAAAAAAAAAAAAATCCACGTCCATCATTTTGTGCAGCCCGTAATTTTACGGGGCAAAGATATAATGCACTTTAAAACACAATAACAATTTACTTACTATTCCGTAGCACGTAGCACGTAGCACGTTAAATAATCATCACAGAATCGCTTTTTGGGTGGGTTAAAAAATATGTTACGGTCGCGATTAAGTGACATTATTTTTCTAAACACGACTAAAATAAGGGGTTACACCCTATCGGAGGAAAATGTATGGGGTCGTACCGTATTTCTGCTAACAGATGGGCTAGAACTGTAAGAATATGTTGATTGCCCTTAATTTTCTAAGTATCTAAGGGATAAGGCCGCTTATTTAATATATAAGACCGTTTTTTTATCAAATAAGGCTGTTGCCCGTGAAAATTGAAGGGCAAACGCTCATAAGTTTATAGTTTTTTCTGAGAGAGTAGGGATACGCGTACCAAAGGCTGGGGAAGAAAGATTGATACCAACGGTTGGTTCTATGCCCAAGCATTTTCAAATGTTAAGACTAATGGGTGACAAAAATTCATCTTAAATCGGGTTTTCATTGAAATACTTTATTGTTGGCACATGATATACTTTTTATACCTTTTCATAAATGCCAAAACTTTAAGCCACAACATTATAGAAAAGTATGTAAAACAAAATAAATCCACATTTCAAAGAAAATACTACAATTTATACCGTATTAACGCTACTCTACGCTGTAAAGCAACGCAAGTCAGATAACTGAAGCACAGCCAAGCACAGCAGAGGCATCCCAAGTGCAGAGCCATTATGGTACCAATTAAGGTTCATCCACATGAGGGACCTCTCAGGCCCAGCCAGAGACTGCCAGTATTTTCGAATACTAATCACCTCCTTATTTAAACACAGAATATCTGTCATAAATACGGCAAAAATTAATATTCGGAAATAGTAGTGAATTTCTTCTTCGGTTCCCAAAATTGCTTACTGGGACCTTGCTAAAGCGTTCAAATGGGATACGTTGGGAGCGTAGGGGTTAAGGAAATGCCTTATCACGAGATGGATTTTCTAGAAAGTAATTATCTAAATTCGAAAGGCTCTGTCTTTTCATAATTATTACTGAATAAGTTCAATCGAAGATTTTAAATGTGAAACACTGAAATAATGCAGTAATAGCACATACCTGAGTGTGAGTATCGCTGACGAACCTATGAACGAGTGCCGTCTTGCCGCATCCGCTATCTCCCACGAGCACGACTTTGCACGTCAGTTCTGTACGCTCCATGCACGTCACATCTTTGCCACGACCTCGGGGCAAACACCACCGAGCCTACTGAGAAAATAAAATATCTGTTCATTTGCTTGTTTTGGTTTTAAAAAAAGACAAGAAAAGAAAACTTTATATAATATTATATACAGAAGTTATTGAAAATTAATATAATAAGTAAGTCTCCAATCAAACTTGCTATAATATCATACAAATTTCTTTGTGAAAATTTATTTCGTACTACCCAATAATTAAAGTACGCTGTGGACACGATAAGCTGGCTGATCACGTTAGACTGCGTATACACTGTAAAAAACTGTTAATTTTACAGTAAATAAACTGTCAAACAAACTGTCAGTGAAAACTGTGGATTTTACAGTCAGAAACTGTCAGCCAGAACGCCAGAAAAAACTGTTTATTTATTTTTTTTAACTGCAAACCGTGTATTTTACTGCAAGCTTTGTTAAAATAACAGAAAGCTTGTAATGAATGCACATTTTATTTCGGAGAAATCTGTAAACAGTTTATTTTAAGGGCAAAATCTGTTTAAATCACAGAAAGTTTTTAATTATTCATCACATTATTCATCAAATAAGCAGCTTTTTACTGGCATCCAGGCTTACAGTCTTTTTCTGTGAAATCAATATATTTTTGTATGGTATAGTGAGAAGGAGACTATTTATTTATTTATTCTGTCCTGTGGGGAAAATTTGCAAATAATGATTTAAAAAATAAATTTAGCAATCGGAAAACTATGAAAGATCCTACCTAAGTATTTTTCAGACCGCGTATTGAATTGTGTGTAACATAGTGACGTTTTGACTAACAGTTTTTTTTTTCAGTAAAACCAACAGATTTTTTTTTTTTTTTTTTTTTTTTTACAGTGTAAACCTGATATTGTGGCAAGAGCCATAAATTATTTCTCTGGGCTTTCTTTTCCGAAGATTTCATGATCAATTGTGATTGCACTTTAATTGCTTTTCAAAGGTTTCGAAACAAACTTCACAAAATCAACAAGTCTCCCTAGGGAGGGGGGGGGCTGATAAAAATGCCAGCGACCTTCCTCTACTGCTGTCACTTTTTTGTCGAGCGACAGGAGAACGATCACATTAAACAAGCCGGAAATATTCCGCACTCGGTCGCGTTGATGTATTTCAACCTTTAATGTGTTCGCGATGCTACGGAGAAAGAAGTTTATTAACAGACACAAATGGTAAAGAAAGCGCACTGGTTAAGAAAAAACTAGATTCTGTTACTTGCTAGTAATGACTGTTATCTCAACTGACGTAAAATGCGTCTAAATTAGTATTATTCATTGGCCAATTTATTGCGGGCGAACAATGCTTGTCATAGCTGTAATTCTTATCGTTCTTTTTACCCCCAAGTCTAATAAACATATTTTTAGAACCAGAAATTTATCTTAATAAAGAAATTAAATAACTATAACATTGTAGCAAAACACATTTTATTAAATACATTTTCTGGATTTATTAGATTTTAAAAGTAAAACCTTGAAATTAACAGCAGGGCTCAACGCCATCACCTTCCTATATTACTATTTCAAATTATCAGAGGCAGATGCCAGAAATACCATTAGACAGAAGATTATCTGTACTTTCCGAATATGAACGCCATTTTTGAAATAAGAATCGTCTGCATATTAACGTTATATCAATTTTTATTTTTCAAACAACAATACTCACTTTTGGAACCATATTTCAGTTCCTTGGATTAAAGCAGCTGGAAAAAGATAGATACTTTTAGCTTTAATACATATATTTTTACTTTCTTCTATCTTTACAAGAAGAAAGTATTGCATCCATGAAAATTTTCGAATTCCGGTTTTCGACGGATTTACACGTTTTAGGGGTCAGAGAACACGAAAAACAGGTTTTTACAAAATGTCTGTCTGTGAGTCTGTGAGTCTGTCTGTAAGTCTGTCTGTCTGTGTGTGACACAAATATTGTGGGCGCTCTATCTCAAGAACTAATGAACGGAATTTAATAAAAATCAATATTCAGTTAGTCCCTGATATAAATTAGTGCTGATTAGTTTTTGGTGCAAATCGCTCAACAGGTGGCGCTGCTATACAGCCTTTTTCATGGTTTCCACAATAGCTCAATCTCCAGAACTAATGCACGGATTTTCATCAAACTTCAGATTCAGTTAGTCCTTGACAGGAATTGACGTTTTATACATTTTGGTGTAAATCGCTCAACAGGTGGCGCTACTATGCTGCATTTTTGTGATTTCCGCAATAGCTCTATCTTAAGAACTAATGCTTGGATTTTCACAAAATTTCAGATTCATGTATACCTTGGTATGTATTACTGATGTTTATGCTTTGGTGCAAATCGCTCTACAGGTGGCGCTTCTATGCTGCATTTTTCAGAATTTCCACTATAGCTCTATCTCAATAACTAATGCAGGAATTTTCATCAAACTTCATATTCAGGTATACCTTGATATCAATTAGTGCTGTTTATGTTTTGCTGCAAATCACTCAATAGGTGGCACCGCTATGCTACATTTTTCACAACTTCCGCTATAGCTCTATCTCAAGGACTAATGCACGAATTTTCATCAAACTTCAAATTCAGATATAATTTTATATGAATTGGTGCTAAAGTGGCCTAATTTCTTGTATTATTTAAATGATTTAATTGCTGTGACTTATATAGAAGAATGTTTTGTGATGGCCACAACATACTAGTTTTTTATGTTCATAGAGTAAGAAAAATTCAAAGTTTGAGGATACTAATGTTAAATCCACTTGACAAACTTTTATTGATATCTTCTACCAAAAAAAAACATGCGATTGAAGTGTTTATATTTTAAGAGATATAAGGAATTGACCTAAACATATTGCAGGTATTTTTATGAAAAAAATTATTCATTTTTCAAAAAGTCAACAATCAGATGTCCAAAATATAATTGCCGAAACGTCAGTGAAGGCTTACTGTGGAGACACGAAAAGTTTTGATTTCCGTTTGTCTGTCTGTCTGTCTGTCTGTCTGTCCGTCTGTTCCGCGATAACTGCCGCAAAAAGCATCCGATCGGCTTGAAATTAATGTGGCATGTTGATGAGGTACTCGGACTTAGCTGTATGGTTTTTGGTTAAATTTGGTTCATTCGTTCGGGAAATATAGAACATTTTATTTTGCTCTGTAATGCTTTTCAATGGCAAGTCAGACGATTTTCAAATTTTCATTTGTTGAAAGAAATGGCTCATATAAAAAATGGATTTAAATGGTAAATTTTTGATGCTGAAATTTTTAAATAAGAGTAGTAAATTATTCCTATTAGTTTGCAATTTTGTCAAAGCATTTGTCAGAGCTTTTAAATTAGGTGTATAACTTATGATGTAATTTTATACATGTGTTCGAATAATATAAAACATTTTATTTTATGAATTTACTTATCTTATATTTCATTTTTTTCTTTTAACCGTTGCGTAGCAACTATATCTCATCTAAAAATATCATAAATGTGAAAGTATGTATGGTTTTTAAAGTCAAATGAAAGTTAAAATGAATGAATTAATGAATGCCTTTGTATAGATATTTGCATATAGATTGATTTAAAAGCAGAAATGAAAATAGTATTTATATACTATATAGAATAATATCTTTATTTATGTATTCAACTATTTTGATTATAAAGGAAAAAGTTCGTTATTTTCATACAGAATAAATTGACATTATTCTATTAAACTTTATAAACTTTATTGTTGCCAAAAAAAAAAAGGGAATAACAATTTCTCCCAAAGAGTTCATTTTAATTTGTTAGATTTTCACGTGCAAAGGGAAAATGCAGCAAATTACAAATAATAAAAAAGATAAATAGGACAGGAATGAATACATATAAACATTTCACACCAAATACCACCTAAATTAATTTTTGTAGTGGTATTTTCCCACACTGCGAAGAAAGATTCCTCGATTTACACGATTTTACTTGGCCTTCCTTTTCTCATTGGTTGCGATTTCATTTTCGCAATTGCGTATATTAATTGGCACAAAATTTTACATTTTTATGACTGAGGTATATGTAAGGCCATACAAATAATAAATTTCCGTATTGTTTCCTATAAAATGTGATAAAGTGTTGGTTAACTATATATGTTTCTATTAAGAGGAGCAGGGCTGCCAAGCCTCCGGCGTTCTGGATACCAGTATTTTAATACAAAAAATGTTACTTTATTTAATTGAAACATTTGCGCGATTTAAAAGAACAACATTTTCTGTAAAGTAATAGTGTTGTGCAAAAAGCCTGAGACTTGCCATGTCTGGGTGGTGAGTGAAATGTTTTATTTAATGCATTTATCTCTATTTTAATGCTACGTGAACAACGTCCCGTGTAACAGCTTGTAGAGTGTAAAATAAATTATTAAAATAATCCCTATTACGAAAAATGAAACAAAATGCCCGGCTAAGGGAAATAAAAGGTTAGTTAACCTTTCGTAATTTGACCTGAACACAGGTGTGCATCAAATTTCAACGGTGTTTGTAACATCGCGATTTTAAATTAAATGTGGATACTATTAAAAGGCTATCACAAAAAATACTTAACCGCGCCAAATCACGTTTATCTATTTAGTCAATTGGAAGTGGACACGATGATGAATTATTAACCGTTAGGTTTAGAACTCCCCCTACTTTAGGGTGATTTTAATAAGTTAATGCTATCGAGTACATTTTTAGATATTTAGATTAGATCTTAGATATAAATATTGCAGAATGATAATCAAAATTATTATTAGATTTCTAAATTAGATGTCTCAGTTTACATTTCCAAAAGTTCTTTATCCATTAGATACAGATGTTTGTGGTTAGCAGGCAAGTAAATACTTCTGTATGGATATTAGGATAACGTAAAATGCTTGACCAAATTGTTGCTTATCCTTATAAATCGCAGTGTAAAAATGAATCTAAGATATAGGATAATCATTAACTCAATCAATAGAAAATTACAAATGCAAAATAAATTACACAACGGGGGGTTCAGTGGGGGCACACCCCTGAAGAAATTTGCTTTATTATATAAAAATTACTAGAATAAGTAGCTCGTGAGAATTTCAGAATATCATTACATAACAACGTGTTTAATTTAACGCTTCTAATGTCTGAAACCATCGAAATATTTTTTTCTCCTTCTATAAATGTTTGTATAATTTAAAAGTTTAAATTTTGTTTTTGTAGAAAGATTAATATTAAGCAAAATTTTCTAAAAACAATAAGTTGCAGAGATGACGTTGAGGCTCTTCATCTGCAGATTTACTAGTTATAATCGAATGAGTTATACTATATCGTTTTTTAATTCTTGACTGTCCATTTTTAAGTGAGTTCGTAATTATACAGTGTGTCCACGTATAACCTGACCGATCTTTATTTTCGCAACCGTTGGTCCTAGATGCATACTTCCAGTTACAAAAATGGTTTAAATAAGGTAAAGAATTATTTTTAAAGCAATTTGAGTCAAGAAAAACATTTATTAAAAAACTACCAAATTTAAATTTTTATACGGTCCCCCGGTCCTATAAGTGATATTTAGTAAAAATTCACTGTGACACTAAGAAGTAAGACAAAAAAAGTCCCATTCAACTAACATTAAAATTGACCGAGTTATGAAACTTTGAAATGCATGACTTATACCACTTTTTTGTGTATCAAAACAGATGATTTCGGCAATGCTTTCAGGGGTCGTAAATAAAGTACTTAAACTTATTTCAAGGTATCTGCGCTTTGGAAGAAATCGTAAAACTATTACCATTGAGTTAACTTTTATTAGTTAAGTTTCAGATTAGTTAAAATGATTGTATTTTAACATATGTTATATTTTGTAAGGATTTGAGGCTATGATTTCTTTTAACAAAAGTTATGTTATTTTCATAAGGTTTTATTTAACTTGCAACGATCGACTTTCCAGTTTAAAATTTGTACTCGAACTTTAACTCACACTCAAATGTCCGATCGAAGTTAAATTTTACATTCTGACTTAAACCGATGGCAATGTAATATTATTATTATTTTCGACGCATACCATCTTATACATACTTATACTAGAGTATAACACAAAAAAATTCAAATAGATTACCGTCAACAACCTTATGAAATAGTTTTAGATTAGATAACATAAACCTGCGATGGTTGTGTTTTTTGACTTTTATAATTGCGTTTTATGTATTTTTTAACGCTGAATAAAAAAATTACCTTCCTTTTAACCATCATGTCAGGATTTTTCGAAAATTGTAAATTTAAGGGTTAAAAAATAGAGAAAAATCTGATACTATAAAATAGATGTAAGACTTTTTTATTCAGTTTTTTTTAAATTTAATTCAACAATTTATTCAATTTGTTAGCTTATACTGGGTTTCTTACAGCTAAACAGCTCAGGGGTCCGAAGAGGTTGGGAGGGGAGAGGGGATCAATTTTAACTTTGAGCTTTTTTAACTTTGAAATTTGCGATTTGAGAAAAATCCTGACGTGATGGTTTAAATGAAGGTCATTTTCGGATTCTGCGCTAAAAAGTACATAAGAATCAATTTTCAAAAGCTAAAAAACATGGCACAACCCAAAATTTGAAACACAGTGTAATCTAACTGTATTTTAAAATATGTATCATTCCGTAAAGAATTGAGACTGTTGTTTTTCATCCTTTTACTTAACAAAAATTCTGTTATTTTTATCCCGTTATATGTTCAGTACAAATTTTATATTTTGCAATAATATGCCAGAATGATTAAATATTTCAAATTTATATTGCAATGCTAATTTTACTCTAACAATTTTTTTTAATATATCTGACGAAATTATATTTCTACTAAATTTGTGAATGGCCCCTAATTTGCAGCAAAAATTATGCTCCAACTTTAAACAGCAATTACTCGGCCAATTTTAATCGTAGAATAACGGGACTTTTTTTTGCCTTACTTGTCAGTGTAACAGGAAAATTTTACTAAATATAACTTATAGGACCGGGGGACCGTATAAAAATTTAGATTCTGTGATTCAATCTTAAATTGTTTTTTCAGTTCAAACTTTTTTTATCTTAACTCTACACCTAATTTTGACCACTTTTGTAATTGGAAGTATGCATCTAGGACGTACGGTTACGAAAATAAAGGTCGGTCAGGTTATACGTGGACACCCTGTATAAATACGTAGCACCTATAGTCGTCGTCTGGTGCGTACGTCTGTCTGTCAGCGTATAATAACGCAAAAACTACCCAACCGAATGGTTTGAAACTTAATATGTATAATCGTTGCAGATTTTTGTAAATATATTTGATATATTTTGATATTTAAAAAAGTTTTCTTCATTCTATTAAATCCTATCATGCATAATGAATTCAATGATATCCCATGATAGGTAAAGGTTCTAAGATGTCATGATGATGACGTCCTATTTACAATGGAGTTCTAATATTTCCATATTACTGAATTCAACATATACTAGCCGCCCTTGTGACCAGTTTGGTTTCCCTTAAAATTTATGTTTGGGAAAGCATGTATCATGGGTCATGGGCTGTTCATGGGTCATGGGCATCGTCAAGGGCAGTAAGCCCTTGACGCATTGTATCATGTTACTTTTATTCATAATTTAATTTACTTGGATTCCCTTAAATATAAATAATATAATCCCTTAAGCTAATGTTAGTTTCTGTTGCATTAAAATATCTCAATTTGTTGATTTTCTGTAAGCAAGTAAACACTGTTGGTTTGCAATGGAAGTTAATGGGAATTTGGCGAAATATTAGAGATATCGACAAGTTGGCGTCACTTTTGGTGACTAATTTTGGTCGCCACGACAAACTTGGCGGCATTTGAAGACAGACCGCCCCCCCCCCCCATGGTAACATCCTTATAGGTATGGGGATGCATTAAATACTCATCAATCTCCAATGAGATGCGTTTCATTCGAGCGTTACCATTAAACAATTAACAAGTAATCGCGATTTCTGTGCCACGTAAGATAGCATAATATATATATATAAATAGTGTTTTGTTCATTTCATGTTTTTTTACATAAGGGTGCAACAGCTTTTGCACCAAGATCTGAATATTTATAAAATTGGTTATAGTATGAATGCAGCTCATTTGCCACGTTTGACAAACAATTTCCGACTTGTTTTTTATATATTCTGTATATTAAATATAAACTGTACTTTTTTTGTTATTGCAGTATTGTAGAATAATCCAGGGCTGGCACCGTTCCTAAAATTTTCGCACTTTGCTACCAGTATTTTAAATAAGAATTTTTCGGGGTACATTCCTTTAAAATCTATAATAGAACTATACAGCAAGTTATTATCGTATTTATTTAGTGGTAGCAAAGTACGAAAATTTTAGGAACGGTGCGAGCCCTGTAATACGCTACTTTTTCTATGTTTTTTTCCTTGATTGAACCTTGTGTTTCCATTGATGTGTTTTAGCACTGAGATAAAAATAAAAAGTATCTTTAAAAAATATTTTAGTGTGCTTTTAAAAAAATAAGAAATATTTTAAAATAGCCTTTCACAGAAATTTTAATAGCTGCCAGTCGAATAAAAGTAGTAACACCTCAATTAATTTTTGCGTGCATATTTTTTTAGAGAAATTATTTTGCTTAAACTTTTTAAAGTATCAGCAATTTTTAAAAAGAGTATATTTTTTAAAAGAATATTATTGATATCGTACCTCTGATACCACGCAGTATTTTTTCCTTTACTCTTTTTTAAATTACACTAAATAATGAAGTATCTTAAACTGAAAATTAAAAACTACGTTTATGAGACCATGCAGTATTTTTTATTAATTACAATAGAAGAAAACGAAATAACCTGCTTGAGAATTAAAAACATTATAAAGGATTTTCCAACGGACGCATAGTAAAACTTGCTATTTACAATCAAGCTACAAATACAATGAAATTAGAAAAAATTAATTTTTCCATGATATCCAAGGATAGCTCAATTCCAGATAGTGTACAATCTTTGCACAATCCTGAAAAAAAAAAAAAAAAAGATAAATCATGACGATAGTTTTTCAAAATTAAATAAAAAACACGTGAAATAATGAGATGCATATTGGCAGTTTATCGCTCACACCCTCTAATCTTTTGCCCTTAGTAATAAATAAATATAGTCTTTTGTAATAAATAACTTTTTTAATCACTTTGTTACTTTTTACATTAGAGGGGACACATGCACAAATTTGGCACAAATCATATACGAAAATCTCCAACCAGAAATTTTATTAAAGAAATTGTAACTTATAATTGTGTCGAATTCAAGCAGTACTATTTCAAATTTATTTGACCAGGATAAAAAACATCGTTACGGCCGGTCTGACCACATATCTGATCACTATGTAAAGCTACTGTTAAAAACTACTGGTCCGCTGTGGGCAGATTGGGACATTGGGACTTTTTTGTCCCCAGATTGTTGATTGTTACCGCTTTTTTGAAATAGAAATATTCGGCCTATTTAAAAATAGATTACAAATTCTGAAAATAAGACTAATTATACTATTTAAAAAAAGTGGTGACAGACAAAAAATCTGGATTATTAAAGTCCCCAATCTGGCAACACTGGCTGTGGGTTAAAGTATATGCTCGTAATCTAAGAAAATGTGTCATTATCTATGTCTCGTGAATGATTTCTCCGCTTTGTGTATGTGTGTAGAATTATTGTTTATGTTCCTAAAATCTTAAACTTTTTCACGTGAAATATATTATTTTTTAGCATAATTTAAAAAAAAATCTTTTGCTTAATGCTTTTTCATTTTTAGACTTATTAATCGCAGTTTGAAAACTTTGACATTTTCCTAAATATTTTAACATAATTTCCTCGTTCTACTTCATGTATCACAGCAGGGAAGCCGCCACAGGTGTCAACGGTACTGACAGGAGAACGAATTTCGTGCATCTAACATCATATATTAAAAGCCTTGACATCTTGAACACGTATTTTTTCCAAAGGAAAAATAAGAAGAAAGGAGGAAGGAAAAGCTCCGCCCCTTTCTCAGATTTTCTGAAAACGAAAGAAATCGAATATTTCCTCTTCACTTCACTTGACACCTGCTCGAAGGCCCCGGCGGCGAAGGCATGATTCCGCGGAGATAGGTAAGATGGCTCGAAAATCAATGAGTCTTTTCTAGTTTTTGGGGAATTGTTTTCTAGGGTCAAAATCGTCATTTTTTTTCACAACGGTAACAAAACAAAGCGAAGTGAAGATCGGAACAGAAAAATAATCGATGAAAGAAATAAATGCTTTGGAAAAACCAGTATAGACGTGCTACATTGCTACATCGACAACTTTTTTACTTTCTTCTGTCTTTACAAGAAGAAAGTACTATTGGATTCATGAAAATTTTCGAATTCCTGTTTTCGACGGATTTACACGTTTTAGGGCTCTGAGAACCCGAAAAACATGTTTTTGCAAAATGTCTGTCTGTGAGTCTGTGTGTAACACAAATTTTGTGGTCGCTCTACCTCAAGAACTAATGAACGGAATTTAATAAAAATTTATATTCAGTTAGTCCCTGATATAAATTGGTGCTGATTAGTTTTTGGTGTAAACCGCTCAATAGGTGGCGCTGCTATGCAGCATTTTTCACTATTTCCACAATAGCTCAATCTCCAGAACTAATGCACGGATTTTCATAAAACTTCAGATTCAGTTAGTCCTTGACAGGATTTGACGTTTTGTATATTTTGGTGTAAATCGCTCAACAAGTGGCGCTGCTATGCTGCCTTTTTTGGGATTTCCGCAATAGCTCTATCTCAAGAACTAATGCTTGGATTTTCAAGAAACTTCAGATTCAGGTATACCTTGATCTGAATTACTGCTGTTTATGTTTTGATGGAAATAGCTCATCAGGTGGCGCTGCTATGCTGCATTTTTCAGAATTTCCACTATAGCTCTATCTCAATAACTGAAGCGTGAATTTTCATCAAACTCCAGAATCAGGTATATCTTGATATCAATTAGTGTTGTTTATGCTTTGGTGCAAATCGCTCAATAGGTTTCGCTGCTATGCTGCATTTTTCAGAATTTCCACTACAGCTCTATCTCAAGAACTAATGCTCGAATTTTCATCAAACTTCAAATTCAGATATATTTTGATATGAATTGGTGCTAAATTGATGTAATTTCTTGTATTATTTAAATGATTTAATTGACGTGATTTATATAGAAGAAAGTTTTGTGATAGCCACAACATACTAATTTTTAATGAAACTTATCTGTAAGGTCATGTCTAATGCTTTGAGATAGAGTTCTGCAATGCTCCAAAGCCCTGGCTTATCCGGGATCGGGCTATGGACAGTTTTCTTTCATTTTGATAATAGTGGTTGTATATTAAGTAATAGCAATAGTGATTGTACATTAGCAGATAATAAATACTGATTATACATTTGTTTATCCTTTTTCATTACGGGGTTCGGGCACCGTACGTCCCGGTGACTATTTTTTTTTCCATTTTTACAACTTTTTGAAAAATAATCTCTGCCCCACACTTGTACTAGGATATTTTCAAGAAATATCTATCACAAAGCATTTTTTTTTTAAAATGTGGTACAATTGAAAATAAAAATAGTTGTCAGTCCTGGTCAAAAAGTTTAAAGAAATGTTTAGAAATATATTAACTATAATATATCTCTAAATGTTTAGAAATATATTATAGTTGAATAAAACAACAGATATTACAGACAAGCATTTTTTTTCTGTATAGAGCTTCAAAATTGTGATATTTTTGTATTGTCTTTTTCTTTGATTTTAATTACATTCATTTTTTTAATGAGTCTTCGATTAAATGAATTTCTCTATATAAAGATGACAGTAATTTTGTTAACCGATTTTCCATGCCTTGAGAAATCAATGCTCTCAAAAATGTATTTTTTGCATAAGTATGTATGAAATGCTCTTTTAAAGTTATTTTAATTCTAGGACAATATCGGTTTAAAAATATTGTCTATTATTTAGAAATTGAGTCGGGCCAGGCCGTATCAGGCCTGATTTTATTTATTTTTCAACGGGTCACGCCCAGGGTTCTCGCTGGCTTTTGAGCAACATTAGCGATTTGGCAAAAAATAAATAAGAAACAGTAGCCAAATGAAAAGAAACATTAGCAAAATAGATTCGGCGTGAAACACTGAAAAATTTATCTTTAATCCTTTATTGTATCCCTTTTCTTCAATATGTTATAAAATACGTAACTTAATTTTTTGTAATTGCTTATAAAATAGAATCGACTATCCGTTACAGAAACTATTAAAAATAAGGATTCTAAATGTTTCCTTAACGTGTAAATGTTTCAGTCATTCTTTTAGCAGTCTACATAAAAATTAAAAACAGCTATCTTTGATTTACCGTTGTGAAAATATACGCTAAAAATTTCTATGACATATCGGCTCTTAACCGACAGAAAATTTTTAACCAGCGAATGAATAATACGTTGCATACAACAAATAAATAGTATGGTAAACGGCTAATTTCAACACCGCATTTCAGCAAAAATTTACTCCATTTGGTTCTTTATGCTAGTAATTGTGTTTTTGTTTTTACCGGCGCGACGCCGGTGCATAGACAGTGATTAACTGACAATAGAGAAATACCTATCGCATAATCCTTCCTGTATCTTTCGCTGTTGCTAAACTTAATTGGTTTTGAGTCAGTATCTTTACAAACAGAGCAATGTAAATGGCACAGTACAGTTAAACATGTAAAGCGATATCAATCGTTCAGTAACGCGGAAAAAGAATCTTGACTGTATTGGCACACCACACACACAAACACACAAAAAATGCAGAAATTCAGCACTCGCAATTTGGCGAGTTAGATTGTTCGTTTACTCGCCAAATAAAGCATTTTGTCGTGATTTGGAGCAATGACGAGCGGCAACGAGAACCCTGGTCACGCCCCATCTGAACATGTAGTCCTTACACCGAGTCGCGCTACACAAGATTAATTTTTTTAACGGTCAGAGAGGTCCCATGTAGATATTTTTTAGAGATTTTAAACCATCACTCTCTCTACTGATACTTTTTTATATTTTCATTTATTTCTCAGTGCTTTATTATGTTATTAGTCCGGGAGGCAGAGTCACATTTTAGCTATCAATTTTAGCGTCGATGATATTGGTATATATCGTAGATTTACAGCCATATTCAATCTTTTTTTTCTCGCGAGCCGTAAGCATATGTTTGCGATCTTAAGCGAGCCGCAACAAAATTGAAAAATGGTAAAAAAAAAAGTAAATAGTACGATGACATATAAGTAGTATAACAAAGAAATACAACAGAATTGATATTATTAATAGAGTTAAACGTTTATCGCGGTACAAATGTTAGAAAAATCTTTTAATACGACTATTTCCAAGCAATAAACTTCGTGGAAGATTTCTATTGCACATGTTGCAGAGATATGCCGCGAAGTTTGTTTTTTGGATATAAAGTAATTTTCAGTGCCAATTTTCTCCGAGACAAACGGAACCTTATAAATTAGTATTAGCTATAAAATAAGTAAAAAACGTAAGAAAATAACTATGCAAATTTACAAGTTCTAAAAAAAAAAAAAAAAAAAAGAAAAAAAAAAGAAAGAAAGAGGGAAATTTTCTCTAACAAATCAATTTTTTACACAATGCAAGAAAGTTTTCTTTATTTTACTTGTAGAAATATATAGTTTAAATGTAATTAATTCGAAGTAATGTTTGATTAGTGTTGAGGATTTACATAGAAATGTATATGTTACGGCCAAAACCCGAAGTTTGGTCAGTTCGCAATTTGGCCGTAACATATACATCATTGTAGCACAAGATATTTTAACAGAATTTTAAATTTATTATGAATAACAGGACAGATTTTCACTTCACCTGAAAAAAGAAAAAAAAACAGTGATGGTTTGAAACAGTGATAGTTGATTTGCACATCTCAATTAATTTTATAAATATGGATTAATTATTATGTGTCTCCAGCCGCACTTAAAAGCTCGCCGGGTCACAGCTGGAGTATGGCTGGAAGACTACATGGTACAGATAACGAAAGTGCCAGTCAGCTGGCACACCATCGGGAGTTGTTACCATAGCAACATGGCACAGCTCACTGCCATGTTAAATGAATGACATTCCGATCACCGATGACTGCCCACGAGTCGGATTAATACCAGTAAACTGATTGTTATTCATTTTACATTGCAATCGTGATGTGCGATGTTGCTATGGTAAATCCTCTACACCCGCTAGTTCGCCTGCTGACTATTTATCTGCACCGCCTAACCTATTATATATGCCAAAATCATTCACACTAAAATTAGTTGCAAAAGTGTGACGCTGCCTCACGGTCTATTTCTTTTATTCTGACAATCTGCCTGCACAAACACAAACTTGGAATTAAGGAGCAAGAGTAAAATATCATAGTTTTTTCACAATGTATATGCATACCACATTTTCTACCATTTTATAGCGATTATGATGAGTCAATTCAGCAGGCACTGTAGTTTGGAATTTTCTATGGCCGAAATCTATTTAGAACTGACGGTCTCGATTTATTAATTTTTAGGATGAAATAATTGCATTAGCGACCTCAAGCTAAATTTCACCAAACCATTTTTTTTTTTTTTTTTTTTTTTTTTTTTACATACGTAATAGCTTTTTAAATACTGGAGGATCCAAAAGTAATAAAATGAATGAAAATGGATATTTAAAAAGTATAAAAAGCGGCACATACAGGATACGATGAACCTCTGAATATAGTGAAAGCATAGTATCATTTTTCTTTTTTTCATTTTTTTTTTGGGGGGGGGAGGCTTTCACTCGGAAAAAAAGTGTTCTAAATGTTACATTCATGGGAGCTCGTGAATGCAACAAATATTACTCCGAGGATAGGCTTAGCTGGGTTCGAGTATATTTCACCAAACAGTTTTTTTTTTTTTATGTTCCCAATAAATAATGTAGATAGAGTATATTTGAGGTATATATAGTTGTCGTATGTTTAGTTACCCGGATGGTTTCTAACCAGCACCTAAGGATGGCGTATAATTGTTTACCAACTTGCTGTTCACATTCAGTTTTATCAGTTACATAAGTTTCTTGAAGTAGTGTGGATTTTCTGATGCAGGGTGATAACTAATGAAAAAGTTCTTTCGGTATGTACCGGGAGGAAAAGATAGTTTTCATATTTCTTGGTTTTAAAATTTTGCAAGTTTTACTTGAAGCTAATTTTACTTAAATTTTAAGAAGCTAAAATGCGACGAAACCGATAAGAGAATATTCGTCAATACTGAATTTGAATGAGAATTAAGCCAAATTAGTAAGCTACAGCCAAGTCGGCGTTATTTATGGTTACTTATTTTTGGTCGTCAAATTTGGCGATATTTCGCCAAGTGTCGCCAAGCTTGAGGAGAATTTGAAGCTAACGGATATTATTATTATTTAAGCATTGCGCGGCAGTGCACGGTGCAAATGGCCGCCATTTTGAAACAAAATGGCGGATGAAGTTGGCCAACGAACTCGGCCGAGACATTGAAATGTACTATGCATGCAATCAATCTCATCCAAATCAGTTTATAAGTACTAGAGTTACAGCAGGACGAAAATCAGATTGTTTCAAAATGTCAGTCACCCTAGAAATTCAAACTGCTATATCTCAGTCATTTTTTAAGATAAAGACGAAACAAAATATGCTCCGAAATCCTTGTATTAAGGTCAAACTCTTAAGAAAAAATATTTTTCTGTTTTTAATTTATTCGTACCGCTTTTTAAATTTTTAATTTAAAAAAAATTAATGGCCGCCATTTTGAAACAAGACGGCGGATGGAGCTGGTCAACGAACTCGGTCGAGACAATGGTTTCTACTATGCATACAATTAATTTCATCCAGATCGGTTAATAAATACAAGGGTTATCGCATGACAAAAACCAGACATATATATAAGTCACATTTGAACGGAGGGTGGTTTTGGGGTCTGGGGGTCAAGATCGGTGAAAATGTACCAAAATTTTCCGGAAGTGCTTTTCTCCGGACGGTAGATATATACGCAATAGGTAGCTTTTTATTTTTTGTAATGAAAGCTACCTAAAATTTTAAGGGAAAATACAAAGTATTATCATTCTCGGTGTTGCATTGGGCAAACTTTTGACTCCAAAAAGTTTAATAATGCAGTGTAAAAATTATTAAAAGGATCCTATTTTGCAGTCATTTTGGAACTCCTCTTAAATTTTACGGAAAAAGATCGTATTTCACGTTTCTTTCTCATGCCCTTATCACGATCTGGTTTTTAATGAAAATACGGAAATTGATAGGACGTTTTTAAATTACTGAAAGTTTATTACAAGAATAATAACATTATCCACCAACAAATGGCGTTTCAGTTGTATCAGCAGTTTGTACAGCGACGCAAGTTCACTTCAGAGGAAAAGATCGTATTTCACGTTTCTTTCTGGATAATCATGTCCTTAGCACGATGTAGTTTTTAATGAAAATACGGAAATGCGTGGGGCGTTTTTCAATTACGGAAAGTTTATTACAATAATAATAACATTAGCCACCAACAAGTGGCGTGTAAGTTGTATCAGCAGTTTGTACAGTGGCGCAAGTTCACTTCACAACGGAACTAGGAGTACAAATGTTCATTTGATAAAATGTCATTAATGAGCTTTCAGACATGATAAGTTACTCTAAAGAGCATCGAAAAGGCTTCATGCTACAATTTCTGTCACACTATGTCTTAAATAGTGACAAGAAGCCAGAGCCTGATTATCTAAAGGCACTTGAAGCACAAGCTTCCCTTGTAAAATTTAAGGCACCAATCTTATTATTACATGTAAATTTCCAACTGGGCGAAAAATGTCCAGACCAGGATTCGAACCAGGGATCTCCTGGCTGAAGCCGCCAGTGGTCTGCCATCTGAGCTATCCCGGACGAATCTGGTGGAACTTTTTCACCCAGCTAACCTTAATGATTATAGCATCTGGTCTGAAATCTGGTTCAGCTCAACAGAATAAATCTCAGGTAATGGAACTCCTGAAATCGCTGAAGTATCACCCAATCTTATTGTAGAATTGAGCTTCAAAGTAACGTTTTAGGTAGATTTCGTATGAAATACTACCTATTGCAATCTCCCCTATGTTCGAATTTCTGAAAACTTTTTGCAGATCTACACCAATCATGACCCCTAGAACCCAAAACCACCCTCAGTAAAAAACTTTATAGGGTGTATCTGAAATGCTTCAACAAACTTCAGGGGATGATAGTACTCATCAAGACGAACAAAAAATGCAATGGAACATGGGGTCGCAAATGACGTTTAAAGAGTGAAAATCGCAAAACTAATAAAATTATCGAAAACTCGCATGCTGCTTTTCTGCAGAACTGTCTAGTAGTACAAAGCTGGTTTTCCTTTCACTTTGTGCATATCCGGTCAGAAAGAGAACAAAACCTTTGAAGAAAGCCAAACAAATCTGTGAGCCGGAATCCACGTATGCAGGGCTTTCGAAGTCTTCGAGCGCGTCCGCCAGTAGTTCCTCCGTAGATGTACTCTGTGTAATAATGTCCGCGGTCAACACTTTGAACAATTGTTGTAAAATATTTGTTTTCTCTGGACATCACGAGCTGTGTTGTACCTATTCTGTGCAATAAATAATTTTCTGGAGTGCTTTTTTTCTTGTCTCTGTTTGTCCATTTCCAGACGCATTTTCTCGATTTTCATCCTTTAAACGTCATTTGAGACCCCATGTTCCATTGCATTTTTTATTCGTCTTCATGAGTACTATCACCCCTCTAAGTTTGTGAAGCATTTCAGATACACCCTGTATATATATATATATATATATATACATACATATACATATATCACTTTTTTATGGACACGAAAACTTCAGTAATTGTACACAAATCTCTTCCAAACTGATACATAAATTCAAGGGGTAGAAAATCTCGGCCAAGTTAGATAATTGGCAAAATCGGACTAACGGGGTGGATATAGAGAAAGGTTTTGTGAAAACCGAAAAAACCCCAAAACTTCTTAATTTTTATACATATCAAATCAGTTGAAAGTCCTTATTACGTCTAAGAGAATGGCCAAAAAATTATGTATCACAGATTTTTGATAAAATTAAAAATGGGCCCAAGGGGCGCAAAAATAGGGTTTTAGGGAGAAAAAAATTCATAATTTCGTCAATTCTTAAGACATCAAATTCACTTAAACTTATTCCAAATCTTCTTAATATTATCTACAACTTTTATACTCACAAGTTTTTAATAAGTCCAACTCTTACTGCAAAAAAAAAGAAAAAAAAAATTAAAAACGAAAAAAAATGGAGAGGTTGGAGAAGAAAAAAATTCATAACTTCGTTAATTCACAAGATATCTAATCCGCTTAAATTTATTATGCATCTTGTCAATGTTATCTACAACTTTCGTCATGACAAGTTTTTGATAGGATCAACTCTTAGAGAAAAAAAAAATTAAACTAAAATAAAGGTTGATGAAAAAATTATCGTATTAAGGGTGTAGTCAAATCCAAACGGCTTATTTTAAGACGGCTATTTCTTTTTTCTATTAAAGGTAGAAGAAAGTAAAAATGACATTACACTATTTAAAATCCACTGAAACTGATATAAATCACTGAATTTCACTACAAGATTATTATGATAAAATAGGGCATTCACAGCATTTGTCGTTCCTTTTACTGGGATACACAAAAGAAATGTACACACAGTACTGTTTTTAACCCGGGAATGCTCGCACATATCCAGGATATGTACGGTTTATACTTTGTCACCAATAAACTCAAACAAAAATTGTCATGTTATTTAATCGTTAACATTGCTCACAAATTCTTCGATAAAGTAATTTGACATTATTTCTCGAAAAATAGTGGTGAAAAATGTAATAACCGTACGCACCCTGGGTATGTCTGGGTACGCACCCTGCGCGAGTAATTCCGGGTTAAGCAATAATTGCTGAAAGTGCGATTTCAATTTCGGTATGCGCTTTTAAATGTGACTAATGTTTTGCATGTTATTCGTTGTATAGAAATTCTGTACCTCGTATACAGGGCTGCACAAAAGAATTCACGTACCATTCTCCTAATTAGCGGAAATTGCTGAAGAGGAAATTTCCAACTGAGGTATGTTTTTTCTAACTGAACTAAATTTTTGTATCCATATAGTTAACAGATAAAAATCTATATATCATATACAGGGTTGCTCAAAGAATTCTGATGTTTTTCAAATTGTAGCTGGGAACAGCTGAAATTGGGTTTTCAAATATGTTATGCGTTTTCATGTGGATGAATTTGACATAATATATAATTAAAATTATTAAATGAGGATGTTTTGTTACATTATTGGGAATGAGTTGATGGAAAGTGTTTCATAATCTATGCTTGACGCATGATTTTTCTTTCTTCTGTTATTTTATTTGTTTGTTTGTTGCTCCACATTCAAAATGAATGGCTTGTTGGAATTTTGTTTGCCTATTTATTTTTTAATGTACAGGGTGGCTACTAAATACTTTTACAAATATTCAGTCATTTTATTTTACAAATATAAAATATAAAATGATAACTACACTAACATGATGAACATCAGAGATGAAAGTTTAACCGGAAATAATTTTAATCAAATTGACCGCCATCTTTATCGATTACCAAAGATAATCTCTTATGCCATTGTCCGACTGCGGCACGGATCATTTTAAGAGGTAGTCGGTACCATTCACGCAATATGGAAGCTTTGAGAGAGTCCAAATTTCTGTGTTTGTTGCTATTTACTTATTTAGCCTCCAAAATCCCCAGACGCAATAATCCAAAGGATTTAGATCCGGTGAAGAAGGTGACCAATCTTCTTGCATGATAAAGTTCGGACAGGTGACAGGGAGCCAAGCCTGTGTTGATTTATCTCGGTGCGAAGATGTAAAATCTTGCAGAAATATCCAATTCTTTTTGGGATACAACCTGTCAGCATGTGGTAATAAATGTGTAGCCAATATGTCCTGTTTGTAATATTCGCATTGATTTTTATCCCTTTATCGATGAACTTCAAAGGCAATTTTCCATTGTTTGACACTGCAGCCCAAACCATAACAGAATTCTTGTTCTGAAAGCGTTTAACAATTCGAAAGGTTTCAGGTATATCCTCGAAGGTTGATAAATATACGATATCATTATAACACTGTTAAGTGCAAAATAGCTTCCCATCAGAAAATATTATTCTGTCAACACTTTTCCTACCGTACCGCTTCATCAATTTCTTCCTTCTTTGTAATTTTTTTATACTTTGTGCAGCAGTCAATCCTTCAATTTTTCTTTTTCGATAAGGGCAATGACCCAGATCTTCATTTATAATAACTTGCATAGTTCTGCAATTCACGTTCTCTTTTGCAGCCATTTTATTTGCAGAACGTTGTGGATTTCTTCACACCTTTTCATGCATTCTTGTGATGCTCTCTATTGTGAGAACTGAGCGTGGACGACCAGACCTAGATCGATATTTACATAGCTATTAGTATCCAATAATCGATTTATAGTTTTATATATAAATGTTCCATAAAAACCAGGGCATTTTAATTGCTTAAAGGTTTTTCCTGAGAAAAACCTGCGATCGAAGAGCTGTTTAATCATCATTCTTTTGTCTTCCCTCTTTAAAATAATTTTAAATATTCTCTTTATAACCAAATTCGTCTGCACTAATAGAAGCTTGCCAAACCCTAAAATAGAGAAATAAATTGTTTTCCCAAACAATTAAAATTAATTCGTATTTTTTGGAGTGTAGCAGTATTTAGTAGCCACCCTGTATATACTTAATGTATATGCTACTTCAGTCACCTGGAAAGACGCGCTCGCTAATGCTAATCCTATGGAGGAAATTTTTTACGATATCTCGTCTACATTTTAATATTTTTAAATGATGTATTTTTGCATTGGACAGCTGAGATTAATCTCTACATCTGCCCGTTTTTACTTTTTCGATTTTTCAAGAGGGTACTTTCACTTTCGAAAATTCCGAAATTGAAAATGTCCACATTAAAAATATTTGTAAACAAAATCGAAAAAGTGAACAACGATCTTTGTACAAATCGATCTCAGCTAGACAATGGAAAAAGCATTGTTTAAAAATATTGAAATGCCAACGAGAAAAATTTCTCCCATAGGATTAGCATGACGGTGAACGGGTCTTTTCATGTGACTGAAATAGCCTCTTAAAGGGACCGGGAAAGCCCCAACTCTGCCATGTTAAACTCACCAACTTTATGTACCTCTTTCTCAGAAAGTGAAAGATAGAGGTCTAGATTTTTTAGAGTAGTTAATATTAACATGATTTACGTATTTTAACAGACCAGTTTCTTTCTAAGAGAAACTCAAAATTAACTAGCTGACCCGCCCGGCGTTGCCCGGGCCTTAATAATATTCTTAAATGAATCTGAAATTTTTATCGCAGGTGTGTACAGAGGAAAGTCGGGGGGGGGGGGGGGGGAGACAGTGCAATTTACCAGTGTCCGACTCTTGTTCAGTTCCAACGTTGTGTAAATTCACAGGTTAAGTTTTTTCATTTTTATATGTCTCATTTGGAATAATAATATTCCAAAGTAATTGATGAATTCAATTAAAATTTAATTATATTTTCAATAATTTAATTTTTTATTTAAAATCTTTAGATGAAAAAGCAATTACAAATACAACATAAACTGTAATAATTGAAAAAGAAATAATAAAATTGTAAGCAAATATTACTATATAGAATGTTTTAAAAAGTACCATCTAGCAAATTTATTTTCTAATAGAGTAAAGCCTGTTTCTAACGGAATCCTGCAATAAACAAAAAAAAAAGTTCCAGCTTCCCTCTCTCCCCAAAAATGTTATTAAGCTTTGTGCAATTTAAATAACCTGCATAAAACGGAATTTATTACTGTCGTTTCCGTCTAAGCAGGTTTTATTGTATCTTACTTCTGGTGGGCCCTTAATAAAATTCTTAAATGAACCAGAAATTCGTATCGCAGATCCGTACAGATGGGGGTAAACAACATGGTCATTTTTAAATTAGCATTTTTGGTAAGATTTTACTGCCTAAAATAAGTAATTCTCAACAAATCATTAAATCCCTGTTTTAAAGTATACAATATAACATAAGTATTAAAAAAAATCTGAGTTCTTAAGTTTAATAGATATTGAAAAAAAGAAACATAAACATGAAAAATCCAAGTTTTGAGAAAAAGTTAATTAAAGATTTAAATGGCCATTAAGCTGTGAAGTACTCTTAGAAAGAATGAATCATTTCAACATTTAATTTTTTATATATAAACATGTGTGACACATCGTTGGAAAGATAAAAGTTTAAACTATTTAAGGATATAAAAAGTAAAAATCGATTTTTTGATTGAATTTTGCTTTCCCGGTCCCCTTAAAGTTAATTTTAATGCTTTTTTTTTTTTTTTCTAGCGTTGTCTGTATCCAGAATAAGCTGTGTTCGAATTTCACCGCAAGCGTCAACTGCAATGTCATGAGAACAAAACTCTGGGTTATTTTAACAACATTTAACACTCTGAACAAGAACTTAAAAGAAAAAAAAATGAAATGAGACAAGAAGGAAAGGGAGAGATAAGCTTTCCCTCCTTCTCTGATTTTTAGAAAAATGAAGAAATCGAATTTCCTCACTTCACCGCACTTGACACCTGCTTTAGGGCACGGTACTGAAAACGCAATTCCGTGAATAAAAGAGAAGACTTGAAAATCAGTGGCATTTTTAAGCTTTAAAACTTGTTTACTTGATTCAAAATCACAAGTTTTATCAAAACGACAACTGAACGAAATGGGCAGAAAAATTAAATTATTGACAGTGGAAATAAATAAAAGTAAAAAAAAAGTTGTATAACAAGAAAGAAAAAATCATGCGTCAAGCATAGATTATGAAACACTTTCCAACACATTCTGAATAATGTAATAAAACTGAACCTTTTAATAAGTTAAAATATTATATCTATTTCAACCACATGGAAACGCATAACATATTTGAGAACCCAATTTCAGATGTCCCTATCTACAATCGGAAAATTATCCGAATTCTCTGAGCAGCGCAGTATATAATATATACATTTGTACCTATTAACTACATGCATGCCAAAATTTGGTTAAGAAATACTTGCACCTCAGTCGAAAATTTCCCTTCAGCAATTACCGCTAATAAGGAAAATGGTACGTCAATTCTTTTGTGCAGCCCTGTATATGAGGTATACAATTTACATACAATGAATAACATCAAAAAATTATTTCAAAAATATATATATTCTAAAAACACACTCAAAATATATATTAAACATTTAATTGCTAAAAAGGACGTCAAATGTTAACAAAATACATTAAAATATCTTAATAATTTGACATGTTTCGATTGAATTTACTCAATCATCATCAGAAAAACAAATAAACACAAAGATGGAAAAATGACAATAAACTATTACAAATGAAATTTAAAAAATAAATAAATAAAAATCACGCGCGTAATATTTTAACATGTTTCACGTTGCCCTATTTTATTTTCAAATTATCTAACAATTCAATCCAAATATTTGGGATTTGAAATGACAAGGAATCATTGCAGACCATTGAGTTTCTGACGTAAATTTCAATAGATTCTCTAATAAAAAGTTGCAAATAAAAATCTGACCTACAAATTAATCTACTTTCATTAAACAAAATATTTATGTTTTCTATTTTATTTAGCCTAGATAATGCGAATTATATAAATATATATTATAAATGTGTGTGTTTTTCTGATGATGATTGAGTAAATTCAATCGAAACATGTCAAATTATTAAGATCTTTTAATGTATTTTATTAACATTTGACGTCCTTTTTAGCAATTAAATGTTTAATATATATATTGAGTGTGTTTTTAGAATATATATTTTTGAAATATTTTTAATGGACGTATAAGAGAACTTCTGTTTATAATTTAATATCCAAAAATTAGTTAAATTTTAAATACATACCGAATTGCATACCGAATTTTAAAACGCACTTCCAGCAATTATTGCCCAAAGACAGTACTGTAACCGATTTTTTTTGTGTGGCCCTGTAAATGAACGACAAATGTTATGAATGCCCTATTCTATCGAAATCATCTTGTAGTGAAATCCAATGATTTATATCGGTTTCAATACATTTGAATTAGCGTAAACTCATTAAAATACTCTCCAAACGATTTTTTCCGATATGCCATTATGTAATAGAATTCGATTGAGTGCCCCTGTAAATGAACTATTAATCTCACATACTATAATATCAAACATGCTTTAGTGAGCCTTAATAACGTTCATCAATTGCGTGAGAATCCCAATATATTTACGGGAGTTAGAGCGAGGACTGACGTCCAGACGGACAGACAAACCGAATGCATAAACACTTTTCAAATTTGTTGGAAAATGTTAAAAAAAACACTCTTTTTAAAAACTTAACCAGTAAACTTATCTTAACCAGTAGGATGTGCCAATCCCGAAACCTTCTTCAATCTCTTACATGCTAATACCCGAAATAAATAATTGTCGAAGTCGAAAATTCAGCCTAGATTGGACACTTGGGTAATATAGTAGGATATTTCCCATCTTCTTTGGTTAGTAGAGTTTAGTAATTTTCAAATTTTGAATTGCTTAAAAGGCATTTGGAGACAACATAGGAAAAAAATGTGAAGTAGGCTCTACGCCTTTTAACCCATTTATGCCTAGCGTCCCATTTTTGGGGACGCTTCGAATTTTTATAAATTTGTATAATTTTCTTCTTTTATATAACATAAAAATTATATGAAGTAATTACAGCAGAAATCCGGTTATCCGAATCCCAGTTATCCGAAAATCGGCTTAACAGAAAGACCTTAAAATTCCTCAAAGTCCTTTTTTAAATGTGGAAAATTTTATTGCCAACACTATTTTCACCGATGTCAAATGACACCTTTTAATATATTTTGATTTATGATTGCTATTTTATTTGTAAGTTTTAAATTAAAACAATTCCGAATCATTTTTAGTACATTGAAGAATTGTTTTAATACTTACAGATGGGTGACAAAATAATACGAACACCTATGACACCAATGGCATACGAATTGCAACTTTTCCATAAATGTTCGAAGCATGAAGTTCCCTTTGGACAGTTCTTGCTGAAATGGATTCTGGAGATGACTATTTATATATGACGCTATCTGGGATAAAGATTGCCTGCGCTTTCTGACCGCTATGGGGGGTCAACTCTCTTTTATCCCTCTCAGAAAGCTTTCGTTTTAGTCCACTGTTGTACTTCGCAGACGACAATTTACCGTATTTCTTGTACGCTGTCATAACGGTTGACACAGTACTCCTTGCACGCCCCAAATAATTGGCTGTTTCCGTCACGGAGCAACCAGCGCACCGCATTCCAACAATCATTCCTTTTTCGAACTCTGACAAGCCATTCATTACTGAATTTTCCAGAGCGTATGGTAAGAGCATGCAACACCTATGACTGATGTTGAGCGACTGGTACCTTACCTATCATAACCACTAGGTGTCAGAATTGTGTGCAAAGTGACATGCGCGTCCTGGTCCTTTCAAACCACCTGGACCATACCTTTTTCATGGGTGTTCATATTATTTTGTCACCCATCTGTATTATCTTTAAAAATTAAAGGAAAATAAGTAAAAATCAAAACTTTGAAAGGTGTTATTGGACACTGGTAGAAATAGTGTTTAAAAAGCACGTTCTTTATGAAAATAATAAACAGAGTCAACTTACTTATTTTATCCATTGCGTAATTTCGGATACTTTATTAGATAGATACGTACGACACTTCATTTTTTTACAAAATGTGTTGCGATTTTCTTTTGTTTTTCAACTTTGCATCGTTTCAATGCTGCTTTATCAAGCCACCTTTTAAATGACAACACATCTGATGCTGTTACATCTTCTTGTTCTTCAACATATCGATCACAGCTTTTCATCAAACAAGTTTTCACCATCAGCCTCCCAGTTATTCGAAAATTCTTTTGGTACCCCGGTTATCCGAAAATTCCTATGGAATCCCGGTTAACCGAAAATGCTTTGGTCCCATGCTTTTCGGATAACCGGCGTTTTACTGTATTTATAAATGTCTTTATCTGCTATCGAAAAATGACAGCATAAGATGGATATTTATTTGCTTAAAATGAAGGCTTTTTTCGAAGTTTATAGATTTTTCATTTTTCAAGAGGGCGAAATGTAAAATGTATGTTTATTTGTGTTTTTTTCTACCAAGGATCCAAATCAATAAGCCATAATATAGCTTGTAAACTTCTTTGAAATACGTATTTTTTTAAATTGTGAAATGAAATCATATGCCGAAGCCTATTTTTTATGCATTTTTGTAACGTACAAAATGTAGGGCGCTAGGCCATTCTGGCCTAGCGCCCTACCATTTATTAGCCTATTTTTATTAGCCATTCAGGGGACAGTTATTTGTGTAAATACTTTTCAAGATGAACATGAAACAAACTGTTTTTAAACCTCAATTTACGATTATTCTTAATTTATTATTACTAATACTTATAATGTTATTAGTCCCTGTAAAGAAATAAATATATATTTTTTTAGTAATTCATAAAAATGCTAATTCTAGGATATAATATAAAATTTAAAAGCTTATGTTATATAAATTTAGACAAAACATATAATTATGCAGATTATATTATTACAAATATTTTGCATATTCCCATATTTAGTACGTTTACATTTTATCAAAAAAAATACAAAAAAAAATTTAGCGTCATTTTTTTTAGTATTTTTCCAGTTCATTTTGCAACATTTTTACAGTAATTTTACAAACAAATTTGAGAGAACAAAAATTCAGGGCAAATTGGGTTAAGCAATTAAAAGTTGGAAAAAAAATTGAAAATTACTAAATTCAAGGAGTGGGAAATTTTGAACAAAAATTTCTAAAATAATGCATAGATTTATTCATTTTCATTGGTGCTGGATTTCCGTTTCGTTTCGTGTTTGCTTCAGGGTTGGTGGCTCATGAACATTACTTCATCGTATGCTGCGGTTGCAGCACTACCAACAGATAAGAATGAAAAGTACCAGGCGCTCGTTCAGGTAGCTTGCATGGCATTGGTGCGTATAGTCAATGACCCTTGGTTCGATTCCAGGCTTGGACGGTTTTTATTTTCATTCTCTTGGCTCTACGCCTTTTAAGAGTGAAAAATTCTTTTAAGGTGTTTTATATACTTATGGTGAAATGTATATTTCCACAAAATTTCGCATCTCTATGTAAAAAAAAAATAATAATAACGTCCATTGTCCACTTAAGGCTTGCCTTCGCCGGCACTGCCGGCTCGTCCCCGCCGGCGGAGGCACTCACGAGCTAATGCTAATCCTATGGGGAGGGATTTTTCTAATATCTCGTTTGCATTTCGACATTTTATTTATTTATTTTTTTCTTTTAACCATTTGGAAAAATGGTTATTATCCTCTGTCAGGGTAGGAAATCAAAAAGATATCCGAAGCGTTTTATTGGTTGAATCCGCATTTTATTCGTTATCTGATTGGTCTATACAGTAATCTGTATTTTCCCTTTACTTTCAACAGAGATGGATACTTCTGTTGCCACTATGACAAAAAAAGCAACAAACACTACAAAAAAAAAATTAATAACTCAGAAACAAATTCAGATACAGCTTTCAAACAAATTGCATTTAAAAATACATTTTTTTCTCTATACGACGGTGTTAAAAGTAATATTGTGGGATGTTTAGAAGTTTAAGAATGAAATTTCCTTTAAAATGGGTTGTCAGATTTCTTGAAAATCTGACGATGGAAAAGCCTTTTCCCGAACAGCCAATGAAATGCTTGGATAATACGTAAGTTTCAGGTGGATAATACGTAAATTTCAGGAAATCTGACGAGTCGCAGGCGATTCTTGTCGCTTGCAATTTTTACGTGTAATAACAGTATTAATGTTTAATTCATGGCGTACGTAATGTATGATCAACTCCGAGCGATTTTTTATGTCTTAAATTTTAGTCTTTGAAAAAATCATTTTCCAAATGGCTGTTCTAATTTGTTAAATGGCTTTTTTTTTTTTTTTTCTTTGCATTGGATAGCCGAGATCTGTCTCTACATCGCACCTTTTTTTACTTTTTCGATTTTGGTTGCAGATATTTTTTAGTATGACACTTTCATTTTCAGAACCGGTTTTGAAAGTGAAAGTAACTTTAAAAAATATATCTGCGACCAAAATCGAAAAAGTAAAAAAGGTGCGATGTAGAGACTAGTGATGGGCGATTCTGGAAAATTCAGGAATCGATTAAAATCGACATCGTATAAAACTGAATCGATCACAATAAGAATCGATTCCCAAATTCTAGAATCGATACTTGAATCGATATTTCGATAGTCACAGATTCGCACAGATAAGCTCAAAAATATTAATTTCAAAACTTAGCGAATCAGCAGAGCCGTAGCGACCACCTACCATACCTCACATTTAGAGGGTAGACAAAGTCAGGCGCCCAGTCGTAAGCTATTACAGACCTTTGAGACAAATAATAAAGTTTTTAACTTTTAAATTATTAGTTTTAAGATGTAATTTTACTAATATTGTAATTTAGATTTTATTTAAATTTATTTTTTAAGAAAGATCTCGGTTAAATACAAGTTGGAAATTGCGCGTCAAACGTGGCATATGTGGTGCACTCGTACTATAACAGTGCACTTCATAAGAGCATATCAATTTCATTCTGTTCGAAAGTCTGTAACATCCTTAAAATGCACTTGAAATAATTTTTTCCATTGGCTGTAATGTAACGGAAAACTTTTGACTGTCCCTGTAATTAAATCATTGTCATTTTCTTCCAGCCTGAATTAAAATTTAAATTTTCAGGGACATAATTCACGTTGCCATAAGAACCGATTTAGTATTCTTACAATTTGAGTTTAATAATGTAACTAGCAAAGTTTATTAAAGTTCTTTTATTTAAAAAAAAAATAAAAAATCGTCGCTGCAAGACGTGAAAATTTAGTTTTCTCAGAAGAAATAAAAATCAATTACTTTTACTGTCTTAGAAGGATAGTGGACGCACATGTATATTGCTTGGAAATCTTTAACATTATAGCTAGTAACTAGCGGGTTCCCCCTAATATGAAATCTCGAAGCGAACGAACCGCGAACCGGGTTCCCGCTGTCTACAGCACCGTATAAGTGTACCCCCCCCCCCCCACACACACACACACTTTGTCCACCGGGTCGGAAAAACGCGCTCACCCCCCCCCCCCCCAATTTTCGACATTCATCATTTAAAATATTTTTATTATGTGTTATAAACTATCTTAAAATTTCAAACAAATCGCCCTGTTATATTTTCTAATTTTGTTCTGCCCCTCCCCTCTATCCCCCCCCCCACCCTCGAAATGTGACGCGCCATTCTTTTTTATAATTTTTTATCATGTGTTATAAACAATCTTAAAGTTCAAAACAGATCGCATTGTTAGATTTCCTAATTTTAACAAAATCGCGTTATGTTAGTTCCAGATTCCACCATCAGGGTGCGCACTCTATTCCTAATAAAACTGTGAACGAAACTCCGTTAAACAACCTATCAGTAGATATATTACTCAAGAGTGTGGCAATCTTGATCAAAAATTTAAGCTATTTGCCGAAATTACTATTCGGAAATAGTAAGTAAGTAAGTAAGCACCCACCCTGGGAACCCGCTTTTGGCTTATGGTTAGGTGTAACCCCCAAGCCCAGGGCAGGGAAAAGTTTTACTACCTGCGGAAACAAGCCCAGAACCCCAGTCTCCGGGAAAGAAGACTTCAGAACGACCCGCCTGACACGCCGAAGAGAGCACAAGAGGCAAGTGCCGTGTCCCCGGACCGCCTGTGAAAATTTATGATTATTTAAGATGGCGATTCTTTACCAATCACAATTGGCTACCCTATTGTTTCAGGGCGAGCCTAGAAATATATTACGATTATGATTTATATGTTTTGGAATTTACGTACTATTTGAAAAAAATTTAAGTATTTACACTCATCTTTTCATTTGATAAGAAATATTTTTTCCCCTTTTTTTCACCCTTTTAAACAAAAATATTTATACATATTTACAATATTTCTAGTGGTATTTAAGTTCTTAAAAATAAAACAATCTCAAAAACACCCTTCCATACACCACGTGGACCCATGACATGTCCACCACAGGCAATCAGAAGAGGTAATTATTGAATGTATTTATATTGAATAAAAGAATAATGGCTATTGAGAATATCGTAGTTAGCATAAAGTTTTTTAAGTTGTGCCGGGTCATTAATTATTTTTAGGATGTCCTGAAGGATTGTCGTTTCTGTTCTGTGAAATTTAAACTTCATGAATTTGCAGTTGCCGAAAATGTAATGCATCGGGTCTCCTCGACCACCACATTTACAAAGGTCGTCATCTTTTTTGCCGATATTATAAAGGAAAGACGGGAAGCTGCCGCGGCCTGTTAAAAAGTAAATAGATACTTTATCTTTTGAAATTATTTGGTTCTGAACTTTTGACTTTTTTATATTTAATAAGTAGCATTTATCTCAGAACTCCGTCAAAAAACCTTACCTAAAACGGTAACGAACGCTAAGGTTTAAAAAAAATTCTAGCGGACTTCCCACCCCCTCCTCCTCCCGAAATTTTCTCACCATTCTTTTTTAAACTTCTTTTTATGTGTTATAAACTATCTTAAAGTTTCGAACAGATCGCCTTGTTAGATTTTCTACTTTAAATGAAATCGCGGTCTGTTAGTTCTATATTCCACCACCAGGGAGCGCAG